>CM060938.1:405754426-407234754 GCA_030765085.1 Allium cepa
AGTGTTCCTGCAAAGTTTCGTTAAGATTTGAGCGAGTTATGGATGATTCTTCTAGACCAGATGACCCATGAAGATGGATGATCGAATTAACTCCAAATGACTTGTTATATGAACAAGACACTTAAATAGAAGATAAGAAGATAACAAAACAAAGATCACTCAAAAATATGTTAAGTGGATGGATAACTAGCGATCCACCTCCTATGGATAGCTAATGATCCATAGAAATGACTCAAATTGATTTAAGATTTTCGGTGATGACTTGGCATAACAACTTCATCCTTTTGCACTTGGAGTTCTTACCCAACACTCACTAAATTCCCCTATAAATACTCATCTACTTGCAACTAGAGATGGATCTTTTTTGGAGAGAGGGCTGTAATTACTCTACTGGAATTCCCTCACTTCTTTAACTTTCATCTCCCTCACAACAATCATCAAGGGGGTTACTGTGATCCTCCAGTCAACCCTTGTACTTGTGACTTATTATAATTTAGATCTAATAACTAACTAGCCGATATCCAGAGAGATTCAACTAGTATATAATCATAATAAAGATTAATTAAAGTGCATGTAGGTCAGAGTCAGCCAAAGAGCTATAAAATCATACGTCTCTTTTCTTACTTCTGCTATTTATTTGTAGGTCTGAAGAACTGAAGTTTGAATCTAAGATTTAGAGAAGATGAGTATGCCTAATACTAGATCTAGAGCTGTAGCAAGTCAACCGATGCCTGAGGGCAGCCAAGAGGTGTCTTCGATTTTTCATCAACCGATCTATGTGATTAGAAAAGAAATGAAAAAGACGATGAAGAAGATGCAAGATGGGATCTTGCCTAGGCAATAAGATATGAGGAATAACTTCTTCCATAGGATGGAGCAAAAATGGATGTCTAGATCCGCAGGGAATAGGAATCAAACTCCAAGGAACAAAACAGGAGCTGCTGGAGTTGTATTGGAACATGGTGGAATCTTGCCTCCATGCCCAGAGCAACCGATACTTGGGGCAACACTGGAATCAACAATATGGCCCAATGCAAGAGCAACTGGAGTTAAAGCAAAAAAAACTGAAATAATGCCCATATAACTTGGCGGAACGACAAATTTGGATCTAGGATAAGATTTAACACCTGGAATGGGTGATGTTGGAGCTAGAGTAGCAAATCAGAATACAAATGCATGACCTTATGAGCCGAAACCAGATTCCCACAATTGGAACATGGGGCAGGTTTGTCTCTTACCCTCTGCCTTTTGCTTTTTTGCTTTTAATAACCTCATGTCGCTTACACGTGTACGGGATCCCGAACGGTCCTTAGGCACGCTCTGAGTCGGATGCCTGAAATGAATATTTAGGACAACAATGACCTTAGATCGCTTAAACGTGTGCTAAACCTAGATTGGTTCCTAGTCGCGCTCTGAGTCGGATATGCAGGATAATTGCTTAGGATAATAATATCAGACCATTTGGACGTACACAAAACCTAGATGGTCCCTTACCACGCTCTGAGTCAGATGTCTGGGATAGACATTCAAGATTTCTGCTTATTTAATTTCTGCTTGTTTGTTTTAGTTTGAAATTTGAATTTTGTAAAATCCATATTTAACGTGATAACTGATTTTGTACGCCATAGAGTCCCGATCGAAGAGATGGGACCGGAGTGCAATGTGCAAGTTCCTTCTTTGGAGAGTAAGTGTATGGACTTGTACGATATCAAACACCATAGAGTTCCGTTCGAAGAGAAGGGATCAGAGTGCAAGAATTAAGTCTCCTCACCAAAGAGTGAGCGGATGGACTTTCTTAATCCCCCTTAACTTAATAAGCAAATGATCCAAAGAGATCAACCCCTATAACTTAAAAGCAAACGATCCGGAGATATCGTCCCCTTAACTTAAAACATTAAACGATCTGAAAAGATTGCGCATTAAACTAAACATTGAATGATCTGAAGAGATCACGCATTAAACTTAAACTATCAAGAGAGATCGAGCCTTCGAACAGATTTGATTTAATAAAAGGATTTGAGTGCCTCATAACAAAATAAAACTGATAAATCCTAGATGGACGCAGGATGATTTCGATATATGATGTGATTCTGCTATATGATGTGATTCTGATATATAACGTGATTTTGATATATAACGTGATTTTATATATGAAGTGACAACTCTGAATGAGAAGCAAAATTGATAGTGATGTAAATCACGAATGAACATGGGACAATTAGAGATGTGTAATGTAAATAGAGATATGTGATGTAATTGGAAACATGTGCTTTAATTAGAGATATTATATGTAGTAACTCCGAATGAAATCGGAACGATTGTGATGTATAGATTCCACCTAAACAGAGTTGGAGTCCTAGTATATAATAGGTTTGTAGCGACTTGTAATTGACCAAAGAATACAAAGAAATTAGACGGTTTGCCGAGGCTAAAACCGTTGGAAAGCTCAATAATCAAAGATTTGTTGCTGGAACTTGTTTTGGAGTAAAGCACACATTTCATTCAAAAGGCGTATTTTGGGAGGCAAGTGTTAACTAGGTTTTTAATCCAATAGAATTTAAAGAGAACTTTGAATATACAAATAGTCAAAATATCTCAAGGATCGACCAAGAAGGCTAGAAGGAAAAGAAGCGAAAGACCAAATAAGAAAAATGCCAAAACTAAGGTGATTTATGGATCGCCAATGATCCTTCTCCTATGGATCGTCGGCGATCCATCAAGATTGCTCATAGATACTTCAGTCCTCTTGCATCATGATCTAATATGTTTTCTAGTGATGTTTGCCAAGTTTCATAGCATGCCAAATAGTCTAGCTCGAGAAGTGAAGATTCATTGGATTCAAGCTGTTTGACCAAAAGCAACTAATTTAAAATGGACCTGCAGAACTAATTTGAATTCGGATTGACTTGTAGTTTTAAGAAAACATTTAGAAAATATAGAAGAAGGCACAAAAAATGAGAGCATTTAGAGTTGATTTAACGGGTTTGCTAGCGACCCATCTAGATTGGGTCCCACCACCTCAAATTTTTATAGTGGGTCCCTAACATCCTTTAGCGTGTTCCTTCAAAGTTTCATTCGATTTGGTTAAGATTTGGATGAGTTAGGGATGATTCTTCTAGACCAGATGACCTATGAAGAGGATGATCAAATTAACTCCAAACGACTTGATATTTGGGCATGGCACTTAAATAGAAGATAGGAAGACAACCAAACAAAGCCACTAAAAAATACGCTAAGCGGAAAGGTAGCTAGTGATCCATCTTCTATGGATAGTTAGAAATCTATAGAAATGACTCAGATTGATTTGAGATTTTCGGCGATGACTTGGCATAAAAACTGGACTCTTCTGCACTTGAATTTCTGACCCAATACTCATCGAATTCCCTTATAAATATTCATCTACCTACAACTAGAGATGGATCTTTTCCGCTGAAAGGGCTGCCATTACTCTACTGGAATTCCTTCACTTCTCCAACTTTCTTCTCCCTCACAATAGTCATCAAGAGGGTTAATGTGATTTTTCAGTCAACCCTTGTACTTGTGACTTATTTTAACTCATTGTAACTTAGATCTAAGAACTGACTAGTTGATATCCGGAGAGATTCAACTAGTATATTCATAATAAAGATTAATTAAAGTGGACGTAAGCCATAGCCAGTCGAACCACTATAAAAATCTCGCATCTCTTTTCTTACTTTTGCCGTTTATTTGTTATTTATCTGCACTGGTGCTTTCACACTTTACCGGGCATTTTTTGGTTTAACAACAATGTTGGTGGATGCCCCGTACGATGCAGAGTTGCGTATACTAGCAGGGAATGTATTGTGGTCCAAGTGGGACCGATACACACACATTAAGTAGGTTGGTGTATCGTATGCCTCCATGAAATTAAATGACTAAGCTTTAAATGATAGGCATAACACGTAATGGAAAAACAGTTGGCATAAACTAGTGTTATGGACAAAGGATGTAATTTACCAGTCACCAGAATGTAGTTTCTACCCCTCCTTATTATAACCCACATGATAGATTTAGAGACATGTATTGGTACAACGCCAAAACGGTGGAACGATATATTTTCTCATGCATGCTCTACACTGACAAGGACATTAGATACCTGAGACATTAGTATTGGTCAGTATATATTTATATGTGTTATCATGCTTTATTATTCCACTGTGAGTTCTTATCGATAACTCTCTGATTTCCTTTTTATTTATTTATAGGATAACAACATCGGCGATCTGTATCTTCATGGACTTGGGGTTTTGATTTGGGGAAAATACGGATCCATTATGTTATGGGTTGTCACAATATCTATATGTTTTTAATTGATAGAATATATTTTACATATATTCTAGGCATTAGAATATTTCCTGTATTTATTCTCTGATTTGATGACATCTTTATTTGGGAAGTATTTATTTATTTACCTTTGTTTTAGCAAATAAGTTGACTAATTTGTAGCCTCTTTATTTGGTTAGTGTTTATTTAATTACCTTTATTTTAGCAAATCAGTTGGCTAATTTGTAGCCTATCTTGACTCTTGTAAACATATATATTATTGGAGGTTGAATACAATGGGCAAGCAAATTGATTTCTAAATTGATTTCTATCATGGTATCGGAGCTATTCTCCTTACCCTAGCTTCACCTATCTCTTTCTCCGTTCTTCTTCTTCTATCTTTAATTCTTTTCCATGGCAGACTCATCCAAGTTTTATCCTGCATTCACCATCACTAGTGTTAAATCTCTTATTCGTATAACATTAGATAATGAGCAAGTCTGTATCATTGTTGGGATACTCTGTTTACCAATCTTGGTAGGGTTCATGATTCTTTACGATCACTTGGTTCCACCAACGGAGGAGAAGGCTATGGCTGCCTATGTCCAGGCTAAGTCCGCTGATCCAGCTTTTTGGAGGCGTTTGGATGTCGTTGTCTTGCAGTGGATTTACAGCACCATTTCTTTCGATCTTTTCCTCGCTATCCTCAGACGTAATGACACGGCAGAAGGGGCATGGAACCGTCTTGAAGCTCTTTTTTAGGACAACAAAGCCTCTCGGGCTACCCATCTCGGGGAGGACTTTACAAATGATGCTTTTGAGGCTTTCAACTCGATCGACAATTATTGTAATTATCTACAATCTTCGGCGGATAGGTTGGCTGATGTTGATACTCCGGTGACAAATGGTCGTCTGGTACTACGTCTCACCGGGTCCTTACCAGAAGCGTATAGTTGTATGGTGGAGTACATATAAAATCAAGAGCCTTTGCTATCCTTTGAGAGTTGTCGTTCAAGGTTGAAAATGGTTGAGCGTACTATCAAGCCTCATCAAGCTCGTGAAACTGGTGGTTCTGGAAGTCGTTCGGTGGTGCTGCCATAGTTGCCACTGATTCATATGCAAGCAACAAATGCAACAACAATAATAAAGGGAGGAACAATTTGAAAAAACAATGGAAAGAAAAAGGTCCACCAAAGTACTAAAGGATCCAATCCTAGTCAGCCGCCATATCAATAGCACCAGTGACAGCCACGTCAATAGGCTCCACCGCCACAGTTGAAATAGCCTGGTTGGGGAGGGTGGACTATTCCTCCTTGCCCATTTCTCGCATACTCTTGGCGGACAGGCCTAATCCAGCAGCCCAACGTCCCTCCTCTTCTAGGTCAGGCTTACTTGGGTCCAGATCTCAATCTTTCAATGTCGTTGCTCCTCCTGCTCCAAGCTACATGCCCACCGACATTGAGGCCGATGTGCATGCTCTTTAGTTCTCTCAACCAAATGGAAACTACTACATGGATACTGGTGCTGCATCTCACATGACGGTGGATGCAGGTATTCTCTCTTCTTATTTCTATTCAAGCAATAAGCATCATAACATTGTTGTTGGTAGTGGTCTTTTAGTTCCAATTATTGGTCACGGTCGCACTACATTGCCTCCATCTTATCAACCATTTACCCTAAACAATGTGTTACATGCTCCCAAGCTCATTAAAACTCCGGTCTCTATTCGTAAATTTACCATATATCATATGGTTTCTATCTCTTTTGACTCTTTTGGTTTCTCTATTAATAACTTACAGACGAGGAACAGACTAATGAGATGTGATAACACTGAGGGCTTATATCCACTTTTCTCCACCTCTCAAACCATTTCTTCCAACAATCTTTCCGCTTTTACTGCTTTGCCTTCGAATATTTGGCACAATCATTTAGGTCATCCTGGCGATGCTATTCTTAAGTCTTTTTATAGTAAAACGTTTGTTGATTGTAATAAGGCTTGTAAAATATTTTGTTCTTCTTGTCCTCTTGGGAAACATTCTAAGCTATTTTTTTATGATTCAGTGTCATATATTTTTCTTCCGTTTGATATTATTTATAGTGATCTTTGGACTTCTCCTATTGTCAGTACTTCTGGTCATTGTTATTATGTTCTTTTTCTTGATGACTATAGAAATTTTTTATGGACTTTCCTATTGCAAAAATATCTCAGGTCAAACAACTTTTCTTAGCGTTTCATGCTTTATTCAAGACACAATTTGAACGTAATATTAAGATTTTTCAGTGTGACAATGGTACGGAATACATTAATGGCACTTTTTAGGATTTTTTTGAGCAATATGGCATGCTTTCCCATCTCTAATGTCCTCATACATCTCCTCAAATCGGAAGGTCGAAAGACATATAAAATCCATAAATAATATCATCTGGACTATTCTTGCTCATGCATCTATGCCACTCTCCTTTTGGCATCATGCTCTCTCCATGGCTACATATCTTCTCAATATCCTTCCTTCCAAGGTATTGAATTACCAATCTTTTGCTCAAATCCTCTATCAAAGTGATCCGGATTATTCGGGTTTGCGTGTTTTTGGTTGCTTATGTTTTCTATTATTCCGCTCTTCTACTATTCATAAATTACAAGAAAGATCGACTCCTTGTGCTTATTTAGGTCCGGCTCCTAATCATCGTGGCTCCAAATACTATGACATGTCTAGTGGTAAAATCATAATCGTTGTCATGTTCGTTTTGTTGAAACAGAATTTCCATTCTTCAAACTCCACAAAACAAAACCTTCGAATTATAATTTTTTAGTGACAATATTAATCCTCAATTAATACATCATTTGTCTCAAAATACCACACCACAAAATATGCAGCTTGATCTAACAACGCTGCCCGATGACTCATCCTCTCTTCCTCAATCTGGGCCACATTCTCACACATGCCCATATTCCACACCTCCCACTGCTGCCCACACTCGGTCCTCTATTTCCTTCTCTGACCCATCCTCTCTTCCCCATAGCCCAACCCCGTCTATGAGCTCCCCCACTTTGACCATTCCTCACACCAGCCCTAGGCCTCCCAACCACATTTCAACCCGCATGACCACTCGTGCATCAAATGGCATTTTTAAACCCAACCCCAAATACTGTTCTAACTACCACACTACCACCACTATAGATATTTCTCCTGTTTCGAAAAATCCTGTTAGTGCGCTTAATGACCATAACTGGAAAAGTGTAATGTTGGATGAATTTAATGCTTTAATTGACAATAAGACTTGAGAATTAGTGCCTAGGCCACCTAATGTTAATGTTATTCAGTCTACGTAGATTTTTCATCATAAATATAAATCTGACGGTTCTTTTGAGCGTTATAAAGCTCGTCTTGTAGGTGATGGAAATACATAATAACAGGGCATTGATTGTGATGAAACGTTTAGTCACATGGTTAAACCGGTCACCATTAGAGCGGTTCTCAGCGTTGCTCTTTCTAAATCTTGGCTCATTCATCAAATGGATGTTAAGAATGCTTTCTTGCATGGTCATCTCAATGAAGCAGTTTATATGCATCAACCCATGGGTTTTCATAACAAAAATTATCCGAATCATGTTTGCCTTTTGAAGAAATCTTTGTACGAATTAGAACAGGCTCCTCGAGCTTGGTACAAAGATTTGCTGATTTTGTTGCTACCCTTGGGTTCTCTCATAGTACGTCAGATCAATCTTTATTCGTCTACAAGAATGGTTCTGATATTGCTTATATTCTGTTATATGTGGATGACATTATACTTACAACTTTTTCTGATCGTCTACGTAAGTATATTATGACTCTTTTAGCTTCTGAATTTGCTATGAAGGATCTAGGTCCTTTGAGTTTCTTTTTGGGTATTGCTATCACTCGTCATGCCTGTGGTCTTTTCTTATCTCAGACGCAGTATGCTGCAAAAATTATTGAACGTGCCGGAATGTATAATTGCAGTTCATGTCCGACTCCTATTGACACTAAGTCCAAACTAAGTGCCACCGCAGACACTCCTTATGATGATCTGACTAAGTATCGTGGTCTTACATCTGCTCTTCAGTATCTTACATTCACTCGGCCAGACATTTCCTATGTCGTGCAGCAGATCTGCCTTCATATGCATGCCCCGACTAATGAGCATATGAAAGCTCTTAAGCGTATCATACACTATCTCCAAGGTATCCTTTCTTTTGGTCTCCACTTGTACAAATCCAATATTAATCGTATTATCTCATATACAGATGCAGATTGGGGTGGTTGTCCTGACACCCGTCGTTCTACCTCTGGTTATTGTGTATTCCTTGGAGATAATTTGATTTCTTGGTTTTCGAAACGGCAACCTACTCTTTCCCATAGTAGTGCTGAGGCGGAGTACAGGGGTGTTGCTAATGTTGTTTCTAATTCGTGCTGGATCAGAAATTTGCTTTTAGAGTTGCATTGTCCTATTCAAAAGGCTACTCTAGTTTATTGTGACAATGTGAGTGCGATATACTTATCCGGCAATCCTGTTCAGCATCAACGCACTAAACACATTGAGATGGATATTCATTTCGTCCGTGAGAAAGTAGCTTGTAGCGAAGTGTGTGTGCTTCATGTACCATCCTGTTACCAAATAGCTGATATTTTTATAAAAGGGCTTCCGTGCGTATTATTTAATGATTTCAGGGACAGTCTAAGCATACGAGAACCTCCCGCTTCGACTGAGGGGGTGTGATAGAATATATTTTACATATATTCTAGATGTTAGAATATTTCCTGCATTTATTCCCTGATTTGAGGATATCTTTATTTGGGAGTATTTTTTTAGTTACCTTTGTTTTAGCAAATCAGTTGGCTAATTTGTAGCCTCTTTATTTGGTTAGTATTTATTTAGTTACCTTTGTTTTAGCAAATCAGTTGGCTAATTTGTATCCTACCTTGACTCTTGTAACCATATATATTATTAGAGGTTGAATACAATGGGCAGGCAAATTAATTTCTAAATTGATTTCTATCATTAGTGTATGATGCAATAACTAGTTTATTCACACTCATTATTATGTAGTACAAGATTACTTACTAAATGTTTTAAAATAGGAAAAATAATACTAGGCAATTATTAAGAAACGAGATTTTATGGCAGTGCAATGCATGTGCATAAAAAAAACTTTTATAAAATTATAAAATTTAAAACAAATTGATAAACAAAAACAAATTTTTTTAAATATTTTTGTGTTGGAATAGGGTTTCGAACTTGTAGCCTTATTTACTTTTCAAAATTTTCATTTGAAAATAAATATGAATTTTTGCTCTTTGTGAGATTCGAACTCCTGACGTCTCTTTGTATATAAGGGCAATTTTGAAAGTTCGAGGTCAGACCAAATGATGTGATTATATTCTAATTATTAATAAAGATGTCAACTGGGAGTTAAAACCATACCTTTTCAATTCAAAATCTGAACTTAGAACCTTAGACCACTTTACTAAATCATCACTTGTATTAAGTGTTGTTTGTGACAGATGATGTATTTCATTTTCTTTTAGGGTTACTTCCTTTGTTATAACTAATGTGTATCTCATGCATTACACATGATATAATATTGCAAACACATTGTATTAATATTTGAATATTGTTAAAGATAGAGTTGTGTTATGCAATGTCTTTATTTAGATAAATGGATTATGAAGAAAAATTATTATTATTATTTACGTAAATAATTGATATTATATGGTTTATATATCTTTTTATATATATGAATGGAAATTTTTTTACAATTTTTTAATATGAGTGTGCTATACGGGTAGGGTTGTCATTTTTTATGATTTATTAGACAAATTAATGAGTGCTACTAGATTTGATTTATTAATATTTCAAATTTGAGATCACATAATTATTTTAAATATGAATTTAAATGTATAAAAATATAATAGAATTGAGAAGAGTTTTGT
This sequence comes from Allium cepa, assembly GCA_030765085.1. Lineage (NCBI taxonomy): Eukaryota > Viridiplantae > Streptophyta > Magnoliopsida > Asparagales > Amaryllidaceae > Allium > Allium cepa. The sequence goes on from CM060938.1 coordinate 405,764,662, forward strand.
AAAAAAAGATGTAGAAATTACGAAATGTGAATATTGAATGTAAAATGTTGGGATTACCTCGTAGTAACATACGATTCTGAATGTAAGAGAATGAAATGTATCGTATGTGTATCTTGGGTTGACATCTCTTATATTGATATAAATTTAGGGACTACCTCGAAGTAACATACGAGTCTGAACATTTCTCGTCTACAAATACAAGCGTGCGTGCTAGGTAGAAAGATTTTGGTTAATTTGATAGAAATTGAAGAATTTCTTCTCATTTAAACGTTGTAAAAAAATCATCTGTTGTTCACTTACTCAAAAAAAAGTAATAGGTTTGCTGGGATTATTGAATAAAAATTGGTTGGGTTAATTTTTTCATACAAAATGTAAATAAGTTGCATAAAAGTAAATTAAACAATTTCACTTGGATTGAGTTTTTAGTTTATATTCAAATTAGAACTCAATATTTCGGAGGAGATCAGTGTCAAACAAGATATGAATAAGAATTGATGTTTCTTTTGTTTTCAAAATGAAAAAAAAGACCTGTTAGATATTTTGGATGTGTGAAACTTTAATTGTAAATTTCTCTCAGTACACCGAATTGAATTGTTAGGTCTTGAAACTGAACTCTTTCTTTAACACAATACGGCCATCTAATTACACTGTAACAATCAGTATAGCAAGTGTACGATTTATATGGTCAATTGCCACTCACAGACATTAAATGGCCTCAATCCCTTATTATCCATCGTTGATTTGGTGGATGAGGGTGTTGATGGATGCCGCAACCTTAATAACCATACCTTAGATCATTCGGCTAAACCGTCACTTGTTATGTTTTAATTTAACTATTATAAATGTAGGAATATATAACATATACATGCTTTCAAGTTTGTTATGTATAATATCAAGTGATTATGGAAGAAGAAACGGCTCAAATGAAGAGAGCGCCTTTTTTTTTTGGATTGGACAATGTTGAATTATTAAGGGAAAAACCATATAGTAAACCCTGTCAATATATCGAATTGGTCTTTGCTTTAGAAAAACCCTTCTTTTTAAGCAATTTAAAGTATTGAATAATAAGAATGTACAAAGGCTAAATCCTATTTTGTTTTAACTTTTCTGAATTGGACTGTTTGAGATGATATTCTTTTGAAGATTACACTTTAGAGATTTAAGATTTAACCCTTTTTAAGTAAAAAATGGTTTTTTTCTCAAATTGTCGTTAACGAATTTGACTTTCTTAATTTCTAAAATTTGGAAAATTTTCAATTGAATAAAATACTTAACGATATTTTGGTCAGTAATAAATACCTACATTATGCTTAAACACTAGTTCTGTGCTACTATTTTTACTATCCCTTTATTCAGTTATTTTTTACCCGCTTTAGTTTCCCTTCTAATATTCACCAAAAGTGACTTGTGCAAAAGCTTCAGTTACAGCATGTATTAAAAGACAATCCATTAACCATTAAATAATAATAATAGCAAAAGCAACATGAATGTTGGAAAATATGAAGTAAACTGCAAAAAATAAGTAAAAAAATTAATATCGAATTTGGGAAGGGGCCGCGTGAACGTGTACCCCGCGAATGCTTACACCCTAAGCAATATGATAGCCCACTGCATTCTCAAAGTGCAGTGAAAACCAGTGGACAAGGCCTGAGCATTCTTGATCACTCAAAGACCCATCCAGGTAAGTACTTTTCAATCTACACTACAGCTTCTATTTATGTTTGCTTGCACCTATGTTTCCATTCAAATTAGTGATGTTGGACTAAACTAACCCAGTTAAATACCACTCCTTTTCCCAACCCAATTTTTAGCTCCTAATTATCAATGGCGGCCCAAAGAATCGGTTGCCCAATCCTAATGTGAATTTTTTTGCCCCTTACTATATAACATGTCAATTTTTTTAAATTTTCTTTTTTATATATAAGCATAAAATCACATATAAAACTATAACATAACGAAGTACCAACTTTTTATACAAAAGTTGGCACATTAAGTGGGCTGCAATACTTATAGTCTCAAATAGTTTACAAAACAGCGTATTTAATTTTTAACGAAATGTATCAAGTTTACAAACTAGTGTATCTAGTTAAGTGTACAGGCAAATCATATTGGGTTCTGCCTAAATTTTTGCGGGTAGACATACACATACTGCAGGAAAAATAGTACATCAATGTAAGCATCAGTTCCTAAATAATTATTAGTTTTTTTAGCTTTGGCTTTCAAATTTCAATTCCTAAACGATTATTTACAAAAAACTAGTTGTTTATAACTAAATACTAATAAGTTATTAGCTTCAGGCGTTTTAAAGGTTAATGAAATCTAAAGAAGTAAAAGGGCGACTCAATTTTAGAAAATTAGACAACTCAAAACAAGAAATTTGCATACTTAATTAGCAGTGGCAGTATAAAGAGGCTGTAGCAGGACTTTAAATCAGCAGTAGAAAATATCGCGTAGGAGGCAAGGATGAGTCGACGATGGCTGATGGAATAGCCGAGTATGCAGCGATGATTATTTAGAAGGCGTTGATTTTTGAAACCCTAGTTTTTTTGGGTTCAAGCGTCGCACATGGAGATTACTATTGAGCTTTGAAGTAAAACAAATTTTTCCTATTGCCCGCCTCAGTGGGTTGCCCCATCCCAGGGGCTTGGTGGGCTTGCCCCTGGGCCGGCCCTGCTAATTATATCCCACTTCTCCTCTCTTCTGAAACAATTTTTTGAAAGCCACTGTGATCATAACATATGAATATGAGATAATGAATGAGCATAAATTTAGTTGCCGCAAACACCATACACTATAAAACAATCAATTGATAACATGCATAAGACTGAATTCGTTCTATCAAAAAATTTATGTATCATTTATGGACTCAGGAAGAAAATCACAAGATTCATCATTGGTTGATCCTATTTAATAGTCTTCAGAACGTGAACATCGAATATGTTAATAGTTTTTCTTTTTTCTTTTTTCTTTTTTGGTTAAGTAATTACAAAACTAGAGGGCTAATCGTGTTTTTTTCCACATCATACTGCTTCCGATTATTGGATAAGTAAAGGGCTAATTATGTTTACCGTTCACATCATGCTGCTTTCAGGAACCCTTTTATATATAATTTTATCAAATATACACATAGTTTGGACATGTACAATGCCTAGAACTAAATTAACCGATTTAAACAGGATCAGTGTTGCTGAGACCTCAATATTCCTGCTGGTAAGTGAAGGCCTCATTGTGACTATAGAAGACTCATTAGCTCTACCATTGAGTGGTGGTTGCTACATCATATTATGTGTATCTATTTGCTTGAGCCACTGTCAAACTTTTGCATATGTGTGGAGATTGGTTTAGAACTCTTTTGGGTTGGGAGGAGAGTTGGGTATGTTCTTGAAACTTGGCAAGGGATGCAATCTTCCTTTGCTGTCATTCGCCTCAGTGACCTTATAACTTCAAGGACGTTGACTTTCTAACTCAATCTATCTTCGAAAGTTTTATAGTGATGTAGTAAAAATTGTAGTAATACTACGTCTGCCTTGGTTGGACAGTCAAATAGTGTTATTATTTATTTAAATGCACACTCAAACTTCCATCCTTATTTGAAAAAAATAGCAGAAAAACTATTTTGTTACAACCAGGTGATTTTCGACCTCCGAAAATCGATACTAATACGTTCATTGTATAGAGCGCCGAGCAATCGAGTGTTGGAAATACCAGGTTGATAGGGTTTAAGAAGAAAAGAGATAGAAGAAGCAACAAAAATAACAACACAGAATCTCACAGTCATAGCGGAATAAAATATAATATATAATAACAGCTTTTTATACAGAAGAAAAACTATAAATGTTAATATACATACAAATTATCATAGTACAATAATCAATATATAAATCTAGACAGTTATAATAACTTGTTCTCAAATGCTGAATATAGCCTACAATACACAGCGGAATATAATCTAATACGTGTAATGCGTCTCTGCCATCCAGCTCGTCTCCTGAGCTCTAAAGCAACCTAACCTGAATCCGTAATACTCGGTCTGACATGAGCATTACAATAAAGTAACACACGAGTCAGGCTGGAAACCAACGTGAGTAAACACACATAAATTGAACTACTAAAGTTATCAAAATCTTTTAAAAAACCTAGGTATCTGGTATAAACACGACAAGTTTTTATCTTATTATATACAAAACACCTTTATATAAAATCCGGTGATATTATAATAGCGTCTAATAAAAAATACTTAAATAAAAAGTCGAAAATTGTTAAATTAAATAAAACCCAGCATACTAGGCTTTAAATCAAAACCGTAAAGGTTAATGGTGGTTATTCAATCGAAGTGGTTTTGGATAACACTGATATCCAATCCCGGTCTCTTCGAACCAAACTATAAAATTTTAAAAGTCCAAGTCATTTAAATAACAACATCTCAATCAGGGTGCTAATATTTACATATGGAAACATTCCATATGTTTACTACATCATGACCAGCCCATCGAAAATAATTTGTTTGTACTCATCACATTTCGGAAATTCAGAATAGTAACCAGTATAAGTCAATTTACTAGCCGATAAAACGTGTTAATGTTTTATCTTATTTACTTTAATTTATTCGGCAACTTAATAGCACAGAAAAAAACAATTGAAATAAATAACCAAGAGTAATAAAGCCAAAGCAAAGATCATTAACCAATTTAATGATTAATAACTAATATTAAAACAATTCACAAATCATAATTTCATTAATTTAAATTAAATGAATCCATTTATATTTTTAGTCCAAAATTATTTATAAATTAAGGACATTTTAAAACGATTTATTTTTAGTTTAAAAAATATATTTAATAACTAATTTACTAATTAAAATAAGATTAAATCAAATAAGACTTTAATTATTTATTCTCTTTAATTATTATAATAACCTAATTTTATATTACCGCAAATTAACAAAATAATTTTAGATTATAAAACTAGGTGTTGTGATCTCAAAGAAAAACTTCCACGTTTGATTGGGTTTAAAATGAATGATAAAACAATGTTTTTTTTATTTAAAGATTATTAACATAAATTTTATTAAATTACTTTATACTTTTATAAAACCATAGCCCTGCCTGCTTCGATCCAAGAAAATAATTCCAAACCCAACCCCCAATCTTTCTTCGTCTCCTGTTTCTTTCCCTTCTTCCCTCTTCATTTTCGAACACCCATGCATTTGCATGTAGACATGCATATACGCATGCGTGTTGCCTTTGATCACCGTAGTTCAACGCCGACCATCCCTACTAGTCACCGCTAACCCCGCTCCATGTTCCACCACCGGAAGTTTGGCAAAATCACACGTTTGAAAATCGAACAATTCAACCCAACATTGCAATCACTCCATGCCACTCGAGCATCATGCCACGCCACTTTTGACCCTCGTTCTCCACTAAACTCCACCACTAGATTCGCCATCGTATCCTCTTCCTTTTCCCCCTGGACAACCACTACTTTGCCTCCTCCACGTCGCCATTTGCCTGCAACCGAGACCACGTGCAACCACCCTTTAAACCCTACTCCGATCTCAATCCGCCAACACACCCAATAAAAAAATGCCACACCATTTTTATCGCATGCACCGCTACTTGAGCTGCCTCCACACCAACTGTCGTACCATGAAATCAATGGTATCGTCGTAATTTGCCCACTTTCCCTATTCCATTCATCTTCCCATCTCTCATTCAAAACACCATTAAAAATCACCAAATTACTTTTAAAAATCATCATTTTCAAAAATAAACACACTCATATAATAAAAGTATTTAATTGTGATATTCGAATTTCTTTCATCTTTAAGTTGCTTATGGAAAAATGTATTTTTCTTTTTCTACACTAAATGATTTCGAACGAAATAAATTTTAAAATAAACTACATTAAAAAACAAGCATCTCCCCTTTTAGAATCATAGCCTAACATCAACTAGTTAGTGAGATAGGGATCTTTTTTAAGTTGGAAGATTTATTTTTTTAAAACAACAGAGGTGCTGTTCATACTTCTTGAGGTTACAGAGTGTTCAGACATACCTAACACGCATATATAAAGCATAGAACATATTAATACATGAACTCATGCCAAAATACAAGAGTTCATTCCAAATTTCTAGCGTATAGATGCATATGTATTTCCAGTAAGCAAAAACTTTAAAGTTGTACCCACTGTCTTTTGCAAAATAAACACCGCCGCTGCTATACTAAGCCTTCTTTCTTCAAGCTTCTAGCTTTAACACTTAGTTTTCTTGAGGTTTTCAAAATGTAAGCTTGTTCGTTTTTTCTCTGTTGAATGTTAGAATGGTATACGAGAACACAAACAACACGGTGTACTTATAGAGAAGAGGACGGGTTGGAAAAAGCTGAAGCTTATTTTCATGTGTAGGCTTATTTTTCATTTCATTTCATTTTTCTCTAATTTGATTCGAAAACTTTTGACTTCATTTTTATAAGTTAGATTGACTAGGAAACTTGAGTGAAAGATTTGATTTATTATATGAAAATTAATAATAATGCCTTTATTATATGAAAAAATATCCTAAAAATCAGGAATGAACTACAATCTTATTTAGCTAGAGAGATTGCTACTGGAAATAACACAGACTTATGGAAAGACCCCTGGTTGAACTCACAAAGTTTATTGACAGGCTAGGCTGGGAAGATTTTTCAACATATGGAGCTCCTACATGCAAAGTGGCTGAAATTATAGATAACAGTGAATGGAATTATGACAGGAATTTGCTCAGTTCAAACTACAAAGAGGAAATTCATGCGTAAACATTAAAACAGATGGAATGGAAGATATTTGGATATGGAAGAACAGCTCAGATGGTCAGTTCAAATTCAGTGGTGCATGGGAGGATTCTAGAACTAAATTCCCTTTGGCTAACTAGGCAAATGTGGTTTAGAGCAGGTCTAATAGTCCAAAAATGGCTCACACCTTGTACAAAGCCATACTCAACTAAAGACAGACTTTATAAATGGGGGATCTTGGAGAATACAATATGTTATTTTTGTTATTCTGCTGAAGAAACTCATGAACACCTATATTTTGAGTGTGAATACATCAAAAGAGTGTAGTGTATACAAAAATTAAGATGCTTATAGACTAACACTGTTCGGAATATAGCAGAGGAAGTAGAATACCAGAACGGAGGTAGCAACCTCATGAAGCCGATGCAAGAGACTGGAAAAATTGGCCTCACAACCTCCTTATGGCACATCTGGAGGGAAAGGAACAATTGGCCTTTCAACAATAGACAACAAGATGTTTTAGTCCTTATGAGACAAATAAACTGAGACATTAACTCATTAATCGATCGGATTCTAAAGAAATTGCTTGCCACTGCAACGACACGAGAAGAACTACAATTGGAGATGTTGATGTTGAAGGCGTGAATCGAATCAGCTCAAGCAGTGAACTGGAAGCCAGCATAAGAAAGCCCTAAAAGGAATGTTTTTAGGTTTTTACAGTTTGAAGTCTTACGTTGTCTTGTAATATCTGCTATAGATAAGAATCGAATTTTTGTAAGGCTTCGGGCCGCACAGCCCAACTGCAATTATAATAGTTAACCCATTTTCAAAAAAAAAATTATAGCATAAGTTTTTCATATACAAACACACACACACACACACATATATAGAAGCTTATCTAATTATTTATAGAAATTAGATTTTAAACTTTTAAATCAAAGCCTCTAATACATACATACATACATACACACACACACACACACACACACACACACACACACACACACACATATATATGCATACATATACAATATACATATGTATTTTATCCTATTAAGATATTTACATTTTCATATGCATATATTTTACAACATACACCAATATAGATATATATATATATATATACATATATATATACATATATACATATATATATACATATATACATATATATATAGTCAAAGGTTTGAAATTTTGCCATTATGAAGTTTGTACCTTCATGTACATACATATTTATTTACATATACAATAATTTTTTGTATATAAATATATGGACATTCTATCTTAAATTTTATATGGAGGAGTTTATATACATATATCTAAAAAAATTATCATATCCAAAAATTAAATATAGTTTTAATCAATTTATGGATTCAGACATTGCCAATATCAGAAAATTTACCTATTCGTCTTATAAGAATTAATATTTCAAATATTAAAATTAGTCAATCATCCCTAAATCAGATGGCTAAAAACCGATTCGTTACATATTTAACCTAGTGAATTTTAGTTTTTAGCAGAATGTTATAGCTCAAGATCCTTATCAGGTCTATGCAGTGCGCAAATAGAATCAGAATCATCTACTTGGGAATTGAGTTCATGAAGACGATGGCTTGGTAAATCCATTTATGTACATAATTTCTGCAGCGCCGTGTACTTTGGTTGGATATTCAAGTAGTGTCATTTACGTATTGTTCTTTAAAAAAATTAAAGTAAATTTAAGAGTCTACAAAATTAAACTATAATTTTTAAAAATGGTTTCCTTTTAAAATTTGTGGTAAATGAAGGATGATGAATTAAAATGATTTTTCATGTATTGTTCGTTATAATTTGAACATTTTCCATTAAGATATCAGTTATGTAATTTTTAGGTTTGCAATCTATATTTTCAAAGTTCAAAATTTAAGCTGCCGATATTAGATTCTAATATATATTTTTCATGCATCTTAAACTAATTTTTTATTTATTTTGAACTGTATAAGTTATTTATTGATGTTTTACGATTTTGTTTCTACAATTTTTAACACCATTTAACTTTCCACATTTTCGTCGGGTTGGGGGCACTGTTTGTTGTGTGTGTGATATTGAAACTGTATAAGCGACTATTATAAAGAAACATCGATATCTTTTACCCATTGTCAAAATTTGTGTGTGATATTGAAAATAATGCAGAAAACACTGTAGACTGACAAAGTATTGCAAAATGTGTACTATCTTGGTTTAATGAACAAAAATCACCCAAATACTTCAGTACACACATAATTACTTTGCTAATTGTGCAAATAGAATGTTACCAAATAAATTCACACTAACGGCCTTTAGCAAGCTCCAAAACCTTTCACATGAAATTGGGCCTCCTACATATATCTTACCCTCTCATATTTCAAATACTACTTCCATTCGTGGGTAACTGATGTAAAAAGATATAAATTAGTAGAAAACTCATTTTAGTGCAAATATCAAACAATATGTTTAACTTTGTATTAAAAGTTAAAGTCCTTGTAACCAGGAGCATCCTTGTTAAGCATGGATACAAACTCTTTTAAAGAATTTAGTTGGTCTACATTCCTCTCTTTTTCTGTGAAATTTCTTTAGAAGTTATTCAAATGTGTGTTCTAACGCCTATAAAACAGTATGAAGTTTTTCTGAAGCCAATATAAATATGTAAGTGAGATGCTTTTTTCACGCCTTTGTAAGAGCTACATACATCCAATGCCACTTGAGACCCTTCATACAAAGCTCCCTTTCCTTGAGAATTAATATATAATTAAGCATGTCCTTCTTTCAGTAATGCACAATAAATATTCGAGGACGACATAGTGAAATATGAATAAATCTTATACCTCATATATATTTACTAGCATGATTACATGTTCCGTATGATCCTAAATTTTTTGACTTAAGGCTACAAAGACATTAACTTAGAAATGGTGATGAGGTTACTTGTTACTGGAATATGTTGATACTTAAAGGCTGCATGCTAACACGGATGCTTGACTAATGGTCTTGTATCCTTCGCATCTTCAATACACATTTTTAGGTTGGTTGTTCTCTGTGCTCACCTATTTTCTAAAACTATTTCGACAATAGTGGTGAAAATGGATTCAAAATTTATCTTACGGGAACATTATTCCTACCACCACATATGCATTGACCCTAAACGCAATTGTGCATCTAGTTCTAGCCTAAATATAGCAACTCATCTTTTAGCTTATTGTTGATCCCTAATAATTACTAATGAAATCGAGAATAGTTAGCCAAGTTATCCCATCAAGCCTAGATGTAACATATTAATCATTGAGTGGTATGGATGAATGAAGTGATAATTATGTGAAACTGCCATTTAATCATCTCAAGCTCTCGGAAAATAAAATTTAGTTCATTTTCCAAATAACTTTCAAAAGAATTTCTTGTTTCTTCATGTAAAAACCATGAAGATTATTGACTACTCCACTAAGAATGAGTTGAAAGGGATGAAAGAGTATGTATATTACATTATTTATCATTTTCTCACTATTATTGTCTAACTTAAGTCTTCGCAAAAAAATTAAAGTTTTATTTTGAATAAAAAATAAATTTGTTAACTTTTTCAAGGAAAAATCTATTAGGCATGCAAAAATACCATGTTCAATAATTATTTACTTTGAAATTTCAATGAATATAAATCCACTCAAGTTTGTCATTCATGTAAACTTGAAATAGTTTCCTCTTAATACATATGATAAAAAATGGTTATTTGTTCTCTCTTTATTGTCCTCGTTTGACAGAAAGTGGCCCATTTGTAATCCAGAGGTTTTTGCAAAATACATAGGATAGTCACATTGGAAATATGTTGTGGTTGAAGGATGCTTAAAAAAGCTTCACATGAAAAAAAAATTGTTTTCTATTTATGTTATCAGCAAATTGTTTTCTTCGATTCTACTCTTGAAAATTTTCTTACTTCCTTTATTTGTGTTTTTCTTGGTACATCACAAATTCATGCACACAAATGATACGACAAACATATGGTTACCTATAAATAACACTGCAATAAAATTTCATATCTAGGGCTAATGGCTAACTATTCACACCAACTTGCATTAAAATAAACATGTGTAATCTATCTTTATACATGAGCTAACCCAAATATGTGTACTTATTTTATATGAAAAATTATTTTGCAACATGAAATAGGTTCAATTTATATCCATAAAATCATGGCACGAATATCAAACTTTGGTAACAATTGAAATATGACATGGTTAATAAAAAATGCATGATTAGCAAACCATTATCTTGACCATTTATTTCATAACCTCACAAACACTGAAAACAACAGAAGCAACTTTGCAATCTGTATAAATTATAGTAGAAATGAAGGAAAGTAATATTGAAATTAATACTGTTGCTAAATCTAAATTTGTAATTATCCAATAAAATTGTGAAAATATTACTGTTAATCAAACTTTTATTAACGCTTGAATTGCAAATTACATAACATGGAAAATAATTTCACTATTTACTCCACGGTGCATGGAGAATGAACTAAAGAAGCATTGATCATCACAGTTCATATCAAGTATGTTAATTTGTCTAGTAAAAAAGATCAACTTTGCATCTTGCACGTTTATTTGTTTCATAAATAAAAGATCTATTTTCCCATATTAGAGACATATATTTTGTAATAGCCTAAGCAGCCAGCTAGGTAGAGTAAACAAAAGACAACATTTAAAAAAATAGTGTTCAAACTTCAAACTCCTATAGAACTTATATTAGGTTATGGAGCATGATTTCTGGTTACTAAAATCATAATATATTCTATCAAAGTCACTGCAAATGAATAATATACATTGATTAGGTAAATAACCGTCCAAAATTTATAGGGCAAAACTTTATTTCGAAAGTCAGTACAAAAGTGTTCTAAAAGGAATCTTAGAAAATAATATCAAAACAAAATACCTGCAGTTGTAACAACTCTTTTCTGGTATTATCTATTCACCTATCACCTATGGCTATCATGCTGTCATGAATCATGATGTTGCACCTAACTAACGGTGACTGCAAAACTTGAATACAAAAATAAGTAAAATAACTGTTAGTAATAAGAAAAACATAGTATCGAATAATAATAATAAAAAATAGTAAATGCAAATTAATTGCCTTCAGAATTTGTTAATAGTCAATATAAAATAGTTAGAGAAGAACACATCTATGAGTATAAATCTTATACCATCAAATCTTATAGAAAGACTATACATAGCCAGAATTTGAATGGCAGTTCATCTTGAAATTCCAATATGCACAAAGATGAGTGCTGAAATTGTTTTAATCCGATTAAATTTCGTTTCTAATTTGACGTATGGATTTCAACTACATTATCTATGCATGAATTTTCAATTTTGATTTTCCATTATATCATATGTGATTCAAATAACTTAATGTACAATTTTCCCATATAAAACAAATTTCAATCATAATAGAATTGAAACTTAACACTTCTTTTCACAGATATATTACTAAGCAAGATGGTATTGTATTGAATATGAGTTGTTTACATGTATAGCTAGAACGATAAATCAGTGCAAGATTCCAAATAAAGGAAGATATAGATCTATGGATAGTGTTCAGAAGTGAGCTACCAGTTGCAGATTGAATAGTAGTGTTGCGGGTAGAAAGCAGAAGGGAACATAACGGTAAATGGGAAAGAAATGCAAGGGAAAAAAAGGCTAGAATTGACTGTTTGCCCAAAAAAGGGATAATTCAGTATGTTAAAAGAACATAATATAAAGCATGCAAATTTTGAAGCAATTTGATAAAAGCACTAATTTAAGGGGTTTATATGGCGTATATGAAGATATCGTTAAAGATAATCCATAACTCGATAAGAATTCTAGAAACATTTGCATGTATATGGGGTATCACCAACATATTAATCATCACTTCAATTTCTATGGATAGGCTTACACTGAACCAAAAATTTGAGGCAGGTTAATGGAGGTGAAAAGCTCATGTAAAGAAAAAAATTAGATAGGCAATAAGGCTAAGGATTTTGTTGCTTGGTTTCCGGTAAAGCCTATTATTAACTTACAGTGCAGAGGTTGGTTATGATTGTTGGGATCCCTCCTTAATTGGAGAGTTTCTAGAAAATTCTAGACGTTTCTAGAGAAATCTATAATTTTCTAGAATGTCCCGGAGAACTCTAGAGAAGTGTAGAACTCTCTAGAAGCTTGTGGAAGAGTGTGGAACCCTCTGAAATATTCTAGAGATGTGTGGAACCTTCTGGAACCTTACGGAAGAGTATGGAAGAATAAATAAGGGAATGGAAGAGTGTAGAGATTCCTAAAGAGTGTGGAGCATTCTAGAGAATCAATCTCTAACGTCGGATGCAAGTAATCTCCACCATTCATTATGGAGGTTGAGTAGTATAAATAGGAGAAGGAGCCCTATTACTAGCCATCCAAGAATCCAAGGAAGAAGCCACTTCTTAGAGTGAGAAAAAACTTGAGAGTTAGAGAGATCCTCTTTGAGAAAAAAGAGTGATAGCTTGAGAAGTCTTTATCCTTAAGCTTGAGTGAGCCACCAAGTGTGAGTTACTTTTGTAATCATATTATTGTAATCCTTCTATTCTTTTGTATAGTGGAAGAATCTCCATATTGGAGAATTATAAACTCTTGTGTTTCCATTGCTACTTTTAATCTTAAAGTGCCCATCTTAACTTCACGAAGCGGGAAAGACCGAGATTTCCCCAATAATGATATAGTGAAATGTCTTATTGTATTTTTTCTTTTATGTTGGACCATAATGTGGTTGAAGTTTCACAAACTACAAATCCTTCTCCATTTTCAGATAACATTTGCTTAAATTTATTGTTATCCAATTAATCATGGGTGTAAAAAAAAGGTCATAGTCACTGTAATAATTCATCGTTTCATTAATGGATATTTTTAACATTAATGGCTCTATGTTAATTTTATATCATGTACTGATACCTTTGTGAGCAAATAACATCTTGGTTAACCATGTACTTTATAAGAAAATGAAGTCGGAGTTGACAATGTGCAGGCATTTAAGGTTATTTATTTATATTAAAAATTGGAGTTCTTTGAAAGTTAAGGACAAATCTGAAAATAAGAGTAGAAATTATAAAATGTAAGCACTTGAAGGCAAAATGATATTAGAGAATTACTAAACTATCATAAATAACTGTAATAAATTGAGTTGAGATATTGTTAGAATTCCTATTGAATGAAAATATACATAAGTCTCACATCGCCAAAAATTGCTAAACTATACTAGTATATATATGGCTTTGCAATGAAGGAGTTGGGGCCTAGGGACACCCAAATGTAGCTTCGTTGTGAGGAGGGAGATCATGCATCATCAACACACGCGCGCCGCCGCTGTCCGTCCGACCGAACCGGGCCGGGTTTGGATCTAAATGATCCTATTTTTACTACAAAACTGGACCGGGGTTTCTAACAGTTCCAGGCTATATGAACAGACGCGACTGTTTGAAGGGATGCAGACGAAATTATAAATAGGAGAGAATTCTAATCACATTCAATTCCATTCTAATTTCTTCTTCTTCTTTTCTACTGCTCTATACAATATATCACAAAGTTGACATACTCATTACAATCTTGTGCAGATTGCGTCTATTGTATCTTAGGAGACTTTAAATAAAGTCTTAAGAAAATTGTTCCGACAAGCCTCAGACGGAATTTCCTTATTCAAACCAGTTAGGTTTATAATTGATTTATATATATATATATATATATATATATATATATATATCATTTTCGGTTCTACATTGTACTATTTCTTTAAATAGTATAATGTTTGATCTGTCGCTATAGTTATTATTATTATACTTGTTACATTGTGGTTGTAATTTAATTACGACATATTGCTTAATTTAGAAAATACAGACTTCCGGTAGTGAAAATCTGATTGATAAACTTGTGAGACGAGTTTATAATTGATTATTCTCTGTTTTGGTATACTAGATGTATAACATCTTAAGACTTTCCAGTTTTTTGCTAAAACAAAGATGACAACAGTTGAATTATCAACAAAGGTTACTATAGACAACAGGCCCGATCCTTTTAAAGGAGATGGTGACGATTTTCTAACATGGCAGAATCGGACGTTATTTTATCTCACCACACTCGGCCTGCAATGGTATCTTGAGGAGGAGGAACCGATTCCTACACCAAGCAAGAAATCAGATGTTGATATGTGGAAGTATTTCGATTTTCTATGCAAAACTATATTCTAAATTGTCTCGACAATGTGCTATACAAAGTATATCAGCCTCTAAAGACAGCAAAATCACTTGGGAATGCACTTGCCACGAAGTATAAGACGTAGAATATCAGTCTTAAGAAATTCATTGTAGACAAATTCATGGACCACAAGATGGTTGATTCCAAACCAGTGATTGCTCAACTGCATGAACTGCAAATCATTATTCATGAACTCGAAGCAGAAGGCCATAAGGTTGGAGAATCGTTTTTGGTTGAAGCCATCGCAGAAAAATTGACGCTGTCAGGGAGAGATTACCGCAATTATCTAAAGCATAAGAAAAAGAAAATCTCTTTACAGGATCTCATAGTCCGATCGAAAATTGAGGCAGATAACCGTGGAATTACAAAACCAAGTGAGGAGGCATTTGTGACTGAAGGTTCAAAACCCAAAAATAAAAAGAAGAATTTCCAGAAGAAAGGAAAAGATCCAGACAAAAAACCAAAAGACAACAAACGAACCAAAAAGTTTAATGACGAGTGTTGGATTTTGTGGAAAGGTTGGACATGCCGTTAGAGATTGCAGACACAAAAAGGAACGCAACACAGAGGCAAATATAGTAGACAACATGGAAGTAGACGAGTCCAACTTCTCGGCAGTTGTATCTGAATGCAATTTGGTTCAAAATCCTAACCAATGGTGGGTAGACACAGCCGCTACTCGTCATGTCTACTCTGACAAATCCATGTTTTCTACATACTAGAAATTCGATCAGGAAGAAAAACTCTATATGGGTATTCTGCAGTATCCATGATCGAAGGCAGTGGCACGGTAATCCTCAAGTTTACTTCTGGAAAAACTATCAAGTTGAATGACATGCTCCACGTTCCATACATACGCAAGAATCTCATCTCTGGTACAGTACTATCAAAGAAAGGATTCAAAATTGTATTTGAGTCAGACAAGATGGTTCTGTCCAAAGCTGGAATATATATCGGAATGGGATATTTATGTGATGGCCTATTTAAGGCAAATGTAGTCGTTATCGGCAATGAACTATGTATTCTGATTGTGCTATTAATAAAATTGAAGTTTCTTACTTGCTTGAGCACGAAATTTTACTATGGCATAATAGATTGGGACATATAAATTTTCAAAAAATGAAAATATTATCAAACTTGGGATTAATTTCGAAATTCCAAGTAGACAAGAAGTACAAATGTGAGACATGTGTAGAAGCAAAAATGGTTAAAAAAAACCATTTCAATCTGTTGATAGAAGCACCGAACTACTAGGTTTGGTTCATACAGATTTATGTGATTTTAAATCGTTACCTACAAGAAGTGGGAAAAAGAACCTTATCACGTTTATTGACGATTATACACGATATTACTATGTATATCTTTTGAATAGTAAAGATGAAGCAATTACATCATTTATAAAGTACAAGGCTGAGGTAAGAAATCAGTTAAATAAAAAGATCAAAATTTTGAGATCTGATCGATGTGGAGAATACGAATCACCATTTGAATAGTTCTGTGCCGAAAATGGTATAATTCATCAAACAACAGCTCCATATTCACCACAACAAAATGGTATAGCCGAGAGGAAAAATATAACGTTAAAAGACATGATTAATGTCATGCTTTTAACCTCTGGTCTACCAACGAACTTGTGGGGGGAAGCCTTAAATATGTCTAATCACATATTAAACAAAGTCTCTCACAATAAAACAGAAACAATTCCATATGAGTTATGGAAAGAACACAAACCAAGTTTTAAATACCTCAAAGTGTGGGGGTGTTTGGAAAAGTTCCAGTTCCATCTCCCAAGAAAGTCAAACTTGGACCAAAAACAGTAGATTGCTACTATTTAGGGCCATCCTAAAATAGTCGTCCTACAGATTTTTGGTATTCAAGTCTGATATAGTTGATATTCATGTAAATACAATCATGGAATCTAGAGATGCCTCATTCTTTGAAGACGTGTTTCCACACAAAAGGAATGAAAGGAATAATAACCCTAAAAGGACAAGAGAAGAATCAAGTAATTCATATGAAGATAAAACTCATCATGAGATTGAGGAAGTTGAACCAAGAAGAAGCGTAAGGGCTAGGATTTCCATGACATTTGGTTTGGATTTTTTCACATACGTGTTAGAACACGAACCTCAAACGTACAAGGAAGCAATATCATTTTCTGAATCTTCATATTGGAAAGAAGCAATCCAAATTGAGATTGATTCAATTCTAAGTAATAAAACTTGAGAAATTGTTGATATTCCACCGGGAATAAAACCTATCTTTTCTGCTTTAAAATGTTTAAATGTTTATTTACTTAAAATAAATTAGTCGTTGATGCTAACAGGCGGTAAATTAAACTTTATACCGTGACCTTTTATTTCTGTGCAGACGCAGCATTTTTATTAGTTCTTTTCTTGGTGTGAACGGCTGAAATATACCGCCCGCACAGCACATTAATTTCTAAGCAGCATGTGATGTTTCCTGTGTTGTTGAAAATTCTACACCATTAAACCATTGCATGTTCTTTTTATCGGAGCTTGAGTACATAGGTAGGGTTCTCTTCATTCAACAAATTCGCTATCTTTCCTGTCGCCACCGCCAGTTAAGTCATCATCGACGCTCATCCTCTAACGTGAATCGGAGCTCTTTCGTATGACTATTCCAGAAGTTTCTAGAAGATGAAACCACTATTTCGAAAAAGAATAGAAAGCCTATCAATGGGAACAACAACATGGGATAGTACGTCGGCATTGGATGATCATATTGTGGAGGTTGAGAAGCCGCAAATCGAGGCCGTTGATTCGGTTTCGTTGGCTCCGAAAGCCGAGGTGATCCGAGTATGTACCCGCGATCCTGAAGTAGCAGCTTGATTTGTATTGTCTTGAGGTAGCAGCTGGTATATTTTCGGTTATAGATCTTTTTAAGTTATTTTGAGTAATTAAAGTAAATTAGGTGAATAATTTAGCATGATATTAAGATGGCTATTTTGAATAATATATTTGAAATTGCCATATTTAGACTTGTTTTCCTTAATGAAAATAGTTTATAGTCGATTAAGATGGCTAATTGTTTTGCTATCTTTTTGAATCGTCCTATCATTACAAATGAGAATTGTATGCATACATATATTTAAGTTGTGTCATTTATAAAATCTGCTTACAAAAAGGTGGAGCACATTTTTTATCATAAGAGTATCAAGCATGATTAAAAAAAAGGAAAAATGATGCTGATCAAATGATGGCCGAGATTTGAATCCGTGGTTTTCAAAACTAATTTATGTTTACTAATTGTGCAAATTTATTGTCATTGTTTTTTTTTATAAAATGGAATCTATTATTGTTTTTTTGTTAATTGATGGGTAGCAGTTGTTTGGAACTGTTTCAAAATCTTGTCCATCTCGCTCAAGATTTTATTTTTGCATGACACATCAAACATCACTTATATTTCGTTCAACACTCATCTCGTCTAAGATACTAAAATCTAATCTGAGATCCAGATCGATATGGATCTCACTTGCAATCGTATATTTTTAATCTAACATTTTTTACTTTTTATACGAGCAGAAGCAAAATCATCCTACAAAATATTTATCATTTAATAAATCTAATTCTTATTTTATATCATGGATAAGGCAAATAATGACATTGTATTTTCTATTTCCATTCATCAATGTTTAAATCAGAAAAATTTCTCACTTACTACCAAATTAATCTACATAATACTTTCCTCAAAAAAATTAATCTACATAATACTTTCCTCAAAAAAAAGTTAATTTTCATCTTTCCATGCCAATCTAGTATGTTGCGTTTTTTTTTTGATAAATATTATTATAAAATCTTAGAAATATGCCCGTTCAAGATCCGAAATCTGCATAGGTTTGTTTCCTAAGATATGATCATTCATTAATCAAAAACTTGGAAGGCAGGATCGTTGTATGAAACAAAAATGATGAATCAAACTGATAAACAATGACAGCTGTGGGATTTGTACCCATGCCCTTTCGGACCAAAGCCTAAATCTGGCACCTTAGACCACTCAACCAAACCATCACTTGATACATTTTCGAAATTGTCTCTTTTTCTAGGTACAAGTCAAAATTATGTGAGCGCACACATGCTTTTAAGGTGTGCCATTTAAAGAGCTATTTACAACTTTGGAAATACTTCTCTATTATGATTTACGAATGCATTAAAAATCGTAGAAAATGAAAAGGAAAAAAAGATTAGAATTGTGGCTACGAGATTTGAATCCTTGGACTTTCTAACTAAATCCTTAAATATGAAGTTTTAGGCCGCTTGGACAAATCATTCATTTCTATGTTACATCGTATATCTGAATCCACATGCTGTGTTTTTTAACAACGAAAATAATGATGTATATTTTTCATGTTTTAAATGTATTATGTAATAGCAATTTTGTTCACAATCATTATTTAGTACATGATTACATACTGAACATTGTAAAATAGGATAAAATACAAGCAATTATTAATAAACGAGATTTTATGGCATGTGCATTGCGCATACATTAAAAAAACTTATAAAAATTAAAATTTCTACTAGTTTTGATAGACAATAAATTGAAAATAAAGAAAAAAATTGTAATTGTTCTGTTGGAACAGAGTTTCAAACTTACAAGCTTGTTTACTTTTCAAAATTTTCGATTGAAAATAGATACTAATTTTTGGTTTTTATGGATTCAAACTCCTGATCTATTTTTGCATATAAGGTAATTATGGAAATTTCCCGTTGGACCAAAATGTTGTGTTTCTGTGCCAATTATTAATAAAGATGTCAATTGGGACTTAAAACATTTCCTTTTCAATTCAAAATTTGAATCTAGCACCGTAGACTAAATCGACACTTGTATTAAATATTGTTTGTGATAAGGGATAAAAACATATATGTATTTCATTTGCTTTGAAGTTATGCCCTTTGTTATAACTAATGTGTAACTCATGATTGCACATGTAATGTTGTAAAAACGCTGTATTAATATTTAAATATAGGTTTGTCAATGGATACTCAAAAAATCCGAAATCCGTCCGCATCCGCATCCGAAAAGCGGATATATATCCGATATCCGGAAAAGCGAACGCGGATACGGATACGAAGACATCCGCATCCGAAAATTATCCGTCCGGTTTTTGTCAAGATTATAATTCAAATTATGTGTATTTTAGTGCAGTGAATTTTTTTTTTTTTTTTAATTTAGTAGTTTATATTATATACACTTAATGTTTTTTAACTGCTCAAAACTATTTATTATCATCATATTTGTTAATTTTTAACATTTTTATAAGCACTGCGATTGAAAAATATTTATGTTAAACTAAAATTTTCTTTTTATAATTCTTGATTTATCGGTCATTAACGGATAGAATAATTATTCGATATTCGTCCGTATCCGTGGATGCAGGTAACCGATATCTGATAATGGTTTTGGATGCAGATGCGGATATGGCACTATCCGCATCTGAAAGCATCCGTTGACGTGCCTATTTAAGTATTGTTAAAGATAAGAGTAATGTTACGCGATGTATTTATTTAGATAAATGGATTATGAAGTAAAATTAGTTTTATTGTTTATGTAAATAATTGATATTATGTGATTTATATATCTTTATCTATATGAATGAAAAACCAATTTTACAGTTTCTTAGTATGAATGTGGTATGCAGATAGATAAGTTAATGAATGTTACTCGATTGAATTTATTAATATTTCAAATTTAAGATCACTTAAATATGAATTTAAATGTAAAACGATATGATAGAATTGAGAAGAGTTTTGCAAATAAATGTAGGTATAGGATTGCCTCGTAGTAACATCTGAGTCTGAATGTAAGGGAATGGACATATATCGAATGTGCATCTTGGGTTGACATCTCCGAAGCTGATATAAATTTCAGAACTACCTCGTAGTACATACGAGTCTGAATGTTTCTCATCTAAAAAAATACAGGCTTGCGTGATAGGTAGAAAGATTTTGGTTAATATGATAAACTGATAGAAATTGAAGAATTTCTTCTCGTTTAAACGTCGATAGAAAAAATCATCTATTATCACTTACTTGAAATAAAAAGTAATAGGATTGCTGGGAGTATTGAATAACAATTGGTTAGATTATTTTATTCATATAAAATGTAAGTAAGTTGCGTAGAAGTATCAAACAATTTAGGATGAGATCTTGCACTGAGATTTTGGCTCATAATCCTGATCAGAATTCAAAATTTCGGAGGATATCAGTGTCAAACAAGATATGAATAAGATGTTTCTTTTGTTTTTAAAATGAAAAAAAAGACTTGTTAGATATTTTGGATGTGAAACTTTAATTGTAAATTTCTCCCAGGACACTGAATTGAATTGTTAGGTTTTAAAACTGAGCTCTTTCTTTAACACAACAGGTCATCTAATTGCACTATTACAATCAATATGGAAAATGTATGATTTATATGATCGATTGCTTCTCACAGACACATTGCGATGGCCTAAATCCCTTATCATCTATCGTTGATTTGGTGGAGGGTGGTGTTGATTGTTGCCGCAACCTTAGCAACCCTACCTTAGATCATTTGGCTAAACCATCACTTTTTATGTTTTAAATTAGTTTACTTTCTGTGATAAATGTGGGAATATATCCATGCACATGCTTTAGAGTTGTGTTTTGTATAATATCAGGTGATTATGGAAGGAGAAACCATTTAAATAAAGAAAGTGACCATTTTTTTGGGATTGGGCAAAGTTGAATTATCAAGAGGAAAACTATTTAATAAATTGAATAAAATTGTTTAATGGGATTTTGGTCAGTAATAAATACCTGCATTATGCTCAAACACACATAATCCGCCACTATTTTTACCATCCTTTTATATTCAGTGATCATTTTACTTTCCCTTCTAACATTCACCAAAGGTGAATTATGCAAAAGCTTCAATTACAGCATGTATTAAAAGACAAAATCCATTAATCATAAAATAATAACAACTATAAAAGGAACATGAATGGTGGAAAAACCTGAAGTAAAACTACAAAAAAAGGTGAAAGAATTGATATTAAATTTGGGAAGGGGCCGCGCGGACGCGTACCCCCTAAGCAATAAATAATGACGTCCACTCATCCACTTGGGAAGATGGTAGCCCAATGCATTCTCAATGTGCAATAAGAACCACTGGACTAGGACTGAGCCTTCTTGATCACTCAAAGACCCCGTCCAGGTAAGTGCTTTTCAACGTGCACTACAACTTCTATTTATATTTGCATGCACCTGCTTTTCATTCAAATCAGTGATGTGGGACTAAACTAACCCAATTATAAGTACCACTACTTTGCCCAATTTAGTTTTGAACTCCTAATTATATCCCAATTCTCCTCTCTTCTGAAACAATTTTTTGAATAGTTACTGTGATCATAACATATGAATATGGGACAACGAATGAACATAGATTCAGTCGCTACAAATGCGATAAAACGATCAGCTGATAGCATACAAAAGACTGAATTAGTTCTATTAAAAAAATCATGTATCATTTATGGACTTAGGAAGAAAATCACAAGGTTCATCTCTGATTCTATTTAACAGGCTTCACAATTTGGATATCGAACCTGCTAATAGGTTATTTATTTATTATTTTTATTTTTTGGTTAAGTAAGTGCAAACTAGAGGGCTAATCGTGTTTATTGTTTGCATCATACTGCTTTCGATCCCTGGATAAGTAAAGGGGTAATTGTGGTTACCGTTCACGTCAAGCTGCTTTCAGGAAGCCTTGTTTATACAATTTTATCAAACATACACATCTATAGTTTGGACATGTACTATGCCTAGAACTAAATTACATGATTTGAACAGGATCAGTGTTGTTGGGATCCAATATTCCTGCTGGTATGTGAAGGCCTCACTGTGACCATAGAAGACTCGTTAGCCCTGGCCTTGAGTGTAACATTTCCATTTGAAGCTTTGTGGTTGCTACATCATCTTATGTGTATCTGTTTGCTTGAGCCACTGTCAAACTTTTGTCTATGTGTGGATGTCGGTTTAGCCCTTCATTGGTTGGGAAGAGAGTTGGTTGTGTTCTTCTTGAAACTTGGCAAGGGATCCAATCTTCTTTTGTTGTCACTAGCCTCAGTGACCTTATAACTTCCAGGTGTTTCTTTGCACAATCGGTTCTGGTGGTCTTCTTAAGGGAAAAATAGCTATCAAATCAACCCTGGCATCTCTTTCAGTTTGAAATTGTGGAGTATAAACCGTGAAAATTTGAACGTTTCTGATTGAAAGTCATTTGAATCATAAGGTGAGATTTTACTAGTGTTCAACAATGGTAGAATAAACTATGACAATTTTTTAATTGAATGTCATTTGAACAACAATGTTAGAATAAACTATGACAATTTCTTAATTAAATGTCATTCGAACAATAATATGTTTAATAACACTTTTCTATTGTTAAAAAAGGAGTCGCTCCGGTCGGAATTGACAAAGGTGGCATGTTTGAGAGGTCTTAGAATGAGGACATGTCAGAGCCGATGATGTGGTTTTATTTAACATGGTAAGGCCATTGATGTTGGGTCGGGTATGCATTAATTGACAGAGTGCTTTTTTGTTAAGAAGACGGCAGTTGAAGCAGCAAGCATATATTATGAGGTAGATGAAGGGGAGGTGGAGTTAGTATGACAACAGTTGTGACATTGAAAGAAGTATTTGAGCCAACTTCCTAACCAAATACTTGAAAAAAAGAAAAAAAGAAGAAGAGAGAGGAAATATGGTAAGTATATATTTACTTTTACTTTATGAATTACGACTACATATAATATGTTGGTTCTAGAAATTTTGATATGCTTCTTAATAGTTGTTGAGTTATGAGAGTGTACATTGTCATGTTTTTGTAGGACGAATGAAGGAATTCAGCTTGTTCTTTGGTTATATTTCCTTCTCCTAAGTTATACGAGTTGCGACTAGTGTCCATATTTATCTGAGAATCTTGATTTACTTCTCACTTCTTGTGAATGAAATTGATATATATTCAAATGGAAAAATACATTCAAAGATAACTAAAATATGATTTAAACATTTGTTCTTGAATTTAAAATATAGTACAACTTACTAGTTCAAGTGTCAAGTGATATGATGCTCTAGACTGATATTCTAGAGATTTGAACTCGCGAGAAATTTAAACAAGTGCTTTGCTCGAAAAGTATAACTTTTATTCTAAAATAATAATAATAATAATAATAATAATAATAATAATAATAATTTACAACCTACAAGTATAAACTTTTTTACGTTCTACACGATTTATTGACATAACGAGTCCCATCGAAATCCATGGCTAGTAAGAATGATTGTTGTGGATTTCAAGTCCATGGATTTTTAGACTAAAGACTAAATCTAACAACGTGGACCACGTAGTCATTATTTGTTATTTTATATAGCGTATAATAATCAATTATTTATTAGGGTGTTTCAAACATAGACTGTTTTACTACATGAGTATTAAGACATAAGTAGAAAAAAGAGAGGCCAATTTAAAATGTGCATTTACTTAATCAAACCATAACTTGCTATGTCAATACACTTTGCCATCAACATATTATGTTCTTAGATTACAAGAAAGGAAAAAATGTTATAACTGTATGCATACACGGCTTGGTAAACACTTTTAAACTTGAAAATTAGAGATGTAAAGGAGAAAAAATTATGAAATAAAGGGTATATAGAATAGTTTATAAAATGAAGAGATGTGAAACAAATAAGGTTTCGAAGAGGGATGTGTTTCTAATTTCCATTGAAATAAATTTATAGTTGATGTTAAAAAGCAGTGAACCAAACTTTATATGTTCATCTTTAATTGTGCGGGCGGACATAATAGTAGCATTTGTTAGTTTCTTTTTTCAGTGTAAATGGCTAAAACATATTGCTTTACAGTACATCCATTTCCTGCAGCTAACATGTGAAGTTTCCTGTACTATTTAAAATTCTACCACTACACCGTTGCTTGTTCTTTTAATCGGAGCTCCAGTATATTGGTAGGGTTTTCTCCATGCAACAAATTCTTTACCTTTTTTGTCGCCACCGCCAGTTAAGTCATCGTTGATGCTCGTGCCAGCTAACCTGAACCGGAGCTCTTCCGTATGACCATTCCATAAGTTTCTAGAAGAAACCACTATTTCAAAAATGAATATAAAGCCTATTAATGGGAACAACATGGGGTAGTAAGTCGGCAGGGATGATCAGATTGTAGAGCTTGAGAAGCCGCAAATCAAGGCCGTCGATTCGGCTTCGTTGGATCGGAAAGCCGAGGTTAATCCATCATGTACCCGGCGATCCTGAAGTTGCAGCTTGATTTTGTATTGCCTTGCAGTAGCAGCTGGTGTATTTTCAATTATAGACCTTTTTAAGTTATTTTGAATAATTGAAGTAAATTAGGTGAATAATTTAGCATGATAATTAAGACGGTTACTTTGAATAATATACCTGAAATTGCCATATTTAGACTTGTTTTGCTTAAGAAAAATAGTCTGTAATCAATTATAAATGATAATTGTATGCATACATATATTTAAGTTGTGCCATTTATAAAATCTGTTTACACAAAAGTGGGAGCAGTATTAAACATCATTAAAAGGAAAATAATGTTGATTAAATGATGACCTGGACTTGAATCTGTGGTTTCTAAAACTAACGTATCTTTACTAATTGTGCAAATTTATTGTCATTGTGTAAAAATGAAATAAAATGGAATCTACTATTGTTTTTCTCGTTAATTGACGGATAATAGTTGTATTGAACTATTTTTAAATCTCGTCTATCTCGCTCGAGGTCTCAATTAAGTTTTTATTTTTGCATGAAATATAAAATATCACGCATATCTCATTCAACACTCGTGTCGTTTAAGATATTAAATTCTTATCCGATTGATATGGATCTCACTTGCAATTGTTGGGTGATTTTGATTGATTTCGATTGGATTGAGATATTAATAGGTTGTTTTTACACTTCCTACCACGATCTCGTTTTTCTGTTGTGCTTTGTGGTTTTGATCTAAGTGGTCTCGAGTTAGAATATCCCACAAAATTTGGTATGAGAGCTTTGGTGTTGGTAGGTGGTTGTAGAAATGCCGAAATCAGACAATACCTCAGGTAGTTCATCAATGGCTAATCCAAGTGGTGTAGTGCCCTTATGTACGTGGACTGTATGCGGCTTCGGGATCACAATTGGTTATAGACAAGTATGATTTTTAAAAGCGGCAATGGAAGATGAAAGCGATTCTAAGGAGGAATCGGGTGCATCGGGTAGTGTTTGATATGTATTTATTGCCAGCGGACATCTCGGATGTTGAGAGAGGAAATGAAAGAGTGGACATTCACTACACTTCAACTAGCTATTGGGGAGGATGTTATCTCCGAAATTACTGATGAGACTACTGCTAAGGGTATTTGGGACAAGTTGGAGTTGTATATGAAGGAGTCACTATTTAATTGTTTGATCTTGTTGCGAACGTTCTTCACCTATAAGATGAAGAAAGGTATTTCGCTAAAGACGCACTTGAATACCTTTGATGATTTGCTAATGAATATGAATGTGGTAGATTTGAAGATTGAGGAAGAACAAAAGGCGATGATATTGTTGTGTTCGTTGCCGGATCGTTATACGGGTTTCTCAAATAGTTTGATCTATAGCCGGGATACTTTGACTCTAGATGATGTCAAAACAAGTCTTCTTAGCGAGAAGTTGCGGGATCAAATGGTGGAGTTAGGTGATGGAAGTAGTGGTGCTAGTAGTGGTCATGGTTTATTTTTGGAGAAGGAGAGATATGTGAAGAAGGAGAACCGTGGACGTTCTAAATTAAGGAACCCCGGTTGGAGAGAAAAGTCGAAGGAAAGAAAGGGTAAGTGCTATATTTGTAAGAAGCCAGGTTGTTTGAAGAATGAGTGTCCGGACAAAGAGATGACAAAGAAGGAAGTAGCATCTTCATCCGTAGTGGTGGAGAGTAGAGTTGGTGAGGTAGATGTAGGTGTGTTGTCGGCAGTAGCATAAGATGTTTCAGGTAGCGAATGAGTGCTCGATTCGGGTAATTTTTTTAATATGACACCGAATACGAATTGTTTTTCTTCTTATATCGACAAAGAAGGAAATTCAATTGTTATGCGTAAGGTACTATTTGTAAGTCAAAAGGCATTGGTTCCGTGCAAATTCAGATGTTTGATTGAGTGGTTCGTACTCTCACTAATGTGCGCTATGTTACAGAGCTTCAAAAGTCTCTTATCTCTTTGAGACAGCTGGATTCTTTAGGTTGTAAAATCACTATTGAGAGTGATAGCTTGCGGGTTTCGAAGGGTGTGCTTGTGGTAATGAAGGATGCTAGGATTCATGGTATTTATTTGCTTTAAGGAGTGACTATAGAAGGTGAAACTTATTTGGGAGTTGATGGTTCTCGTGGCTTGGATCCGACTAGTTTGTGGCATTTGAGATTAGATCATGTCTCGGAGAGGTGTTTGGATATTCTCTGGAGGGAGATGATCGTGGAGAGAGTATCAACGAACTAGAGTTTTGCGAGGAATGTGCCATGGAGAAGCAAACTAGAGTTTCATTCGGTGAAGGAAAGCATGATTCGAGAAGAGTTCTTGAGTATGTTGACACAGATGTATGGGACCGACATCGGTTGCTTCTTTGGGGAGCTTGCTATTATATTTCTTTTATTGCTGACTTTTCTCAAAAGATATGTGTGTATGTAATGAAAGCCAACTTGGAGGCATTTGCAAAGTTCAAAGCATGAAAAGCTCTTGATGAGAATGAGAATGATAAGTCTTTGAAGGTTCTAAAGCCCGACAATTGCGGGGAGTATGTTTTTGGAGTATTCTTTGAGTTTTGCTAGCATCATGGTATTCGGAAGCATTTTACTACCCTGGGAGGTTCACAGTCAAATGGTGTTGCGAAGAGGATGAACCGTACTCTACTCGAGAAAGGTCGATGCTTTAGATTGACATCGGGTTTGTCTAAGGGACTTTGGGCCAAAGCTTTGTCAATTGCGGTGCACATTATTAATCGAATACCATGCTCGGCTATTGGTAACAAAGTTTTGGAGAAGTGTAAAAGGGACAGAGCATTGACTTGGGTTATCTTTGTGTGTTTGATAGTCTGGTTTATGTGCATGATCCGGAAAACGATAAGCTTGAACCTAGCTTTCAAGGGGATTTTGCTTGGCTATACGGATGGAGTAAAATGCTATCGATATGGAATCTGCAAAGAAGAAGGTTACGAATTCTCATCATTTTAATTTTGATGAGTCAGCGTTGTTTAAGGAGAATGAGAGCTCATCGGATGTTCTGGATTTAGTTCATGGCGAGTCGAAGAAGAAAGTTATTCCTACAATTTGTCCAAGGAGTAGAGAGAGTAGAGTAGTTGAAGATGCTTGTGAGGAGGAAACGGTAGATTTATCTACATTGCATAGTCTACATGGTGCGTCTAGTAGTGTTGATGATGTGCATGATTCTGAAGAGTATTCGGTTCAAGGTTGTGATGACCAGGTATTTTGGAAACATTATTTTAATAAATATTTAATCCAATTAAATAAATTGTAAACTCATCATTTTAAAATGGATAAATCTTTTGGAAATATTTGCCATATGTTTATATAGATTTGTATTTTGAAAAGGAAAATTTGATTTGAAAATTTAATAAAATCTCTTAATAATATTTAAAATAAAATCTCCTTACATAAGTGAATTGAATTGCCTTACCTTGTTCACATTTGGTATAAATATCTATAGATGATAATGTTTGAAATAAAATCAAATTCTATCAATATAAATATAGGTATAAAGTATAGGTAAACTTCTGAATATAATTTAAATATCGATAGTTAAAATACAAAATGTAAATAAAAAAACAAGAATTAAG
Source organism: Allium cepa (assembly GCA_030765085.1). Classification (NCBI taxonomy): domain Eukaryota; kingdom Viridiplantae; phylum Streptophyta; class Magnoliopsida; order Asparagales; family Amaryllidaceae; genus Allium; species Allium cepa. Next base: position 405,793,576 of record CM060938.1, read on the forward strand.
TGATTTGGTATGCTTGTAACATAAACTGAAATTTGTAAACACAAATTGTATAAAGTTAAAATCAGATAAAGTTTATAAACTTAAACCCGGAAAAAACTATATGCTTATGGTAGCAAAGCAATAAAACAAATTATCTTCATTTACAAGCCAAAGTCTACATGCAAGTGGATACTCACATACAAATATCTATATACAGGAAAAGGTAATAGCAATGTGTAAACAAATATGTACATACAAGATTCAAATAGATATGCTGTCAACAAGAAAAGAAACACATTCATTTAATGATATCATCTCAGCCCAAAAACAAGGTCATTCGAAGTGTGTTAAAATCATTTCAGTTCTGAAACTAAATATAGACTGGTCAAAGAATGAGGCTAGAAAAAGGAAAAAATCCGATCAAAAATAAGAAAAGCTTGTTCCAGAAATAACCTACCTCAATAAAATCTTTCTCTTTATATATACATACTTCTAGTTCCTACTCCTTCAAACTTAGCAAACCAGAAGAAAAAAAATACAACATCAATTTCCAAATTTTTATACCTGAGAGCAAGCCGGCAATTCAATCAAAACATCAAAAAAAAGTTGCAAGCTTCAGTTTTAAAGGATTCTCAGATCTTAAGTAATCAAGTTTTCAATTTTCAAACGAGCAGTGGTTTCCAGATTTTTAACAAAAGCTTCTCTGTATTCTACAGGTGAGTAAACTAAACAACCACTTGTTTTAAACATAGTACGTGTGATGATTTCTGAAATTATGATGTGTTAATCTGTTTACATGAGGAAAATTTAGACCTGCATATTGAAATAAGGTGATAAGAATGTGTGACTGTATATCTGTGTTCATTCTATTTTTTTTAGAGTTTATATTTTGAATCAAAAATTCAAATCTTCTCATCTGGTCTCTTATGGGAGGTAGTATTTAAACAAATTGTCTTTTTTAAAAATAAACTAAGTTTTAAATTTTGTTTTAAGTGAAATAAGTTAGTATATTTCTGGAAAATAAGATAAAGGTAGTAAGAACTTTTAAAGCATGAAAATTTAAGCATCGCAATTCCTTAGTTAACTTATATGATCGAAATCATCATCTAAAATTATGAATTTTAAGAGATAAACCCAGATTTTTAGTTGGGAAACAAGTGAGATTTTGGTGGTTGATCGGTTTTGGAGTTTTGGGTTATTCCTCGCGATCTGCGAACCCAAGGAGGTTGGAATTGATTCTGGAGATGGCTTGTGAGTCAGTGATCGAGGTAAAAATGGCGAACGATTTTATAATTTGTCGTGGTTGATGCGGTGAAGCTAATTAGGGTTTAGCAATGGTTTTAGGCGTGGTCAGTTACTCGTCAAAATTGGGCGCCGAGTTGGTTGATTAAGTTTGAGGCATGGGGGGGAAAGGATGAGGTGACGATGACGATGGCATTGGCGAGTTTTTAGAGATTCCGGTGGCAAGAAACAGGAGGACGAGGCGGAAATGTAGGGGTTCTGGCTCCTGTAAGGGGATCTCGAGTGTTCGAATTTTGATGCAGGGATTTTTGCTGGATGTTGAGATGATCAGGAGATTCAGTAGTTCGAAGGTAGGTTGTGGGTAGGGTCGGCATCGAGTTCCGATGAGGCGGAGCCGTGTGCATGTGCACGAGGCGGTGCTTGTGTATGTCAGAGCAAAAACTAGAAGAAGAAGGAGAAGAAAGTAACGTAAAGAGGGAAGAATGGAACCAGGAAGAAAATGGAAGCCGGGCATGGTCTCGGGAAGGTGAATTTATGGCTCGAGCTGGTGAACGGGTAGTACGCATGTTGTTCCAGGAAGTAAAATAAATGAATCGGGTTTAACTCGGGAAGAAATCGATATTTGGCTCGGGTTGTCAGATTTTAAAATGTGAAGTAAAATTATGATGTAAAGTAAGAACTAAATCAAGGATTTTAAATGCTTAGATTTGATGTTTAGAAATTGTTTGCTTAAAAGTAATACATACTTGACAAATTTTGTAATTTATTCCTAAATGTTTTAAGTATAATAAGACGATCTAATGAAGAAGTAAGTAAGGTAAGAAGTTAAAGGATAAATTTCTAAATGTGATTAATTTATTAATTAAGGATACTCACTAAAGGAAAGTGGTTTAGTATAATTACTTAATGAACTTATAAAGTCATAATCACAAGTCATAATCATTTAGTGTAATTAATTTAAGGATTAATTAATGTAAACAATTAAGTAATAGTTAATTACTGAATGTAATTAAATAAGAATAATTAATGAATGTGGTAAATTAAAGATTATTTGTTAAGGGTAATATATATATATATATATATATATATATATATATATATATATATTGTGACGACCCGAATTTTAACAAATTAAATTGGAATAAATTAATTTATTTTAAATATTTAAAAGTTAATTTTTAACTTGAATTCAAATATTATTGTTATTTAGCAATTGAGTTATTGGATTTAATGAACTGGAATTGGGTAAATTATTGAATCTTCAGTTTAAAGACTATTAAAAATAATTTGAAGGCTTATAAAATTTATATTGATAGCACTGAAGGTAGTGAAAGTGTTGAAATTTAATTTAAAAGTAATTTGTTCAATTTTAATAATATATCATTTAAATTGAATTTAAAAATAGCCTTCCGAGGCACAGTCTCGGATTTCGACGAAACTAGTTCCATTGGATCCGTAATAGTAAATTACTGATCCAATTTAAATTTTCATAGCAATCGGAGTTGTCGTTTGACCCTGGCAGCTCGAAACGCATAGAACTATTTTAATCGATTTAATTTAAAATTGATCGTTTATTTCTGTAACTCGCGCATACGATCAAATTAGCCTCCGAAACAGGTTCCATTAGGTTTGGAATGCGGGTAAGAACTTATAAACACCTGTCGGCATGTCTGATACGGAGTCCTGAATTTCGCGTTATGCTTAACGAGACGTTTGTAAATTTTATAATATAATAAAATTAAAAGAACACTTGTCAGAGATATTTTTCTAATGCGTACCCAAGAAGCTTTCCGACACAATATTTTATTCCGTCCTCTCTCTCCTTTCAATAGAAATCGAAACCGAGCCTCCTCTTTCCTTCGGTTTCCAAAATAAATAAAAAATGAAAGAAATCCAGTACGACTCAAGGATAAGGGCAAGTCGAGTTTAGTTGATTTGAGGCCGAGTTGGGGGCTGCGACAGGCGTCGATTGGGCCGGGGGGATGTTGTGGCGCTGGATGATTTAAAGACAGCGTAACGCTCGTCGTCGAGCGAGGCAAAGGCGCGATCGAAAGGGAGCACACGCGTGAGGAGGTGGAGATCGGCAGCAAAAGGAGCTGCTCGCGAGCGTAGGGTACTTGGCGACTTCAATTGATCTCAAGGGTGAGAGGAGCATCGCGATGCGGCAGTGATGTGTGGGTTGCAGATGGCGGCGTCGGAAGTGGAGTTGGTTTGTACTGCGGTGGGAGGCAGTGGTTGGATTTCGAGATGAAGTGGCTGTAGGCAAGGCAGGCTGGGCCCTGTTCGAGCATGCGCTATGGCAGTGTCGACATCAATGAAGTGGTGTCCGGGTTTTGGGAGGTATGGAGCATTTTGATTTTGTTTTTTTAGAATTAATGTTATTAAGATTACTCAAATATACTTAAAAGGAATGGTTTGCAGTAAAATATATATGTACGAAACAGAAGGAAATAAAATAAACATTTTTATTTAATATTAATATTCAGATTTTAAAAAGGAAATTTTGGAATTTAATATATAAAGGATATTTTATTAGAGGAAACTTGATTTAAATAAATAATTAACTAAGAAAACTTATCTAAAGAAATTGTTGAATAAGTTCAAATATTAATAGATCATCCATTGTTTATCCAAGGTCAATGATCGTGAAGGACAAGTCGTAAGGGAAATAGACTGCGAAACAATAAAGGTGAGTAAATTTCACTCAGCTGGGTTGTTATAAAATTTTAATAGTTTGATTTATACGATTGGTTGAATGGTTGAATTGATTTGATGTATGCTGAGAATTGATGATCTGGTGACTTAGCTTTGTTTGGTTCTCGAGTTAACTGTTGTCTGACTCGAAATATTCAGGTTTTAAATTGTTTAAATTCAAATCATTTAATTTAGTAATTAAGGGTTTGAATTATTTAATCAAGCTTTAAGTTAATTAATTAAGTGTAAGTAATTCAAAATAACCATTGGGTGGTTTGTTAAGTAAGTACTTAATGACTTAATAAAATAAAATTACTTTGTGAAATTTATTTAGATGATTAATTAAGAAGTAATTGATTTATTTAATGAAGTAAATAAAGGATAGTTAATTACAGTTTGGAATTAATCGAAAATGATTAATATTGTGCTAAATTAAGATAATTAAATTTGATTAGGATAAATTAAAATATAATTGAATATCCTTAATTTATATAATTAATGATGTAATCAAAGATTGATTAATCCATAATAAGTGACTTATGAGAAATTAATTAATATAAGCAATTAAGAATAAATGAAATTAATATAATCAATAAATTTATGAGGTAATTAGAGAATACTTATTGATTTTGGTTAAGGATAATTAATATCGAGCAATTAATTAAAGATAAATACTTGAATGTAACTGAAAGATAATTAATCCGGGGTGATTAATCAAGATGAATAATAAAGGGATGATTGATGGATTGTTTTGAAATTAATTAACGTATAATGAGGAAACCTAAGTGGTTGAGGTTAGTAATTCAATCAGGATTAATTACATTAAATTTGTGTGGGTGATTAAGCTTGGTTTATGGATGATTGAATGATATTGGATGCTTTGAATGAGTTGACATCTCTGGTATGAAATGTTTTGTTTATCATTTGGATAACTTGGGATAGGATGGTATGAGGCTCAGAGAGGTCGGGATCGGGTATTGGGAGATACCCGAAACCATTTCGAATTTTTATAAATTGATTTGAGAAATCAATAGGCAGGAATGAAATGATTCAAGTGAATTGGATTATTTTATCTAAGTTTGGTGCTTAGAAATTTATATGTGAAATAAGTGTTGTTTATAGCAAATTGTGAATTGGTTAAACTGATATAAGTTACCCCGGGCATATATAAGTTGTATGCATGTATTCCATGTTGGATGGGTTTACTCACGCTGGTTTCCAGCCTGACCCGGGTGTTACTTTGTGTAATGCTCGGGTCAGACCGAGTATTACAGGTTTTCAGGTTAGGATGTTCTGGAGCTTAGGAGGCGAGCTGGATGGTAATAGCGTATAGAGTATTTCCGCTGTATTTATATTATTGTTAATTTGAGACATGATAATTGTATATATTCAGTGACTGTATATGTGAAACTCTGATGTATATTAAATGTAATTGACAGATATAGTATTCTTTTATAAACTGTTATTATTTATTATTATATTTTATCCGCGCCGATTGTGAGTTGTTGTTGTTGATTCTGTTCTTCTTCTTCTATCTCTTTCTTCTTTTCATAACTATCTGGAATTTTCGGGTTCGAAAATTCCGGGTCGTTACATTTGGTATCAGAGCTGAAAGGTTAAGCGAGAACCTTGGCTCTGGTGGGAATTACTCATTTAATTGAGTTTGTAGTACTCTAGAATGAGTTGAGAATATATATATATATATGAGCGCGTACTTGTTATTTTCTTACATAAAGATTTTAAATGATTTTATATAAAATATATTTTGATATATAAAGCAATATTTTCTTCTAATAAATAATTAAGGCGATTGGCTGTTAGATTATTGGAACTAAAATTTAGAAGTAATATAATACAACTAAACCGAAGTCTTGAATTGGAGTTAAATTAAGTAAAAACGGAAATACAACTAAATTAAAATTTAAGTGATTGAAAATGAAATTCTAAATCGGATCCTAGAATTTGAAAATTTTGTTTCAAAGTAATGAAAAAAAATATAATTAAGCATTATTTGGATAACTGGGAGTTGATGCAAACAATGGGTTGTTTGAAAATTGATTTGAATTTAAAACCAATGGTGGTTTAAAATTTTAAAACATGGCTGGGAGGGCCAAGAAACAAATATGTATATATGTATGGATATACATGATATCAAAGATAATTTGAAATAAACTCTAAGAGGTTGAGTTTTGATTTTTCTTTGAAGTGTGATGTAAAAACCCAAAGTGATATGAGTTTTGAACTTATAAGAGGGAAAAAAATTTGAAGTTTGATGCAGGAATTCAATTTGAGTAAGGTTGATTGGATTAAGTAAATTGGAATTTAACTTTGGGAAAGTTAAATAGGTGTAGAAAAAGCAACCAGAATTGGACATTTCAAGATGAAGTTGGAAAGTTAAATGGTTGATTTGAATTGGTGATTTGTGTGATCTCAAAACGGGTTTGAGTTTTAAAAAAAAAATTGAAAATGGATGGACGTTTGAAAATAAATTGGATGATAGCATCTTGTTGTTAATGAAAATCTTTAAATTGAGAGTGGTATTGTATAAATAAAATTGATTTAAATAATTGAATTGTAAATTAAACTTGTTTAAGAACCGGCTTCGAACTGGAAATTGAGTAATAAATTAAAATTTTAAAATAAAATGGTATTGAACTCTTATTTGAACCTTGAAATACATAAGTAAAGATAATTTAAAATGGAATTTTGAGAATTGGACTTAGAAATTAAATAGATTAAAAACTTTAAAATAAAAGTTAATTTGGTTTAGAGAGTTAAACCAACCTTTGAGGATTTAACTCGAATTTATATAATTCGAGATGGGTTAAAGTTGAAATTTAAAATTCCATTAGTACAAATTGAATTTAGTTTGAATTAATTAAAATCGAAGTTGCCTTGGGATTAAATAAATTTCAATGGAAATTAGAGTTATTCAAATTGGAATTGGATCAATTTAAATGGAAGTGTAAATTTACATTGAAATGTTGGGGAAGTGAACAGTTGACTCTTGACTATTTTCAATATAAATTGTTTTAATATAAATTTATTTTTTCTAAGCTATTAAATATATACAATCTTTCTTTCTTAAAGTAAAATTATTTTATACTTGTTTATAATTAATTTTGGAGCTATTTAAACAATTTTCAACTATTTTATAAACTAATTACTATTTTTCAACTATTTCACAAACTAATTTCTATTTACGACTATTTTGCAATTATTTAAAATTCCTGAAACTATTCAACTATTTTTCCGACTATTTTACAATTAGTTAACTATTTAATAGCTATTTTGTAAACTAATAATTATTTTTACTATTTTCAAGCTATTTTCTAAATATAAATTGGTCGGAGTTCGAACTGTCATTGGTTTAAATTCCCAACTGAGATAAGAATTAAAGTGACAATTCAATGAGAATTAAGGCAATTGTAAATAAGTGAAAGGGAATTTAAGGAATTGTGAATAGAAAGGAAAATTGATTTGGCTGATAATCAATGGAAATAAATATGTGGGATGTACGTATATTATTCTATTCGCATAGTGATTTGATCCAGATTCGGACACAGAATTTCGAGATAGTTTATCCATCCGAGTTGGGATTTTTCACTCGATTTTCAACGGCGTACTTGGACATGGATTGTTGATTGGTTCTGAATGTTCTCTATCATAGTTATAGCTATGCAAGGAGAATGGCGGTTTCTAATCAAGAAACCAGATCTGAGTCCGCACTAGGAAGTCGGGTGGACGATACTAGTTCGGAAGTGAAATTGTGTGATTGAATGAGCGATCAGGTTGATATAGCGTAGTGATGATATGTGTACATCCTACGGATTTGAATAAAATTGATATTGGAAAGAGTAATCAAATTTGAATATTTGATTTGAATAAAAAAGTTACATATATATTTGTTATATAAGATAAATATTTCCTTGTTAAATCTATTGCCGAAAGAAAAGGATTTTTGAAAGTATTTGAAGTATAAAAGGGTTTTATACAAGTTGGAAATGATACAAAGTTTTAAAAATTATATATATCTGTATATATATATAAAGGATCTTATGAGGATTTTGGAAAAGGTTTTGAGAACCTTTGGATTGGGAAAGGCTTTTGATTTTTGAGTAAAATCAATATTGGAATTTGGAAAGCCTAATTTGAGAATTATCGATTTTGGAATAATCGATTTTGTATAAATGAGCTTTGTATGAGATCATACTAGGTCTATGATTTGAAGATACTATACGTGTATAGTATAAAATGTTTTGATGGTGGCTCTGGGGAAAAAGGGCGCTCCCTTGAAATGAACTTCTCAGGAGTGCCACTTGATGGTGCTGCCTTGAGCTCCAAGGGGGGGTTCTAAAGTTGATCCTGTGAGGAGTCCGGACAAAACTAGTTCGTGAGGATTATTGGGTAGCGAAAGTCGAGGGTGTTGATGCCTACAGAGGCATTTGGGTTATGCTGTGACGACAGTGTAACTCGATGTCGCTGCGATCTACTGTTGGGACCATAGCGAAAATCGTGTGGAGGATGAGTGCCAACGATCTACACTTGATTTTGCCGGGAAGGCAACACAATATCGGTAGACTGCGATCTATGGTCAAGTGGAGTGGAGAAGTTTCATTTTTGGCAGCGAAATTAGATGGCGCTGATGCCTACAGTTATATGGGTTTTTGCTGTGATAGCTACGTAACGCCAGTTGTAGCTACGATCTATCATGGGTTCCATGGTGTAGTCGAGAGGCGCGGAGGCCTACAGTTATCTATGAATTTTGTCGGGATGGCAACGTAACCATCGCGTTAACTGCGACCATGGATGGGGGTGATGATTTCCAGAGCATTCTCACCAAAGATATTTCCTCTATTTGCAAAAAAAAAAACTGTTTTCTATATTTTCAATAACATTATTTTTCAAGTATTTTCACTGGGTGTTGAAAACGGGTTTACTAAGTACTTATAGATTTTCAGTCCTACGCCTGATCAACGTATGACTAAATCTCTGTGAGAACAAGGATGGACCGGTTGAGACATCGAGTTATAAAAAGTATTTTTATAAAGAGTTATTTTAATAGTATGATGTGAATTTAGAAACATTTCTAAAAGTTTTAAATAAGGATGTTGGAATTTTGGAAAATCAAGGAAATCCAAACTGGAATTTTAATGAAGTAAATTTGTAATTAAAATCGAACATTGATTTAGAAGTCGAAAGTAAACTAATTGGCTAAATAATTATTTGGTTGAGTATATTAATAAAATTTAATTAGGGTAAATAAATGGGTTGTAAGTGATAATGGGTTTGGAAATGAATTCGAATTTGTAAATAGAATTCGACTTGCGTTTGATAATGAATTATATAAGTAGAGGAGCTATAAAAATAAAAATAAATAGAGTTGGATCAAATAGTGGTGGTTTGAATTACAAATAAAATTCAATTGTGATATGAATAATATTTAACGAAAGTTGCAAGTAAATTAGATATAAGAGAAGTGTCGTCATATGAAACTTATTTCTGATAGAAATGATTTGAGTGCAAAACAAAACCCAAGTGAATAGAAATAAATGGAGAATAGCCTTGTATTAATAAAATAAATTCGATAACGAATTAAGTAAGTGAATTAAATATAAAATGGGTTGAAAATTAATTTAAAAAGTAGTTATAAACTAAAATAGATACTCTATTAAACTAATATCGTCGAAATTGCATAAAAATGGTTGTCGTTCGGCGTAAATGAAAGTATTTAAAATGCGATGAGTCAATAGAGATTAAATAAAATTGGTTCTGAATCATTTGAAGTGAATATGAGCTTATTTGGGTTAAAAATTAATGGAATGTAAGAAATTGAGTTCCAAACCATTAAAATTGAATGAAATGGTATATAAATTGGTTGAAAGCAATTGAATTAGTTTTGAAAACATATAAATTGCTTGTGGAAGTTATTTTGAATGCATTTCTTTTAGAAATGTTATAAACTTCATATATATAGTGCTCACATATTTAAATTGAGTAAGTACAGGTACCGGGAAGCCGTTTGGCTGGATTTGTTTGTGCTTTTTGCTAAAATTAATACGTTGCTTGCTTAAAATACTAAATAAGGTACGCCTACGCAATAAAAATAGGAAATATGAACTATTTTTGCTTTTTCCGACCGTGTGGGTCGATGTATACATATTTATATTTCTTGTCAAATTGCAAAAGCTCCTTCGTACAAAGGAGACCCAGCCAAAAAATTTCCGGAAAATTTTGGGAGTTAAAAAAAAAATTGGAATTTTTTTGAGAAAATTGGTTAACGACAAAAAGATTTCAAATTGGAAATTAAAGTAAATTAGTAAATGAATTAATATGAATCAATTATACTTGGAAAATAAAATTTTAATATTCAAAGTTGGAAATAAATTAAGTTCATATTAAAACGGGGAAAACAAATTTGAATAGAAGTAAATATGAAAACCTATATAAGAGAATGTATAAAATGATTTGTAAAGTTACGATTGAATATTGTTGCTAAACAAGATACGCAGGTATAAAAAGGGGAAAAGAAAATTGGATTTGATTCCAAAAGTTAAATTTGAAATTGCCCGACAAAAAGGTATGTATTTAAATTTCAGTATGAAAATGGATTGGGTTTTTGATCTAGCCACTTGGCTTTTGTTTTCTTTTGGAATTTGGGAGCCCGTAAAGGCCTTTTGTAGCTGTACCGAGCTAGCCACACAAAGAATACGCTGGAAAAATTTCTCGGAAATTTAGGGAGTTAGAAAAATTTTGAGAAAATTTGATAATTTAAAAATTTTGATTTTAAATTGAAATTCGAATGTTTGAGAAAAGGGATATTGTTTGGAAACTATAGAGGTTTTGGGAAGTTGGTTAAGGTGATAGTGGGTCTTTAATAAGAGATAGTTGGTAGGATATTGAATTGTGGGTGTTGGAAAGAGGTAAACGGGAATTAGTCCATTCTTCCTAACTAGTAATTTCGGGGACGAAATTCTTTTAAGAAGGGAGGAATGTGACGACCCAGAATTTTAACAAATTAAATTGGAATAAATTAATTGATTTTAAATATTTAAAAGTTAATTTTCAACTTGAATTCAAATATTATTGTTATATAGCAATTGAGTTATTGGATTTAATGAACTGGAATTGGGTAAATTATTGAATCTTCAGTTTTAAGACTGTTAAAAATATTTTGAAGGCTTATAAAATTTATATTGATAGCACTGAAGGTAGTGAAAGTGTTGAAATTTAATTTAAAGGTAATTTGTTCAATTTTAATAATATATCGTTTAAATTGAATTTAAAAATAGCCTTCCAAGGCACAGTCTCGGATTTCGACGAAACTATTTCCATTGGATCCGTAATAGTTAATTATTATCGGATTTCAATTTTCATAGAAATCGAAGTTGTCGTTTGAACTTAGCAGCTCGAAACGCGTAGAACTATTTTAATCGATTTAATTTAAAATTGATCGTTTAATTCTGTAACTCGCACATACGATCAAATTAGCCTCCGAAACAGGTTCCATTGGGTTCGAAATGCGGGTAAGACCTTATAAACACCTGTCGGCATGTATGATACGAAGTCTGGAATTTTGCGTTATGCTTAACGAGACGTTTGTAAATTCTATAATATAATAAAATTAAAAGAACACTTGTCAGAGATATTTTTCTAATGCGTACCCAAGAAGCTTTCCAACCCTATATTTTATTCCGTCCTCTCTCTCCTTTCAACGTAAATCGAAACCGAGCCCCCTCTTTCCCTCATTTTCCAAAATCAAAAAAGAAGAAGTCCAGTACGACTCGAGGATAAGGGCAAGTCGAGTTTAGTTGATTTGAGGCCGAGTTGGGGGCCGCAACAAGCGTCGATTGGGCCGGGGGGATGTTGTGGCGCTGGTTGATTTAAAGACAACGTAACGCTCGTCGTCGAGAGAGGCAAAGGCGCGATCGGAAGGGAGCGCACGCGTGAGGAGGTGGACATCGGCAGCAAGAGGAGCTGCCCGCGAGCGTAGGGAAGTTGGCGACTTCAATTGATCTCAAGGGTGAGAGGAGCATCGCGATGTGGCAGTGATGTGTGGGTCGCAGACGGCGGCGTCGGAAGTGGAGTTGGTTTGTACTGCGGTAGGAGGCAGTGGTTCGATTTCGAGATGAAGTGGCTGTAGGCAAGGCAGGCTGGGCCCTGTTCGAGCATGCGCTATGGCAGTGTCGACATCAATGAGGTGATGTCCGGGTTTTGGGAGGTATGGAGCATTTTGATTTTGTTTTTTTTTCAGAATTAATGTTATCATGATTACTCAAATATACTTAAAGGGAATGGTTTGCAGTAAAATATATATGTACGAAATAGAAGGAAATAAAATAAACATTTTTATTTAATATTAATATTCAGATTTTAAAAAGGAAATTTTGGAATTTAATATATAAAGGATATTTTATTAGAGGAAACTTGATTTAAATAAATAATTAACTAAGAAAACTTATCTAAAGAAATTGTTGAATAAGTTCAAATATTAATAGATCATCCATTGTTTATCCAAGGTCAATGATCGTGAAGGACAAGTCGTAAGGGAAATGGACTGCGAAACAATAAAGGTGAGTAAATTTCACTCAGCTGAGTTGTTATAAAATTTTAATAGTTTAATTTATACGATTGGTTGAATGGTTGAATTGATTTGATGTATGCTGAGAATTGATGATCTGGTGACTTAGCTTTGGTTGGTTCTCGAGTTAATTGTTGTCTGACTCGAAATATTCGGGTTTTAAATTGTTTAAATTCAAATCATTTAATTTAGTAATTAAGGGTTTGAATTAATTAATTAAGCTTTAAGTTAATTAATTAAGTGTAAGTAATTCAAAATAACCATTGGGTGGTTTGTTAAGTAAATACTTAATGTACTTAATAAAATAAAATTACTTTGTGAAATTTATTTAGATGATTAATTAAGAAGTAATTGATTTATTTAATAAAGTAAATAAAGGATAGTTAATTACAGTTTGGAATTAATCGAAAATGATTAATATTGTGGTTAATTAAGATAATTAAATTTGATTAGGATAAATTAAAATATAATTGAAAATCCTTAATTTATATAATTAATGATGTAATCAAAGATTGATCAATCCATAATAAGTGACTTATGAGAAATTAATTAATATAAGCAATTAAGAATAAATGAAATTAATATAGTCAATAAATTTATGAGGTAATTAGAGAATACTTATTGATTTTGGTTAAGGATAATTAATATCGAGCAATTAATTAAAGATAAATACTTGAATGTAATTGAAAGATAATTAATCCGGGGTGATTAATCAAGATGAATAATAAAGGGATGATTGATGGATTGTTTTGAAATTAATTAACGTATAATGAGGAAACCTAAGTGGTTGAGGTTAGTAATTCAATCAGGATTAATTACATTAAATTTGTGTGGGTGATTAAGCTTGGTTTATGGATGATTGAATGATATTGAATGTAATGAATGAGTTAACATCTCTGGTATGAAATGTTGTGTTTATCATTTGGATAACTTGGGATAGGATGGTATGAGGCTCAGAGAGGTCGGGATCGGGTATTGGAAGATGCCCGAAACCATTTCGAATTTTTATAAATTGATTTGAGAAATCAATAGGCAGGAATGAGATGATTCAAGTGAATTGGATTATTTTATCTAAGTTTGGTACTTAGAAATTTATATGTGAAATAAGTGTTGTCTATAGCAAATTGTGAATTAGTTAAACTGATATAAGTTACCCCGGGCATATATAAGTTGTATGCATGTATTCCATGTTGGATGGGTTTACTCACGCTGGTTTCCAGCCTGACCCGGGTGTTACTTTGGTGTAATGCTCGGGTCAGACCGAGTATTACAGATTTTCAGGTTAGGACGTTCTGGAGCTCAGGAGGCGAGCTGGATGGAAAATGCGTGTAGAGTATTTCCGCTGTATTTATATTGTTGTTAATCTGAGGCACGATAATTGTATATATTCAATGACTGTATATATGAAACTCTGATGTATATTAAATGTAATCGACAGATATAGTGTTCTTTTATAAACTGTTATTGTTTTTATTATATTTTATCCACGCCGACTGTGAGTTGTTGTTGTTGATTCTGTTCTTCTTCTTCTTCTATCTCTTTCTTCTTTTCATAACTATCTGGAATTTTCGGGTTCGAAAATTCCGGGTCGTTACATACATATGCATATACATATACATATACATATATATATAAAAAAGGGTAATTAATTTATGAAAGTAATTAGAGAAACATAAATTAATTAAGGGTTAATTATTTAATGTAATTAAAGTATAATTAATCTAGGGTGATTAATTAAGATGACGATTAATTAATTGGTTTGTGATTAATTATTGTTAAATAAGCAAGATTAAAAGTGATTAAAGGAATTGTTTTGACTTAATTAGGAATGAGTGACTAATTTATCTTGCTTATAAATGATTGGATGATATTTATGATATGAAATGTTTTATCTGTCTTGAATAGTGATTATGTGGTTATCTATTGATGATGAATTATTGTGTAAAAGAGCGTCATCTTGTGATTAAAGGTTGAATTATGTCTCTTGAATAGTGTGGGTTAAGATGACATTAAATTCGAAGAAACCGGATTCGGGTATTTGTAAATACTCGAAACCACTTCGATTCTTTATAGGTTGATATGTGAAATCAATAGGCGGGAATGAAATGATTTAAGTGAATTGGACCGTTAATCTAAGTTCTGGCACATAGAAATTGATGTGTGAAATTAGTGAAGTCTATAACAACTTGTGAAGTGTAAATTGGTATAAGTTACCCCGGGTTTATATAAGTGTACATTTTTATATTCCATGTTAGATGGTTTTACTCATGCTGGTTTCCAGCCTGACCCGAGTGTTACTTTGATGTAATGCTCGGGTCAGACCGAGTATTATAGATTTCCAGGTAAGGACGTTCTGGAGCTCAGGAGGCGAGCTGGACGGCAAGAATGTATGGAGTGTTTCCGCCGTATTATATTATTGTATATTCGAGGCATGGTAATTGTGTATATCTGGTGTCTATATATATGTGCAACTCTGATGTAATTAAAATGTAATCGACATATATAGTATTCTTTTGTAAACTGTTATTATTTATTATTATATTTTATCCACTGCGATTGTGAGATGTTTTTGTTTCTGATCTTCTTCTTCTTCTTCTTTTTCTATCTCTTTCTTCTTTTTCGTAACTATTTGGAAATTTCGGGTCGTTACATTCGGTATCAGAGCCGAGGGTTAAGCGAGAACCTTGGCTCTGGTGGGTGTACTCATTAAGGATAAGGGTCAATAGTACCCTAAAATGAGTTGAGTAGATATATATATGAGAGAGAGCGTACTTGTTATTTTCTTATATAGGAATTTTAAATGATTTTATATAAGATTATATTTTAAAATATAAAGCAATATTTTTCTAATATTAAGTTAATTGGTTGTTAAAGTATTAGAATTAAATTAAGAAGTAATATAATACAACCAAACTGAAATTAAATAAAGCTAAGTTTGAAATGGACTCAAACGAAAATTTAATCTTAAATTTATAGAAGTAGGAATAATATAAAAAAAAGAATGGGTATCTAGATATGATTACCTTGGATATTATCATAAATATTTATTATGTTTAATAATGATATATGTTTTAAGGAAGTAAACTTTTACATAAATTATCACTTGGTAAGCAAATTAATATAAGAGTAAAAGTTGAATTCTTCTAATTAAGTTTAATTTATGGGTTAGGAAGCCCTCTAGAATTCAGTCGTTGAGAGAAATTACTAAGAGGAAAGAATGGAAGGATCGACGCAGAGAGCAAAGAACAGCTGCACGTAAGAATTAAGTAGAGAAAATTCAAGAGTATGAGAAACAGGTTAAGGAAAAGGATGAACCAGGACCTTATGATAATGTCACCTGCTACAGATGTTTCAATAAAGGACATTATGCAGCCAAGTGCAGTAAAACAAAGGAGGAATTGAAGGGTACATTCCAACGATTTCGCTTTGAGATCTTGGGTTTTAAGTGTCATAAGAAAGGACATGTTCTAAATCATTGCCCTGGAGTGAGAAAGGCGAAGCGTAAATCAGTTGAACTGGTCAATGAGTCGACTATCTGCTATCATTGTAAAAAAAAAGGACACATTGCTAGGAATTGTTTCGAGAGACAGAAGAGGAGTAAGGCTGTAGAATGTACTATTGGAGGCGTGAAGGTTATCTAGATTGATGATAGGGTAGAAACATTTAGTGGTAAATGTTATAGGTGGGGACACCCTGTTGAGAAGTGTATGTTCGGGCTTTGCCCTTTGGAAGGAAGTCCATAGGAAGGATACTTGTAGGAGTGTTAGGGCTCTGTTCTTTCCAAACCTCTAGGTAATAGGAGGGCATCTAGATTTATGACTTCTATAAGACTCTTATTTTGGATAAATGTATGTAATGTATGAACTACTAATATGTAGTGAATTAATGTATGGAATCATTTTGGACTTAAGACTGAAATGTTTAAGATAAAACTTTAAAAGTTGGGTTATACAAATTTAAGTTTGGTGAGAAATTGAATTTCAAGATTTAGTTGTTTAAAAGAGATCTGAAATATTATTGAATTTTGAAAAAAAAGTTTAAAATGGATTTTGGATTCAGGATTAAACGGTTTAAAGAGATAAGTTGATTTGATTTAAAGAATTATTTAAAAATTTAACTCGAATTTATATAATTCGAGATGGTTTAAAATTGAGATTGAAATTGAATGTAACTTAGAGGAAGTTAAATAAGTTTGAATGGACAACATGATTTGGAAATTTCAATATGAAATTGGGATTTGACTTGGGAAGCTAAATGGTTAATTTGTATGGAGAGTTTGTGTGATCTCAAAACGGGTTTGAGATATAGAAATTACAATTGGATGGATGTTTTTAAATAAATTAGATGATATCATCCTATTGTAGTTAAAAATCTTTAAAGTGCAAATTGGATTTATTTAAATGAATGAGAAGTGAAGTGTGGTAATATATCCATTATTGAGATAAAAGGGGAAATTAAACTTTAATTTGAAAGTAAGGACATGGAATTACTTTAAACTGAAAATTTGAATAATTGAATTTGTAAATTAAAATTGTTTAAGAACTGGTTTCAAATCCAAAAGATAAAAATTGGGTAATAAATTAAATTTTTAAGATAAAATTGTTTTTGAACTTTTATTTGAACTTAAAGATAATTTAAAATGGAATTTTGAGAATTTGACTCAAAATTTAAATTGTTTAAAGATTTGGGTTAAAGTTGAAATTTAGATTCCATTAGTTCAAATTGAATTTAGTTTGAATTAATTAGAATTGAGGATGAATAAGTATGGAATTCAAATGGAAAATTTGAATTGGATTAATTGGAAATAAAAATGGAAAAAAAATGATTTCAAATTCAAATGGGAATTGGAATTAATTCTTATAGAAATTTAAATAATTTGAAATTGAAGTGGATTCAATTTGAAATTAGTCCAAGTTTATTTGAATAATTTGGAACTGTAATTAACGTTGAATAAGTAAAATCAAATGGAATTTGATTTGAAGTTGGGAAAGTGAACAGTTTGACCCTGGACTATTTTTAATATAAACTGTTTTAGTACAAATCTATTTTTCCAAGCTATTTATTATATATACAACCTTTCTTATTAAACCCAAAACTACTTCTGGAGTTATTTAACTATTTTCTAACTGTTTTATAAACTAATTACTGTTTTTCAACCGTTTTACAATTAATTACTATTTTACAACTATTTTGCAATTATCTAAAATTTCTATAACTATTTAACTATTTTCGAACTATTTTACACCTATTTTGTAAACTAATAATTATTTTTCAACTACTTATCTATTTTTAAATTTTTTCAAGCTATTTTCTAAATATACACTGGTCGAAGTTCAAACTGTTATTGATTTAAATACCCAACTGAGGTAAGATTTGAAGTGATAATCCAAATGGGGATTATGGCAAATATGAATAAGCGAATGAAAATTTAAGTGAATGTGAATGGAAACTGATTTGGTTAATAATCAATGAAGTTAAATACGTAGGATGTATGTATATTATTCTATTCGCATAGTGATTTGATCCAGATTCGAGCACAGAATTTCGAGATAGTTATATCGATCCGAGTTGGGGTTTTTCACTCGATTTTCAACGACGAACCTGAATATGGATTGTTGATTGGTTATGGGTATTCTCTATCATAGTTATAGCTATGCAAGGAGAATGAAGGTTTCTGATCAAGAAACCAGATTTGTGTCCGCACTAGGAAGTCGGGTGGACGATACTAGTTCGGAAGTGAAATTGTGTGATCGAGTGAGCGATCAGATTGGTATAGCGTACGGATGATATACATCATACGGTTTTGAATGAAAATGATATTAAAAAGAGTAATCAAATTTGGATATTTGATTTTTAGTAAACAAAGTTAAATATCTTTGTTTTATAAGATAAATCTCCCCTTGTTGAATCTATTGCCGTAAGAAAAGGGCTTTGAAAATGTTTGAAGTATAAAAGGAATTTTATATAAGTTTGAAATGATCCAATGTTTTAAAAATTATATATATATATATATATATATATATAAAGGATCTTATGAGGATTTTGAGAAAAGGTTTTGGGAACCTTTGGATTTGGAAAGGCTTTTGATTTTTGGGTAAAATCAATATTAAAATTTGGAAAACCTAGTTTGAGAATTATCAATTTTGGGATAATCAATTTTGTGTAAAGGAGCTTTGTATGAGATCATACTAGGTGTATTATTTGAAAGATACTATATATGTATAGTATAAAGTGTTTTGATGATGGCTCTGGGGAAAAAGGCGCTCCCTTAAAATGAACTTCTCAGGAGTACCACCGGGTGGTGCTGCCTTGAGCCCCAATGGGGGTTCTAAAGTTGATCCTGTGAGGAGTCTGGACAAAACTTGTTCCTGAGGATTATGAGTAGAGTATACCTTAGAGAAAGTAGTGTGTGCCGCTGAGAGCCAACAGTTACATGGACTTTTGCTGCGATGGCAACATAACCCAGGATGTAACTGCGACCTATGGTAACATAGCGAAAGTCGTGTGTACCACTGAGAGCCAACAGTCTGCGTTTGATTTTACATTGGTAGACTGCGACTTATGTAGGAGTGGAGAAGTTTCATTTTGACAGCGAAAGTCGTGTGTGCCGCCGATAACCAACAGTTACATGGACTTTTGCTGCGATGGCAACGTAACCCTGAAATGTAACTGCGATCTGTTGTGGGTTCCATGTCGTAATCAAGGGGCGCGGAGTGCCTGCAGTTACATGGACTTTCGCTGCGATGGCAACATAACCCAGGAATGTAACTACAACCATGGATGGGGGTGATGATTTCTAGAGCATTCTCACCAAAGATATATCCTCTATTTTCAAAAACAATTTTCTATATTTTCAATAAAATTATTTTTCAAAGCATTTTCACTGGGTGTTGAAATGGGTCTGCCAAGCGCTTATAGATTTTCAGTCATATGCCTGATCAACGTATGACCAAATTTCTGTGAGACCAAGGATGGACTTGTCGAAACATCGAGTTATAAAAATATTTTTTTTAAAATTATTTTAGAAATATTATATAGATTTTTAAAGTAGTTTAAGAATGATCAAAAAATATTTATATGATTTTAAGCATTTTAATAAATCTGGCTTCGTTCCTTTTCGAGGACGAAAAGATTCAAAGGGGGAGGAATGTGATGACCCGGTATTTTGACAACATTATTTTAATAAATATTTAATCCAATTAAATAAATTATAAACTCATCATTTTAAAATGGATAAATCTTTTGGAAATATTTGCCATATGTTTATATAGATTTGTATTTTGGAAAGGAAATTTTGATTTGAAAATTTAATAAAATATATTAATAATATTTAAAATAAAATCTCTCTTACATAAGTGAATTGAATTGCCTTACCTTGTTAACAATTTGGTATAAATATCTATAAATGATAATGATTGAAATAAAATCAAATTCTATCAATATAAATATAAGTATAAAGCATAGGTAAACTTATGAATATAATTTAAATATCGATAGTTAAAATACAAAATGTATTTAAAAAACAAGAATTAAGTGATTTGGTATGCTTGTAACATAAACTGAAATTTGTAAACACAAATTGTATAAAGTTAAAATCAGATAAAGTATATAAACTTAAACCTGAAAAAATTATATGTTTATGGTTGCAAAGCAATAAAACAAATTATCTTCATTTACAAGCCAAAGTCTACATGCAAGTGAATACTCACATACAAATATCTATATATAGAAAAAGGTAATAATAATGTGCAAACAAATATGTACATACAAGATTCAAATAGATATGCTGTCAACAAGAAAAGAAACACATTCATTTAATGATATCATCTCAGCCCAAAAACAAGGTCATTCGAAGTGTGTTAAAATCATTTCAGTTCTGAAACTGAATATAGTCTGGTCAAAGAAGGAGGCTAGAAAAAGGAAAAAAATCTGATCAAAAATAAGAAAAGCTTGTTCCATAAATAACCTACCTCAGTAAAATCTTTCTCTTTATATATAAACATACTTCTAGTTCCTACTCGTTCAACTTAGCAAACCAGAAAAAAATATAACATCAGTTTCCAAATTTTTATACTTGAGAGAAAGCTGGCAATTCAATCAAAACATCAAAAACAAGTTGCAAGCTTCAGTTTTAAAGGATTCTCAGATCTTAAGTAATCAAGTTTTCAATTTTCAAAAGAGCAGTAGTTTCCAGATTTTTAACAAAAGCTTCTCTGTATTCTACAGGTGAGTAAACTAAACAACCTCTTGTTTTAAACATAGTACATGTGATGATTTATGAAATTACGATGTCTTAATCTGTTTACATGAGGAGAATTTAGACCTGCATATAGAAATGAGGTGATAAGAATGTGTGACTGTATATCTGTGTTTCATTCTGTTTTTTTTAGAGTTTATATTTTGAATCAAAAATTCAAATCTTCTCATCTGGTCTCTTATAGGAGGTAGTATTTAAAAAGATTGTCTTTGTTTAAAAATAAACTAAGTTTTAAAATTTGTTTTAAGTGAAATAAGTCAGTATATTTCTGGAAAATAAGATAAAGGTAGTAAGAACTTTTAAAGCATGAAAATTTAAGCATCGCAATTCCTTGGTTAACTTATATGATCGAAATCATCATCTAAAATTATGAATTTTAAGAGATAAATCCATATTTTTAGTTGGAAAACAAGTGAGATTTTGGTGGTTGATCGGTTTTGGAGTTTTGGGTTATTCCTGGTGATCTGCGAACCCAGGGAGGTTGGAATTGATTTTAGAGATGGCTTGTGAGTTAGTGATCGAGGTAAAAATGGTGAACGATTTTATAATTTTCCGTGGTTGATGCGGTGAAGCTAATTAGGGTTTAGCAATGGTTTTATTTGTGGTCAGTTACTCGTCAAAATTTGGCACCGAGGTGGTTGGTTAAGTTTGCGGAATGGGGGGAAAAGGATGAGGTGACGATGACGATGGCGTTGGCGAGTTTTTAGAGATTCCGGTGGCTAGAAACAGGAGGACGAGCCGGAAATGTGGGGGTTCTGGCTCCTGTAAGGGGACCTCGTGTGTTTGAATTTTGATGCAGGGGTTTTTGTGGGATGTTGAGATGATCAGGAGATTCAGTAGTTCGAAGATAGGTTGTGGGTAAGGTCGGCATCGAGTTCCGATGAGGCGGAGCCGTGTGTATGTGCACGAGGCGGTGCTTGTGTATGTCAGAGCAAAAACTAGAAGAAGAAGGAGAAGAAAGTAACGTAAAGAGGGAAGAATGGAACCAGGAAGAAAATGGAAGCCGGGCATGGTCTCCGAAAGGTGAATTTATGAATCGAGCTGGTGAACAAGTAGTACGCATGTTGTTCCAGAAAGTAAAAGAAATGAATCGGGTTTAACTCGGGAAGAAATCGATATTTGGCTCGGGTTGTCAGATTTTAAAATGTGAAGTAAAATTTTGATATAAAGTAAGAACTAAATTCAAGGATTTTAAATGCTAAGATTTGATGTTTAGAAATTGTTTGCTTAAAAGTAATACATACTTGACAAATTTTGTAATTTATCCCTAAGTGTTTTAAGTATAATAAGACGATCTAATGAAGAAGTAAGTAAGTTAAGAAATCAAAGGATAAATTTCTAAATGTGATTAATTTATTAATTAAGGATACTCACTAAAGGAAAGTGATTTAGAATAATTACTTAATGAACTTATAAAGTCATAATCAGTAGTCATAATCACTTATTGTGATTAATTTAAGGATTAATTAATGTAAACAATTAAGTAATAGTTAATTAGTGAATGTAATTAAATAAGAATAATTAATGAATGTGGTAAATTAAAGATTATTTGTTAAGGGTAATATATAAAAAAATGGGTAATTAATTTATGAAATTAATTAGAGAAACATAAATTAATTAAGGGTTAATTACTTAATGTAATTAAAGGATAATTAATCTAGGGTGATTAATTAAGATGAGGATTAATAATTGGTTTGTGATTAATTATTGTTAAATAAGCAAGATTAAAAGTGATTAAAGGAATTGTTTTGACTTAATTAGGAATGGGTGACTAATTTATCTTGCTTATAAATGATTGGATGATATTTCTGATATGAAATGTTTTGTCTGTCTTGAATAGTGATTATGTGGTTATCTATCGATGATGAATTGTTGTGTAAAAGAGCGTCATCTTGCGATTAAAGGTTGAATTGTGTCTCTTGAATAGTGTGGGTTAAGATGACATTAAATTCGAAGAAACCGGAGTCGGGTATTTGTAAATATTCGAAACCACTTCGATTCTTTATAGGTTGATATGTGAAATCAATAGGCGGGAATGAAATGATTTAATTGAATTGGACCATATAATCCAAGTTCTGGCACTTAGAAATTGATTTGTGAAATTAGTGAAGTCCACAACAACTTGTGAAGTGTAAATTAATATAAGTTACCCCGAGTTTATATGAGTTGTATACTTTTGTATTCCATGTTAGATGGGTTTACTCACATTGGTTTCCAGCCTGACCTGGGTGTTACTTTGATGTAATGCTCGGGTCAGACCGAGTATTACAGATTTCCAGGTAAGGACGTTCTGGAGCTCAGGAGGCGAGCTGGATGGCAAGAACGTATGGAGTGTTTCCGCTGTATTATATTATTGTATATCTGAGGCATGGTAATTGTGTATATTTAGTGTCTGTATATATGTGTAACTCTGATGTAATTAAAATGTAATCGACAGATATAGTATTCTTTTGTAAACTGTTATTATTTATTATTATATTTTATCTGCTGCAGTTGTGAGATGTTGTTGTTTCTGATCTTCTTCTTCTTTTTCTATCTCTTTCTTCTTTTACATAACTATCTGAAATTTTCGGGTTCGAAAATTTCAGGTCGTTACAAAGGTTGAGCCGAAAGGAGTTTGGGTGATGGTATTGCTAGTCGGGTGGGTCATCGTGTTATAAAGTCACTAGATTGATACGGTGATTGGAACTATCTTAGTTTTTGTGATAATTTGGACTGTGCTCTTCATGTTGTCCAAGATGAGCCGTTGGACTTTAATGATGTCTTGAAGTCGAGTGATAGTTCGAAGTGGATTTTTGCTATGGAGGAAGAGATGTAATCATTGTTGAATAATCAAACCTGGGATTTGGTTCCACTTCCTAAAGGAAATCGTGCTATTGGATGCAAATAAATATATAAGGTGAAGGACGATAGGAGATACAAAGCTAGGCTAGTGGCTAAGAGATTTGCACAAAGAAAGGGAAAGGAGCATGATGAGATGTTCACACCGGTTGTGCGCCATATTTCTATCAGGATATTACTTGTTATCATTGCTATTCACGACTTGGAGTTGGAGTAATTTGGTGTGAAAACTGCCTTCTTGCATGATGACTTGGATGAAGACATCTACATAGAGCAACCCAAAGGTTTTGTTGCGGGTGGTAAGTCAAATTTGGTTTGCAAGCTAAAGAAATCACTATATGGTTTAAAACAATCACTTAGACAATGGTACAAGAGATTTGATCGTTTTATGCTTGAAAATGGTTTTGATAAAAGCATCAAGGATGCTTGTGTATATTTCAAGAAGTTAAAATATGATTGTTGGGTGTATTTACTCTTATGTGTGGACGACATGCTCATTGCTTCTATGGATAAGAATAAAATCAACAAATTAAAACTGAGTTTGCAATCGGAGTTCGAAATAAAGGATCTTGGAGAAGCAAAAAGGATATTAGACATGGAAATATAAAGGGATCAAAAGCGTTTTGAGTTAAAATTGACTCAAAAAGAGTACATAGAGAAAGTGCTTTGTCGGTTTAGCATGGAGAATGCAAAGGCGTAAAATACACCTTTACCTTTGCATGTGAAGCTTTCGAGCAAGAGATCACCTATCTTGGAGAAAGACAAGGCTTATATGGCAAATGTGCCATATGCTAGTGCAGTCGAAAGTCTAATATATGCTATGGTGCGTGCAAGGCCCGATATTGCGAATACGGTTGAGATGGTTAGTTGGTAAATGACCAATCCAGGGAAATAACTTTGGGAAGCGATGAAGCTTATATTGGGATGATGCCTTAGAGGTGCATCATCTTATGATCCTTTTTTTGGTGGCAGTGATGGAAAGAATTGCAAGTTGATTGGTTATTGTGATTCAGACCACGTCGGTGGTAGGGATCGAAGAAAATCAACTTTCAGATATGTCTTCACACTTGGTGGTACAGTCATAAGCTAGAGATCGAGATTGCAGACCGTAGTTGCTTTATACACTATGGAGGCTGTGTTGATAGCCGCGGTGGAGGCGGGAAAGGAGGCACTTTACTTGAGGCGATTGTTGTGTAACTTGGGATTCGAGCATGATAGCATTGATGTTCGATGTGATAGCCAGTACTATTCATTGGCGAAGATTTTGACGTTTAGCTCATGGACTAAGCATATTGAAGTGAGAGAGTCATTTCTAGCAGCCATGGATGAAGATAAGTAGGTATATCTTTGGAAATTGCACATAAAGGATAATGTGGCGAATATGTTCACTAAGGCATTGCCAGTTGGGAGGTTCAACTTGATTCGCTTGGAGAAGTGCTAGGCGTCATGGGATGACACAGTTGAGAGTAGCTTGGTTATGGACGAGGAAGAGTATTGGTGAGAGATTGTGATTCTATCTTCTTGGTGAGTACTAGTTTACACTCCATAGTGCTTTAGTCTTTGGTGAGAATGTTTGAGATTTGGATGTTTTCAACACTTCATCAGCGGACGGGGGTTTTGCCTGAGCTCCTTGATGGAGTGCAATGGCGGCGGCGTTGCTAGAGCTTATTGGGAAAACATTCACATTTGGTTGAAGGTAGAAGTGGTGATAGTTGATGCTATCGATTGTTGATAATGGTATAATACCATTGAAGTTGGAGCTGGATATAATGTCGATTGGAGTGTTGAATTTTGGCGACACTATAAGGAGAACTTAAAGTGGTCGAAAGTAGTTTGGTGACGATGAAAACGGTTCGCAAATTGGAGCTCGAAGGAGGAAGATATGGCGATGAAAGGGGAGTGCTATGGCCAGCATCAATGGACAAACATTTGTCATAAAATGACATACGTCTGTAACTATAGGGTTTGAAACTCGAGAGCTTGGATAGACGTCTTATGGCAGACGTCTATAGTGTCAGGGAATTTTTCGCGAGACCTATGAAAGAGTCCGTTATGATCTTTTGCGTATATTTTGACCCGGGTTTGGTGTGAAGATTTGTGATATTTTAAGGGGCAATTTTGAAATTTGCCTAGGTTTTCTGTTCTTCTATATAAGCTATTTTCTAGATTTAGATATGTATGCGACCAAAAAACAACTGCAAGGGTTTTAGCCTCCACTAACTAGGGTTTTTGCCTCCACTAACTAGGGTTTTATCTAAACCTAATTTTTTTCAATTTTCTTCTCCACAAATCAATTTTATTATAATATTGATTATGTAATCACTTTATTGTATTCTTCTCATTGGCATTAAAAAAGTTTTATCTCAAAGTGGATGTACACTAACAAGACGTTAGTGGAACCACTATAAATCAGTGTATGACTTATTTCTTAGTTATTGCTTTTATACTATATTGCTTGTTGGATGCTTGTGATTGGTTTTCGATTGGGTTGAGATATTGATTGGTTGTTTTTACACTCTTTACCACGATCTTGTTTTTCCGTTGTGCTTTGGGGTTTTGATTTGAGTGGTCTCGAGTTAGAATTTTCCACAACAGGTAGAATCGTTGTGTGAAACAAAAATGATGGATCGTACTGATAAACAGTGATGACGGTGGGATTTGAATCCACGCCCTTTCAAACCTAAGTCGAATTCTGGCGCCGTAGATCACTCGACCATATCGTCACTTAATACATTTTTGAATTCGCCTTTATTGTAGTTGCTGATCAAAATTATGCACATACACATGCTTTTAAGTTGTTCTACGAACTATTTCCAACTTTGGAAACACTTCTCTATTACAAATGTATTAAGCATCATAGAAAAAGAAAAGAAAAAATTAGAATTATTGCTAGGAGATTTGAATCCTTGGACTTTCTAACTAAATCCTTAAATATGAAGTTTTAGGCCACTTGGGCAAACCATTCATTTCTACGTTACATTGTATTTTTGAATCCATATACTTGTTCTTTAACAAACGAAAATAATAATGTATATTTGTAACACCCCGTAAATTAAACTGTAGTTAATATGAAAATCTATAAATAATTATTAAAGCCAAAAAGGGGAATTTTCACAAACGTTAGAATTTGGCTACAAAACTTGCAATGTTGTTTTCCTGGCGATTCTCTAATCAATTTTCATCTATAAAATTTTACGATTGGAGTTCAAACGATAAAGTTATTAAATTTTTAAAGATTTAGGATCAAAAATAATTATATTTATATACGTATATATATGGAAATTAATTAAAGAAGGAAACAAATCAAATGATAATAAACTTAGGCTGAGCGGTCAATCGGTGAAAGGCGGCGGCTGATAATAAACTTAGGCTAAGCGGCCTAGATTTAATGTAATCCAATTTAACAGATATAATTTGTTCGAGCGTCTATAAATACAGGCTTAACCTCTTATTTTTTCTCTCATAATTTTTTGAATTAAGAGCGAAACTCTATAATTTTCTCTTTTCCACTTATTTTAAGAATTGTAGAAAACTATAATATATATAAGTGGTGGAGAATGGTGGAAAACAAAAGAGAAGAAGAATAGGGTCGAATCAATTCATTAGAACAAACAGTAGATTGTAAATCTAAATCTAAATGTACCTTTAGTTCAAATCTCTTCTCAAACCTATAATTCTAATAAATATGTGTATACTTTTGATATATATTTTGGTAGCAAGAAAGGGAGTCAAATAGAAATAATGGATTTAGATTTGGATATTTGGAAGCTAAGAGGTGAGTGAGAAATTAAATATTTTTATATAATATCGGATTTGTATCGTTGTGAATCTGTTCATTTTATGCGTAAATCTAAATCTAAATGTACATTTAGTTCAAATCTCTTCTCAAACCTATAATTCTAATAAAAATGTATATGCTTTTGATATATCTTTTGGTAGCAAGAAAGGGAGTCAAATAGAAATAATGGATTTAGATCTGGATATTTGGAAGCTAAGAGGTGAGTGAGAAATTATATATTTTTATATAATATTGGATTTGTATCATTGTGAATCTGTTCATTTTATGCCTAAATGTAAATTTTTACATTTTAGAATTATAGACTTAAATATATTTGTGTGTACGCACGCCTGTTGAACTTGAGAACCTTGCCTATACATATTCTATAAATCGTTAACTTTGACTAAATCTTATATACACCTAAATCTGGAATGTAAGGGTGAAAGCAGTCCCTAAAATTTATGAGATAATTCATTAATAAGACTGTATGTAAGTTCCAGATTTGTTATTTGAATGTTATACGTAGATTGTTACAAATTGAATTGGGGTTTAAGTTAAAATTTTAGTTCATTGAAATGAAGAATGTTTCCATGTGAATTTTTATAAATTATCCAACTTTATAATTATTAAGTTGTACTATTTGAAATAATAAGGAATATGCATAAAATAAAAAAGCTATGCAATATATGGATGTTTACAATGTTCGCATTTTCTTTGGGGAAGATATGGTTTCAATGCATTAAAGTGCCCTAAATGTAAAACCAAAGTATTTTAAATACAAATAATAACAATAATCCCATTGTCGATTTAATATACGTGATTTAAGATAAGTTAGGAAATAAATAATAAGCGATGAAAGTAGGAATAATACAACAAAATAACAAATTAGGAAAGTTGTATTAATTGAAAATGAAGCAGTAAAATGTATTTAATTTATTAAATTAGAAAGAGACAGTAAGTGGCATTCAATGATATTAATGAAATAAGAAGTTCATGTAAACGTAATGAATACTAATATTGAACTTAGGAGGCGTAATAATTCTCCAGTTAAAATTATATAGCCTTAAGAATACGTTTATGATGGATGTGAATTTTTGAACCTATCCAATATTTATACTAACTATTAAATGATGTTGTCATTAGTAAGGGCTGGAATGCTAGGTCAGTAATGTTACATAACAAAAGTCTACCCTCTGCAAGCAGCTAGCAGCAGTTGTGTATACATTGTACTGATGTGTGACATATTCAACTGTACGACCCGTGAGGATATACGTTCGCATATAAGAAAGGGAATAGACAAAAGGGGTTCGCCTTCATTTTGAAGTCGTAAATGGCCAATTAAGGTCTGCTTCAATCCCAACATGAGATACTAAGTAATCAGGTGGACATTTTCTTGATTTGCATTAGGTAATCTAAATAGGATGGTGGACGTAATCTCAGCGTTATATATTTGAGGAGTAGAGCTGTATACATAGGTCGAGCGTGCCATCTGTTCTGGAGCGGTCATAAAAACTTGGGTTATGCTAGAGACGGACTACACCTCCTGCCGGTGTAAGTTTGGTATAGGATATGCAATTGTATCCAAGTTTGTTTGTTTGTTTGTCATTAGGAGACTGGATACATAACTCTTAGATGAGTCTTCGACACGAATTCGAATAAGACTAAATAGTTATGATGCCGTTATTAGACCCTAACAGGAGGTTTCTCGGTGTGTAGATTATTCGGCCTAGACAATTGTTAAATGGGTTTTTAACCCAATAGAATTCAAAGATAACTAGAATATCTACAACAAGTCAAAATATCTTAATGGTCGACTAAGAAGACCAGAAGGAAAAGAAGAGAAAAGACCAAAGAAGAAAAATGTCAAAACAAGAAAAATATCCTAATGATCGCCTATTGATCGCTAGCGATCCATAAAGCTTGCTTATGGATCCACCAGTCCTCTTGCATCATGGTCTAATATGTTCACCGAAGACGCTTGGCAAGTTTCATAGCATGTCAAATAATATAGCTCGAGAATTGAAAACTCACCAGATCAAGTTGTTTAACCAAAAGCAGCTAACTTAAAATGGACCTACACAACTCATACGAAGTCTGACTGACGCTTGCCAAGTTTCATAAAGCTTGCTTATGGATCCTCCGGTCCTTTTGCATCATGGTTTAATATGTTCCCTAGAGATGCTTTCCAAGTTTCATACCATGCCAAACAATCTAGCTGGAGAAGTGAAAACTTATCAGATTCAAGTTGTTTGACCAAAAGCAACTAACTTAAAATGGACCTACAGAACTCATACAAAGTCGGATTGACTTGAAATTTTGGGAGAACATTTAGAAGACATAGAAGAAAGCTCACAAAAAATGAGAGCATTTGGAGT
Organism: Allium cepa; assembly: GCA_030765085.1. NCBI lineage: Eukaryota > Viridiplantae > Streptophyta > Magnoliopsida > Asparagales > Amaryllidaceae > Allium > Allium cepa. The sequence goes on from CM060938.1 coordinate 405,823,323, forward strand.
TGATTTGATGAATCGCTTGATTGGGCCACACTACCTTAAATTTTTATGGTTGGTCCCTAACACCCTCTAGAGTGTTCCTTCAAAGTTCCGTTCGATTTCGTTAAGATTTGAGTTATGGATGGTTTTTCTGGACCAGTTGACCCATGAAGATGGATGATCAAACTAACTCCAAACGACTTGATATTTGAAAAGGCACTTAAATAGAAGATAGGAAGGCAACCAAACAAAGATCACTCGAAAATGTGCTAAGTGAATGGATAGCTAGCAATCCATCTTCTATGAATAGCTAGCGATCCATAGAAATGACTCGGATTGATTTGAAATTTTCGGTGATGACTTGGCATAACAACTGGACTCTTATTCACTTGAATTTCTAGTCCAACACTCACCGAATACCCCTATAAATATTCACCTACCTACAACTAGAGATGGATCTTTTCCACAGAGAGGGCTTCCATTACTCTACCGGAATTCTATCACTTATTCAACTTTCTTCTTCCTCAACTGTGATTCTTCAGTCAATCTTTATAATTGTGACTTATTTTAACTCATTGTAACTTAGATCTAAGAACTGACTAGTTGATATCCGAAGAGATTCAACTAGTATAATCAAAATAAAGATTGATTAAAGTGGACGTAAGCTATGGTCAACCGAACCACTATAAAAATCCAGTGTCTCTTTTCTTACTTTTGTTGTTTATTTTTTATTTATCTGCATTGGTGCTTTCACATTTGATACAGGGTGTTGATCCATTTTTTGGGTTAACAACAATGTTGGTGGATGCCCGGTACGATGCGGAGTTACGTATACTAGCAGGGAATGTGTCGTGGTCCAGGGGGGACTGATACACACACATTAAGTAGGTTGGTTTATCGTATGCCTACATGAAATCAATTGATTAAACTTTAAATGATAGGCATAATGCGTAATGGAAAAATGGTCGGCATAAACTAGTGTTATGGACAAAGCATGTAATTTACCAGTCACTAGAATGTAGTTCCAACCCCTTCTCATTACAACCCACATGATAGATTTAAAGACAAGTATTGGTACAAGGCGAAAACGGTGGAACGATATATTTTCTCATGCATGCTCTACACTGATAAGGATATTAGGTACCATATATATTAGTATTCATCAGTATATATTTATATGTGTTATCATGCTTTATTATTCCACTGTGAGTTCTTATCGATAACTGTCTGATTTACTTTTGTTTATTTATAGGATAACTGTGACGACCCAGAATTTTTTAACATTTGAAATGGAATATTTAATTGTTTTAAATATTTGAAAGTTATTTTAACTTGAATTTCAAATATCAGAATGAATTTGGCAATTAAATTATTGAATTTGATTTATTAATGATGGGTAAAAATTTGAATTTTCAATTTTTAGCTTGTTAAAAATAATTTGATGGTTTAGAAAAATTTATATTGATGATATTGAAGATAATGGAAGTTTCAGAATTGAATTTGAAAGTGAATTTTTCAAATTTGAAATTTATATCGTTTAAATCGATATTTAAAAATAGCCTTCCGAGGCACAGTCTCGGAATTCGACGAAACAAGTTCCACTGGATCCGTAATATTGTATTATTACTGGATTTCAATTTCCGTAGCATTCGGAGTTGTCGTTTGGCAGTACGATAGGCAAACGCGTTAAAAATTATACCGAAATTTAATTTAATAACTGGTCCAAAAAGCTATCTTCTCCATACGATCGAATTTGGACTCGAAACTTTTTCCATTGTGTTAGTAATAGGGGTATAACGTTATAAATGCTGGACGGCATGCCTCGATAGGAGTTCACGATTTTAAGCTACGTAAATCGAGACGTTTTGAATTTGAATTTGAATTTAAATTATATTTATTTCCATTCATCCCGTCGGCTGCTTTTCTTTCCCATCAGCCTTTCATCTCAGCCGGCCTCCTCTAAAATAAGCCACCCTAGTAATCGATTCTGTCTCCTTTTCTCATTTAAATCACGCAACCTCCTTTCTTACTTCCTCAGTTCAAAAAAAATCAAAAGATAATGGCCGAAGCCTTCTCCTCCTTCTTTGTGCGAAACCAAGACGAACCCCCCTCTTTCAAAATCGAGCAGATCAAATTCTTTCTACCGAAAAAAGAAACGCATCTCCTACTCCCTCCCCTCTTCGTTCATGATGGAATCGAGGATAATCGAAATCAATTCCAGGAAAAAAAGGAGAAAAAAAGGCGATCTAATGGAATCAACCACAGGGTCGGCGGACGTGTGACTTCGTGCATGTTCAGGCTTAGCTTTGGGGGGATCGTTGTCGTCTTTGGCAGGTAGTGGCGTCGCGATGTCAGGCCTAGCAACGGTTGCAGGTCGCGATAACAGAAATGGTGATGGCGTAGGCGTCGTCATCGAAGGCGATCTGCCGCGGTCATCGTTTTGGGGGCTCGTACATGGATCGAGCTTGGCAGTAATTAGGGTCTCGCGATCATCTTTCTGGCTAGGGTTTGGATGGTCGCACATGTGTGGCCGGATTCGTGCTAGCAGTGAGGTATTTTCTTTTAAAATTTATTTATATATACATGTGTAAGTATATATGTAGAAATCAGAGAGAAATATATAAAAATCAATCATTTACAGTAAGGCATATGGTTTAAAAAAATTGTATATAAGTGAATGGATATGAAGAAAATTTATTTATAAAAAATAAATGTAGAAAGAAGCTTTTCACAATAAAAGAAATTTTATTTCATTTTTATAGAAAAGATATGTATGAGTATATCTCTAATATATAGGTAGATTAGAAAAAAAAAAATTTTTTAGATTATTTGTAAAATAATAATAATACACCTACATATTTTAATTTGCATGTTGTTTTAAAAATTTATGAATTGGGTGAATAAGTGTTAAATTAACTTATTTAGTTATTCTAGTTTCTAAAAAACAATTTGTAAAAGAAAAATTTGTTAGAAATTTAATTTATTAGATAAGATAAAAAAATTTAAGGAAAAAAATTAGTTTAAAACAAATTATTAGTTAATTTAACTATCAAAACGAAAATTTATTATTCCATTACTTCGAATACTGATCAACTATATAAAATTGTTTATACAAGGTCAAAATTGTGGAGAAAACAGTCTGGATTGTAAATGGTAGCATGCATAATAAAGGTAAGATCTTCTCACTCAATCAAATATTGTTCTGATTTAAATTTTGAATAGTTAGATTTAAAATTGATTGACTGTGTGCTTGAATGATTGATTTATAATAATTATTCACTGGATGATATTATATATATAGTAGTATATAGTATATATTGGGTGATTGATTTCCCGCATTATATAGCGGATGAGACCCTATGCGCCCCATAATAGCGGATGATATTTTATAAATCCCATATACCGTGATATTCCACCTCGAAGTGGAATTGGTATTTAATTGTTGTGCTAACGTATTTGGATGCAGGGAAAACAGGTTGGAGGGATCCAACTGGATTCCTCAAATATTTGAATTAGTTTCAACATTGTGTGTTGATTATTTGTAATCTGTGTGTGACTATTTATGATTGAGACTTTTGAAGGCTATAATTTGGCAGAATATATTTTTAGTATCGTAAGATACCAGAAATAAATAAAATTGAATTTTTGAAATTTAGTAGAAAATTTATAGTAAATTAATTTTAGAAAATTGAATAAATTTAAAAGAAGGAATTTGTTTCAAAAGATAATAAATTTGGTGTTGAAATAAATTTAGAAATCAATTTTGGAAATTGATTTGGAATTCGAAAATCAATTTGGAAATCAATTTATAATTTAATTCGATGCTGAAAATGAATATTTGGAAATCGATTTGAAATTGTATATCAATGGATATTTACAAGTTTAAATTCACAATGGGAATTTATAAAGAAAAGGGAAATTTGTTTAAAAATAAACATTTGGTTATTTTTAAAAGCATGAAAGGAATTTACGGATTCAGAACGTAAATTTAAAATAAATCAAGAAAGATTTAATAATTTATTTGAATGAACCATTTTGAAATGAAAAATGTATTTTCCCTAGAAAGCTGAGTATGATTTCGAAGTAACCTATAAATATAAACTGGAAATTTTAAGGATGGTTTTAGAAAGGATACTTTGGATAAATTATTTTCTTAACTGGTTTCAAATATTTAAAGAATGGATTTATTTAATTACTTATGGAAGGAATTATTTTAAAGTTTAAAAATTTATATTTGTTTTAGGAAACGATTATTTAAATAGTTACACCTTATCTACTAATTTTAATTTAAAAATTAGTTGGGACTTGTGATAATTAGTATAATATTTTCATAACCAATATTTTCAGTAAGTATTTAAGATGGTTTTATTTTAAATGTTCCAAGAATATTTTGAATAAGTGATTTGAATTATTTTAACTCGGCAGATTTCCAGTGGAAATGAATAAATATTTGGAAAGGTATTTCGCGTAAGGAAAAGTGATTTGAAATTTATATTCAAAGAATTGAAATGTGGTAAGTAATTTGAAATTTGTTTTCAAATGGTTGAAGTGTGAAATATATCTTGCGAAGATATTTTGCAATAATAATTGGGGGGAAATTATTTGAAATCTGGTAATTGTTGTGAGTGATGATTGATAGTTAAATAACCAACTATCAATATTAGCATTTTAATGGCATTTGAATCTCGATGCGAGCGGGGGTCGGATTCCAAGTGGATATCCGAAAACCACATTGAACCTTTGTGATTGTGATAGATCTTTTGTTTAAAAGATCAAAGTGAAAATTGTAGTAATTTGTTGAAATCTGAATGTAACACTTATTTTAAAAATAAGCGCTCGTTATTCGAATTAGCCGGGAGAGGACCTTGTGTCATAAAACGCATTCCGAATAACGATACGACGAAATAGGATTGCATTTGAAGACGGTGTTGAAGACCGGGTATTTTTGAAAACGAAAGGATTACCTGTCGAATGTCTCTGCACCAGGTTGCTCTGGTATAGATATTTTATCACCTTTGTGATGGGGATTCTGGATGTGATTTGTGAATATCCGGATTTGCAAGGGGTTCTTTGAAGTGCCTACGGTTCCGTTTGATCCCGGAACGGACTTGTATGGAATGTGTGTCTGACTTTTCACTTTGAGATGTAAAGCTGGTTTCTATCAAATACATTTCTGTTGGTGGCGGAGAATTTATTCTCTTAGCTTAACACCCTTCTCTGAGACGTACGAGCTCAGAGGTTATGTAGTTGATGGTTACTAGTGATATACTCCCAAATTGGTAACGTGGAATACGAAGTACTGCTGATCATTTGTTGATCAAAGCATGACTTTGTGAAAAGTGTAGCTTTGTGGACGAGACTTCGTCGGACTTCATACCCCGAAAATGGTCAAAACAGGAAAGATGCGGCAATGTTATGAGGGTCGCGCCCTTTAGGTATGTCATTTCCTTCTGGAAAAGGGTAGTATCATGGTATGGAGCCCAGATATTTTACCTATGTTGCTGCCGTAAATTTATTATACTTTTTGGTTGTTGCTTTATGGATGAGGATCCTCGGATAAAGGTCGCAAATGGCCGGGGGATGGCATATTCGTGTAGTAGTTACCTAGTTACAGAGGTAACTCGGCCTTGTGTCGGCAAAGATCCGGTTAGGTTCTCGGGATGTCCCTCGAGAGGCGTACCCATGTGGCATAGGAAGTTCCTTAGCCTGACCATTTGTTGGAAATCCAAACTCTAATACACGCCTCATACGGTTTTGTTGTATAACCTGCCATTTACTTATGGTGGTCATCAGTGTTTAGATGATAGCTATAGTAGGCATAGTTCGGAATGTCTATGCTGGCTAAGATTAATATTATACTTTCAAAATGTTTTCTGCACTATGCACTAATAATAATATCGAAAGGATTTTGCGTATTAAGCATATTTGACTATCATAAGGAGAAATCTCCTCCAATTCCGCGTTTGCATTGTGTGTGTGGCAAGAGGCCTTATGGTAGTTTCATTTTCCAAAAGCATAGCGGATTTCTTTTTATTTTCTTTATGAAAATAACTGTTTTTTAGATCTCACACCAGTCCCACAACTGACCTGGAGTTTATTGTTCCCTTTCTAAACTCTGGGTGTCCAAAATTTTCCACACGGGCAGCCTAGAGTCAGGTTAACTTTATTCTGGAGCAAAGTCAGAAAAGAAGTTGTTGTGGAGATATGGAGCCCAAGCTGGATGGCGAAGCGTATCATTTATACTATGTAGTATCCGCTGCGTATGGTTTGTTGCAAAGTTCATTTCCATGTAGTCAAGTTATAAAGACTGTTGGCGTTGTGTCGTTTTAAACTCTGATAATGTGATGTATAAATTGATATGGTGTTGTTGTTTAAAAATTATTCATTTATCTATTATATGTTGTTCCGCTATGAATGTGAGATTCTGTTATTGTTTCTGTTTCTTCTTCTACCTCTTTCTTCTTTAAACCTGAAGACTCGTACATTTGTGCCACTTTAAGCTGAATTATTGTGGAATTTTGCCAGCTCAAAAGAGGTACGAGTTTGCGGGCCTTCACATTTGGTATCAGAGCATTTGGTTAAGCGATAACCTTGGCTCTGTTGGGTGTTACTCGTTAGAGATAGAGTCAGCAGTACTCTAGAATGAGTGAGAGTGAATGATAGATATGAGTACGTATTTGTTAGAGAATATAAAATTGTTTTATATTGTGTTGATTGGTTTGTGGAGTGGTATAAGGATTCTGGTCAATACGAGTAATTAACGTTATTGATAGGGATCTCTAAACACTTGTGCAAAACAAATTCGACACGATATCGTTTTAAAATAGGGTAAATGAAATAATTTTACCCAAACTATTTTCGTATATAAAAGAAATAATTTTTCTATGAATTATTATAATATATGATTGCTTGGTTGCTAGGAAGCGATAATATTAAATTATTATCATCATCGTTATATAAGGAATTGAAATCAAAACCAAAAGCTAAGAAAATAAAAATTCAAATGGGATTTGTAAATGTAAATTGTAAATGAGATTTATAATTTGAAATAGAATTTCAGAGAAATATATGAAAATGTTCTTGAAAATATATGAAATTCGGGAAGTTCGGAAATTAAATTCCTTTTGGGATTGGAAATAATTTTCAAGGGTTTGGAAAAATGTTTTGAAAGGATGAAAGCTCTAAACTCTTTTCGGTCACTGGAAAATAATTCCGGTAATGATCGCGACATCATCGGTGTTCATTTTCGGGTTTCCAAAAGAGAAATTGCTGCCAAATTATTTTAAATGGAAGTTGTTTGGAAAATTTGGGTTTGGTTTTTGAAATTCGAAGGATAATTTGAATTGTTTTCAATAATGGGTTTGGAAAAGGTGGAAATACTCTGGAATTTTATTAAAAATAGCTATGGAATAATAAGTTTGAAAACTTAGGAAATTCAGATTTAAACTGAAATTGACTTGAGTTAGTTTGAATAAAAGTGAATTTTAGAAGTCTAATAGACTAAAATGATTGGAATAAAATTATTAAGATGGAAAATAAATTGTGAATGAATGGATAAATTTGCAATTGCAAGTAAATGAAAGTGAAATTGAATGTTGAAATTCATTCCGAATTTATAAGTAAATAGAACTAGAGTTGGAATTGAAATTGATTGTTATAAACAAAGTGAGGTATTAGACTAAAATTAGTAAGTGAAACTAATTGATGAATGACCAAATGGATAAGGTTTAAAATGAATTGGAATTTGTAATGAATTAGTAAAAGAAACAAATTTAAGATAATGATATGAATCAGTTTTGAATAAAAGGTAGTTGATAAAAATTCAATATTCAGAAGGTAAACTAAATCCAAATTAAATTAAAAGTGTAAATTGAATTCAAATGAAATTGAAAATGAAAAATTGAATGAAAATGGATATATAACTTCAATAGTGAAGTAAAAAATGTTATAAGAAGTATATATTGAAAATTTTGTAAAGGAATGTGCAAAATGATATTTGAATGTTGTAATTGGATATTATAGATATCAGGATATACAGGTGTGTTAAAGACAAAGGATAAATTGGATTTTGATTCTGAAGATAATTTGAAATTACTCGACAAAAAGGTATGTATTTAAATTTCAATATGAAATTTGATGATTTTCTTGTCTAGCCACTTAGCGTTTTGTTTTCTTTTTGAATCTGAGGGCCCGTGGTGCCATTTTGTAGTCGTATCGAGCTAGCCGCACAAAGGACACAATAGGGATCGTTATCTTCGTGGGCTTAGGGTTTTGATTTAGGGAAAATACGGATCCATTATGTTATGGGTTGTCACAATATCTATATGTTTTTAATTGATAGAATATATTTTACATATATTCTAGGCGTTAGAATATTTCATGCATTTATTCTCTGATTTGACGATATCTTTATTTGGGAAGTATTTATTTAGTTACATTTGTTTTAGCAAATCAGTTGATTTAGTTACCTTTGTTTTAGCAAATCAGTTGACTAATTTGTAGCCTCTTTATTTGGTTAGTGTTTATTTAGATACCTTTATTTTAGCAAATCAGTTGGCTAATTTGTAGCTTATTTTGACTCTTGTAACCATATATATTATTGGAGGTTGAATACAATGGGCAAGCAAATTGATTTTTATCATGCTATCAGAGCTATTCTCCTTACTCTAGCCTCACCTATCTTCTTCTCTGTTCTTCTTCTTCTATCTTTAATTATTTTCCATGGCAGACCCATCCAAGTTTTATCCCGCATTCACCATCACTAATGTTAAATCTCTTATTCGCATAACATTAGACAATGAGAAAGTCATGTATCATTGTTGGTGTTTACCAATCTTGCTAAGGTTCATGATTCTTTACGATCACTTGGTTCCACCAATGGAGGAGAAGGCTATGGTTGCCTGTGTCCAGGCTAAGTCCGCTGATCCGGCATTTTGGACGTGTTTGGATGTCGTTGTCTTATAGTAGATTTACAACACCATTTCTTCTGATCTTCTCCTCGCTATCCTCAGACATAATGACACGGCAGAGGGGCATGGAACCGCCTTGAAGCTCTTTTTTAGGACAACAAAGCCTCTTGGGCTACCCATCTCGAGGAGGACTTTACAAATGCTGCTTTTGAGGCTTTCAACTCGATCAACAATTATTGTAATTATCTACAATCCCCGACGGATAGGTTGGCTGATGTTGATGCTCCGGTGACAAATGGTCGTCTAGTTTTACGTCTCACCCGGTCCTTACAAGAAGCGTATAGTTGTATGGTGGAGTACATACAAAATCAAGAGCCTTTGCCATCCTTTGGGAGTTGTCGTTTAAGGTTGAAAATGGCTGAGCGTATTATCAAGCCTCATCAAGCTCGTGAAACAGGTGGTTCTGGAAGTCGGTTCGGTGGTGCTGTCATGGTTGCCACTGATTCGTCTGCAAGCAACAAGCGCAACAACAATAATAAAAGGAGGAACAATTTGAAAAACAATGGGAAGAAAAATGTCGTCCAATCCTAGTCAGCTGCCATATCAGCAGCACCAGTGACAGCCACATCAGCAGGCCCCACCGCCATAGTGGCAGTAGCCTGGTTGAGGTGGTAGACTATTCCTCCTTGCCCTTTTCCCGCATACTCTTGGCAGACAAGGCCTAATTCAGCAGCCTAACGTCCCTCCTCTTCTAGGTCAGGCTTATTTGGGTCCAGACCTCAAGCTTTCAATGTCGTTGCTCCTCTTGCTCCCAGCTACATGCCCACCGACATTGAGGCCACTATGCATGCTCTTTCGTTCTCTCAACCAAATGGGAACTACTACATGGATACTGGTGCTGCATCTCACATGGCAGAGGATGCAGGTATTCTCTCTTCTTATTTCAATTCAAGCAATAAGCATCATAACATTGTTGTTGGTAGTGGTCTTTTAATTCCAATTATTAGTCACGGTCGCACTACATTGCCTCCACCTTATCAACCATTTACCCTAAACAATGTGTTACATGCTCCCAAGCTCATTAAAACTCTGGTCTCTATTCGTAAATGTACCATAGATAATATGGTTTCTATCTCTTTTGACCGTTTTGGTTTCTCTGTTAATGACTTACAGACGGGGAACAGACTAATGAGATGTGATAGCACTGAGGGCTTATATCCACTTTTCTCCAACTCTCAAACCATTTCTTCCAACAATCTTTCTGCTTTTACTGCTTTGCCTTTGAATATTTGGCACAATCATTTAGGCCATCCTACGATGCTATTCTTAAGTATTTTTGTAGTAAAACGTTTGTTGATTGTAATAAGGCTTGTAAAATCTTTTGTTCTTCTTGTCCTCTTGCGAAACATTCTAAGCTACCTTTTTATGTTTCAGTGTCATATACTTTTCTTCAGTTTGATATTATTCATAGTGATCTTTGGACTTCTCCTATTGTTAGTACTTCTGGCCATTGTTATTATGTTCTTTTTCTTGATGACTATAACAAATTTTTGTGGACCTTTCCAATTGCAAAAAAATATCAGGTCAAACAACTTTTCTTAGCGTTTCACGCTTTAGTCAAGACACAATTTGAACGTAATATTAAGATTTTTCAGTGTGACAATGGTACGGAATACATTAATGGCACTTTTAAGGATTATTTTGAGCAACATGGCATGCTTTTCCGTCTCTCATGTCCTCATACATCTCCTCAAAAGGGAAGGCCGAAAGACACATAAAATCCATAAATAATATCATCCGGACTATTCTTGCTCATGCATCTATGCCACTCTCCTTTTGGCATCATGCTCTCTCCATGGCTACATATCTTCTCAATATCCTTCCTTCCATGGAATTGAATAACCAATCTTTCGCTCAAATCCTCTATCAAAGTGATCCGGATTATTCGGGCTTGCATGTTTTTGGTTGCTTATGTTTTCCATTATTCCTCTCTTATACTATTCATAAATTACAAGAAAGATCGACTCCTTGTGCTTATTTAGGTCCGGCTCCTAATCATCGTGGCTCCAAATACTATGACATGTCTAGTGGTAAAATCATAATTGTCGTCATGTTCGTCTTTTTGAAACAGAATTTCCACTCTTCAAACTCCACAAAAAAACCTTCGAATTATAATTTTTTGAGTGACATTATTAATCCTCAATTAATACATCATTTATCTCAAAATACCACACCACAAAATATGCAGCTTGACCCAACAACGCTGCCCAACGACTCGTCCTCTCTTCCTCAATCTGGGCCAGTCTCACACATGCCCATATTCCACACCTCCCACCGCTGCCCACACTCGGTCCTCTATTTCCTTCTCTAACCCATCCCCTCTTCCCCACAGCCCAACCCCGTCTATGAGCTCCCCCACTTTAACCATTCCTCACACCAACCCTAGGTCTCCCAACCACATTACAACCCGCATGACCACTCGTGCATCAAATGGCATTTTTAAACCCAACCCCAAATACTCTTCTAATTACCACACTACCACCACTACAGATATTTCTCCTGTTCCAAAAAATCCTGTTAGTGCGCTTAATGACCATAATTGGAAAAGTGTAATGTTGGATGGATTTAATTCTTTAATTGACAATAAGACTTGGGAATTAGCGCCTAGGCCGCCTAATGTTAATGTTATTCGGTCTATGTGGATTTGTCATCATAAATATAAATCAAACGGTTCTTTTGAGCGTTATAAAGCTCGTCTTGTAGGTGATGGAAATACACAGCAACAAGGGATTGATTGTGATGAAACGTTTAGCCCCATGGTTAAACGGGTCACCATTAGAGCGGTTCTCAGCATTGCTCTTTCTAAATCTTAGCCCATTCATCAAATGGATGTCAAGAATGCTTTCTTGCATGGTCATCTCAATGAAGCAGTTTATATGCATCAACCCATGGGTTTTCGTAACAAAAATTATCCAAATCATGTTTTCCTTTTGAAGAAATCTTTGTACGGATTAAAATAGGCTCCTCGAGCTTGGTACTAAAGATTTGCTGATTTTGTTGCTACCATTGGGTTCTCTTATAGTACAGCAAATCAATCTTCATTCATCTACAAGAATAGTTCTGATATTGCTTATATTCTGTTATATGTGGATGACATTATACTTACGGCCTTTTCTGATCGTCTACGTAAGTATATTATGACTCTCTTAGCTTCTGAATTTGCTATGACGGATCTAGGTCCTCTAAGTTTATTTTTGGGTATTGCTATCACTCGTCATGCCCGTGGTCTTTTCTTGTCTCAGACACAGTATGCTGCAAAAATTATTGAACGTGCCGGAATGTCTAACTGCAGTTCATGTCCTACTCCTATTGACACTAAGTCCAAACTAAGTGCCACCGCAGAAACTCCTTATGGTGATCTGACTAAGTATCATGGTCTTGCAGGTGCTCTTCAGTATCTTACATTCACTCAGCCAGACATTTCCCGTGCCGTGCAGCAGATCTGCCTTCATATGCATGCCCCGACTAATGAGCATATGAAAGCTCTTAAGCGTATCATACACTATCTCCAAGGTACCCTTTCTTTTGGTCTCCACTTGTACAAATCCAGTTCGTATTATCTCATTTACAGATGTAGATTTGGGTAGTTGTCCTGACACCCGTCGTTCTACCTCTGGTTATTGTGTATTCCTTGAAGATAATTTGATTTCTTGGTTTTCGAAACGGTAACCTACTTTTTCCCGTAGTAGTGCTGAGGCGGAGTACAGGGGTGTTGCTAATGTTATTCCTAATTCGTGCTGGATCATAAATTTGCTTTTAGAGTTGCATTGTCCTATTCAAAAGGCTACTCTGCTTTATTGTGACAATGTGAGTGCTATATACTTATCCGGCAATCCTGTTCAGCATCAATGCACTAAACACATTGAGATGGATATTCGTTTCATCCGTGAGAAAGTAGCTTGTAGCGAAGTGCGTGTACTTCATGTACCGTCCTGTTACCAAATAGTTGATATTTTTACAAAAGGGCTTTCGCGCGTATTATTTAATGATTTCAGGGACACTCTACACATACGAGAACCTCCCGCTTCGATTCAGGGGGTGTGATAGAATATATTTTACATAAATTCTAGGCGTTAGAATATTTCCTACATTTATTCTCTGATTTGACGATATCTTTATTTGGGAAGTATTATTTTAGCTACCTTTGTTTTAGCAAATCAGCTGGCCAATTTGTAGCCTCTTTATTTGGTTAGTATTTATTTAGTTATCTTTATTTTAGCAAATTAGTTGGTTAATTTGTAGCCTATCTTGACTGTTATAACCATATATATTATTGGAGGTTGAATACAATGAACAAGCAAATTGATTTCTAAATTGATTTCTATCATTAATGTATGATGCAATAGGTAGCTTATTCACACTCATTATTATGTAGTACAAGATTGCTTACTAAATTTTTTAAAATAGGAAAAATAATACTAGGCAATTATTAATAAACGAGATTTTATGGCAGTGCAATGCATGTGCATAAAAAAACTCTTATAAAATTATAAAATTTAAAATAAATTGATAAATACAAACAATTTTTTTTAATTTTTTTGTGTTGGAATAGGGTTTCGAATTTGTAGCCTTATTTACTTTTCAAAATTTTCATTTGAAAATAAATATTAATTTTTGCTCTTTGTGGGATTCGAACTCCCGGCATCTCTTTGTATATAAGGGCAATTTTGAAAGTTTGAGGTCAAACCAAATGATGTGATTCTAGTCTAATTATTAATAAAGATGTCAATTGGGAGTTAAAACCATACCTTTTCGATTCAAAATATGAACTTAGCACCTTAGACCACTTTACTAAATCATCACTTGTATTAAGTATTGTTTGTGACAGATGATGTATTTCATTTTCTTTTAGGGTTACTTCCTTTGTTATAACTAATGTGTAACTCATGCATTACACATGATATAATATTGTAAACACGTTGTATTAATATTTGAATATTGTTAAAGATAGAGTTGTGTTATGCAATGTCTTTATTTAGATAAATGGATTATGAAGTAAAATTATTATTACTGTTTATGTAAATAATTGATATTATATTGTTTATATATCTTTTTATATATAGGAACGAATTTTTTTTACAATTTTTTAATATGAGTGTGGTATACAGGTTGGGTTGTCATTTTTTAAGTTTTATTAGACAAATTAATGAATGCTACTAGATTGGATTTATTAACAAAACTTTAGAGATTTAAGAGTTTAACCCTTTTTAAGTAAAAACTGGCTTTTTTTCTCAAATTGTCTTTTAACGAATTTGAACTTTTTTAATTTCTAAAATTCGGAAAATTTTCAATTGAATAAAATACTAATGATATTTTGGTCAGTAATAAATACCTGCATTATGCTCAAACACTAGTTCTGTGCTACTATTTTTACTATCCCTTTATTCAGTTATTATTTTACCCACTTTAGTTTCCCTTCTAATATTCACCAAAAGTGACTTGTGCAAAAGCTTCCACTACAGCATGTATTAAAAGACAATCCATTAACCATTAAATAATAATAATAACAAAAGCAACATGAATGTTGGAAATTATGAAGTAAACTACAAAAAATAGGTAAAAAATTATTATTAAATTTGGGAAGGGGCCGCGCGAATGTGTACCCCACGAACGTGTACACCCTAAGCGATATGATAGCCCAATGCATTCTCAAAGTACAGTGAAAACCAGTGGACTAGGCCTGAGCCTTCTTGATCACTCAAAGACCCCATCCAGGTAAGTACTTTTAAATCTACACTATAGCTTCTATTTATATTTTCTTGCACCTATCTTTTCATTCAAATTAGTGATGTTGGACTAAACTAACCCAATTAAATACCACTCCTTTTCCCAACCCAATTTTTAGCTCCTAATTATATCCCAATTCTCCTCTCTTCTGAAACAATTTTTTGAACAGTCACTGTGATCATAACATATGAATATGAGACAATGAACGAACATAAATTTAGTTGCTGCAAACACCATACACTATAAAACAATCAATTGATAACATGCACAAGACTAAATTGGTTCTATCGAAAAATTTATGTATCATTTATGGACTTAGGAAGAAAATCACAAGATTCATCATTGGTTGATCCTATTTAACAGTCTTCAGAACCTGAACATCGAATATGCTGATAGTTTTTCTTTTTTCTTTTTTCTTTTTTTGGTTAAGTAATTACAAAACTAGAGGGCTAATCGTGTTTTTTTCCACATCATACTGCTTTCGATCGTTGAATAAGTAAAGGGCTAATTATGTTTACCATTCACATCATGCTACTTTCAGGAATCCTTTTATATACAATTTTATCAAATATACACATAGTTTGGACATGTACAGTGCCTAGAACTAAATTAAATGATTTAAACTGGATCAGTGTTGCTGTGACCTCAATATTCCTGCTCGTAAGTGAAGGCCTCATTGCGACTATAGAAGACTCATTAGCTCTAGCATTGAGCGTAACATTTCCATTTGAAGCTTGGTGGTTGCTACATCACATTATGTGTATCTGTTGGCTTGAGCCACTATCAAACTTTTTCTTATGTGTGGAGATTGGTTTAGCACTCCATTGGGTTGGGAGAAGAGTTGGGTATGTTCTTGAAACTTGGCAAGGGATGCAATCTTCCTTTGCTGTCGTTGGCCTCGGTGACCTTATAACTTCAAGGTGTTTCTTTGGACAATCGGTTCTAGTGGTCTACTGAAGGGAAAAATAACTATCAAATCAACCCTAACATCTCTTTTGGTTTGAAATTGTGGCGTATAAACCATGACAATTTGAACATTTTTAATTGAATGTCATTTGAATCATAAGGTGACATTCTACCATTGTTCAAAATGTTAGTATAAACTATGACAAATTGAATTGTCATTTGGACAACAATGTTAGAATAAACTATGACAATTTCTTAATTTAACATCATTTGAACAATAATTCGTTTAATAATACTTTCCTATTGTTAAGAATTGAAGTTGCTTCAGTCAGAATTGATAAAGGTGGAATGTTTGGAGAGAGCTTAGAGTGAGGATATGTCAGTGGTGACAACGTGGTTTTAGTTAACATGGTAATGCCATTAATGTTGGGTCGGGTATGCAAATGATTTTCCATTAAGAAGATGGTTGTTGAAGCAGCAAGTATATGTTATGAGATAGATGAAGGGGGATGGAGTAAGTGGAGACGACAACGGTTGTGACATTGAAAAAAATATATTAGCTCACTTCCTAACTGAATACCCGAAGAAGAAAAATAAAAGAAGAGAGAGGAAATACGGTAAGTATATATTTATTTTTACTTTGTAAATTACTGCTCCATATAATATGTTGGTTCAAGAAATTTGGATATACCTTTTAATAGTTGTTGAGTTATGAGAGTGCACATGGTCATGTTTTCATAGGTTTGAATGAAGATATTCTTCTTGTTTTTTGTTATATTTCCTCCCAAGTTGTATGAGTTGCGACTATTGTCAGAATTTGTTTGAGACTCTAGTTTTACTTCTCATTTATTGTGAATGAAACTGGTACATATTAAAATGGAAAAGTATATTCAAAGATAACTAAAATATCAGAATGAGTAACTAAAATATGAATTAAATATTTTGTCTTGATTTAAAATATATTACAACCTAGATCAAGGACCGCAAATTCAAGTGTCAAAGTGATATGATGTTACCTAAATTCCTATATGCACAGACGGAGGAGGAAGAAGCCCTTGGCTGTTGAGGAAGAAGGGCTTTGATCAGTGAAAATACCAAACGAGAATTATCGTCCGAGAATTAGGGCATGAAGATTTGGAGCGGTGGAACGTGATTTGGAGATAGGGAGTTCGTTCGGTGAGGAGTTTATTCGGAGAAGAAGCAATGTGATTGGAAGAATGTCAAACGAAATGTTGACAAGGAAGAAGTCGCAGTGCTTGGAAGGATTTGGAGCGGTGATTTGCCGAACAAATTATTTCGTTCGGTGATTTTTGGAACGAGATATTTCGTTTGGTGTTTTGCCGGTTCAAATTTTTCGTTCGGTATTTGGATGCTGGTCTAAATTTTTCACTGGACGTTTTGTCAAACCAAACCAGATGCATGTCGAACTAAACCCCAAGGCTGCTGTATAGCAGCAACCACTTCTCATTTCTTCACTATATAAATATGGGATCTTCTGGACAACAATGACAGTCGAAATTGAGAGCTAATTTCAATCAATTTCATAGCCATCCTATAAAGCTGAAACTCTGTAGAATTATCTGCATTGTAAATTCTTCTAATGTATAGCCTGCAAAAGTGAATCAATCTTGTATCTCTGATCTTTTAGTGATTAATAAAATCTCCTCTCCCAAGTGGACGTACACTGCCTATCGGTAGTGGAACCATTATAAATACCGGTGTTATTTATTTTTTCTGCATTACATAGATCTGTGATTGTCTGTTCTGGTGTTTATCTCTATTTGTATCGTCTCACTACAATTAAGATCTAGTTGTTTTCCGCTGCGTTCGGTTTTTTACTCACTTAGACTGATCGTCCGAAGAGATTTTTCCCCAGTCTGGTATCAGAGCTGTAAGATTGATTGAGGAGTGTTAAACGGTATGGCAGGAGATGAAGGGACTTCAATTATTACAGGACCTTATACTAGAGTGATGTATTTTGCGTCAGGATCATAGTTGGCAATTGAGAAATGAAATGAGGGTGAAGACTTCGAGAAGTGGAAATGGAGAATGAAGGTTGTTCTAATAAGGAATGGAGTCCATACCGTGGTATTTGTCCTTAAGTAGTTGACGACTGACATCTTAGTCGCGTAAACGAAGGAGATGAAGAAATGGGCGTTTACTACTTTACAGCTAGCTATAGGAGAGAATGTTATCTCAGAAGTTAGCAGTGAGACACTGCTAGGGGCATTTGGACCAAGTTAGAAATTCTCTACTTGAAAAAATCTTTGACTAACCGTTTGATATTGCTGAACACATTTTTCACAATGAGGATGAGAGGGTACTTTAGTGAAAGAACATTTTAATTTCTTTGATGATCTCATGATGAACATGAAGACTGTCGACTTGAAGATGGATGAGGAACAAATGACAATAATTCTTTTGTGTTCTCTTATGGAGTGATACACGGGTTTCGCTAACAGCCTTATCTTTGCTGGAGATACATTAATAGTGGAAGATGTGAAGTCACACCTTCTATCTGAGGGCTTGAGAGATCAGATGAAGGAGATAAGTGAAGGAAGTAGATGTGGAAGGTGTAGCCATGGCCTGTTTGTTGAAAGAGGTGGATAAGTTAAGCAGAATTGACATTCTAGATGGCGTTCCAATTCTAGGAAGCCCGGTAATGGCAAGAGAGGAAAGTAAGGACGAGAAGTGCTTTATCTGCAAGAAACTTGGTCATTGGAAAAAGGATTGTCCAGATTGAAGAAGAAAGAAGATGAATCTTCATCATTTGTGGTGGAGAAGTTTATACCTGACGATGTGTTGTCTGCAACAGTATCGGATGTCTCAGACCATTGGATGTTGGATTCGGGGGCATCTTTTCATATACGCCTAATAAGGATTACTTCAGTTCTTTCGTTGGACGAGAGGGAAGCTCTATTCTTATGTGTAACGATGCTTGTTGTAGAGCAATGGGTGAAGGTACAGTGAGGATTAGGATGTTTGACGGAGTGATACACACTTTATCAAGTGTCCAGTATGTTCCAGGTCTTCGGAAGTCTTTAATTTCTTTAGGACAATTGACATCTTTTGGATGCAAGGTAACTATCGAGAAGGATAGTCTGAAGGTTTCGAGAGGTGCACTAGTTCTTATGAAAGGAGATGTGTTCTGAAATCTGTATTTACTTAAAGGAACCACAGTTCTCGGAGAGTCTTGTGTTGGGAGTAGATGGTTCTTGTGCATTGGATGCCACAAAGCTATGGTATCTCAGGTTGGGTCATATTTCAAAGAAGGGCTTAGATTTTCTTCGAAGACGGAAGATGATCAAAGGAGAAAGCTTCAACAAGATGGACTTTTGCCAGGAGTATGTGTTAGGCAAGCAAACTAAAGTATCTTTTGGAGTTGGACTCCATAGATCAAGGAGAGTACTTGAGTATGTACATACAGATGTTTGAGGACCAATAGCTACTCATTCTCTTGGAGGAGCAAAGTATTTCATCTCTTTTATTGATGCTTTTTATCGAAAAATATGGGTGTATGTGATTAAGGCAAAATCAAAAAGTTTTGAGAAGTTCAAAGACTGGAAAGCGCTTGTTGAGAACCAACCTGGTTCTAGGTTGAAGATGCTGAGATCTGATAATGGCGGTGAATTTGTCTCTAGGGAGTTCTTCGACTTCTATAGACAGCATGACATTCAGAAACATTTCACTACACCCGGTGATCCGTAATCTAATGGGGTTGCAGAAAGGATAAACATGACTCTACTGGAGAAGGCTCGTTGCTTGAGATTAACGGTGGGCTTGTCTAGAGGCTTTTGGGCTGAGGCTTTGTCAACTGCGGCGCATATCATAAATCGAATTCCATGCTCAGCCTAGATGGGAAGATTCCAGAGGAAAAGTGGAGAGGTAAAGCAGTGTATCTTGGTTACTTTCGAATTTTTGGTTGTCCTGTGTACGTTCACCATACATGTGATGACAAGTTAAAGCTAGCATACAAGGGCATATGAATGGGATACACCGATGATATCAAAGGGTATCGAATTTGGAACCCTGTTGATCAGAAGATTTTTCATTTCAGACATGTTACTTTTAATGAGTCTGCTATGTTCAATTCGCAGGAGAAGCTACCTACCACACTAGAAGATTCTGATAGGCCTAAGGAGATAAAAGAAGTTCCCGTGTTCCAGCCAAATAATAGAGTTATTACTGATGCCGTCGAGAAAAACGTAGTTGGCGAAATATCACTGGATAGTCTACAGGTACCTTCTAGTAGTACCGGTGATGTGCATGAATCTAGTGGAAGTTCAGTTCAAGGTGGAGCTGAAAGAAGTTTAGGCGAAGCAGTTGCTTCCCGGATCAGTCGTAGGACTATTAGGTCATCTGAAAGGTATGGCGATTGATAGTTTGCGAACCTTAGCCTTGGTGATCAGTTTGACTATGCCTTTCAAGTGGTTCTTGAGGAGCCACTTGACTTTGATGAAGCTTTGAAGTCATGTGACAGTTCGAAATGGATGTGAGCTATGAAAGAGGATTTAGAGTCGTTTAATAAGAACAAGACTTGGGATTTGGTACCACCTCCTCAAGGAGCCCAAGCCATATGTTGCAAATGGGTATTCAAGGTGAAGAATGGTGGGAGATACAAGGCTAGACTAGTTGTTAAAGGGTTTTCACAAAGAAAGGGATTGGAGTATGACGAGATATTATCTCCAGTAGTGAGGCGTACGTCCATCCGTATTTTGCTCGATATCGTCGTAGCTCATGACTTGGAGCTGGACCAACTGGACGTGAAAACCACTTTCTTGCATGAAGACTTGGATGATACCATTTACATGAAGAATACAGAAGGATTTGTTATAGATGGGAAAGAAAATTGGGTTTGCAAATTGAAGAAGTCATTGTATGGACTTAAGCAGTCATCTAGACAATGATCCAAGAGGATTGACTCTTTTATGCTTTCACTTGGTTTTGATCGTATCATCAAAGATGCTTATGTGTACTTCAAGCATTTAAAGAATGATAGATGGGTGTACCTACTTTTTATGTGAATGATATATTGATTGCTTCCAAGGATAAGGCTGAAATCGATATTTTAAAGCTAAAGCTAAAAACAGAATTCGAAATGAAAGACCTTAGAGAAATAAAGAAAATTTTGGGTATGGAAATCCCAAGGGATAGAAAGCTAGGACTTTTGATCCTCACTCAAAAGGAGTACATACGAAAGGTGCTTGCTCGGTTTAGCATGGAAGGGGCAAAGGAAATCAGCACACCCATGCCTTTGCACATACAGCCTTCTAGTAAAGGATCTCTAATCTCGGAAAAGGACAAGGATTATATGATGAAGGTCCTATATGCAAGTGCATTTGGTAGTTTGATGTATGCCATAGTCTACGCTAGGCCTGATATTGCACGGGCTGTTGGATTGATGAGTAGGTTCATGGCAAATCCAGGAAAGATGCATTTGAAAACAGTGAAGTGTATCTTCAGGTACCTTAGAGGAACTCCAAACCATGGAATTGTCTTTAGCGGTAGAGGAAGAGATTTTAGCTTAGCTGGATTTTGAAATTCCGAATATGCCGGTGATAAAGATCGAAGAAAGTCAACCTTCAGATATCTGCTCACCATTGGTGGGACATCGATCAGTTGGAGAGCGAGGTTGTAGACGATCGTGGCTTTGTCTACTACAGTGGTAGAGCTCGTAGCTACGGTTGAAGCAGCTAAGGAGGCGCTTTATTTGA
Organism: Allium cepa; assembly: GCA_030765085.1. NCBI lineage: Eukaryota > Viridiplantae > Streptophyta > Magnoliopsida > Asparagales > Amaryllidaceae > Allium > Allium cepa. The sequence goes on from CM060938.1 coordinate 405,844,615, forward strand.
GGCGATTATTGTATGATTTAGGCTTCGTATATGAATGCGTGGGTGTGTACTGTGATAGAGTGCAATTCACTTAGCTGAAAATCTGACGTTCAGCTTGAGGACAAAGCATATTGTGGTGAGAGAGTTCCTTGTCTCGATGAGTGAAGAGTAGCTAATTTGTCTTCAGAAGGTTCACATAAAGGAGAATGCAGCAGACATGTTATCCAAGTCATTTCATGTTGCTAAGTTCGAGCATTGCTCGGACTTGATTCGCTCAATGAAGTACTAGGTGCCACGGGGTGGCATGGGGTGGAGAGTTGAGATGGTTCATGGAGACGTTTGTTTTCATGGCTTGGTAAACATGGGGTGGAGAGGGGAGATACTAAAAAATACCGTTATTATAATAATTTACATTTATGATTTATTGTACATCTAAAATCTAAATGTTGTATATTTTGTGATTACATGAACTTGTTAGATTGTAAGAAGGAAACTCGCAACTAATTGATATTTTCTTTGTACTGCTCCTGTAACAACCTAGAATTTGAGCAATCTTAAAATGACATTTAAGATGATTTTAAATATAAAATATGTATGGTTATATTAATGGAATAATATTAGATAGGATTTGGAAAGATAAGTATATACAAAAATAGTAACATTTGCATATGTCAACAAAAGTGACGAAAAGCTGATTTCAGAAAAATGGTTAAACAAATTATTTTAATTTATTTATGATTCTTTATATTTTAAATAACATTATACAAATTTATTTTTAAATTTGCTTTACATAAATAAATATTTTAACTAAAACGTCAAAAAGTGACCGTAAAACATTTTGTCGAAAATCAACGTTTTGTCGATTTAAAAGTTATCGCAACGTTGTCGCACCTTTTTTTCTTATATATGAACATATATTAAAATATTATAAGTGTAAATTAAGTCACTAATCAAGTTTACTTTTACTAAACACACTTAGAAAATTATAAAATTTCATTAAGAAAAAGTAAGCACAAAATTTCAAAACATGTCAAATCAAACCAAACATAATTATTATTTTACTTTTCTTACTCCTTAAGTGAAAGTTGAAAAACAATATGGATCGTATACTATGTATATGAAAAATAATTATCACATACGCAACATATTTAGATAATGAGATAACAACAAAATGAAAAAGATCACACGAAATTTTTTATACTAGTTCGGACCTCCCATCGTACGTTCAGTCTCAAAGCTTCTCTTCGGAATTTCACTAATCAATAACCCTGGCTTCGCCCGGAGGAATAGGCTTGTTACAATAGAAATCTTTCGTCAAGAATGTGCTCTGATTAAAATTGATATTGACAATAAGTACAAGTCTTCCTATAATCTCCACTGGATATATATTTATAGTTGTGAAAAGATTGATTTGAAGTGTTGCTACCATTTCTTTTTATTTCTAGAGTTGCTTCTGTTTGGGATAGAACCGATTTGAAGAAGAGAGCAAAATGAACCTTTCAGATTTTGACAGTTGAATATTGTAGAAAAAAATTTCCGAAGCCAAATCCAGACGTCTGGATTGTGATGATCATACGTCTGATCATGTATTATCTGAAAATTTTCCAAAGGCCGAGACTAGACGTCTAGGGACATGGTACCAGACGTTTGGATTTTGTAAAATCTATTTTCTGTGTAAATGTATGTATTTTATATCATATACAAAACCAAGGGAAATTTTACATATTATTTATAAGATTTGTGTATAATATTTATCTCTCTACTGCTGTGATCCATGCTCCATGCTTCGATTTGTATCCTTGAGTCTCTGCAAGAATAAGGTACGAGATATATATGTATAATTATAATCATATGGTTTGTCGTCATCAAAACTTATAGATAGGAGTTCCTAACAGTCTCCCCCTTTTTGACGATGACAAACTATGTAACGTAAAATATATTTTACTCCCCTATATATTTGTATGTGATATGTTTTCCTCCCCCTGTGTGTACGCATATTTCTCCCCCTTTTGGCATTATAAAAAGAATAGAGAAAATGTTATCTAAAATATAGAACTTGTAGTACATGATAACTAAAACATTAGTACATAGAATAAGAAATGCATGAAAGAAAAATGTAGTGGAAGAAACTAGAAACTGCTGATAATGGTGAGACGAGTCAGAAAAACTTCCATAGTTATCATAACAACCCAAAAAAGCTAAAGGATCAGAGGTGTACTCAGGCCAATGACGTTGATCATTATATTCTTTATCTTCTTGAATAGACAGTCTCGATATTGGTGGCTTCTCCAATGCCAATGATGAACCCTTTTGAATTATAGCCAAATTTTACAGTGCCACCATCAATGTACTTTATATTTGACATCATGTGAGCATTTCCCATCATGTGCTCGGAGCATCCACTATCTAATATCCATTTCTCTTTATTTTTGTATTTTGGTACCTGCAAAAATAAGAAAGTTTAAATTGGTACCCTTTTTATTTTTGGGTCCTAAATGTTAGTAGATGAGGGTAACCATACCCATGATGGGCTGGTTTCTTTTGAAATATAATTATTATTATGAACTACTTCTTTTATATAATTGTGTGTGTGTGTATATATATATATATATATATATATATATTTCTATTTAATTAAGTTATTATTTATTTTAGGAACCCATATTTTAATCATTTTTGAATTCGAGATCAATTTTCATTTTTGGGAGAAGGTTTTTTAATCTTAGAATAAATCTTACTATATTTTGTAGGTTTTCTCTTATCTTTATATCTTAGTCAATTTTGATTTTTGAATGGCTTGGAAATTTTAGTTAAATTCTTCAAGTCTTGCTTTCCTTTGTAAAATTTTGTAACATTATTAGTGATTTTATCTAACTTGTTTAAGATTTCAGTGATTTCTATAGTTTTGTGTTCTACTTGATTTAGTAAATTAATTTTCAATTTTTCAAAATTTTACTTATCATTTTTTGCAATTTCCAGTTCTTGTAAAAGAAGACTAATTTTAGCTAACAACTCTTTATTATCTTTCTGTACAACATCTAATTCTTCTTCTAAAGTAGCCTTTTCATCTTTTAATAATCCAATTTCTAATTCTGATGTATTTAATTTTCCTAAATATTCTTTATTTGATACTAATTTCCATTAATTCATCATAGGAAAGTTCAAAAAGTACCTCATAAGTATTTGCCATGAAACATACATTTGCTTGCTCCGTATCACTTAGACTGTCATTGTCAGATGAAGAGGAAGAGTCAGAGTCATCCCATGTGACTTGGAATGCCTTTCTATTTTCCTTAAATTTCTCAAATTTATTTTTCTTTTTCCTGTTGTTGAATTTTGGGCAATCCTTCATCATGTGTCCGACTGATCACATTCAAAACACTTTCGAAGTTTGATTTGATGAGTTTGATTTTCCGCCATTTTGGAATCCCATCATTTTATTGAATTTCTTAAATTTGTTGTAGTTCTTGGCAATGAATACAATTTCATCTTCATCCAATTTAGAATCTTCATTGCTTGCTTGAATTTCTATGTTCTACTTTTCATGGTTTTTTTCCTTTCTGGCCTCCAAGTTAGCTTCATACGACATTAAATTTCCAATCAACTCTTCAACTTTGAATTCAGAAAGATCGTTAGCTTCTTCGATAGTTAATACTTTTCTTTCCCTTCCAATTGTTAAAGAGTTGAGAATTCGAGATACTAAATCAGAATTAGTAAATTTGACTCCTAATGCCATAAGGTCGTGTTGTATAGTTTGAAATCTGGAATACATGTCAATAATTGACTCATTTTGTTTCAATTTAAAAGATGAGAATTGATTTTGTAAAATTGATATTTTTATTTGTTTGACCTTAGTTGTACCTTCATGTGTAACTTGTAAAGTACACCATATATCATAAGCAGTAGTACATAACATAACACGTGAAAATTCATTTTTATCAAGGGAGCAAAAAAGTACATTCATAGCTTTAGCATTATTAGAAGCAGCGGTTTTTTGTTCATCTGTCCATGTGCTAATATTTGTTTCAAGTGCTATATACTTAATTTGAGTTGCTGACCATATTTCTAAACCATTTGCTTCCATAAAAATTCTCATACGCGTTGACCAATATGCATAGTTAGATCCGATAAATAGAGGAGGACATGCAGTTGACTGACCATCTTGAAAAATACTTGCCATATTAACAGGATTCAAACACGTTTTACTGTGATTTGAACTAACCTTTCTCTGATACAAAATGAAAAATCTATAAGGATCGTATACTATATATATGAAAAATATTTATTATATATGCGACAAATTAAGATAATGACCATCGAAATTTCATCGATCAATTACCATCGCTTCGCCCGAAGGAATAGGCTAGTTACAATAGAAATCTTTCGTCAAGAATGTGCTTTGGTTAACAGTGATATTGACAATACATACAGGTCTTCCTATAATCTCCACTGGATACGTATAGATATGAATATGTGTATGCTTTGGAAATATAGAAGAAAACCGAACCAAAGTTAACGATCTTTGGTTGAAATATTGATAGCAAATATGAGTAACTTGAATTTGAGTGCAAAGTAGATATAGAGAATAAAAATCAAAAATTTGTTACTTTAATCGTAGAATCATTGATCTATTTATAGTTGTGGAAAGAATGATTTGAAATGTTGCTACCATTTATTTTTATTTCTAGAGTTGCTTCTGTTTGGGGTAGAACCAATTTGAAGAAGAGAAGAAGAAGCAACATTTCAGATTTTGACAGTTGAATATTGTAAAAAATTCCCGGAGCCAAATCCAGACGTCTGGATTGTGATGACCAGACGTCTGGTCATGTATTATTTGGAAAATTTCCAGAGGCTGGGACCAAATGTCTGGGGGCATAGTACCAGACATCTGGATTTTGTAGAGTCTGTTTTCTATGTAAATATATGTGTATTTTATATCATATACAAAACCCGGGGAGTTTTTACATATTATTTCTAAGATTTGTGTACAGAATTTATCTCTACTACTGTGATCCATGCTCCATGCTTCATTTTGTATCCATGAGTCTCTATAAAAATAAGATATGAGATATATATGTATAATTATAGTTACATGGTTTGTCATCATCAAAACTTGTAGATAGGAGTTCCTACAAAAATGACATAAAGCAAAATTTGAAATGGTGATGGTAAGTGTCATTTTGCATAAAATATAAGTAAGGGTACTGAAAAAAGGACCATTACATTTGGTATCATTACCGACCTTTATCCAAGCGCTCGATTTTCATACACCACATTAATTTACATCTCGAACTTCATAACTGGAAAAAATATATCTAGAAGGGAATGATCATATCCTAATGGGAATGACCCACTTAGCCTTGCCGCATCTACCATGTTTTGGTCATTTCCCGGTTGATGAGGCTTGATGCAATGATTACCTTTTCACATAGCACAAATTCCTTCCACTTTGAATGCCACATTGCTATTCCATATTCACATGACTAGTCTCTACAAATATATAACTTCCTGAGCTCGTTTGTCTTAGGAAAGCATGTTAAGCAAAGAGAATGTGTCTTCTCCGCCACCGACTGATATGCCTTTTATAGAGATCACTCAATGTGATTAGAATGCAAGGTCGGATACTCGTCCATACAGTTCGTTCTGGGACTGAACGAAACCAAAGTTATCCTCGGCCCATTACTAGCCAAGATGTCCTTATAGTTCTAAGATTTTTCATAATAAAAAGACCACTAGTACAATAAGTAACTCGGGAGTTTATCCCCAATTAATCAACAAGTAGTCCTTCATTATTATTCATCTCAATATCTATGTCTTCAAATAGCTTCATTCTTCGAATACATGGATTGGTTCAAAGTGATTTTTAGATAGAAATCCCCCAAATTCGATTCCGGTTCCTTCAAAATCCAATCATTGATATAAAAAAAGTGAATATGAGTATACAGTGTTTGATAATAAGATTTGTTTAAGGAATGAACATATAAGACAAAAATGTATTTAACAATAGAAAATGATTGTGTAAAAGGGAAAAAATATAAAAGGAATGAAGATTTAAATTCAAGGTATTTAAAAGAATTGTGGTAATTTAAAATGAAGTTAATTAAAATAAGATGAATTTATAAAATATGTTTTATAAACAAAAGTAATCCCTAATGGATTTTGAAAATGGTATAATTTCAAATAAAAAGAAGTACCTTTTGATATCTAGTTTGAGAGGCTCGAAAATAAACTAAATAAATGGGCAAAAGGTGTGTTCGGATGATAAACACTTCCCTTACGTATTACTCTTCTTGTTTAGAGGATATATAATACTATCGGTAGTATCTAGTTCCTTGGTGTTGTTTTGGAGTTACTCGATTTATATAATTTTCTTAATTAAAGAAATAATGTGAATCATTAACTTAATTGATTGGTAATCTTTATAGAAGTGTTTAAACCAAAGATAAATTTGGATCACTAATTGATAAGATAAAACAAAATTCTCAACGATTTTGGACAATTGAAAATTTCTGAATCATACCTAATTAAGAGCTAAGAAATTGGTAAAAACAAACAATTGAGAAATGTTTTGAGTAAATGAAATTTGATAAGTATAATTTATAAATGTGATTTATAAATAAAAGAATCTAAGAACAGAGAATTTAGAAGAAAAAAATTTGTTATAGTGCAGAAGAAGAAAAGAAATGATAAGAAAAGTTTATTATAATAAAAATAAATTATCTTTTGAGTGAAAAATGGTTCTTTTGGAATATTTTCCTTTAATAAAAATATTTGGAAATAAATAATTAATGGGATTATAAAAAGAAGCACCTTTATAAAATGTTTAAACTTGGGATAAAAGTTTTTATGAGAAGTTGTTTTGAAATTAATAAATACATATGTTATATGTAGATCATTTCATCACCCAATTTTGGTCTAAGATTCGAGTATAGAACTATGAGGTATTTACACCGGTCCGAAAAAAGGATTTATCACTCGATTCTTAATGATGAACATTGATGAGGGTTTATGGTTGGATACTTGAGTTTTCTATCATAGTTGAGAACTATGCAAGGAAAGCAAAGGTTCTGATCTAGAAGCCTGATTAGATTCCGCACTAAAAGATCGAGGGATTGATACTAGTTCGACAGAAAAGTTGTGTATTTGACTAGGAAATCAAATAAGATATTTCATACATATGATCTCTGCATATTGTATGTAAATAAGTTTGTAAAATAATGTTTTGGGCAAACTCTTTTGAGTTTTAGGTTCGGGGTAATTTCGAGGATAAAATTCTTTTAAGTATAGGAGAATGCAACGACCCAGAATTTGGCCATTCTTAAAATGACATTTAAGATGATTTTAAATATAAAATATGTAAGGTTATACGAATGAAACAATGTTAGATAGGATTTGGAAAGATAAGTATATACAAAATAGTAACATTTGCCTGTATCGACAAAAGTGACAAAATGCCGATTTCAGAAAAGTAAGTTTCAATGGTTAAATAAATTATTTTAATTTATTTATAAGTGTTTATATTTTTAAATAACATTATACAGATTTATTTTTAAATTTGGTTTACATAAATAAATAGTTTAACTAAAACGTCAAAATGTGACCATAAAACATTTTGTCGAAAATCAACGATTTGTCGATTTAAAAGTTGTTGTAAGTTTGTTGCACCTTCATTTTTTTATATATGAACATATATTCAAATAGCATAAGTATTAATTAAGTCGCTAATCAAGTTTACTTTTACTAAACATACTTAGAAAATTCTAGAATTTCATTAAGAAAAAGTAAGTATAAAATTCCAAAACATGTCAAATCAAACTAAACATAATTATTACTTTACTTTTCTTACTCCTTAAGTGAAAGTGACATGAAGTATGATTTGAAATGGTGATGGTAAGTGTTACTTTGCTTAAAATATAAGTAAGGCTATGGAAAAACGGGCCATTGCAGTTCTTATTGTGAGGTGGATAATAAAGACATATATTTAATATGCTACTATGATAAAAAGATTCTAAAAAATATACCTGTTATGTTACTATTATAAAAAAGATTCTTGTTTCCATGTACCGTCATATACTAAAATTCAAAGATTGATTTTAATTCAAATTACGTAAAATAAAAGAGATACCTTAACAGCATAACTTTGACTTGCATTTTCTTTTGTACTGTACACTACAACAACAATGAAATAGCTCTTTAACCATGTAGATATTTGCAATGTAAGATAATATGCCGTAGAAAACCAATATTTACGACGCTACTAATATATGTTATAAATGCTTCTACGAATCAACTAACGTTTTATTTGCGATTGTATTATGCGTTGCAAAAAACCACATAAATAAAAGTAATAATATTCGTTCAAATTTGTACTCATTTGCTATGTATTACATGCGCCGTGAAAGAAAATAATATTTTACAATGCCAACTTGTGTAGGAACTGTTACTTTCACATTATTGACGTGCCTTTATGTCGCTAAAAGTCATATTATCGACACTTTTACGTTGCAAATTTCATTGCTTTTGTGCCCTTTATTTTATATCGTTAGTTAGTACTATTTTTTTTTTAAAATGAAAGGATGGTTCTCAAATTGAATCATTAGTACTATTTCTAAAGTAGCGTCATCATCTTGTATTGTGAATAAATTATTCATTAGCGATATATTACAATTAATATGCTTTATATGTTTCTTATCTAAATTCCAAAGAAAATCTTATTATGATTATGTAAACACCTAAAAGGCCAAAGTTTATAGCTCATGCATATGTTAAATAAGGTTCTTTAAATTAGATTCTTTTTTAAAATATTATCTTCATATCTCAAACATCTTATTTATGTACTATTGTGATTTAATGTTTAGATATATGTTTTGAGTTAATTAGATCAACTTTTAAATGATTAGCGTGTGTCAGAGAATAAGTTTCATTAATCAAACATTTGAAATTTTATAGAACTATTTTACTATAGATACATTAGTAATGTACTCTTATGCAAGTTCAAAACTAAGGGTCATGATAAAAAAATTACATATCAAAATGGTCATCTTGGAAAGTACAAATTGATTTTTTTTTTAAATTTAATACCATCCGTATTAAAATTTGGAAACACTATAGTATAAAATTAATAACATTTCTAATTTCTTTTAATTTTTCTACAAATAAAAATGGATGGATTTTCGCATTTGTGTAATATAAGTATGTTACCCACACACTATAGAAATAGTCTGAGGGGTTACATTAAGTTTTAGGACTTCAAACAAAATTAATTCTTCTTTGATTCATAATAAATCATTTCTTAAATTTTCAAAACACATTGTCTTCGTCTCTCGACAACAGGGGACTTAGCCGTCTTCATTCTCTCGCAACGGCTAGGTTTCTCCATCTCTTAACATCGACCAGGTTTTCTCTCACTATCGCAATCTTCCAACCTGTTTCTTCGATAAGTTTAAATATTCATTTCTTCTCCTTCTTCTCTAGTTTACTATAAGAGCATCTCCTGCAAAATGCTAATTTGTAGCGTGAGGACATAAGGAAAAAGTGTACAAAATTCTCACTTCTTCAATAGTTAAATGTAGATTCTTTATAGTTAGTTTTTTTATTTATTTTTTTGGAAAAAAGAAAGAACATAAAAAGGGTTTCTTAAACTAGTTTCAGGCTATAAGCAGGTTTCAAAAATTCATTTAGAAATTTTTTATTTTATTATTATGTTGTTTAAAACATAGTAGAATTATAAAAATGGGTTACGAGCCACAGACGGTTTTTATAATCCCGTTTATGCACCCATGCTAAAAAAAGAGGAATTTCCACTTTCCTTTCTTCATCATACTTGAACTTCAACAACTGGAGTGTGGTGAAGCCAAAAAAAGTAGGAATTGCTCCCGCCTTTGGCAGCACTCCAACTGCTTGCTGGAAATTCCCTGACAAGATATCATTTAAAGTCCTAAAACCTAACATACCACCCTCAAACTATTTCTATAATGTTGGGGACAATACACTCCTATATTGTGCATATGTGAAAGTCCATCCATTTGTATAAACACATTAAAAGCATTAAATTTTTATTGATTTTATACTAAAGTATTTCCAATTTTATTATGGTTAATATTAAAAATTTATAAAGCAATTCTTGCTTAGAAAATGCAGCAAAAATTTATGAAACTCCCAAGTCTTCTAAAATATAGAGTATTCATATTAATTCTATACAAGTATTTGACGTAGCTATGCATTTAGCTTCAACCAACTATTTTGACACAGCTACTTCTTAGATATCCATCAAACCAAAGAATCTTTAAGAAAACTACGAGATTCTGTATTTGATTTCTTGTGAAGTTGCAAGCCCTAATTAGGATATAATATAAGATCAAGATTGTTTGTATAACGAAATAACAAGTATCATCCTGGTGCAACTTTAATATATTTGACTTGATGTGGATTTTTAAGGTTCTTGCATGAGTTGTCTCAAAGTGCGAACTACATAGACTATGTCTAACCTTGTAACTGCAAGTTAATTAATCTTCTCACTAATCTTCTATATTTGGTCAGGACTTTCAATGGTATATCGTCTTTGGGAGTGAATTTCAATTTTTTCGTGGGGATTTTTCTGCTGGTGCACCAGTGAGGTCTAAATCTTGTAAGAGATCAAATGCACATATTATTTAAGTTAAGAAAAATTCTTTCTAGATCGTGATAATTCAATGCCTATTAAATACTTCAAGGCACTAGGATTTTCCCTAGCAAGTGTTTAAAGAGGAATTTTTTAAGATGTTCCTTTTCTTCAAGGTTATTTGTAGCATCCTACATTTCAAGACTTGAAAATAAATTCCAATGATGTTGCACTCATCATATATTTTATTTTTAAGCGATAAAACAAGATTATTTGTTTCAACATATTAAGTAAACATAATAGCTAAATCAATTTTCTTACACTTACTTGTCTTTACAATTCCATAATCTCCAAACGTACCTATGTAAGGGTAAAATGTAATTAACATAAATAATAATGTCGTGCCCAACATATGAAGATCTCTGCATGAACACTTAATTAGTTATATACCCTGGCTTTATAATAATGGAATTCAAAATAGAACTGTATTTTCTACTAAGCTTCATGCTTTGTCTTAGAATTTTTTATTCATCTTCCAAAAAGATACTTGTCCCGTAGTAAGTCTATGGTGAAAACAATAATAAAAACATAGGTCAAACATAAAACCCGGTATGAGTAATACATTTCTCTAAACATACATATAATCGAACCACTCCACCTAATCGGACGGGTTTTTCCCTCACTAAATTAACAATAACAATTACATCACATCATGTAAACAAGCATCACGTCATGAGCATACATATAGCATCATTTCAATTATAAGTATACCTTATACTTAACATTCATTTATAAACCATGTCATATACATACATACATACATGCATATGTATATATATATCCATTTCAATTTTGGAATACTATATACTTATTATCAATTTGTTATGAACCATGTCATACAATTGTTAACCACATTTACAAGCATAAGCTAGAATCTTATTTAGGTTCTAACCTTAAAATAGTCTTTATCTTTATTTATTGATTATCTCCTTAGGTATTTCTATTATCAATTTATCTTTTTCTCGAACAACGTAACTGATGAAATGACCACTATTTCACCATAAGAACGACCATGACTCTCCTAAAAGGGTGAATACAAGCACTCTGAATATATTTTAGTCAGTATCTTTATTATGCGTATCCCAAAATGCTCGTTTCACATTTCTGATTCACTCATCACATCTATTTTAGCACTAGCCATAAACTCACACTAGGGTTTAATTTTTCTGAAATAAATACCATAGAATTTCGAAGCCTTGGCACCTTGCCATATACCATCGAATATTGAGTTTCCTATGCCCTGGATCTCGGCCATTCAAGAACTCAATGTACTAGTATATTTTTATATATCGGGTTCAATCCTTTTTTCCATTTATTAGTTATTATCCTACACATCCTTTAGATCTTCATGTTAGGTTAAAATCTTTCGATTCTGTAGATAAACAATTTTGTCTTTCTTTTTAAATAGTACTTGTATCATTTTTTTGGTTTCCTAAGCTTAACTCATATTCCCAATTTTTAATAAGTTATTAAATTTTTAACTTATTATTTTCTTTAAATACCATCCCTATGAAATTTTAATTAAGCCTCTTGGAAATAGGATTCCAAAATGTTGCTAAGAATTCTCTTATTTATTTAAGAAATTCATCAACATTAGCTATCGTATTTCTAGTTCAGTAGCTATGGTGTATCTACCTTTCTATAGCTATCACGCCCATCTTCCCATAGATATCGTGCCTTTAAGGCTATCGTGCATCTAGAGCTATCTTGCCTCAGGCCATAGAGTTCTGAAAGCTATCAGATACAAAATTATTGTGAGTCTCATGTGTAAGGCTATAGGCATCACAGACTGAGGCTATCATAAATCTCAACATGAGGATATCGTAAATCACCACTTAAATCCATCGCAAATCATAGACTGGGGCAATCGTAAGTCCGTTTTAAACCGATCGTGTACCTAATATTTAAGGTTACCGTAAATATGAATAAATTATTATCGTAAATGTCAAATGAGAGCTATCGTAGTTCATAATTTTTTAGGCTATCATAAATCTAACATTTTAAACTATAGTAAATATAACATATTAAAGCTATTGTAAATCTAACCCTTTTAAAGCTATCATAAATCTAACCCTTTAAAGCTATTGTGAGTTTAGTGACAGATATGGAGTTAAGTAAAAAACTGATATTTTCCTTAATAAAAACAACCACTTTTGATTAGTTCTTAGAATACATCAATTATTTATTTGTTACCTTATTTATACAGCAAGGTGCCTTGAAGGTGGTTGTAATCTGTTTCCTTGATTGAGTCTTAAATAATCACCTTCTTTAATAATTTCAGTTACTGTAATTATCAATACCAAAATGTATGTGGCATATAAATATAGCCATGATCTCACATTCAAGCAATGTTGAAAGTATGAAGATAAATTAATGCCGAAAGCATACAATGTCGCCCGTCATCAATAAAGAATAATAGGCAATGTTGTAGGTCATCATCGAAGCTAGAAATATCGAATGCCATCAATGTCGCACACCGCTTATAAAGTTGAGTGAATGAAATCATGCCAAAGAAATTGAAAATAATGCAGCATGTTAGTAAAGGAATGACAACATGTGAAAGCTCTACGCCGAAAGTCATCAATGTTATAACGACATGATATAGCATCGACGCTACATCACATTGATGTTGCATTCCATCAATGAAGCACTTCTTCCATGTAGCCAGAATAATCGATGTCACTCCAGATTAATATCGCATCTCTCTGACATCGCCTTATTCTAATGTCACCCTTTAAAGTAATGTCGTATCTCATCAATACCATTTCACTATTGATGTCATCTCTTACCAATGTCGTTTCACCATTGATGTCGTCTCTTATTAATGCCGCTCATCATCAATGTCAGGCAAAGGTAGATATCTTGAGTGCATACCTACTGGGGTAAAGGAGAAAAAAAACCTTTCGGAGATTTTCAATTCCGCTAGAAGAATTGACAGAAATAGCTTTTATACCTGCGATGCCAAACTTTTAAAGAATGGAATCCACTTCTTCTTGAGTGGTAATATACGATGGATTAAGAAGATGGTCCTCTTTCTTAGTAGATGGGGAAGCTTTAGGACCCTTATAAGATTTCTTGATTCCTTTCTGAACTACTCTCTTCTCTTCTATTTGCCTACCAGGTGATGTTATTCCAAATCAGAAAATATTAGATATTTTATGGAATTCATAATACTCATAAGTTATTATATGTTAGAATAAAAGGTAGCACATCAATTATGAACTACCTAGGTAATGGAATAAAGATGTCAAAGTCAAAATCTACTATGATATTTACAATAAGTTAATAACCATAAAGTGATCTATTTCAACATTCGTAAAGTACTTAAATTTTTAGCCAAGTAAAAATATGCAAATAAGTGGTGTAATCATGGTAAGGGAATAAATTTATGGTTATTTAGTAAAACTTAAATGAAAAGTTATCCTAATGTATCATGAGTCTCACGTTGAACCAATAAAAATAATATCGAATAGGCAAATTAATGACGAATGTTACATTATTTACATTATAAAATTATGATGTAATACAGCAGCCATGGTCAATGTCAAAGTGATAAATATAACTAGCAACAATGACCAATGTCGACATAGGTAGATAATATATATTTAAGTTACCCATAAAATTACTACGATAACTATATCTTGAAATAACAATGTCCTATAATGTCTACATAAGAATGTTTGATATGATTGCCAAAGAAAGATAATAACATATAATAAGATTATTAATGTCATACAACAACCCCATAAATCAATATTGAATCTAGATGGCAATGTTTTTAATTAATGTTGAATTCATGTATATAGCATCTATAGGTAGTGATCGACATAAATTCTCTTATCACAACAACTCTTATATTTTCAAATAGGTTATTGCACCTCTTTTCAATCATTAACAACATAAAGGTGTTATGTGATAGGTTTCCTAAGCTTTGGAATTGATCATCAAAATAATGGATGAAGCGTAAACTAATCAATGGGGAACATTATAATGATGTCGGTAAGGCATCAATGCCAAAATAAAATAGAGAAATATCGGGTTTTGGATCTAATAAACTGTTCATTTTATCATTAAACTAGAAGTCCAAATTTTTAAATCGATCTCGTATGACTTTAATTATTCCAATAAATCGTCTAAACGACATAAAAATGCTTTGCTAATTCAATCTATAGGCATAGCTAATCATCGAGTTAAACAAAAGTATGAAGATTAGCCACCCCAATCAAATTTTAAAACTTAAGTACCAGCTCGAATCCAAAAATCCCAAAATCAAAACCTAACAACTATTTGAATGATAAATTCTTAATTTAATTCATGGGTTTAATTGATTGAAAGGAGATATGTACCTTAATTTTCGCTTTGATGCCGAAAGACTAGAATGTTCCCATTATCAATGTCATTTGTTGTCAATACAAATCATTTCCAATATAGCCATTTATGAATGTCACCAATTATTATTGCCATACATCATCAACCTTTTCAATCATTAAAATCATAAAGGTGTTATGTGATAGGTTTCCTAGGCTTTGGAATTGATCATCAAAATAATGGATGAAGCGTAAACTAATCATTGTTGAACATTATAATGATGTCGGTAAGGCATCAATGCCAAAATAAAATAGAGAAATATCGGGTTTTGGATCTAATAAACTGTTCATTTTATCATTAAACTAGAAGTCCAAATTTTCAAATCGATCTCATCTGACTTTAATTATTCCAATAAATCATCCAAACGACATAAAAATGCTTTGCTAATTCAATCTATAGGCATAGCTAATCATCGAGTTAAATAAAAGTATGAAGATTAGCCACCCCAATCAAATTTTAAAACTTAAGTACCAGCTCGAATCCAAAAATCCCAAAATCAAACCCTAACAACTATTTGAATGATAAATTCTTCATTTAATTCATGGGTTTAATTGATTGAAATTAGACATGTACCTAAATTTTCGCTTTGATGCCGAAAGGCTAGAATTTTCCCATTATCAATGTCATTTGTTGTCAATACAAATCATTTCCAATATCGCCATTTATGAATATCACCAATTATTAATGCCACACTTCATCAACCTTCAAAGGATGCCGCATATCCTCAATATACTATTGATATCGAATGCCATCAATAATAACTATCAAATTGGGATGGACAGTAAGCGTCGAAGTTCACCATAGTACAAATGCATGTCGAAATTCATCATTAACTGAGACACAGCGCCATTGTCATCAATATGGTTAATGCCAAAGATCAAGCATGTGACATGGACACATGACAGCTATACCACATCTCCCAACCTCTATAAATATAGACATATGGGAATGAAAAAGGGCGAATCATTTTTTTCTACATTTTAAACTTTGTAACTCTAAATTGAATTGGGGATTTTTGTCAATTGTAGCACTCGACCTTTGCACACGTAAGACTATGTACATTCAACTATATCATAGCATATGAATAAGGATTTCATGATATATGGCTTGTTATGAGTTCCATAGCATGTGTTATTTTTAATCTTAGCTTGCTTTGAACTCTTAAACACTCATAGTCTTGATTTCATTGATATAAGATCGTTTCGTATTGGTGACATAACCTCTACATGAAGATGAGCATATTTTCGACATGAAATGTTATGGCAACATGACTTGAACATAATAAAACTAGTTGACTAAGCTCTTTCTTAACCAAGTTTCGCCTTTTCCAACACTCATTGATGTCTATAAGGGTGATCCAAGCCTTCACTTAACCAATTTCCTCTTTCCTTGCACTTTTTGGGTGTTAGGGAAGAAATTCGTAAACATTTTGGCACTAGAAGGAAGACTTGAATCTCCGACTTTGTTTAACCCATAAGTGGAACTACCTTAGCTTGCATATATAGGGCTTAGAGAATTTATCCCTACCAAGCATATTCCATTAAGGAACCATTTCAGGCTAGCCAACCCTTGATTCTTAACACCATTTAATCACATTAACTAAGCTTTGCTTAGTCACGTCAAGTAAACGTGTTAAATCTTCGAACAAGGATCCTTCGAGCCTCGAATGATTAAGCCAACCTACCAAATTACAAGTTACTCTTGGCTTCATGAAGAGTAAGTATTAAGATTAGTGGCAGTACAAATAATGGAAGATAAGAAAAGACAAGTAGCTCTTTATGACTTGGAAAAATAGATTCCGAATACGTTCAATATTGGCCGACACCAATCTTTTCCCTAGGAAGGAAATAAAAAAGATATAGCATCTTCATGAAAATGAGAAAATATATCAAACTCAATGCCAAGGGAACGATCTTCGAAAAGTAAATAAAAAGAGATTTTGACCGATTTGCTAGAAAGTGGATGTGTGTGCTTAATCGATCCTACAAAACGAATGAAGCACAAAGCTCCCTAAAAGGAAAACTAATCATCAAAGATGAGGAGTCCAGCACAAGTGACAAAAGAATTAAATGCCAATTAAGAGGATCATTCTCTAAAAGATCACGGCTTTCTAGGAATTACTCTCTTACTACTTTTTATGAGAATATCTATCTCTTGACCAAGGACGAGCACAACCATTTGCCTTTACAAAAGAAATGACCAAAAATGAAAGGTATCTTGGAGGATTAAATTGTCATTATTATTGTTCTAACAGGCATGACACGAATCAGTGTCGAAGCTTGAAAGGGATAATCAACAATTCCCTAGGATAAGGAAAGCTCAAAGAATTTGTAAAAAGATATTGAATAATTCAGCATTGAAAGAATATTTCTCTAAATAAAAAATAGTATGTCTACATAGTTAAGGAGGAAAAGAAACTCCTAAAATAAAGGAAAAGGCCTTTGATCCTGCCAAGTTGACCTGGTCAAAGCACCTCCTACAGGAAGGATGAAGTAAACCTTTGGTCCTGCTAAGATGACCCAGCCAAAGCACCAACTAAGCCTTCGGTCCCTCTTACATGGTTGGCTAGAGCATAAGCCCTTATTCATGCTGGAAAATGGCCTGTTTAAGGCACAACCTAGAGGGAGGTCGGAGAAATCCTTTGGCCCGATTGAAAATGGTCTATCCAAAGTATCTACAAGCCTTTGATCCTGCATACATGGCTTAGTCAAAGTACCTCCTAAAGAGAGAACAGAGTAAGCCTTTGGTACCGACTAAAACGGCCGACCAAAGCACCAAACCAGCCTTCAGTACCATCTATAAGGCCTGAATGAAGCGCCTCCTAAAGGATGGTTGGGTAAATATATGGTTCTGCTAAAAGATAGCTAACCAAATGCACCAGATTGTAGGCCTAAATCATCACCTAAGATGGTGATAAGGGGTTTGATCCAAGTAGAGATTGTTACCCCTGCCTTTTGGTCAAGGCCAGGATATCAACAAACAGGCTGGAAACGATGGATATTAGGATTGGAGATCTATTGGAAACAAGGCTATATTTGATACCATCAAAATTTGACCGAACTCCAATCAAGAAAGGATTGATTGGGAATGATGAGCAAGACTAGGAAAGGCTACATTTTAAGTTTCAGGTCAAATTTGAGTTCATATGATCTGAAAGGGAGTGCGGATTAAGGATCTTAAGGCTAATTTTACACCAGAGGGGAGTGAATAGTGTTTAATGTATTCTAAGACTTGTATGGACTAATTTAAAAATTATGATATAAACAAATGCAGAACTTAATCATAGAACAATCACATAATCAAACACAAATGCAGAAAGTAAATAAAAAGAAGTAAAAGGAAAGAACACATCGGATTTTATACTGGCTCGGAGTTACCCTACATCCAGTCCTATACCAAGACAAACACCTCATATAGATTTTTATTATACCGATGTCAAGATTACAATCCTCAATTTCTAAAGGCCTTGAGGTACCCTCCTATCTCTCGAGTCCGGGGCAAACTTTCTTGATTTACGGGGCACAACCCAATTGATTTTCAGGCATAACCGCACCTTATAGAGAGACTCAATAAAATTTTGATTACAAATTGATCCTATAACTCTGAATAGCACTTTGATCTTCAAAAGAGGGAAGACAATCAAACAAGAATGAGATTCTAATTTGATTCACTTGAGAATTCGGCAGAATTTCGGCACGGTCTTAAAAATATGAAAGTTTTAGAATATGGATTTGTGGAAGGAGTGAAGAAAATAAGAAAATAGTTAGTTAAAAAGTTCGTTTGTGAAGGATGTTTATAGAGTAGTAACGGTTATAACCATTCATGAAGAGATTTAAATGAATAGACATTTCTTTTGAAAATTGAAACTTTTGAATTCGATGGTCACCATGTCGACATAGGGTATCCCATGATATCGACATCCTTAGTTAAAAAAATGTAAAATTGTTGTGAAAATGGTATTGAAATGAAAACAAGATGAAATGATTCTGGAGTAAAATAAGCAAATTTTCCTATGATTTAAAATAAATGATTCTGGAGTAAAATATTTTTAGAATGTATATGTAAATTTGATTTGAAATCTCAAGTATATATATATATTATAAAGAATATTTAAAAATCAGAAGATAGTTTTTAAAAACAAATGAAGTTTAAAACAAGGGTTTATTTAAAAACAAAAACAAAGATTATTTTAAGGCTAAAACATCTTTTTGAAAATCATTTGAAAAGATAATTTTAAAGGCTAAACATTTTGAAAAGAAGTTTTGAAAATCATTTTGAAAAACCATTTTGAAGTAGTTTCGCAAGCTTCTTCCTACAGAATATCTCATCACATCAGGACTTAAGAACTTGTACAAAACCAGGATGTTCGTGGATTCGTAAGCTACTTGTCGTGGGGTTTGTAAGCTAGTAAAAAGGTAGAAATGGGTTCCATCCTAAATGAATTTTAGAATGAAGATTTCCATGCTATTGTGAAGTTTTAACAAAACTAGAAACTTATCTTGAAATCTTGATCTTGATACTCATGAGTCTTTAAACTTGATTTCTTCATTCTTGATCTTTATACTGTAGAGTCTTCAATAATCAGTACCTGCCTTATATATATCCCGCATAATAAGATTCATATATATCTAGTCAATAATGTTAGTATACAAGTTATAATAAAATAAGTTACAAAGGTTGTTGTCATCAAAACCACTATCTCCAATTCCTAACAATCTCCCCTTTTTTGATGATGACAACCTTATAAAATATACTTACCACTTTGATTATACTATAACTCCCCCTTACTCCAAGCCTACTATTTTATATAACTTCTCCCCCTTTGTTATCAACAAAAAATAACATATAAACCTTGAACTTAATAGAAAATGAGATAAAATAAACATATGACATAAGAATAATAACTATGTATGAGTGAAATATAGCATCCTAAGTTAAATGGAATTCAAGATTTTATACTCCAAACATTGTTTTTAGAAGAACATTAATTAAGATAACAATTATATACAAATTAACAAACCAATATACAATCAAGAAAACGAAAAAATGCTTAACGAGGACCCTTAACTATTGGCGATTTAAGGATCGAACAATTTGGATAGCGGAGGCAAAAGTTTCCATGTTGTTCGACCAAGTTTCCATTAGTGTTAAAAAGGACCTCTCCAACGCAAATCACGTCATCGTCTTTGTCCATATGAACATCCGAATTTGGCAAAGGATGTTCTTCTTCTTGATTCTTTGTGGTTCTTCTAGAGGCTCTTCTTCTTCGGAATCCATGGCTTATGATGATTATTCGATGACAATGGGATCGACACGGTTCTCCATAAGGAAGTTTTGTGAATTCCTAAGGATTCTGCCTTGTCTATCTGTTCTCTAGCCATTCGCAATTGACTTACTTGAATTTTCATCATCATTTTAAGAAAATCTTTCATCTTCTCTTGTAATCTGATGACTCGTACGTGTGTGGAACATTGAAAAGGACTAGAATAAGAAGAAGTGGGTGAAGAAGGTTTATTATTAGAAGAGGAAGCCATTAATTTACTGTTTTAGAAGTTTATTACAGAGAAAAGGAGTAAAAGTCGAAATATATAACTTAATAACTAATTTCAAAGGGAAATTTAAATTTGAAAATCTCGGCCTGTATGTCGACATAGGGGGATGGGTCATGTCGACATGCCTAGTTCAATTTTTGAGAAATTTTTATTTATATTAATTATTAACTCTACTTGTATTATTTATAATTTATATTTCAGTTAATCAACATATACCTAATTATCTTTAAAATTTAGTAAAGATTTTTTCATTTAGTGGTTTGGTTAATATATCAGTAATTTGTTTTTCAGTATTAATATATTCAAGAGTTATGACTTCTTTACTAATATTATTTCTAAGAAAATGATGTCTTATATCAATATGTTTTGTTCTAGCATGATGAGTTGGATTCTTAGATAGTTTATTGCACTAGTATTATCACAATAAATTGGTGATTTAGTTATAGTTAATCTAAAATCTTTTAAACTTTTTTGCTTATATATAACTTGAGAACAATCCAAAGCAGCAGATATTTATTCTGCTTCAATTATTGACAAGGATACAGTGTTTTGCTTCTTACTAAACCAGGAAAACAGAGAATGTCCTAGGAAGTGACAAGTTCGACTTGTACTTTTTCGGTCTGATTTACAACCAGCATAATCAGCATCATAATATGAAATTAAATCAAATACATCGTTTTTAGGGTAAAATAAGCCATAATCTAAAGTATGTTTTACATATCTTAAAATTCTTTTAACAGCTTTTAAGTGAGTTTCTTTAGGTTAAGATGGTATCTTGCACAGAGACAGACACTATGCATGATGTCAGGACGACTTGCTGTTACACAAAGTAGTGAACCAATCATTCCCCTATATAATTTTTGATCAACATTTTTTGATTTATCTTCTTTACCTAAAGCTACATTAGTTGTTATTGGAGTTGGTTTCCCACCAGAAGTGGTCAATCCAAATTTATTAATTAAATCCTTAGTATATTTTTCTTGACTAATGAAAATTTCTTTATCTAGTTATTTGATTTGAAGTCCTAAGAAGAAACTTAATTCTCCCATATGACTCATTTCAAATTCTTTAGCATTATGTCTGAAAATTCTTTATTCATTATGTTATTAGTTGATTCAAATATTATATCACCTGCATATATTTGTACCAATTGAATATCATTTTTGTTTCTATTAATACAAAGAGTTGTATCTGTTTTACCAATTTCAAAACCAGATTGTAGTAAATAAGATTTTAGTCTTTCATACCAGGCTCTAGGAGCTTGTTTCAGACCATATAAAGCTTTCTTTAATTTATATACATGATTTGGAAATTTATTATCTTTAAAAAATGGCGGTTGTTCAACATAAACATCTTCTTTTACAAAACTATTTAGAAAATCACTTTTAACATCCATTTGATATAACTTAAATTATTTTTGTTTGCGAAAGCAAGTAGAATCCTGATAGCTTCTAGTCTTGCTATGGGTGCAAAGGTTTCTTCATAATCAATTCCTTCTTCTTGACAATAACCTTGCGCGACTAAATGAGCTTTATTTCTCACGACCTCACCAAGTTCATTCATTTTATTTTTATAAACCCATTTTGTTCCAATTATACTTTTGTCCTCAGGTCTAGGAACAAGTTTCCAAACATCATTTCTGGTGAACTGATTCAATTCTTCTTGCATAGCAAGAATCCATGAATCATTAGATGATGCTTCCTTTGGATTTTTAGGTTTAATAGTTGATATAAAAGCTACATTACTCATACTATTTAATTGATTTCTTGTTTTAACTATAGATTCAATATTTCCTAGTATATTTTCTACACAATGATCTTTTAATAGCCTAATTCTTTTAATATGTTGAATGGCTTCACAATTAGTTTCATTGGCTCATTATTAAATTTACAAAATCTTCTTCATCTTCTATTTGTACATTATCTTTAAAATTTTCATCAAAAGATACATGCATTTTTTCTTCAATAGTGTTATTTCTTAAATTATAAACTCTAAATGCTTTACTTCTATTAGAATATCTGATAAAGATACCTTTATCGGATTTAGGTTCAAATTTATCTAAATTATCTTTTGTATTAAGAGTAAAACATTTACTACCATAAACTTTAAAATAAGCTACTATGGGTTTCTTATTGTAAAGAAATTCATATGGTTTTTTATTAGTTAATGGTCTAATTAAATTCCTATTTAATATATAACACGTTGTAGCGATTGCTTTAGCCCAAATTTTTTTATGTAAGTTACTATCAGAAAGCATTGTTCTAGCATACCCTTGAATCGTTCTATTCTTATACTCTACCACTCCGTTTTGTTGTGGAGTTCTTGAAAAAGAGAAATTATGAGTAATTCCTTTTTTATTACAAAATTCTCATAATTTTCGTTTTCAAATTCTCCACCGTGATCACTACGAAAAGTTTTTATTTTTAAAGAAAGTTGATGTTGAATTCTTCTAGCAAATTTTTTAAATAATTCAAAAGCATCACTTTTAAGATTTAGAAAAATTGTCCAAGTATATCAAGAATAATCATCTACAATTACAAAAACATATTTATTGTGATTAATTGATTGAACTTGAGATGGACCAAATAAATTTAAATGAAGTACTTCTAGAGGTTTAGAAGTAGAAATCATATCTTTTAATTTAAATGAACTTTTCTTAAGTTTTCCTAATTGGCAAGCATCCCACATACTATCTGCTTTAAAATTTAACTTGCAAAGACCTCTAACTAAGTCAAGTTTTGATAACCTAGATAACAGTTGAAATTTAAATTACCAAATCTTTTATACCAAATTCAAGGGTAACTTGTATTAGCCAAAAGACATAAGTTATCATTTGAAACTTTCATACTAAGGATATAAATATTTTTCTTCCTAATTCCTTCAAAAATAATATTTGGCTTATTATCTTCGATGTGACACTTATCTTTTACAAATTTAATTTTAAATCCTTGTCACATAGTTGACTTATACTAAGCAAATTATGTTTTAAATTCCTAACTAGCAAAATATCAGAAATAAGAGGAGTCCAAGAATTACCGACATTGCCGATGCCAATCACATATCCTTTTGAGCTATCTCCAAAGTTGACCAATCCACCATCTTGATATATAATGTCATTGAGTATCTCAAGATATCCAGTTATATGCCTTGAACAGCAACTATCAAGTATCCATTTATCTTTCTCGATTTGCACAATTTGTCCATTGGTTGTTGATTCTTCAAAAGCCATGTAACATGTCTGTTCCTGCATAACAAACCGATTTGGTAGATAACTTGATTTTTCATAAAAACTACATGCAGACTTATGATACTTTGATGAAATGCATAAATTCAAACTAGTATCAACAAAATTTTCTAAAAATGCCATTTTTAACTTTTCAGGTTCCAAATTATGAAAACTATGAAAACATATGCTCTGATACCAATTGAAAGGGAGTGCGGATTAAGGATATTGAGGATAATTTAACACTAGAAGGGGGTGAGTAGTGTTTAATGGATTCTAAGACTTATATGGACTAATTTAAAAATTATGATATAAACAAATGCAGAACTTAATCATAGAACAATCAGAGAATCAAACATAGATGCAGAAAGTAAATAAAAAGCATTAAAAGGAAAGAACACACCGGATTTTAAACTGGTTCAAAGCTACCCTACATCCAATCCTCTACCAAGGAAAACACCTCATATAGATTTTTATTATACCAATGTCGCGATTGCGATCCTCAATTTCTAAAGGCCTTGAGGTACCCTCTTGTCTATCGAGTCCGGGGCAAACTCTCTTGATTTACGGGACACAACCCAATTGATTTCCAGGCACAACCACACTTTATAGAGAGACTCGATAAACTTTTGATTACAAATTGATGCTATAACTCTGAATAGCACGTTGGTCTTCGAGAGAGGACAGAGAATCAAACAAGAATGAGACTCTAATTTGATTCACTTGAGAATTCGGCAGAATTTCGACACGACCTTAAAAATATGAAAATTTTGGAATATGGGTTTGTGGAGAAAGAGTGAAGAAAATAAGAAAATAGTTAGTTAAAAAACTAATTTATGAAGGCTATTTATAGAGTAGTAACGTCCATAACCATTCGTGAAGAGATTTAAACGAATAGACGCTTCTTTTGAAAATTGAAACTTTTGAATTCGACGGCCACCATGTCGACATGGTGTATCCCATGATGTTCGACATCCTTAGTTAAAAAACAATGTAAAATTTGTTATGAAAATGGTATCGAAAGGAAAACAAGATGAAATGATTCTGAAGAAAAATGAACTAATTTTCCTACGATTTAAAATAAAGAAGAGTAGAAAAATATATTTTTAGAATGTATATATAAATTTGATTTTAAATCTCAAGTATATATATATATATATATATTATAAAGAATATTTAAAAATCAAAAGATGGTTTTTAAAAACAAACGAAGTTTAAAACAAGAGTTTATTTAAAAACAAAAAAACAGATTATTTTAAGGCTAAAACATCTTTTTGAAAATCATTTGAAAAGATAATTTTTAAGGCTAAAACATTTTGAAAATTAGTTTTGAAAATCATTTTGAAAAGCCATTTTGAAGTAGTTTTACAAGTTTTTCCTACAGAATATCTCATCACATCAGGACTCGAGAACTTGTACAAAACCAGGATGTTCGTGGGTTTGTAAGCCACTGTTGTAGGATTGTAAGCTACTTGTCATGGCTACTAGGAAGGTAGAAATGGGTTCCATCCCAAATGAAATTTGGAATGAAGATTTCCATGCTATTGTGAAGTTTTAACAAAACTAGACACTTGAAATCTTGATCTTGATACTCATGAGTCTTCAAATTTGATTTCTTCATTCTTCATCTTTATATTGTACATCTTTAATAATCAGTACCTGCCTTATATATATCCTGCATAATAACATTCATATATATCTAGACAATAGTGTTAGTATATAAGTTAAAATAAAATAAGTTACAAAGGTTGTTGCTATCAAAACCACTATCTCTAGTTCCTAACATGATCGAGTTATGGATGGATCAATATTGAGAAGAAGTGGCTGTGTATCGATCTCTTCGTATCGATCGTGGTGGTAGTTAGTTTGGATCGATTGGTGTTGGGATTGATGGCTTTCGTATCAATGCAATGTGAACCTATTTAGTTGGACACGGCATCGGTGGCAGCGTATTTTGTATCGATCAAGGCTGAGATTGCTACGAAGAATGAAGCAACGATCACAAGAGTTTGGAAGAGCATTTCGTATCGATTAGGTATTGGATCGATATGAAAGACATAAACAATGGAGAAACCGACGAATATGAAGTCATATGGCTTCAATAGGACATTCGAGATCAATGCAAAAGTAGGAATAGAGCATGGACACGAGGCGACAATTGAAGGAGTTTGAGGTGGCATTTTGTATCGATCCATCGTTGATCGATATGAATTGATGGAGCCAAATTGATGGATACGAATAAAGGCGGAAGCTTTGGATGGATATGAAAGGCAGGCATTCAGGAATCGATATGAAATAGAGAGCAACTGATGGATGCAGGGAAGGCAGTATGCATGTGTGGATCGATACGAAGGAATAAAGGTTGGATCGATACGAACAACATGGATACCGATGGAGAATGATCCAGGAGGCATTTTCATGTCGATCGTGTTCGCATCGATCGATATGAAGGAAGCGGTCAGGACGAGGCGCGAAACATGGGTCTGTGCGTGAGACTCGGATCGATATGAGAATCATGGATATGGGGTATGGATACAAAGCCTTTGATCGATACAAAGCTACCAGCCTATTTGCAAAACTCAAACTTGGATCGATCATAACTCTCGAACCATGGATCCAAATGTTATGAAATTTTCGAAGAATCTTCCTCATGCACTTTGGAATGTTCATGATCGATCTCAATTCGATTGGAGCCAATTTGGATTGATACGAGCTGTACTTGGATCGACCCCAAATCATTCTGGATCGATCTGGTGGGCCCGCCTATGCAAGAGAAGAGGTATTCCAGGTTTTAGGGTGGATATTTTCGGATCTACACCTATAAATAGTGGTCCTATGACAACTAAAAGAGGATCTTCTTCTGCTCTTTATTCCAAAACTTTGCTATTTTGTTCATTGATGTTCAAAGGCTTGTAATTGTAATCTCAATAGAAAAGGAATAAAAAGATCAGTTCAGAGTGGACGTAGGCTGGGGATAGCCAAACAATTATAAATCTTGTTTCTTTCTTGCTTTCTTACATTTTAATTTTGCCATTTCTTCATTTTTGTTCTCTACTTTATCTGGATCTGAGATCTATGCTTGGATATTGTGGATCTGTATATATGCACTGGTGCTTTCACTACTTCTAGGGTTTGTGACTAATTTTGGCACAAATAGAAATCACCACCTAAGATGGTGCCAAAGAAATCAATTCAATCCAAAGCAAAAACAATCTTCTAGAGGAAGATCCTACGGAAAAAAATCGTCCAAAGGAAGATCTGTCAAAAAATAAGCCATTTGTGCTTTGAACAAAATCAATCAATCTTGTAGGGGAAGATCTATCAAATGTGGGTCGTTTTTAGGCTATAAAGCAAAGATAATCTTCAATTACTAAATGGATTTTCTATTCTTCCTTTATTATGTAACACCTTTAATTTTGATTAACATTGTTTAGTAATTTAATTAGACAAATTAAACAAAATAATGTAGGATGATAAAGGAAAATGAGATTTGATTAATCATAGGCCATGCGTTAGAATTAATATAAGTAAATAGAACTTAGATAAGAATGAGGAATGTTTGCTAAGGGAAAAATAGGAATAAGACATCATTCCTAATACATGCCCTATATTCTTTCTCCTTTATTCACTTCATTCACACAAACATAATCAAAAGAACAAAGTCAACCATTACCAAGGAGATTCAAGAAGAGTAAAGCTAGGAAATCAAAGGAAAGCTTAGGGAAATTAAGTCTAAACACAAATATCAAGTTCCTATATCAAATCAAAGTGAATAACAGTTATGCATCTCATGTTTTAATTGTTATGTTTGGCTTCAAGTATAAATCCGATTCTTTTGCTCATATTATGTCATGCTATGATAGTTTGAATGAATATATGACTATTGGTGAATTTATATAATTTATTTACGAAGTTAAGTGATATGTTTAAGTTAGAAAACCTATCATATGACATCTAAATGTCTTGAGGCTTTGATATGAAGTTAGAAACGTTATTTTAGAAGTGGTTTTTTAATCTCATAATTTTTCGATTTAAAGGGAATATTTGTTAAAATTCCTAAGGTTGGAAAATGGTTTATTTTGGGTTTTAATTATTTAAAATAATTAAATTTGTTTTTGATATCAAAATTTTTATATGTTGAAGGATATAAAATGTAACGACCGGAAATTTCGATTCCGAAAATTCCGGATAGTTAAGAAAAGAAGAAAGAGGTCGAAGAAGAAACAGAACAAAACACAGATTCTCACATTCGTAGCGGATAAAATATAATATCAAATAATAACAGTTTACAAAAGAATACAGTATCTGTCACTTTTTAATACATCAGAGTTACACACATAAACAAACACTGGACATATACAAATCAACATGTCTCAGATAAACAGAAATATATCACAGCGGAAACACCTCATACGTTCCTATCATCCAGCTCGCCTCCTGAGCTTCAGAACGTCCTTACCTGAAAATTTGTAATACTCGGTCTGACCTGAGCATTACATGAAAGTAATACCCGGGTCAAGACGGAAACCAGCGTGAGTAAACCCATCTAATCATGGAATACAACAGCATAAAACTTATATGAACCCGGGGTAACTTGCATCAATTTACAACTTCACAAGTTGTTATAGACATCACTTATTTCACACATCAATTTCTAAGTACCAAAAACTAAGATAAAATCGTCCAATTCACTTAAATCATTCCATTTCGTTATTTTTAAACTTTAAAAATGGATCCGATGATGCAACAGCACCCAATAGTCAACCATGACAACAAACATCATATATCATCATAGGATAATCAACAAACATCAAAATATCTGTAATCAAATAAATACTGGTGAGAAATCCAGACAGATCCCTCCAACATGTTTCCCTGCATCCACAAACATTAGCACAATACCAACTCCGTTCAAAGCGGAATATCGCGGTATATGGGGTTTATAAAAATATTATCCGCTTAATAGGCGGCGCAATAGGGTCTCATCCGCTATATAATGCGGGAAAATCAACTCCAAGTACATATATAATACCAATTTCACTTTGCAGTGAAATATTCGCGGTATATTTTTTTAATGGATAACCTCCGCTTACTAACGGCGCATAATGTCTATTTCAACAATCAATAGATAACAATCATCATTCAAACATACAATCAAGAATTTTAAATATAACTATTTAAAATTAACATCGAACAATTTCGATTGAGCGAGAAGTTCTCACCTTGGTTTTAATTCCGTTTCAGCGTTTTATTTCGAATAAAATTAAACGTACGTTTAATTTTATCCAAAATTATCACTAGCTCCAAACGACTCCAAACCAGCTCCATTACGTAGTGCTCGACGAAACGAACACGACGCAATTCGTTTCGTCAGATTCCGACCTCGTATGAAAAAGTTATACAGTTTTGAGGTTATACGAATTTAAATATACAATTTAATTTCAATTTCTTTTATAATTTTCAACCCTAACCAATTATCACCGTTCGTTTTGAAAATGAAATCAGGGCCGTGGCTAGCATCCTCTTCCTCCAGGTTACGTTCGAACACGAGCAACCCATTCAAGCCGTCCAAACCCTAAATCTCGCGACAAATTCAAGCACTTTGGAGATGTCGGGTGATGTCGTTCAATTGCCTCGATGAGAGCCACCATCGGCTGTAGTATAGTGGAGCTCGGTCGTGCTTGTAGCTCGAGAATTGACCTCGAACGACGAACGAACGCGGCACGGTTACTCCTCCATCGTTGCGCCATACCCCATCATCTCCATATGGATTTGAAGCCCTCATCGTCCCCTTTAATTTGTTAGTTGAAGATTTTTGTAGATCAATGAATTGGAAGTAATTGAGAAGGAAACGAAATTGATTTCTGGCCATGTAAAATGGAAGTGGCGGCTACTTTCAAACCCTAGGCTGTTTTCAATTTGAAGATAATGGGGGCCCTTTATATAGAAAATTCACGAATTACTATTCATCTCGGATTTTTCGAACTCCAAATCTCGCACGGTGGCCAGCGTTTCTAGGGTTTACCCCGCGTTTCGGACACAATGGAATAGGTTTCGCGAGCCAATTCGATCATCTGTGTGAGTTACGGCAATAAACGATCGATTTTGAATTAAACCGATTAAACTAATTTCTATGCGTTTTGGCTTGCCCCGGACAAACGGCAAATCCGATTGACACGAAATTTGAAATTTTACAATAATATCACATTACGGATCTGATGAAACTAGTTTCGTCGATATCTGAGACTTTTTGAAAAATGGCTATTTTAACTCGTCAATTAAATATTAAAATATTCAATTTTCACAAATTAATTTTAAATTCAATTTTAAAAGTTCACAAACATCTTTCTAACTCCAACATGATAAAATAAAATTTTCCAAATCATTTTTAATCATATTAAACCCAATTTTCAATTATTTTCTGTAATTTCAACTATTAAATTATCGATTTAATTATTCAATTAAATCCAATTATTCAAAATAAAATTTATTCGACTTATAAATTTCACTTATTAATATTTAAATTCAATTAAATATAAAAAATTTAATTGATAGAAATTCCGGGTCGTTACAAAATTAATCTAGAATTATTGAGAATTCATAACCTGTTAACAATAAAAATGGTTTAGGCTATAAGAAGAAAGTCAAGAATTCACAATCTAATAATGTAAACAAAGTCAAGTATGATAAAATACCCACATCTTCAAAAAGACTAGTTTCTAAAACTATAAATATATGGGTACCTAATATTAATGACAAGTTAATAAGAAAAAGTATATTAGTTCATTCATAGAAGATGTTCATAATAATAAAAATTATATTTATAAAAGGGATACTAAACCCACTTGGGTCTGGTTTCCTAAGACCTAACTCTTAGGACCCTATTAAAAAGGTGGGAAGCAACGTTATCTTATATTTTTTGCAGGTCCCACTCAAGAAAAGAGGAAAATGGATACTCAACAGCGGTTGTTCAAAACACACGGAAGACTAAGATATGCTGATAAATATTACATACAAAGATGGAGGTTCTATCACTTTTGGAGATAATTCCAAGGGCTATATCATCGGCAAAGACGATGTGAGCAATTACGGTACATCTAATTTACCTCTTATTACAAACGTTTTATTAGTTAAGAATCTAAAACATAATCTATTAAGTATAAGTCAATTATGCGATAAAGGTTTTAAAATATCCTTATTTAAAAATAAATATAGTATCTTTGATCAAAATCTTATTTTCGAAGGAAATCGAGATAAAAACATTTACGTTTTGAAGAAAGTTAAACATAGCTCTGGCATGTGTTTAATTGCCAAAGAAAATGATCCCTGGATATGGCACAAACGATTCTGTCATATCAATTTCAAAAATATAAATAAAATTTCTAAAAATAATCTCGCAAAAGAATTACCAAAGATAAATTTTAAAGTTAATAATTCATGTGACTCATGTCAATTTGGTAAATTAACTAAATCCTCGTTTAAATCTAAGAATCATTTCAACATTACAACCGCTTGAATTACTTCATATGGATTTATTTGGACCTATTCAAATTCAATCCATAAATCACAATAAGTACGTATTTGTAATAGTTGATGATTTTTCTAGATATACATGGACTATTTTTATGGAAAATAAAAGTGATACTTTTGAAAATTTCAAAACATTTGTTAAACGAATTCAAAATTTAAAAGGCACTAGAATTAAAAATATTAGAAGTGATCGAGGAGGTGAATTTGAAAACGAGCAGTTTGATGATTATTGTAAAAAGAAAGGAATATTTCGTAATTTTTCATTTCCTACAACTCCACAACAAAATGGAGTTGTAGAACGAAAGAATCGAACTCTACAAGAATGTGCAAGAACTTTACTAAATGGATGCACATTACTAAAACATTTTTGGACGGAAGCTGTTGCAACTACCTGCTATGTATTGAATCATGTTTTATTAGACCTCTCACCAAGAATACACCTTACAAACTTTTTAATGGTAGAAAACCTAACATATCTTATTTAAAAATATATTGGATCAAAATGTTTTATATTAGATACCAAAGATCAGCTTGGCAAATTCAATTCCAAATATGACGAAGATATATTTCCCTGATACTCGAATCGAAGCAAAACTTATTGAATTTTTAATAAACGAACTAATACTATCGAAGAGTCACTTCATATATCTTTTGATGAGAACTCTAAACTTATTTCAAAAACAAATAATGACGATGATTTACTTAATAATAAAACGAATATAATAATAAAAATTCAAGAGATGATGAAGATATTGTTTATAATTCTAGACAAGATGAAAACATTGTTAATAATTTAGAAAATAGAAATATCACTAATACAATAAGATCTCCTTGAAGAATCTTACGAAATCATCCTACAGAAAATATAAGTGGAGAAATAAATTCGAATGTTCGAACTAGGAATCAACTAAATCTAATGGGTAATGTAGCTTTTCTCTCTACTATAGAACCTAAAAATACTAAGGAAGCATCATCCGATGAAAATTGGATTATTACTATGCAAGAAGAACTAAATCAGTTTGGACGAAATGAATTTTAGGAACTAGTACCCAGACCAACCGATCAGACTGTTATAGAACTAAATGAGTTTATAAAAATAAAGCAGACGAATTAGGAAATATAACTAGAAACAAAGCGAGGCTAGTAGCACAAGGATATAACCAGGAAGAAGGAGAAGACTACGAAGAAACGTTTTCTCCAGTCGCTAGATTAGAAGCAATATAAATCTTATTGGCATACTCATGTTTTAATAACTTTAAACTCTATCAAATGGATGTTAAAAGTGCATTTTTAAATGGCTATATTAAAGAAAATGTTTATGTTGAACAACCTCCTTTATTTATTCATGAAAAATACCCAGATCATGTCTATAAACTTAAGAAAGCTTTATATGGTTTACAACAAGCACCACGTGCTTGGTATGAACGCCTTAAAAGCTATTTAATTAACTCAGGATTCGAAATAGGAAAAGTAGATCAAACTTTATTTATAAAACATTCTAAAAATGATATTTTGATAGTTCAAATATATGCAGACGATATTATAATTGGTTCAACTAATAATAAATTATGTAAAGAATTTTCTGAAATAATGACTAGAGAATTTGAAATGTTCCATATGGGAGAATTATCATATTTTCTAGGATTTCAAATAAAATAAGTTTCAAATGGAATATTTATAAATCAAGAAAAATACTGTAATAATCTTATCAAGCGTTTCGGAATGGAAAACACTTCTGCCAAACCAACACCTATGAGCATAACAACACATCTTGATAAAGATGAAAATGGCAAGGGTGTAGACCAAAAAATATATCGTAGTATGATTAGATTGCTACTTTATTTAATAGCGAGTAGACAAGATATTATGATGAGTGTATGTCTATGTGCACGATTTCAAGCTGATCCAAAAGAAGCACATTTGCGAGCCATAAAACGAATACTACGTTGTCTTCATAATACTACAGATCCAGACTTTTCTACCCAAAAGAGTGCTCGTTCGAGCTGGTATCATACAGCGATGTTGATTTCGGAGGATCAAGAACAGATAGAAAAAGTACAAGCGATACGTGTCACTTCATTGGTAAAACATTAATATCATGGTTTAGCAAGAAACAAAACTGTGCCTCACTATCAACCTGTGAAGCAGAATATATTTCTACGACACTAGCTTGCGCACAAGTAATTTATATGCAGCATACACTTAAAGATTTCAGAGTCAATCGATCAAAATCAACAATTTACTGCTACAATTCTAGTGCAATAAATCTATCCAAAAATCCAGTAAACCACTCAAGAACTAAACACATAGATATTAGACATCACTTTCTACGCGATAATATAGAAAAAGAAGTGATAAATTTAGACTACGTTCCATCAGAAAATCAATTAGCTAATATTTTACAAAACCATTGTTAGAAAATACTTTTATAAAATAACGTCGTGAACTCGGTATAATGTCAATTAAAGATATATAAATAATAAAATATGAAATTTTGACTAAAAACTCAAAGATAATTTTTTTTACAAAAATTCATATTTTTGACCATGTTGAGACTCGAACCTATGACCTATTGTAAATACCCCAGATGTCTTGACCACCTAAGCTATTGATTATTTCTATTATATAGTGACATCTATACACTAAATTATGTATAACACTTATCTTTATAAATATAATTTACTGCTTTTATGCATATTACATTTACTTAAGATAAATCAAATAACAGAAAATCAACGAAATAGCACATTTTTCCTAACTAACAACCCTTTTATATAGTTAAATTCAAGATAAGCCATTCACTTTAACCTTCTTTTTCTCAACATTAGGCTATAAATACATATGCCTATTCTATGTTATTCATACAATCAAATTGAAATACAAACTAATTTTCAAGATGCCAACTTCTTCATCAACCGACTCCATTGAAATTCTAGCCTCTACCGATTCATCAAAAACTCTCATCCATCATACTACACAATCTTCTACCTATCATGAT
This sequence comes from Allium cepa, assembly GCA_030765085.1. Taxonomy (NCBI): domain Eukaryota; kingdom Viridiplantae; phylum Streptophyta; class Magnoliopsida; order Asparagales; family Amaryllidaceae; genus Allium; species Allium cepa. The sequence continues at coordinate 405,878,925 of CM060938.1, forward strand.
CATACCGATATACTTCGGAGAAAAAGAAAGGGAAGAAGATGGTTGATGTATCTCCAAACACTAAACAAAAAATAGATAATTTGCATCACTATCAACAAAAATCATTGATGCTTCAACGTGAAATATACTACGAGCCAAAAATCAACTCGAGATGTCTAGGAATTATCGAGCACATTGCTATGAAGTTTTGCGGTGCTTCATCACATCCAATAGACGAACACACAGTTTCTCCTATTCGACGACATTCTACTTCATCCCCGCCGCGACCACCGGTCTCACCAAATTCATGGGATCGAAACGAAGCATCGAATGTTCATCACAGACAACTACAGGGCTACAAAACTCCTAGCCCTTCAAAATAAAAGTAGTTGCTATTATTTGTTGATTTTTTATTTCCGAATAAATCTACTAAAGTATGTACGATTTGTTTTTGGAATAATTCATTTCTTTTTTCTCATATTATCAACACTTATACTAGTTACAATATTCAAAAATAAACTTATAATGTTTATAAGTATGAAAATTTATAAAAATTTACTTAAGAAAAATTGACTGAAGAAATTCACCCAGGTCAATCGACTAAACCAAGGGGCCAGTCGACTGACACCGAAATAATTTTTAAAAAAAATCATGGTCAGTCGATTGCCACAGTGGTTCAATCGACTGGACCAGAAGGCAAAATATATATAACCCATATTCTATCGATTGAATCAGGCATTTAGTTGACTGAACCAGAAGGATGAAAATTTTCGAATTTCAGATTCAGCCAACTGAACCACTGATTCACTCGACTGATTCGTGAATCTGAGCAACATTAATGCTCCTACCCACTCGCTTTTCACCTTTTAACCATTACCTTTCCCTTCTCTCTCTTCACTCATTTTAGATTTTTAACTTCTCCAAAACCCTAGCTCTTCAAAAACTTCGTTTTTTAACCTCCAAACAATCAATTCAATTGCTCCTAAGAGAAAAGGACAAGCATCTTCATCCTCTTAACCTCCTTCAAATGAAAAAATCAAACAATGGTTATTCGATGATACCGCAATTAGGAGATGGAGGAGAATGTTAGATTCTTGCATCTTTGAAGGTTCGTTTGTAAAATTTGCGGATTTTTCTCCATACCATATACAAGAATTGGCTCGCATGAGCAATTTGGAATCTTTATTCAATATTGACGACAAGAAGCACAAAATTAATAAAATCATGGTCAAACTATTTTATCCCAATCTTAACTTGGGTCACCAAACCGTTCAAAACCAAAAAGATTGTGTATGGAGTCTAGTTTGTGGAAAACCCATCTTTTTCTCCTTAGATCGAATGGCTCACATTTTCAGATCTGAAAATGATGGTATAGAATTGAGCAATGTTGATTGTGATATGGTCGTCCGTGACCATATAAGTCATTTATTCTTAGAAGAAGACATGCACCAACTCAAGTCCATGTACTTAAGACCAAAAGCTAGAATTATACACCGTGCGTTAATAAAACCTTAACTTCCCGAGCCGGGAGTTATGAACTTATTTATGATCATAACTTTAAAGCCTTGTACATAATCTTCGGAAACATTAAACTCAATTGGCTACGATCAATTCTTGATGAATTCTTAAGCTTTAACAATAGTCGAATGAATGTCATCTACTAGGTGAGTATATTATGCGACTGCTAAAGGCATGTGAGATCCCGAAACCAGACTCGTCGGTTTCTACCTTGGGTATTTAAACTTTCGTACTTTAGCTTTAATGAAGCTACCGGTTGCTCGATCACCTCATATCATTACTTTCGAAGAATGGACTCAACGACAATTATCTCAAGATCAACCACAACAACATGGTGAAGCATCTCATGATCCATTTCGCCAAAGATCAACTAGTCGTCAACAAGACGAAATTTTGATTCCTAATCATGGCCTTCCTTTACATGAGTTGATTTCTATGATATGCTGCAACCAACAAATTCTTCAATCCCATATCACTAAAGTTGACAAAAAACTAGATATGTCTCAGAGACCAATGGGATTGGATCCTGGTTTACGGTTGTATTAATAGTCGTGTAAACATTACCCGACTGGACTGTTTGATATTTATTTTTAGATTGAACTGAATTATTTTTATTATTCCCATCATTTTGAGAATTGATAAATATAGAGTTTTTTTCCGTACTATCTTGATTTTCTGCGACAATAATAGTATCACCAATATTATCTATGTTTTACCTGATGTTATCTATGTTTATTTCATTATTTTCATTATTTTCATTCGACTGTACTCGAGGAGGATTTTTAGGCATCCATACTTTACCGAATTGCCGTTGAGACTCATCGTGTCCAAAACTGGAGCACATAGAGCAAATTGTAGGTTTCCATTCGTATACCACTTCTTGCCAAATGATTTCATCTTTTTCCGATAGAATAGGAATCTTACTCGGAAAATCAAAAGGGTTCTTGATTTCTATTAAACTCTAGCATAAGCAATTTTAATTATACCTTCAGTAAATTTGTCCGGTTTGATGGAAGATCCAAGACCGAGGCAATATGGCTAATCCCTTCTTTCATCCAATAGTTCAGCGTTAGGTTGGGGAAATGAACCAATACTGGAATAGAGTTAAGTAATTCTTTATTAAGTTACATCCAAGAGACCATCTCTTCATCATCATCAACTTTTTATTGTAGTAGTAGGGACCACCTTCTAAGATTCTATCACAATCTTTTGTTATTAAATTTTATAATATAAAATCCGTTTTCCTTGGAATATTTAGAAAAGTCATCTTCTGGCTTCCAAATTCTGACTGTATAATCCTTACATAAGGATAGTATGGTTTGGGACCATCAATGTAAATCACAAAGCATTATCCTATTTTATTTTAGCGTTTTGAACAACTTCAGCAGACATTTTAGTACAATTCATCGAACTGAAATTGCAAGATTAATAAAACTTAAACGGAACAGAAACCGGAATGTTATTACCCTTAATGACTTCATTTCACGCCCGATGAGATGAAGTGGAAAAATTCCATTTGGTGCTAATCTATTCTCAGCCTGGCATAAGCAGTTAAGATTCTCATGGGTATGAGCTAGATTTTGGTGAACATGTTGAGTAGGCGCAGATCTCGAATTTTTTGCTTAAGAGCCGCTGGAAATGGTATTGGAAATATGTGGCAATTGAGATTGATTAGAATCTCGGTTGTACCTTTTTGATCTTACTAAGATGAAGCCATCATTCGGATTGACCGACGAGGCAGTCTTAGGTAGCGAAGAAAAGCCTAGAGGCGGGTCTGAAGAATTAGGCATCGATTCTGGGGAGGGAGGCAAGTCATGATTGGAGGGTATTAGAGAGGACATAAGGTGGGAAACATATCACATAGGAGGCAAATAGGAGATCGTAGAAATTAGGGAGAAAACTGGAGGCGAACGAAAAAAGAAGGATGAGGCAAACGAAAAAAATGAAGGGCCAGGTGAAAATTAGGGTTTCCGCCATTGACATCAAACTTTATTAGGTATTTTCTATTTTAATTAAAAGATTTACTTTATGGTGATATTAACTTCAATACAAACAAAAGCTTTATTGGAAAAAGGAAAAAGATATATATATTTAGTTAACATCATTAGTATTGGTTGATGTTGTAAGGTAGCTTCCAACGGTTGATCTAGTTACGTTATGTTGTAAGCATTAGTTATATTTATTAGGGATAAAAGCACGTACAATCTTATAGGAAATGTTCACGTTTATTGGTTTTTTTGCTTTCAAAGTGGACCTCAATGTTATGGGAAAAACAATAGGATAAGGAAATTTCAAAAATGATTCAACAACTAGTACAAAAGAGAATAAAGCAGTCGAAACTGGAAGTTGACAAATAAATTAAAATAAATAATTTAAATACCACTAAAATGGAAATGGAATAGGATTGATAAGTTTCAGCAAGCAGTGGACAGGGGAGGAATGTTGAGTAGCCATGGGTCAATGTCCATATACCTCAAAGGTTGGAATTTATAATCAAACTTGGTTCTTAGTTGCTATTATAAATAAAATAAAAGTTTTTGAAACTTAAAATTTATCGCGTAAATTAAGAGAAGTCCACTACGTACATTGGATTGTTGACTAAACTTCGGTTCCTTGAGTTATGGAAATTTTGTTTTGAAAAACCTGTACATAAGCATATCATTGAAAAATAAAATATTTTTGCAAAATTTATTGAAGGATTTTTAGGAATATTTTAGAAAGTAATATAAAAATATTTTGAATTAAAAGGAATTTTCAAATTTTGAAAGTGCCATATGCTTCACATTGGGGAATAGTTGATAAGTTGGTTAGTAAAATTTTTACCTACTGCAGAAATGAGAGTAAAATAAAATATGAGTAGAAATATGAGAGAAAGTTGTTATAGCTAGGAAATCACTTTCTCCGTATCTTTTAAAAAGTTGAATTTTAAAATAACCTCTTATTTAAAAACTAAAATGAAATTGACTTATGCAAACTATATCTGGAAAAGTTGGAAAAGGAATGGGGGAGAAAGAGAAGATTCCAAGATACATGGGAAAGGGGTACATAAGAAAATGATGGAAATATAGAATTTCCTATCTAGGCACTTTTCTAGCATAAGGAAATAGTTTTAAAAAACAGGATTTTCCTAAAACTTAGACGTTAGAAATGGTGTTATATGTTTTTGGATGGTAAGGATTTGATGAAATTGGTTAGACTACACTTTAATTCATAGAAATGTTGGAAACTTGGATGAAAAAAAAGTTCTTGGTTTCAAAAGTTGCATACATGTAGAACTGCTAGTATATTTAGGATATTTGCACCATATTTTCAAAATTTTGTTTAAATGCAAGCCATTCATATAGGAGGCGCTAATTTAGAATTGCTCAGTGTGCATATCATATATGTGTGACACACCATGCACCGTACATGAATAGTTGCAAAATTTATTGCACACTAATTGATTGTTAATACAGAATGGATGTGCAATAGGTTTACATGATCGAATCCTTGCTAAATTTTAAGGTATGTGAGAGAATGTAACGGTCCGTGTTTTTTCTCTGTGTTTTTGCATTAATTAATTATAAAAAAAATCAATTAATAAATAGAAAACAATGAAAAAAGGAATTTTTGCAAATATCAGATTTGGTTATGAAACTTACACCATTATGTTCGTGACGATTTTTTGATCAATTTTCATATATAATATTTTTCAATCGGAGTTCAAATGGAAAGTTATTAACATTTGAAGTTTTGGCACCAGAATAATTATATACATAAATTTGATAAAAAAATCAATTAAGGCTAATCAAATGTTAATAAATGTTAACATTTAAACTAAAATCACAGAGAATATAAAATAGAGGAAAGAATTGAACGAGATCAATTAACGAAGGAAATAAATGCACAAAGTAATAGAATAAAGGAAATAAAAATAAACAAAGATCACACTTTTAAAAATTTACGTTCAAAAGCATAACCATGTTGACCCAAAAAGTGCCTAAATCAATCATTACCGCTCGACCTGTATATTTTTGGTGGGGATAGTGAATTGTTTTTAAACATTCCAAATTTAATTGGTTTGGTTGGACGGTTAGCGCTGATTTTAACCTCTGTAAATTAAGACCTAGGGCTTCATTTCCAATTCATAATTTTCAGAAGAAATGCTTTGTCATTCTATTTTCTTCTCCAGAATTCTAAATACACATAAATAATTTTATATTGCATGGATACATTTTAGAGAGGAAATAAGAGAGGATCAAAAACAGAAAATGGGTTCAAACCAAGGCACTACATCGAATGTAAACTCTAGATCTGATTTTAATTAATCAAATTAAATCTAAATCTCTTTTTTCTAATCCAAATTTTAATAGATCCGTATAAATGTTATTTGTAGATTCAAATAGGGAGACCAAAATGGAGAATGCAGATAATATGGTTTAGATTTGTATTAGATCTAAAGATTTGGAAGCGCTAATAGAAGATGAATGAGAATATTACATGTTTATACGTAATATTAGATTATATCGTTACAGATCCATTCATATATGCCTAAGAATAGAAATTAAACTGTAGATGAATTCATGAATATGAAAAGTTGAAGATGTTAAACTTTCTTATGAAATTTATATTGATAATTGCAAAAGCATAATAATTAGATTTAATTTTGTAGTTACGTAATGATTAGATTTAACTCAATAATTGCGTAATTGTTAAATTTAATTTTGTAAAATGCATGATGATTAGAATTGGTATTTTTAACGGCAAATGAACGGAATGAAATCTTAATAAATGTATAATGATTGGGAACTTATTTTTATTTGACAATATGAATAAAATAGAAATAAGTAATTGTTTAAATCTTTTAGGGCTTTTGTGATATTTCAATGCATTGGAACTTGAAACGGTGCAAGTAGATTTCCATATATTATCAGGTTTAGAACAATGAAAAGTGTGATGTTCGAAATAATAAGGAATGTACAAATTAAAATAAAAAGAAGGAACTGTAAAAAATCAAGGGAAAATTTCGTGTTTTGTATCTATTTCAAGAGAAATTCAAGAGGCAATTCCTTGTAATTACAAACACCGCATAAATATCTCATCTTTAGATTAAACTAGTGCAGACTCATGCTTTGCACATAGATTACAGGTATATTTTTATAATCATCATCCGTTCTTTGTTTGTTTTATATTTGAAATATTATTTAGATAAAGTTAACTTGTGATGATGTCAAAACCAATGCATAGTATGCATATAGCACTATTATATAAACATTAGAAAAATCGATATGATAATGAAAAAAACAAATACTAATTGGGCAGTAAGCAAGAAAGAAAATATGTTGGCCTATTACTAATTTTTGGGTTGATATAGACATTATAGTTAAGTCCGTGAAATACAACATGGCATGTATTTGTATTTGTCCATATTTTCTTAGGCTAAATATGTATTATCTATGTGTGTTAGAGGATGCGTCCTTCCAAAGAACTAATTCTAATTCCTATTTCTCTAAGTAGCATGTTATACCATAGTTTGTCTTGTCTATGTGATATAGGATGCCTAAATATAATTATTCAAATCTTCTATGAGTAGTATGGAGTAATTATTGTGCCAATTGACCTGTTACCTTCAAGAGTGACCTTATCAAAAATAAAGGCCAAGTGGTAGAATTCTCATTCTTTTATTGTATAATAATCATGCTCATTAGTAGGAAAACAGTTTCAGATATTATATCTCTCTGTACATCAACTATATCGATGCCTCTCATACTTCATGGGTTTCATATTGTAGATGTTCACACAATATACAAAATCAATAGGCCCCAGATCAAAATATTGGACTACATTGGAAAATATTGTAACTAAATAGGCGATAACCAAACAGGAAAACTGGTTGCGCATGCAAAGTCATACTATGTATAAAGTATAAATAAAACAGAATTAGTAGCCTGCTGAAGAAGGCGGGTATATGATAGTGGCGGAAATATACTAAACTAAATTATTGCACACACATATAAGATAAATGACGTGTGTTTCAGGATCAGGCAAAAAGCAGTAGTTTATGGTTTTTACTTTTTCCTAAGCTGTGAGGATAAATACAAATAGCATGAAATATTTATCCGCACATCAACTGGTGATCTATAAAGTGATTATGTTGACACATTCAATTGGAAGTGATGATTATTGCAAACAGAGATAAGTTTGAAGAGAGCAATTTTCGACTCTCTTATAGCTAGTACATTAGCATTATCAAAATGTTAGGGCATGATAGAAAATAGTGTAAAGCCAGTCCAGCTCTACATTGTAAAAGAACAGTTTTTTTCTTTTTTTTACTGAAGTCAAACCAGAAAATAGTAAAAATCTAATAATAGTCTTTGCATCTCAGATGGGTAAATTTCAATGGAAAGATACTTGTTAGCTTCATGTCGTTCACCTATGCAAAGCTTGGTCAAAATAGTAAGACCAACCTAGAAAAATATAAAATATGTCTGATTAGGAGTGAATAAATTTAGCATGATGCGTAAACATAAGTTGGTAAACTGTGGTAGAACAAAACAATTTAGTAATATGTAGAACTTGAATGCAGACCCAAATTAAGCAGCGTAACAATCTGTTGTATGCCTTTGTATCAACAACATACATGTTGAATCATCGAACACCAAATGTGGTTACATACCTTCTAGAACTCCTTGTTGAGCTTGCTGCATTGTTTAAAAGAGAGATCAAATGAAAAAAAAAATATTTATTGAGAATGGTTAGGGAAAACATGTGTTGAATTGCAAAGTAATTTGAAAATTTCAAAAGAAATAAGAAAACAAATAACTAAATTCCAAGTAAAATATATTGTTTTAACAATCATAAGTTATATAGAAAACCAGCTTAAATATAATTTGCAAAACTTATAGTGAACCCTTATACCTTTCATTTTCAACTTTCAAGTACTATATTATGTTATCATTAAAAGGAAGTATAATTCAAAAAACAAATAACAAAAATTATTTTCAAAAATAAATACAGCATTGATCGAATATGAATCGTAAAAGACTATTCCGAGTTAGGATATTGGGGATTAAAGGGTTAGGATATTAAGGATTAAATAATAAATATAAACAAATAATTTTTTCTAGTAATAACTTTGTCTTATTAAACTTAATATAATTTATTGAGTTAAAATATAAGTTGAATATAATAAACTTAATATAATTTATTTCAATTACCTACTGCAGGTCTCTATCAACAGATTGATCTAGCCTTTTTTCAAACAAATAAGCATAGTGGAGTTAAGCTGTTGTCTGTCTACATAGAACGAATTATTCTATGAACAAAAAAACTAATTCGAAGAAAAATGCAGACGAATGAAAGGAAAAAGTTTGTGAAATATGTAGGCCGAAATGCAAACAGGGAACGAATACATACTGTGCTATCCAATAATTGCATATTAAATTTGAAAACATCATTGCTTCGCAGGTTGATAGAGTCCCATAGCCTGCCAATTCGCACTCGTATCGTTGCCCTCGCAGTCCCAATGATTAGTGATTTGAGTGTTACATGTTCAACATCCATTGTCAAAAGTGCTATATGTAAGAGATGTGCTTTAAATTAGTTTACAAACTATAGTTATATAGAAACGAGGTAGTGGTAATTATGACCTTTTGTAATCCATTAATGTAAATGAATTTAGTTGAAAATATGTGTAAACTGTTTAACTTCAAACAGTGCCAATTTTTTTTAGTTTACTACCAATAATAAAATTTGCAACTGATGTATAATTGGATGCCACTGGTTTATCAAATTATATTTCTTGAAGGGCATCCTTTTTGGCCCCATAGCAAATTTTAAGTTGCAGGTCAGGTCTATGTAGTCCATGTATGAAATATAAACCAATTTTGGAATTAAGATATGTAGGATGTTGACTTTCCAACTCAATCTGTCATCGAAAGTTTTATAGTGATGTAGATTGTAGTAATACTACGACTGCCTTAGTTGGACAGTCAAATGGTGTTATTATTTATTTAAATGCACACTCAAATTTCCATCTTTATTTGAGAAAAAAGTAGCAAAAAACCTATTTTGTAACAACCAGGCGATTTTTGACCCTCAAAAATCGATACTAATACGTTCATTGTATAGAGCGCCGAGCAATCGAGTGCTGGAAATACCAGGTTGTTAGGGTTTAAGAAGAAAAGAGATAGAAGAAGCAACAAAAATAACAACAATACAGAATCTCACAGTCGTAGCGGAATAAAATATAATATATAATAACAGCTTTTTATACATAAGAAAAACTATAAATGTTAATATACATACAAATTATCATAGTACAATAATCAATATATAAAACTGGATAGTTATAATAACTTGTTCTCAAATGCTGAATATATAACCTACAATACACAGCGGAATATAATCTAATACATGCAATGCATCTCTGCCATCCAGCTCGTCTCCTGAGCTCCAAAGCAACCTAACCTGAATCCGTAATACTCGGTCTGACATTAGCATTACAATAAAGTAACACATGAGTCAGGCTGAAAACCAGCGTGAGTAAACACACATAAATTGAACTACTAAAGTTATCAAAATCTTTTGAAAAACCCAGGTATCTCGTATAAACACGACAAGTTTTTATCTTATCATATCCAAAATACTTTTATAGAAAATCCAGTGATATTATAATAGCGTCTAATAATAAATACCTAAATAAAAAGTCGGAAATTGTTAAATTAAATAAAACCCAACATACTAGGCTTTAAATTAAAACCGTAAAGGTTAATGGCGGTTATTCAATCGAAGTGGTTTCGAATAACACTGATATCCGATCCCAGTCTCTTCGAACCCAAACTATAAATTTTTAAAAGTCCAAGTCTTTAAATAACAACTTCTCAATCAGGATTCTAATATTTACATATGGAAACATTCCATATGTTTACTATATCACGACCAGCCCATCGAAAATAATTTGTTTGCACTCATCACATTTCGGAAATTCAAAATAGTAACCAGTATAAGTCAATTTACTTGCCGATAAAACGTGTTAATGTTTTATCTTATTTACTTTAATTTATTTGGCAACTTAATAGCACAGACAAAAAACAATTGAAATAAATAACCAAGAGTAATAAAGCCAAAGCAAAGATCATTAACCAATTTAACGATTAATAACTAATATTAAAACAATTCAGAATTTTATTAATTTAAATTAACTGAATCCATTTATACTTTTAGTCCAAAATTACTAATAAATTAAGGAAATTTTAAAACGATTTATTTTTAGTTTAAAAAATATATTTAATAACTAATTTACTAATTAAAATAAGATTAAATCAAATAAGATTTAATTATTTGTTCTCTTTAATTATTATAATAAGCTAGTTTTATATTACCGCAAATTAACAAAATAATTTTAGATTATAAAACTAGGTGATGTGATCTCAATGCAAAGAAAAACTTCCACGTTTGATTGGGTTTAAAAGAATGATAAAACAAAGTTTTTCATTTAAAGATTATTAACATAAATTTTATTAAATTACTTTATACTTTTATAAAACCATAGCCCTGCCTGCCCACTTCGATCCAAGAAAATAATTCCAAACCCAACCCTCAATCTTTCTTCCTCTCCTGTTTCTTTCCCTTCTTCCCTCTTCATTTTCGAACACCCACGCATTTGCATGTAGACATGCACATACACATGCGCGTTGCCTCTGATCACCGTAGTTCAACGCCGACCATCCCTACTAGTCACCGCCGACCCCGCTCCATGTTCCACCACCGAAAGTTCGGCAAAATCACATGTTCGAAAATCGAACAATTCAAGCCAACATTGCAATCACTCTGTGCCACTCGAGCATCATGCCACGCCACCATAGACCCTCATTCGCCACTAAACTCCACCACTAGATTCGCCATCGTATCCTCTTCCTTTTCCCCCTGGACAGCACCCTTACTTTGCCTCCTCCACGTCGCCATTTGCCTGCAACCGAGACCACGTGCAACCACCCTTTAAACCCTACTTCGACCTCAATCCGCCTATACACCCAATAATAAAATGCCATGCCATTTTTCTCGAGTGCACCGCTACTTGAGCTGCCTCCACACCAACTGTCGTACCATGAAATCAATGGTATCGCCGTAATTTGCCCACTTTCCCAATTCCATTCATCTTCCCATATCTCATTCAAAACACCACTAAAAATCACCAAATTACTTTTAAAAATCATCATTTTCAAAAATAAACACACTCATGTAATCAAAGTGTTTAATTGTGATATTCGAATTTCATTCATCTTTAAGTTGCTTACGGAAAAATGTATTTTTCTTCTTCTATGCTAAATGATATTGAACGAAATAAATTTTAAAATAAACTACATTAAAAAACAAGCATCTTCCCTTTTAGAATCATAGCCTAACATCAACTAGTTAGTGAGACGGATTTTTTTTAAGTTGGAAGATTTTTTTTTTTTAAAGAACAGAGGTGCTGTTCATACTTCTTGAGGTTACAGAGTGTTCAGACATACCTAACACACATATATAAAGCACAGAACATATTAATACATGAATTCATGCCAAAATAAAAGAGTTCATTCCAAATTTCAAGCTTATTGATGCATATATATTTCCAGTAAGCAAAAGCTTTAAAGTTGTACCCACTGTCTTTTGCAAAATAAACACCGTTGCTGCTATACTAAGCCTTCTTTCTTCAATCTTCCAGTTTTAACACTTAGTTTTCTCAAGGTTTTCAAAATGGCAGCTTGTTCTTTTTTTTATCTGTTGAATGTTAGAATGGTATACGAGAACACAAACAACATGGTGTACTTATAGAGAAGAGGACAGGTTGGAAAATGCTAAAGCTTATTTTCATGTGCAGGCTTAGTTTTCATTTCATTTTATTTTTCTCTAATTTGATTCGAAAACTTTTTACTTGATTTTTATAAGTTAGATTGACTAGAAAACTTAAGTGAAAGATTTGATTTATTATATGCTTGAGTTGATATGCATTTATCATAATGCCCCCTTGTGTGCAAACATACATCGTGTGCGTATATCCTATAACTTGGACCATAAGCGTATGTTTTTGTTTACTGACATGTATATATAACATGCCTAAGTTTGATACTTCTTGTATAATTTATTACATATACATTATATTTTTACACATATGCAAAGCTAATTACAAGTATTTATTCTTATATATATATATATATATATTATTTTAATTTTATAGCATAATTGACAGGATTAACAGAGGATTCATTATTCACATGCTTGACTCCGCGGGGGTTCCTTTGAAGCTACTAAAACTGATCAAGTACTCTCTAGAGACACCTATTTTCTCTATCAAGATAAATGGAGTTCCTAAAGGTTATATACAGAGTAACAGTGGGATTAGACAATGTGATCCTCTCTCTCCATATTTATTTGTTGTGGCTTTGGAATGGTTCACTCTTCAAATGGAACTGGCATGTTATCACAAATTCATCCAACCTATTTACAATATCCTCCCATAGGTAACTCACTTAATATATGTTGATGACTTATTAGTGGTGATAAAGGGTAAAACAAATGCTATTGATAAGGTCAAATCTATATTCACTGACTTAGAGAGGCTAGCTGGACTAAAACTGAATGAACTTAAAACTAAGTGCTACTTCAATAAATTCTGTTCAAATAAGCAAGCTATGCTAGAGAGATTGGGGTTCTCAGAGGGCCACCTTCCAGTTAAATATCTGGAGGTACCACTTTCAAATAATACAATTACAGATCTAGAATGTGGTAAACTAGTTGATGTCATTAGACACAAACTACAAGGATGGAGATCCAAACCGCTGTCATTTGCGGGTAGAGTTGAATTGGTTCATATTGTTATCGCCTCTAAAGTCATATTTTGGCTGCAATCATTTCAAATACCTAACTGCTCTATTGCCAAAATAAATTCAGTTTGTGCAGATTTTATATCGAAAGGGGCAATGCACAAAGTAAAATACTTAGATCTTTGTAGAAAGAAAGAGGAAGGAGGAGTTGTGCTGAAAAATTTATACGAGCTTAAGAAAGTCAATGGATTGAAATTAGCTTGGAATGTTCTAACATCTAAAAATCTGTGGGCTAGTTAGATGAGCTCGAAGTATCTAAAAGACAACTTTTGGACTATAAAAATTGATGATAATGCCTTTATTATATGAAAAAATATCCTAAAAACTAGGAATGAACTACAATCTTATTTAGATAGAGAGATTGCTACTGGAAATAACACGAACTTATGGAAAGACCCCTGTTTGAAATCACAAAGTTTTATTGACAGGCTAGGCTGGGAAGCTTTTTCAACATATGGAGCTCATACATGCAAAGTGGCTGAAATTATAGATAACATTGAATGGCATTATGACAGGAATTTGCTCAATTCAAACTACAAAGAGGAAATTCAATGCATAAACATTAAAACAGATGGAATGGAAGATATTTGGATATGGAAGAACAGCTCAGATGGTCAGTTCAAATTCAGTGGTGTAAGGGAGGATTCTAGAACTAAATTCCCTTTGGCTAACTGGGAAAAAGTGGTATGGAGCACGTCTAATAGTCCAAAAATGGCTCACACTTTATACAAAGCCATACTCAAAAAATTACCAACTAAAGACAGACTTTATAAATGGGGGATCTTGGAGAATACAATATGTTATTTTTGTAGTTCTGCTGAAGAAACACATGAACATCTATATTTTGAGTGGTAATACAGCAAAAGAGTGTAGTGTATACAAAAATTAAGATGCTTATAGACTAACACTGTTCGGAATATAGCAGAGGAAGTAGAATACCTGAACGGAGGGAGCAACCTCATGAAGCTGATGCAAGAGACTGGAAAAATTGGCCTCACAACCACCTTATGGCACATCTGGAGGGAAGGAACAATCAGGCTTTCAACAATAGACAACAAGATGTTTTAGTCCTTACGAGACAAATAAACCGAGACATTAACTTATTAATCGATCGGATTCTAAAGAAATTGCTTACCACTGCAACGACACGAGAAGAACTATAATTGGAGATGTTGATGTTGAAGGCGTCGATCAAATCAACTCAAGTAGTGAACTGGAAGCCGGCATAAGAAAGCCCTAAAAAGGAATGTTTTTAGGTTTTTACAGTTTGAAGTCTTACGTTGTCTTGTTATAGATAAGGATCGAATTTTTGTAAGGCTTTGGGCCACACAGCCCAGCTGCAATTATAGTAGTTAACCCATTTTAAAAAAAAAATTATCGGAAAAGTTTTCCGTATACAAAAACACACACATATATGGAAGCTTATCTAATTATTTATAGAAATTAGATTTTAAAATTTTAAATCAAAGCCTCTAATACATATATATATATATATATATATATATATATATATATAGTCAAAGGTTTGAAATTTTGCCATTATGAAGTTTGTACCTTCATGTACATACATATTTATTTACATATACAATAATTCTTTCTATATAAATATATGGATATTCTATCTTAAATTTTAGATGGAGGAGTTCATATACATATATCTAAAAAAATTATCATATCCAAAAATTAAATATAGTTTTAAACAATTTATGGATTCAGATATTGCCAATATCAAAAAATTTACCTATTCGTCTTATAAGAATTAAGATTTCAAAAATTAAAATTAGTCAATCATCCCTAAATCAGATGGCTAAAAACCGATTCGTTGCATATTTAACCTAGTGAATTTTTGTTTTTAGCAGAATGTTATAGCTCAAGCTCATAATCAGCTCTATGCAGTGCGCAGATAGAATCAAAATCATCTACTTGGGAATTGAGTTCAATAAGATGATGTCTTGGTAAATCCATTTATGTACATAATTTCTACAGCGTCGAGTACTTTGGTTGGATATTCAAGTAGTGTCATTTACGTATTGTTCTTTAAAAAAATTAAAGTAAATTTCAGAGTCTACAAAATTAAGCTATAATTTTAAAAAATGGTTTCCTTTTAAAATTTGTGGTAAATGAAGGATGATGAATTAAAATGATTTTTCATGTATTGTTCGTTATAATTTGAACATTTTCCATTAAGATATCAATTATGTAATTTTTAGGTTTGCAATCTAGATTTTCAAAGCTCAAAATTTAAGCTGCCGATATTAGATTCTAATATATATTTTTCACGCATCTTAAACTAATTATTATTTATTTTGAACTGTATAAGTTATTTATTGATGTTTTACTATTCTGTTTCTATAATTTTTAACACCATTCAACTTTGAATTTTTCCACATTTTCATCGGGTTGGGGGGGGGGGCACTGTTTGTTGTGTGTGATATTGAAACTGTTTAAGCGACTATTATACAGAAACATCGATATCTTTTACCCATTGTCAAAATTTTTGTGTGATATCGAAAATAATGCAGAAAACACTGTAGACCGACAAAGTATTGCAAACTGTGTACCATCTTGGTTTAATGAACAAAAATCACCCAAATACTCCAGTACACACATAATTACTTTGCTAATTGTGCAAATAGAATGTTACCAAATAAATTCATACCAACGACCTTTAGCAAGCTCCAAAACCATTCACATAAAATTGAGCCTCCTAGATATATCTTACCCTCTCATATTTCAAATACTACTTCCATTCGTGGGTAACAGACGTAAAAAGATATAAATTAGTAGAAAACTCATTTTAGTGCAAATATCAAACAATATGTTTAATTTTATATTAAAAGTTAAAATCCTTGTAACTAGGAGCGTCCTTGTAAAGCATGGATTCAAACTCTTTTAAAGAATTTAGTTGGTCTACATTCCTCTCTTTGTCTGTGAAGTTTCTTTAGATGTTATTCAAATGTGTGTTCTAACACCTATAAAATAGTATGAAGTATTTCTGAAGCCAATATAAATATGTAAGTGAAATGTTCTTTTCACGCCTTTGTAAGAGCTACTTACATCCAATGCCACTCGAGACCCTTCATACAAAGCTCCCTTTCCTTGACAATTAATATATAATTAAGCATGTCCTTCTTTCAGTAATGCACAATAAATATTAGAGGACGACATAGTGAAATATGAATAAATCTTATACCTCATATATATTTATCAACATGATTACATGTTTCATACGATCCTAATTTTTTTGACTTAAGGCTACAAAGATAATAACTTAGAAATGGTAATGAGGTTACTTATTACTGGAATATGTTGATACTAAAGGCAGCATGCTAACACGGATGCTTGACTAATGGTCTTGTATCCTTCGCATCTTCAATAAACATTTTTAGGTTGGTTGTTCTCTGTGCTCACCTATTTTCTAAAACTATTTCGACAATAGTGGTGAAAATGGTTTCAAAATTTATCTTATGGCAACATTATTCCCACCACCACATATGCATTGACCCTAAACGCAATTGTGTATCTAGTTCTAGCCTCAATATAGCAACTCATCTTTCAGCTTATTGTTGATTCCTAATAATTACTAATGAAATCGAGAATAGTTAGCCAACTTATCCCATCAAGCCTAGATGTAACATATTAATCATTGAGTAGTATGGCTGAATGAAGTGATAATTATGTGAAACTGCCATTTAATCATCTCAAGCTCTCAGAAAAGAAAATTTAATTCATTTTCAAATAACTTTCAAAAGAATTTCTCGTTTCCTCATGTAAAAACCTTGAAGATTATTGACTGCTCTATTAAGAATGAGTTGAGAGGGATGAAAGATAATTAATTACCTTTCTCTCTTACTTGTATGTTTATTACATTATTTATCATTTTCTCACTATTATTGTCTAACTTAAGTCTTCGCAAAAGAAATTAAAGTTTTATTTTGAATAAAAATAAATTAGTTAACTTTTTCAAGGAAAAATCTATTAGGCATGCAAAAATACCATATTCAATAATAATTTACTTTGAAATTTCAATGAGTATAAATCCACTCAAGTTTGTCATTCATGCAAACTTGAAATAGTTTCCTCTCAATACATGTGATAAAAAATGGTTATTTGTTCTCTCTTTTTTGTCCTCATTTGACAGAAAGTGACCCATTTGTAACCCAGAGGCTTTTGCAAAATACATAGGATAGTCACGTTGGAAATATGTTGTGGTTGAAGGATGCTTAAAAAAAGCTTGACATGCAAAAAAAAGTGTATTCTATTTATGTCATCGGCAAATTGTTTTCTTCGATTCTACTCTTGAAAATTTTCTTACTTCCTTTATTTGTGTTTTTCTTGGTACATCAAAAATTCATGCACACAAATGATACGACAAACATATGGTTACCTATAAATAACACTGCAATAAAATTTCATATCAAGGGCTAACTATTCACACCAACTTGCATTAAAATAAACATGTGTAATCTATCTTTATACATGCGCTAACCAAAATATGTGTACTTATTTTATATGAAAAATTATTTTGTAACATGAAATAGGTTCAATTTATATCCATTAAATCATGGCACGAATATCAAACTTTGGCAATAATTGAAATATGACATGGTTAATAAAAAACGCATGATTAGCAAACCATTATCTTGACCATTTATTTCATAACCTCACAAACACTAAAAACAACAGAAGACAACTTTGCAATCTGTATTAATTACAGTAGAAATGGAGAAGAGTAATATTGAAATTAATACTGTTGCTAAATCTAAATTTGTAATTATCCAAGAAAATTGTGAAAATAATATTGTTAATCAAACTTTTATTAACGCTTGAATTGCAAATTACATAACATGGAAAATAATTTCACTATTTACTCCACAGTGCATGGAGAATGAACTAAAGAATCATTGATCATCACAGTTCATATCAAGTATGTTAATTTGTCTAGTAAAAAAGATCAACTTATGCACGTTTATTTGTTTTGTAAATAAAAGATCTATTTTCCCACATTAGATACATATATTTTGTAATAGCCTAAGCAGCCAGCTAGGCAGAGTAAACAAAAGACAACATTAAAAAAAATAGTGTTAAAACTCCTATAGAACTTATGTTAGGTTATGAGCATGATTTTCAGTTACTAAAATCATAATACATTCTGTCAAAGTCACTGCAAATGAATAACATACATCGATTAGGTAAATAACCGTCCAAAATTTATGGGGCAGAAATTTCTTTCGAAAGTCGGTACAAAAGTGTTCTAAAAGGAATCTTTAGAAAATAATATCAAAACAAAATACTTGCAGTTGTAACAACTCTTTTCTGGTATTATCTATTCCCCTATCACCTATGGCTATCATGCTGTCATGAATCATGATGTTGCACCTAACTAACGGTGACTGCAAAACTTGAATACAAAAATAAGTAAAATATCTGTTAGTATTAAGAAAAACATAGCATCGAATAAAAAAATAAGAATAGTAAATGCGAATTAGTTGCCTTCATAATTTGTTAATCGTTAATATAAAATAGCTAGAGAAGAACATATCTATGAATATAAATCTTATACCATCAAATCTTATAGAAAGACTATACACAGCTAGAATTTGAATGGCAGTTCATCTTGAAATTCCAATATGCACAAAGATGAGTGCTGAAATTGTTTTGATCCAATTAAATTGATTTCAACTACATTATCTATGCATGAATTTTCAATTTTGATTTTCCATTATATCATATGTGATTCAAATAACTTAATTGTAAAGATAATTTGTGTTTATGAAGAGAGTTTTCATGAGATTGTTTTCTGTATTGAAGAGAGATTTGAATCTGTGTAAAATGCTTTATTGCAGAATGAAAGAGTAATACAAAACATCTTGTACAGTTCGGTATTTAAATACATAGTAGTGGGCCTTATACAATCCAGCCCATGTAAATAACAATGTAAAAGCAACGGTTGTGATGATCTCTGAATTGACGAATGGCTGAGATATAAAGCTTTCAATATATATACGTGGATTACCAGATACTGCTGAAAACCTCATTATCTTATTTTCGCTTATTCCCCCCTTCGAACCCTAGCTCTCTTAGGGTTAGGGTTTGAGTAAAAATCACTGATTTTCAGTAGAAATTAGAGATGATCTTTATTGATTTGAGTTGCGACAGAAGTTTTTTGAGCTGAACAATGAGAAAGTTGACGACTTTGAGATGCTTTCTTCTCTCGACCTTCGCTTAAGAAGAGCGTATCAATCTTGAGTTCTGAATTGATTAGATCCGAGTTGTTTCTTTGAGACTTTGATCTGTCTTGCTTCAGATTGAGAGGACATTGAGCTTTCTCAGATTGTAGCTGACTTCGCTTGACTGAAGATCCATTTTCTGTAACTCTGAGGTCGCTTTTGAATTGCAGAATTTTTTTTTCGATAGTGACTTGGTCAGTGTATCCGCCATTTGGTAAGTGGCTGGTAAGTGGTTTACTTGTAAATTCCCTTTGAGTACTTGGTCTCTGACAAAATGCAAGTCTATTTCAATATGTTTAGTCCTTGAGTGCATTATAGGATTTGCATTCATGTAAATGGCACTCTGTTTATCGCACCATAATATTGCTTTGATGATTGCATCTAGTCTTAGTTTCTTTATGATTGACTGTAGCCACATTACTTTGCTGTTACACTTGCTATGCTTCTATATTCGGCTTCAGTGCTGGATCTAGAAATGGTTGATTGTTTTTTTGAACTCCATGATATTAAGTTACCTTCAACAAATATACAGTATCCTCTAACGATTTTCTGTCATCAAGATCAGTACCCCAATCTGAGTCTGCAAAACCTATTATATTAAGATTTTTGCTTGCTTTGAATGTCAGTCCATGATTGATTGTTCCCTTTAGATATCTCAGAACCCTTTTCACAGCCTTCCAGTGCTCATCTAGTGGATTCTGCATAAATTGAGAGAGTTTGCTAACACTGAAAGCAATAGCTGGTCGTGCTATAGTGACATATTGTAATGCCCCTATAACACTTCTATATTGTTTAATATTACTTATGGCTTCTTCCCTGTTTTTCGATAATTTTTTGATTGCTTATCATTGGAGCAGCCATGGGTTTAGCATCTTCCATTTTTGTTTTGACAAGCAGTTCTATTATGTATTTTTTCTGACATAAGATGATTTCTGAATTTGAAATCTTGTGTACTTCTATTCCCAGAAAATAATTGATATGTCCCAGATCCTTGATTGAAAACTGCTTGTTCAGATAGCATATGACTTGATTGATTTCATCATGGTTGTTTCCTATAATAATTAAATCATCAACATAGATTAGTATGTAAATGATTGAGGATGTATTATTTTTGATGAATAATGAGGTGTCTGATTTGATAGATTGATATCCTATTGACATTAAAGTTGATTTTAATCTATCAAACCATACCCTCGGGGCTTGTTTTAGCCCATATATTGCCTTGTTCAGTTTACACACATGACTTCAGTCTTGTTCATAACCAGATGGCTGCATCATATAAATTTCTTCTTCTCGTATGCCATTTAAGAAGGCATTGTTGACATCTAATTGCCTTGTATTCCATCCTTTATATAGTGCAATTGTGATAATAAGCCTTATAGTAGTGGGCTTGACTACTGGGGAAAATGTCTCAGTGAAGTCAAACCCATACTGTTGAGTGTACCCTTTGGCAACTAATCTTGCCTTATATTTACTGATGGATCCATCAGGATTCCTTTTTATCTTGTATGTCCATCTGCAACCTATAATATTTTTTGTGTGCAGGTTGACATATTAGATCCCAAGTTTTGTTTTTCATAAGAGAATTATACTCTTCATCCATAACTGCCTTCCAGTTTTTGTTTTTCGCAGCTTGATCAAATGTACATGGCTCATCAGCATTAATGTTGGTAATATATGTCTTGGGTTTGAATATCCCACTTTTGGCTCTGGTGATCATGGGGGACTGGGTCTGATTGGAGCTTCAGTTTGAGGCAACTCAGTATTTTCATTGTGATTGATACTGCTTTCTGAATCATAGTTTTGATCTTCCTCATTCATTGGATGTGTAGGTGAGTGGATGGCATGACTGTGATCATCTTCCCACTCTGAGTTTTGTTGAGCAGATATTGGAGAGTGTGATTGATGATCAGCAGTAGTCCTCCTCATCTCTACTGAGCGCTTGTTTTCAGATACCAGTGGTAACTCAACTATAGACACACATGGATTGTGCACTTTTTCTGTAGATCTTACTTCAGAACTTTTAAAAGGAAATACTTTTTCATTAAACATAACATGCCTGCTTATAAAGATCTTTCCATTATCATCAATACATTTGTACCCTTTCTGATTAGAAGCATATCCCAGAAAGGTACATTGTTTTGATCTAAAATTTAATTTATTATTATTATAGGGTCTTAAACATGGAAAACGTAAGCATCCAAAGACTTTTAAACTATGATAATCTAGTTTTATCCCTTGCAACTTTTCAACGGGTGATGTACCATCTAAAGTTTTGGTTGGCAGTCTATTAATGAGATAGACAGCTGTACTGAAGGCCTCTGGCCAAAACTTTAGTGGTAGATTTGCATGAGCTAGTAACTATGCCCTGATTCTACTATATGCTTGTGTTTTCTCGCTACTAAACCATTTTGTTATGAAGTATAGGGACAGGTAAAGCGATGAATTATTCCCTTTACCTTAAAATAATCTTTAAGTGGCTTAAATTCAGTCCCTCCATCTAATTGTATGGTTTTGACATACATACCAAGCTATTTTTCAATCATTGTAATGAAATTTATCACAACATTGCATGGGTCTGATTTATTTTTCAGAAAATATATCCAAGCGTGTCTTGTGTGTGCATCAAAAAATGATATATATATTTGAATCCATAATCTGAGTGTATTGGGGTAGGCCCCCAGGGATCAGTGGCAATGAGTTCAAGTGGCTTAGAATACTCTGTTATAGAGTCACCAAATGGTAGTTTATGACTTTTCCCCATTTGACAATAGGTGCATACATAAGGAAGAGATATATTATTATATAATATATTATTTCAGAGAGAACTTGCTTAACAACTCTAGTACTGGGGTGACCAAGTCTGTAACGCCATATATCAAAAATATTGTTACTATTTTCTATTTCACAGTAATTACAACAGTTTTTCTCATTTGTGTGTTGGTTATTGTTGACAGATTTAAATCTGTATAGTCCTCCTTCAACATCACCCTGCAATAAAACATCTTTAGTCAGTATATCTCTAACAAGGCAGTACTTAGGGTAAAACTCAAAATAAACATTATTATCATTAGCAAATTGAGATACACTTATGAGATTATTTTTGATTTTTGGCACTCTCAGCAAGTTATATAAAAATAATTGTTTCTTCCCTTTAATGGTAGCATTTCCTATATGTGACATATTGATACACTTACCATTCCCCATGCAAATGGATTTTTTACCTTTATATTCTCTATTACCAAGATTTAAATTGACAAGATTGTTGGTTATATGGTTGGTTGCTCCCGAGTCTGGGTACCAGCAGTCATCGTTCATGAATTGATTATTTTCACTTGCATTATGATCACTGTTATCTGATTGACTGCTAGAACTAGTCTAAGCATGTTGACACTGTAATTTCCACCTTTTTTTATTGTTGTTGTGATTAGAGTATCTAAAATAGCACTTTACAGTAGTGTGTCCAATCTTTTCACAGATTTGACACTTTGGTCTGTTGTTACTAATGTATCTGCCCCTTCCTCTTGATCTGTTTGGATAACCTCCTCTCTGTGTGCCTCCTTTCTGTGCAGTCTGGTCTGACTTGTTATTATTTTGAACTTTGTTTCTTGAAGTGGCTGTGTAGTTGATTGTAAACTCTGATTCTTGTGGTCTTTTATTATCAATTCTGGCCTTATGAGAAAGTAGTATGGAGTAAACATCATCAAGTGATGGTAAATCCTTCTCTGATGTTATAACTGCAATAACTGATTCATAATCCTCACTCAATCCATTAAGGATGGTCAGAATGTGTTCTAAATCTGAGACTTTGTGATTTGCTGCCTCGAGTGAATCACCTATTCCTTCAATTTTTAAAATGTATTCTCTTATGGTGCTGTTGTCTTTCTTTATGCTGTGCAGTTGTCTTTAATAATACATCGGCAGTTGATTGTGTATTGAACACTTTTCAATAGTTGTCCATATATCGTTTGCTGTGCAGTTGTCTTTAATAATCCTCGTTACTTTATGCTGTGCAGTTGTCTTTAATAATCCTCGTTACTGACAATTTTGTTTTCTTGATCAGTTATACATTTGGAAGGATTGGGATAGTTCCAAGAATGTGGCCTTCAAGCCCATATCCTTGAACTGCAGTCACAATTTGTAATCTCCAGAGAAGAAAGTTATCTTCATTCAATTGAACTATGACAAGATTGCTTTGTGGGATAATCATAGTTTTGATGAGTTTCTCTGCGGCAATACTTGGCTGACTATTGTTACTTTCATTGGCTGAGCTTGCCATGCTGGGTTGATTATTCGTTTCATCACCCATGATGATCTCAAAAACAAGGAGGAATATGGAAAAGCAATGGAAATACAGAGCAATGGAAAAATATTCAATTAGATACAGAAAATAAAGGTACTGGGTCAAAAACTTCTCAGGGTGAATTTGATGCAACCGTATGACATAAATGATCTATTTTTTGATCTGATATGTCGTGCAGGAGGGCACCTTCTTTAGTTTTAGGACGATTCTTGATTTCTTGATTTCTTTGTTTTCTGGTTTTCTTGATTGATTTCTTTTCTGTGAGAATATGTGAATGAATTATGATGCAGCCACTATTGTTTAGCACGGCACTGAATTGTATCACTGACTCAATAATCCCTTCAAATGATGAACTCAGTTTCTGATGAAGATTGATCACCCAAATGATGACACAGTTTCTGATGCAATTTGATCAAATGAATAGATGGCTATTAAGCCTTTATAAGCTATGATACCATGTAAAGATAATTTGTGTTTATGAAGAGAGTTTTCATGAGATTGTTTTCTGTATTGAAGAGAGATTTGAATCTGTATAAAATGCTTTATTGCAGAATGAAAGAGTAATACAAAACATCTTGTACAGTTCAGTATTTAAATACATAATGGTGGGCCTTATACAATCCAGCCCATGTAAATAACAATGTAAAAGCAACGGTTGTGATGATCTCTGAATTGATGAATGGCTGAGATATAAAGCTTTCAATATATATACGCGGATTGCCAGATACTGCTGAAAACCTAATTATCTCATTTTCGCTTATTTTAATGTAAAAATTTTCACTATAAAACAAATTTCATGATCAAAGATCATTTTGATCGTAATAGAATAAAACTTAATACTTCTTTTCACAGATACATAACTAAGCAAGATAGTATTGTATTGAATATGAGTTGTTTACATATAGCTAGAAGGATAAATCACTGTAAGATTCCAAATATAGAAAGCTATAGGTCTATGGATAGTGATGTTCAGAAGTGAGCTATCAGTTGAAGATTGCAATAATAGTGTTGCGGGTAAAAAGCAGAAGGGAACATAATGGTAAATAGGAGAAAAATGCAAGGGAAAAAAGACTAGAATTGACTATTTACCCAAAATAACGGATAATTCAGTATGTTAAAAGAACATAATATAAAACATGCAAATTTTGAAGCAATTTGATAAAAGCACTAATTTAATGGGTTTATAGGGCGTATATGATGATATCGTTAAAGATAATCCATAACTCGATAAGAATTGTAGAAACATTTGCATATATATGGGGGATCACCAATATGTTAATCATTCACTTCAATTTCAAAAGATAGGCATACACCGAACCAAAAATTTGAGGCGGGTTAATAGAGGTGAAAAGCTTATGTAAAGAAAAAAATTAGATAGGTAATAAGGCTAAGGATTTTGTTGCTTGGTTTCCGGTAAAGCCTATTATTTACTTACAGTGCAGAGGTTGTTTATGATAAAGTGAAATGTCTTATTGTGTTTTTTTCTTTTATGTTGGACCATAACGTGGTTGAAGTTTCACAAACTATAAATCCTTCTTCATTTTCAGATAACATTTGCTTAAATTTATCGTTATCTAATTAATCGTGGGTGTAAAAAAAGGTCATAGTCACTATAGTAATTCATCGTTTCATTAATGGATATTTTTAACATTAATGGTTCTATGTTAATTTTATACCATGTATCGATACCTTTGTGAGCAAATAACATCTCGTTTAACCATGTACTTTATAAGAAAATGAATATCGGAGTTGACAACGTGTAGGCATTTAAGGTTATTTATTTATATTAAAAATTGGAGTTATTTGAAAGTTGAGGACAAATTTGAAAATAAGAGTAGAAATCATAAAATGTAAGCACTTGAAGGCAAAATGATATTAGAAAATTACTAAACTATCATAAATAACTGTAATGAATTGAGTTGAGACATTGTTGGAATTCCTATTGAATGAAAATATACATAATTCCCAGACCGCCAAAAATTACTAAGCTATACTAGTATATATATGGCTTTGCAATGAAGGAGTTGGGGCTTAGGGACACCCAAACGTATGCTTCGTTGTGAGGAGAGAGATCATGCATCATCAACATACGCGTGCCGCCGCGGTCCGTCCGACCGAACCGGGCCGGGCTTGGATCTAAATAATCCTATTTTTACTGCGAAATTGGGCCGGGGTTTCTAACAGTTGTTGGCTATATGAACAGACGTGACTGTTCGAAGGGATGCGGACGAAATTATAAATAGGAGAGAACTCTGATCACATTCAATTCCATTCTAATTTCTTCTGCTTCTTCTTTTCTACTGCTCTATACAATATATCACAAAGTTGACATACTCATTACAATCTTGTGCAGATTGCGTCTGTTGTATCTTGGAAGACTTTAAATAAAGTCTTAAGGAAATTGTTACGACAAGCCTCAGACGGAATTTCCTTCTTCAAACCGGTTAGGTTTATAATTGATTTACATATTTATTTATATATATCATTTTTTGTTTCTACATTGTACTATTTCTTTAAATAGTTTAATGTTTGATCTATCGCTATAGTTATTATTACTATACTTGTTACATTGTGGTGGTAATTTAATTACGACATTTTGCTCAATTTAGCAAATACAGACTTCCGGAGTAGTGAAAATATGACTGATAAACTTGTGAGACGAGTTTATAATTGATTATTCTCTGTTTTGGTATACTAGATGTATAACATCTTAAGGCTTTCCTGTTTTTTGCTAAAACAGAGATGACAACGGTTGAATTATCAACAAAGGCTACTACAGAAACAGGCCCGGTCCTTTTAAAGGAGATGGTGACGATTTTCTAACATGGCAGAATCAGATGTTATTTTATCTCGCCACACTCGGTTTGCAACGGTATTTCGAGGAGGAGGAACCGATTCCTGCACCAAGCAAGGAATCAGATGTTGATATGTGGAAGCATTTCAATTTTCTATGCAGAAACTATATTCTGAATTGTCTCGACAAGGTGCTATACAAAGTATATCAGTCTCTAAAGACAGCAAAAGCACTTTGGAATGCACTTGCCATGAAGTATAAGACGTAGATTATCAGTCTTAAGAAATTCATTGTGGACAAATTCATGGACCACAAGATGGTTGATTCCAAACCGGTGACTACTCAACTGCATGAACTGCAAATCATTATTCATGGACTCGAAGCAGAAGGTCATAAGGTTGGAGAATCATTTTTGGTTGAAGCCATCACAGGAAAACTGCCGCCGTCATGGAGAAATTACCACAATTATCTAAAGCATAAGAAAAAGGAAATCTCTTTATAGGATCTCATAATCCGACTGAAAATTGAGGCAGATAACCATGGAGTTACAAAACCAAGCGAGGAGGCATTTGTGGCTGAAGGTTCAAAAACCAAAAACAAAAAGAAGAATTTCCAAAAGAAAAGGAAAGCTCCAGACAACAAACCAAAAGACTACAAACGAACCAAAAAGTTTAATGGCGAGTGTTGGATTTTGTGGAAAGGTTGGACATGCCGTTAGAGATTGCAGATATAAAAAGGAACGCAACATAGAGGCAAATATAGTAGACGAGTCCAACTACTCGGCAGTTGTATCTGAATGCAATTTGGTTCAGATTCCTAACCAATGGTGGGTAGACACATGCGCTACTCGTCATGTCTGCTCTGACAAATCCATATTTCTACATACCAGAAATTCGATCATGGAGAAAAACTCTATATGGGTAATTCTGCAGTATCCATGATCGAAGGCAGTGGCACAGTAATCCTCAAGTTTACTTCTGGAAAAACTGTCAAGTTGAATGACATGCTCCACGTTCCATACATACGCAAGAATCTCATCTCTGGTGCAATACTATCAAAGAAGGATTCAAAATGGTATTCGAGTCAGACAAGATGGTTCTGTCCAAAGCTAGAATGTATATCTGAATGGGATATTTACGTGATGGCCTATTTAAGGCAAATGTAGCCGTTATCGGCAATAAAACTATGTATTCTGATTGTGCTATTAATAACATTGAAGTTTCTTACTTGCTTAAGCATGAAATTTTACTATGGCATAATAGATTGGACATATAAATTTTCGAAAAATGAAAATATTATCAAACTTGGGATTAATTCCGAAATTCCAAGTAGATAAGAACTACAAATGTGAGACATGTGTAGAAGCAAAAAAGGTTAAAAAACCATTTCAATCTGTTGATAGAAGCACCGAACCACTGTTCATACAGATTTATGTGATTTTAAATCATTACCTATAAGAGGTGGGAAAAAGTACTTTATCACGTTTATTGACGATTATACGCGATATTGCTATGTATATCTTTTGAATAGTAAAGATGAAGCATACACATCATTTATAAAGTACAAGGCCGAGGTAAAAAATCAGTTAATTAAGAAGATCAAAATTTTGAGATCTGATCGAGGTGGAGAATACGAATCATCATTTGAACAGTTCTGTGCCGAAAATGGTATAATTCATCAAACAACAGCTCCATATTCACCACAACAAAATGGTGTAGCCGAAAGGAAAAACAGAACGTTAAAAGACATGATTAATGCCATGCTTTTAACCTCTGGTCTACCAACGAACTTGTGGGGGGAAGCCTTAAATATGTATTATCACATATTAAACAAAGTCCCTCACAATAAAACATGAACAATTCCATATGAGTTATGGAAAGGACACAAACCAAGTTTTAAATACCTCAAAGTGTGGGGGTGCTTGGCAAAGTTCCAGTTCCGCCTCCTAAGAAAGTCAAACTTGGACCAAAAATGGTATATCGTTACTATTTAGGGCCAACCCAAAATAGTAGTGCCTACAGATTTTTGGTATTCAAGTCTGATATAGTTGATATTCATATAAATACAATCATGGAATCTAGAGATGCCTCATTCTTTTAAGACATGTTTCTGCATAAAAGGAATGAAAGGAATAATGTCCCCAAAAGGACAAGAGAAGAATCAAGTAATTCACATGAAGATAAAACTCATCATGAGATTGAGGAAGTTGAACCAAGAAGAAGCGTAAGGGCTAGGACTTTCAAGACATTTGGTTTGGATTTTTTCACATATGTGTTAGAACATGAACCTCAAACGTACAAGGAAGCAATATCATCTTCTGAATCTTCATGTTGGGAAGAAGCAATCCAAATTGAGATTGATTCAATTCTAAGTAATAAAACTTGGGAAATTGTTGATATTCCACCTGGAATAAAACCTATTGGTTGTAAATGGATTTCAAGAACAAAATGAAAGCAGATGGCTCTATCGACAAGTATAAAGACATTTTAGTAGCCAAAGCATATCGTCAAAAAGAAGGAGTAGACTTCTTTGATACATATTCGCCGATAACGCGAATAACCTCTATAAGAATGCTAATAGCAATTGCATCAATCTATAATCTAGAAATTCATCAAATGGATGTAAAGACAGCATTCTTAAATGGAGATCTTGATGAGGAGATCTACATGGAGCAACCTAAAGGTTTTGTTTCCAAAGGAAATGAAAACAAAGTCTACAGATTAGTAAAATCATTATACGGACTTAAACAAGCTCCAAAACAATGGCATGCAAAATTTGATAGTTTCATGATGAGAAATGGTTTTCGTATAAATGAATGTGATAAGTGTATTTATTATAAACAAATTAGACAATCGTATGTGATGATTTGTTTATATGTTGACGATATGTTAATATTTGGTCCAAATACTTAGGTAATAGAGACCATAAAGAAGATGTTAATTAGCAATTTCGATATGAAAGACTTAGGAGTTGTAGACATTATTTTGGAAATCAAAATAATAAGAACACCTAATGGAATTGAATTATCTCAGTCACACTATGTAGACAAAGCGATTGAAAATTTTCAAAAATTTGGAATTTAAGGAGTAAGAACACCTTTTAATCCATCAGAAGTACTGCATAAAAAAATTAATGAGAGTGTAATGCAACTGGAATACTCTCGTGTAATAGGATGTCTCATGTATCTCATGAATTGCACAAGACCAGGTATAGCTTATGCAATAAGTGAACTGAGTAGGTATACAAGCAATCTCGGAAAGGAACACTGGAAAGCACTAATGAGAGTGCTTAGATATTTAAAAAAATACCATAAATTATTCCTTACATTATGGAAAATATCCTGCCGTCTTAGAAGGATATAATGATGCAGATTGGATTGTTGATTCAGAGGAATCAAAATCAACGAGTGATTATGTATTTACCTTAACAGGTGCAG
This sequence comes from Allium cepa, assembly GCA_030765085.1. Lineage (NCBI taxonomy): Eukaryota > Viridiplantae > Streptophyta > Magnoliopsida > Asparagales > Amaryllidaceae > Allium > Allium cepa. The sequence goes on from CM060938.1 coordinate 405,909,031, forward strand.
CAATGTCATGGAAATCAACTAAACAAACATGCATAGCTCGGTCCACTATGGAATCAGAGTTCATCACTTTAGATAAAGCAGGCGAAGAAGCAGAATGGCTTCGTCAGTTTTTAGAAGATATTCCATTTTAAACCTGTACCGGCCATATGCGTACACTGTGATAACCAAGCTGCGCTAAGCAGAGTGCACAACTTTGTGTATAATGGAAAGTCATGACACATTCGTCGACGCCATGACGCAGTTAGGCAGTTACTCTCAAATGGGACTATTTCCATAGATTATGTGAGAACAAATGATAACCTAGCGGATCCATTTACTAAAGTTTTATCAAGAGAGAAAATTGACTGCGCATTGAGGGGAATGAGTTTAAAAGCCTAAACCACTGAGAGTTATCTTATACGGAAACCTGTCCTAGCGACTGGAGATCCCACAGACTAGGATCAGTAGGCAAACCAGTTCTGAGTAACTCAAGACGTAATGCATTTGCGTGGACATAGTCCAACCCCCTTCCCATGGTGCACAATATAAATGCATTCCTACAGAAGTATTTAAAGGTTAAAACTATGTTTTTTAATGATGACCATATCTTAAAAATAACAGGTGGGGTATATGTAGGATACCCTTAATGGTTGCGATCACCTATGTTAGTGTGAGCTGGATCGGCGCTGTGTGAATATTAAAGGCTTATATTTTCTATAAACAATCGCATAACCAAAAATTATTCAGGACCAAAATGAACACAACCAAGAGATTAGATGTGAAGGGAATCAATGCTTCGTAAAGCTTATTGTCTGGATATACAATAAAAGCTAACGGTTCAAGATGAAATAATTCACCGATTAGCCAAGTAGATCCGATAAGTTTTAACTAGGGAAAGTACAAAGTGAAATTCTACTTATCCACGATAAAGCATTATTCCATATGTGCACTGCGATATTTTGCTTTGTGTGGGGAATATGTATATTATCATTCATGTGGGGGATGGTTGGAATTCCTATTGAATGAAAATATACATAAGTCCCACATTGCCAAAAATTGCTAAACTATACTAGTATATATATGGCTTTGCAATGAAGGGGTTGGGGCCTAGGGACACCCAAATGCATGCTTCGTTGTGAGGAGGGAGATCATGCATCACCACCACACATGCGGGTGCGCCGCCGTCCGTCCGACCGAACCGGGCCGGGCTCGGGCTCGGGTTCGGGTTTGGGTTTGGATCTAAATGATCCTATTTTTACTGCATGACTGGCCGGGGTTTCTAACAGTTGTAGGCTATACGAACAGACGCGACTGTTCAGATGCGGACGCAAAGTGACAGAGGAGGTGCGACTTCTGAAGCGGGAGCGAACCGTTAGACGGGAACGGGTGCGACCCGACTGAAGAAGTGCGGGTGAACAGAAGCAGTGCGACGTGAAGGGATGCGAGGAGCAGGCGGGTGCGAACCGTTAACGAACAATAGCGGTTTAAAAGGCAATGGTGCGACTCATCAAGCGGATGCGACTGTTTGAAGGGATGCAGACGAAATTATAAATAGGAGAGAATCCTGATCACATTGTCATTCCATTCCATTCTAATTTCTTCTACGTCTTCTTTTCTACTGCTCTATGCAATATATCACAAAGTTGACATACTCATTACAATCTCGTGCAGAATGCGTCTGTTGTATTTTGGGAGACTTTAAATAAAGTCTTAAGGAAATTGTTACGACAAGCCTCAGACGGAATTTCCTTCTTCAAACCGGTAAGGTTTATAATTGATTTATATATTTATTTATATATATCATTTTCGTTTCTACCTTGTACCGTTTCTTTAAATAGTATAACGTTTGATCTATCACTATAGTTATTACTACTATAGTTGTTATATTGTGGTTGTAATTTAATTACGACATATTGCTTAATTTAGCAAATACAGACTTCAGAAGTAGTGGAAATCTGATTGATAAACTTGTGAAACGAGTTTATAATTGATTATTCTCTATTTTGGTATACTAGACGTATAACAGACATCAAATTAAAAATAGCTATAAATATGTAGAGAGAAGTTACGAGAGTTTAGGAAAATCCTTGAATCAACATGAGAGTTAAAAGAGCTTCTATTTTACCGTTATTTTAGGATGATCCTATGCTTCTTCACACGGGGTTTGCTCAATGAAGAATTGTTTTATTTTTAGTGCTTGTACATTCTAGAGACTTCATCATCTTTTTGTTTTAAATTTAAAGTCTAAATATAGGAGTTTGTACTCATTATAATAACCATATAATTCAATTGTTTTCATGTGAATTACCAGATCCAAACATTAATCAATTTACAACCGCTTCAAACTAAGTGCAACCTTGAGCAACAAGTTAGGTATTAATAAACCGATGATATTTCAAACTTCGAAAGACATAAATCGCATGTAGTCAACAATATTTATTTAGTTCAAAACCTTGACTATCTATTCGATTGTCCATAAGGATAAAAATTTGTTGCCCGATTTAAAATAAAGTTTGAATAGGTTCCAATTGGAAAAATATTCACTCATGATAGATATACCAAATACAAAGGCATTTGAATAGTATTTACCATGAATACATCACAATTAAGCACGGCTGCAGTCGTATATTGTTTATGGCACTATATGGGTGCATGGGTGCTACGTTTGGTCAGTACTAAATTTATTATGCATAAAAAAAATCGGTATGGATTAAATTGATATGGAATTGATTATAGTATTTGATAACAACGGTTGTGCACACCATATGTTAAAATTCAAATTATTATAAACACGCACATGCATAAAAATATGTTGGTAACAAAGAAGAGGAAAGAAAAAAAATCTCACTCCAATTCTGATTATCAAGATGACCTAAGGCTGCAATGCAGATTAACGTAATTGTCAACTCAATTTTACTAGATACTTGGTAGTAATAGCAATATCTATATATTAGAGTAAATCGAATGCACCTTTATTACAAACTATGAGTCGTTTTCTTCTTTAGAAACAAATCTTAGTGTTAAACAGCGTTTCCATTAAAAATAGTTATTCTATAAGAAATCTTTAATTTTTTGTATATACAACATGATTTTCCATTGAAAAGAATGTCTCATCAAACGCACGGACAAAGTAAGAAATATCTTCTACCTCGCATGGTCACCATGATTCAACGTAGAATATAATAATTGTAAACTCATTTCCATGTAATACCAGCAATAACATTTATGCACATTAAAATACAAATTTATATAAGAATCTATATGGTAAACATGTAGTAAGTTATTAAAAAAAGAATAATTCATTTGAAATGGAACCATGCCACATTTGCAAAATAGTTTAAAGTTTTAACATGTACCAACTAATGGAATCTATATAATTTTAAAGAACAATTATTAAATAACTTAGGACAACTTGATATAGCTATTATTAACATATGTCCATGAACTCATATCATTTTAAATATACATAGATAGCACAGATTGGCATCACATTAAAATAATACTTACTGCTTATGCAATTTCTCATCATATCAAACAAAAATGTTGACATAGAGATAGACTTCATCAATATTAAACGAATTATCTTCACTCAACTATAAGTAGTGAAAATAAAGAAAACAACCCCATTAATGTTTAAGTACATGCTTGGAGGATTACCAGCAAAATAAGGATCCCTAATGCGCTGATGTCTGAGAGAGAAAATGATATTTTCGAGAACTGTTTCTATGCAAGTGAAAACTATGATTAGAGAAGAATTTGGAAGATGGATGTGATAAATCTGATGCAAAAGCCAATTTGAGAACTAAATAAATTACTCAGTATGCATGAAACTTCCTTTTGTTGTGCGGAAATTAAATTGATTTGCACTAACTCCAAAACGTAGCGGAATGCTAATGCGGGGAAACAATCAAAATAAGAATCTAGCTTGTCGATTAATTGCCAACCACAAATTCAATGAAAAATAATCACGAATACAGAAATATAGAAGAGCAGATAACACAAAGATTTAACGTGGTTCGGCTAGATTGCCTACGTCCACACACGCAACAACTATTCTTTATTTCACTGGAAAAAAAGAGTACAAAAGAGAGATTACAAAATTATAGATAGTAGTGGAGAGACTAACCTATAATTACAAATTGAATAATCAATTTATCCAATGTGATACTCCGGATTTCTTTGGCACCAGATAATTGTATAATTATCTGATTTAAAATATTGAAAATACTGATTTATATATTAAACAAATAAATTTGATATTATTCATATCTATATATATGTGTGTTAAATTGAATTTAAATTAGAAATTCAAAAGATGAATATCTTAAGTTATTTTGAAAATATTTTCATGATTTTATTTCTTTTATATGATTGATTTTACATTATTTTCTTTAAAAAGATATATTTATAAAAATTAAGATAGTGTATTTACTTAATAGAAATATATATATATATAAGTTTTATAAAAATCATTTAAGGATTATTAATTCATGGAATTTCAAATGTAAGTTAAATGTTTACATAATCACAAATGAATCATAAGAATGTATCTAATTACAACTGTAAACAAATATGAACATATTACTAACTAATATAAGATATAAGAAATTCTTGGATAAGGGGTTAAAACATAAAATACATTGCCTTTAAACATTTGTAAGAAAAAATATATATACACTTGTAAAGTTTTGAACCCATATAACAACATTTGTAAGCCAAGCATCCTATAAGATACAAGTGGCAAAAGTAAAGAAAAAATATAATAAAAAAATCTTTTGATTTAGAATTCTAGGGAAAAAATGTTAAGTGTGAAACCAAGATACTTCTCACTTCAAAAAAAAATCTTTCTTCATCTTCTTAACCTGGAAGAAAAAAAAAGATAAAGAAAATCTGAAAATCCACAAGCCTGAAGCAAACTAAATGAAAAATCGAACAATCCTTTCAGAGCTGGAACAAATGCAAAGCTTCAAACTTCAAGTTTTCAATTGAGTAAACTGCAGCTCAAATTTAAGTTCAAGTTCGACTTTAACAAGTGTAAATCTCAAAGGGGAATAACAAGATTTCAGGTTTCAAGCATTCTGTTTCCATATCAAGGAAACACATTCCTCTGCCTCTTCAAAAAAAAAATGGTGAGTAAACAATTTCTATCCTTTTTTTTTAAAAAAAAAAATCTTGTTGCATGCATTAAATTTGCAGTGAAGTGTGTTAAATGATCATATGATTGTTTAATATGAATTATATATATTTATGGATTGAATGAGTGTGCATGTCTGTTTTACAGAACATTTGTTCTGTTCTTATTATTCAGGATTTAAGATTTGAAAGAAAATCATGTCTTCTATTTCTGATCATCTTTGGGACAAGGTGTATTAACAAAACTTTATTTTTATACCATGCTATCAATTTTAAAAATAATTTAAATTAAATCAGTAGTTAGATTTAACAGAAAGGAAGAAGATCAGTAAGGTTTAAATCATATTGAAACTTTGACGTAAATGATTCCTAAATTCAAGCTTATAATCTGAATTGTTATGGAAAATGATGATTTTAAAAACTAAAATCATGATTTAAAAACTTGAAAATCATGAGCTTTTGCAAGTTGATCAGATTTGGGACAACTGTCCATTACTGGCGATCTAGGAGGAGATGATGGCTGTAGTCGGGGCTGAAGGAAGTTGATAGTAAGGGGGTCGATGGAAAAATATCTGGTGAACTTCTCGAGCACCGAGGCAATGATAGTTTGTCGAACTAGGGTTTGTATCAGTTATTGATAAAGGAAGAATATCGGGCTGCTGCGCCATCGTCAGTGCATCGGAGGAGGCCGGTCATGGGGAAGAGAAGCGTGTGACGTTGGCAAAGCTTTAGGTGAAGTCTCGTGACCTCTGGTGGTCAGAGATGTCTGGACGAGGCGGTCTTTGGTCAGGGTGATGTGTTCCAGTGGGTACGACCATGTTGATTCTCGTTTTCGTATTCATTTTGGAAGGTAGGTGGTCGTGATCAGTGGAGTTGGGTAACGTCGTCTTGTTGACGATGGTCGAGTAGGCAGGAGCGCCGCCATGGGTTGGTGTGTGTGCACCAGTGCACAAGTTCGTTTGGTATCAGGATTTTGCTGTAAGTATGGTAGCTTCGAGAAATATGTGGGTTTTCTCGTATGCGTACTCGTGTTTGGAAGGAAGAAGTTTGGATTCTTCGTAGGTTCATCAGTGAGAAGAGTTGTTTTGGATCAAATTTTTGACTCGGGTATTTTCACTTGTGGCTCGGGTTAATTTGGGATGGTCTCGGAATGTTTGTATATACATCAGATTTTAATATAGGTAGTAAAGGTATTATCAGGTTAAGAGCAAAGGTAACTCAAAGCAGGAAGATGGACCAAGTTTTAAGCAAGGCAAAGCAAAATTTTAAACAAAGAGTTTCAAAGTAATTTTTGTTTTTTTACAAGTTTGAAATAAGATATTGATCAAATTTGTAAACAAGTTCAAAGCCTATTTATTAAGTCAAATGTGATTAAGTCGGTTTGAATTGAAAATCTATGAATAGTCAAGTGTATTGGATTTTTATTTAATAGGAACTTAAGAGATTTTGTACTCCAGCATTTAATTTAGTTAAATAATAATTAGAGATCAATTACCCAAATGATAAATTAATTAATTTAAGAAATTAAGGATTAATTTTTAGGGTTAATTAATTAATAATTTAACTATTAGAGGTTGATTAATTAATTGAGAATAATTAACCAATGGGATAATTACTTGATGGAAGTAATTAACGGTAAATTATTTGAGAAAAGTAATTGAGGATTAATTACTTAGTGTAATTAATTAAAGGCTAATTACTTAATGTACTTAAAAGTGATAACTAAGGATTGATTAATCAAGGTTATTCAATTAAGAAATAATTAAGTGATAAATAATTAAGAGGTTAATTACTTAATGTAAAAGAATTATTATGAATAATTACTTAATGAAGTGATTAAAGGAATTAATTACTCTGTGTAATTAATTAAGTTAATGTGGATAATTTTAGTTAATTAATTAAAGGTAATCATTTGATGTTGGGTTAAGTATATGAGATATAATTACTTAGTGAAGTAATTAGTGGATAATTACCGGATGTAATTAATTAAAGGAAATTACTTGATGGGAAGAGATTAAAGGATAATTACTTGGTGGAACAAATTAAGTGATAATTACTCAGTGTAATTAAAGATACCAAATGTAACGACCCGGAAATTTCGATCCCGTAAATTCCAGATAGTTAGGAAAAGAAGAAAGAGAAAGAAGAAGAAACAGGAACAAGTCACAGAAACCTCACATTCGCAGCGGATCAAAATATAGTATCACATAAATAACAGTTTTACAAAGAAGGACTGTATCAGTACACTTATATTTTTATAGATTGACATGTGAGTAAATAGGCTGGAATGGAATAATATGGACCTTTGAAACTAAGTGTGGGTACTTAGGGATTGATTTGAGAAATAATTGTTAAGCATAATAAGTAATGAACTCATAGTGGAGTACGAGTTACCCCGTTTTTTTATATATGCTTTGTGCATTAGAATTTCATGTTAGATGGGTTTCCTCATGCTGGTTTCCAGCCTGACCCGGGTGTTACTTTGATGTAATATAATAACAAATGGAGTGTTTTCCGGAGCAATTGTAACGACCCGAAAATTTCGAACCTGGAAATTCCAGATAGTTATGAAAGAAAGAAAAGAGATAGAAGAAAAAGAAGAACAGAAACACCAACATCTCAAATTCGCAGCGGATAAAATATAATAACAAATAATAATAGTTATACAAAGGAAAACTGCTCCGTCCCAAACTGTTTAAGAAGAAAGATTTACTCACCTAAATGTTTACTTCCTTAAACATTTTTATTTTTGCTAGATCATTAACAAACATTCCATCATTTTAGGAAAATAACCAAGGTTATTACAACTGGAAACCAATTCCTATTATCCTATTCTGAAAATTCTTCTTCGAATTCAAGATTTAAATTTCAGTTCAAATCTATTTCAAATTAATCTTTATTCAAATTCCAGTTTGGTTGTACCACTTAATTTAAGTCCAATAATTTAACAACCAATTACCGTAATATTTATTAGAAATATGTAACGCTTAGATTTCCTTTACTCAGCATTAATTGATTACAAATCAATTAATTAATCATCCTTTAATTAACATTCTTAATTAATCATCCTTGATTAATTATACTTTAATTACATTAAGTAATTAACCCTTAACTTATTATACAAATTAATTAAAAATAATTAACCAATATGATAATTACTTGATGAAAGTAATTAAAGATAAATTACTTAAGTGAAGTAATTAGTTAAGGATCATTAATTAATGTAATTAATTATTAATTAATTAATGAGAGTAATTTAAAGGTTAATTACTATAAATGGTTAAGGATATAAAATACTTTTAAAATAAATTTCCTAATTAATTAATACCTATCTTAATTTATAAATAAAATCCTTTAAAAATTAATATATTCATGAATTATTACAAGTGTTAGGTTATGATTTTCTTTAATAACAAGTGTAAGTGAATTATGAATGGTAAAAGACAAGTGTTAGTAAATTAAAACAAGTGTCAATTCTTTCTTTTTCTTTTATTTTAAAAATCATTAAATAAGCTACAAATATATCTCTCATTTCCTCTATTTCATTTTTCTCATTTCCTAAACAAAGCCTGTAAAGAAATCAAACCAGAGGAAAAATAAAATTCAAAATAAACCAGAAATCAATTATATTCAAACTGAAATCAAAACAAGAAATCAATCATTTTCAAATCTGCAACCTGTAGCAAAATTATCAGCAAGCAAGATTTTCTATTTCAAAAGATCACATAGCATTCAAGTATTTTCCAGATCAAAAGCATTCGGTTTTCAAAAAAAGAAGCAAGCATCCTTGTTTCAGTAGCTCTCTGTTCATCTTTTAAACAGGTGAGTAAATTCTTTCAAATCTGGATTTTTATTTGTATTTGGAAATATACTTGAATTAAGATTGTGATGGTTTGCATAAATATACACAAATAAATATATAAATGTGTGAATGTACATGACTGTGCATGTCTGTTATGACCATTTGCTCTGTTCCGAAATTTACAGGGTTCAAAACCTGTTTTAAAAATCAAATTCTTATTCTTTAATGCTTAATAGATGTTGATGTCTAAATAAAATGTGTTTTATTTGGCAAGATTTTAATTTTAAAAATATTTTTAAGTAGTATAAATGATTGGGTTGACTGGAAGATTTAAATATTACAGCAAAATCATATTTGGTTCAAATCTTGATTGATTAAAATTCAGGTTTCGATTGCTTGATCCTCTTCGTTTGCATAAACTAAGAATTTTAAGATCAAAATCAAGATTTTTAGTGTGGTAGATCGCGGGAAATTTCGAGTTGATCGAAATTTGCATATTGGTCTAATCCTATTGATCGAAAAAGATTGGGTCTCGGTATTGTGGCAGGAGTGGGGTCATGGGTTAGCGGGCATGGGAAAATTCTTAGTTTGGTTTTTATGGTCCTATGGTGGTCGGACATGGTGAGATTAAGGTTTTAGAAACCTTTTTTTTTCGATGTCCTTTGCGAGTTTTTCTGAGTTCGCCGGCGCATCGGCCAAGGTCGAGGAAGGTGGATTAGGTGTGGGAGATCCTAGCGAAGTTTCTGGTGGGTCGGTGTTAATTCTGGTGAACCAGATGATTGGGAAGAGGATGGTTTCTGATAGGATGGGTTCTGGATTTTGGGATCATTCGAGCTTGATTTTGTTTGCATTTTCGATTATGCGATCTGATGGTCGAAATTGAAGGATAGGGTCATAGGAGACTCATCGGCAGTGGTAAGCATGGTCGGAGCTTCGTCATCAGTTTGTGCACGTGCACGATATCTTGGGTATCTGTGTTTTCTATGTGATGATGAAGAAGATGAGCTTTCTCGGGTACGAGCTCGAAACTGTGTGATGTTGTTTTGAAGCCCTGACGTGCGGTAGTGCTCGCTAGAATACTCGGGTAGCTGCCGTTTTGACTCAGGTAGAAGATTATGTTAACAAGTGATTAAGGTTAACATTAGTAGATTTATAACAAATCGCTTAATCATTCTTGTAAAACAAAAAGTATTTATTTAAATGTTGATTAATTAAGTTATAGGCTAATGATAAATTATTTTCAAGGTTATTACATAAGATTTTTATATGTTAATTAAGAAAATTAATTTAAGATAATGGTTAATCCTTTAATAAATAAAGGACTTGAGAAATTAAGATTAATAAATTAATTAATAAGTAATTAGAGATAAATTAATGAAGTAATTAAATACTTAAAATTTAACTTATTAAATAATAATTAAGAAGGATGAAGTGTTTTATCATTAAACTTAAGGACTTTTGTTGATTTACATGTTAATGATAATTAATTCCAGAGTTTATTAAATTCTGATGATAATTAAGAAAGTGATTAAGATAAATGAATTATCTTAAAATTAATCAAGGTTTGGGCAATTAAGATGTATTAATTGATTAATTGATTTTTTTTAAAAAGGATTAATTAATCAAAGGTTAATTAATTGAGGATAATTAATCAGTGAGATGATTACTTGATGGAAGTAATTAATTAAAGAATAATTACTTAGTGAAGTAATTAAGTGATAATTACTCAGTGTAATTAAAGGATTAATTTATCTAACTAATCATAGAGTTGATTTTATTGATATAAGTAATCAAGGGGAGATAATTACTAATTAATGATCTTATAGGTGATTTTCTAAATAAATGGGAGATTTTCTAAATTTGATTTATTTAATGATAGTTTCTTAGTGGAAGTAATTAAGAATTAATTACTTAGTGGAAGCAATTAAGAATTAATTACTTATTGTAATTAATTAAAGGATTGAGTAATTATGGAAATTAATTAAGGGTGAGTTAAGGAGTGTGATTAATTAAGAAATAATTAATAAATGTGTAGGATAATTAATTTGAGTAATTAGTTACAGACCGATGAAATTAATATGGATGGGTAAAGGTTAATTAATTTGTGTAATTAATTAAGAATTAATTACTTATTGTAATTAAAGGATTATTAATCAAGGGTGATTAACTAAGATGGATAATTAAAGGATGATTAATTAATTGATTTGTAATTAATTAATGCTAAGTAAAAGTAATCTAAGTGATTGAGGTTAGTAATTTAGTTAGAATTAATTGAACTAATTTTGGAAGTGGTAAAATTTTGTTTATGAATGATTGAATGATGATTAAATGTCTTGAATTGATTGATATCTTTAATATGAAATGCTTTGTGATATGATATGTTTTAGGTGGACAATGATAATGTGGTTATCTATGATGAAATGCTGTGTAAAGTGACATCCGGTGTTTAAAAGTAAATTGTATTCACTTGAATAACTTGGGTTAAGATGTCACTGGATTCGAAGAGACCGGAGTCAGGTGTTAGTAAATACCCGAAACCACTTCGATTTTTTATAGATTGATACATGAAATCAATAGACTGGAATGGAATGATTAAGTGAATTGGACCATTTAATCTAAGTTTTGGTACCTAGAAATTGATGTATGAAATAAGTGATGTCAATATCAAATTGTGAATTCGTAGTAAGATACGATTTACCCGGGTTTCAAATAGTTGTATGCATTGGTATTTCCATGTTAGTTGGGCTTACTCACGCAAGTTTCCAGCCTGACCCGGGTGTTACTTTGATGTAATGCTCGGGTCAGACCGAGTATTACAGATTTTCAGGTAAGGACGTTCTAGAGCCCGGGGGGCGAGCTGGATTGCAGGAACGTATGGAGTGTATTCCGCTGTGACATATTGTAGTTTATCTGGGACATGTTGTTTTAAACTGTCCAGTGTTGTATAAATGTTGTAACTCTGATGTATTAAAATGTAAATGACTGATACAGTTCTTCTTTGTAAACTGTTATTTATGTGAAATTATATTTTGATTCGCTGCGAATGTGAGGTTTCTGTGTCTTGATTCTGTTTCTTCTTCTTTCTCTTTTCTTCTTTTCCTAACTATCTGGAATTTTTGGGATCGAAATTTCCGGGTCATTACATTAAATGATGATTTAGTGCCTTAAATTGATTGATGTCTCTGATATAAAATGTTTTGTGATATGATAATGTAACGACCCGAAATTTTCGATCCCAAAAAATTCGAGATAGTTATGAAAAAGAAGAAGAGATAGAAGAAAAAGAAGAAACAGAAACACCAAAACACAAAAACCTCACATTCGCAGCGGACCAAAATATAATTTCACATAAATAACAATTTTACAAAGAAGAACTGTATTAGTACACTTATATTTATATACATCAGAGTTACAACCATTACCAATCACTGGACAGTATAAAACAACATGACCTCATCATCACAGCTTAAATCAAACATATCATACCAATAGCATCACGAAACACATATTAGGGATAACAATTAAACCAAGACTTTCAATATCGTTCGATCATCCATACACAAGGTTGATTAGTCATACCATTCTAATTAAATTAATTACTTCCATCATTTAATCATTCATAAACAAGATGGATCATTTTCAAAAATTAATTTAATTTATTTATAATCAAATTAATCACTAATTAGGGATGGGCACGGTCGGTTAACCGAACCGAACGGTTAATTAATCGATTTAACCGACCAAATTATACGGTTTGGTTAACCGAACCGAAAATGAAACTAGATGCTTCATACCGACCGAACCGCTCATTTTTAACCGCAGTTAACCACCTGTACCAATCGGTTAACCGCTGAAGCTCCATCGGTTAACCAACAACTGGGTTACTACGATTAACCATACAATTAACCGCAATTAATGGTTAAAAATTAATCGATTATGATACAAACAATTACAACAGTAACTAGTAAGGCAGTGATAAAGTTATGCTACAACTCAGCATTACAATGTATTAAATATTAATCAGTGACTAAACCACTTAAATAGCATATTACATCCTAACCCTTGACCAGAGCAAAAACTTAAAGAGTTCAGAATATTACATAACAATCAGTACAACAAAAACTCAGAAAGCGTATTAACCAAGACCAGAGTAAAAAAACAACACCTCAGCAGACTACAGTTACATAGACTCCATATATCACCAAAGACCAAAATTACAATAAATTTATTACAAAGTAATTTACTACAAAGTTGTAACTCAGCTGCTCAGCAACTTGAAAAGAAGACTAATGATGAAACTCACCATGAAAGCCAACAACTCAGCAACTCAATAAGAAAACTTCAAGCTTCAAAGGATGATGAAACTGAATCACTAATGATGAAACACAGATGATAATTATAAAAATGATGAGATTATAAGAAACTCGGTAAATGCTAAAATTGTGTAAACTGTAAACTGATGCAAATATATGATTATATATGAAACCCAACAAAAAGATTAATATGATGAATAGACTTAAACTTAAATTGTGTAAACTATAAACTGATGGGAATATAAAAGTGTAAGCTAACTGATCATCCAGTTATTACAACTTAGCATAACTAAATTTTGAAGCCTTCACTACTGGATTAGCTAATTATTCTTCTTGGAAGATGCAACAATTATCGTTTGAAACTTTATATTTTTCTGTAATCTTAGTTTTGTGTGTATTTGGATCAACTCCACTTTAAACAAATAGCCCATACATATTTGACCAATTTCAACCTAATCATAGAAATTAAAATAAGAAAGCATTAGTTTATTGTAATTGTAAATTTTTGGCATTTGTTTTCCCATTCTCGTCTGCTTCTGTTTGTTGCACATTTCATATTAAGTAATAGTAGTATTACATAAGATATACATCACTATTTCCCTTTATATATATCATCTTTGAGTTATGATATTGTTGTGTGTAATCAAAAATGATGCAAAAGAGAAATTGAGTTTGCTATTATTGGAAATAAACAATAATAACATTAAAATTGTACGTTATGTTTAAAGTATTAAATTATAGTATTGGCAAGTTAGTTTAAAGTAGAAATGCATTGAATGCTAAGCTAATAATGTACCATCACCAATCCATGACCATATCATCACAACTAACTACAGACTAAAGGAACTATTTGTTTGAACTAATTTGGAAACGGTTTTATTACGACATTATTTCTTCATGCCACTCATATTTCAAAACAGAATATTGCAACTATGTAGGATGTTAATTTGATTTTTATATATCTATAGAGAGAAATTTATAATTATATACCTTATAGGAAATTGAAAGATAATCAACAGAAAACACATCATTGTTAACAAATGTATCTGTAAAAGAATCACCGCAGCAACATGGTAATTTAATAAATGTCTCTGTATACCTTTATTGGAAATTGAAAGACAGTAGGCAGAAAACACTTCATTATTAACAAATTCTTTTTAAAAGAATCACCAATGCTTCATTATTGGAAGAAAATGGTAATATGTACATACAGTTTCCTTAATAAACAAATTTTAAATTTGTAATTAAAGTTGATTCAGTAAATCAAAGCAGATTCATCTATTAAGTCACTATATACACTAATTCACAACTTAACTACATATATATACCGAACTGAATTTGGCGAGTAACTGGACTAGGACAGTAGATCTTAATTCAAATATGTACAATTTATTTTACCAATAGAATCAAACATCGGTAATTAGTATTTATACTAATACAGAATTTAACCTAATAGAAAAGCGCACTCACATTCTTTTTCTTCATTCTTGAAGCCATTAATTTCTGAACCATCTTCGATATGACTATCTCTAGAGTGAAGCTTTGTGACAAACATCGGCGATTACTGGATGAGATAAGCGCTGAGTAGATCTAGGTTTCACCATTTCTAATTTTTCTTTCTGATTTCGTATAGATATAGAAATGAGAACTGGATCGAGAATGGAGAATACTAGGGCACGGTAATGAATAGTTATCGATTTGGGTATGGGTTGTTTATAAATGGGCTAACAGTCATTTTGGACTGCAAAAAAAAAGCTTAATTTTTTGGTCGGTTAACGGTTAACCGACATGGTAGATTTTGTTAACCGTTAACCGAACCGAAAATATTCGGTTATGGCCGGTCGGTTAACCAATAATGTCGGTTAACCGAAATTATCGGTTAAGTCGGTTCGGTTGACGTCGGTTGAGTCAGTTAAATCGGTTAAGTCGGTTAAATGCCCACCCCTATCACTAATATTTTAATTCACTAAGGTTGCCTTTACTTATTCGTTAATTAATCAATTTTTAATTATCCAACTTAATTAATAAATCTTGATTAATTATCTTTAATTACAAAAAGTAATTATCCTTTAGTTAATTACACAAATTAATTACCCTTAATCATTTACAGTAATTAATCTTTAATTACTTTATTTATTATATTAATTAAAGATTAAATAATGATCCTTAATTAATTATTTCCATTAATCAGCCGTAATTGATCATAAACAGTAATTAACCATCCTGTAATTACTTACCTTGATTAATTAATTCCTTAATTAATTATACTTTCCTTAATTAATTTCATCAAGTAATTAATCTTTAATTGCTACTCCTATATAATTAATTTTTAATTACTTTACACTAAGTAATTTCTCTTATATTAATTATATCTAGTAATTT
The DNA here is from genome assembly GCA_030765085.1 of Allium cepa. Lineage (NCBI taxonomy): Eukaryota > Viridiplantae > Streptophyta > Magnoliopsida > Asparagales > Amaryllidaceae > Allium > Allium cepa. The sequence goes on from CM060938.1 coordinate 405,924,640, forward strand.
ACCCACCAATACTTCACTAAAGTAATAATGAATTCTAATTCATCTTATTTTTATTGTAAAGCGAGTTATTTTAAATTGGTCCGAAACAAGATGACTGTGTCATCTCTGGTTGATCGAGCTACACGAGATTCGGGGGAATGGTGGCGTGAAGGACCAACGAGGTGTGGCCGGAGGTTGTCAAGCTCTGATACCAAATGTAACGATCCGGAAATTTCAATCCCGAAAATTCCAGATAGTTATGAAAAAGAAGAAGAGATAGAATAAAAGGAAGAAAACAAAAACACCAAAACATAGAAACCTCACATTCGCAGCGAAAAACACTCCATACGTTCCTGCCCTCCAGCTCGCTTCCTGAGCTCCAGAACGTCCTTACCTGAAAATCTGTAATACTCGGTCTGGCCCGAGCATTACATTAAAGTAACACCCGGGTCAGGCTGGAAACCAGCGTGAGTAAACCCATCTAACATGAATGACAAAAGCATACAACATATATATAACTCGGGTAACTTGTATCAATTACAAGTTCATAAATTTTTATAGACATTACTTATTTCACTCATCAATTTCTAAGTGCCAAAACTTAGATTAGGTGGTCCAATTCACTTAAATCATTCCATTTCAGCCTATTGATTTTACATATCAAATCTGTAAAAAATTATTATAGATTATAAATCGAAGTGGTTGCGGGTATTTACTAATACCCGACTCCGGTCTCTTCGAATTCAACTACCATCTTAACCCATGTTATTCAAATGAAACACAATTCAACCTTTAAATACAAGATGTCACTTTTTATACACTAATTCATCCTCAATAAATAACCATAGTATCATAGTTCACCCAAGCATATCATATCACAAAACATTACATTTCAGAGATATCAACCAATTCAAGACATTTAACATCATTCAATTGTTCATAAGCAAGATTGATCACTTCCTAATTAATTTTAGTTAATCTCAAATTAAATTAATTATCAACCTTATCACTTAGATTACCTTTACTTAACACTAATTAATTACAAATCAATTAATTAATCATCTTTCAATCATTTAAAATCCTTATACGAGAAAATAACAAGTACGCTCTCATATATATATAATTCAACTATAATACAAGATGTCACTTTTACATGGCAAATCGTCATCGATAGATAATCACAATATCACTGTACGTTTAAACATATCTTATCATGTAATATTTCACATCAGGGATATCAGCCAATTCAAAGCATTCAACATCATTAAATCATTCATGTGCAAGATTTATCATTTTCAAAATTTATTTCATTTGTCTCTAATTAAATTAGATTTTTTTTCTTAATCACTTAATTTACCTTTACTTAACATTAATTAATTTCAATCAATTAATAAATCATCTTTTTATTATCCATCTTAATTAATCATCTTTGATTAATCATCCTTTAATTAAAATAAGTAATTAATTCTTCGTAAATCACACAAATTAATTTACCTCTACCCATCCATATTAATTACATTGATCTTAATTACTTACTTAAATAAATTATTTACATCGATTAATTATCTTTTAATTAATCCCACACATTAATTAACTAACCCTTAATGAATCAAGTAATTAACTATTCTTAATTAATTAAACCTTTTCTTTAAATTAATTACATTAGTTAATTATCTCTTAATCACTAATCAATGACCCTTCATTAAATTAGACTCATTAACCATCTCTAATTACTTCCCTAAGTAATTACGCTTTGATAAATTTATTAACCTTCATTAATTACATTAAATAATTAACCTTTTTAATTTATTTCTAAATTATAATATTCATTTCATTAAAAAAATACTTAGAACTTTATTTCAAAATTTTCCCAACATATAATTACTAAAAATCAAATAATTTAAACATTCCTTTATTGTTCAGATCTTGAAACTTGTGTAAAACTTGTTTAAATCATTTTAGTCTTACTTTTTACTCACCTTAAACTATGTTTGAATCAGAGGAATTGCTTCTCTTCGAGACCCAACCCGAGTCACCTTCCATCTCCAAAACACTGACACACCAACCTTGTCGTGCACGTACACCGATGCTTCACGCCACCGTGACCTTCACCGCTACCATCCATATGTCGTCGACGAACTCAAGAGTTGACTTCGAGCATCAATTCAACACCACCAAACCCAAATCGAATTCTAGTATTCCAGTGGAAACTGGAACCTGACCTCACCAGAAACTACCCCTAAACCACCGTCGTCGTTCAACAGAGTTCTCCAAACTCCATCCACGGCCTCGCAAGTCCCCATGCCATCTTTTCCCAGAAGCACTCGCAGCTCAATTCACCAATGAAGCCTCTATGATCAATTTCCATAACTTCGACAGAACTAGGGTTAATCAACTCAAATGAACTATCGCTGATGCCACGACGATCTACCCAACTCCTTATCATTTTTCCCAGTCTCAATGACCACCAGGCTAGCTCCAGCCAAAACCTCAACCTCCAGAATCTTCTCAGTAACCCGAACTTGATCGAAAACCAAAATCTGATCATTCCCGGATTGCAAACCCAAAACCAAACTAAAACTCGTGAAATTTGTTTTAAAAATAGAGTTTTCCAGAGTTGAATCAACTTACATGCTTGAATTTAGAATTTAAATTATTTAAATTTTTCATTAATTTTGAAAAGATCAACTGTTTTACTGATTCCAGGTGAATTTTAAACGTATAATACATAACTATTTTTTAAAAAACCAAAATCTCATCTACACAAACTTATTTTATTTAAAATTTAAATCCTAATATCACATAGATAAAGACTTTAGTTGATTTTTGCTTTGTTTTTTAATTCTGCAGTCTAAACAGGGAAGAACGGTTTAAATCATTATGCACAGAACAGATGCACACATATATCCAGAGATTCATGCAAATATATACACTTGCAAAGTACAAATCTAATCCAGGAATCCATATGCACAGATCAAATCTACTTAAGCTTAAAAAATATGGAATTACTCACCTGAAAAACAAAGTTTTAGAACAGAGAGTAATACTGTTTTGAACTGTAGTTTGATATGCCCTTTAAAACTTCTTGTTTCAGATTTTCCCAAAAATCTACTTATTCAAATACAATTTGATTTAAATGAACAAAGCTTAGAAATTTAAGAATCTAATTTTGGACTTGTATTTTCTTTTTCTTTTTCTTTTCCTGTTAAAACCAAACAGAGGCTAATTATCTATATATACTCAGTCCTGCACTTGTATATAAATTCAATACTTCAACTGTTTTCCAGTCAATAATAATCCATGCACATCATAATCTCAACTTTTCTTCACAGATTATATCATACATTAAACAATTATGATTTCTAGTTTTAAAGCTTTTGTTTACTCACGCTGGTTTCCAGCCTGACCCGGGTGTTACTTTGATGTAATGCTCGGGTTAGACCGAGTATTACAGCTTTTCAGGTAAGGACGTTCTGGAGTTCAAGAGGCGAGCTAGATGGTAGGAAAATGTGGAGCGTTTTCCGCTGTGTGTATTATTGCTGATTATCTGGGACATGTTGTTTTAATCTCTCCAGTGTTGTATAATGTTGTAACTCTGATATATTAAAATATAAGTGTACTGATATAGTTCTTCTTTATAAAACTGTTATTTATGTGATTTTATATTTTGATCCGCTGCGAATGTGAGGTTTCTGTGTTTTGGTGTTTTTGTTTCTTCTTTTTCTTCTATCTCTTCTTCTTTTTCGTAACTATCTGGAATTTTCGAAATCGAAATTTCCGGATCGTTACATTTGGTATCAAAAAAAGGAAGAAAGGGAAGCTGGCCGAAGGATAGGGAGATTGGGTCAAGAGTAAATAAATGAATGGGAACAAAAGAAATAAAAAGAAGTAAAGTAAGGAGGAGGAAAGGAGACTTGTTCCAATTCGATCTCGGTTTAGTTCGAGAAATCCAGGAATTTGTCTTGGGTAGAATAATAGTAACATAATGTTTCAAAGTTAACATAATCAAGTTTTAAATAATACACTTAATTATTATTTGATATTAAAGTTTTCATTTAAGTGTTTGGTAAATTAAGTTGAATTATTTACTTAACTTAGTAAATTAATTCTTAAAGTTTACTTAATTAACAATGTAATTTAGGGTTGATTGTGGTTGATAAATTTAATAATCAAAGATTAATTATTGAGTAATTAATTTATTTATAATTGACTAAGGTGATTAATTAATTAAAGATTAATTAATCAATGGAATTAATCAAGGTTAATTAATCAAGGAAATTATTTAAGGATGAAAAATTAATTTGTAACAACCCGCATATTTATCGATTTTATATTTAAATGTTTTATTTAAATATTTTATTGCTAGTTGGATTTTTGTCCGAAAAGCTACTTTTTGCAAACAGCCGAATTAGGACTCGAGACCACCTCCATTGAGTTCAAAATGCCGTTTGCGACCTTTTTGAGTATAAACTTTGATATATTTGGAGTTAGTCAAAAATTTGACCTTTTTCACTTTGGGTTGAGTTTGGGTTCAGCCCACTAGCCAACTTATACTCAAAACTGAACCACTCTTCCCCATTCACCCTCACTTCTTCCTCTTTTCAATTCTAAGGCAATAATGGTGGGAGAGATTGGAAATTAAAACTCCAAAACCCTAGTTCCTCTTGCAACCTCAAATTCCTAGCTCCAAATTCAAGAGAACCCATTGGTAAGCATTCTCTTCTTCTTCTCCAACTTATTCTCTTACCAATTTCAGAAATTCCTAAACCTAATTTTGGGAATATTCTTGTTTTGAGCATAGATTCAAGCTCATTTGGGTTGTGTTGAAGAGAGGTTGATTCTCCATTTGCTTTCAAGCTTCTTCTTGTTTGATTTTGTAAAAAGGTGAGATTTTTATCTCACATCTTAGTTTATAATTATCTTCGATTGTTATGTATGAATTCCTAACACTTACTCTTGTGCAATTGATTTTGGTTTGGATTGATTTGGTGTATATTCCAATTTTGGTATTTTGAAATCAAAATCTATGAAAATCCTTTTATGGATATTAGGACATGGATATTTGAGGCGTATCGACGAGTCGTTTAAGGCTGGGTTGTCACTTGGCGCAAATCCTTAGTCGTCACTTGCTCGTTCGATCATTTCCGATATTCGTTTGGCCATTTTTGGTCGAGGTTCAGAAAATGCTCTGAATTCCAGTTTCAGACGTCTGAACCTGGAATTTCAAACGTCTGAATTGGTTCTATTTCAAACAGAAAGAAAATAGGCTAAAATATGCCTATTTCAGACGTCTGAAACACTTGATTCAAACGTCTGAATTGTGTTCGGGAAATCTTTATATTTCCAGATTCAGACGTCTGAACCACTTGTTTCAGACGTCTGAAACTGCAATGTTTTACCTGCTTGCCTATTTTGTTTACGAATTCCAATTTTATCGACTTGTGTTGGTTCCCTTCTATTGTTATCATTTAATTATCGACTTTGATGACATTTTCTTGGGAATTTTTGGAAATATCCACTTTGATGGATTTAATATCGATTTCTTTGGATTTGATTCACGTCTTCGTATGTGAATTTTGATGATTGATTGTTCCTACAATCCTTTCGATGATTTGTCACTTTAAAAATATAAAGGTTTCTATACTAGTAGTAAATATCAAAACTCTTTTCATCAAAATGATTTCAACTCTATTTTCAATTACAAAGCTCGTTTCCTAAACCGTTTTCCAATCTACTAGTATATACAAACCTTTACCTCACTCGTATGAGAAATCTAATTAAATGACTTAGTAAAACAAGTGGTATGAAACTCTTGCGTTTACTTCGTTGGTTAATTCTTGGACTTGTTCGATTGAATCTCTTGTGACAATTTTCTTGTGGAGATCTACAATTTGTTCGAAAATATTTAAGTTAAGCTAGTGGTTATGGGACATGATGCTAAACTCATATATTTACTAGCTTATTGTAATTGACACTTCTTGATGATCAATGATGATCATTTTATGGTTTAGACTAGCAATTGTGCGATGTCTCTTTGTCTGCGAGGGAGACTAAGCCCCGCTTTGTGGAGTTTCGACTCAAATTGGTAGGGTAGCAACCCACGGTCTTCGGACCATTCGTGTGTCAGGTCTTCGGACCATTCGTGTGTCAAATTAATGGCTATTTACCATGAGATAGCTTCTCGTTCGTGTGTTACAGCTGTTGGTGAGTTTTCATGCTCCCGTTCGTGTGATAGGCCTTCCCCCCTTTTATTTTATGATTTCTGGATTTCGTGTGTTGAATTCTAGAATTTATGCTTCACCAATTTTAGTGATTTTCATTGATATGATTTATCAATTTTTGTGCATTGGTGAATTCGTGTGTCATTAACTTGTTATGAATACAAGTTTTGGGTATGATACCCTTTTTGGATCTTTGAGAAGATTCTTTGATATTGATTAATCGTTTGTTGATTATCATTTACATACTTATAGTAGTATGCCATTATGGATATTATACGTCTATGCCATATCTTTCGTTCTATATCATGTTATCTGATATTTATAGCTAGACTGATCCGTTTATTATTTTCTTATAAATAATACTCGGGTCAGACCGAGATGTTGCAGGTGCTTTGACTTGACTTCTCTCCAGGGATCCATTACTCTGACCTTTTGCTTACTACTTAGATTAGTAGTTTTTGTTGTATACTCTTGAGGTATTGACTCATTGATGTATTCTTTTGTATAGCACATGTTGCTATTATTTTGTGTTATTGTGGATCTTTCTGACCACTACTCTGATGTACACTTTTATGTGTAATATTCATATCTTATTCCGCCTTTGTGATATGAATTATCTGTGACTGATTTATGTTATGTTTATTTCTATATTTGTCTGAAGATATTACAGCCACTGTGTAGTAGCTTTGAGTTTGTGTCGGTATGTCGGATTGTTATACTATCTGACATATCAATGCTCACGCAAAGCAATTACACGGATGGTCGCTCCTCAACAGCCTTATTCTCCGTGCTAGTTGACAGCATTCACCGTAATGTTCTTGGCTAGCGTGGGTATAGTGGCGGGGCGTCACATAATTTGTTGATTAAGGATTAATAAATTAATTTATTAGAGATTAATTGATTAATTGGTGGTTAGAGATTATTAATGTAAGAAATCAGAGTTTTATTTACTCAAATGATAATTATTTAATGTGAATAATAAAAGGGGATTACTAAATGGAAGTAATTAGTTAAGGATCATTAATTAATGTAATTAATTATTAATTAATTAATGAGAGTAATTGAAAGGTTAATTACTGTAAATGGTTAAGGATAATTAATTTGTGTAATAAGTTAAGGGTTAATTACTTAATGTAATTAAAGTATAATTAATCAAGGATGATTAATTAAGAATGTTAATTAAAGGATGATTAATTAATTGATTTGTAATCAATTAATGCTAAGTAAAGGAAATCTAAGTGATTAAAGATTTGTAATTTAATTAGAGATTAATTAAATTAATTTTTGGAAATGATCCATCTTGCTTATGAATGATTGAATGATGATCAAATGTCTTGAATTAATTGATATCTCTAATATGAAATGTTTTGTGACATGATATCTTTTTGGGTGGACAATGATAATATGTTATCTATCGGTGATGAATTTGCTGTGTAAAAAAAGTGACATCCTTTATTTATAGTCGAATTGTCTTTCCCTTGATTAACTTGGATTAAGATGGTATTGAATTCGAAGAGACCGGAGTCGGGTATTACTAAATACCCGAAACCACTTCGATTCTTTATAAATTGATATGTGGAATCAATAGGATGAAATGAAAAGATTTAAGTGAATTGGACCTTTTAATCTAAGTTCGGTATTTAGAAATTGATGTGTGTAATAAGTATTGTTTATACCAAACTTGTGAATTTGTAAATTGATGCGAGTTACCCCGGGTTTTATATAAGTTGTATGCTTTTGTATTCCATGTTAGATGGGTTTACTCACGCTGGTTTCCAGCCTGACCCGGGTGTTACTTTGATGTAATGCTCGGGTTAGACCGAGTATTACAGATTTTCAGGTAAGGACGCTTTGGAGCTCAAAAGGCGAGCTAGATGGCAGGAACGTATGGAGCATATACCGATGTATTATAGTTGTCTTGGACATTTTGTTTTAAACTATCCAGCGTATTGAAATGGTTGTAACTCTGATGTATAAAAATATAATTGTACTGATGCGGTTCTTCTTTGTAACACCGTTATTTGTGTTATATTATATTTTGATCCGCTGCGAATGTGAGGTTTCTGTGACTTGTTTCTATTTCTTCTTCTTTCTCTTTTCTTCTTTTCCTAACTATCTGGGATTTTTGGGATCGAAATTTCCAAGTCGTTACATTTGGTATCAGAGTAGATTTGAAAATCTGAAAACTGAGCTTGAATGTTGATCAATGAATTGCTGTTGATTATGGTCTTTACTTGATTAAGTTGATGTTGAATCAGTTGTTAAAGCTCGGTTGAATATTGAACAAGCTGAAGCCGTTTTGAGAAGATTCTATAGTTTTGAAAAAAAATTGTTTACAGGCTTGGAATCTTAAAGTTTGAATATTAACAGTTTTTTTTAAAAAAAAATTCTTCGTTTTAGCTGAGAATAGAAAAGAAAGAATTGGAAGACAGGAAGTATATGTCTTTATAAATTAAAATATGATTTGTTAAAAATATAAAAGAAGGTAAAATTAAAGGTTGATACATGTTAAAAAAAACTTACATTTGTCATTTACTATTTAATTACATTACACATATTCATATATTTTTACAAGTGTTTTAAAACCCCCTTAATATGTTACAAGTGTTAAACTTATTTTATTATATAAAATTTTTCTTTTATTAAATTATTTAAGTACATATGCATTTATGTTTTACATTTAAATGTATATAATGTTTTTCTTTTACTTTACTTAACTATTTAACACATGTTATTAAAAAGGCTTATATAACAACACTTGTAATTAGGCATGAGTAAACTAGTTTTTTAAATGGTTAAAAAAAACTTTTATAATTATTTTCCCTAATTAATAAATACATATCTTAATTTATATAAATTAAAACCCTTTAAAAGAAAATAATATAAAACAACTATATTCTAAATAAAATCATATAAAAATATATTTAAGATATATATCCTTTGAATTTAAATATTTTAATCCAAATTCAAATTCAATTTAAATTCAATTCACATACTAAATTTGTAAATAATAATTCTATTTTAAAATCTATTTATACCTATATTTAAAAACATCACATTACTATTATTGTTTGAAAATAACAATTTTGTCAAGTCTAAATAATTTATAAAGGAGATTATTAAATAATTATTTTTCCCAGATATCAATAATTCAATTATATTTCCAAATACATTTACACATCTGGATATCTGTTATTATCATAATTTTATCTGTTCAATTGATTAAAACAGTTAACTACCCATTTATCAGATGTCCAAAGCCCGGGTTATCACATTCCTCATGTTGAATATGCGCTTATATGATTTTTGTTTGATGATAATAAACATATATACATTCATTTAAATGTATTTGTTAATATACTATTCTATTTTTCACAGTTTAAATAAATATTTGTTGAATAAAATAAATTACACAGAATTTGAATTCAAACAGATATTTTATTCAAATGAATATTTATTACATTTTTTGAGTAGTACAATTTCAAGCTCTCACTATACATATACAACTTTGATTACAACATATCACATTTACAGTTGACCTCACTACACATCACTCACACTCGTATTTATCTTCAACCGGATTCCAGTTTGAATCCAGCATCTGAGCAATCTGCAAATATATAAACTAACGCAGTAAAATTGAAAAAGAAATATTTTTGCAATTCAAAAATAAAAGATAATTTTTGAAAATATGATTTGCCTCAGTTATTAGGGTTGTTCCTCATAATTTAAATTTGAATTCATCATACACGAACAACTTGTGACATACACAATGTATCACTGTATATGCCACAAGGCCGTGCACACCGATATATACACTTGATAATGCTACAGGGACAGGTGAGCACAGGTCAAACCCAAATGAAAAGCCGGGTTCAACTCAGGTGCAACATAAATAAAAATCTCGACTTCAGCACAAGGTCAAACCCGAGTTGCGAAACTGGATTCTACTTCGGTGCAATTTAAAAAATGTATGTATCAGTGCAGAAGCAAATGCTACCATGACTCGAGTACATGCTACAGCAACATTATATGATACAAGTGACAATGCACAATGCACCAAGCATTGAACCAGAAACATGATCAATACAGCTACAATGGTCAGACCAACCAGACCCAAGTGAAACTGACTCAAAGCACAAAAGTGCACAGAAACCATCAAGTACACAATGATAAAGCAACACTGGGAGCAACAGCTACATGCAGGCCAGAAGCAAAAACTCAAGTGCAACAGTGAAGTTCAGCTATGCAAATGAAACACAGTTGCAAACAACATAACAAATGAAAACGGTATGCAAGCTCAAGCGCAAATTATGAATACTGCAACAATATCCAGTATAAAGTATCAGACTCAATAGCAAGTTCAAGCCAGTGCCAACAAAGAATCAAAGCTCGACCAACATAATGCAAACTACAACCCAACAACAACATGCTTGAAGACCACAGCACGACCAATGGCAATACAATGACAACATGACAGCAGTTTATACAACACGAATAAACCACTGCAACAAAGTGTACGAACTCAAGTGAATACAAAAATGACAGCACCAAGTGAATAAGCATGATACACTTCAAGTACATTAGTATATGACAGCAACCAGAGGCAACATCACACAATCAAACTGCAACAAGATCAAATACAATATGCAGATTCAAACACACCGATCAAATGAAGATATGAAGAACACAAGGGTCGAACTAATAAGTCCATCAGAAATTCACAAGCTAATATCAGTTGTGATCAAGCCAACAAAAGTCTGGTTTGAATCAAAGCATACTGAAGCCGAGCCAACAGAAAAATTCACAGAGAATCAAGCAGTGATACAAAAATCACAATGAATTAAAACAGTGCCGTAGAATCAGCAAAATCAAGAATTCAAAGTTTTTTTTTAATTGAACAAGTCAACAGTGAAATACACGGAGGCAGTCATGAATCAAAACCGTGTCAACCAAGCCGTGAGAAGAAAGTATCAAAATATACGCATATGAAAAAGTCAGAGATAAATCTCAAGCATCAATACAAGATCGAACGAACGAAGACAAATTCAAATGAACGTATACGAACGCAAAAATAGGATTTCGAATCCTATATAAGCCCAATCATCATCGACAAATTAATCATCGAGTTCAAGCAAGCCAAAATCAGAAAAGCAAAAGAAAACAGTACATACCGAAATCATAAACAGCGAACTCGATCAAGCAGCTGCAAATGAGCGACAGTCGACCATCAGAGAAGCAGCGAGCTAGGGCAACACATCTCAGATCGAACGAAGAAATTGAAGCCTTGATTTACACAAGAGCCGAAGCCCTAATTGGGACAAAGGGAACGAAGCCTTGATTTGCAATGAAGAGAAGAGAGCCGCCAATATTCTCAAGTAACCAGGCCGATAAAAATAAAAGGGGGACGCATTTTTAATCTACTAATTATTGGGCCGGTTCTATTTTTATTAATTTGGGCTTAGTTTTTATTAATTAGGGTTTTGTATTTTAAATTGTTTTTAATTTGTAATTTTCTTTTTTAAACCGTTTAAATTTCTAGTCGTGTGACTAGGGGACAAGCTACGTGGCGTAGCTTGAGAATTCGCAACTCGGTAGTTGAGTGGTGGCAGGGTTTTGAGCGTAGAGTTTGATTAGTCAATAGCGGTATAGCGAGTTTACGTGTGTAAGCGAGGGACTATCTAATTTCTAGTAGAAACCTTGGGGGCAGCACGTAGGCAGGGTTTTGCCGAAGCTGGGTAAATTCTGTGTTGTTCTGTTTTATTCTGTTATTTATATTCTGCGATATCTGTGCTGCTATTCTGTGATCCGAATTGAAATTAATTTATAAGCTTCCGCGATTAATTTTTATAATTTACACTATCACCCTATTCACCCCCTCCCTCCCTCTAGGGTGAAATCGATCCTACAAGTGGTATTGGAGCTAGGAACAAAAGCAATTTTTGTTTTAAAAATTTGATTTTACAAAAACCAATTTTTGTTTTAAAAATTCGTGTTTCAAAAATCAATTTTTGTTTTAAAAATTCGTGTTCCAAAAAAAAATCGGTTTTTGTTTTAAAAATTTGAATTTTAAGAATGGCTTCTTTTAATAATAATTTTGAGGGTCGTTCCAATATTATTCCTTCTATTTTCGATGGAACAGATTTTTTGAATTGGAAATTGAAAATGGAATTTTATTTAAAATCTGTTAATGTTAAATGTTGGGATATTATTTAAAATGGGTGTAATATAACAGATAAGAAAATTATCTCGATTAATGCTATGGCTATGCATTTATTATATTCTCATGTTAATCAAGATAATTTCAATTTCATCTCTCATTGTGAAAATGCACATGAAATCTGGAATACTTTAAATGCAATATATGGTGCAAAAGTCAACAGCAATGACAAATCCTCCACAACCAACTCAGTTAAAGAAATGTGCTTAACAGGATTTGTAAAAAGCAGTTGTGATGAGGATGATGATGATGGAGCAGCTGAGCTGGCGTTAATAATAAAGAAATTCAAAAGATGGAACAAATAATACGGAAATCCAGCTCTAAATCAACAACTGAAAAGCAGAATAATTAAAGCACTAGACAACTCTGAAGAACACAGGATCATCTGCAACAAACCCGGTGATATCAAGCCCAATTATCCCCGATTTCAACTCGACAAAGAAAAGAATTCAAAAAGGCAATTTGCAGCCACGCGGAATAAAAGCGATAGCAGTGAAAGTGAGAAAGTAGATATGTGCCTTCATGGGAATATAACCGATAGCGACGATGACGAGCCAAGCGAGGTATCAAAACTTACTCACTCTGAATTACTCATTTATTTCCACGAAGTAAATGGCTGTTTTGAACGACTTAGGGAGAAATATGCCAAACTTGAATCACAAAAAGATACTTTGATAGATTTAAATAAACAACTTGACCAATTAGTTAAAACCTATCAAAGTAGGATTCCTAAGTGTGATAAGTGTCCAACATTCGAAGAAGAAATTAGAAAATCAGAAATCAATATTAAATCACTTGAAAATGAAATTCTGATTTTAAAAGAAAGTGAAAATACAAGGAGAGAGAATTCTATCAAAAAGTGCACTCAATTGTTAAATGAAAATGAATCTCTCAAAACACAAGTCCAACATATGTCAACGACTTTAGATAAATTTTCCAAAAGTGAAAAATCGTTGAACATGCTATTAGGAAAGCAAACTGTTAATACGGTTAGACAAGGACTTGGGTATAGTCATTCTAAAAATGTTAGAAATGAGATTAATCAAGAAAATTCTATGTGCACAATTTGTAGAAAATTTGGACACAATCACAATAATTGTTGGTATAGACCCAAACATGTGAAAACTATACCGATTTGGGTTCCAAAAGGCACAAATATAAAATCTCTCAAAGTTAAACAAATTTGGGTGCCGAAGGGAACAATTATAAATAGTTATGGGTCTACACAAAATTATTTTTCAAAATTTTCTACCACTAACAACCATGGACCTATAAAAACCAATAGGTCACTTAAATCTTTCATCGTGTAGGTGTGGTGGCAGGCTAAGGAACAACAACAGTGTTCTCTGGATTTTGGCTGTTCCAGAAACACAACGGGCGACAAAGCAAAGTTCCTTAGCCTAGTATAAAGGTGACAGAATCACAATGGACAACAACGAAAAATATCGTAAAGGTAAAACAGGTAAAGGTATATTTATTTGTACGATATATTAAATGTGATAATCTGCACCATATTCTGAATTAAAATCAGCCAATATTGAGATTGATGAAAAGATGATGATTTTTATTCTGACTTATTCAAAATAGTTGGCCAATTATAATTCTTATACCAAAAAACACTATAATAATATCTAGATTCTTTGATTACTTCATATATATCATTTTGGATTAAAAATAGTGTTTTGTTGGACGATAATACATTTGGTTATAATTTGGCTAACTCTATATTCACGTTTTTGATTATTTACACGGCTTCATTTCAAATTCTAAAGAATGTCATTTAAATTGTTGTTAAATTTGAATTTGAAATTTTTGGTGCACACTTCATGTTTTGGTCTATAAAATTCAATTGATGATAATTTTGAGTGAGAGAGAGAAATTCAGATGCAGATTACACTGGTAATCTAGTTGATAGAAAAATTACTAGTGAAACGTGATTTTTGTTGAGACATTTAGTAACTGCATCGTTTTTCAAAGAAAATATCTGCATATTCTTCATTTCAAATAATTTTCAAATTGCAGAAAATTTTCTTATAAAACCCCCTCGAGAAAATCATTTTTGACCATATTTTCAGATTAGTCATTTTGAAAAATTAATTTCATAATTATTTTTTGAATTTGATTTTAAATGACATTTTGACGAATCTGACCCCCAAATGATTATCGAAAAGAAAAATAGTGATTGAAAAAGTGATGAGTGTTAATATTAATCAAATATTATGACTTGAGACGGTATAATTAATAAATTTCTTTAGAAATTTAAACAAGAGTTATAAAACTTTTTGTTGGTAAAAATTCCATGACCATCTCTATATCTATCATATTTCTAACAACCATCACTCATCAAAATTCTATATAGTTTGTCGATATGTGGTACTTTAAACAGGAATCGTTCGTTTTTCATTTTTCACATTTTTTTTAAAAAAAAAGTAATAATAATAATAATAAATACCAAAGTATTCACTCTCATTTAAAAGTCCTCACGGTTATGCATGGGTGAATTACTTGGAATTTGTTATGTGCTTCCATGCTCATTTAAAAGTCCTCACGGTTATGCATGTATGGAACGCATATCAAAAGTTGATTTTTTTATAAACAAGTTAATTCTAATCCCATTTAAAAGTCCTCACGGTTATGTGTGGTTAGGAGATACTTGAATTCATTTTTTTTTAAATAAAATTGGAATACTACTAATCTCATTTAAAAGTCCTAACGGTTATGCATGGTTAGTAGTTATTCAAATTCCTGATATAAATATACCACAAATAGACACAACTGTATGGTTATATATGATGACATCATTTCCATCATTCTAAAAGTGGAATATGCGCCTAACAAAATATTTATGATTTTTGTTTGATTTTTTATCGAAATTTAATATTTATATTCAATTGAGTTTTAATGTTGGATTGATATCGATTACTTTATCTCTATTTTTCTCTAACACTATTATTCTTTTGCTGATAACAAAAGGGGGAGAGAAAAGTTAAGATTTTGTCAAATAAAATCAAGCAAAGGTCAAATAATTTTCTATTTGCATCTAGACTCATTTGCATATTTTTATTTGTATGCATATATGTAGAGGGAGCTTTGTGTAGAGAGGAAGCATTTAAATAGGGGGAGCAATTAGAGCATATCAATGATCAAATACATTTAATATATTCAAAATCTTAAATATATGTTTGTTATCATCAAAAGGGGGAGATTGTTGAATATGCGCTTATATGATTTTTGTTTGATAATAATAAACATGTATACATTCATTTAAATGTATTTGTTAATATACTATTCTATTTTTCACAGTTTAAATAAATATTTGTTGAATAAAATAAATTACACAGAATTTGAATTCAAACAGATATTTTATTCAAATGAATATTTATTACATTTTTTGAATAGTACAATTTCAAGCTCTCACTATACATATACAACTTTGATTACAACATATCACATTTACAGTTGACCTCACTACACATCACTCACACTCGTATTTATCTTCAACTGCATTCCAGTTTGAATCCAGCATCTGAGCAATCTGCAAAATATAAACTAACGCAGTAAAATTGAAAAAGAAATATTTTTGCAATTCAAAAATAAAAGATAATTTTTGAAAATATGATTTGCCTCAGTTATTTGGGTTGTTCGTCATAATTTAAATTTGAATTCATCATACACGAACAACTTGTGACATAAACAGTGTATCACTGTATATGCCACAAGGCCGTGCACACCGATATATACACTTGATAATGCTACAGGGACAGGTGAGCACAGGTCAAACCCAAATGAAAAGTCGGGTTCAACTCAGGTGCAACATAAATAAAAATCTCGACTTCAGCACAAGGTCAAACCCGAGTTGCAAAACTGGATTCAACTCAGGTGCAATTTAAAAAACGTATGTATCAGTGCAGAAGCAAATGCTACCATGACTCGAGTACAAGCTACAGCAACATTATATGATACAAGTGACAATGCACAATGCACAATGCACCAAGCATTGAACCAGAAACATGATCAATGCAGCTACAATTGCCAGACCAACCAGACCCAAGTGAAACTGACTCAAAGCACAAAAGTGCACAGCAACCATCAAGTACACAATGACAAAGCAACACTGGGAGCAACAGCTACATGCAGGCCAGAAGCAAAAACTCAAATGCAAAAGTGAAGTTCAGCTATGCAAATGAAACACAGTTGCAAACAACATAACAAATAAAAATAGTAAGCAAGCTCGAGCGAAAATTATGAATACTGCAACAATATCCAGTATGAAGTATCAAACTCAATAGCAAGTTCAAGCCAGTGCCTACAAAGAATCAAAGCTCGACCAACATAATGCAAACTACAACCCAACAGCAACATGCTTGAAGACCACAGCACGACCAATGGCAATAAAGTGACAACATGACAGCAGTTTATACAACACGAATAAACCACTGCAACAAAGTGTATGAACTCAAGTGAATACAAAAATGACAGCACCAAGTGAATAAGCATGATACACTTCAAGTACATTAGTATATGACAGCAACCAGAGGCAACATCACACAATCAAACTGCAACAAGATCAAATACAATATGCAGACTCAAACACACTGATCAAATGAAGATATGAAGAACACAAAGGTCGAACTAATAAGTCCATCAGAAATTCACAAGCTAATATCAGTTATGATCAAGTCAACAAAAGTCTGGTTTGAATCAAAGCATACTGAAGTCGAGCCAACAGAAAAATTCACAGAGAATCAAGCAGTGATACAAAAATCACAATAAATTAAAACAGTGCCGTAGAATCAGCAATATCAAGAATTCAAAGTTTTTTTAATTGAACAAGTCAACAGTGAAATACACGGAGGCAGTCATGAATCAAAACCGTGTCAACCAAGCCGTGAGAAGAAAGTATCAAAATATACGCATATGAAAAAGTCAGAGATAAATCTCAAGCATCAATACAAGATCGAACGAACGAAGACAAATTCAAATGAACTTATACGAACGCAAAAATAGGATTTCGAATCCTATATAAGCCCAATCATCATCGGCAAATTAATCATCGAGTTCGAGCAAGCCAAAATCAGAAAAGCAAAAGGAAACAGTACATACCGAAATCATAAACAACGAACTTGATCAAGCAGCTGCAAACGAGCGACAGTCGACCATCAGAGAAGCAGCGAGCTAGGGCAACACATCTCAGATCGAACGAAGAAATTGAAGCCCTGATTTACACAAGAGCCGAAGCCCTAATTGGGACAAAGGGAACGAAGCCCTGATTTGCAAAGAAGAGAAGAGAGCCGCCAATATTCTCAAGTAACCAGGCCGATAAAAATAAAAGGGGGACGCATTTTTAATCTACTAATTATTGGGCCGGTTCTATTTTTATTAATTTGGGCTTAGTTTTTATTAATTAGGGTTTTGTATTTTAATTTTTTTTTAATCTGTAATTTTCTTTTTTAAACCGTTTAAATTTCTAGCCGTGTGACTAGGGGACAAGCTACGTGGCGTAGCTTGAGAATTCGCAACTCGGTAGTTGAGTTGTGGCAGGGTTTTGAGCGTAGAGTTAGATTAGTCAATAGTGGGTATAGCGAGTTTACGTGTGTAAGCGAGGGACTATCTAATTTCTAGTAGAAACCTTGGAGGCAGCACATAGGCAGGGTTTTGCCGAAGCTGGGTAAATTCTGTGTTGTTCTGTTTTATTCTGTTATTTATATTCTGCGATATATGTGCTGCTATTTTGTGATCTGAATTGAAATTAATTTATAAGCTTCCACGATTAATTTTTATAATTTACACTATCACCCTATTCACCCCCCCCTCTAGGGTGAAATCGATCCTACACCTCCGACCATTTTTACTGAACACGCCGACCGAAGATCTTGCTCCATCAACGAACTCGACATCACCCACATCCTCGATTGCCGGAATTTGAATAAAAAGTACATTCCGTTCAACCCTAAATTTCTCGGCACACCCAAGATTAAAAATTATGATTTTAATACCAAAATTCCTCAATATCACCTACGAACCAAATTATAAGGTCCAAAGTTGAAATTATATTCATTGATTTTTATGTTTCAAAAAAACTTCAACTTTTATTTTACAATCCCTAAGTGTCTACCCAATATTTCAACTTAATCTATTTTAAAATTAAGACTTTGCTAATCTAAACACATATTGTTCATACACCATGGCTTAAAAAGAATTAGGTGAACAGATATTAAATTTGTTTTGAATGTATCTTATGCCAGTAACTAAAATCAGAGACCTGTAGCCAAATTTGCACACTCATTTTCACACATGCATATCACATGCAGGCACAATGATCCTCTATACAAATGTTTTTCACAACAAATATACAAATATATTTCATAACATCAGATACATAGACAGATTCAAACTTTTTGGGTGTATCAGTTTACTCACAATATTTGCAAAACAGAGTAAGCTTTTAGATCTGAAACTGCTACTGATTTCAAACTGTTTAAGAAGAAAGATTTACTCACCTTATATAGAACAGAGCGTTCTTGTTATTTTCTTATATAAAGGGTTTAAATGATTTTATATAAGAACATATTTTGATACATAAAGCAATTGCGAATAAGTGAATGAAAAATAAAGTGAATGTGAATAGAAAAGAAACCGATTTGGCTAATAATCAATGAGATAAAGACGTAGGATGTACGTATATTATTCTATTCGCATAGTGATTTGATCCATATTCGAGCATAGAATTTCGAGATAATTATGTCGATCCGGGTAGGGATTTTTCACTCGATTTTCGACGCCGAACCCGGATATGGATTGTTGATTGGTTCTAGATATTCTCTATCATAGTTATGACTATGCAAGGAGAATGACGGGCTTTGATATGAAATGTAACGATCCAGAATTTCTCGATCCTGAAAATTCCATATAGTTAGGAAAGAAGAAAAGAGAAAGAAGAAGAAACAGGAACAAGTCACAGAAACCTCACATTCGCAGCGGATGAAAATATAATATCACATAAATAACAGTTCACAAAAGAAGAACTGTATCAGTACACTTACATTTTATACATCAGTGTTACAACCAATACACAACACTGGACAGTTTAAACAAACATGTCCTAGATAAACTATAATATATACAGCGGGATACGCTCTATACGTCCCTGCCATCCAGCGCGCCTCCTGAGCTCCAAAACGTGCTTATCTGAAAATCTGTAATACTCGGTCTGACCCGAGCATTACATCAAAGTAACACCCGGGTCAGGCTGGAAACCAGCGTGAGTAAATCCATCTAACATAAAACACAAAAGTATACTTATATGAACCCGGGTATCTTATATCAATTTACAACTTCACAAGTGATTATAGACATTACTTATTTCACATCTCAAATTTCTAAGTACCAAAACTTAGAATAAAAAGGTACAATCCACTTAACTCATTCCATTCCTGCCTATTGATTTCACATATCAATCTATAATGAATCGAAGTGGTTTCGGGTCTTTGCTAATACCCGACCCCTGTCTCTTCAAATCCAATGCCATCTTAACCCAAGTTATTTAAGTGAATACAATTTACTTTTAAATACCGGATGTCACTTTACACAACATTTCATCATTAGATAACCACATTATTACTGTTCAACCCAACATATCATATTACGGAAGCATTTCATATCACAATCAACACGATCACATAACAGAGATAAAAAATAAATCCAAGACATTCAAATATCATTCAATTATTCATAAGCAAGATAAATTACCATACCATCCTAATTAATTTAAACAAATTAAATTAATTACTTCAATCACCCTTAATCCTGCTTACTTAACATTAATTAATTTACGAACAAATTAATTAATCATTCTTTAATTATCCATTTTAATCAATCAACCTTTTAATTACATAAAGTAATTATCCTTTAATTAATTATACAAATTAATTATTCTTAACCATTTACAGTAAATAAATCTTTAATTACTTTCATTTACTACATTAATTAATTACATTAATTATTTCCATTAATCAGCCTTAATCAATCATAACAGCGATTAACCATTCTGTAATTATTTACCTTAATTAATTAACTCCTTAATTAATTACATTAATCCTTTAATTAATTACATCAAGTAATTAATCCTTAATTGCTTCTCCTAAGTAATTAACCCTTAATTACCTTCCACTATGTAAATTTCCTTATATTAATTACATCGGTAATTTATCCATCAATTACTTCATTAAGTAATTATATATATAAATCTCATTAAGTAATTATACTTAATCAATTACCAAGTAACTATCTTTAATTAATTGACAAATTAACTAATCACATTCATTTTGTTAAATACAACTGGGTAATTCATCCCTTAATTACCCTGTAAACCAATTAATTAATCTTTAGTTAAAGATTAATTATTATTTAATTATTTATTAATAAACCTTAACTATTAATTAGTCAGCCTCTAATTATTTATTTATCTTAATTAATTACACTGATTAATTAACCTTAATTAATTAATTAATCACATTAACAAAATAACCAATGATTAATCACATCCATTATTCCTTAAAAATACCTATATGAATCAACATTTAATTAAACAAGATAGACTATTTACCTTAATTGATTATTTAATCATCACCTATATCTTGTTTAAATCAAATGATTGAAACAAACACTGCAGAACTTTTAATCGATTTAAGTTAAATACACTGATATTAACTACTACTTAATCCCATCATAAATTTCATTTGAAAATACCTAGGGATTTTAAACTTAACTGAATATCCCGGTCTAATTAGACAAAACCAACAATTAACTCAAAACATTTTATTTAAATTAAATTAAATTTAGAAACTTGTTTTAAACGAAAAATAAACGATGATCAGTTTTGGAAGCAAGATAACTTGAGTTGTCCCGATTGGAAACAAAATTTCTATAATAAGTTCAAGCAATTTTAAATTTAATTTACACATATATTTAAAAGATGCCTACAATGCTACACATATTTTTAAATTTTCCTTTCCTAACTATTCAAAAGATATTTGAATATACCCGGAAATATGTGTATACACAATAATATTTAATATCAACATTTATTCCAGATTGTTAGGAAAGGCATTAATGTAACCGAAAGACCGAATTTCTCCAATATTTTTCCTTTAAAAGAAAGGCAGGATCGAAAATTCTCCAGTCCACTTGGTTACTTTTAAATTTTAAATCACCTTTGGTTTTAAATTCAAACAAATTCCTTTAAAATTTCAAACAACCCTTGTTTGAAATAAGACCCTTTCATTCGAATATATTAAATAACATCTCTTATTTTAAAATAAGATCATATTCAAAATAGTTTGAATAACATTATTTCCTTTAACATATTGAAACCAATTCAAATGTTTAAATTTAGAATTCAGAACTTTACAATTTGAATAATATTATTTGCGTTGATACCAAAATTTGGCCATGGTCGATCACTTCTCCTTGCCCAAACGCACCTTCCAGTGGCGCCGACCAGACGTCATCACCACCCAGAGTGACGAAATTAATGTTTTAAAGGAAATTTGAAAATTTAAAATCTCTTATTTTATAAACTGTTAAAAATCGCAATTTAACTTCTAAAAATCTTTTTTCTACTCAAGAATCCAAATTATATGTTTGAATTCTTGTTTTAAGCATGTTGAATTTTTATTAAAATGTGTTCACTTACTGTAAAAACAAGCCTAAGACCATCACACAACTATTTTTAACTTATACGATAAACATAAATAATCATTTCATAGTTTACAACATTTTCAGATTTAAACTAGAACAAATGATATGTATTTTTGAAATAGGACTGTAAATGTTTAGCAGAGCAATAACTATCAAGATTTTTAAAAATAAGTCTCTCACTGTACCTTCCATTTTCTAGAAATATTCAAACTTAATTCTTATAAATAAAATTTTGAAAACTTAATTATATTTAATCAACAACTTTTATTTGTATACTTCAACCAGATAGAGATTAGAAGAAAAGAAATGAAAATTCTTTTTGTTGTATTGGCCTGTTAGAAAGTAAACAGAGTAGATTTACCAATATGCATATCAATATACATTCATATTAACATGATTCCAGATTTTATCAAGCATGCATACATAGATTATAATATACATTACAGGATTTACATAAGACATTACAGAACATCAAATTTAAACTAATTTAGGGGTTAAATTTACTCACCGTTGATGTTGAACAGAGTTTGAACTTTGGTTATTTTGAAAACTTGAATCTTGGAACATGAAAACATTTGGAAACTTGATGTTGGAATCTGTTATTGAGATTGGACACGAGGCTTGATCACCCGATTGTATTTTCTATTGAATTCCTTGGTTATGTTATTTGTTTTCCTATGGTTTAAAATTCAGGCTTTAGCCTTTGATTTGTTTTCTTCCTTCTTAGTTTTGTTTTTTGTAAATGAATTGTTAAAAGAAGTGATAGAGAAGAATAAAGAGGATTATATAACTTAGTTTTTCTCATTTATTATTTAATTAAATTCAAAAAGAAATTTAAGTTTTGCCCCTTGTTCTTTTTCTAAGCTACCACTTGTAAGTGCATGTTATATTTATTTTACAAATGTCTTAATTATGAATTTTATGTTTAAATCCTTACTAAATTTTTATTTATATTGATTATTTATTTATGTGTTATCTTTATATATGTGCATTACGTTTACATATGTTATATATTTATATAAATTATGTAATTTAGAAATAAAGAATATTAACTTTTTTTATTAATTCTTATTCAAATTTTAAACTTAAGTCGTTATTATACTTAAATTGATAACAATACATAATTACTAGTATCCAATTTACTTTAATTAATTTTTTTATTTTTTATTATTTATTTTTTTATATTCAAATCAATGCTTCCAAATCATTTTACATATATGTATATATGTATGCACACCTATATAGTTGTATGTGTATACTAAAATATTTCAACATTATAAAGTTTATACACATCTATTAACCTATTTTAATCTACCATCAGGTTTATCATTTCTAGATAATTATTTATTATAGTTTAAATTCATACACATATATCCAGATATTTCTAAATTATCAGAATTCCATTTTATTTAAAAAAGTAAAGATTTATGAAAGAAGATCATTAAATAAATATCATCAAATGAATATTTATCTAAATATTTATAAGTCAATATTTATAGTTCAAATTCAATACTACACATATCAGATATATTCTAATTATCAGAATTTCATTTATTAATCCCAATAAAATCAGTATTTCTATAATTAACCCAGTTAATTATCAATTAACAGATGCTTAAAAATTCGGTTATCACATTCTTCCCCCTTTGAATCTTTTCGTCCTCGAAAAGGAACGAAGCCAGAATTTATTAAATACTAAAAATCAAATAAATTTTTGTTGATTATTTCTAAAATACTTTAAAATCCATATAGTATTACTAAAATAGTTTTTATAAAAATACTTTTATAACTTGATGTTTCAGCAAGTCCATCCTCGTTCTTACAGAAATTCGGTCATACGTTGATCAGGCGTAGGATTGAAAATCTATAAGTACTTGGTAAACTCGTTTCAACACTCAGTGAAAATATTTTGGAAAATAATTTTATTGTAAATATAGAAAACAGTTTTGAAAATAGAGGATATATCTTTGGTGAAAATGCTCTGAAAATCATCACTCCCATCCATGGTCGCAGTTACATTCCAGGGTTACGTTGCCATCGCAGCAAAAGTCTATGTAACTGTAGGCACTCCGCGCCCCTCGATTATGCCATGGAACCCACAACATATCGCAGTTGCATTCCAGGGTTACGTTGTCATCGCAGCAAAAGTCCATGTAACCGTTGGCTCTCAGCAGCACACACGATTTTCGCTGTCAAAATGAAACTTCTCCACTCCTACATAGGCCGCAGTCTACCGATATAAAATCAAACGCAGACTGTTGGCTCTCAGCGGCACACACGACTTTCGCTATGATACCATAGGTCGCAGTCTACCGATATAATATCAAACGCAGACTGTTGGCTCTCAGCGGCACACACGACTTTCGCTATGTTGTCATAGGTCGTAGTCTACCGATATAAAATCAAACACAGATTGTTGGCTCTCAGCGGCACACACGACTTTCGCTATGGTACACACTACTCATAATCCCCAGGAACTAGTTTTGTACGGACTCCTCACAGGATCAACTTTAGAACCCCCCTTGGGGCTCAAGGCAGCACCACCCGGTGGCACTCCTGAGAAGTTCATTACAAGGGAGCGCCTTTTTTCCCAGAGCCATCATCAAAACACTTTATACTATACACATATAGTATCTTTCAAATCATACGCCTAGTATGATCTCATACAAGGCTGCTTTACACAAAATCAATTATCCCAAAATCGATAATTCTCAAACTAGGCTTTTTAAATTTCAATATTGATTTTACCCAAAAATCAAAAGCCTTTCCAAATCCAAAGGTTCCCAAAACCTTTTTCCCAAAATCCTCATAAGATCCTTTATATATATATATATATATAATTTTTAAAAACTTCGGATCATTCACACTTGTATAAAATCCCTTTATACTTCAAACACCTTCAAAATCCTTTCTTTCGGCTATAGATTCAACAAGAGGAGATTTATCTTATATAACAAAGATATATAACTTTGTTTGTTCTAGATCAAATATTCAAATTTGATCACTCTTTTATAAAGCCACATACAAAATTTTCTCACTCCCATAAAGTAAATTTTTACCATAGAAATATCCAATTTCTATTTTATTTTATCATATATTTTACAAAATATACCTTTCATCTCAAAAACCATTTCATAATTATTTTCCACAAATTCCAAGTAACAATTTTATTCAAATCCGCACGATGCACACATATCATCCATACGTTATATCAATCTGATCGCTCACTCGATCACACAATTTCACTTCCGAACTAGTATCGTCCACCCGACTTCCTAGTGCGGACATAGATCTGGTTTCTTGATCAGAAACCGTCATTCTCCTTGCATAGCCATAACTATGATAGAGAATATCCAAAACAAATCAACAATCCATATCCAGGTTCGCCGTCGAAAGTCGAGTGAGAAATCCCAACTCCGATCGATAAACTATCTCGAAATTCTGTGCTCGAATCTGGATCAAATCACTATACGAATAGAATAATATACGTACATCCTACGTATTTAACTTCATTGATTATTAGCCAAATCAATTTCCCTTTTCTATTCACATTCACTTAAATTTATATCCACTTATCCACAATTGCTTAAATTCTTATTTGGATTATCACCTCAATTTATATTTCAAATGATGCTCAATCCTAAACAGTTTGAACTCCGACCAGTTTATATTTAGAAAATAGCTTGAATTTTTTTAAAATAGATAAGTGGTTGAAAAATAATTATAAATTTGTAAAATAGTTGTAAAATAGTTAAGTAATTGTAAATAATTGAAAAATTAGTAAATAATTGCAAAATAGTTGTGAAATGGTAACTAATTAGATAGTAGTTGAATACAGTAATCAGTTTATAAAACAGTTGAAAAATTGCTTAATAGTTCCAAAAATAATTGTAAAATTGATATAAAATAATTTGGCTTTGAAAAGAAAGGCTATGTATATTAAATATCTTGGAAAAATAAGTTTATATTAAAACAATTTATATTGGAAATAGTCTAGAGTCAAAACTGTTCACTTCCTCATCAAGTCAATTTAAATTTCCACTTCCATTTAAATTGACTAAATTCCAATCTAAATAACAATTTCCATTGAAATTGATTTAATCCCAATTCAAGTTGAATTAACCTCAATTTCTTTCCAAATTCAAATCAAATTCCATTTGATTTAAAACCTATTCATCTTCGATAAATAACCACAGTATCATAGTTCACCCAAGCATATCATATCACAAAACATTACATTTCAGAGATATCAACCAATTCAAGACATTTAACATCATTCAATTGTTCATAAGAAAGACTGATCACTTCTTAATTAATTTTAATTAATCTTAAATTAAATTAATTATCAACCTTACCACTTAGATTACCTCTACTTAACACTAATTAATTACAAATCAATTAATTAATCATCTTTTAATCATTCATCTCAATTAATCACCCTTGATTAATTATTCTTTAATTACATTATGTAATTGGCCCTTAATTAATTACACAAATTAATTATCCTCAAACCAATCACATTAATTAACCTTTAATTACCGTCTTAATTAACTATTTAAAATTAATTACTTTAATCCTCAATCAATTGCATTAATTAATTATTCTATAATCACTTTCTTTGATACATTAACCTTTAATTAATCTCATTTATTAATTAACTAACCTTTTATTTGATTATCTTAATTAATCAATTCTTTAATTAATTACACTAAATATTCAATCCTTATTACTTTCATTAGTTAATTTTCTTTAACTAATTACATTCTTATATTAACCTTAAAACATATAGGATTTAACCTATAACAATTAATTGAAACAACAATTTGAAAGAAAATTAAAAACTTTGGAAATTCGTTTAAAATTTGCCAATACTTCGTTTAAAAACTGGTTTACATTTACTTTGAAACTTATACATTTTAAAATATCAATTTACTTAAATGTAGATGTTTAGTTAAAACTTTTGAAAAGTAAATTGACTTTGTTTCAATTTAAACCTAAATTTCTTTATTTACAAAATCTTGTTTTAATCAAAACAAAACCATTGGACCTATTTTTTTGGCAGCGGAATTCGAGGGCGCTGAGGCCTACAGTTATATGGGTTTTTACTGTGATACCAACGTAACCCCAGTTGTAGCTGCGATCTGTAGCGGGTTCCATGGTGTAATCGAGGGACGTGGAGGCCTACAGTTATCTATGGATTTTGTCGGGATGGCAACGTAACCATCGGGTTAACTGCGACCATGGATGGGGGTGATGATTTCCAGAGCATTCTCACCAAAGATATTTCCTCGATTTCATAATGTTTTCTATATTTTCAATAAAATTATTTTCCAAGTATTTTCACTGGGTGTTGAAAATGAGTCTGCTAAGTACTTATAGATTTTCAGTCTTACACCTGATCAACGTATGACCGAATTTATGTAAGAACGAAGATGGACTTGTTGAAACATCGAGTTATGTAAAGTATTTTTATAAAACTATTCTGGCAGTATTACAGATTTTAAAAAGTGTTTTAAAATGATCAAAGAATATTTTAACAGGTTTTAAAATATTTAATAAATTCTGGCTTCGTTTCGTTTCGAGGACGAAAAGATTCAAAGGGGGAAGGAATGTGATATCCTGGATTTTTGAATATCTGTAATGGATGTTATAACTAGATTTAATTTGTAGAAACAATGATATATATAAATAATTCTGGTAATTAAAAAATTAATAATAATAAATTAAATACATGTGTGTGTATATCTGAATAAGTATTGGTTTTATAATCTACCTAGCATAATTTTTTTAAAATTGGGAAAAATATTATTTTCAAACAAATTTAATGTATGTTGTTTAAATATATATATATATATATGTGAGTCAATTTAAAATTAAATTTGAATTTGAGATTGAAATTTTAAAGGATAATTATATTAAATAAATTTGGTTTTAAAATATATAACATATGTATATAGAACTAACTAAAATTTTACAATATAAGAACCTTGTAAACATATTAAAAACATTTAATTTCATGTGTAACCTTTTAAACAAAGAATTTAACAAGTGTAAGTATATAAATAGTATTTAAAACATTTGTAGGCTAATTAATTCATGTATTGACATTTGTAGTTTAAGTGTCATTCATAATTTACAAGTGGCCTAAATTTGTTTTTTTTCCAATGGAAATTTAAATAAAATATTAAAAGAGACCTGGCCATTTGATCTTAGTTCAACGTTTTACAATCCTCAATTCTTTCTTCTATTTACTTTCCAAACTAAAAAAAACTGAACTGAGAATGAAATAAATCAAGCAATAGTTTTCCAAATTTTAACCTGAGCTTAAGTACAAGATCAAGCAAGGATTGCAACCCAAGATCAAGTATAGGTCAAAGTTAGTGTCTGTCTAAAAAAAAAGGGGTTCCAGCCTTTGGAAAATCAAATAAGAAGTTGCAGACCCAGAACAAAATTCCAGATTTCAAGCTACAGTCTTCTCTATTTTTTTCAAATGTGAGTAAACAAATTTCTGTTTGTTTTTAAAAATTTTGTTGCATGCAGTAATGTGAAGTAAAGTGTGACAAATGTTTATAGAATTGTTTAATATGAAATTCATATATATATTTATATGAATTAAATGGGTATGTATGTCTGTTTACAGGACATTTGTTCTGTTCTTGTTGTCTAATTTTAAGATTTGATACAAGAAAATCATGATCTTCTTCACTGATCTTCTTGGGATATAATATATGAACAAAACTTGTTAGTTACACCATAATATAAATTGTAAAAATATTTTTAAGTAAAAAAAATAGCTAGATTTGTACAGAAAGGAAGAAGTACAGTAAAATCCTAAATCTTTCAAAAATTCGACTTGCATGATTTCTTGTTTCAGGTTGATAATTTGAATTGTAACAGAAAACTAGGATTTTTAAGATTTAAATCATGAACTTTAAGCTTGTAAATCATATGAAATGGCATGATGGTCGGAATGTGGGTTTCGAGCATTCTCCGATATTCGACAAAGTTTGGGTTTTCGATTTTTTAGCTGAAGCTTGCTTAGAAGCAGCCAATGCCTGTAAAATTAGTTGAAGAATTTTTCTACAACCGAGGCGGCGGCAAAACAATGATCTAGGGTTTAATGGTGCTAGTGGAAGGTCATTGGATTGGTGGAATTGTCGAGTTGCTCAGGAAAAATTGAACGATCGGTCTAGGGGGAGATGATGAAGGAGGAAGAGGGGAAGCTCGAGGTGAAATCCGATGGACGTTAGTATAATGGTTCATCGTCGCGAGGCAATTAAAGGATAGGGAAGATGATTCCAGTTAGAACTGGAAGCTCGATTTTGATTTCAAGCTTATGAATGGAATCTAGTGATTTCGATAGAGAGAAGAGATGATCGACGATTTGTCAGAGGTGATCTTGATAGCTAGATCGTCACCGATAATCGAAGGAGGTGCATGTCGTGTCAGTGTATCCGTGCCCAGGGTTGTATTTGGAATGAGTTTTCTCGGTACGAAGTTCGAGAAGGAAGAAGGTGGACTCGGGGTGTTCTCGGGTTCGTGTGTGTGTTCCTTGCAGTTCTTTTAAAAATATAAAACTAAGTGTTAAAATGGAAGAAGATGAAGGTACCAGAGACAGGACTCGAACACTAGTCGGGTTGATTTCGAAGTAGGAGTAGCAAGTTGTTAATCATGGTTTGAAGGTTTTTGAAAAAAAACGATATGCTATCAAGTTTTAAATATAGATAAGAAATAACCAGTTTTTAAGTTCAAACTTGATTTAGTATAAGCAAGTTATCAACCATTTTAATCCAAAAATATTTAGGGTTTGGAATCTATTAAGGTTGAGAATGGAATTATTTTGAGTTTAAGAATTTCAAAATTCAGAACCCTTTAAAAGTTTATTTTAAATAAACAGGAATAATGTAATTAAATAGGTTTAAGGATAATTATTTAATTAAGGCACTGATTAAAGGGTTAATCAATAATTGGTGGGATTAATTTAAAGATAATCAATTTATGTGATTAATAAAGGGTTAAGATTAAATAGTTTATGTAGTAAATAAAAGATAATTACTCAATATAGTTAATTAAAGTAATGTGATTAATCAAGTTAGTTAATTGGGTTAATTAATTTGAGATAATCACATGATGGTTGTTAAAGTATAATTACTGAATGTGATTGGAAAAGAGTAATTACTTAGTAAAGTATTTAGTGGATAATTACTGGATGTTAATTGAATTGGAATGATAATTTTAGTGGAAATGATTTGGGTTTAGTTACCTTGTGTAATTAATAAGAAGGGTAATTACTTAGTGGAAGTAATTAATAATAAATTACTTAGTGTAATTAATTTAAGAATTGATTAATAAAGTTATTTTAAGGTAATTAAGTAATGTAATTAATTAAGGGTAATTAATTACTAATGTGATTAATCAAGGTTGATTAATGAATAATTATTTTAAGATTAATTATTAAATATGATTAATAATTAATTAAAGAAGTAATTAAGGATCATTAATTAATTAATGAGAGTAATTAAAGGTTAATTACTGTAAATGGTTAAGGATAATTAATTTGTGAAATTAATTGAAGGATAATTACTCTATGTAATTGAAGATAATTAATCAAGGTCATTAATAAAGATGTATATCTGAAGAATGATTGATCAATTTAAAGGTTGTAATTAATTAATGGTTGATTAAGAAAAGTTAGGTGATTAATTTTTAAGTAATTGATTTAGTTTAAGTTAATTAAATTAATTATAATAGGGATTAACAATGGTTGCTTATGAATGATTGTTTGAGTAGAATATCTGAATTGGTTGATATCTATTGGATGATATATTATGATATTCTGTGATATGAAGTGTTTTGTGATATGATATGTTTGGGTGGACATTTATAATGTGGTTATTTAATAATGATGAATTTCTATGTAAAAAGTGACATCTTGTATTTAAAGTTGAACTGTGTTTCACTAAAATAACTTAGGTTAAGATAGTATTAAATTCGAAGAGACCAGAGTCGGGTATTAGTAAATACCCGAAACCACTTCGATTCTATATAAATTGATATGTGGAATCAATAGGTTGAAATGGAAAGATTTATGTGAATTGGACTTTTTAATCTATGTTTTGGGTACTTAGAAATTGATGTGTGAAATAAGTGATGTTTATAACAACTTGTGAAGTTATAATTTGATATAAGTTACCTCGGGTTTATATAAGTTGTATGCTTTTGAATTCTATGTTATGTGGTTTTACTCACGCTGGTTTCCAGCCTGACCCGGGTGTTACTTTGATGTAATGCTCGGGTCAGACCGAGTATTACAGATTTTCAGTTAAGGATGGTCTGAGACTCGGGAGGCGAGCTGGATGGCAGGAACGTATGGAGTGTTTCCACTGTGATATATTATTGTATATCTGAAATAGATTGATTGTATCTGTCCTGTGTTTGTAAATATGTTGTAACTCTGATACATTAAGTGTAATTTGACAAGTACAGTTTTCCTTTGTATAACTATTATTTATGTGATATTATATTTTGATCCGCTGCGAATGTAAAATTTCTGTGACTTGTTTCTGTTTCTTCTTCTTCTCTTTTCTTCTTTTCCTAACTATCTGGAATTTTCGGGATTGAAATTTCCGGGTTGTTACATTTGGTATCAACATGTAACGACCTGGAATTTTCGATCCCGAAAACTCCAGATAGTCATGAAAAAGAAGAAATAGATAGAGGAAAAAGAAGAAACGGAAACACCAAAACACAGATTCTCACATTCGCAACGGATCAAAATATAATATTAAATAAATAGCAGTTATACAAGTTATCCAAATGACAGTGGACATAATATTCAAATATTATATATTAATTTTCCTTTAAAACAATAATATATGTGTATATTAACTATTTACTTAAAATGATACACATATATGTGTATATACAATAATAAGTTATACGCTTTAAGTAAGTATATGTGTATATTTGGATATATATCCAGTAATTTAACCACCAATTACTTCACTAAGTAATTTCTCTTATCAATCTCATTAAGTAATTATACTTAATAAATTTCCAAGTGACTATCTTTAAATTAACAAGTAAATTTAATCACATTCATCTCATTAATTACAATTGGGTAATTCATTCCTTATTTACCCTATAAACCAATTAATTAATCTTTAATTAAGTATTAATTATTCTTTAACTATTAATTAATAAACCTTAACTATCAATTAATCTCCTTCAATACAAGTAATCAAATACTTAATTACTTTATTAAATAATTAGTAATTACTTTATTAATTTATCACACTTTTAAATTAATTACATTTGGTAATTAATCATAAATTAATCACATTCGTTAATTAATCATATTAATTAATTAACCAAATTAACTATACTAAGTAATTAATCCTCAATTACTTTCATTAGGTAATTATCCACCAATTACTTCATGAAGTAATTCCCCTTTTATAAATTACATCCTTGACAACAATTATTTTTATAATTTTAAA
The DNA here is from genome assembly GCA_030765085.1 of Allium cepa. Taxonomy (NCBI): domain Eukaryota; kingdom Viridiplantae; phylum Streptophyta; class Magnoliopsida; order Asparagales; family Amaryllidaceae; genus Allium; species Allium cepa. Next base: position 405,957,258 of record CM060938.1, read on the forward strand.
AAAACCTGACTTACCTTCTTTTTAAAATTTCAAAACTTGATTCTTTACAAACTTTTGCTTTTATTTTTTTGTTTAAAACCTGGAAACACTTCTTCTACAACTAGAACAGTTATAAAATCAAGTTTCATTTAAAACAAACTTTAAAGCAAAGGTTGTATATAATATAAACACTTTCAAATTGGATAATTAAGCGAGTTATTTTCTCATAATAATATAAACACTTTTAAATTTCAGGATCCTTAAATGTATAATAATCATTTCTTTAACAAATGGTTATGAAGTTTAAAAGTTGTTTAAATTAAATTTTGTTAAATTAAGATTTAAGTGATTTTTAAACTTAAATTTTAAAATAGAAATGTAACGACCCGAAATTTCCGATCCCGAAAATTCTAGATTTTAAGAAAAATAAAAACTTCGGAAATTCATTTAAAAACTAGGTTTACATTTACTTTGAAGCTTATACATTTTAAAATATCAATTTACTTAACCGTAGATGTTTAGTTAAAACTTTTGGAAAGTAAATTGACTTTGTTTTAATTTAAACCCAAATTTCTTCATTTACAAAATCTTGTTTAAATCAAAACAAAACCATTGGACCGAAGCCCCATTGTAACGACCCAGAATTTTTAGAAATTAAAATGTGAATATTTAATTAATTTTAAATATTAATAAGTGAATTTATAAGTCAAATAAATTTTAATTTGAATTATTGAATTTAATTGAATAATTAAATCGATAATTTAATACGTTAAATTATGGAAATAATTGAAAATAGAGTTAAATATGATTGAAAATGATTTGTAAAATTTTATTTTATCATATGGGAGTTAGAACGATATTTTAGAACTTTTAAAATTGAATTAAAAGTTAATTTGTGAAAATTGAATATTTTAATATTAAAATCGACTAGTGAAAATAGTCAATTTTTGAACAGTCTCAGAATTGAACGAAACCAGTTCCATTGGATCCGTAATAGTTAGTTATTATCGGATTTCAAATTTCGTGTCAATCGGAGTTATCGTTTGAGCGTGGCAGCTCGAAACGCATCGATTTATTTTTAATTTTAATTTGGCGAGCTAAAATAGCCATTTTTCAAAACGTCTCGGATTTCAACGAAACCAGTTTCATCGGATCCATAATGTGATATTATTGTAAGGTTTCAAATTTCAAGTCAATTGGATTTACCGTTTGTCCGGTACAAATTAAAACGCCTAGAAATCGATTTAAATCGGTTTAATTTAAATTGAGCGTTTGCAGCCATAACTCGCACAGATGTCCGAATTAGCTTCCGAAACCTGTTCCATTGTGTCCGGAACGCGGGGTAAACCTTAGAAACGCTGGTTACGGCGCGTAAATCGGAGTTCGGAATTTCCGGATGAATAGTGTTCGATTTTTCTTTATAAATAGCACCCACCTCTTCATAATTTAGAAAAAATAAAAATAAAAAAAACCTAATCAAACCCTAGCCGCCTCTAACATAACCTATGGCCAGAAATGATCTCCCTTCCTCCCTCCAAATCTTCAAATCTATGCATCGATTCATGAAAGTTTCAACTAGAAAAGTGTAAAGCTCGTCATGCTCTTCGAAATCAACGGTTGTGATGGAAAATGGGGCTCCGGATCGATGGGAATTGGCATGAGAAGGGGGCCGGCCTGCGCACGCAAAACGAGGAGAGGGGGTAGCCGAGTGGGTGCGGTCTGAGGGTGGAGGTGGAGTCAAGAGTTAAGGTTTATCAGGATATTCAGGAATTGTTGGAGGCAAGCTGGATGGCATGGCGTATTACTTATATAGTATTTCTTTTTCCGCTGCACTATTTGTTGTTGTTGTACACTCTGATGATATGATGTAATGTAATGTGATGTAATGCAATAACTGATATAGTTCTTTGTTTAAAGATTATTCATTTATTATTATATGTTGTTCCGCTGCGAATTGTGAGATTCTGATGTTGTTCTTGTTTTCTGTTCTGTTCTATTTTCTCTATATTCTATTCTCTTTTTCTTCTATTTAAAAAAAAAAAATTCTGTTTTCTTTTCCTCTCCATCTTCTATCGTTTTCTCTTCTCTTTTCCTAAATTCTTCTGTTTTCTCTCTTCCCTATTTTCTATCTTTCTCTCTTCTTTCTTTTCTTCTTTTCTTTTTTCTTAAAACCCTCAGTGTTCGGTTTTCCGTCGTTCGATTACTCGGCAGTCGATAAAGTGAGTATCGATGTTGAATTTTCGGAAGTCGAAGAATCGTGTCCTGATTATGTGGTATCAGAGCTTATGGTTAAGCGACAACCATGGTTCTGTTGGGTATTACTCATTAGAGATAGAGTCAGTAGTACTCTAGAATGAGTTTGAGTGTAATAATAGCTATGAGGGCGTATTTGTTAGTGAATATAAAATTGTTTTATATTGTGATGATTGGTTTATTGAGTGGCATATGAACTTTCGTCAGCGTGGTCCGCAAGACTATGCCGAAGGGGTTTCTAAACACTTGTACAGAACAATTCGACACAATATTGTTTTAAAATTTGGGTAAATGAAATAATTTTACTTGAGTATATTTTATATATAAAGGAATAATTTTTCAGAATTATTAAAGTGTATATATGTTGATTGTTTAGTTGTTTGAATAATCTAAATAAAGGAATTGTATAAGCAAAAAGAATTATAAGAATTGAATTATAATTAAAGTGATTTACAATTGTGAAATAAACTTATATATATAAGAAGTGAAACTATGTGAATATATTTATGAATACGAGTTGTAAATAAAAAGTGAATTTAAAGTTAAATAAAAAGTTACTTTAGAATTTGGAAGCTGAATTGATTGATAAATGTGAATTTAAGTTATGAAATGAAATTCAACTTTTGTAATTGAAAAGGAATAATGAAAGTGAATTAGCGAAATTGAAAGCTATGAAATTGAAATTCAAATTAGAAGTTAAGTGAAATTTGAATAGAATTGAATTTGAATTGGAAGAGAACCAACTTGAATATGAATTAGTGAATATAAACTAATTGAAAATGAATGTTAGTAAAGAACATCCACTGTATATGAATCAAATGTGATTAAATTGAAAACCTATTTCATTGAATATTAATAAGAATATAAATGAATATATATTGATTATGAATTTGTTGAATGCTAGTTGGTTGATGTTTGAATATGTTGCATTTGCTATGTTGACATATATAGTTATTATGTTGATATATGTTGTATATTGATACTATTGTCTATATGCATGATTCTCATGTTGTTTGTTGAGTGATTAGTAGGTGCGGATCGCGTTTGCTTCGCATTTGCGCTATATTAGCTGTATATGCTTGCTAATAAAATATAAGGTACATATCTCGGATTAAATATCGTACTTTTACACTTTTTTCCCTTCGGGATGCCTCATTACTTGATGAGATGTATATTTGTGATATATATACTATCATTTTTTTTCGGATCGAGCCGCGCAAAGGAGACTATGGCGAATTTTTCCGAAAATTTAAGGCGTTAGAAAAATTTGAGAAAATTGGAAAATTTTGAAAACTTAGTAAGTATTATAAGAAGTTTAACTATGAATTTTGGGAAAATTAATAAATTCCATAACTTTTCTTACTAGTTAATTTCGAGGACGAAATTCTTTTAAGTGGGGAAGATTGTAACGACCCAGAATTTTTAGAAATTAAAATGTGAATATTTAATTAATTTTAAATATTAATAAGTGAATTTATAAGTCAAATAAATTTTAATTTGAATTATTGAATTTAATTGAATAATTAAATCGATAATTTAATACGTTAAATTATGGAAATAATTGAAAATAGAGTTAAATATGATTGAAAATGATTTGTAAAATTTTATTTTATCATATGGGAGTTAGAACGATATTTTAGAACTTTTAAAATTGAATTAAAAGTTAATTTGTGAAAATTGAATATTTTAATATTAAAATCGACTAGTGAAAATAGTCAATTTTTGAACAGTCTCAGAATTGAACGAAACCAGTTCCATTGGATCCATAATAGTTAGTTATTACCGGATTTCAAATTTCGTGTCAATCGGAGTTATCGTTTGAGCGTGGCAGCTCGAAACGCATCGATTTATTTTTAATTTTAATTTGGCGAGCTAAAATAGCCATTTTTCAAAATGTCTCGGATTTCGACGAAACCAGTTTCATCGGATCCATAATGTGATATTATTGTAAGGTTTCAAATTTCAAGTCAATTGGATTTACCGTTTGTCCGGTACAAATTAAAACGCCTAGAAATCGATTTAAATCGGTTTAATTTAAATTGAGCGTTTGCAGCCATAACTCGCACAGATGTCCGAATTAGCTTCCGAAACCTGTTCCATTGTGTCCGGAACGTGGGGTAAACCTTAGAAACGCTGGTTACGGTGCGTAAATCGGAGTTCGGAATTTCCGGATGAATAGTGTTCGATTTTTCTTTATAAATAGCACCCACCTCTTCATAATTTAGAAAGAAAAAAAAAACCTAATCAAACCCTAGCCGCCTCTAACATAACCTATGGCCAGAAATGATCTTCCTTCCTCCCTCCAAATCTTCAAATCTATGCATCGATTCATGAAAGTTTCAACTAGAAAAGTGTAAAGCTCGTCATGCTCTTCGAAATCAACGGTTGTGATGGAAAATGGGGCTCCGGATCGATGGGAATTGGCATGAGAAGGGGGCCGGCTTGCGCACGCAAAACGAGGAGAGGGGGTGGCCGAGTGGGTGCGGTCTGAGGGTGGAGGTGGAGTCAAGAGTTAAGGTTTATCAGGATATTCAGGAATTGCTGGAGGCAAGCTGGATGGCATGGCGTATTACTTATATAGTATTTCTTTTTCCGCTGCACTATTTGTTGTTGTTGTACACTCTGATGATATGATGTAATGTAATGTGATGTAATGCAATAACTGATATAGTTCTTTGTTTAAAGATTATTCATTTATTATTATATGTTGTTCCGCTGCGAATTGTGAGATTCTGATGTTGTTCTTGTTTTCTGTTCTGTTCTATTTTCTCTATTTTCTCTATATTCTATTCTCTTTTTCTTCTATTTAAAAAAAAATAAAATTTTCTGTTTTCTTTTCCTCTCCATCTTCTATCTTTTTCTCTTCTCTTTTCCTAAATTCTTCTGTTTTCTCTCTTCCCTATTTTCTATCTTTCTCTCTTCTTTCTTTTCTTCTTTGCTTTTTTCTTAAAACCCTCAGTGTTCGGTTTTCCGTCGTTCGATTACTCGGCAGTCGATAAAGTGAGTATCGATGTTGAATTTTCGGAAGTCGAAGAATCGTGTCCTGACACCCATACAAGATTTCATCGGGATGAGCCCAAAGACCAAAAGCAATGAAAACAACAGATCACCATCCCAATCTTCTTCTTCGTCTATCCTGTGCTCCAGGAAAACACCAAATCGACTGAATTTCGATGCCACGCACAATATAGATGGCTCAACTTTGATCCCACACAACTATCAATCCATCATCGCCTGATGACGCAACTCAGAGCCAACCCAAACGCCTCACTCATTTCGTCCTGTCCAAAAACCTCCACGTGCACGTTGTGCACGTGTACAAACTCACCTGCGACCATCTCACCGCCGCGACTGGCTCACCAAGTCTCTCAGCATCTCTCGACCCCAAAGACCACATCGCTGAAGACCCCCATCCTTTAGATCGAAAATTCGATCGCCTGCTTGAATTTCCTGAACCAGAAAATCTAACATGCCACCACCAATTCGTCTACCTTACCGACGGTCGGTAATTCCTTCACACGCCGCTACCCAAATCAAAAGTTCACCCATGTAGCTATCTCCATGCCATAATTTACGAACTCCGATCACGCCACAAGATCCCAAATCGACTGCGATTTCCATAGAAGCCCAAACCATTCAAAACCCTAAAATTGATAGCTCTACACAACCCAAGCATCAATCCAAAATTTGGCCATGGTCGATCACTTCTCCTCGCCCAAACGCACCTCCTAGTGGCGTCGACCAGACGTCATCACCACCCAGAGTGACGAAATTAATTTTTTAAAGGAATTTGAAAATTTAAAATCTCTTATTTTATAAAATGACAAAAATCACGATTTAACTCCTAAAAATCTTTTTTCTACTCAAGAATCCAAATTATATGTTCGAATTCTTGTTTTGAGCATGTTGAATTTTTATTAAAATGTGTTCACTTATTGTAAAATCAAGCCTAAGACCACCACCCAACATAATTTGCTCTCAAACTATTTTTAACTTATATATAAACATAAATAATCATTTTCATAGTTTACAACATCTTCAGATTTAAACTAGAACAAGTGATATGTATTTTTGAAACAGGAAGGTAAATGTTTAGCAGAGTAATAAGTTTCAAGTTTTCAAAATAACCAAAGTTCAAACTCTGTTCAACATCAACGGTGAGTAAATTTAACCCCTAAATTAGTTTAAATTTGATGTTCTGTAATGTCTTGTGTAAATCCTGTAATGTATGTTATAATCTATGTATGCATGCTTGATAAAATCTGGGATCATGTTAATATGAATGTATATTGATATGCATATTGGTATATCTACTCTGTTTATTTTCTAACAGGCCAATATAACAAAAAAAGTTCAATTTCTCTTCTTCTAATCTCTATCTGGTTGAAGTATACAAACAAAAGTTGTTGATTAAATATAATTAAGTTTTCAAAATTTTATTTCCAAATGTAACGACCCGGAATTTTTGATCCATAAAATTCCAGATACTTAGGTAAAGAAGAAAAGAGAAAGAAGAAGAAACATAAACAAGTCACAGAAACCTCACATTCGCAGCGGATCAAAATATAATATAACAAAAATAACGGTTTTACAAAGAGGAACTGTATCAGTACAATTATATTTTTATACATCAGAGTTACAACCATTTCACAATACTGGACAGTTTAAAACAATATGTCCAAGTCAACTATAATATATACAGCTGTATATGCTCCATACGTTCTTGCCATCTAGCTCGCCCCTTGAGCTCCAAAACGTCCTCACTTGAATATGGGTAATACTCAGTCTGACCCGAGCATTACATCACATATATTTAAAATTAAAAAAAAATATACATTATAAATAGTATATACTTAGGGAAGTAATTTTCCTCATTTAATTACTGATAGCTTTAAATGTTTTGACGGAATGTGTTTGTAAACCGGTAGAAGATAACAGGATTTATATTTAATAATATTTAATTTGATAAATGTTATATTTTCAAAATTTGTAATAATGATAATTTAATTTGGGAAATTTTTTTCAAAGCTAAAAATATTTAAATGATAAAATTTATATTTCTAAGCTAATTAAAAAGATATTCTATTTATAATGTATATATACGTGTATGCATTGTAAATAGGAAGTATGGTTTTAATTTAAATTTGAATTTAATAAGAATGTTTTCAAATTTATAAAAAATATATATGGATATATATTTTGAATTGGAGAATTTGATTTAATTTAATATAGAAACTTTTCAATAGCTTAATTAAAAATCTATCTTATATTTTCAAAAGTAATTAAACTAAATATTTATCTTGTTTAAAAATATAATAGCTTTAAATTGTATGTGATAATAAAAGTTTATTTTGTTTTCTTTTAAAGATGGGTTTTTGAAATAAATTTGGTTTATATATTTTAGTACAATAATTTAGTTTGAAACTTTAAAATAAGATTTAGTTCAATATCCTTTTCTTTTTAAAATTCCTTTCTTTAAAATTTAGCTTTGAAATTATATTTTAAAAATATACAAGTAAACATTAAAGAATGTAAATTTTAAAGGTAATTTATATATATAAACATTAAAAGCTAAATTAATATAAACACTAAAACATGATAATATAAATAAGAAATTAATTTTTAAGAAAAAATTAAAAATGAGTAATTATTTTAATATTGAAATGTAACATGTGTAAGGCATTTAAACTCTTAAGGAAGACACTTGTAAAACAATCCACATCTTAAAGCAACAAGTGTCATTTGTTTTGTTTATTTTTTTGAAAACATTTATTAAAAAATAAGTAAAAACTTAGCAAAATCATTTTTAGTTCAAACGAAAATTTTCTTTCTCAAGAAACTAAAAATCATATTTTAAGAAAAATGAAGATCATTGATAAATTCAAGCAAAAGAAAATTTGAAAGTTTGCTACAACAATGATTAATTACAAACTGCAATCAACAAGTGCAGTTCTCTGGATCAAACAACAACATTTGTTTTAAGCTTCGGTTCAAATTGGAATTTGTTTCAAGGCATTTCAGTTTCAATTCATCTTAAGGCAAGGAAATTGAACCCAAACAACAACAGTCAACTGCATGCAAAAATTTAAATCAAAACAGCAAAATGTAGATTAACTGTTCCAGAAAACAAATCATGTCCTCTGCTCTTCAATCTTGGTGAGTAAACCAAACCTTAATTTATATTAATCTGGATGCATGATATAAAATCCTTGATAATCAGATGTAATAATTATTGCATGATATAAAATGAATTGGTATATTTATATATGAACTGAATAGATAGGCATGTCTGTTTACAAGGTGATGTTCTGTTCTTACTATTCAGGTTTTAAATATGATCAAAATCATGTTCTTCCTCTCTAATTTTCCTTAGGACATGTAGTGTAAATGAATTTTGGATGTTATAACATGATATAAAATTTAAAAAAATAATTTCAAGGTAATCTGATGCCAGTTTTCAAATGAAAAAGGAAAAGAACAGTTGAAGTTTAATACTCATCAAATCTCAACATTTTTAATTTGTTGTTTCAGGGTTATAATTCGATTAGTGATCAAATTTTAGGATTTTTAAAACTAAAATAATGATTTTTAAGTTGGTATATTGAGAGTTGTTGTATGTTGGTCGGTATTTGGATTTTAGGAAATTACTGACGATCGGGTTGATGTGGATAATCGTTACATTTGGTACCAGATGTAACGACCCGGAAATTTCGATCTCGAAAATTCCAAATAGTTAGTAAAGTACAAAAAAAGATGGAAGAAAAAGCAGAAAAGAAACACAGATTCTCACATTCACAGCGGATCAAAATATAATATCACATAAACAACAGTTTACAAAGGAAAACTATATCAGTTGATTAAATTTTAATACATCAGAGTTACCATATTACACAATCACTGGACAGTTAAAATAACTTGTCCCCGATAAATAACAATATATATCACAGCGGATAAACACTCTATACATTCCTGTCCTCCAGCTCTCCTCCTGAGCTCCAGAACGTCCTTACCTGAAAATCTGTAATACTCGGTCTAACCCGAGTATTACATCAAATAACACCCGGGTCAGGCTGGAAACCAGCGTGAGTAAACCCATCTAACATGGAATACAATAGCATAAAACTACATAAAACCCGGGGTAACTCGTATCAATTTACACTTTCACAATTTGTTATAAACATCACTTATATCACACATCTATTTTAAGCACCAAAAACTTAGACTAAGTGATCCAATTCACTTAAATCATTCCGCTCCAACCTATTGATTTCTCATATCAATTTATAAAGAATCGAAGTGGTTTCGGGTATTTGCTAACACCCAACTCCGGCCTCTTCGAATTCAATGTCATCTTAACCCAAGTTATTCAAATGAATACAATTCATTCTTAAATACAAGATGTCACCTTTACACAGTAATTCATTATCAATAGATAATCCACGTTATCACTGTCCACCTAAAAATCATACCATAAAACATTCTATATCAGGGATATCAACCAATTCAAGGCATTTAACATCATTCAACCATTCACCAGATTGATCACTTCCAAAAATTAAATTAATTTATCTCTAATTAAATTAATTACTAATCTTTAATCACTTAGATTACCTTTACTCAACATTAATTAATTACAAACCAAATTTAATTATTTATCCTTCAAGTTTCTATCTTAATTAATCACCCTTGATTAATTATCCTTTTAAATTTCATTATTAATTAGCCTCTAATTAATAACCCAAATTAATTCACATTAATCACATTTATCCATAATTAATTACTCAAATTAAATATTCTTTAATCACTTACTTTGATAAATTAACCTTAATTAATCAACCCTTAATTAATCAATCCTTGATTAATTATACTAAGTAAATAATCCTTAATTACTTCTATTACCTAATTATTCACTATTTACTTTTCTTAAGTAATTATTCTTTAAGTTATTATCCATTAATTACTAAAAATATAATTATACTTTATAAATCACATTCAATAATTATACTTTAATCCATTTCACAGGTGATTATCCTTAATTTATTATTTCACAAATAAATTAGTTAACCTCTTTAAATTAATTATTAAATCTAACTTAAACAACCTTAATTAGTTGAAAATAAGTCATTTATCTTAATCACTATCTGAATCATCATCAAAATTTAATAAACTTTGTAATTAATCAATTTGCAAATTAACATACATCCTCAAGTTTAATTGATGAAAAACATTTCATCTTCTCAATCAGTACTTAACTATTCTTATTAGTTAAGTATAACCAAACCAAGATTTTACTTAATCTAAGTTAAAGTGAATTACAAATCTTTTACTTAACCATTCATTTAAATAAACTAATATTGTTTCAAAGAAATGGCTTAAGAAAAATTTGTTTAAACCTAAATTTTGTTTTAACTTAAAATTTGATAATCACCTTTACCTATAATTTATTTAATAACTTTCCTCTTTCTTTTCTTTTTTTTCAAAACGCAAGCATCATCACTTTGGAAACTGCTAAATTACTCAGCTTTATAACTAAAAGCAGGATTCGACTCATTTGGAGAGAAAAACTCGAGCACAAACAAGATTCCCGTACAAACACTCGAGGAACACAGCCTTCACCTCTCGCGATTACTCACTCGAATGACTCGAGCTCGGCACTGAGTCAAGACCGTGATTCCTCGATACATTCCATCTTCTTCTTCCTTCCAATCAACGTAACAACACAAGCTCATAAGATACCGGTCCATGTACACTGACGCTGTGCACGTGTACACTTAAACTGGTCGAGTTCGATCTAAGCTTCGATCCTCGGCACGACGACCATCCTTCCCTGAGTTGGTCGGCTACCTAGTTCGTCGAACCATCTCCTAATTCAAAATCGAACAATTTCACAACCCCAAGTTACAGAAACAATATCGAAGTTTGCCCCGCATCACAATCTCCGACCACCGGAGACTCCTTCCTTTGGCCCAAACGTTCGCCTGACCTTCATCATTCCTTTCCTCCACCATCGATCCACACCGATGCTAACACGTCGCCGCGAAAGTCTAGCAAACTACCCCAGCCTAAAACCCTACATCGTCACAGTTCGACCTCCTCAGTGATTGATAAATCCTAAAACCATTTTTCCAAAGCGCCTCAACATCCAAACTTGCTTCAGTAAAAATTTCGATGATTAAATCTTCCTCGATCGACGAGAATTGACATTTCCCCCAGTATCGTTCAACTCGTGATATCTCTAGGTTTATCTACTTAAAAATCTCGAAATCAATCTCAAAATTCAACAATTTCCAGTATGATTCAAGTTATGTAATCAAAACGTATAATTTAACTGATTGATTTCCCGATTCAAATTTCTAATCACTGTTTATTCTCTTTTTCAAACTAATCACTTAATATATTCTTGAAAATATTTTTTTAAAAATGATGTTTCATCCATATACACATCTTTACTTAAATGATCATAACCTAAATTTGAACATATGGAGGGGAAATTAATTTATTTTGACATGCATGTTCCTGTTACTCAAACAGAGACTATCTAAATATATACTTATTCAGCATGCATAGAATAATCCATATCTACATTTACATGAAGCATTTTAATTTATACACGCAATGGATCACAAGCACAATCATACAACAGATTGATTTTTGATGATTTACTCACCTGTAGAAGATAACAGAGCCAAGTTTTGAATTCCTGAATCTGCTTTTTGAAATTGGCAATTATGTTTTGCTTAATGATCTTAGTTTGCTTACTGAGTTGTTGAACAGACCTTTCTTGATGATTTGAGCTTAATTGTTAACTTAGTTGATCTGCTAGTTTAAGAGTTGAACTTAATCTTCATTTGAATTTTGACCTTTGCCTGATTTTTTTTCTTTTTTTTCAGCCTTACTTTCAATATGATGATTATATTTTCTTAAAAGATAAACAAATGCCACTTGTTAACAATGTACTAAATCTTAACTACAAGTGTTAATTCTAAGAATTATAAAGCTTACAAATTAATAATCCTTTATTCACATTATATATATACTTTTATTTTTATTTTAAATGTTTAAATTAAAGCTTTATATTAATTTACAATTTTATAAATGCTTACCTAAATACATTTATATGAATTTCTTTTTAAAGAAAATAAAACCAATTATATATATGAAAGCTTATACATAAAATTTAAACCTAATATTTTTAAAATGTCTATCTTTTGAATTTTAAAATTAAATCCAAATTCAAATTCAAATTAAATTTAAAAATCCAATTTAAAATCACTTATATATACATATATAACAACACATTAAATTTTGAAAACTGCAATTCTATTTTCTCTTTAAAAAAATCTACTTACATCTATATAAAAACAACATATTGTTAATATTTTTTTGAAACACTTAAATTATTAAAAATTTAATGATCTGAACCATGATTTTTGGAAGTGAAACCATACATTTCACATAATTATTGAAACAATCCATTATTTCTATTATTTGAAAATATCAATTTTTACCAGTTTTAATAATTAATAAAAAGAGATTATCAAATTTAAATTGCTTGAAATTCTGGGATATCATATTCTTTCCCCCTTTAAAACTTTTCGTCCTCGAAAAGGAACGAAGCCAGAATTTCTTAAATACTAAAAAATCAGATAAATTTTCTTTGATCGTTTTAAAAACACCTTTAAAATCTATATAATATTGCTAAAACTTTTTTCTAAAATGTTGATTTAATCCTTTAAATCAAATCAACTTATCTCTTGAAACCATTTAATTCTGAATCCAAATTCCATTATATCTTAATAATGGATATATTACCATACTCATTTCTTCATTTATTTAAGCAAATCCAATTTCAGCTTAAAGATTATTAATAACAACAGGATGGTATTATCCAAATTATTTTAAAACATCCATCCATTTCAATTTCTGGATCTCAAACCCATTTTGAGATCACACAAACTCCCAATTCAAATTAATTATTTAACTTTCCAAGTTAAATCCCAATTTCATCTTGAAATTTCCAAATCAAATTGTTCAATCAAACTTATTTAACACCCTCCGAGTTAAATTCAATTAATCCCGTTATAAGTTCAAAAACTTATCACTTTTAGGTATCATGTCTCATTCCAGATTTAAAACTCAATATTTAGTTTATTCCAAACCATCTTTGATATTATTTATATCCATACATATACATATTTGTTTCTTAACCAACCAGGCTATACTTTAAAATTTTAACCACCCTTGGTCTTTAATCCAAATCAAATTCAATTCGAAGTATTTCCATTCAAATTTCAAATTTTAAACCATCCCAAATTATATAAATTCGAGTTAATTTTTTTTAAATGTTTATCTAATACATTCATATGAATTTCTTTTTAATAATTCATTTCCTAAAAGAACTTGGCACTGATGTGATTAATCAAATATTTTTTTACTTCCCTAAGTAATTATTCTTCCCTAAGTAACTATTCTTTAGATGTTTTGAGAATAGTTAATATACACATATATTAAACATAAAACCGAAAGACCCGGATTTTAAATATATGTGTTGAAATTTGTTAAATTGTCCAATTTACTTGTCAAATTTACACATACATTTAAAAGATGCCTACAATGCCTACAAATATAATATTTACCTTATTTGGAATTTGTTAAATTGGAACTGAAGAGTATCTAAATTGTGAAGTTTTAAATCTAGGTCCAAAAATTTGAAAATTGTTTCAAAGGTGATAAAGAAGTAATAAATAATATTATCTAATTTATTTAAATGAAAGGTTCCTATTTCAAACAAGAGTTGTTTGAAAATCTAAAGGAATTTGTTTTGAATTGAAACCAAAGGTGGTTTAAAATTTAAAAGTAACCAGGTGTGTAAAAGAAATAATATGTATAAGGAGTATACATAATATCAAAGATGGTTTGATATTTTCCTTGGAATGTGATGTGAAACCCAAAGTGAAGTAAGTTTTAAACTTAAATATTAAGCAAAGTTTTGACTAGTTTTTAAGAAGGTATAAAATGTTAAGGCAGAAATGATGTTTAAAACAAATTTAAATCTTTAAGGAAATAGATTTTTAAAGTTTAAATGTTGTTTCAAAAATAGTTGATTTATACAAATATTAGATTTGAGTAAATCTGTAATTAGTTTAAATGTTTTCAACTTGAATATATTTGTTGAAACATCGAGTTATAAAAAATATATTTATAAAACTATTTTGGTAATATTATATAGATTTTTAAAGTATTTTAGAAATGATCAAGGAAATTTATCTGATTTATAGTATTTAATAAATTCTGGCTTCGTTCCTTTTCGAGGACGAAAAGATTCAAAGTGGGGAGGAATGTGATAACCTAGATTTTTGGCATATGACAATTGGATAAATTACTGGGTTTATTCTTTTGAATAGATAAATTCTTGTAATAGGGGGTTTCCTGGATGTCTTTGAAAACTATGATAAATATTGAAATGTAAATATCTAGAAATAATAAATTTTGCAATAAATTGACAAATATGAAAATAAAAGTATGCAAAACTCTATAAAGTTGGGATTTATAAATTTACAAGTATGTGTGTGTGTATTGTGATTTGTAGCATGGGTTTGGATTCAATATAATAAATTTTCAAAAATTATTTAAAGTTATCTATGTATTTTAAAAACTCTAAAGAAAGATATTGATTTATTTAAAAATAAAATGAGAATTAATAAAGGATTTATTTTGCTTTCTTTTAAAATTTACTTAAACTAAAATAGTTTGTAAATATATAAAGAAAATTTTAAAAAAATTCATAATCTATAAAATATAAGAAATATAAAAATAAAGGCATTAAACATTTGTAAGACTTACAATACTTAAAATCAACATTTGTAACTTGAATAAGCATGCAAATTAACATGTGGCACTCTTGTTTTTTAGAAAAAATTTATGTACATAATTATCAAAGGATCAAACTAGGTTATAAATTATCTCTACCCTACTCTTTTCTTTCTTTTATTTGTTCATTCAAAAAAAAAAAACTAAAGCCAGATGAAAATTGAAAACAAACCAAAGAAATCAGGCATGTACAATGTCCTATTTGCCTCTGCTCTGCTTTTCAAACTCTGACGACTAACTTCAAGAAGAAGAAAAAAGACAATACTTTCAAATTATTCAAAACCTGATCAAGCATGGATTTCAACTCAACATATAATGGATTCAAATCAAACAACTCAACCAAGCAGAAGATCAAGCCTGTAGCAGGGGTAGAAGCAGCAGTGTTCACCTTCTTTTGATAGGTGAGTTCAACCTTTAAGATTCTGCCTAGCTGAAATATACATACTTCTGCATGTTTGGACTTGAACTGATTCTTGTATTTTTGCACCAATCCATGAAGTATCATATGCTATGCTTCATATATATGATAATTAGACAAGACTGGCACTCTGTAAAACAAGAGAAAAGAAAAGTTACACCCCTTAACTTTAAAAATCTATACCCCCCTGTCTAAGAAATTTTAAGATCAGATTAAAAAGGGAAATTTGCTTGTTTTTAGATGAAGTTTGTTTTAAAAATCATTTCGTTGTTTATAGTAATGTATATATGGAGAAAACGCATTTTTACTGTAAATAATCAAGTTATGGCAGAGAATGGACTATCTTGATTTAACAAAATGATTATATAAATGTTATCGTCATTAGAAATCTTGATTTTTGGGTTCAGTTTGGAAATTTTTAGTAGGAATTTGGGGCTGAATGAATGGGAGTTTTTGGTCAATTTCAGGCGAACAGATTGATGATGGTGGGAGACGTTTGGCCAGGAGATGGATCGGGTAGTGGGGCGCACAGGAAAAATGCCATGGCATTTCATCTTGGGTTTGGGTGTGGCGTCGGAATGGATTTAGGGTTTAGCGCGTAATTTTGGTCGAGGTTGAATTTGGGGTTACTGCGTCGTCATCATAGCATCGGAAGAGACGGGTCGTGGGGGAAAAGAGAATGGGAACTCAGATGTAGCTCCAGTGAGGTTGACGTGAATTCCGGTGATCGGGGATAGGTGGCGCAAGGTGGTTTAGGAAAACTGGTTACAGCCTGCTGAGTTCATTCATGTTCGTTTTTGTTCTACAGGGCGTTTGGGGATTCGGAGTGATCGATCAGGGTGAGTTGGTCGTTGACGACTTGCGAAGGGTTTGGGTGACGATCGGAGGTGATCGGAGGGGTCGTGCACGTGCACGGTGTATTCTATGTCAGGATAATGTTCGTTTTGGGGAAAGAAGGTTGAAGCTCGGGTAAGGTATCGGAGCAGCTGCCTGACATCTCGCATATGGTGTCGAGTGGGATCGTGTAAAGCTTGCGTGTTTCCAGTTTTTAACGCTTAACTATGTTTTGAAAAAAAAGAGACAGTATGATGATTTTCTCGGGTCAAAACTCGAAGTAGTATACGGGTTGGACCTGAAATTTAACAAGGTAAGTTTTTAAGATAAATATAAACAAGTTTTAGAAAAAAGTTTGATGAATTTGGTTTAAAACTGTTATACGATAAATATTTTAAAATGTTTGATTAAAGAGAATAATTATGATTTGTTAAATTAAGTTTGATAAATACTTAAGTTACTTTAAATTCATATTAAAATGATTTAATTAAGTAAGTTAATTTGAATGGGTAAATGTTTTAAATATGACTATGATGATTAAGTAACTAAATAAGGATCAATGGTTACATTTAAATATGACTATGATGATTAAGTAACTAAATAAGGATAAATGGTTATCTTAAGAATAATCAAGACCTTGAATAATTAAATAAAATAATTAAAGAATAGGTAATTTATTTAATAAATTAATGTTTAAAAGGGTAGTTAATTAATTAATTATGAGTTAATTAATTAAAGTTTAATTAATTCGTAATTAAGAATAAATTAATTAAGTAATTAGATATTAATTACTTAAAAGACAATTACTTAATGTAAGTAATTAAGAATAAATTGTTAAAGGTCGATTAATTTAATAGTAGTTAAAGGTTAATTAGAGTAATCAATTAAAAGATTGATAAATTAAGATAATTAATTAAAAGGTTAGTTAACTTATGAATGAGATTGATAAAAGCGTAATTAATCAATGGAGTGAATATAGAATAATTAATTTGAGTAATTAATTAAGGATAAAGGTAATTAATGTAATGGGTGAAGGTTAACTGATTTGTGTAATAAATCAAAGGCTAATTACTTAATGTAATTTAAGAAAATAATTAAGGGGTGATTATTAATGGTTTGTAATTAATTAATATTAAGTAAGCGAGATTAAAAATGATTGAAGTAATTAATTTAAATTATTTAAATTAATTAGAAATGGTTTGAACTATCGATCTTGCTTATGAATGATTGAGTTGCATGCCTTAGATTAGTTGATATCTCTATGTGATTTGTGATACTATGTGATAGAATATGTTTGGATTGAACTGTATGGTTTGTCTATCTGTGATAAATGGCTCTGTAAATATGTAATTCTAGATATGAATGGAATTGTTTTAAACTTAAGCACCCTTGTTTTAAGAAGATATTGAATTCGAAGAGACCGGGTTCGGGTTTCAGTACATACCCGAAACTACTTCGATTAGTAATCTATAATTCTTATAGATTTGACATGTGGAATCAATGGGCTACGATGGAATAATTTAAATGACTGGACCATTTAAAATTAAGTAAAGGTACTTAGAGATTGATTGTGAATATAAGTTTTGATTATAGCACGTGTGAACTTGTAGATGAACGAGTTACCCCGGGTTTAAGTCAAATTTTATGTATTAGTATTCTTGTTATATGGGTTTACTCACGCTGGTTTCCGGCCTGACCCGGGTGTTACTTTGATGTAATGCTCGGGTTAGACCGAGTATTACAAATTTTCAGGTAAGAACGTTCTGGAGATCAGGATACGAGTGGGATGGCAGGAACGTATGGGTGTTTCCGATGTATTATATTATTGTATATATATGAGACATGTTGATTGTAACTGTCCAGAGTTTGTTTATATGTTGTAACTCTCATGTACGAGAGTGGAATTGACAAGTACAGATTTTCTTTGTATAACTGTTATTATTTGTTAACATATTTTATCCGCAGCGAATTGTGAGATTTTGGTAATTCTGTTCTTCCTTTTCTTCTATCTCTTTCTTCTTTTCCCTAAATATTCGGAATTTTCGGGATCGAAGATTTCGGGTTGTTACATTTGGTTACTTTTATAAAAATTTCGATCCTGAAAATTTAAGTAAATTGGACCATTCCTTATATAACTTGTAATTTATGTTAGGGATATATGTTCCAGATAGTCATCTTTTAAATATATGTGTATATACACATATTTCCGATAGTTAGGGAAAATTAGTAAATATTAGAGAAATATATTCTAGATAGTCAACTTGTTTCCAATAGTTAGGAAATTTTCCGATATGTTTTATATACAATATATTAAATATTATTGTATATATGTGTATATACACATATTTTCAGGTCATTACATTAATGCCTTTCCTAACCGATCATAATATTATTGTATATACACATTTATTCCAGATATTTTATCTCTGATATTATTGTATATACACATATAGTTAACTATCTGGAATATATATATCCAAATGTAATGACCCGGAAATTTCGATCCCAAAAATTCCAGATAGTTAGGAAAAGAAGAAAAGAGAAAGAAGAAGAAATAAAAACAAAACACAAAAACCTCACATTCGCAGCGGATCAAAATATAATATCACATAAATAATTGTTATACAAAAGAGAACTGTACTTATCAAATTTACACTTTAATATATCAGAGTTACAACATATTTACAAATACAGGACAGATAAAATCAATCTTTTTCAGATACTATAATATATCACAGTAGAAATTTTCCATACGTTCCTGCCAACCAACTCGCCTCCTAAGCACCAGAACATCCTTACCTGCAAATTTGTAATACTCGGTCTGACCCGAGCATTAATCAAAGTAACACCCGAGTCAGGCTAGAAACCAGCGTGAGTAAACCCATCTAACAAGAAATACCAATGCAAACGACTCATATGAACCCGGGGTAACTCTATTCAATTTACAAATTCACTAATTGGTTATAGACAATGCTTATTTTACACAACCATTTCTAAGTACCAAACTTAGATTAAATGGTCTAATTCACTTTAAACATTCCATTTCAGCCTATTGATTCCACATATCAATTTGTAAAGATTCGAAGTGGTTTCGGGTATTTACTAATACCCGACTCCGGTCTCTTCAATTTCAATACCATCTTAATTTATGTTATTCAAGTGAAATTCAATCCAACTTAAGATACAAGATGTCACTCTTTTTTTCACAGCAATATATCATCAATAGATAACCACATTATCATTACCCACTCAAACATATCATATCACAAAACATTTCATAGCAGAGTTCAATCAATTCAAGGGATTTAATCATCATTCAATCCTTCATAAGAAAGATGGGTCATTCCAAAAATTAATTTAATTTATCTCTAATTAAATTAATTACAAATCTTTAATCACTCAGATTACCTTTACTTAATATTAATCAATTATAAACCAATTAATCAATAATACTTTAACTATCCTTCTTAATTAACCACCCTTGACTAGTTATTTTTATTACAATAACTAATTAGCTCTCAATTAATTACACAAATTAATCATCCTAAAATCACTTATATTGATTAATTATCCTATAATTAATCACACTCATTAACTATCTAACCCTTGGTTAGTTTTCTTAAGCAATCAATCCTTAATTACCAATTGATTGATCTCTAATTACCTAATTAATTAGTCAATAATTACAAACTAATTACTTAATTTATTTGTCACTAATCATTAATTAATTGATAAATTAATTAATCACTAATTATTAATTAATTATCTCTTATTATCTAACTAATAGCTCTTAATTTCAAACTAATTAACTTCTTAATTAATTAATTACTAAATTAATTAATCACTAATTATTAATTTATAACCTTAACTATTCCTAAGTCAATTGACCGTTAATTACTTAGATTAATTGACTCTGAATTAATTAGGTAATTATCATCTTGAATGATTAATCGATTTAAAGATTATTTCACTAATAAGCACTCTCTTTATTCCATCATCTAATTATAGGAAATACATAGGTTTTATTCGATAGATTAACTCAATATTAGATTTCCCCAAATCAACAAGTAAAATTTGCAAAATCACTTGGCTTATTTGTTTTGAAACCTATTTATACTTTTACTCTTGAATGTTTGTATATAATTCATTAAAACTTGAATTTATCTAAGGCTTAAAACGCTTTTATTTACTTTGGTTACAACCCGAGCCCCAAACCTAATATACCGAGCTAATCCCGTATTAACTCTCCCTCTTCTCCACAAGCCGACTCGCGTACAACATCAAGTCAGATACGAAGCAAAATAACTAATCTCCCCAAGCATCCACACAAAACAATCATCAGATACATGCGACTGCACCGTGCACATGCACGACAACACCGGTCCCCTCCGACCATCTTTCCGTCCTTCAACAAACTACACTTGACCTCGAAAGTCGACATGACACCCCAGAAAACCAAAATTCGAAGAAAAACGAAAACGAGCTACATGGCCAAAGTCTGGAACCCACCATCATCGAAATTTCTTCAATCGTCGACGATCCCAACCCTGTTGACTCTCGTTGACCTCACCACAGAGTTATCTCGACCTCCAACATCGATTTCCCACCCTGCGATCAGGTCCGAACCTCCCATGGCAACGCATTTCCCTTGAAAAGCCATCGACTATCCAACACAACAAAAACCCTATTTCTCAAATTCGCCGACACCACAGCGTTTAAATAAAACCCTAACCATTTTTTCCGACCTCACAGATCACCAAACTTGCCTCAGTCGAGACTCCGATCATCCCAGTGCCATGTGACCTCCAGAAATTCTTCTAAACCCATAATCCGACCAACAAGCCATTCCCCTAATTTACTATAATAAAAATCATGATTTTATTTTTTAAAAATTCTATATTGTGATAAATGATCTGATTACAATCCTAAAACAACAAATTAAACATGTTGAGATTTTGATCTACAAAGTTTTTTCACAATTTTCTTCCTGCTTGTTTAATCTAACTTCATATAAATCATTGCGTCATTTTTAAAATTTATATTTTAATTTTACAAACAAATTTTGCTTGTATACTAAAGCCTAACAAGATTCAGAGAAGAAGATCTTGAATAATTCTCAGATTTGAAACCTGAACAAAGCAAAAACAGAGCCAACAAATCATATAACATGCATATTCATCTATCCAGACATATACAAACAATTCCATCATCATGCAACCCATTTTACATCCAACTTTAAAGATTTATTTATGCATCCGGATTAAGTCAAAAATAAAGTTATGTTTACTCACCAAATTTTTTTTTTGAAGATGCAAAGGAACAGTCTTCTTGGTTTGAAAACAGAATGCCTGAAATCTGCTCTGATTCAATCTGGGTTTTGTTATGAATTTGGAATAAAAGCTTGAGACTAGAGGTTTTGATCTGGAAAATACTTGCATGCTAAAATTGCTTCTTTGATTTATCTTAGGTTTGCTTGCAGGCTTTGTTCTTGATATTGAAAATGTACAGTTTATTGATTTTGTTTCTGGTATGAGGAAGTATTGATTATAGATTGTTTTGAGTTATTTTTTTTTTCAGGCTGAAGTTCTCTTATCTTTGAATTGAGAAAATAGAAAAAGAAATGAAAATAAGGAAGCATATTTTATGAAAGTTAATTTGTGATTTTAATAAAAGAAGAATAAAAGAAATGAAAACTATGAAGGCGGCTTGTTAAAGATTCACCATTTGTCATTTATTATAGCTTATCGTTTAACACTTATTTTAAACAAGCTTTCATGTATTTACACATGTCATTTAAGTAATTCTTACTTAACTTAATGTTAAATGAAAGCTTTTACTTAATTTTATAATTACCTATCTAAATATATGTATATGTAAACTTCTTTAAAGAAAATAAAACCAATTATATATAAATAAAAGCTTATACATATTTATTTATTTATTTTCCAAAAGATTTTAAAATATCTATCTTTTGAATTTCAAAATTAAGTCCAAATTCAAATTCAAATAAAATAAAAAAAATCAACTTAAAATCAACTTATACATATATAACA
Organism: Allium cepa; assembly: GCA_030765085.1. Classification (NCBI taxonomy): domain Eukaryota; kingdom Viridiplantae; phylum Streptophyta; class Magnoliopsida; order Asparagales; family Amaryllidaceae; genus Allium; species Allium cepa. The sequence goes on from CM060938.1 coordinate 405,979,665, forward strand.
TGTTAAATTTTGTAAGTAATAATTCTATTTATATCTATATTTAAATTATCACATTTATTTGTTCAATCTATAAAGCAGTATTTTCAATAATTAAATTCAGTTACTTTATCAATTACAGATATTCTGAAATTCCGGGTTATCACATTCCTTCCCCATTAGAATTTTTCGTCAAATCGAAAATGAACGAAGCTAGAATTTATTAAAATGCTTATTATTAGAAAAATTATTCTTTGAAACATTTTTAAAACACTTTTAAAATTTACATAATATTATAAAATGGTTTTATAAAAATACTTTTTATAACACAATCTTTCTTTTAATATTTTGAAACAATTCAAATGTTTCTAAACTTAGGTTTTAAAACTTCACAATTTTAAAACCTACTTCAATTTAGAAGTTATACCCAACTAAGCTTAATTCTTTAAAACTTTTTATTATTTTATGCAACTGGAAATCAATTCATTATTATCTTATTCTGAAAATTCTTCTCCAAATTCAAGATTTTAATTTTAGTTTAAGTCCATTTCAAACTTATCTTTATTTAATTTCAATTTGGTTGTATTTCTATTACCACTTAATTTAATTTCAATAACTTAACAACCAATTACTTTAATATTTATTAGAAATAAATATTGCTTTATATATCAAGATATAATCTTATGTAAAATCATTTAATATCTTTATATAAGAAATTCTTTAATTTCAATAACCCACCGCATCGGAAATCAAAACGAGTCTCTCGACTCAAACTGGAACCAACCCATTCGCCAAAAAATCCTCTGATGTCAACAGTTCCAACCTTGGAACCACCCACGGATCTTCCCAAAGCTACCCTAAGCTCCGATGAACCCGTCACCACCCTCTCTATCAATATCGATGCCTTCTAGACGTCGAGATTTCCTCAGCAACCAACACCACAAAATCAACACTCAAAACCCTACTTAGCCGACCTCAGACCACCACGATCTCTGACAAATCTCCACGCTAATTTTCCTGAGTTCGACGACATCCCGACCATCTCCAGTCCAAATCTTGTCGTGCCACTCATCGCCGTTCAACGGCAATTGACGAAAATACAAAATTTGATCAATCCAGAAATTCCTAAAATATATGAAGTTAAAAATCTAGATTTTTATATTAAAATCCATATCTTGCAAGATCGAAACAGGTGATATAATCAAAACAATAAATTAAGTTAATTAATTAAAGGTAATCACTAAAGTAAAGTTCAAATAATAATTCAAACCCTTTTTAAACAACTAAATCTTTGAAATTCAATTTATCATCAAATTTCAATTTTGGAACCAAACTTTTGAAGTTTTATCTTAAACATCCAAATCTTAAGTCCAAAATGATTCCATTTCATCTTAATAATGGATATATTACCATACCCCATTTCTTCATTTATTTAAACAAATCTAATTTCAGCTTAAAGATTATTAATTACAACATGATGATATTATTCAAATTATTTTAAATCATCCATACATTTCCAATTTATAGATCTCAAATCCATTTTGAGATCATACAAACTTAACGATTCAAATTAACCATTTAACTTCCTAAGTTAAATTTCAATTTCATCTTGAAATTTCCAGTTCAGGTTGTTTGTTCTAAACTTATTTAACTTTTCCAAAGTTAAATTCAATTCACTTAATCCAGTCAAACTTATCCAATTTGAATTCCCATTTCAAATTTTAAAATTCTTTCCCACCTATAAGTTCAAAAACTTATCATTTTGGGTTTTCACATCTCATTCAAAATTTAAAACTCAACATTTAGAGTTTATTTCAAACCATCTTTGATATTATGTATATTCCTCACATATATACATATTTTCTTCTTGGCCCACCAAGCCAAATTTTAAAATTTAAACCACCCTTGGTTTTAATTCAAAACAAATTCTTTTAAAGTTTACAAACAACTTCTTATTCTAAAATAAAATTATATTCAAAATAGTTTGAATAATATTATTTCCTTTAACACTTTGAAAACAATTTCAAATGTTTAGATTTAGAATTCAGAACTTCACAGTTGGAAACCCACTTTAATTTACATCCTTTCAAATTTACAAGTTATTCTCTTTTTAAATGGTTACTTCCCTAAAACATTTTATTGTTTATTGAAAAACAATCATCCCATTATTAAACACAATAACCATTTTATTCTCTAGTTTGAAACCAATTCTAATTCATCTTATTTTGAAATTCTTCCCCAACTTCAAAATTAATTTCAGCTTGAATCCATTTCAAACTTATCTTTAATTTAATTTCAATTTGATTGTAATTCTATTACCACTTAATTTAATTCCAAAAATTTAGCAACCAATTACCTTAATATTTATTATAAAGATATATTGCCTTATATGTATCAAAATATATTCTTATAAAACCATTTAAAATCTTTATATAAGAAAATAACAAGTACGCTCTCATATATATACACTCAACTCATTTTAGGGTACCATTGACCCTATCCTAAATGAGTATCCCACCAGAGCCAAGGTTCTCACTTAACCTGGCTCTGATACCAAATGTAACGACCTGGAAATTTCGATCCCGAAAATTCCAGATAGTTAGGAAAAGAAGGAAAGAGATAGAAGAAGAAACAGAAACAAAACACAAATTCTCACATTCGCAGCGGATTAAAATGTAATATCAAATAATATCATTTATACAAAGGAAACGTTACCAGTAATTTACATTTAATACATCAGAGTTTTCAACATTTACACAAACACTGAATAGTTAATATCATATATTCCAGAAAAATAACAATATAACACAGCGGAAACACTCCATACGTTCCTGCCATCCAGCTCACCTCCTGAACTTCTGAACATCCTTACCTGGAAAACTGTAATACTCGGTCTGACCCGAGCATTACATCAAAGTAACACCTGGGTCAGGCTGGAAACTAGCATGAGTAAACCCATCTAACATGGAATACAAAAACATAAAACTTACATAAACCCGGGTAACTCATATCAATTTACAGATTCACAATTTGTTATAGATAGTACTTGTTTCACTCACAGATTTCTAAGTACCAAAACTTAGATTAAATAGTCTGATTCACTTAAATCATTCCATTCCAGTTTATTGATTACACATATCAATCTATAAAGAATCGAAGTGGTTTTGGGTATTTACTAATACCCGACTCCGATCTCTTCGAATCTAGCGTCATTCTATTCCAAGTTATTCAAGTGATTAAATTTTGAATATTGGATGTCACTTTTACACAGCAATTCATCATAGATAACCACATTATCTTTGTACAACCCAACAGTTCATATTACAAAAACATTTCATTCCATAAAGCATCACAATCACATACCAGAAATTGCAAATAATCCAAGGCATTCAAATATCATTCAATCATTTATAAGCAAGATAAACTAGTCATACCATTTCTGATTAATTTAATTAACTACCAATGAATTAAATTAATTAATTTATTACTTATAAATCTTTTTTATTTAACATTAATTATATTCAATTAATTAATCAGTCCTTAATTATTCATCTTGATTAATCATCCTTAATTATTCATCTTGATTAACCATCCTTGATTAATCATTCTCTAATTATATTATGTAATTATCCTTAATTAATTACATAAATTAATTAAACCCAAAACTACTACCATTCCTCAAATAATTACATCCAGTAATTACTCACTGATTACTTCACTAAGTAATTATACTTTATATATTACACTAAGTAATTTTACTCAACCCATCATCCAATGATTATTCAAATTAACTAAACCAATTAATTTACTTAAACTAATCACATTAATTTAATTAATTACTTTAAGTAATTAATTCCTCTAATTACTTTCATTAAGTAATTATACTTAATCAATTTCCATAAATGATTATCTTTAATTAATTAATTATTAAAAATTAATCACATTAATTAATTATCTAATAGTCCTTAGTTAATGATCTCCATTAACTATTCACATTTCTTTGATTACTTCTCTTAAGTATTTAAATTTAGATTAATCTTAAATTAATCGCATTCATTAACTTAAATCAATCGCATTAATTAATTAACTAAATTAACTACACTAAGTAATTAATCCTTAATTACTTCCATTTGGAATTGTTTTCTAATTACTTTATTTAAGTAATTTTCTTGATTTAATTGCTTTCAGAAATTACCCTTCAATTACTTACCTAAGTAATTTTACTTAACCAGTTGCATTAAGTGATTATCTTTAATAAGTTTGAACTAATTAATTAACTTAAATTAATTACATTAATTAATTATCACTTAATCACTAGTTAATGATTCTTCCCTTAATTACATTCATTAACTATTCACTAATTTAATTTACCCATTCAATAAACAATTAATGTACTAATTACCTTTTTCTAATTTTATTAATTAAATAACCTTAATCGGTTACAATAGTCAATTAACCTTAATTAATTTATCATCCATAAATTTATTACATAGTAAATTTTCCTACATAAAACATTTAAAACAACCAAATCAGATTTTGAGCCAAAACAAATAAAACTTCATAAACTCGAGTCAAAGCACCCAAAACCCCGAGCCGTTTTCGTTCCAAAAACACTTACTTTCCCTTGCGAAAAACTGGTGCCAATACCCATCTTCCTCAAACACTTCTCATACCCGACCCTATCTCAAGAAAACCTAGATACGTCAAAACTGTGTGCACATGCACAGATCATTATTGGCTTTCCGGCCACCGCTATCATCGCCGAAGAGTCGCCGATGATCAGCCTCTTCAAATCCGACCACAAAATCGATAATTCGAACACGCATTCAAATTCGAGCTAATGACCCATCCTGAAAACCAACCTCTTCGACACTCTCGCCGTGCCGACTATCACACCGACCACCATCATTCCCGCAGTCAAGATATTAGCTTCATCTGACCATCCTCTGCCTTCCCTCCATAATCCATCACATCCGATCCAGCGACGAAGTCTCAATGTTTCGAGGACAATCCACGATTCCAATATAGGTCAGAACCATAGTTCACCTTCGATTCGAAACCACAGCACTCTAAAATCCCTCCGTGTATTTTTCCCAAGAACTACGTCCCCTAAACTTGCTTCAGCCAAAAACTCGGCTTCCCTCTCATCATCGATCGCCAGAAATCAAGCCATTTCTCGAATTTTTCAACTCAAAAACTCACTCGATTCCAACTTGAGAAAAAATTGATTTTACTTTTAAAAATTCTAATTTTTCAACATGAATCGGATGATGTAAGCAAGAATCCAGATCTAAATAACCAATTCTAACTTAATATGATAATTACTGTAATTTCTTCTCCCTGGAACAACCTGTTGCTTTCTATGCTTTTTAAACATTTTTAAAATTTGAATTACACAACCACACCCAAATTTCCTTTAAAATAATATACTAAAAGTAATTAGGGAGAAGGATTCAAATTTATTTGAACATAATTTGGTCTGTGGTGATTAACAAAGTTATATATATGTGCATTCAGGCATGCAAATCAGAAATATACTCAAACAACATTATCTTATCCATACCCATTATAGTTAAGTTATCGTTAACATCAATTGAGGCATTCATCAACTACACAAATTATATAATATATTTTTTAAAAAATAAAAATAAAAATAAAGTTTACTCACCGTTAGCAGAAAACAGAGGACAACTCGTTGCTTAATCTGCTGCTTGAAACTTGATTTTTATCTTCTGGCATTAGAGTTGAATCTAGACTTGTTGAATTGATTTGCAACCTTTAAATATTTTTATTTTGGATCTGAGATGATTTGATTTCATTTCCAGGCCCGATCTTCATTCCAGATTTTAGTTTTAATTAATTTTTTTTTATGATGGAAGAAGATTTTGAAGACTTGAATATGTTTCCCTTTTTCTCTCCTGGAATGAAAGAGTAGGGATTTTTTTTATTTTAGCCTTGCTTCTAATATGATAATTATATTTTCTTAAAGAAAAGAAAATGAACAAATGCCACTTGTAAATATAAAGCTTATAATTGTCAATGTAAATGATTATTTCCTTACAAATGTATGAATGCAAGAATTAAATGCTTATAAATGTTTACATTTGTTAAAATGCATAGTGAATTTGTTTACATTTGTAATTAAATTGTACCTAATATGTTTTACGTATTTTTATATAATATTCTTTATTAAATCTTATTTTACCCAAGTCTTATGCATTAATTAATTCCTTAAATCGATATAATATCTTTATACATATATGTTTTTAACCTTATATATTTACAGACTACCTTCATTTTAAGTATAACCTTTAAAGAAATTTTTATATATATACACCTTTATCAAATCTTACTTTATACCTTTTAGAAACTATTTTAGTGTTGAATATAGAATTCAACTTTAAATAAATCTTGAAAATCAATAAAAATATAACTTCCAATTCAATGTATATGCATACCTATATATTATATTATGATTAGAAAATCACTTTTATTAATTCTGGAAAGATAAATTTGTCCAACTAAATAATTATAAAAGAAGATTATTAAACTAATATTATCAAACTTTAATACTTTAGTTAGGAAATTATTAATATAAATATTTATGTAGATATTTATAATTCAACCTTTATTTTATTTTTAAATCTTCATTTGTTAATTTTCAATTAATAGATGCCCAAAATTCGGGTTATCACATTCCTCTCCCCTTTGAATCTTTTCGTCCTCGAAAAGAAACGAAGCCAGAATTTATTAATGCTTAAAATCTGATAAATGTTCTTTGATCATTTTAAAACACTTTTTAAAATCTATAATACTGCCAAATTAGTTTTATAACAATATTTTTATAACTCGATGTTCCAATAAATCCGTCTTTGTTCTCAGAGAAATTCGGTCTCTCGGATTTATTTGAATATTATATCAACATTTATTCCAGATAGTTAGGAAAGGCATTTTAATTTTCTTTAATATCAACATTTATTCCAAATAGTTAGGAAAGGCATTAATGTAACCGAAAGACCGAATTTCTCTAATATCTTTTCCTTTAAAAGAAAGGCGGGATCGAAAATTTTCGATATGTTGTATATACACATATTTTTAAATTTTTCGATAGTTAGGAAACGCATTTCCATCTACCAGAAAGACGCATCTTGATTTAAGAAAGAAAGGGATAGAAGAAGAAAAGATAGAAAAGAAGAAACTCAACAACATCAGATACTCACAGCGGAACGAATGAAATATAATATATCACATAAAATATTACATGGTATCATATACAACAGAGTTACACATCCTATACAACACATATTAGACAGTTATAAACATCTGTCTAACTATACAATTCAAGGTACCACAAAGACACAGACACAACATAAACACAGCGGGACCATTATATATCTACACGCGGAAGCCTCCTGCTCCAAATCTCCTCCAGAATTCGTCAAGTTAACCTGAATCCCTCGACTACTCATACAATAATATGAGTACTCAAGATTTTAATAAAATAAAAAATAAACACTTGGGTCTGACGGGGTCAGGTGTGAGTAAACGGGTTAAAGTTGCTTAATTTTAGAAAATTCTTTGAAAAGAAAAGGTATCACGTAAGACTTCCCGCACATAAACATTGAAAAGTTTTTACCTTACGCTAACCAAAACATTTGATAGGAAATCCAGTGACATTATAATAGTGTCTAGGGTTTTCAAGTAAATAAGAAATAGCTGAAATTGTTACATCTATTAAATTCCAGCTACTAGCCACAAAAGTGGGTAACACAAATCAAAACCGTAGGGCCTCGTAGGAAGAATGGGTTTCCATCAATGGCAGGGCTACTGGGGTACTGCCCTTCACAGTATAGGGCCTAGATCACCGTACCGAGGATTACTCCCAATCCCCAGCAACACAAGACCGGAACCATCCCTTACTCGACAGTCTCGAAAAAGACCACCCCGTGTTTGGCGCGACCAACCACACACTAAGACGAAATAGAAAGGGACCTCTAGACAGGGCTAAATCTCGTCCTACATCGGCATGACCCACTTAACATTGCTGCACCTCCTCTGTTTTAGACATTTCCGGTTGATGAGGCTTGAGGCTGCGATTACCTTTAGAACACATCTATCTTAGAATGCTCATCGTCCACTTAACGATGTTCTGAAAGCATTCAACCCATAAAAGTTCGTTCCGGGTTCGAACGAAACCGAAGGCACTATCTCGTTGCGCTCGTTTTGGAATCACCCTCTGAGTCAACGACCATGGCCCTTGCATTCTGAATCTCCATCTCGAACCTGAAAGTACTATCTCCGTCAAACTCATCTAGGAATCACCCTCAAAGTTATACTGACGAATAGTTCTTACACTTCGAGTCTTCACGAAGCTCTTCTCTTGGATTCACGACCTAACGTTTAATTTGGATCGATGTGGTTTTCAGATATCCAAATATGAAAACCCAATCCCGGTATCATCGAAATCCAAACGCCATTTTAATGTCCAAGTTGTTTAAGGGTTTTAAATAATTAAACTTATATTCAGAATAATATAACAGATAGGTGAATCACATTATCACAATGGATAATTCATATCAACCAATCATCTTATAAAGCGGCACATATCACATATCAGAGATATCATACCCAACTCATCCAACATCATTCAATCATCCAATATCAATCATCCAATATTAATCAATCATCTATAAGAAGGCTTGATTCTTTCTTAACCCATTGAATTACCTTAATCCTTCTTCATTAATTAATTACAAATTAATGATCTTCCTTAATTAATCTTCCTTGATTAATTATTCTTTAATTACATTCAAATAATTAGCTTTTAATTAATTACACGAATTAATTATCCTAAACCATATACAGTAATTACCTTTAATTACTTCATTGATTGCATTAATTAATGATCCCTCATTTGCTTCCATTAATTAATCAACTATGATTAATTTGCATTAAACCTTAATTAATTACAATTAATTAATCATACTTTAATTAATCACTTTTATTAATCAACCTTGATTAATTTCATTAATTATATTAATTAATGATCCTTATTAATTAATTAACCCTTTAATTAAATAATTAATTTGTAATTAACCATCTCTTAATTAGTTTTAATTAATCATAAACAGAAATTAACAAATTTGTAATTATCTTAATTAATTAACTTCTTAATTAATTATATTAATCCTTTGATTAATTATACTAATTAATTAATCTTTAATCATTTTATTACATAATAATTAGTTAATTACATTAATTAGTAATCCTTAATTAATTACTTTATTAATTATTCATATTTATAGTTAATTACACTTAGTAATTAATCTTAAATTAATCACATTCATTAATTAATTAATCACATTAATTAATTAATCAAAATTAACTAAGTAATCTACCCTTAATTACTTCCATAAGTAATTATCCTCTAATTATTTCCATTAGATAATTACTCTCTTAATTAATTACCTTAACAAGTAATTAGTCCCATTATTAATTATCCTTAATTCTTTAATTAATTAATCACTCTTTAGTTAATTAACTTCCAAATCAATTATATTAATTAATCCTTTAATTAATAACATCAAATGGTTAACCCTTAATCACTTCAACTTTAATTACTTCCATGAGTAATTTCTCTTCTTAATCACATCTAGTAATTATACATTAATTACTTCACTAAGTAATTTCACTCAATTAATTATAAAGTGATTATCTTAAATTAATTAGACTAATTAATTAACCTAAAATTTATTACATTAATTAATTAACTAATTAATCATCACTTAATTTCTAATTAATTCATTAACTATCCACTAATTACTTTATAAAGTAATTATTCTTAATTACAAATAGTAATTAAGCTTAAATTTATTTTCAATTAATTATTCTTAATTAATTTCTACTTAACTAATTAAGAGTAAACTTTGCATTTATATTAAATATTTACTCGAATCATTTACTTCATTAAAACCAATTTAAAAATCAATTTGAAATATGATTTTACTTTTAAAATAAAACAATTCAAACACTTAATATTAATATACTCAAAAATTTTGAAAACCCTTTTCAACCATATTTAATTGAATTAAACAAATATTAATCTTTGAAAACTCAATTATCATATTCTTTAATCTTATCTATTTAAAAATATAAATTTGAAATGTAGTTTAACATTACTTTGAATGTAACCTTACAACATGAAAATGACCTTATTTAAACTTGATTGAGTTTCTTAAAACTTTGATCTAATATTTAAATTGAAAGTTCCTCTAAATTCAATTTAAAATAAATTTAGTTAATTAATTTTAAAACGAATTATTTTAGACTTTTCAAATTTAAAAATATATTAGATTAAAACACCCTTAAAATCTTTGACTTTCATTTGTTTTGAATAACTTACTTTACAGTTTAAACTTGATTTCTTTTATAGAAGTTTGTTTTACTTATTCAGATTAACATATCACCAAAAAAACTCGAGTCAAACTTGATCCCTCCCCGTACAAACCACGGTACTATACGCATTCATCCTTTACTTCGAGACAAACACCAATTTGCATGAGATCAAACACGAGCACCCTGCTTCTTCTCGAATGCCAAACTTCATCAGATAATATAGGTGTACCGTGCACATGTACAGTGCTTCCAGCATCCTCCGATCATCTCTCTGGCCATCAGCAAGTCGAGCATCATGACACCAAACTCCTCATCCATTCCGATCATCCAAATTGATAACAGCTAAAAATCGTGGCAATCAATCAAACTGTAACCCAAATTCTCGATCGAAAAAACAGCCATCGCCGTCACTTCCTTCATCGGAATCATCAACCGACCTACTTGAAGATGCGCCACACTCCGACGAATAACATTCACACCTCGTGAATCACTCCGATCCCCAATGACCATCGCCATAGCCTTGCAAAACCCCTCATTCCCAAAGGACCACCGAACCCTAGTTCACCTCATCGTGACCACCACAGCCATCGGAAAATTGCCTTACCAATTTTCCTGTATTCGTCGACAACTTAGCCAACTCCAATACTAACCTCGAGTCTCAGATCGTCCTAGATCATCAGAAATTGTCGATACACCCAAAATCGAATAATTCAAAATAACTCACCAATTTTCTAACTAAAAATCATGATAATCCCATCATAATTCATCATTTTGTTACATGAATCAGATTCTACAACCAAAGATTGGATTTAACTCGAACAAATTTTAACCCATGTTTGAATATTCACTGTATCTTATAAATTTTAAGATAAAAACGTAATATAATTTTCCGAGTTCATTTTTATAATTAACATCACATTGTTATACACATTTCTTTTTAAAAAATCAAAGTCTGAAGTTTAATACAAGTGAAGATAAAGAATTTAAAAGTTTACTTAAATCCTGTAAAATAACAGAGGCAAAACTTTTTTTATACCTTCAGGCACTTCAGATATTCAAGCATGCATTCATATTCAGATACATATACAACCAATATTTCCACACAAATTCTATCACAGGCATTAAATTAAAATCACTATTTTACTGTTTTTAAGAGAATGTATGTTTACTCATAGGCATGTAGAACAGAGACAGAGAATAGAAACTTGCTTTCCAAGCTTTGCTATTGAAATCCTTTGCATGCCCATAAATCTTTGATTTTAAATGCTGAAACTGATGTTGATCTTCCATTTGAGTTGCAGGTTTGATTTTGTTTTTAGTTTTGCTTTTTTTTAGTTTTTCCTTTTACTGTTTGTTTTTAAGAAAAGTGAAAGTAGCTGAGAGGAGAAGTGAAAAAAAAAAACATGTTAAATTTTCTTTATGTGTATCTTCATATATTTCAAAATTAAAAGAAAAACATTAGCTTGACACTTGTTAAATTATGTGATATTTGTCTTACAATTGTTGAAATAACCCTTCCTTATACTTACAAGGGTTGAAGATGCTTTATCATTGTTTTACAAGTGTTAAACTTCCTCTTATTCAATCATTTAAGTTATATATGCATTTATGAAACATATTTATATGCATATGAAATGTCTTTATATAAATAAGCTTTTAAATTTTTAAGTAAATATACAAGTGTGAAATTTTGTAAACATTTGTTTATAAGTAGCTTATGTTTTAAAATCAATAAATGTATTATATGTTTTCCTTTAAACTGTGAAATATGAATTTGTATTTATATTTATGTAAATGTGAATTTAGTAATTTATTTATTTATTACTTATGTTTACAAACTATTCTAGTTTAAGAGATATTTTAAAAAGAAAGTTTATTTAAAACTTTATATGTATATATATATATATGTATATATATTTATAACCATTTTAATTTAAGCACTTTTAAAAGAAAACAAAATAAAACCTTGATTTTGGCAGCGAAATTTCTATCAATTTCGATCCCGAAAATTCCAGAAAGTTAGGAAAAGAAGAAAAGAGAAAGAAGAAGAAACAGAAAAAAGTCACAGAAACCTCACATTCGCAGCGGATCAAAATATAATATCACATAAATAACAGTTTTACAAAGAAGAACTGTACCAGTACACTTATATTTTTATACATCAGAGTTACAACCATTACCAAACACTAGACAGTTTAAAACAACATGTCCTAGATTATACAATATTATAACACAGCGGAAAGCACTCCATACGTTCCTGCTCTCCAGCTTGCCTCCTAAGCTCCAGAACGTCCTAACCTGAAAATTTGTAATACATGGTCTGACCCGAGCATTACATCGAAGTAATACCCGGGTCAGTTTGGAAACCAGCGTGAGTAAACTCATCTAGCATGAAATTTCAATCCATAGGACTTATTTGAAACCCGGGGTAACTCGTAACAATTTACAAATTCACAATTCGTTATAGACATCACTTATTTCATACATCAATTTTTAAGTACCCAAACTTAGATTAAAGGTCAAATTTACTTAAATCATTCCATTTCAGTCTATTGATTTCACATATCCATCTATATGAATCGAAGTGGTTTCGGATATTTACTAACACCCGACTCCGATCTCTTCGAATTCGATACCATCCTAACCTAAGTTTTTCAAGTGAAATATAATCCAACTTTAAATAAAAGAGGTCATTTTTCACAGAGATTCATCATCTATAGATAACCACATTATCATTGTACACCCAAAACATATCATATCACAAAGCATTTCATATCAGGGATATTAATCAATTCAAAGCATTAAATCATCGTTCAATTATTCATAAGGAAGATGGATCATTTCCAAAATTAATTTAATTCATCTCTAATTCAATTAATTACTAATCTTTAATCACTAAGATTTCCTTTACTTAACATTAATTACTTACAAATTAATTAATTAAACATCCTTAAATTATCCATCTTAACTAATCACCTTTGATTAGTTATCCTTTAATAAGTAATTAATTCTTAATAAATTATCCAAATTAATTAGCCTTTCCTTATCACATCAAATGATCCCTTAATTTCTTTTATAAAGTAATTAACAATGATTTATTACATTTATCCCTAATAATTACTCAAATTAATTATTCTATAATCCCTTACATTGATTAATTATCCCTTAATTAATCGCACTCGGTAATTAACTAACTCTTAGTTAATTCCCTTAATTAATCAATCCTTAAATTAATTACACTAAGTAATTAATCCTTAAATTACTTCCATTAAGTAATTAGTTAGCTTAATTTAATAATGTTTAAGATTTATTAATTAATAGTTAGAGGCTGGTTAATTAAGCAGTTAAGTCGTAGGTTCAAAACCCGGAAATTTCGATCCCAAAATTTCCAAATAGTTAGGTAAAGAAGAAAAGAGAAAGAAGAAGAAATAGAAACAAAATATAGATTCTCACATTCGCAGCGGATAAAATATAATATCTCATAAAATAACATTTATACAAAGAAGCTGTATCAGTTAAATTTCGTAAAATACATCAGAGTTACAATATTTACAAAAACACTGGACAGTTAAAATTAACTAGTTCCAGATAAACTACAACATGTCACAGCGGAATACACTCCATACGTTTCTGTCATCCAGCTCGCCTCTTGAGCTCCAGAACGTCCTTACCTAAAAATCTGTAATACTCGGTCTGACCCGAGCATTACATCAAAGTAACACCCGGGTCAGGCTGGAAACCAGCATGAGTAAACCCAACTAACATGGAGTACAATAGCATAAAACTATATAAAACCCAGGGTAACTCGAATCAAATTCACAATTTGTTATAGACATCACTTATCACACACATCAATTTCTAAGTACCAAAACTTAGATTAAATGGTCCAATTCACTTAAATCATTCCATACGAGCCTATTGATTCCACATATTAATCTATAAAGAATCGAAGTGGTTTCGGTTATTTACTTATAACCGACTCCGGTCTCTTCGAATCCAATATCATCTAAACCCAAGTTATTCAATTAAATACCATTCAGCTTTAATTATCGGATAATACTTTTACACGGTTATTCATAATTGATAGATAATCACATTATCACTGTCCATCCAACATATCAAATCACAAAGCAATTTGTGTTTTAGTATTTCAAAATACTTTCCCAAATTGATAAAAATTTCCATAAAAGTAACCAAATGTAACGACCCAGAATTTTCCATCCCGAATATTCCAGATAGTTAGGAAAAGAAGAAGAGATAGAAGAAGAGGAAACAGAAAAAAACCAAACCCAAAGTCTCACATTCGTAGCGGATAAAATATAATATCAAATAATAGTCTTTACACAAAGAAAGATGTTTCAGTTAATTACATTTAAATACATCGGAGTTACAATCATTACACAAAAACTGGACAGATATAATCAACATGTCCTTTTATACAAATCAATAATACACAGCGGTTACTCTCCATACGTTTCTGTCATCCAGCTCGCCTCTTAAGCTCCAGAACGTCCTTACCTGAAAATCTATAGTACTCGGTCTGCATTATATCAAAGTAACACCTGGGTCAGGCTGGACCAGCGTGAGTAAACTCATTTAACATGGAATACAAAAGCATAAAACTTATATAAAACCCGGGGTAACTCGTTTCGATTTACAAATTCACAATTTGTTATAGACATCACTCATTTCACATATCAATTTCAAAGTTTCAAAACTTAGATTAAATAGTCCAATTCACTTAAATCATTCCATTCCAGCCTATTGATTTCACATATCAATCTATAAAGTATCGAAGTGGTTCGGTGTTAACTAATACCCAACTCCGGCCTCTTCGAATTCAATACCATCTTAACCCAAGTTATTCAAGTGAAATACAATTCAACTTTAAATACAAGATGTCACTTTTCATCACAGCAATTCACCATTGATCGATAACCACAGTTATTACTGTCTACTCAAACATATCATATCACAAACATTTTATATCAGAGATATCAATCAATTCAGGGCATTTAATCATCATTCAATCATTCATAAACAAGATTGATCACTTTCAAAATTAATTTAATTAATCTCTAATTAAATTAATTACTGGTCTTTAATCACTTAGATTACCTTTACTTATTATTAATTAATTACAAACCAATTAACTAATCATCCTAAATTATCCATCTTAATTTACCACCTTTGGCTAATTATCCTTTAATTACAATAAGTAATTAATTCTTAATTAATTATACTAATTAATTAGCCTTCACCCTCCACATTAAATAATCCCTTAATTACTTTTATAAAGTAATTAACAATGAATTATTGCATTTATCCCTAATTATTTTCTAAATTTAATTATCCTATAATTAATTACATTGATTAATTACCCCTTAATTAATCACACCTCATTAATTAACTAATTCTCGATAAGTTTCCTTAATCTACCAATCCTTGAATTAATTACCCTAACTAATTAATCCTTAATTACTTAATTAATCTCTAATCACTACTTCGTGGATTTCTAATTACCAATTAATTATTTCCTATTAATGTGTTGGTAATTCTAAACTATTGATTAATAAATCCTAAATTATTAAATCTTTAGTTAATAATAAATCAATTAAATAATAAATCTTAATTACCAATTCTTAATTAATTAATCACAATAATAAGTCACTCCCTTAAATTGATTACACAAATTAATCATCTTCCAATACATTGAATAAATAATCCTTTATTTGATCATATCATTTAATTCAATTTAATTTGTTTTAAACTCTCTAATACTTTATTTCGACCTGACTTATATTCTTTTTTTGAAAACTTATTTACTACTTTTAACAACCAAGCATAAAACTTGGGTACAGGCCTGAACAAAACACAGAGAACTCGAGACAAACTGTTTAATAAATTTACCTTTGAAGCTTCCAATGTTAACGTTTCATTTGCTTCCATTTTTTAACTTATCATTTAAAAACTTCGGCCCAAAAGATTCATGGCCCAAACATCTCTTCTCCCCTTCTCCGATTTAAAGTTGCAGACTTCAAATTCTTTGGCCCAATCGCTTACCTCTTCCTCTTCCCTATCAATGCCACAATGTTCATAGGTGATCCACCGTGCACGAACGTGTGTACGTGCACACGCACCTTGACATACAATTGTCGCCGCCGACTATCCATACCGATCACCCATGCTCTCCTGCACCTTGTTCAACTGCGTGGAATCCACAACGATCACCCATGCTCTCCTGCACCTTGTTCAACTGCGTGGAATCCACAACGATCCAAAGATCAAAATCGAGTATTTTCCCTAAAACTAGAATAACAACATTTCCAGTAATCGCCTCGAGGCACCTCCAAAGATCATCGCTCACCCCTTACTCTTGCCCCGAGCACCACCATTGCATCTTCCTTCTCTCTCTTCTAGACCGCATGCCCTTACCACCGTCAATTGCCTGCAACCCAACCCCAAGCCTACAGCTCTTTAAACCCTAATTCTTCCCAAACAACATAATACACAATTCTAGAATCCACCTTGCTATTTTTCCCCAAGTGCCAATCCCTTCGACCTCCTTCGACCTAAATCTCAGAGCTAGAAACACTGCGGTTGCCAAAAAACACCCAATCCTTCATTTCCCGTTCAACTTACGGTTTCTACCCAATTATCAACTTAAAATTTTCAAAACCATCACCAAAAATCCTAACTTTTTATCACGAGTCGGATTACATATGAATAACAAGAAATTATATTAGTTGATTTCAAGGATGTTTTTATTTCTTACTGTGTATCCTTGTTTTCCAGACAAAATCCCACCAATTTCATTTATAACTATTTTAAAAATTTGTGTTTAGTTATAAAAAATCCTTTTTCCTTTAAGGTCATAACTTAAAAGAGATTCAGTAAAGAGAGTTTGATTTAGAACTTGTTTCAACCTGTTTGTATTTGAAACGGAGTCATATCTTCTTTATTCAAGTATGCACACAGTATTACAACATTATATCAGGTAAAACTTAACTATATTATATACATGAAATAAAAAGTCAAGCCAACTAAACATCATACACACTAGTAAATAAGAGTTTTTAGTTTTCGTAAGGATTAGTTTTCTCACAGTATATTGATTAACAGAGCTGATATGTGTTGTTAACAGACATGCATGCAATATTATTATATAGGCTAACGAACTACTCATCATTTTTTTTCAAAGATTATTTCATGCATTCACACATATAGGCAGATCAAGCCTAAAAAAATAAAGATTACTCACCTTGCATTTAACAGCGAAACCTGTAATTTGAAATCTGGAAATGCATTTTAAAAAACTGGGAATTTAATCTTGCAAGTTGACTCAAAACTGAGATATTCTATTTAAATTCGAACAGAGTTGTTGAATTGATCCTGAATTGACAAGTTGAATTGCATCCTTGCTGCTGATCTTTGTTCTTTGAATCAGTTGAAATGCTGTTGCACCTTGTTTTATAGTTTTTCTTACTTTTTTTTCATCTGGTTTTGGTCTAGGAAGATGAGAAATATTCTCAGCCCAGTTTCCTAAATCATTTATCTTATATAACATAGATATATAATTTTGTTTATTCCAAATCAAATATTCAAATTTGATTACTCTATAAAGCCATTAACTATATTACTTACTTTCATAAAGTAAATTTCTACCATAGAAATATCCAATTTCTATTTTATTTCATAAAATATATTTTCCACTTCAAAAACCCTTTTACAGTTCTTATCCACAAACTTCCAATATCAATTTCATTCCAATCCGTACGATGTACACATATCATCCGTACGCAATATCAATCTGATCGCTCGCTCGATCACACAATTCCACTTCCGAACTAGTATCGTCTACCCGACTTCCTAGTGCAGACTCAGATCTGGTTTCTTGATCAGAAACCGTCATTCTCCTTGCATAGTCAAAACTATGATAGAGAATATCCAGATCCAATCAACAATCCATATCCAGGTTCGCCGTTGAAAATCGAGTGGAAAATCTCAACTCGGATCGATATAACTATCTCGAAATTATGTGCTCGAATCTAGATCAAATCGCTATGCGAATAGAATAACATACATACATCCTATGTATTTATCTTAATTGATTATTAGCCAAATCAATTCTCTTATCTATTCACATTCACTTTAATTCTATTACTTAATTCACCATTGCTTCAATCCCATTTGGATTATCACCTCAATTCTTATCTTAAATGGATATTTAACCATAAACAGTTTGAACTCTATCCAATTTAAATTTAGAAAATAGCTTGATAAATTTTAAAATAGATAAATTGTTAAAAAATAATTATTAATTTGTAAAATAGCAATAAAACAGTTAAGTAATTGTAAAATAGTGGGAAAATAGTCAAAAGTTATAAAAAAATTTAAATAGGTGCTAAATAGTTGTAAAATAATAATTTATTTGTAAAGAGTTGAAAAATAGTAATTAGTTTATAAAATAGTTGAAAAATTGTTAAATAGTTCCAAGAATAATTGTACAACAAGTATCAGATAGTTTTAGGTTTAAATAGAAAAGTTGTATATATAATAAATAGCTTGGAAAAATAGATTTGTACTAAAACAATTTATTTTGAAAATAGAGCAGAGCCAAACTGTTCAATTCCAAATCTCCATTTCCAATTAATTCGATTTAAATTTCCACTTTCATTTAAATTGACTCAATTCCAATTTAAATATCTTCAATTTCCATTGAAATTGACTTAACCCCAAATTCAATTCCTTTCCAATTTTCAAATCAAATTCCATTTGATTTTAAACCTATTCAACTTTAATTACAATTCCAAATTATTCAAATAAATTTCAAATTTTACCAATTTCAATTCATATCAATTCCAATTTGAATTAATCCCAACTCCTATTTGAATTTGAACTCATTCGACTTCAATTTCATTTCAAATTAATCCAATTCAAATTTTCCATTTCAATTTTTAAACTTATCCATCTTCAATCATAATTCCAATTAATTCAAATCAAATTCAATTTGAACTAATTTAATTTAAATCTCAACTTTCAAATTTAAATCATCCCGAATTATGTAAATTTGAGTCAATTTTTTTTAAATGTTGATCTAATCCTTCAAATCAAATCAACTTATATCTTTAAACCATTTAATTCTGAATCCAAATTCTATTTTTAACTTATTTCAAAGTTCAAATAATAATTCAATTCCTCTTTAAACAACTAAATCTTTGAAATTAAATTTTATCATCAAACTTCAATTTCAGAACCAAACCTTTGAAGTTTCATCCTAAACATTCATATCATATGTCCAAAATGATTCCATTTTACCTTAATAATGGATATATTACCACAATCCATCTCTTTATTCGTTTAAACAAATCCAATTTACAGTTTAAAGATTATTAATAACAACAGGATGGTATCATTCGAATTATTTTAAAACATTCATCCATTTCCAATTTCCAGATCTCAAACCCATATTGAGGTCACACAACTCCCAATTCAAATTTACCATTTAATTTCCAAGTTAAATTTCAATTTCATCTTGAAATTTCCAATTTAGGTTGCTTGTTAACTTATTTAACTTTCCCAAAGTTAAATTCAATTTACTTAATCCAGCCAACCTTACCCAATTTGAATTTCCATTCCAAACTTATCTTTATTTAATTTCAATTTGGTTTTAATTCTATTACCACTTAATTTAATTCCAATATTTAACATCCAATTACCTTAATATTTATTATGAAGATATATTGCTTTATATATAAAAATATATTCTTATATAAAATCATTTAGAATCTTTATATAAGAAAATAACAAATACGCTCTCATATATATACACTTAAGATTTCCAAAATTATGGAATCTTGAATATATTTACTATATATATATATTAATTTACTGTAAAAATTTATTATTTCTAGATATTTATATTTCAAAATTTATTATAGATTCAAATTTATTTATACTTCCAGATATCAAAATTTTATCTGTTCAACAGAATAAACGGGTTAATTATCCACTTATCAGATGTCCAAAAATCCAGGTTATCACATTTCTCCCCCTTCGAATCTTTTCGTCCTCGAAAAGGAACGAAAGCAGAATTTACTAAATATTTTAAAACCAGTTAAAATATTCTTTGATCATTTTTCAAACACTTTTAAAATCTATATAATATTGCCAAAATAGTTTTTATAAAAATACTTTTACAACTCGATGTCTTAACAGGTCCATCCTTGTTCTCACAGAAATTCGGTCATACGTTGATCAGGCGTAAGACTAAAAATCTATAAGTACTTAGCAGACCCATTTTCAACACCCAGTGAAAATACTTGAAAAATAATTTATTGGTAATATAGAAAACATTTTTTTTGAAAATAGAGAGAATATCTTTGGTGAGAATGCTCTGGAAATCATCACCCCCATCCATGGTCGTAGTCCGATGGTTACGTTGCCATCCCGACAAAATCCATAGATAATTATAGGCCTTCGCTCCCCTCGATTACACTATGGAACCCGCTACATATATATATTGTGGCATTGATAGGGAAGAGGATGAGGTAAGCGATTGGGCCGAAGAATTTGAAGTCTGCAACTTTAAATCGGAGAAGGGGAGAAGAGAAGTTTGGGCCATTAATATTTTGGGTCGAAGTTTTTAAATGATAAGTTAAAAAAATGGAATGCAAATGAAACGTTAACATTGCAAGCTTCAAAGGTAAATTTATTAAACAGTTTATCTCGAGTTCTCTGTGTTTTGTTCAGGCATTTACCCAAGTTTTATGCTTGGTTGTTAAAAGTAGAAAAAGGGTTTCAAAAAAAGAATATAAGTCAGGTCGAAATAAAGTATTAGCGAGTTTAAAACAAATTAAATTAAAGTAAATGATATGATATGATTAAATAAACATGCCACTTGTTAATTTTGTTAGCCTGTACATGTTAATATAATCAACACTTGTAATTGCATGACTTAAGTTTACTACATTTGTTAAAATATAAGTATTTTGTGTTTAAATCCTCAACTCATTTATTTATTACTCATGTTTAAATGTCACAAATTATATTTGTTTATGTGTTATCTTTATAGGTGTGCATTATGTTTACATATGTTTTATGTTTATATGAATTATGTAATTTAGAAAGGAAGAATATTTACTCTTTTATTAATTCTTATATAAATTTTATACATAAGTTGTTACTATAATTAAATTGATAACAATACAAAATTACTAGTGTTAAAAATGTCCAATTTACTTTAATTAACTTTCTTTTTTATATATATATTTAGACCAACACATATAAATTTAGTAAATAATCATCATAATTAAAAATCTATTTGCATCTATAATTTCAAACAACACATTATTATTTTGTTTGTAAATAACAATGTTACAAACTTTTTAAATAATAATAAAGGAGATTGTTGCATTTTAAATTGTTTGAATTATATTAATATCTTTACTATTTCTCAATGACCTTATATATATAGACTTAAGATTTTCAACATTATGAAATCTTGAATATATTTATTATATATATATATATATATATCTGAAACTACTTCGATTCTTTATAAATTGATATGTGAAATCAATGGGTTGGTATGGAATGGTTATTGTGTTCAATAAGAGTTAAACGAGAACCTTGGCTCTGGTGAGATTACTCATTAAGGATAGGGTCAATGGTACCCTAGGATGAGTTGAGTACATATATATATATATATATATATATATATGTATGTATATATATGTATGTATGTATGTATGTATGTATATGAAAGCGTACTTGTTATTTTCTCATATAAGGATTTTAAATGATTTTATATAAGAATATATTTTGATATATAAAGCGATATATCTTTCTAATAAATATTAAGGTAATTGATTGTTAAATTATTGAAATCAAATTAAGTGGTAATAGATATACAACCAAATTGAAGTTAAATAAAGATAAGTTTGAAATAGATTCAAACTGAAATATAAATCTTGAATTTGGAAAAGAGTTTCAATATAAGATAATAACGAATTGGTTTCCTGATATAATAATCTTGGTTATTATCACAAATGATTGTTGTGTTTAATAATAAATGTGTATTAATGAGTAAGCAAAATGGAATGTTTTAAGGAAGTAAAACATTTAGGTGAGTATGTCCTATAAATTGAAGTAGGTTTTAAATTATGAAGTTTTAAATCTGGGTCCAGAATTTGAAAATGGTTTCAAAGTAATAAAGAAATAATAAATAATTTAATTTAATGTATTTAAATGAAAGTGTCCTATTTCAAATAAGAGTTATTTGGAAATTTAATGAAAATTTGTTTTAAAACCAAAGGTGGTTTAAATTTTAAAATTTGGCTTGGTGGGACAAGGAATAAATATGTATAGATGAGAAACATACATAATATCAAAGATGGTTTGAGAAAAACTCTAAATGTTGAGTTTTAAATTTGCAATGAGATGTGATACCCAAAGTGATAAGTTTTTGAACTTAATAAGTGCAAAGATTATTAATGTGAAGTTCAGAGCAAATGTAACGACCCGGAATTTTCGATCCCGAAAATTCCAGATAGTTAGGAAAGAAGAAAGGAGAAAGAAGAAACGGGAACAAGTCACAGAAACCTCACATTCGCAGCGGATCAAAATATAATATCACATAAATAACAGTTTACAAAAGAAGAACTGTATCGGTACATTTACATTTTTATACATCAGAGTAACAATCAATACACAACACTGGACAGTTTAAACAAACATGTCCTAGATAAACTATAATATACAGCGGGATACGCTCCATACGTTCCTGCCATCCAGCGCGCTTCCTGAGCTCCAAAACGTGATTACCAGAAAATTTGTAATACTCAGTCTGACCCGAGCGTTACATCAAAGTAACACCCAGGTCAGGCTGGAAACCAGCGTGAGTAAAACCATCTAATCATGAATTACAAAAGCATACAATTTATATATAACTCGGGTAATTCGTATCAATTTACAAATTCTCAATTTGTTATAGATCTCACTTATTTCACACATCAATTTCTAAGTACCAAAACTTAGATTAAATGGTTCAATTTACTTAAATCATTTCGTACCAACCTATTGATTTCACATATCAAATCTATATAGAATCAAAGTGGTTTCGGGTACTTACTAATACCCGACTCCGGTCTCTTCTAATCCAATGCCATCTTAACCCAAGTTATTCCAGTGAAATAAGATTCAATTTTAAATAGAACGTCACTTATATACACAATTTATCATCGATAAATAACTATATTATTACTGTCCATCTAATCATATCATATCTCAAACATTTCATATCAGAGATAGTAACCAACTCAAGGCATTTACAACATTCAATTGTCCATAAGCAAGATTGATCAGTTCCAAATTAATTTAATTAATCTCTAATTAAATTACTGACCTTAATCACTTAAATTACCTTTGCTTAATATTAATTAATTTTAATCAATTGATAAATCATGTCTCAATTATTCCTCTTAATTAATCACCTTGGATTAATTATCCTTTCATTATATTAATTGATAGCCTTTAGTTAATTACACAAATTAATTAACCTTCACCCGTTTAATATTAGTTACATTAGTAAGTAATCCTTAATTACCTTTCATCTAGTAATATACCTTTAACTACCCTCATCACGTAATTAATCAATTGGTTAATTAATTTAGCCTTTAAAATCTGGGAAAACTAAAATTAAACAAATTCTCTATTTGAAAACTTAATTATTTCCAACATCTCATTACAATTTGGTAATTCAAAATGTTTTTATATGTGAAACACGATATAATTCATTCTTCAAACGTAATTAAAGTCATTTACCCATATTTAATTAATAAATCTTGATCAAAACTTTTTCTGAACTCTTTCAAGGAAGTTCTTCCTTACATAGTAAAAATCCTGATTACCGTTTATATTATTAAAACTTAACAACGTTACATTCCATCAAAGCAAAGAAAACCCCAAGCAAAACGCTGAAGAAACCCGAGCCACATCAGCTATATACTCGAGTCTTCCTGACTTCGAGTCGAACCCGATAAAACTCAAGAAAACCCAGACCAAACACTTCTTTCCCAAACCCAAAACTCCAGTTGCACACGTCGTCCACTGTGCACGTGCACGCCGCTCTGTCCAGCTCCAACCCTTTGGCGAGCCTACCCACCTATCGTCGATCGCCACGACAACTTCTCCTGCTTCCAGATCTGGTGGAAACGAAGTGAACACGAAAACGAGCTATTTAAGGAAAACTGAGGAAAACACCGATCGACCAAACTCCTTGCCGCCGACGAACCATGCCATGAGCAACCCCGCCGATCACCCATAACTATGCCACGAACTCCAGCTCCTTTTTCCCTCAATGCACACCATCCCGATCCATTGTCCTTATCGTTCCAGCCTAACAAACGTCGATGACCACACTCCTCTCCAAAACCCTTCTTCCTCCCTTACCGATCGCCATGGCCAACGGAAAAAATCCAATCCCATTTTCTCGAAGGCGTCTACCCTTCAACAAGCTACGACCACAACCCCGATGTTAATCGTCGTGCCTATCGCCGGAAAATGGCAATAGACCCAAATCCGATCAAACTCAAACACCTCCCCCATATCCAAACTAAAAATCCCAATTCCTATACCTAATTTCATGATTTCTTACAACGAATCTACTCATGCAATCAAATCGTTGAATTGTTTCCATAAAATTTTAACCAAAATTCAATTTCTACTATTATTCCGCATTTTTGAAATAACTACTGAATTCTAAGTCTTGAAAACATTTTTAGAATTTCTAACGTGTTGTTATCTACAACTTCCATTTAGAGATCCAGGCTTAAACTGATTTGTACCTTGAGATATAGATTTTTAAAAGAAATTTCAAGAACTTTTAAACAACAGCGAACCAAAAATTTAACATATATACAGGCATGTTCAAAGTTTCAACCATCAATTCCAGCCATATTCAAGCTAAATTATCCATGAAATTCAAAGCTATCACTCACATTCACCTATTATTTAAGCTTCATCTTCAAACTTTAAACTGTTATTAAAAGCGTATACTCATAGACTAGAGGAAAAGGTCTTGGTTTTAAAGGTTTACGCACCTTCATCCATTGAACAGAGTATTTCACTTGAATCAAATTTTAAATAAAATATTACACACATACAAACAAATTGTATTTAGGGATTAAAGACTAAAAATCACTTGAGTGAAAGATTTTGAATTTTAAGATCAGGTTTTCAACCCTGAAATGTTTAAACAGAGACATGTAAGCTTGTTCCAGACCTGTACACAAGTTCTAACACACACACACACACACACACACACAGATATATATATATATATATATATATATATATCAATCACTTCTTAACTTCATGCACAACACTATTTATATCATACTTTTAAGGATCCACCACAAACCAATTCAAATTATTTCATATTTTAAGAGTTTACTCACCTTATAGAGCAGAGGCTTGAAAACTGGAAATATTTTTTAATTCTGAAAGTTGTATTCTTGAATAAATCTGGAATTCCTGAGATGAACTTGAATCTTGTACTGTTAGCTTGCTTTTGATCTTGAAGTTTCAATTCCAGGTTGATATCCTGAGTTGATTCTTGTTTGATCAGGTAGTTTTGATTGCTTATGAATTCTCTAATTTTAAATTGTACACAGGCTTTGATTTTTAAACAAGTCTTGTTTTAATTTACTGGTTTATGGATTACATGTTTGAGATGTTTTAAAACTGATAATATTTTTTTCTATTTATTCAAATTAAAGGAAATTCATAATGCTACTTGTCTACTTTATTAACACTTGTTCATTCCTTAAGTTAAATAATTTACATTTGTTACTTTATGTGTTAACACTTATTTATTTTTTTAGCATGAGAATTGTTATTTTAAAATGTGTATACCCTTTTTATTACTTATATAATATTACTTATGCTTTATAAAGATTTAGGTATTATATTTAAATTATAAAATTTGTTTATTAATCTACTTACATTTGTACTTTATATGATAAAAATATCTTTTATATAACTTTTATGCCAAATTATATTTAGTTTATATCTATGTATATGTTTTACCAATTTAAATCCTTATTAAATATATTCTCTTATATTAAAAATTCCAATGAATATATTTTAAAACCTAATTATATATAAATAAAATCTTTAAAGAATAATAGAATATAAACAAATTTATAATTTAAATTAAATCATATATAATATATTTGATCCATTTTAAATGTAAATATAAAACTTTTGTGCTATTTAATAAACACTAACTTAATTTGTATAATTTTTTTCCTAAGGGAAACAAAACCTTATCTTAAATAAAACTTATTCATATGTTTTTAAATCAAAATATTTCTAAGATATATATATATATATATATATATATATTCATTTAGACTGAAATTTAAATTTAAATTCAATTTAAAATCTAACTTAATATCAATTCAAATAAATCTGGGGTATCACATTTCACCCCCCCCCCCTTTAAATCATTTTGTCCTCGAAAAGGGACGAAGCCAGAATTAATTCAATATTTAGATAAATTCCTCTTTGAACCTTTAAAAACATTTTAAAATCTATATAATATTACCAAAATAGTTTTATAAAAATATATTTTTTATAACTCGATGTTTCAACAAGTCCATCCTCGTTCTCACAGAAATTCGGTCATACGTTGATCAGGCGTAGGACTGAAAATCTACAAGTACTTGGTAAACCCGTTTTCAACACCCAGTGAAAATACTTGGAAAATAATTTTACTGAAAATATAGAAAACATTTTTGAAATTAGAGAGAATATCTTTTGGTGAGAATGCTATGGAAATCAACACCCTCATCCATGGTCGCAGTTAACCCGACGGTTACGTTGCCATCCCGACAAAATCCATAGATAACTGTAGGCCTCCGCGCCCCTCGATTACACCATGGAACCCGCTATAGATCACAGCTACAACTGGGGTTACGTTGCTATCACAGAAAAACCCCATATAACTGTAGGCCTCAGCGCCCTCGAATTTCGCTGCCAAAAGAATGAAACTTCTCCAGTCCACTTGACCATAGATCGCAGCCTACCGATGTTACGTTGCCTTCCCGGCAAAATCAAGCGTAGACTATTGACACTCACCTCTACATGATTTTCGCTATGGTCCACACAGTAGATCGCCGCGACATCGAGTTACACTGTCGTCACAGCATAACCCAAATGCCTCTGTAGGCATCTTTTATAAAAATTTATGTGATAGCAATTTTGTGGCATTGTTAGCAATCTCAACAAATGTGTATATTTCCTTTTATAAAACAAGTTGACTATCTGGAATATATATCGAAAATATGTATAGCATTGTAGGCATATATATTTTTAAATTTTCTCTAATATGTGTAGCATTGTAGGCATCTTTTAAATATATGTGTATATACAAATATGTGTATATACACCTTTGGTTTTATGTGTATATACAACAAATTTATTGTATATACAGTTAAAATGTGCAGAAGTATATGTAGGCATTAATGCCTTTCCTAACTATCTTTTAAATATTATTGTATATACACATATTAAATATTATACATATTAAAAGAAAATCTGAAAATCCACAAGCCTGAAGCAAACTAAATGAAAAACCGAACAATCCTTTCAGAACCGGAACAAATGCAAAGATTCAAACTTCAAGTTTTCAATTGAGTAAACTGCAGCTCAAATTTAAGTTCAAGTTCGACTTTAACAAGTGTAAATCTCAAAGGGGCATAACAAGATTTCAGGTTTCAAGCATTCTGTTTTCATATCAGGGAAACCTATTCCTTTGCCTCTTCAAAAAAAATGGTGAGTAAACAATTTCTATCCTGTTTTTTTAAAAAAAATCTTGTTGCATGCATTAAATTTGCAGTGAAGTGTGTCAAATGATCATATGATTGTTAATTATGAATTATATATATTTATGGATAGAATGAGTGTGCTTGTCTGTTATACAGAAAATTTGTTCTGTTCTTATTATTCAGGATTTAAGATTTGAATGAAAATCATGTCTTCTATCTCTAATCATCTTTGGGACAAGGTGTATTAACAAAACTTTATATTTATACCATGCTATCAATTTTAAAAATAATTTAACTTAAATCAGTAGCTAGATTTAACAGAAAGGAAGTAAGATCAGTAAGGTTTAAATCATATTGAAATTTGGACTTAAATGATTCCTGGATTCAAGCTTATAATCTGAATTGTTATGGAAAATGATGATTTTAAAAACTAAAATCATTATTTAAAAACTTGAAAATCATGAGCTTTTGCAAGTTTATCAGATTTGGGACAACTGTCCATTACTGGCAATCTAGGAGGAGATGATGGTTGTAGTCGAGGCTGAAGGAAGTTGATAGTGAGGGGGTCAATGGAAAAATATCTGGTGAACTTCTCGAGCACCATGGCAATGACAGTTTGTCAAACTAGGGTTTGTATTAGTTTTTGATGAAGGAAGAATATCGGGCTGTTGCGCCATCGTTGGTGCATCGGAGGAGGCCGGTCATGAGGAAGAGAAGTGTGTGACGTTGGCAAAGCTTTTGGTGAAGTCTCGTGACCACTGGTGGTCAGAGAAGTCTGGACGAGGCGGTCTTTTGTCAGGATGATGTGTTCCAGTGGGTACGACCATGTTGACTCTCGTTTTTGTATTCATTTTGGGAGGTAGGTGGTCGTGATCGGTGGAGTTGGGCAATGTCGTCTTGTTGACGATGGTAGGCAGGAGCGCCGCCATGGGTTGGTGCATGTGCACCAGTGCACAAGTTCGCTTGGTATCAGGATT
Organism: Allium cepa; assembly: GCA_030765085.1. Classification (NCBI taxonomy): domain Eukaryota; kingdom Viridiplantae; phylum Streptophyta; class Magnoliopsida; order Asparagales; family Amaryllidaceae; genus Allium; species Allium cepa. Next base: position 406,008,844 of record CM060938.1, read on the forward strand.
TTTCTGTAAGTATGGTAGCTTCAGGAAATATGTGGGTTTTCTCGTATGCGTACTCGAGTTTGGAAGGAAGAAGTTTGGATTGTTCGTAGGTTCATCAGTGAGAAGAGTTTTTTTGGATCAAATTTTTGACTCGGGTATTTTCACTTATGGCTCGGGTTAATTTAGGATGGTCTCGGAATGTTTGTATATACATCAGATTTTAATATGGGTAGTAAAGGTATTATCAGGTTAAGAGCAAAGGTAACTCAAAGCAGGAAGATGGACCAAGTTTTAAGCAAGGCAAAGCAAAATTTTAAACAAAGAGTTTCAAAGTAATTTTTTTTTACAAGTTTGAAATAAGATATTGATCAAATTTGTAAACAAGTTCAAAGCCTAATTTATTAAGTCAAATGTGATTAAGTCGGTTTGAATTGAAAATTTATGAATAGTCAAGTGTATTGGATTTTTATTTAATAGGAACTTAAGAGATTTTGTACTCCAGCATTTAATTTAGTTAAATAACAATTAAAGATCAATTACCCAAATGATAAATTAATTAATTTAAGAAATTGAGGATTAATTTGTTAGGGTGAATTAATTAATAATTTAATTATTAGAAGCTGATTAATTAATTGAGAATAATTAACCAATGGGATAATTACTTGATGACAGTAACTAAAGGTAAATTGTTTGAGAAAAGTAATTAAGGATTAATTACTTAGTGTAATTAATTAAAGGCTAATTACTTAATGCACTTAAAAGTGATAATTAAGGATTGATTAATCAAGGTTAATCGATAAAGAAATAATTAAGTGATAAGTAATTAAGTGGTTAATTACTTAATGTAAAAGAATTATTATGAATAATTACTTAATGAAGTGATTAAAGGAATTAATTACTCTGTGTAATTAATTAAGTTGATGTGGATGATTTTAGTTAATTAATTAAGTTTAATTAATTAAAGGTAATCATTAGATGTTGGGTTAAGTATATGAGATATAATCACTTAGTGAAGTGATTAGTGGATAATTACAGGATGTAATTAATTAAAGGAAATTACTTAATGGGAAAAGACTAAAGAATAATTACTTGGTGGAATAAATTAAGTGATAATTACTCAGTGTAATTAAAGGATTAATTAATAATTAATCAAGGAGTTAGTTTAATTGATGGAGTAATTAAGGAAAGTTAATTTCTGATTGTGATTAATCTAGGCTGATTAATGAATATAATTAAGTTAAACGTTAATTATTAAATGAAATTTAAGAATAATTAACTAATGAAAGTAATTAGAGAATCATTAATTTATGTAATTAATGGAAGTGATCAATCTTGTTTATGAATGATTGAATGATTATGAGTACCTTGAATTGGTTGATATCTCTGATATGAATTGCTTTGTGATATGATATATTGGATGGACGATGATAATGTGATTATCTATCAAGTATGAACTGTGTGTAAAGTGTTATCCGGTAATTAAAGTTGAATTGTATTTAATTGGATAATTTGGGTTTAGATGACATTGGACTCGAAGAGACCGGAGTCGGGTATTAGCAAATACCCGAAACCACTTCGATTTGTAATCTACAATAATCCTTTATGGAATCGACTTTGGAATAAATAGGCTGGAAAGGAATTAAAGCATAAGCTTGGTCGTTTAATCTAAGTAATAATACTTAGATATGATTGTATGAGGTGTATTTACTATGGTATGTTAAGAACTCGTAGTAAAGTACGAGTTACCCGGATTTATTTAAGTTGTATGCTTTTGTATTCCATGTTAGAGTTTACTTACGCTGGTTTCCAGCCTGACCAGGGTGTTACTTTGATGTAATGCTTGGGTCAGACCGAGTATTACAGATTTTCAGGTAAGGACATTATGGAGCTCAGGAGGCGGGCTGGGTGGCAGGAACGTATGGAGAGTATTCCGATGTGTATATTGTAGTTATCTAAGACATGGTTGTATCTGTCCAGTGTTTGTGTATTGGTGTAACTCTGATGTATTAAAGTGTAATCTGATAAGTACAGTTTTCTTTTGTATAACTGTTATTATTTGTTATTATATTTTATCCGCTGCGTTTGAGAGATGTTGGTGTTTTCTGTTCTTCTTTTCTTCTATCTCTTTCTTATTTTCCCTAACTATCTAGAATTTTCGGGATCGAAAAATCCGGGTCGTTACATCCAAAGACTTGCTTACGCTCAAAACCCCTAATTGATTAACTGCAGAAATTAGGATTTACCGAAGAAGAGGATAATGGTGGATGTCTCTCACACTCACACATAAATATGAAGATGAACCTCCTTCATTTAAATAGACTTAATGAAGTAGTTACTTAGAGATTAAGAAAATTAATTTTCAGATTATGTTTGAAACCTTTTCGAATATCCATGATTTGATTTCTATGTAAATGATAATGGTGATCATGTTTTCCATAATTTTCCTTGCTTGAATCAATCTCCATCAGCAATCTTTTCTTTCCTAACAAATTCTTTGACTAATTAATTGGTTAGCAATTAATTAGTTTCCCTTCTCTAAAAGATATCACATATATCCTTCCTCTTTATCTTTCCATATATAGCCTAACTAATTGATTGACTGAATCAATTAATTATTTTCTTGTCTTCTTTGGAAAATATTTGAATCACCAAATTCAACACTCCACCTTGATTCAAATATAACTATCTCTCTGCATCACCACATCTCGGCAAATTGTTGGGTCTACGTCAACAAGCTCAATGTGAAATAGTTTGACAATATTGCCCAAATAGAGCTTTCAAATCTTTCCCAAGCATAAGAAAGATATTATGCACATCAGCAAACATAATGCACATGAGAAACTACCAAAATTCTTCAACAAATCCGATGTTGGAGACGAACATGTAGATACTAATCTTCGAGAGACCAATGGAGATTCAACAGCGCGCTTCACCTTCTCCATTCCAAATTGAGTAAGGACATACTCAATATTATCTACTCCAATCTGCTCCACAAGAATTTTGCTAGACTTTCCTAATTCAACATCAGCAGACTCACCAATAAGCTCCACAAAATTCAAAGCTTAATATGAAGAATCATCGCTACAAATATGCATACAAATAGGATCAACTGAACCAAAAGGCCTTTCCAGCAAGTGAGCTCCACCTAGAGTCTGAACCTTTGAATCTTCTCATCAACCATGGTATCATCAGAAATACCAATATCTCTCTGAATATGGAAACAATCTGATGACTTCAAATGTGTTCGGCAATTTTCTGCCTTCGCAATGTCATCACCTGATAGAGGCTCCACCTTCAACAAAGAACTCTCATCAAATATCGCATGCCTGCTAGTCACAATTCCCCTAGTTGTTTTACACCACAACCTATACCTCTTCACTTCTTCTCTACAGCCTAACAAAATGTGCTTGCTTTCCCTAGGCTTCAACTTATCATGTCTCTCATCTTATAAATAAGCTGAACAACCACACACTTTAAGGAATGAGTAATCAACAGGCTCTCTTTTCCATATCTGTTCTGGGATCTTCATATCTATGGCAATAGAAGGTGTGCGGTTGATGAGAATTACTGCCATAGATATCGCTTCTGCCCAAAATCCCTCTTCTAGACCAGTAGTCGTTCTTAAGCTTTAGCTCTATCCCACAATATCTGACAAATGCTCTCTGCCACTCCATAACAATGTGACTCAACAGAAATAGAAAAATATCTAATTACATGCTCGGACGAACAATAGTTAGTGAATTCTCGTGACATAAATTCACTACTATTTCCAACTTTGAGAACTTTCAAAAGCTTCCTTGACTGCTTCTCTACCAAGATCTTTCACTTACAAAATTGGACAAATATTTAGTCTTTGGCCTTCAAGAAAAAGACCCGGACCTTACGTGAGAAATCATCCACAAATAAGATGAAGTAACTGGCTCCACCAAAAGATGCAAATGGGGTGGGTCCTTGCACATAAGAATAACGTACTCTAAAAACTCTGTAGCTCTTGGTCTTCCAACATCAAATGTGACAAGCTTCTTCTTTTCAAAAGAATGATCTCCACAAAAGCTAGGCTTCGACTTACAAACACTATCAATCAACCCACGCTTCTTTAATACTTCAAGACTCTCCTTATCAACATGACCTAAATGAAGATGCCATAACTAAGTAGAATCTGAAATACTAGAATCAGTAGAAACTACCGACTCTTCTAAGACTGTCTCTCCATGAAGCACATCAATATCATTAACTCACACCCCTTTCATCACAACTAAGGAACCCTTCACCACTCTCAAATTCTCTCCATATATTATTATCCTCATACCAAGTCTACTCAAAGCTCCAACTGATAAAAAAACTTCCACACAGCATCGAAACATGTCTAACATTCGTGATAGTTCTAACAACACCATCATGCATCCTAAACCTCACACTTCCAACGCCCACAACATGACAAGATGTGTCATTCTCCATATGAACTGCTCGGCCATCAATCTTCTTGTAACTGACAAAACAAATTCTATCTATCGTCATATGACAAGAGGCTGCAGAATCAATCACCCAACTAGTATGCTCTAAAGGTGAAATACTGGCTGAAAGTAATGATGCGTTACTATCACTTCTATCTGCATCCTATCTAACTGCAGCCGCAACTGAAGCTTTCTCCTTTTTCTCTCCCTTCTTTCTAAGAGCTAGATAGTCCCGTATGAAATGTCCATTCTTCTTACTATAATAGCAAGCACCCATTCTAGGACCCTTGAAGTGGGACCCATGCATATTTCTACCTCCAAAGTGCTTCTGGCTTTTATCTCTTCCTCTAAACGAATGAAGTTGTTGCTGAAGAACAACGTCATCAGTCTTCAACTTCCATGTCCCAAAAACTTCTTTTCTAACAAATTTGGTGATGCCATAATTTTTCATACCAAAACTGAAATAATTTGCTATTGATAACTAATCTAGAACAAGATAGCTAGCTCTGATGCCAAATTGTTGTGCAGAAATTAAATTGATTTGCACTAACTCTAAAAACACAATGGAATGCTAATGCACGGAAACAATCAAAAGTAGGATCTAGCTTTTCGATTAATTATCAACCACAAATTCAATGAAAAATAATCACCAAACAAAGAAATATAGAAGAGCGGAGAACACAAAGATTTAACGTGGTTCGGCTAGATTGCTTACGTTCATAGACCCAACAACTATTCTTTATTTCACTGAAGAAAGAGAGTACAAAAGAGAGATTACAAAATTATAGATAGCAGTGGCGAAACTAATCTATAATTACAAATTGAACAATCAATTTATCCAAAGACTTGCTTACGCTCAAAACCCCTAATTGATTAACTGCAGAAATTGGGGTTTACTGAAGAAGAGGATAATGGTGGATGCTCTCTAACACTCACACACAAATATGAAGATGAACCTCCTTCATTTAAATAGACTATTTGAAGGAGTTACTAAGAGATTAAGAAAATTAATTTTCATATTATGTTTGAAACCTTTTCGAATATCCATGATTTGATTTCTATGTAAATGGATAATGGTGATCTTGCTTTCCATAATTTTCCTTGCTTGAATCAATCTCCATCGGCAATCTTTTCTTTCTTCATAAAACAAACTCTTTGACTAATAATTGGTTGGCAATTAATTAGTTTCCCTTCTCTAAAAGATATCACATATATCCTTCCTCTTTATCATTCCATATATAGCCTAACTAATTGATTGACTGAATCAAATAATTATTTTCTTGTCTTCTTTGGAAAATATTTGAATCACTAAATTCAACACCTTTCAAGTTAATGCCTATTGTTAGGTGAAAAATTAAATCAGTGGGAAGAAGAATCACTCACAGTGGGGGAAGAACCGATAACCTTGGAGGCAACCCCTCGATGCTACTTTATGAACCAATCTTATTGGGGATGAAGAATACGATAACTGCCGATGAAGTGTGAGGAATATTGAAAAGGGTGGAGAGTTGAAGGCGGTTGTTAGTCAATTTGGTGGAGATTTGTGGTCAAAGTGGACGGCGACGGTGGTGAGAAGAGGAGACAACGTCGACAAGTTGGAAAAGGGACATATTAGGGGACGTTATCATTTAGGTTGGACGATAATGGAGGAAGGGTAGAGCTATGCACATAGAGAAAGGAACAAATTGCGTGATAGTTCAGTTTAAAGTCACCAAAAAATAAAAGAGGGGTTTTGCACCCAGGAAATAGAACTCGGTAATAATAGTATAGCGTAGATATGGAAATTTACCGTGTTAACATATGTTAAATAGAAATTTAGTTCCAATTTATTAAAATATAGTAAATCCTATGAGTTGAACATTAAGATAAGAAAGAAATAGAAATACCAATAAGATGGGAATTAATGAAAGTGATAATGTCAAGTTATTGGAAAGAACAAAAAAGAATAGAAAATGAAATGGAATAGAAATCAAAGTTAAAATTAATGAATATAGTAGCAACGATATTGATAACTAAAAATAAGAAGCGACAAATAAATTTGAAAAAGATACGTTAAATGCATAATAATAAAATAATAAGACCTAGGATCAACCATAAGAACTATAGAGGCAATTAATGGAAAGAATTAAAAATCGAGAATGTATAAATATAAGACATGTTTATAAGTAGCCTAGGTATGCGTTTATGACAGATGTGATTATATTTAATATGTAAGTTATGCGTAGAAAATGACTTAAGATCATCATAGTAGGTTGGAATGAGGAAACACATCCAATTATAGGACCCATAGAGAGTATATGCTTGCGTATTGAGAAAGAGATACCTTCGGGTTAGGACTGTGCCTGAAACAGAAGTTTCGTAAATAGTCACACATTCATTAGCAATAATTAACATTGGTTTCTAGGCGAATGTCGAGGCTGGACTCGCATAATTAAAATAGGTCTACTTCAAAATTTGTTAGAGGGACTATGATACACACACACACACAGACATATACTTATATATGTGTGTTTGTGTGTGTAAATCTACGGGATGTGGATGAAAACGGTTCATGCGTAGGGATGGAGTCAAAACAATTAATAATAAAATCAAATAAAACATGAAATAGTGAACAATCGGCATAAGCCAGTGTTATGTATAAGATATATAATTTATTAGTCACCAGAACTTCGTTCTAACCCCTTCCTCATTACAACCCACAGGATATGTTGAATGAATGGTACTGGTGTTTGGCATGTTCGGTGCTAATAAAGACACTTGATTTTGAAAGTGTCAAACACTTATGTGATCTATTATAGTTTAAATTATTCCGTTGCAAGTTATTTTGTTAGAGATCTGATGCTTTCTTTTATTTTATTTGCAGGATACTGAACCAACGATCCATATTTTGGTGGACTTGAATTTTTGGTTTAGTGAAAATTCAGGCTTACTGGGAGTGCGAGTTATTACACAACTAAACCTAGCTCCAATTTCTCACCCCACTTGCCCATGTTGAGTACATTATCCAATGATTTGAGCCATTCTACCCTTTGGTTTGGGTGACTGACAATGATAGCCCGACCTTTCCTTTTGAGGGGATGTTATCTTTCATATGATGACTCGATCTTTGGTTACGGGTATGGTTATGGCTCCATAATTGGTCCCAGTGATCTCCATGCCCTCTATTGCCTACAATTTTAGTAAGGGAATGAGACGAGTTTGTTGCACCCTCGGTTTGGCATGATCCGTGTCTGGTTTGGTGCCGAACCGCTTCATGAGTCTTACTTCGGGTTGAACTCTTATTCATTTCATCCCTATAGCATTTCATTTTTTTAACAACCCATATTTCGCTCTATAGAAAGACAAATAATTATTAAGAAAGAAAGGGATAGAAAAGAGAAAAGATAGAAAAGAAAGAACAAAACAATATCAGAATCTCACAACGGAACGAATAAATAATATTAATCACATAGATACTACATAGTATCATATACATCATCTATCAGAGTACACAGCTTATACAACACAAAATTGACAGTTATAAAACCTGTTTATCATACAACTCAAGATATAACACAAATATTAACACAGAGATCAACACAGTGGAACCACTATATCTACAAACGCTGAAGCCTCCTGCTCCATATATTCTCCAGAATTCATCAAAGTTAACCTAAATCCCTTAACTACTCATAAAAATTTGAGTACCTAAGAGTTTAATAAAACAGAAAATAAACTCCGGGTCAGACATGGGTCTGGTGTGAGTAAACGCGTTAAAGTTGTTTAACTTTGAAAATCATTTGAAAACAAAAGGTATCACGTAAGACTTCCCACACATAAACTTGGGTAAGTTTTTACCTTACGCTAACCAAGACAATTGATAGGAAACCTGGTGATATTATAATGGGGTTAGGGTTTTGAAGTAAAATACAGAAATAGCTGGAATGCTTACAACTCACGTTCCAACATAGTTGGCACAATCAATACATACGGCACTTATTGGAGATTAGATTCCATACAATGGCAGGACTACTGGGGTACCGCCCGTCACATTACATGGCCTAGAGGATCACTCCCGACCCCCTACAACACAAAGCCAGAACCATCCCTTACCGGACGGTCCCGAATAACAAAACCCCGTGGTTGTAGCTAGCAATCGCCCGCACAGTTGAATAAAAAAGGACTCTAGACAGGGGTAAATCTTATCCTATTTGGGTGCTACCCACTTAGCCTTGCTACACCTCCCCTGTTTTAGCCATTCTCGGTTATGAGGCTTGAGGCTGCAGTTACCTTTATAGAACACATCTATATTAGAATGCTCATCGTTCTCCTGATAATGTTCTGAAAGCATTCAATCCATACAAGTTCGTTTCGGGTTCGAACGAAACCGAAGGCACTATCTCGTTACACTCATTTTGGAATCACCCTCAGAGTTAACGACAATAGCCCTTGCACTGTGAATCTTCATGTTCACTTGAGATTCACGACCTGACGTTTAATTTGGATCGATGCGGTTTTCAGATATCCAAATTTGGAAACCTGATCCTGGTCTCACCGAAATCCAAAACGTCGTCTTTTAAAGTCAGGTTGTTTTAAAGTTAAAACAATTCATTTCTATTATCTATATTCACACAGATAGATAATTCACATTATCACAAATAGATAATCCATATCATCACAAATCAACACAAGCACCCAATATCACAAATCAACACATATCTCATATGAGAGATAAACAATTCAAGGCATTCAATAACATTTAGCCATCCATAAGCATAGATCTATTAATCACACATCTATAACTAATTTAAAATGAATTAAATTAATTACTTCATCTCTAATTAATTTAATATAAATTAAATTAATTACTTTCATCATCATAAATTTTGCTTACTTAACCATTAATTAATCACAGACCAATTAATTGATCATCATCTTAATTAATCATCCTTGACTAATTATCTTTTAATTACATTAAGTAACTAACCCTTAAGTAATTACACAAATTAATTATCCTGAACTAATTACAGTAATTAACTTTTAATTACTCTCATTAATTACATTAATTAATTATCCTTAATTAATTACTTCCATTAATTAATCATAAACAGTAATTACAATCTTGTAATTACTTACCTTAATTAATTAACTCCTTAATTAATTATATTAATCCTTTAATTAATCACACCAAGTAATTAATCCTTAATTACTTCTACAAAGTAATTATCCCTTAATTACCTCCCATTAAGTAATTTCCTTTTTATTTAATTGCATCCAGTAACTACCCAACAATTACTTACACTAAATAATTATACTTATCAATCTTATTAAGTATTTATACTTAATAAATCATCAAGAGATTATTTTAAATTAATTAAAAATTAATTAACTTAAATTAATCACATCAATTACAATTGAGAAATTCATCCCTTAATTACCTTAATTAATTTATCTTTAATTACAGATTAATTGTTCTTTAATTATTAATTAATTACTAAATCTTAATTATCAATTAATAAATCTTAATGGTCAATTAATAAATCTTTAATAACAGATTAATTAATCCTTAATATCAGTTAATTAATCTTTGATTAGATTAATAATCTCTTAATTATTAATTAATAAAACTTAATTAAATACTTCTTAATTACTAATTAATTAACCTCTAATTACTTAATTAATTAATTTCTAATTACAAATTAATTAGTTAATCTTTAATCATTAGTTAATCAGTCTTAATTACTTAATTAATTATCTCTAATCATTAATTAATAATTTCAAATTATCTAATTAAAGATTTTTAATTACAAATTAATTAACCTTTAATTTATAACCCTTAAATTATAAATTAGTTAATCCTTAATCATTAGTTAATTAAATTAATTAATTTCACTTAATTAAATCCTTTATTATTAATTACTTAAATAAATTATACTTAAAATTATTAATTAACTTAATTAATCTTAACTCATTAAAAACTTTAATTAATCCTTAAGATAGAACATTATCTTATTTAATGGCTTAACTATCATTAACACCATAAAACACTTTATCTTAAAGATTAACTTTACTTAATTAAATCATTAATTAAGTTTTTTAAAAAATCATTTAGCTTTAAAAATTATCTTCCTTTATTAAATCTTCTAAATTAAGATTTAAAATAAGTTAAAAATTAACCTAATAAATTCAAATTAAACATTTACATAATATTCTCTCATCAACTGCATAAAAATATTATTTTTATAAAGAATAGATTTTAAGAACAAGATTCATTTCAAAATTTAAAACATACTTTATTTAAATTTGAAAACTTGATCTTATAAGAACTTTTTAAAACTTTTGAAAACTGTTTTTAATCTTACTTCGGGTCTAACCCGAACATCATTCGAGAGCCACCCGAGTTCTCTTCTTTTCTTTTATTTCAAAAACTTAGTTTAAATTTTAAGTTTAAAAATCTATTAAACAAAACACTCAAGAGCTACTCGAGCTTCCACTCGAGACACAAACCCAAAAACTCGATACCTCCTTCGAGTTCAACTCATAGCAAAACCCACAACCCAAAACAACAGACACGAGAATCATCACCGTGCACATGCACCATTGCCAGAGCCATCGCCGACCTTCGATGATCCTTCCGGCACATCGCCTAACGCCGTCGCAACTAATTCTGGCCATCAATACACAATCACAAGCCACAGATCGAAATCGAGCAGTCTAGTTGAAATTGGAACCAAACACCATGGCCAAAACCCCGCATCGAACTCACGCCTCTAACCACCAGACGACGCGCAACCACGGTCACACCATCTCCGATCATCCAAGAAGCCATCACCCAAATTCGATGCAACTCGATGTGTAACGACCCAGAATTTTTAGTAATTAAAATTTGAATATTTAATTTATTTTAGATATTAATAAGTGAAATTTATAAGTCGAATAAATTTTATTTTGAATAATTGGATTTAATTGGATAATTAAATCGATAATTTAATATGTTAAATTATGGAAATAATTGAAAATTGGGTTAAATATGATTGAAAATGATTTGTAAAATTTTATTTTATCATGTTGGAGTTAGAACGATATTTTAGAACTTTTAAAATCGAATTAAGAGTTAATTTGTGAAAATTGAATATTTTAATATTTAAATCGACTAGTGAAAATAGACAATTTTTGAACAGTCTCAGAATTGAACGAAACCAGTTCCATTGGATCCGTAATAGTTAGTTATTACCAGATTTCAAATTTCGTGTCAATCGGAGTTATCGTTTGATCGTGGCAGCTCGAAACGCATCGAATTATTTTTAATATTAATTTGGCGAGTTAAAATAGCCATTTTTCAAAAAGTCTTCGATTTCGACGAAACGAGTTTCATCGGATCCGTAATGTGATATTATTGTAAGGTTTCAAATTTCGTGTCAATCGGATTTACCGTTTGTCCGGTACAAATTAAAACGCCTAGAAAATCGCTTAAATCGGTTTAATTTAAATTGAACGTTTATAGCCATAACTCGCACAGATGTCCGAATTAGCTTTCGAAACCTGTTCCATTGTGTCCGGAACGCGGGATAAACCTTAGGAACGTCAGTTTCGGCGCGTGAATTGGAGTTCGGAAAACCCGGATGACTAGTGTTCGTTTTTTTCTCTATAAATAGCCACCATCACAAATAAAAAAAAAATTATAACCTAACCCTAATAACTGCACAGCCGCCACTACCATGCTCAATGGTCGAAAATCACTCTCCTTTCCCCCTCGATTTCTTCCAATTCACTAACAATTACAACAAACTTTCAACTAGAGAAATGAAGAGGGCATCAAGATCTACAAGTTCAACGGTGGAGATCGCGAATGGAGTTGTATTTCGTGAGATAATGGCCCACGTTCACGTGCGTATGGGCACGATATTCGAGCCTCATATGGTGGCCGAGCTTGGTGCTGCCTAGGGCGTGGGTAGGGGGGTCGTGCTCTTCGCGATGGAACTCTCTGATCGAGATATAGGTTGGTGATGGAGGAGCAAAATCTAAACCTAGTTTATGTTATGGGTTCGGTTGTTTTACTGGAGTGTGCACGTAAATGAGAAAGGGGAAGAAGATGGGGGCGGCCAGGATTCATCAAGGGAAATGGACGGCCCGGATTAGATTGGGTTTAAAATTATAAATTATGTTATAAATTTATGTATATAAATTCGTATAACTTCAAATATTCATATCTTTTTCATACGAGGTCGAAAACGCGCGAAACAAGAAGCGTTGGAATCGTATGGACGAGCACTACGCGATGGAGTTGGATTGGAGTCGTTTGGATTTAGTGAGAATTTTGGGTAAAATTAAACGCGCGTTTAATTTTATTCGAAATAAATCGCTAAAACGAAATTGAAATCAAGGTGAGAACTTCTCACTCAATCGAATCGGTTTCGATTTTATTTTAAATAGTTAGATTTAAAATATTTGAATGCATGTTTGAATGATGATTGTTATCTATTGATTGTTAAAATAGACATTATGCGCCGTTAGTAAGCGGATGTTATTTATTAAAAACATATACCGCGAATATTTCATAAACAATGAAATTGGTTTTATATATAATAGCAATATATATATATTGGCATATGTATATATTGGAGTTATTGATTTCCCGCATTTTTTAGCGGATGAGACCCTATTGCGCCGTCTATTAAGCGGATAATAATTTAAATCTCATATACCGCGATAATTTCGTACTGGAGCGAAATTGGTATTGTGCTAATGTTTGTGGATGCAGGGAAACGGGTTGGAGGGATCCAACTGGATTCCTCAACAGTATTTATTTGAATTCAGATATTTTGATATTTGATGGATTATCATATCGATATATGATATCGTTGTTGTCGTGATTGGCTATTTGGTATGTAGCATCATTGGACCAAATTTTGGAATTTTAAAATGATTTCAAAGTGATTTTTGAAAGTATACGTTTATAAAATATTTTTGGAACCGATCCATTTTAAATAAATAAACGATATAATTTTTAATGTTATAAAAATTATGATTTTTGAGAAATACGGTTAAAGTTGATTTTTGAAAATATAGGGTTAATGTTTTTATAAAATAATTAAATTGGATTTTTGAATTTATTATAAAAGTTTAAATATAGGATTTATGAAATTTAATTATTTTATAAATCAAAATGGTGAAATTATAAAGGAGATTAAAGATGTTTTAAAATAATAGTATAAATTGATTTTATAAAGGATTTATAAATTGATATTTATAAATTAAAACATTTGAATTATAAAACGAGTTTTTATAAGTGTTTGAATGAAGTGAAAATGGATTGCATAAGTGAATGGAAATTATAAAATTATAAATGGTGAAGTTATAAATGAAATTTATAAATAGTAAGATTTATAAATTTTGTGAAGTTATTAAAGAATATATTTGGATAAATAATTGAATCTTATAAGTTATAAGATTTATAATTATGATGTTCAAAGAAACGATTTTGTAAAATAATCGTTTTATAAGCATTTGACTTATAATATGAATTTTTAGTATATCATTGAGATATAAATTGAACAGGTTAATAAAGGGATTTATAAACGTTGTTTTATAAATTCGTAAAACGACTTATTTTGATAAGTAAATTGTTATAACTTATAAATGGAGTTATATTCACGTTTTAGACAGTGAATAATCCTTTAAGTTAAAAAGAATAGAAATGATGAAATTTGTTAACGTAGTATATTCACGTTTTTGAATAGTGAATAATATGTTAAAGAAATTGTTTTGAATATGATGTTTTAAATAGAATTAAAACGATCTAACGATGTTTTAAAATGTGTTGAGATTCGAAACCATAGATTTCAACATTTAATGTTGAAATAGACGTTTTCGAGAAATAAAAGGAAATAGTGGACTATAACACTGTTGTTATAGTAAATGATTTCCGAAAGGAAATGTTTTGTATAGTATTGGGATTTATATATCTATTTTAATTTCGAATCCCTATACTAGTGATTTTGGGTTGTCGTAACGATGTTTTACGTAACATTCGTTTTGGCCCAAATAAATATGTTTAAGAGAATGATTTCCTTAAAGAATGAAATATATACTTAATTTCGGTTGAAGTATATTGAATATTTTCCAAGTGTTGAAAATAAATTAAATTTGTGAATTACTTATGAATAAATAAGTATGGAAATGTTTTCCAATAAAGTGAATATTTTGAGAATTTATCTTTTTGAAGATAAAATTGAAATTGAATAATTGAATGAAAATCAATTAATTAAACCAATTGTAAGCAAAGTAATTTGGTTGTAATTGTTATATGATTGTTAGATGATTGTATATAATTCATTAAGAATTAATGAAATTGAAAGCTAAAGTAATTGAAATTCAATTGGAAGTTAAGTGAATCTTAAATAGAATTGAATATGATTTGGAAGTGAACCAACTTGAATATAAATTAGTAAATATAAACTAATTGAAAATGAATGTTAGTAAGAACATCCACTGTTAATGAATCAAATGTGATTTAAATTGAAAACCCAATTCATTGAATATTAATGAGAATATGAATGAATATATATTGGTTATGAATGATGGTTGGTTGATGGTTGGATATATTGCTTTTATTTCATTTGCTATGTTAGCATATATAGTTATTATGTTGCTATATGATGTATATCGATACTATTATCTATATGCATGATTCTCATGTTGTTTGTTGAGTGTTTAGTAGGTGCGGATCGCGTTTGCTTCGCATTTGGAGCTCGCTTTCGCGCTATATTAGCCGTATATGCTTGCTAATAAAATATAAGGTACATATTTTGGATTAAATACCGTACTTTTATACTTTTTCCCTTCGGGATGCCTCATTACTTGATGAGATGTATATTTGTGATATATATACTGTCATTTTTTTCGGATCGAGCCGCGCAAAGGAGACTATGGCGAATTTTTCCGGAAATTTAAGGCGTTGGAAAAAATTTGAGAAAATTGGAAATTTTTTGAAAACTTTAACTTTGATTTGGAATTGAAAGTTAAACAATAGTAGTTGTTTTTGAAAAGATAACTAAGTATGATTTGAAAACTTAGTAAAGTTATTGTAAGAAATTTAATTATGAATTTTGGAAAGTTGATAGATTCTGTAACTTTTCTTACTTGATAATTTCGAGGACGAAATTCTTTTAAGGGGGGAAGATTTGTAACGACCCAGAATTTTTAGTAATTAAAATTTGAATATTTAATTTATTTTAGATATTAATAAGTGAAATTTATAAGTCGAATAAATTTTATTTTGAATAATTGGATTTAATTGGATAATTAAATCGATAATTTAATATGTTAAATTATGGAAATAATTGAAAATTGGGTTAAATATGATTGAAAATGATTTGTAAAATTTTATTTTATCATGTTGGAGTTAGAACGATATTTTAGAACTTTTAAAATCGAATTAAGAGTTAATTTGTGAAAATTGAATATTTTAATATTTAAATCGACTAGTGAAAATAGTCAATTTTTGAACAGTCTCAGAATTGAACGAGACCAGTTCCATTGGATCCGTAATAGTTAGTTATTACCGGATTTCAAATTTCGTGTCAATCGGAGTTATCGTTTGATCGTGGCAGCTCGAAACGCATCGAATTATTTTTAATATTAATTTGGCGAGTTAAAATAGCCATTTTTCAAAAAGTCTCCGATTTCGACGAAATGAGTTTCATCGGATCCGTAATGTGATATTATTGAAAGGTTTCAAATTTCGTGTCAATCGGATTTACCGTTTGTCCGGTACAAATTAAAACGCCTAGAAAATCGCTTAAATCGGTTTAATTTAAATTGAACGTTTATAGCCATAACTCACACAGATGTCCGAATTAGCTTTCGAAACCTGTTCCATTGTGTCCGGAACGCGGGATAAACCTTAGGAACGTCAGTTTCGGCGCGTGAATTGGAGTTCGGAAAACCCGGATGAATAGTGTTCGTTTTTTTCTCTATAAATAGCCACCATCACAAATAAAAAAAAAAATTATAACCTAACCCTAATAACTGCACAGCCGCCACTACCATGCTCAATGGCCGGAAATCACTCTCCTTTCCCCCTCGATTTCTTCCAATTCACTAACAATTACAACAAACTTTCAACTAGAGAAATGAAGAGGGCATCAAGATCTCCAAGTTCAACGGTGGAGATCGCGAATGGAGTTGTATTTCGTGAGATAATGGCCCGCGTTCACATGCGTATGGGCACGATATTCGAGCCTCATATGGTGGCCGAGCTTGGTGCTGCCTAGGGCGTGGGTAGGGGGGTCGTGCTCTTCGCGATGGAACTCTCTGATCGAGATATAGGTTGGTGATGGAGGAGCAAAATCTAAACCTAGTTTATGTTATGGGTTCGGTTGTTTTACTGGAGTGTGCACGTAAATGAGAAAGGGGAAGAAGATGGGGGCGGCCAGGATTCATCAAGGGAAATGGACGGCCCGGATTAGATTGGGTTTAAAATTATAAATTATGTCATAAATTTATGTATATAAATTCGTATAACTTCAAATATTCATATCTTTTTCATACGAGGTCGAAAACGCGCGAAACAAGAAGCGTTGGAATCGTATGGACGAGCACTACGCGATGGAGTTGAATTGGAGTCGTTTGGAGTTAGTGAGAATTTTGGGTAAAATTAAACGCGCGTTTAATTTTATTCGAAATAAATCGCTAAAACGAAATTGAAATCAAGGTGAGAACTTCTCACTCAATCGAATCGATTTCGATTTTATTTTAAATAGTTATATTTAAAATATTTGAATGCATGTTTGAATGATGATTGTTATCTATTGATTGTTAGAATAGACATTATGCGCCGTTAGTAAGCGGATGTTATTTATTAAAAACATATACCGCGAATATTTCATAAACAATGAAATTGGTATTATATATAATAGCAATATATATATATATTGGCATATGTATATATTGGAGTTATTGATTTCCCGCATTTTTTAGCGGATGAGACCTTATTGCGCCGTCTATTAAGCGGATAATAATTTAAATCTCATATACCGTGATAATTTCGTACTGGAGCGAAATTGGTATTGTGCTAATGTTTGTGGATGCAGGGAAACGGGTTGGAGGGATCCAACTGGATTCCTCAACAGTATTTATTTGAATTCAGATATTTTGATATTTGATGGATTATCATATCGATATATGATATCGTTGTTGTTGTGATTGGCTATTTGGTATGTAGAATCATTGGACCAAATTTTGGAATTTTAAAATGATTTCAAAGTGATTTTTGAAAGTATACGTTTATAAAATATTTTTGGAACCGATCCATTTTAAATAAATAAACGATATAATTTTTAATGTTATAAAAATTATGATTTTTGAGAAATACGGTTAAAGTTGATTTTTGAAAATATAGGGTTAATGTTTTTATAAAATAATTAAATTGGATTTTTGAATTTATTATAAAAGTTTAAATATAGGATTTATGAAATTTAATTATTTTATAAATCAAAATGGTGAAATTATAAAGGAGATTAAAGATGTTTTAAAATAATAGTATAAATTGATTTTATAAAGGATTTATAAATTGATATTTATAAATTAAAACATTTGAATTATAAAACGAGTTTTTATAAGTGTTTGAATGAAGTGAAAATGGATTGCATAAGTGAATGGAAATTATAAAATTATAAATGGTGAAGTTATAAATGAAATTTATAAATAGTAAGATTTATAAATTTTGTGAAGTTATTAAAGAATATATTTGGATAAATAATTGAATCTTATAAGTTATAAGATTTATAATTATGAAGTTCAAAGAAACGATTTTGTAAAATAATCATTTTATAAGCATTTGACTTATAATATGAATTTTTAGTATATCATTGAGATATAAATTGAACAGGTTAATAAAGGGATTTATAAACGTTGTTTTATAAATTCGTAAAACGACTTATTTTGATAAGTAAATTGTTATAACTTATAAATGGAGTTCTATTCACGTTTTAGACAGTGAATAATCCTTTAAGTTAAAAAGAATAGAAATGATGAAATTTGTTAACGTAGTATATTCACGTTTTTGAATAGTGAATAATATGTTAAAGAAATTGTTTTGAATGTGATGTTTTAAATAGAATTAAAATGATCTAACGATGTTTTAAAATGTGTTGAGATTCGAAACCATAGATTTCAACATTTATTGTTGAAATAGACGTTTTCGAGAAATAAAAGGAAATAGTGGACTATAACACTGTTGTTATAGTAAATGATTTCCGAAAGGAAATGTTTTGTATAGTATTGGGATTTATATATCAATTTTAATTTCAAATCCCTATACTAGTGATTTTGGGTTGTCGTAACGATGTTTTACGTAACATTCGTTTTGGCCCAAATAAATATGTTTAAGAGAATGATTTCCTTAAAAAATGAAATATATACTTAATTTCGGTTGAAGTATATTGAATATTTTCCAAGTGTTGAAAATAAATTAAATTTGTGAATTACTTATGAATAAATAAGTATGGAAATGTTTTCCAATATAAAGTGAATATTTTGAGAATTTATCTTTTTGAAGATAAAATTGAAATGAATAATTGAAATCGTATATGCATGGATATTTTGGAATGAAAATTCACTATGGAATTTATAAATGAAAAGGAGAATTTGTTTAAAAATAAATATTGATTTATTTTTGAAGTATTGAAAATAATATATCTTGTAAAGATATTTTGGAAAGTAAATAATTTGGAAAATTATTTGGAATCTGGTGATGTGTGCATATCCATTGATAGTTCAATAACCGACTATCAATATTTCCCTTTGAATGGGTAATTGATGTGATTTGTTTGAATTTGAATGCCACACTTATTTTTGAATAAGCGCTCACTATTCGGGTTAACCGGGAAAAGACCATGGGGTCGTATAACCCATTCCGAATATGTGATACGTCGTTATGAATTGCATTTGATGACCGGTGTTGAAGACCGAGTATTTGTGAAAGCGATAGGATGACCTATCGATTGTCTCTGCACTGGGTAGCTCCTGGTATAGAGATTTCCTAAGTGATGGGAAATTCGATCGGGATTGTTAATACCCGGATTTGCAAGGGCTTCGTGAGAAGTGCCTTCGGTTTTGTTCGAGCCCGGAACAGACTTGTATGGATTGTATGTCTAACGTTACAAATTGAGATATAAAGCAGATTTCTTTCAAATATATCTCTGTTGGTGGCGGAGAATTTATTCTTTTAGCTTAACACCCTTCTCTGAGACGTACGAGCTTAGAGGTTATGTAGTTGAATGTTATCAGCGATATATTCCCAATTTGGTAATGTGACATGCTGAGTGTTGCTGTGAAATAATCATTGTGTTGATTATTTGTGACAGGATCATTTGTTTGATCGTCTATCCTGGTGATCATTTCTATGATCATTTGTTGACCCAAAGCATAGCTTTTGTATAAAGTATGTTTTTGTGGACGTGACTTCGTCGAGCCTCACACCCCGTGAATGGTCAAAATAGGAAAGATGCAGCAAGGTTATGAGGGGTAGCGCCCTTTAGGATGTGTGCATTTCCTTCTGGAAAAGGGTGGTATCATGGTATGGAGCCCAGATACTTACTCATGTTGAAAACACTTTATGATTGTGTGAATTGATTGCGAGCGCTCGGTTGAAAGGTCCCAATGGACCGGGGGATGGCATATTCAGTCAGTTGTTACTCAGTTAGGGGTAACCCGGCCTTGTGTTGGTGGAGATCCGGTTTGGTTCTCGGGGATGTCCATCCAGAGGCATTCTCATGTGGCAATGGGAAGTTCCTTGGCCTGATCATTCATTGGAAATCCAAAGAAACAATACGTGACTTGTACGGTTTTAGTTGTAGAACCTGCCATCTAATATGGTAGCTATTAGTAGGCATAATATAATGGTACCTATGCTGGCTAAGATTTATATTCTACTTTCGAAATGAATTTTCTCTACACTATGCACTAATAATAATATGAAATGTTCTTTTTAAATGCATATCAAGCATCTTTGACTAACATAAGAAGAAATCTCCTCCAAGTCTGCGTTTGCATTGTGTGTGTGGCGGGAGGTCTTATGGTAGTCTCATTCTTAAAAGCATTGCGAATTGATTTTAAAAATATTCATCTATTTTGTTTTCAAAGATAAATAAACTGTTTTGAGTTCTCACACTAGTCACATGACTGACTCGGAGTTTATTATTTTCCTTTCTAAACTCTGGGTGCCCACCAATTTCCACACGGGCAGTCGAGAGTTAGGTTTATCAGGATATTCTGGATATTCTGGAGTTGCTGGAGGCAAGATGGATGGCATGGCGTATTACTAGTATATCGTATTTTTTTTTTCCGCTGCACTATTTGTTGTTGTTGTACACTCTGATGATATGATGAAATGTAATGTGATGTAATGTAATAACTGATATAGTTCTTTGTTTAAAGATTATTCATTTATTTATTATATGTTGTTCCGCTGCAAATTGTGAGATTCTGTTATTGTTCTGTTGTTTTCTGTTCCGTTTTATTTTCTATTTTCTTTTCTCTATATTTTCTATCTTCTCCTCTCCTTATCTCTTCTTCTGTCTTTTTCTTTTTCTTAAACCATAACATTTCGGGTTTTTGGCCTTCGATTTCTCGGCAGTCGATAAAGTGAGTATCGATGTTGAATTTTCGAAAGTCGAAAATTTTCGGATCATTACACGATGCATCAGAGACACCGCCACAATCACATTTTCAGACTCGACCGGAATTAGGTTTTAAAACCTAAATCACCTCCTCAACTTCGCCTCGATGATCTAGAATTCTTCCAGTTATTTTTTCCAAACTCAACATAACTCCTTCCAACTCCAGTAGAAACCCCAAGACCTCACTACCCCTTGATCGCCAGAGGTAGCCTCAAAACCAGATTCCGGTCATCACCAAAATGCTTACTCAATACATTATTAAAAGTGGAAATTAGCCAAAAGGGCCTTTTTAGCAAGTGCAATTAGTTTCTAGGACACACAACTGAAATAATTACTTTTAAGGACAAAATGCAAAATAATTAGCCTCTAAGGCCTAAAACCCTATGAAATTATGTCCCTGAAAGAAATTGGACTGCTGACTTTGTCCTTAAAAGTAATTATTCTACTGATTTTGGCTTGAAATTAATTTCTATGAATGTGTGTCCTAGAAACTAATTGGACTGCAAAGTTTGTGCTTCTAGTGAAATGCCCTATATTAAAATTTGTGATTTTAGTTTTAAAAATCCTAACTTTCTAAGCAGATTCAAATTGTAATCCTGAAACAGCAATTTGCAAAGTTTGATTTTTACATGATTTAAAGAATTCCACTGTCTTTCCATTTTTACCAGACAAATTTCCAAATATTTTACTTAAATTCATTTTTAAGTTTTAATCTATGACCAAACAAACATTTATTATTTGTAAACTAAATCACTACAGAGATCAGAGGAAGAGAGAATGGAATTTGAACTAAATTTAAACTCTACAATATGAAAACAGAGAAGAACATGAATTCAACCAGATATGCACACATGAATAGATTCATATATACAGATTCTACACTTATGTATACACATGCAGGCATCATCATCATAGAGATTTCACAAGCAAAAATCAATCATCTACTTAAACTTTTAATTTAAATGTTTACTCACTAAACAAAGCTTTTGGAAACAGTTTTTGGATTTTGAAGACTTGAAAAGCTTTGAAACTAGAATGCTTGAAAAACTGGAAACTTTGAATTGCTTCAAGACTTTGAAAACTAAGATGCTGATGCGTAATAAACCACGCTTTAGGTTGCATTTTGAAAATGAAATTATGCTTGATAATTTGATTACAGGCTTGAGATGGTTACAGGGTTTGGTTTTGCACTTGAAAAATGTTTACAGGGTAGTGATTTTTGTTTAAGGAATTGGTTACGAGCTTTATCTTTTTTGAGGGTTTCTGGTTGCATTTGATACTTATTGCAGGCTTGATTTTGAAACAGAAAAATGTTTGCAGGATATTTGAACTTGAGTTTGAGCTTTTGAAATTGATTACATGTTTGTGTTTTGGTTTGAAAATGAATTACAGGGTTTTGGTCTTAGATTTGAAAATGTTTGCATGGTTTTGATTTTGATTTCTTGAATTTTCTTTGCTTTTGTTCTTTGAGTTTTGAAAAGGAGATAGAAAAAGGAAATGAAGAGGAAAGTATATGTTTATATAAGTTTAAATTAGGTTTTACTAAAATAAAAAAAGTTAAAATAAAAGTGACACTTGTCTCTTATCTTATTTAATATGCTAACACATGTTATTAAAGAGTTTTATAACTTAACACTTGTAATGACTTATTTTTATATTATTTTTAAATGATTTTAAAAGCTTTTATAATAAATTTCCTAATAAATTAGTATATTTCTAAATTAATAAATGCTTTCTTAAATTTATAAAATAAAACCTTTAAAATAAAATTAAATAAAAACCAATCATATTTTAAATAAAATCATATATAATGTATTTAATCCATTTTCAAATGTAAATATAAAACTTTTTATTTATTTACTATTAAATAAATACTTTCTAAATTTACATAAATAAATTTCTTTTAAATAAAATAATATAAAAAAATCCTATTTTAATAAAAACCATATCCACGTATTTTCATATTCAAAAATATTTTAAAATAATTATCTTTAAAGATTCAAATTTTAAATCTAGATTCAAATTCAAATTTAATTTAAAATCCAACTTAAAAATCAACTCAAATATATTTATATTTAAATAAACACATTATTAAATTTGAAATTAATTATTCTATTTAAAATCAACTTAAATACATATATATGCATATACATTCAAACAAAACATTATTGAATTTGTAAATAATTATAATTTTGCCACTTTTTAAATAGCTTTGAAAAATATTAAATTGAATTTAATCATAGCTCCAAATCATACTATATACATTCATATATATTACAATTTGAAAACATTTCTTTTATTAATTTAAATCCAGGACTTCCTATTTACATCATATGTACCAATACACACACACACACATATTATAAATAGAAAATAATTTTATTAGCTTTTAAAAGATAAAATTTACCGACTAAATATTTGTAAAAGAAGATTATTGAACCAATTTAAATGCTTATTAATAAAGATTATTAAATAAATATTGCCCAAAATTCCGGGTCATCGCATTCCTCCCCCCTTAAAAAAATTTCGTCCTCAAAATTTAAAAGCAAAAATAATTTAATAATCCAACAAAACTTTATTTCAAACAATTCTAGCATACATAACAGTCATACACTATCAACCAAACAAACAATTTTATCCAAACAAACATTAGTAGCTATCCAGACACCGATCCGGATAAGATTTACTAAAACTATCCAGAGTTTCCCAGGTAACGGAATTTTGGCAATAATATTTTAATAAATATTTAATCCAATTAAATAAAATGTAAACTTATCATTTTTAAATGAATAAACCTTTTAGAAATATTTTCCATTTGTTTATATACATTTGTATTTTGAAAAGGAAATTTGATTTTGAAAATTTAAAATAAGCCTCTTAAAATATATTTAAAATAAAATCTATCTTATATAATTAAATTAAAATGCCTTACCCTATTTACATTTGGTAAATATAAATACTTGTAACATAAGCTGAAATTTGTAAACACAAATGTATAAAGTTAAAATCAGATAAAGTGTATATATATGAATTATTCAAGCAAGAAGACAAATATTTATATACAAAATATCTTCATTCACAAAACCGATGTCGACCTGCAAAGTATATAAACTAAAACCTGAAAACTATATGTTTATGGTTGCAATGCAAGAAGACAAATATTTACATACAAATATCTTCGTACAGAAAATATAATGATAGTATGTAAACATACTAGGAAACCTTGGCATTAAATGCCATCATCTCAGCCTAAAATAGGTCAATTCAAAATATTTATACAAATCTGTTCAAAACAAAACAAAACGAAGAAAGACACTTAACCAGTTACAACCTTCCTTATACATCCTGTTCTCTTTTATATATGTGTGTGTGTCCATCTTTCTACTTAGTTCGTTCAGCAAACATAAGAAAACCAGAGAATGAGAAATCAACATCTTCATCTGTTCAAAACTAAAAACATCATTTAATTCAAACCAAAAACAGAAAGCACTCAAAATAGATTCAAAGGCAGTTCCAACTACAAGTTTTCATAACATCAGAGTGTTCTTTGTTCAGCAACCTTGCAAGTGAGTAAACAAGAATTTTTAAAGCTTTAAGTTTAATTAAAAACAGTTTAGGATTCATTGATAATATGGTTTGCATATGTTGTAGTTTGAATATAACTCTGTGTTGCTTTGAACTTCTCTGTTCTTTGTTACAGGGTTGAATTTTTTCTTCAAACTCAAATGATTCTCATCTAATCATTGTTAAGCTTTAAGTTTTTCAACTAAAACAAGATGTTTAAACTTTAAATTTAGATTTTAAAAGCTGATTTAAACCCTGTTTGTAAAGTATACACTGTAACCTTTTTTTGCAGGTAAGTAGGTAGTAATTGGAGAAAATTGACTATTGTAAAATATTAATTCAAGTCCATAACTCGAATTCTTTCTGAAAATTATGATTTTAAAACAAAAATGAAGACTTTTAGTTTCATAATCGAAGAGCAGTTTGTATTTGAACAAAAATGGCATTTTTACAAATTTCTGGTGATTGAATCAATTTAAAATGTTGAAATTTGGATTGAAGCAAGCATGAACATCTATGATGATAAGAAAATTATTGAACAATTTTTCAAATGCACGAATTTTTCGAACGAATCTAATTTAGGGTTTGGTTTCAAGCTTTTGGACATGTCTGTAACAAGGCGTGTTCGTCTATAATACGTGATCGAGTGTCACAAGGCTCTGGAGGAAGGTTGCTTAGAGTGTTGTTGTGGTGTGGATGGAAGTAGAGCGTCTCCGGTGATCTGTGCGGCGGTGGCGAGGCGTTTTAGTTAGTGGTCGTGTTTGCAGTATTTTCGAGCATAATGCTTTCTTGATTTCAAATGTTTGGCACTAAATCGGGTTTGGTTTCGAGTTTAGGGATGATTTGTGACTTGCCGATGGTCGTAGGGCTCGTCGGAGCTAGGGCGCGTCGCGGTGCACGTGAATGACGTGAGGATGGTGTCAGCGTCGTTGTTAGTGGGTAATCTCGAGTCATTACTCGAGTTAGGTGGTCGCTTGCTTCGGGTTTTAGATCGAGTTCGTGAGTGAGTCTCTTGATGCTATATTTATGCTTAAGTTTTAAATTTAAACTTACTGAAAATAAAAAGGAAAGAGAAGAAGAAGGAGTAGGAAAGGTGATTCAGGGAAATTGCTGGGAAACACGTGTGTTTCTTGAGTGAATCAAGAGAAGTCTCGGGTTTTTCAACTGCAGTATTGTATTATAAAAATTAAAGTTAGGAAAATTGTGTTTCTACAAGTTTTAAGAAACTGTAAACCTAATAACGGCAATTTAAGTTAAAAACTTAAATACAAGTTATAATTATAGTTAATACTTAAAAAATGTTTTTAAACTCTTAATTAATATTTTAATCGAGTAATTAATTTACGTTAAGTATTAGCATTTAAGTTTTGTAATTAATAATAAATTGATTTTCAAATTTAAAAGATGACTTTTAAAATGTTAATTAAGTTGAATAATTAATATCAATTAATTATTTTAGAAAGCAATTAAGAATAATTACATTATAATTGTAATTAGAGATTGGTTAATTGATGATTAAGTGATAAATAAATTTGTAATTAACTACTTAAAATTAATAAATGTATGATAAGTAGTTAACTAATTAAGTAATTTAATTAAGGATTAATAATCGATTAATTAAGTAATTAGTGGTTAATAAATGGGTAATTAAGTCTTATTAATTAATAATTAAGGTTATTAATTAATGATTAAGGGTAATTAATTAAGTAATTAAGGTTAAATAAATTGATTAAGAAGTAATTAAATGGTGTGAAATAAAATAATTAATTAAGTAATTAATTCTCAAATAATTGATTAATTGAATTAATTATAACAAGAATTAAAGATGTTTGCCTATGGATATTTGTATATGTAGAATATCTGATTGTGACATTTATTTGGTGATATTCTGTAATGCTCTATGATATGCCTGATATATCTATGATGATTGTGTATGATTTATCTGTGATAAATGCAATGTGAATTCAAAGTGTTGAACTAAACTATTTAAATCTGTTAAACAACTTGACCTTTAAAATGGCGTTTGGATTTTGATGAGATCGGGATCTAGTGTCATTTATGATTATCCGAAAACCACATCGATCCAAATTAAACGTTAGGTCGTGAATTTCCAAGTGATGATCGAGATGGTGTTTTCAGAATGCAAGGGTTATTGTCGTTGACTCTGAGGGTGATTCCAAAATGAGTGTAACGAGGTAATGCCTTCGGTTTCGTTCGAACCCGGAACAAACTTGTATGGATTGAATGCTTTCAGACTCATCAGGTGGACGATGAGCATTCTAAAAGATATGTTCTATAAAGGTAATCGTAGCCTCAAGCCTCATTAACTGGGAATGGCTAAAACAGGGGATGTGCAGCAAGGTTAGGTGGGTAGCACCCAAGCAGGACGAGATATATCCCTGTCTAGATGTCCCTTTTTATTCCGGCTTTGTGGGCGGTTTCTAGCTACAACCGCAGGGTTATCTTGTTCGGGACTATTCAGTAAGGAATGGTTCCGGCCTTGTATTGTAGGGGGTCGGGAGTGATCCTCGGTACGGTGATCTAGGCCCCGTACTGTGACGGACGGTACCCATAGTAGCCCTGCCATTGGTGGAAACCCATTTTTCCTACGAGACCCTACGGTTTTGATTTGTATTACCACTTTCGTGGCTAGTAGCTAGAATTTAATGAATGTAAAAATTTCGGCTATTTTGTATTTACTTGAAAACCCTAGACACTATTATAATATCACTGGTTTTCCTATAAAATGTTTTGGTTAGCGTAAGGGAAAAACTTACCCGTATTTATTTGTGGGATGTCTTATGTGATACCTTTATTTTCAAATGTTTTCAAAGTTAAACAACTTTAAACCATTTACTCATACCAGACCCATGTCTGACCCGGAGTTTATTTTTGTTTTTCATAAACTCTTGGGTACTCAAATTTTTATGAGTAGCTAAGTGAAAGGTTTTGGATTGTTGAGTTCTGGAGGAGCTAAAGCAGGAGTCCAGACGTATCTATATATCTATCTTGTTCCGCTATGTTAGTTAGTGTAAGTTGTATTTTGGGATGTATGTAGTGATAGATGTATGTATGACTGTCATGTGTATGATATTGTGTAACTCTGATATATGCAAAATTATGTAATAGTTATGTGATGTATTATATTTTGTTCCGTTCAGCTGTGAGATTCTGATGTTGTTATTCTTTCTTTCTATCCCTTTCTTTTCTTATTGATGTTATGTCTTTCTGTGAGTAGAAAGGCGTGTCGTCACAGTTGGTATTAGAGCGCTAGGTTAAGCAAATACCTAGGCTCTTGAGTGATTTCTTTCTTGAGGGAGCGTATTTGTAATTTTGATATATATATATATATATATATATATATATATATATATATATATTTCAAAGACATCTGGGAAGAAATACGAGAAAAAAATACAGAAGTTATCTGGTCTGATGTTGTCTGGAGCAAATCTATCCCTCCCAAAATGGCTCACACCCTTTACAAAGCGATAATGAGAAAACTTCCAACAAAAGACAGATTAAAAAAATGGAAGATTTTGGATGACTCAAAATGTAATTTCTGTTGCATAGAAGAGGAGACACATGACCACATCTTCTTTGACTGTGAATTTTCAAAAAGAATCTGGAACACCCAAAAATGCAGACTCCAACTCAACAAATGCGCTACAAACCTAAAAGAGGAATTAGAATACCTGCACAGTAGGAGTCACCTCTCTGATTTGATGAAGGAGATTGGAAAAATTGGCCTCGCAGTCAGCTTGTGGTTCATTTGGAAGGAGCGGAACGGCAGGACTTTTGAAAACAAAAAGCAAGACACTTTAACTATTACAAAGCTAATCAACAGAGAAATTGCTACTGTAATTGGAAGAATTCCGACAAAGAAACTTACCATTGCATCGGAACAAGAAAAACAACTACTGGAGAAGTTGAAGAAGATGGAATTGATCGAACGAACTCCACCAGAGAATTGGCAGCCGCCATAATCGCCCCAATTTGGAAAGTTTGGAAGTTATATTGACTGATCTTTGTTATGTCGGCCTATGATACTTTTGTAATGCTATTGGGCCGCAAAGCCTGTTTAGTAATTCAATTAACCAATTTTCAAAATATATATATATATATATATATATATATATTTCCACCTATTTGTTGGGTTACCTGTTCTGGTTTTCCAGTATAAGTTATAAAGGTAGATAGGGTAGTGGTGTGTGTAACACGACTACCAATGGTTGGAGTTTGAATGGTTGTGGTTGGAAGTGTATCTTTCGAGACTGTAGACCTATTACCGTCTCGAGTAAACTTTGAGTGGTGTAAGGATTTCATCGATCTCTGAAGGAAACCTGTTAAGGTTCGGAGTTCATCTTTGAGGTGTAAGTTTGGATGAGCTAGAATTTGGATCTGTCGGTTGGACGGAAGCAAGTCATGATATCTTGATACCTCATGATGTAGTAGCTGTGTGATGAGACACAGTGACTATGGATGTCTCCGAAGATGTTTCTTTAGAACAAGTTAAGGAAGTACGTCTGCTTCGGTGTTGTGGCTAAGTTCAGTAGGGTGTTTCTATTTGGTTCGAGGTCCGAGTTTCTCGAAGAGATTTAGATAGGAAGTCTTTGGGCATCTAGGTCAGCAATGTAGCTCGAAGTGTTCTGTGTGCCGTCGAGAAGGTTTTCTGGTTAGCAGTTTTTCTTGTGATCCTTTTGTATTGAATTTTAAGGGATTTGGTCTTATATTAGGGATGGATTGGCTTGATAAGTATAAGGCTGTTCTGAAGTGTGTTGAGAGAACAGTTTCGTTGGAAACTGAATTGGGTAGGATTGGCAAAGTGACATGTGATAATTCTGGAATTCACTTGAGTAGTCTTTTACATGGAGTTGAGACTTCTCAAGAGAAAGTTGAAGTTATCGTTGTGGTCCAAGATTTTTCTGATGTATTCGAGGAAGTCAAGTGTTTGCCTCCCCATCGAGAGATAGAGTTTCGTATTGATTTGATTCCAGAAGCAGTGCCGGTGATTTAGCCTAATAGGAGGATGACTCCTAGAGAGAGAGAAGAGTTAGTTAAGCAGACTCAGGATCTTTTGGAGAAGGGGTTGATTAGGCCCAGTTTTTCTTGTTGGGGTTCTGCTGCAGTGTTTGTCACTAAATCAGATGGATCGCTAAGGTTCTGTATTGATTATAGAGAATTGAACAAGGTGACTATTCAAAATAAATATCCTCTTCCTTGTGTTGATGATCTCTTTGACTAGTTGCATGGAGCTTCTATCTTTTCTCAACTGGATTTAGCTTCAGGTTTCCATCAGTTGAGGGTAGCTGAGGACAGTATCCCTTTAACTACATTTAGGGGACCAAATTGTTTCTATGAATGGTTGGTTATGCCTTTCGGGCTAACCAATGCTCTTGCTTATTTCATTGAACTGATGAATCGAGTCTTTCGGGATGTACTGAATAAGTTCGTTTTGATGTTCATCGATGATATTCTGGTCTATTCTAATTCTGAAGAAGAGCACAAGCAGCATTTGAGGATAGTGTTGGAGACTCTGAGGAGACATGTTTCGAAGGCGAAGTTCTCTAAGTTCCATTTCTGAAAATCGAAAGTCAAATTTTTGGGGCACATTATTTCTAGAGAATGTATCTCTGTAGACCCAGCGAAGGTTGA
The DNA here is from genome assembly GCA_030765085.1 of Allium cepa. NCBI lineage: Eukaryota > Viridiplantae > Streptophyta > Magnoliopsida > Asparagales > Amaryllidaceae > Allium > Allium cepa. The sequence goes on from CM060938.1 coordinate 406,039,157, forward strand.
GACTATTCTGGAATGGAAGCAACCGAAGTCACCTACTGAAGTTCATAGTTTTCTAGGATTAGCTGACTACTACAGGAAGTTTATCAAGGACTATTCCAAGATTTCTTCACATCTGACTAAGTTGACAATGAAAGGAGCTAAGTTCAAATGGACACCCCAGTGTGAAGAAGCTTTTCAAGAGTTGACGATGAGGCTAGCCAGTGCACCAGTGCTAGCTATTCCGGATGGGAAGAGCAAATTTGAAGTATATACAAATGCCTGTATAGTTGGTCAAGGAGCAGTTTTGATGAAGAATGGAAGAGTAATTGCGTATGCGAGTCGGCAATTAAAGCCACATGAAAGGAACTACGCTACGCACGATCTTGAGTTGTTAGCAATTGTTTTTGCTTTGAAGATCTGGAGACACTATCTCTTAGGAGAGAAGTTTGAGTTATTCACGGATCACAAACCGTTGAAATATCTTTTCTCTCAAAAGGATCTTAATCTGAGGCAGCAGCGATGGGTCGAGTTTCTGGAATCCTATGATTTGGATATTCTGTATTCCCCGGGAAAGGCGAATGTTGTAGCTGATGCTCTTAGTAAGAATGCAGTTCTGTCTCTTTTGGAAGGCATTCCATCTCTCCAGGAAAGAGTCATAAGTAAGCAAATGGAGGATAGATCTTTTGAGGAACTAATTCTTGGAACTAAGGACGATCGGTATTCTGATTTCAAGGTGGATGATCAAGGTGTTTTGAGGATTAATGGTCGTTTGTGTGTGCCTAATATAGATGGATTGAGGCAAGAAGTCTTAACTGAGTGTCATCGCTCCAGACTAAATATCCACCCAGGAATCTCTAAGATGTATGAAGATATGAGAAGAGTTTTCTGGTGGTTAAGCATGAAGAGGGATGTAGCGGCTTTCGTTAATAGTTGTGCTTTCTGTCAGCGGGTGAAAGGAGATCAACAGAAGTCAGTTGGTTTGTTGCAGCCTTTGGAAATCCTAGAATGGAAATGGGAGATGATTTCGATGGATTTCATCGATGGTTTGCCAACCAAGAAAGGAAACGATGGAATATGGGTTATTGTGGATCGGTTAACTATGAGCGCCAATTTTATACCGGTTAAGGCAACTCGTACTACAGCTTCTCTGGCAGAGATTTTCTTAAGGGAGATAGTCAGATTGCATGGTGTTCCTGTTAGCATAGTAAGTGATCATGATCCTATCTTTACCAGTAAATTTTGGGAGGCTCTACAATCAGCTATGGGAACGAGTTTGAGATTGAGTACAGCCTATCATCCTCAGACGGATGGACAGACGAAGAGACTGAATCGTATTCTAGAGGATATGCTTAAGGCTTGTGTTTTGGATTTTGGTGGATCGTGGGAAGACCATCTTCATTTGGTAGAATTCTCCTATAATAACAGTTGCCAAGCTAGTATTAAGATGGCTCCTTATGAAGCTCTTTATGGAAGATCATGTAGATCCCCATCCTGTTGGATAGAGTCGGAAGATCGTCTTGTGCTTGGACCAGATTTGTTTCGTGAAGCATCTCCTAAGGTTGAGCTTATCAAGAAAAGGATGAGAGCTGCTCATGGCCGTCAGAAGAAGTAGCAGATAAGAGAAGGAGACAATTGGAATTTGAGATTGGTGATTTAGTTTTTGTCAAAGTTCCCCCGATTAAAGGAGCTATTAGATTCGAAAAGACGGAAAAACTTGCCCCGAGATATATTGGACCATTTCGGATATTGGAAAGGATTGGTGTGGTACTTACAGAATTGAATTGCTAGAATGGAGTCAGGAAATCATAATGTATTCCATATATCCCATCTAAGGAAATTTGTTCATGATCCATCATTAGTTGTAGAACCAGTAGTCCAGGAAGATTTGGAGGTTGAGCCGAATTTGACTATGGTCAGGAATCCAGTTTGGATTGTTGATCAAGACGAGAGGCAACTCAGGAGCAAGGTAGTGAAGCTTGTCAAAGTACAGTGGAGCGAGGATCCCAGAGATTGTAACTGGGAAACTCTGGATAGTTTTAGGAAAGCTTATCCGGATTTGTGTCCGGATAGCTAGTGATGTTTGTTAGAATAGATTATTTGATTATTTGCTAATGTATGAATGATATGTATGTTTGAATGGCTGATATAACAGCTTTTGAACTATCTTTTGTTTTAAATTTCGGGGACGAAATTCTTTTAAGGGGGGAGGAATGTAACGACCCTGAATTTTGACAATAATATTTTAATAAATATTTAATCCAATTAAATAAAATGTAAACTTATCATTTTTAAATGAATAAATCTTTTGGAAATATTTGCCATTTGTTTATATACATTTGTATGTTGGAAAGGAAATTTGATTTTGAAAATTTAAAATAAGTTTCTTAAAATATATTTAAAATTAAATCTATCTTATATAATTAAATAAAAATGCCTTACCTTATTTACATTTGGTAAATATAAATACTTGTAACATAAGCTGAAATTTGTAAACACAAATGTATAAAGTTAAAATCAGATAAAGTGTATATATATGAATTATTCAAGCAAGAAGACAAATATTTATATACAAAATATCTTCATTCACAAAACCAATGTCAACCTGCAAAGTGTATAAGCTAAAACCTGAAAACTATATGTTTATGGTTGCAATGCAAGAAGACAAATATTTACATACAAATATCTTCATACAACAAATATAATGATAGTATGTAAACATACTAAGAAACCTTGGCATTAAATGCCATCATCTCAGCCTAAAATAGGTCAATTCAAAATATTTATAAAAATCTGTTCAAAACAAAACAAAAAGAAGAAAGACACTTAACAGTTACAACCTTCCTTATACATCCTGTTCTCCTTTATATATGTGTGTGTCCATCTTTCTATTTAGTTCGTTCAGCAAACATAAGAAAACCAGAGAATAAGAAATCAGCATCTTTATCTTTTCAAAACTAAAAACATCATTTAATTCAAACCAAAAACAGAAAGCACTCAATATAGATTCAAAGGCAGTTCCAACTACAAGTTTTCATAACATCAGAGTGTTCTTTGTTCAGCAACCTTGCAAGTGAGTAAACAAGAGTTTTTAAAGCTTTAAGTTTAATTAAAAACAGTTCAGGATTCATTGATAATATGGTTTGCATATGTTATAGTTTGAATATAACTCTGTGTTGCTTTGATCTTCTCTATTGTTTTCTACAGGGTTGAATTTTTTCTTCAAACTCAAATGATTCTCATCAAATCATTGTTAAGCTTTAATTTTTTCAACTAAAACAAGATGTTTAAACTTTAAATTTAGATTTTAAAAGCTGATTTAAACCCTGTTTGTAAAGTATACACTGTAACCTTGTTTTACAGGTAAGTAGGTAGTAATTGGATAAAATTGACTATTGTAAAATATTAATTCAAGTCCATAATTTGAATTCTTTCTGAAAATTATGATTTTAAAATAAAAATGAAGATTTTTAGTTTCATAATCGAAGAGCAGTTTGTATTTGAACAAAAATGGCATTTTTACAAATTTCTGGTGATTGAATCAATTTAAAATGTTGAAATTTGGATTGAAGCAAGCATGAACATCTATGATGTTAAGAAAATTGTTGAATAATTTTTCAACTGCACGAATTTGTCGAACGAATCTAATTTAGGGTTTGGTTTCAAGCTTTTGGACATGTCTGTAACAAGGCGTGTTCGTCTATAATACATGATCGAGTGTCACACGAGTCTCTAGAGGAGGTTGCTTAGAGTATTGTTGTTGTGTGGATGGAAGTAGAGCGTCTCCGGTGGTCTATGCGGCGGTGGCGAGGCGTTTTAGTTAGTGGTCGTGTTTGCAGTATTTTCGAGCATAATGCTTTTTTGGTTTCAAATGTTTGGCACTAAATCGGGTTTGGTTTCGAGTTTAGGGATGATTTGTGACTTGCCGATGGTCCCAAGGGTCGGGAGTGATCCTCGGTACAGCGATCTAGGCCCCACACTGTGACGGACGGTGCCCCAGTAGCCCTGCTATTGATGGAAACCCATTTTTCCAACGAGTCCCTACGGTTTTGATTTGTATTACCCACTTTCGTGGCTAGTAGCTGGAATTTAATGAATGTAACAATTTTGGCTATTTTCTATTTACCTAAAAACCCTAGACACTATTATAATATCACTGGATTTCCTATAAAATGTTTTGGTTAGCGTAAGGAAAAAACTTACCCGTATTTATTTGTGGGAAGTCTTACGTGATACCTTTATTTTCAAATGTTTTCAAAGTTAAACAACTTTAAACCGTTTACTCATACAGACCCATGTCTGACCCGGAGTTTTTTTTTTTTTCATAAACTCTTGGGTACTCAAATTTTTATGAGTGGCTAAGTGATAGGTTTTGTATTGTTGAGCTCTGGAGGAGCTGGAGTAGAAGTCATATATTTATCTTGTTCCGCTATGTTAGTTAGTGTAGGTTGTATTTTGGGATGTATGTAGTGATAGATGTATATATGACTGTCATGTGTATGATATTGCGTAACTCTGATGTATGTAAAACTATGTAATAGTTATGTGATGTATTATATTTTGTTCCGTTCCGCTATGAGATTCTGATGTTGTTATTCTTTCTTTCTATTCTTTTCTATTTCTATCCCTTTCTTTTCTTATTGATGATACATCTTTCTGTGAGTAGAAAGCGGGTCGTCACAAATACTGCGGTACTCGTTCTACTAAATCCAAACTATCCACAACATTAAGCTTCTGAGCTCCTACACATGTAGATCTACCATCTACACAAGATCTCTGACCACAGTCAAGATCGACTCAACAACCAAATCCTCCTGAACTACTGGTTCCGGAACCAGTGATGGATCATACACGTACTCCCTCAGAGATACATGAAATACATTGAATCCCAGTCTTCCAAACTGGCAGTTCAACCCTACAAGCCAAAACACTAATCCTTACAAGAACACAGAAAGATCCAATATTCTTCGGAGCTAGCTTCTCAATCTTACCCATTCTTACTGCTCCTTTTACCAGAGAAAACCTCATCTAAAATCCAAATCTCCAACTTTGAATTCCAAATTCTTTCGTCTCTTAACCACAAAACTCTTCTGACGATCCCAGGCTGCCTACATCCTTCCTTGATTAGCCCAACCTTTGTAGATGCTTACTGAAACAAACAGGATCAAAAACAATCCAACAAATGATCTTCTCAAGATCTATCGAAATCAAGAACACAAACTCTACTCCACAATCATCAGTAGACTTCAAACTTACTTCTCCTATTCGAAAAAGAAAAAACAGGTGCACTCGCCAATCTGGCCTTCTGATCCTAAAAAATTTCCTATAGAAACCCTCTAATCCAAAACACTGCAATTTCCGGTTGCTTCCACTCTAGAATAGCTGCCACTTTGCTTCCGTTGCACAACTCTGATCTGGAGCAGATGAGAATGTCGTCGATGAACATGAACACAAACTTTTCCGACACATCCTAGAAATATGGTTCAACAGATCCAAAAAGAGAAAACTCGGAAGTTCCATGAAATCCTAAGCTGCTTCACCAAACCTTTTCTTTAGGAACCATCCTTCTATTAGCAGAACCACCGGTATCACTCCTGGAATCCTAGCTAATACGAAAACTCAACCTCCAGATGCTATGGCAGAACTTGACTTCTACGAGGACATCCGGAAAAATCTCTGATAACTCCGGTAACTCCTACATTCCCAAGAAATGCCTCGATCCCAAGCAAAAGATTTCCCAAGAGAACACCCAACTATCACAAGTCACTTTCGCGATCCTATCCAGTTCAATATCCAAAGATACTATTCTCCCTTCACAAATCAGAACATCTTGTCCTTGACTAACCAATTCATCGAAGAAATGGATCTACCTCTAGGAAATGCTAAGCCAAAAGATCTTCCTACTGGCAAACAAAACACCAACCGGCTGCACCGATGCCATAGATGCCAAAGACTTCCTATTCAAAGCTCCTTGATCTTCAAAGCTATATCATCCAATCCAACACAGAGCCTTAAGATGGGCAGACATCTCCTCAAGAAACTCAGCCTCAAGCCAAACACAACACCCTTCAGAAACTTAGTCTCATCACCGATGCAGACATACTTCCTCAAACTTGTTCCAAAATAAACATCTTCGAAAACATCCATAGTCTCTGCGTCTCACCACGCAACTGCTTTTTCCTAAGGTTGCCAAAATACCATCACTTACCTCTGCTCAACCAACAGATCCAAATTCTTCAAAATCCACTCACACGAGCGCGATCAACTTACACTTAAATGATGGACTCCGAACCTTAACAGGTTTCCTTCAAAGGTTAGTGAAATCCTTATATCATGCTGCAAAGCTTACTCAAGACAGTGTTGGGTCTATAGCCTCGGCAGATACACTTCCAACCTTAACACTCAGACTTCTTCCATTAGTAGTCGTGCTACACACACCACTACCCTTTCTTACCTCTAAAACCCATATTGGAATGCTCGAATAAGTAACCCAATAAAATAGGTAGAAATATGGATATATATATATATATATGTGTGTGTGTGTGTGTGTGTGTGTGTGTGTGTGTGTAGTATGCTCTCTCAAGAAAGAAATCACTCCAAAGCCTAGGTATTCACTCAACCTAATGCTTTGATACCAACTGTAAAAACTCGTCCTTCACTTCATAGAAAGAGAATCATTATTAAGAAAGAAAGGGATAGAAAAGAGAAAAGATAGAAAAGAAAGAACCAAACAATATCAGAATCTCACAATGGAACGAATAAATTATATTAATCACGTAGATATTACATAGTATCATATACATCAACTATCAGAGTACACAGCTTATACAACACAAAATAGACAGTTATAAAACCTTTCTATCATACAACTCAAGATACAACACAAGTATCAACACAGAGATCAACACAGCGGAACCACTATATCTACAAACGCTAAAGCCTCCTGCTCCATATCTTCTCCAGAATTTGTCAAAGCTAACCTGAATCCCTTGGCTACTCGTAAAAATTTGAGTACCCAAGAGTTTGATAAAACAGAAAATAAACTCCAGGTCAGACATGGGTCTGGTGTGAGTAAACGGGTTAAAGTTGTTTAACTTTGAAAATCATTTGAAAACAAAAGGTATCACATAAGACTTCCCACACATAAACATGGGTAAGTTTTTACCTAACGCTAACCAAAACATTTGATAGGAAATCCGGTGATATTATAATAGGGTCTAAGGTTTTCAAGTAAAATACAGAAATAGCTGGAATGCTTACATCTCACATTCCAACATAGTTGGGGCACAATCAATACGTACGGCACTTATTGGAGATTGGATTCCATACAATGGTAGGGCTACTGGGGTACCGCCCGTCACAGTATGTGGCCTAGATCAACCTGCCGAGGATCACACCCGACCCCCTACAACACAAAGCCAGAACCATCCCTTACTGGGCAGTCCTGAATAAGAAAACCCCGCGGTTGTTGTTAGCAACCGCCCACACAACCGAATAAAAAGGGACTCTAGACAGGGGTAAATCTTATCCTACTTGGGTGCTACCCACTTAGCCTGCTGCACCTCCTATAACATCCCGCCTTTTCGCATGCTTTAAATCGACACACGTGCCAATTCAAACCATACGAAAGGGCAGATTGTTATGGGGTAAATCAGAAAAACAAAAAAGAAATAAAAATAAAACAGAATCTCACAGCGGAAGGATAAAATATAATAATAAATATACAGTTCATAAAACTGTTTACAAAACATTTAATTCTTCTTTATACAATAATATCAGAGTTCACATACCAATATAACAATGCAGCGGAACAATATGAGTGTAGTGGAATATAATAAATAATAATAATAATAGAAATCTTCGTCTTCGTCCTCTAGAGCTTAATCTTCAAATCCTGAAACGCTCGGACTGATCCGAGCGAATTTGAAAAGACAAAAACACTCGAGTCAGAACTAAAAGATCTTATATGAGTTAAATTAACAGAAATAAATATAAGTGCAGTAACTCAAAAGATGATCGGGATTCACATCTCTTAAGGATCCGTTAAACTATTTACTATGTAGTATATTTCGCTATTATAATAGTGTCTAATTGTAAAATAAACTTACTTTTTTCTTAGCATTAAGGAGTGACCCAATATTCCCCTTAACACGTAATAGTCCCAGTAGTCCATCCAATATCATAGTCCCTCCTGATCGGGAAGCCACCATAGGATACCACATGGGCTACGGGAAAAATCCAAACTCGTACAAGTCTCGGTATGGTAGGTGACACGACACAACTAGGCAATGCCAGGGTAGATATACCAATTACGCTTCCGGGTCGGTGGTAACACGTAGCGCACAGCTACCGCCCACCTTGAGAAAACTCCTCAAATCAAAAAAATCAAAAGTGAAGGTGGCCACCGAATCAACCCAAAGTCAGAGTATAGTATCGAAGGGAAGTGTCCGATCAGAGGTGCTACCTCATTAACCCGTCGATCGCTCCTGTTTTAGCCACTTTATGCCAACTCACGGGAGTTGGGTCCACGTATTTACCATACAAGAAACGCCTCCGCCAACCTACTTCATTCTGCAATCTCCACCACGTACGCGGTTGTTAAAGTGGTTTTCGGAATTGGCAGAGAGTATGACAACTACCGATCCCGGACTCTTTAACAACCAAACGTTACTATTAACACCGTGGTTATTTCAAAATAATTTATACCTTTAAAAACCAGAATAAAATATTCATTTCAAAACTACATAAATACGATATCATTTATATTTAAAGACCCAAATCCATATGATATCAAATATATCTTTTTCAAAAATCATAGCCTTTTCAAATCTATATACCTTAACTATAGCTTTGAAACATAACTTTTAGTATTTAATGGTTTAAATACTATATTACTTAATATAATAAAATTGCTTCTTTAAATTTCACAATAAAATCCCAATATCAATTTGAACCTCCAAATAAACCATTTTAATTCCCATATATTTCACAGCTTAAATATTCTATATTTCAAAACTTAAAATTTTATAGTTCATATTTTCCACTCTTTAAATATTCCACTATTTCAAATGGATTCTTTGAAAATTTAACATATCAAATCCAATTCCTATGATTTAAAACTTGAAATGTATACTTAATAGAACAAATATTATTTAAGTAAAACCCTTGAACTTCAATAACAGGATATTCTTTTTAATTAAATTAACTTGATAATATTCTTTAAATCAATTGGATATTCATCTAAATTCTCAAATAAAAAATCAAGTTATACAATCATACCCTTTAAATCTTAATTTATTTACATTTCAATACAAATTTTTCGAAGATAATTCTTAAATACTTTAATTCAAATCATATTCACCTTTATCTTCAACCTTATTTTTATTTGAGTTATTATAAACTCTATATACAATAGAATTTTAAATATATTCTTAACCTTATTATATAAACGAAATCAACTTCATTATTTAGCTTATTTTAAAATTCGAACAAATTTATGCATAGCTAAATTCGAGAATTTTTACTATATATGTATATATCAAAATTTAATATTTATTAAACCGTATTCTTTCCAAAACCATAGAAAATCATTTCAAAAATAATTATATATATATATATATATATATACCGCGGTGCCTGTATAAAATTTTTCATCCTATGGTCAAGTGATATAGATATTTATCATTTCAATCCGCAATTCAAAAATAAAAATGCAGTTGTATATCATTTCAAACCGCAATCCCGAATGAAATGAAAATGCATAATAACTTGCAGTTTATACAATATAAATACAACTTCCATTCATCCATCATATCAATCATCAACATTTATCAATTTATCATCCAATTCAAACAATCGCATCAATAAATAACAATTAATTACTGACAGTTTATTTTTCAAAAATGGATTAAATAACTGTTTAACTGTATTTTATATGCAATAATAAATAAATTTATCTAGCAGTTTATATGCAATAATAAATTTAACTAAAACTTTAACTGGCAGTTTATATGCAACGAATAAATTAATTAACAATTAACTGGCAGTTTTAAATGCAATAATGAATTAAATAACGCGTAAATTAAATGAATGCAATTTAACTGAGAAAATGATGAAATATATGTCAAACAGCTATAAATAAAATTTTAATCACATCATAAATCAATTTAACCGACATAAGAAATCTTAGAAGTTGTGAGTGGGTTAAAACACTCACCTTTTGAATTTAAATTGAATTTGAATCCAATTTAAACCCAAAAATTGCACAGTCTCCAAATCCAACCAAACCAACGCCAAAATGTCCGGAATTTTATTACGATCCTAACCAAAAAATTTGCGCGTGAAACGGAGTTCGTATGATAAAATTATGTTGATTTAAAACGTATGAAATCAAAATAAAATAAATCAGAATAAAATAAAATAAAATTCACAAACCCCCATGTGACCACCTCAACCCGAGAACACGCACATCTTCTTTGTTCCCAGTACACCGAAACCCTATCACAACTCATCGCATGCTCCAAGCAAACGACGGTCGACCACCACCTACGGCCAGCCGCGGCTACACCCCATCGCCAAAACGACGTGCCCCCTTCTCGATCAGTGCTCGGCCCCCCACTTGCTCGATCCATGTGCAAACATCAACCGGCCGCCACAAGTAAACAAACCCTAATCCAATTATTGAGCATGATCCAACCATTAACTTTTCGAATGAACCCCATGGATGCGAAGCACGCGTCGATCTCCACCAAACCCATAAGCGGTTTCTTGATCCGACGAAGTCCATCACGACATAACGAACGGTCGTGGCTGTTTGATCGGTTTCTGGCCAAACCGTCTTTCAAATTGGAAAACGAATTATAGATTTTGGTTGTGCTCGTCGAGAGCTTCAAATCCATATATAAATTGCTATGGTTTGAGGAGACTGAATTTTGGCTTTGGATTTGATTTTTGAATTGTATTTGGATCTAGTGTTTGCAGCCATTGGAAGAGGAGGAGCTGTGTGATTGTAAACACAAACAAATAAGAATAGATAGAGGCTATGGTTTATAACCGACTATTTATAGGTAGGGTTGCAATAGAGTAGATGGACCGGATAAACAAACGTGTTGAACAATCTATGGCCCGAAAAGCTCGTTTCGACTCCGGAACAAAATTGGGTCAACCCATATATCAAAATAGATATTTAAAAATATTCTGAACGCGATGGAAAAAGTTTCATGTCCAAATTCCATCGTATGAAGAAGCTATGCTGAAAACAATATTTCCAAATCAATTTCAATTGATTTCAATTTCGATTTCAAGGCGTTTCGAGTCCGTACAATCAGACGACAAGCCCGATCGCTACGAAACTTGAAATCTTACAATAATTCACCTTACGGATCCGATGAAACTGGTTTCGTCGAAATCCGAGTCAGTGGCCAAAATGGCTATTTTTATATTAATTAAATAAATTTACAATAAATTGATTAAATCAAATTTTCTATTTAAATTCTGAAATTGACAATCTTTATCACTTTTTATTTTCTTAATCCTTCGTATTAATTTAAACCAAATCTAGATGTAAATTTAGAGTTAACAAATTTATTCATTTCATCGTCAAATTTCAATTTCATTATATTCGCAAATTATAAATTAAATTTGCAAAAATTCCTTTTAATTGACTTTCATTTAATTATTCAATCTATTAGTATCCAATATATGAGACTACCATTAGATTCATACTCTATTACGTAAATATCTCCAAATTTCATCTAAATTTATATTTACGAAAAATTTAAATATTAAATCCATTTAATTGCAATAAATCATATTATCGTAATTTAAATTCCAATAAATAATTAAATATTGATTCCCATTCTTTTTATTCAAACAATCTTTATCCTATAAGCATACTTAACATTTGTTTACATTTCATTACACTGATACTTCTATATACATCTTAGATTTGTATCAACGGTTATATTAAAATGTGAATCTTGTCAATTACGCGTATAAATTAAGGTTTTAGACTAAATTGACAAAATTTCCTAAGCCCAATCCCTTTTTACCCAATTTGACAATCCCTAACCATTTGTAGTACATTTCATATCAATGTAATATTTATTAGATTTTATTTCAAATTAACGTACAACTTAATTTCCCTTAATTGAGATATGATTCCCAAATTTTAGTTTAACATACTAAATGAAATAAACAACATATAGATTGTTACATATTTCTTTTACATGCCTTTAAGGTTTATTACTTAACAATCATCGATAAAAATCCCGTGTACACACAAATTTAATATTTCGCAATCACATTCAATCAATTACGTATTACTTTCCAGCAAGAAATATGATTACTTAGAGAACGTTGACTTTTATTCAATTACCATTTAATGAAAACCACATTAATTAATTTATTAAATGCTTATATTTATTTCTCTATATCCAATTTGTTTCTACTTTATTTACATTGATACTATCCCCTTATTTTGGTTATTACTTATCAACTTGTTCTAACCTTATTACCTAAATTTTCGTTATTGTAAACCTTATATTTTCATTTAAATTAAATTTTAAATTCCAATTCAATCAACCATTTCAACATGCAACTTTTAATAACTGCTTACAAGTATGAATGGAATTATCATTTATTCCAATATTTTCTTAAATTACGTTGACATATTAGTTAATTCCCTTTAAATGAAATTTATACCCAGGTATAATATGACCCTATTTCATTTATTGAAATTTATTCAAATTGCTAGTAAATAGGTTTTAAGTCACCATTTATAAAATTTAATATAGAGTTCATTTCAATATTTGTTTATAAAGTTTTTATTTCTACTAAATTTAATTACAAAACTCATTAATTCAACCAAATTAAATCCTGAAATTTACGGGTCGTTACACCTCCCCTGTTTTAGCCATTCCCAGTTGATGAGGCTTGAGGCTGCAATTACCTTTATATAACACATCTATCTTAGAATGCTCATTATCCTCTTGACGATGTTATGAAAGCATTCAATCCATACAAGTTTATTCCGGGTTCGAACGAAACCGAAGGCACTATCACGTTACACTCATTTTGGAATCACCCTTAGAGTTAACGACAATAGCCCTTGCACTCTGAATCTTCATCTTTACTTGAGATTCACGTCCTAACGTTTAATTTGGATCGATGTGGTTTTCGGATATCCAAATTTGAAAACTCGATCCCTGTCTCACCGAAATCCAAAACGCCGTCTTTTAAAGTCAAGTTGTTTTAAAGTTAAAACAATTCAATTCTATTATCTATATTCACACAGATAGATAATTCACATTATCACAAATAAATAATCCATATCATCATAATTCAACCAAGCACCCAATATCACAAATCAACACATATCTCACATCAAGGCATTCAATAACATTCAGCCATCCATAGGCAAAGATCTATTAATCACACATCTATAATTAATTTAAAATGAGTTGAATTAATTACTTCATCTCTTGTTAATTTAATATAAATTAAATTAATTACTTTCATCACTACAAATCTTACTTACTAAACCATTAATTAATCACAAACCAATTAACTGTTTAACTGTATTTTATATGCAATAATAAATAAATTTATCTAGCAGTTTATATGCAATAATAAATTTAACTAAAACTTTAACTGGCAGTTTATATGCAACGAATAAATTAATTAACAATTAACTGGCAGTTTTAAATGCAATAATGAATTAAATAACGCGTAAATTAAATGAATGCAATTTAACTGAGAAAATGATGAAATATATGTCAAACAGCTATAAATAAAATTTTAATCACATCATAAATCAATTTAACCGACATAAGAAATCTTAGAAGTTGTGAGTGGGTTAAAACACTCACCTTTTGAATTTAAATTGAATTTGAATCCAATTTAAACCCAAAAATTGCACAGTCTCCAAATCCAACCAAACCAACGCCAAAATGTCCGGAATTTTATTACGATCCTAACCAAAAAATTTGCGCGTGAAACGGAGTTCGTATGATAAAATTATGTTGATTTAAAACGTATGAAATCAAAATAAAATAAATCAGAATAAAATAAAATAAAATTCACAAACCCCCATGTGACCACCTCAACCCGAGAACACGCACATCTTCTTTGTTCCCAGTACACCGAAACCCTATCACAACTCATCGCATGCTCCAAGCAAACGACGGTCGACCACCACCTACGGCCAGCCGCGGCTACACCCCATCGCCAAAACGACGTGCCCCCTTCTCGATCAGTGCTCGGCCCCCCACTTGCTCGATCCATGTGCAAACATCAACCGGCCGCCACAAGTAAACAAACCCTAATCCAATTATTGAGCATGATCCAACCATTAACTTTTCGAATGAACCCCATGGATGCGAAGCACGCGTCGATCTCCACCAAACCCATAAGCGGTTTCTTGATCCGACGAAGTCCATCACGACATAACGAACGGTCGTGGCTGTTTGATCGGTTTCTGGCCAAACCGTCTTTCAAATTGGAAAACGAATTATAGATTTTGGTTGTGCTCGTCGAGAGCTTCAAATCCATATATAAATTGCTATGGTTTGAGGAGACTGAATTTTGGCTTTGGATTTGATTTTTGAATTGTATTTGGATCTAGTGTTTGCAGCCATTGGAAGAGGAGGAGCTGTGTGATTGTAAACACAAACAAATAAGAATAGATAGAGGCTATGGTTTATAACCGACTATTTATAGGTAGGGTTGCAATAGAGTAGATGGAACGGACAAACAAACGTGTTGAACAATCTATGGCCCGAAAAGCCCGTTTCAACTCTGGAACGAAATTGGATCAACCCATATACCAAAATAGACATTTAAAAATATTCTGAACGTGATGGAAAAAGTTTCACATCCAAATTCCATCGTATGAAGAAGTTATGCTGAAAACAATATTTTCAAATCGATTTCAATTGATTTCAATTTCGATTTCAAGGCGTTTCGAGTCCGTACAATCAGACGACAAGCCCGATCGCTACGAAACTTGAAATCTTACAATAATTCACCTTACGGATCCGATGAAACTGGTTTCGTCGAAATCCGAGTCAGTGGCCAAAATGGCTATTTTTATATTAATTAAATAAATTTACAATAAATTGATTAAATCAAATTTTCTATTTAAATTCTGAAATTGACAATCTTTATCACTTTTTATTTTCTTAATCCTTCGTATTAATTTAAACCAAATCTAGATGTAAATTTAGAGTTAACAAATTTATTCATTTCATCGTCAAATTTCAATTTCATTATATTCGCAAATTATAAATTAAATTTGCAAAAATTCCTTTTAATTGACTTTCATTTAATTATTCAATCTATTAGTATCCAATATATGAGACTACCATTAGATTCATACTCTATTACGTAAATATCTCCAAATTTCATCTAAATTTATATTTACGAAAAATTTAAATATTAAATCCATTTAATTGCAATAAATCATATTATCGTAATTTAAATTCCAATAAATAATTAAATATTGATTCCCATTCTTTTTATTCAAACAATCTTTATCCTATAAGCATACTTAACATTTGTTTACATTTCATTACACTGATACTTCTATATACATCTTAGATTTGTATCAACGGTTATATTAAAATGTGAATCTTGTCAATTACGCGTATAAATTAAGGTTTTAGACTAAATTGACAAAATTTCCTAAGCCCAATCCCTTTTTACCCAATTTGACAATCCCTAACCATTTGTAGTACATTTCATATCAATGTAATATTTATTAGATTTTATTTCAAATTAACGTACAACTTAATTTCCCTTAATTGAGATCTGATTCCCAAATTTTAGTTTAACATACTAAATGAAATAAACAACATATAGATTGTTACCTATTTCCTTTACATGCCTTTATAGGTTTATTACTTAACAATCATCGTTAAAAATCCCGTGTATACACAAATTTTATATTTCGCAATCACATTCAATCAATTACATATTACTTTCCAGCAAGAAATATGATTACTTAGAGAACGTTGACTTTGATTCAATTACCATTTAATGAAATCCACATCAATTAATTTATTCAATGCTTACATTTATTTCTCTATATCCAATTTGTTTCAACTTTATTTACATTGATACTATCCCCTTTTGGGTTATTACTTATCAACTTGTTCTAACCTTATTACCTCAATTTCCGTTATTGTAAACCTTTATATTTTTCATTTAAATTAAATTTTAAATTCCAATTCAATCAACCATTTGAACATGCAACTTATAATAACCGCTTACAAGTATGAGTGGAATAACATTTATTCCAATATTTTCTTAATTTACATTGACATATTAGTTAATTACATTTAAATGAAATTTATACCCACGTATAATACTTACCCCATTTCATTTATTGAAATTTATTCAAATTTCTAGTAAATAGGTTTTAAGTCACCATTTATAAAATTTAATTTAGCGTTCATTTCAATATTCGTTTATAAATTTTTTATTTCTACTAAATTTAATTACAAAACTCATTAATTCAACCAAATTAAATCCACGAAATTTACGGGTCATTACACTCTCCCCCACTCAAAACTTTTCGTCCCCAAAAAAGAAAAAGAAGGGAGAAGGATGAATTAAATAAACAATACATCTTATTCAAAATATTAACTTATAAACAATAATTTACAAAATTTATCACTTTAAATAAAATATACCCATTTTATAACCGTTAAATCTCTTTATACTTAAATAAATAAAGTTTAGAAATCATTTTCAAAAAAATCTAAGTCCAAAATTTACGAAAAATTCGGCAGAGTCTCCTTTGTACGGAGAGGCTTGGGAGAAAATTTAATATCAAATATAATAATATACAACATATATTTCAAAATAATTATATCTCAACACGGGAAAAACATTAAAATAGCGCTATAAAACGTAATCCGAAAACGTACCTATTTGTCGGGCAATTTACGCTTGATTATGAAACCAAAAGCAGTAGCAATTGCTTCCATAACCTGTATTTCACTTATGCGATCCGAAAAGGTTAACAATTATATAAAATGAAATATATAAGGTTGTTTCAATCACTAACAAACTAAACAATACAATAGCAAACAACATACACAACAAAAACAAATCAATAATTCAAGCAAAGCAAACAAATAGTTGTTCGGGTTCAAAACTTTAAATTGCACGGAATGAAGAATAACTACTAGCGCATCATTTACTCAACAGCCTTAAATAAAACTAAATAGATTATTCATTCATCCAATCCAAATTTAAAGTATCTTACCCAAACAACCAAAACCCAAAACAACAACAAATCCAAACAACAGTCAACTTTACTTATTATTAATTTCATTTCATACCTTTGTTGTTTGATTTTTTTTTATATACAGTGATTTATCTTTTTAATTTGCATTTATTTTTAACAAACTTTAATTTCATTTACTCATTCAGTGTTTATTTCATTTATTTTTACTTATTACTTACAATTATTCTTTTTCATTTATTCAGGTCATGTAAGTTCATTTTTATTGCATTACATTTATGCATTTCTCAATTTCATTCATTTATTTAATGCTTACATTTTTATTATATTTAATTATAATAACATTTTAATTACACTTAAATTTATAACTTTATGACGTCAATTCTTATAAATAAAGAATTTCATTAATTCATTTACTAAGGTTTACAATCATTTATTTATATTACTTACCATCCTATTATATTAATTTGGTAGCATTCCAATTACACTTAAGTTTATAACACTACAACATCAATTCTTATTTATTAAAGAATTCTATTAATTTTTCATTTCCTCAAGTTAATTACTTGTATAATATCTATTACATTTTCTTATTAACATTTTCAACTTTTATATCTTTGGTAAGTTATATGTATGCCTTTAAGAATGTAATTGAAAGTTATACAAGTTTTTCTCACTTCTTATAATTAATTAATGGTTCACTAATTACATCTTTGTTTTATAAGTTATAATTTCAGATTATCTTAAATTTCATTTAACACCAGTTATCCTAGCACTCAATCTCTTATTTCCTTTAGAGGTTTCAATTTATTAATTACCTACGTTACTATTTCACTACAGTAATTGAAACTATTAATTAATGAAAACTTAAGAATTAAATATTGGGTTTTATTTCAAATCATTTTAAATAATAGATAAATATACTTACAACTTGTCTATATCCAAGTATATTTAAAACAAATTAAAAATTTACTTCTGTTATCAAAAAAAAAACTACTATAGTGGCCTTCCCACTTTGAAACTCGAAAATGAATGTCGATGATGCGTGCACTTATCACCGAAATTATTTTCCAGCGACAAAGAGGGGAGTACAACTTATTTCTTTCCAGAATTTCTTTAAAACCATACTTTCAAATTATATTGAAATATTTATATCAGAAAATATTTCTAAACACTATTATTATATTTCAAAACCCTTTGAAAGCATTTTTTTCAAAATCCCGGACTTAAGTTCTAAAATCTCCAAATTACATTGATTTTATTTTCAATCTTATTTTACTTATTATTTATAAATTTTATTCCTAACAACCAATATATTGAAACCAAATATAATCTTTATAAAATTTATTGCTTTATATATAGAAAATATAATAGGCAAAATTATTTCATTCACCTATATTAAAACAAATATTGTGTCGGTCTGTCCTATTAAGTGTTTAGAAATCCCTATTGATATGACAGCGTCCCACGCATCAACCAGAATTTATAAATACAAAATGGAACAGATTAACACAATATTAAAACTTTTTATACACTAACAAATACGCTCTCTCATGTATATACACTCAGCGACTCCCATAGGGTATTACTACCCTATTAGTAAAGAGTCAAACCCCACAAAGCTAAGGTTTATCGCTAAACCAAAGCTCTGATACCAACTGTAACATCCCGCCTTTTCGCACGCTTTAAATCGACACACGCGCCAATTCAAACCATACGAAAGGGCGGATTGTTATGGGGTAAATCAGAAAAACAAGAAATAAATAAAAAGAAAACAGAATCTCACAGCGGAAGGATAAAATATAATAATAAATATACAGTTCATAAAACTGTTTACAAAACATTTAATTCTTCTTTATACAATAAATATCAGAGTTCACATACCAATATAACAATGCAGCGGAACAATATGAGTGTAGTGGAAAATAATAAATAATAATAATAGAAATCTTCGTCTTCGTCCTCCAGAGCTAAATCTTCAAATCCTGAAATGCTCGGACTAACCCGAGTGAATTTGAAAAGACAAAAACACTCGAGTCAGAACTAAAAGATCTTATGTGAGTTAAATTAACAAAAATAAATATGAGTGCAGTAACTCAAAAGATGCTCGGGATTCACATCTATTAAGGATCCGTTAAACTATTTACTATGTAGTATATTTCGCTATTATAATACTGTCTAATTGTAAAATAAACTTACTTTTTTCTTAGCATTAAGGAGTGACCCAATATTCCCCTTAACACGTAATAGTCCCAGTAGTCCACCAATATCATAGTCCCTCTTGAAGGGAAGCCACCAGAGGATACCACACGGGCTATGGGAGAAATCCAAACTCGTACAAGGCTCGGTATGGTAGATAACACGGCGCAACTAGGCAATGTCAGGGTAGATATACCAATTATGCTTCCGGGTCGGTGGTAACGCGTAGCGCGCAGCTACCGCCCACCTCGAACAAACTCCCCAAATCAAAAAAATCAGAAGTGAAGGTGGCCACCGAATCAATCCAAAGTCAGAGTATAGTATCGAAGGGAAGTGTCCGATCAGAGGTGCCACCTCATTAACCCACCGATCGCTCATGTTTTAGTCACCTTATGCCAACTCACGGGAGTTGGATCCACGTATTTACCTTACAGGAAACGCCACCACCAACCTACTTCATTCTGGAATCTCCACCGCGCACACGATTGTTAAAGTGGTTTTCGGAGTTGGCAGAGAGTATGACAACTTCCGATCCCGGTCTCTTTAACAACCAAACGTTATTATAACACCGCGGTTATTTCAAAATAATTTATACCTTTAAAAACCAGAATAAAATATTCATTTCAAAACTACATAAATACGATATCATTTATATTTAAAGACCCAAATCCACATGATATCAAATATATCTTTTTCAAAAATCATAGCCTTTTCAAATCTATATACCTTGAAACTATAGCTTTGAAACATAACTTTTAATATTTAATGGTTTAAATATTATATTACTTAATATAATAAAATAGCTTCTTAAAATTTCACAATAAAATCCCAATATCAATTTGAACCTCCAAATAAACCATTTTAATTCCCATATATTTCACACCTTAAATATTCTATATTTCAAAACTTAAATTTTTATAGTTCATATTTTCCACTCTTTAAATATTCCACTATTTCAAATGGATTCTTTGAAAATTTAATATATCAAATCCAATTCCTATTATTTAAAACTTGAAATGTATACTTAATAGAACAAATATTATTTAACTAAAACCTTGAACTTCAATAACAGGATATTCTTTTTAATTCAATTAACTTGATAATATTCTTTAAATCAATTGGATATTCATTTAAATTCTCAAATCAAAAATCAAGTTATACAATCATACCCTTTAAATCTTAATTTATTTACATTTCAAAACAAATTTTCGAAGATAATTCTTAAATACTTTAATTGAAATCATATTCACCTTTATCTTCAACCTTATTTTTATTTGAGTTATTATAAACTCTATATATAATAGAATTTCAAATATATTCTTAACCATATTATATAAACGAAATCAATTTCATTATTTAGCTTATTTTAAAATTCGAACAAATTTATACATAGCTAAATTCAAGAATTTTTACTATATATATATATCAAATTTTAATATTTATTAAACCGTATTCTTTCCAAAACCATAGAAAATCATTTCAAAAATAATTATATATATACCGCGATGCCTGTATAAAAATTTCTATCCTATGGTCAAGTGATACGGATATTTATCATTTCAATCCGCAATTTAAAAATAAAAATGCGGTTGTATATCATTTCAAACCGCAATCTCGAATGAAATGAACAATATAAATACAGCATCCATTCGTCCATCATATCAATCATCAACATTTATCAATTTATCATCCAATTAAAACAATCGCATCAATAAATAACAATTAATTACTGACAGTTTATTTTTTTTAAATGGATTAAATAACTGTTTAACTGTATTTTATATGCAATAATAAATAAATTTATCTAGCAGTTTATATGCAATAATAAATTTAAATAAAACTTTAACTGGCAGTTTATATGCAATGAATAAATTAATTAACAATTAACTAGCAGTTTTAAATGCAGTAATGAATTAAATAACGCGTAAATTAAATGAATGCAATTTAACTGAGAAAATGATGAAAAATATGCCAAACAGCTATAAATAAAATTTTAAACACATCATAAATAAATTTAACCAACATAAGAAATCTTAGAAGTTGTGAGTGGGTTAAAACACTCACCTTTTGAATTTAAATTGAATTTGAATCCAATTTAAACCCAAAAATTGCACAGTCTCCAAATCCAACCAAACCAACGCCAAAATGTCCGGAATTTTATTACGATCCTAACCAAAAAAATCGCGCGTGAAACGGAGTTCGTATGATAAAATTATGTTGATTTAAAACGTATGAAATCAAAATAAAATAAATCAGAATAAAATAAAATAAAATTCACAAACCCCCACGTGACCACCCCAACCCAAGAACACGCACATCTTCTTCATTCCCAGTACACCGAAACCCTATCACAACTCATCGCACGCCCCAAGCAAACGACGACCGACCACCTCCTACGGCCAACAACGGTTACACCCCATCGCCAGAACGACGTGCCCCCCTTCTCGGTCAGTGCCCGGCCCCCCACTCGCTCGATCCACGTGCAAACATCAACCGACCGCCACAAATAAAAAAAACCCTAATTCAATTATTGAGCACGATCCAACCGTCAACTTTTCGAACGAACCCCATGGATGCGAAGCACACGTCGATCTCCACCAAACCCAGATGCGGTTTCTTGATCCGACGAAGCCCATAACGACATAACGAACGGCCGTGGCTGTTTGATCAGTTTCTGGCCAAACTGCCTTTCAAATTGGAAAACAAATTATAGATTTAGGTTGTGCTCGTCGAGAGCTTCAAATCCATATATAATTTGCTATGGTTTGAGGAGATTAAATTTTGGCTTTGGATTTGATTTTTGAATTGTATTTGGATCTAGTGTTTGCAGCCATTGGAAGAGGAGGAGCTGTGTGATTGTATACGCAAACAAATGAGAATAGATAGAGGCTAGGGTTTATAACCGACTATTTATAGGTAGGGTTGCAATAGAGTAGATGGACCGGATAAACAAACGTGTTGAACAATCTATGGCCCGAAAAGCTCGTTTCGACTCCGGAACAAAATTGGGTCAACCCATATATCAAAATAGATATTTAAAAATATTCTGAACGCGATGGAAAAAGTTTCATGTCCAAATTCCATCGTATGAAGAAGCTATGCTGAAAACAATATTTCCAAATCAATTTCAATTGATTTCAATTTCGATTTCAAGGCGTTTCGAGTCCGTACGATCAAACGACAAGCCCGATCGCCACGAAACTTGAGATCTTACAATAATTCACCGTTATGGATCCGATGAAACTGGTTTCGTCGAAATCCGAGTCAGTGGCCAAAATGGCTATTTTTATATTAATTAAATAAATTTACAATAAATTGATTAAATCAAATTTTCTATTTAAATTCTGAAATTGACAATCTTTATCACTTTTTATTTTCTTAATACCTCGTATTAATTTAAACCAATTATAGATGTAAATTTAGAGTTAACAAATTTATTCATTTCAGCGTCAAATTTCAATTTCATTATATTCGCAAATTATAAATTAAACTTGCAAAAATTCCTTTTAATTGACTTTCATTTAATTATTCAATCTATTAGTATCCAATATATGAGACTACCATTGGATTCATACTCTATTACGTAAATATATCAAAATTTCATCTAAATTTATATTTACGAAAAATTTAAATATTAAATCCATTTGATTGCAATAAATCAGATTATTGTAATTTAAATTCCAATAAATAATTAAATGTTGATTCCCATTCTTTTTATTCAAACAATCTTTATCCTATAAGCATACTTAACATTTATTTACATTTCATTACACTGATACTTCTATATACATCTTAGATTTGTATCAACGGTTATATTAAAATGCGAATCTTGTCAATTACGCGTATAAATTAAGGTTTTAGACTAAATTAACAAAACATCCTAAGCTCAATCCCCTTTTATCCAATTTGACAATCTCTAACCATTTGTACTACATTTCATATCAATGTAATATTTATTAGATTTTATTTCAAATTAACGTACAACTTAATTTCCCTTAATTGAGATATGATTCCCAAATTTTAGTTTAACATACTAAATGAAATAAACAACATATAGATTGTTACATATTTCTTTTACATGCCTTTAAGGTTTATTACTTAACAATCATCGATAAAAATCCCGTGTACACACAAATTTAATATTTCGCAATCACATTCAATCAATTACGTATTACTTTCCAGCAAGAAATATGATTACTTAGAGAACGTTGACTTTTATTCAATTACCATTTAATGAAAACCACATTAATTAATTTATTAAATGCTTATATTTATTTCTCTATATCCAATTTGTTTCTACTTTATTTACATTGATACTATCCCCTTATTTTGGTTATTACTTATCAACTTGTTCTAACCTTATTACCTAAATTTTCGTTATTGTAAACCTTATATTTTCATTTAAATTAAATTTTAAATTCCAATTCAATCAACCATTTCAACATGCAACTTTTAATAACTGCTTACAAGTATGAATGGAATTATCATTTATTCCAATATTTTCTTAAATTACGTTGACATATTAGTTAATTCCCTTTAAATGAAATTTATACCCAGGTATAATATGACCCTATTTCATTTATTGAAATTTATTCAAATTGCTAGTAAATAGGTTTTAAGTCACCATTTATAAAATTTAATATAGAGTTCATTTCAATATTTGTTTATAAAGTTTTTATTTCTACTAAATTTAATTACAAAACTCATTAATTCAACCAAATTAAATCCTGAAATTTACGGGTCGTTACACCTCCCCTGTTTTAGCCATTCCCAGTTGATGAGGCTTGAGGCTGCAATTACCTTTATATAACACATCTATCTTAGAATGCTCATTATCCTCTTGACGATGTTATGAAAGCATTCAATCCATACAAGTTTATTCCGGGTTCGAACGAAACCGAAGGCACTATCACGTTACACTCATTTTGGAATCACCCTTAGAGTTAACGACAATAGCCCTTGCACTCTGAATCTTCATCTTTACTTGAGATTCACGTCCTAACGTTTAATTTGGATCGATGTGGTTTTCGGATATCCAAATTTGAAAACTCGATCCCTGTCTCACCGAAATCCAAAACGCCGTCTTTTAAAGTCAAGTTGTTTTAAAGTTAAAACAATTCAATTCTATTATCTATATTCACACAGATAGATAATTCACATTATCACAAATAAATAATCCATATCATCATAATTCAACCAAGCACCCAATATCACAAATCAACACATATCTCACATCAAGGCATTCAATAACATTCAGCCATCCATAGGCAAAGATCTATTAATCACACATCTATAATTAATTTAAAATGAGTTGAATTAATTACTTCATCTCTTGTTAATTTAATATAAATTAAATTAATTACTTTCATCACTACAAATCTTACTTACTAAACCATTAATTAATCACAAACCAATTAACTGATCATCATCTTAATTAATCATCCTTGACTAATTATCTTTTAATTACATTAAGTAACTAATCCTTAATTAATTACACAAATTAATTATTCTTAACTAACTACAATAATTAACTTTTAATTACTCTCATTAATTACATTAATTAATTATCCTTAATCAATTACTTCCATTAATTAACCTTAATTAATCATAAACAGTAATTACCATCCTGTAATTACTTACCTTAATTAATTAACTTCTTAACTAATTATATTAATCCTTTAATTAATTACACCAAGTAATTAATCCTTAATTACTTCTACAAAGTAATTATCCTTTAACTACTTCCCATTAAGTAATTTCCTTTTTATTTAATTACATCCAGTAACTACCCAACAATTACTTACACTAAGTAATTATACTTATCAATCTTATTAAGTATTTATACTTAATAAATCATCAAGAGATCATTTTAAATTAATTAAAAAATTAATTAACTTAAGTTACTCACATCAGGTACAATTGAGAAATTCATCCCTTAATTACCTTAATTAATTTATCTTTAATTACAGATTAATTGTTCTTTAATTATTAATTAATAAATCTTAATTATCAATTAATAAATCTTAATTATCAATTAATAAATCTTTAATAACAGATTAATTAATCCTTAATATCAGTTAATTAATCCTTAATTAATCTTTAGTTAGATTAATAATCTCTTAATTATTAATTAATAAAACTTAATTAAATACTTCTTAATTACCAATTAATTAACCTCTAATTACTTAATTAATTAAGTTCTAATTACAAATTAATTAATCTCTAATTATTAATTAATCAATCTTAATTACTTAATTAATTATCTCTAATCATTAATCAATAATCTCAAATTATCCAATTAATGATTTTTAATTATAAATTAATTAACCTTTAATTTATAACCCTTAAATTATAAATTAATTAATCCATAATCATTAGTTAATTAAATTAATTAATTTCTCTTAATTAATCCTTTATTATTAATTAATTAAATTAATTATACTTTAATTTCTTAATTAACTTAATTAATCTTAACTCATTAAAACCTTTAATTAATCCTTAAGATAGAACATTATCTTATTTAATGGCTAAACTATCATTAACACCATAAAACATTTTATCTTAAAGATTAACTTTACTTAATTAAATCATTAATTAAGATTAAAAAAATCATTTAACTTTACAAGTTATCTTCCTTTATTAAATCTTTTAAATTAAGATTTAAAATAAGTTAAAAATTAACCTACAAATTCAAGTTAAACATTTACATAATATTCTCACATCAATTACTTCAAAACATTGTTTTTATAAAGAATAGATTTTAAGAACAAGATTCATTTCAAAATTTAAAACTTACTTTATTTAAATTTGAAAACTTGTTTTTATAAGAACCTTTTAAAACTTTTAAAACTGTTTTTAATCTTACTTCAGGTCTAACCCGAACATCACTCAAGTGCCACCCGAGTTCTCTTCTTTTCTTTTATTTCAAAAACTTAGTTTAAATTTTAAGTTTAAAAATCTGTTAAACAAAACACTCGACAGCTACTCGAACTTCCACTCGAGACACAAACCCAAAAACTCGATACCTCCTTCGAGTTCAACTCACAGCAAAACCCACAACCCAAAACAACAGACACGAGAATTATCACCGTGCACATGCACCATCGCTAGAGCCACCGCTAGCCTTCGATGATCCCTCCGGCACATTGCCTAACGCCGTCGCAACCAACTCTGACCATCAATACACAATCACAAACCACAGATCAAAATCGAGCAGTCCATTTGAAACTGGAACCAAACACCATGGCCAAAATCCCCCCTCGAACTCACGCCTCCGACCACCAGACGACGCGCAACCATGGTCACACCATCTCCGATCATCCACGAAGCCATCACCTAAATCCGATGCAACTCGATGCATCAGAGACACCGCCACAATCGCATTTCCAAACTCGACTGAAATGAGGCTTTAAAACCTAAATCACCTCCTTAACGTCGCCTCGATGATCTGGAATTCTTCCATTTATTTTTCCCAAACTAGCTGTAACTCCTTCAAAATCCAGTAGAAACCCCGAGACCTCACTACCCCTTGATCGCCAAAGTTAGCCTCAAAACCAGATTCCGGTCATCACTAAAATGCTTACTCAATACATTATTAAAAATTATGATTTTAGTTTTAAAAATCCTAACTTTCTAAGTAGATTCAAATTGTAACCCTGAAACAACAATTTGCAAAGTTTGATTTTTACATGATTTAAAGAATTCCACCCTCTTTCCATTTTTTCTAGATAAATTTCCAAATATTTTACTTCAGTTCATATTTAAGTTTTAATCCATGCTAAACAAATATTTATTGTTTGTAAACTAAGTCATTACATAGATCAGAGGAAGAGAGAATGGAATTTGAACTAAATTTAAACTCTGCAATATGAAAATAGAGAAGAGCATGAATTCAACCAGACATGCACACATGAATACATTCATATATATATATTCTACACTTATGTATACACATGCATGCATCATCATCATAGAGATTTCACAAGCAGCAATCAATCATCTACTTAAACTTTTAATTTAAAAGTTTACTCACTAGACAGAGCTTTTCAAAACAGTTTTGGATTTTGAAGACTTGAAAAGCTTTGAAACTGGAATGCTTGAAAAACTGGAAACTTTGAATTGCTTTAAGACTTTGAAAACTGAGATGCTGATGCTTAATAAACCATGCTTCAGATTGTATTTTGAAATTAAAACTTTGCTTGATAATTTGATTACAGACTTGAGAATAATGGTTACATGGTTTGGTTTTGCACTTGAAAAATGTTTACAGGGTAGTGATTTTTGTTTGAGGAATTGGTTACAAGCTTTGTTTTTTTGAGGATTTCTGGTTGCATTTGAAACTTGTTACCGGCCTGATTTTGAAACAGAAAAATATTTGCAGGATATTTGAACTTGAGTTTGAGCTTTTGAAAATGATTACAGGTTTGTGTTTTGGTTTGAAAATGAATTACATGGTTTTGGTCTCAGATTTGAAAATGTTTGCATGGTTTTGATTTTGGTTTCTTGAATTTTCTTTGCTTTTGTTCTTTGAGTTTTGAAAAGGAGATAGAAAAAGGAAATGAAGAGGAAAGTATATGTTTATATAAGTTTAAATTAGGTTTTACTAAAACAAAAGAAAATTAAAATAAAAGTGACACTTGTCTCTTACCTTATTTAATATGCTAACACATGTTATTAAAGAGGTTTATAACTTAACACATGTAATAACTTATTTTTATATTTTTTTTAAATGATTTTAAAAGCTTTTATAATAAATTTCCTAATAAATTAGTATATTTCTAAATTAATAAATGCTTTTCTAAATTTATATAAATAAAACCTTTAAAAGAAAATTAAATAAAAATAATCATATTTTAAATAAAATCATATATAATATACTTAATCCATTTTCAAATGTAAATATAAAACTTTTGTATTTATTTACTATTAAATAAATACTTTCTAAATTTATATAAATAAATTTCTTTTAAATAAAATAATATAAAACAAATCCTATTTTAATAAAAACCATATCCATATATTTTTATATTCAAAATATTTTTAAATAATTATCTTTAAAGATTCAAATTTTAAATCCAGATTCAAATTCAAAGTTAACTTAAAATCCAACGTAAAAATCAACTCAAATATATTTATATTTAAATAAACACATTATTAAATTTGAAATTAATTATTCTATTTAAAATCAACTTAAATACATATATATACATATACATTCAAACAACACATTATTAAATTTGTAAATAATTATAATTTTGCCACTTTTTAAATAGCTTTGAAAAATATTAAATTGAATTTAATCATAGCTTCAAATCATACTATATAAATTCCTATATATTACAATCTGAAAACATTTCTTTTATTAATTTAAATCAAGGACTTCCTATTTACAATATATATATATATATATATATATATATATATTTGTCTATATATACACATCATAAATAGAAAATAATTTTATTAGCTTTTAAAAGATAAAATTTACCAATTAAATATTTATAAAAGAAGATTATTAAACGAATTTAAATGCTTATTAATAACGATAATTAAATAAATATTGCCTAAAATTCTGGGTCATCATAATTTTATATCTTTTGGACTTTCTTAATCGATTCTCTGTCAGAGTGTGACCCCCTTCGTCTTTTGGATTTCCTAGACTGGGATCGCCATTGCATTCAAATGTTGCAACCAATACCTTCTTATCGTTGAGTAGAGTATTCCAATTTCTTTGAATGTTTCAATTGCTTGAAGTAGGTAGTACCTCTCCAAGGTGGAGCCTGAATTGATTATATGGGGGATAAAATTTAAGATGTTCACATTTTTCAATCCGTAGTTTGGATTGAGATACAGTTTTGACCCAGGCGTATATCCTGATCTCAAGTAACCTTTACAAGTGCTTTGAGTATATTATTTGACTGTGTCAAATTTGCCAATAACACTTCGTTCCGTCCTTTTAATTACATGATGACGCTTTTATTATACATCTTCTGACTGTTTCTGTACTCCTTGATATCTTTTCCTATGCACTATGCTATGGGCAAAAATGCCCCAACATATTATTTTTGATTTTTGTGTATGTTATGTAATTTTTGTTGTGGTTTGAAAATAATCGAATTTGATTTTGCAAAGAAAAGAGATAACTTTTGTGTTTTAAAATGTTTAAATGTCTATTTACTTATTTACTTAAAATAATTTAATCGTTAATGTCAAGAGGTGGTAAATTAAACTTTATACAGTGACCTTTTACTTCTGTGCAGACGGCATTTTTGTTAGTTCTTATTTTTAGTGTGAACGCTAAAATATACCGTCCGTACAGCACATTAATTTCTAAGCAGCACGCGACGTTTCCTGTGCTGTTGAAAATTCTACACCATTAAACCGTTGCATATGTCCTTTTTATCCGAGCTCCAGTACTAGGTAGGGTTTTCTCCATTTAACAAATTCGCTATCTTTCCTGTCGCCACCGCCAGTTAAGTCATCGTCGACGCTCGTCCGCTAACCTGAATCGGAGCTCTTTCGTATGACTATTCTACAAGTTTCTAGAAGAAGAAACCACTATTTCGAAAAAGAATAGAAAGCCTATCAATGGGAACAACAGCATGGGATACGTCGGCATCGGATGATCAGATTATGGAGGTTGAGAAGCCGCAAATCGTGGCCGTCATTTCGGCTTCGTTGGCTCGGAAAGCTTAGGTGATCCGAGTATGTACCCGGCGATCCTGAAGTAGCAGCTTGATTTGTGTTGCCTTGCGGTAGCAGCGGGTATATTTTCAGTTATAGATCTTTTTAAGTTATTTTGAGTAATTAAAGTAAATTAGGTGAATAATTTAGCATGATAATTAAGATGGCTATTTTGAATAAATATCTGAAATTGCCATATTTAGACTTGTTTTCCTTAATAAAAATAGTTTACAGTCGATTAAGATGGCTAATTGTTTTGCTATCTTTTTGAATCAGCATATCATTATAAATGAGAATTGTATGCATACATATATTTAAGTTGTGCCATTTATAAAATCTGTTTACAAAAAGGTGGAGCACATTTTGTATCATAAGAGTATGCATTAAATGATGGACGAGATTTGAATCCATGGTTTTCAAAACTAATTTATGTTTACTAATTGTGCAAATTTATTGTCATTGTTATTTTTATAAAATGGAGTCTATTATTGCTTTTTTCGTCAATTGATGGGTAGCAGTTTTATGGAACTGTTTTAAAATCTTGTCCATCTCGCTCAAGATTTTATTTTTGCATGACACATCAAATATCACTTATATCTTGTTCAACATTCATCTCGTCTAAGATACTAAAATCTAATCTGAAATCCAGATCGATATGGATCTCACTTGCAATCGTATATTTTTAATCTAACATTTTTTACTTTTTATACGAGCAGAAACAAAATCGTCCTACAAACTATTCATCATTTAATAACTCTAATTCTTATTTCATATCATGGATAAGGCTAATAATGACTTTGTATTTTCTATTTCCATTCATCAATGTTTAAATCGGAAGAATTTCTCACTTACCACCAAATCAATGTACATAATACTTTCCTAAAAAAAAGTTAATTTTCATCGTTTCATGCAAAACTAGTATGTTGCATTTTTTTTATGATAATAATTATTAGAAAATCTTAGAAATATCCTCGTTCAAGATCCAAAATTTGCATAGGTTTGTTTCCTAAAATATGATCATTCATTAAAAACTTGGAAGGCAAGATCGTTGTATGAAACAAAAATGATGAATCAAACTGATAAACAATGACAGCTATGGGATTTGATCCCACGCCCTTTCGGACCAGAGCCTAAATCTGGCGCCTTAGACCACTCGGCCAAACCGTCACTTGATACATTTTCGAAATTGCCTATTTTTCTAGGTACAGGTCAAAATTATGTGCGCGCACACACATGCTTTTAAGGTGTCATTTAAAGAACTGTTTACGACTTTGGAAACACTTCTCTATTATGATTTACGAATGCATTAAGCATCGTAGAAAATGAAAAGGAAAAAAAGATTAGAATTATGGCTACGAGATTTGAATCCTTGGACTTTCTAACTAAATCCTTAAATATGAAGTTTTAGGCCGCTTGGACAAATCATTCATTTCTATGTTACATTGTATATTTGAATCCACATACTGTGTTTTTTAACAAATGAAAATAATGATGTATATTTTTCATGTTTTAAATGTATGATGTAATATCAATTTTATTCACACTCATTATTTAGTACATGATTACATACTGAACATTTCAAAATAGGATAAAATACAAGGCAATTATTAATAAACGAGATTTTATGGCACGTGCATTGCGCATACATTAAAAAAAACTTATAAAATTTAAAATTTCTACTAGTTTTGATCAACAATAAATCGAAAATAAAGAAAAAACTGTAATTGTTCTGTTGGAACAGAGTTTCCGACTTATAAGCTTGTTTACTTTTCAAAATTTTCAATTGAAAATAGATACTAATTTTTGGTTTTTGTGGATTCAAACTCCTGATCTCTTTTTGCATATAAGGCAATTTTGGAAGTTTCACGTTGGACCAAAATGTTGTGTTTCTGTGCCAGTTATTAATAAAGATGTCAATTGGGACTTAAAAAAAATTCCTTTTCAATTCAAAATTTGAATCTAGCACCGAAGACTAAATCGACACTTGTATTAAATATCTTTTGTGATAAAGGATAGAAATATATATGTATTTCATTTGCTTTGAAGTTATGCCCATTGTTATAACTAATGTGTAACTCATGCATTGCACATGTAATGTTGTAAAAACGTTGTATTAATATTTAAATATAGGGCTGTCAATGGATACTCGAAAAATCTGAAATCCGTCCGCATCCGCATCTGAAAAGCGGATATATATCCGATATCCGGAAAAGCAGACGCGAATATGGATACGAAGACATCCGCATCCGAAAATTATCCATCCGGTTTTTGTTAAGATTATAATTCAAATTATGTGTATTTTAGTGCAGTGAAAAACATTTGCTTATTATTTTTTTAATTTAGTAGTTTATAATATATACACTTAATGCTTTTTAACTGCTCAAAACTATTTATCATCATCATATTTGTTAATTTTTAACATTTTTATAAGCAATGAGATTGAAAAATATTTATGTTAAACTAAAATTTTCTTTTTATAATTCTTGATTTATCGGTCACTAACGGATATGATAATTATCTGATATCCGTCCGTACCCGTGGATGAGGATATCCATATATACACTTAATGCTTTTTAACTGCTCAAAACTATTTATTATCATCATATTTGTTAATTTTTAACATTTTTATAAGCAATGAGATTGAAAAATATTTATGTTAAACTAAAATTTTCTTTTTATAATTCTTGATTTATCGGTCATTAACGGATAGGATAATTATCTGATATCCGTCCGTATCCGCGGATGCGGATATCCGATATCCGAAAATGGTTTTGGATGCAGATGCGGATATGACACTATCTGAATCTGAAAGCATCCGTTGACAGACCTATTTAAATATTGTTAAAGATAAGAGTTATGTTATGTGATGTATTTGTTTAGATAAATGGATTATGAAGTAAAATTAATTTTATTGTTTATGTAAATAATTGATATTATGTGATTTATATATTTTTATCTATATGAATGAAAAACCAATTTTACAGTTTCTTAGTATGAATGTGGTATGTAGATAGACAAGTTAATGAATGTTACTCAATTGAATTTATTAATATTTCAAATTTAAGATCACTTAAATATGAATTTAAATGTAAAACGATATGATAGAATTGAAAAGAGTTTTGCAAATAAATGTTGGTATAGGATTGCCTCGTAGTAACGTCTGAGTCTGAATGTAAGGGAATGAACATATATCGAATGTGCATGTTGACATCTCCGTAGCTGATATAAATTTCAGAACTACGTCGTAGTAACATATGAGTCTGATTGTTTCTCATCTAAAAAATACAAGCATGCGTGATGGGTAGAAAGATTTTGGTTAATATGATAAACTGATAGAAATTGAAGAATTTCTTCTCGTTTAAACGTTGATAAAAAAAATCATCTGTTATCACTTACTTGAAAAAAAAAAGTAATAGGATTGCTGGGAGTATTGAATACTATTGGTTAAGTTATTTTATTCATATAAAATGTAAGTTGCATAGAGGTATCAAACAATTCAGGGATGAGATCTTGCATTGAGATTTTGGCTCATATTCCAGATTAGAATTCAAAATTTCGAAGGAGATCAGTGTCAAACAAAATATGAATAAGATGTTTCTTTCATTTTCAAAATGAAAAAAAAGACCTGTTAGATATTTTGGATGTGAAACTTTAATTGTAA
Organism: Allium cepa; assembly: GCA_030765085.1. Lineage (NCBI taxonomy): Eukaryota > Viridiplantae > Streptophyta > Magnoliopsida > Asparagales > Amaryllidaceae > Allium > Allium cepa. The sequence continues at coordinate 406,072,924 of CM060938.1, forward strand.
ATTTCTCCCAGGACACTGAATTGAATTGTTAGGTTTTAAATCTGAGCTCTTTCTTTAACACAACAGGGTCATCTAATTACACTGTTACAATCAATATGGCAAATGTACGATTTATATGATCGATTGCCGCTCACTGACACATTGCAATGGCCTAAATCCCTTATTATCTATCATTGATTTGGTGGACGGTGGTGTTGATTGTTGCCGCAACCTTAACAACCCTACCTTAGATCATTTGGCCAAACCATCACTTGTTATGTTTTAAATTAGTTTACTTTCTGTGATAAATGTGGGAATATATGCATGCCCATGCTTTCGAGTTGTGTTTTGTATAATTTCAGGTGATTTGGAAGGAGAAACTATTTAAATAAAGAAAGTGACCATTTTTTTTTTGGATTGGGCAAAGTTGAATCATGAATGTTGGAAAAATCTGAAGTAAAACTACAAAAAAAAAGGTAAAAGAATTGATATTAAATTTGGGAAGGGGCCGCGCGGACGCGTACCCCCTAAGCAATAAATAATGACGTCCACTCTTCCACTTGGGAAAATGGTAGCCCAATGCATTCTCAAAGTGAAATGAGAACCACTGGACTAGGCCTGAGCCTTCTTGATCACTCAAAGACCCCGTCCAGGTAAGTGCTTTTCAACATGCACTACAACTTCTATTTATATTTGCATGCACCTGCCTTTTCATTCAAATCAGTGATGTAGGACTAAACTAACCCAATTATAAGTACCACTGCTTTGCCCAATTTAATTTTGAACTCCTAATTATATCCCAATTCTCCTATCTTCTGAAACAATTTTTTGAATAGTTACTGTGATCATAACATATGAATATGGGACAACAAATGAACATAGATTCAGTCGCTACAAATGCAATAAAACGATCAGTTGATAGCATACAAAAGACTAAATTAGTTCTATTAAAAAAATCATGTATCATTTATGGACTCAGGAAGAAAATCACAAGAAGAAAATCACAAGGTTCATCTCTGATTCTATTTAACAGGCTTCACAACTTGGATATCGAACCTGCTAATAGGTTATTTATTTATTATTTTTATTTTTTGGTTAAGTAAGTGCAAACTAGAGGGCTAATCGTGTTTATTGTTCACATCATACTGCTTTCGATCCCTGGATAAGTAAAGGGGTAATTGTGGTTACCGTTCACGCCAAGCTGCTTTCAGAAAGCCTTGTTTATACAATTTTATCAAACATACACATCTATAGTTTGGACATGTACTATGCCTAGAACTAAATTAACTGATTTGAACAGGATCAGTGTTGTTGGGATCTCAATATTCCTGCTGGTATATGAAGGCCTCACTATGACCATAGAAGACTCGTTAGCCCTGGCCTTGAGTGTAATGTTTCCATTTGAAGCTTTGTGGTTGCTACATCATCTTATGTGTATCTGTTTGCTTGAGCCACTGTCAAACTTTCGTCTATGTGTGGATGTCGATTTAGCCCTCCATTGGTTAGGAAGAGAGTTGGTTATGTTCTTCTTGAAACTTGGCATGGGATCCATTCTTCCTTTGTTGTCACTAGCCTCAGTGACCTTATAACTTCCAGTTGTTTCTTTGGACAATCGGTTCTGGTGGTCTTCTGAAGGGAAAAATAGCTATCAATTCAACCCTGGCATCTCTTTCAGTTTGAAATTGTGGAGTATAAACCGTGAAAATTTGAACGTTTTGATTGAAAGTCATTTGAATCATAAGGTGATATTTTACTAGTGTTCAACAATGTTTTTTTTGAACTGGTACTTTATATACAACAAATCATGGGACAACATATCCCATGTCAACTAAATGTTCGAAAGCAAGTTTCGAACTTGTGACATCCTGCACCAAAGCCGATTCAATTAACCACTTGGACAAAGGTGTTTGTCAGTGTTCAACAATGTTAGAATAAACTATGACAATTTTTTAATTGAATGTCATTTGAACAACAATGTTAGAATAAACTATGACAATTTCTTAATTAAATGTCATTTGAACAATAATATGTTTAATAACACTTTTCTATTGTTAAAAAAGGAGTTGCTCTGGTCGGAATTGACAAAGGTGGCATGTTTGAGAGGGCTTAGAATGAGGACATGTCAGAGCTGACGATGTGGTTTTATTTAACATGGTAAGGCCATCGATGTTGGGTCGGGTATGCATTAATTGACGGAGTGATTTTTCGTTAAGAAGACGGCAGTTAAAGCAGCAAGCATATATTATGAGATAGATGGAGGGGAGGTGGAGTTAGTGGAGATGACAACAGTTGTGACATTGAAAGAAGTATATGAGCCCACTTCCTAACTGAATACTTGAAGAAAAAAAGAAAAGAAAAAAAAGAAGAGAGAGGAAATATGGTAAGTATGTATTTACTTTTACTTTATGAATTACCGCTGCATATAATATGTTGGTTCTAGAAATTTTGATATACTTCTTAATAGTTGTTGAGTTATGAGAGTGTACATTGTCATGTTTTTATAGGACGAATGAAGGAATTCTGCTCGTTCTTTAGTTATATTTCCTTCTCCTAAGTCATACGAGTTGCGACTATCGTCCATATTTATCTGAGAATTTAGATTTTCTTCTCACTTCTTGTGAATGAAACTGATATATATTCATATGGAAAAATATATTCAAAGATGATTAAAATATGATTTAAACATTTTGTCTTGAATTTAAAATATATTACAACTTACTAGTTCAAGTGGCTACTAGTTCAAGTGGCAATCCCGAGAAATTAAAACAAGTGCTTTGCTTGAAAAAGGTACAAATCTTATTCTAAAATAATAATCTCTACTATTAATAATGAGAATTCAATCCATTAGTTTCAACCGTGTCTTTTTGAAATTCCAAAAATGCCATTTACATCAATGAAGATTGAGAAAACATAGTACTCATTTTTCTACTACCATGGTATCAATTCAACTTCTCCTACCTCCTCACCTTATCACAATTTTATAAGCTCTACATATTAGAACAACTTATTACTTCCTCTCTTAGCTTATATACACTAAAATATGAAGATGTTTTATGTGATGTGGGACTAATTAAAATTAATTTGTTTCCATGTACAACTGCTTTAATTTGTTCAATGCTTTTGCACTTACTGGTATGAATAAAATCTGCTAAACTAAAACATCAATTTACATAGCTCGATTTGTTCAGTCCTACATCCACTTTATTTTGATGGTGAGCAAAGTGACAGGTATTTCCACACATACAACCTACAGGTGATAAACAGTATTGCAAGATACCAACAAATATTACTATCAGCATTTATATCAACAAAGAAACATGCAAAATAAATTATTAAATAGTACTGTAAGACGCCAATAAATATTACCAGCATGCTATCAACTAAGAAAATGCCAAACAAATTATTAAATAGACTCATGATAGAATGAAAAAAAACAAGGCTTTAAAGTTTCTGAGAGAAAAGCTTAGAAAAAGTAAAGTTAGTTCAAATTACGAAAGTGACGAGGAATATTATATGGTTTTATTAAGTGCAACATGATTCAACTTGAAGTGTAAGAAGTTAATACAAGTACACGTACCCAGCAAAGACAATCATTAGAATATGTCAAGTAACAAACTCAAAGTAAGAGATAACACAACTAACTCCGCATATTGGACTTCCAGCCTTTTGTTGATCCTCCCCAGAAATCTTTAAAGAAATATCAATGAAGAAAAGTGGAAAAGAATTAATCATAACATCATATGATTTAAAATGAAGAGACTCTTACAATATTATTTGCCTTAAATTAGGACGACAACACATATACTTCCATAAGGTACTGTTCAAGTTTGTGTATACGTATCATAACACTATTATGAAATGAAATGCAGATTTAGTCACATATCCTGAACTTCAAGAAAGGAAGTTCTGACATCAATAACTCCAGAATAATACGGTGTTTTATTAACTCTAATATGTTAATACAAACACATTAGCCAGCAAAGACATATATTAGAATATATCAAGAAACAAACTCAAAGTAACAGATGAAACAATTTACTCTGCATAATGAACTTCCAGCCTTTTGTTGACCCTCTCCAGAAACCTTCGAAGAAGTATAATGAAGAAAAGTGGTCAAGAAACATGATATGGTTTAAAATACAGAGACTTTTATAACATTATTTGGTTTCAACCAAAACAATCATATGCTTCCACAATATACAATTTTCATAGATGCATATGAAGATAATTTTTTGATACCATTACTAAAACTTATGCCTCCTTAGTTGCCTCCACACATGTTGAAAGTAAGAGTGTTAAACAAGGCTACCAAATGTGATGTTATGTAGCATAATTATTTTGTATGCGTTTGTGTAATAAATTAATATTACATGTCTATAATTACTTATAGGATTATTAGTCTATTACGAACTTTCTTCTACAGGTCTTGCATGTCCTGTTTGCATAATATTAATAAATTATTTTATATTTTAGCTATACTTAGGAATACGAGCATATATGATGGTTCTATCATATGCAACTAAAGAAAAAAAAAGGAAAAGATACATGCATAAAACCTTTTACAAAAAATTGGAATATACTTGAAGTTTTAGCTATCAATAAAAAGGATCCGCAAGGAGTAAGTAGAAGGTACCAATTTGCATTCATTGAGGCTGAATCCTAAGGCTTCATCCATTATTTGGATCTTCAAGAGGCACACTGACTCTAATGTACAATCCACTTAAAATATTATTAGATATAGAAAAAGAGGGTTGAAATTGGTGAGATAACTATGGAGATTACTAGCTAGGACTACAACACAAGTTCAAGCTGCTCAACCATTGATGTAGGCATATTTATCCTTGCTGTTTTTATTATCATTTATTTTGAGTCCTACATGAAAGAGTCTTTTGCTGACTTCTATTTTTTCTGTTGCTATTACTATTTTCCGTAAATGTTTGGTTAATTTGAAACTCATTTGTGTTCGTGTTTAGTTTTTTGACTAAAATATAGTTTCTATGATGTAAACTTTTTATTGGAATGGTAATATGCATGAAATGCACAAGTATGAATTCATGTCATCTTTTGTTTTGAAGCTTTTGGTAATATTAAGTTTATATATTACACCGATTTAAATATTGAAAATCCGAGATAAATTGCTTTCATATTTGTGCAGGAACGACGGATTTGGGAATGATCTTGGCCCATGAAACAACGAAGAGCAATTGAAGTACAATCGAGGTACACATTTTGCAAATTAGTTAGTATCATCCATTTTATGTAAATAAAAATCATTGTTGATTCCATTACTCTTATCTGACCAATCTTCTGACTTTTTGCGTCTTTGTTACTATTTTATAGATAAAATTTCTTCCTAAACACTCACCCAGTTGATTTGAAAACATTGCATTAGGTCGTATATATGTAATATTCATTTACTTGGCAACACAAAATTATGCAAGTACCTTCATCATTCAGTTCACAACATAATATGTGTCTATGTTATATGCTATGCTAATTTTAGTAGTACTGCATTTGAGAATCATAATCGTGGGTCCATTGTATCAATAAGGAAATAAAGAGGACTTGAGATAATGTTAGGTGCACGGTATACTTAGATCTTTAAAATAAATATTTAGTTCTACCTGAGATGTAGGTTGTCAATTCGAATTACACACTTTCCGCATTTAAATTGGGATAAAACCGATATTTTTAAATAGGTCTACGATGTCGATTCTCTATTCCTTAATTTGATTCTGATAATGCTATTCCATTTGATTATTATGTGCTGATGTTGACTTATCAGTTACCAGTTTACATTCACCCCACAATAGAAACATAATTGAATGCTTAAAGACCAATCTTCCTACTGTATATTGTACATTCTAGTATATTCATGTTGTTCTCTATTAGCTCTGACAATTCGCCTTGATATTACCTTCTGTATGCATTTCACAACTTTGGTGCATCATGTCCTCTGTATGAGGATTAGAATATTATTATGTGACTATTTTTGAAATATATGATATATTTTGTTATCAACATACCAGCAGTTGTTAATTACTTGAGTAGTCATCTATGTATTTATTATGATAAGGGAGGGACCTTGAACCCTTAATTTACAATCGAAAGCCAAATGTGTTCTTAGCAGGACATGAGTTCTTAACCCTCTGGCAACTACAATTAGATAATAACTAATTTAGTATTGAAGTAAGTCAATGGAATAGTGTAGACAGGTTTTCAGCGAAAGATGGTCCCTGAGTGTGTATGATACATCGATATCATGATAATGTAAATGTAGTAGCTATATAAATAAATGGGAACTACTGACACCCAAATGCTTTACAGCCATAAATCGACACAACAGTCATGCCACATATACGACTATAAATATTTAATTTAATTGTACATGATTAATTATAAGCCCATCCAATCCCTTACAATTTTCCATGTCATAGAAAATGCAGAAAAGTAGCCATAACTATATGCATTGCTTTTAAGATATTCTGAAATACATGTGTTTTCCTTTATACATATGTGAACTGAAAATTTGTTGTATCGACATAGCTTATAAACCTGAGTATACTATGGTGTCATATACCGATGATAGTGCTGAAAATGATTAATATATACCTAAGTATAGCAGTCAATGGATATCTTAATGTCTTTATCTTTGAATGCAAAGTCTCTACATTTCCTTGCTTCTAGCATGTCCCTCATTTATTGCGTCCACTTCTGGAATGGTAACTGATAGCCAAAATGGGACACTGTTTAAACACTTAGTATATCCTTCCTATGCTTCTTATTAATTTGCATATAGTTTTTTTCTTTAACAGTTATTAAATTAATTTGTTAATAAACTATGAAAATAATTAGCTGCAAATGGATTCTAATTTACTAATAAACATATTTTTTGTCAACTCATGTATTTCAAAATATTTTGAAATACTACTAAAATTAGTTTTAAATACAATAACTAATATATTAATAGTAAAGGTGTGAATAACTACTTCATAAAGTCATTAAAGCTAAGATAAGAATAACATAGCTTATAAACCAATCAAGAATGCAATACCTACCTAGATTCCTTCAGGTTAAACCTTCCTATAAAATTGAATCATCTCAACCTAATGGTAACTAATTTAAGAATCTAATTAGATCAAAGTTTGATCCTGAGTAGGTGTTATGTAAGTTTTAATGATTAATTGATTTGTTTGGTTGTTAATTTTAGTTTCTCTCATTCTGTCATGTATGGTGTTAATTACCAATATTAATTGTAGACATAACCAATAACACTTGACTATCAAAACTCCATCATCTGTAATAAAGCTCCCTCAACTGTAATTTTTCTCCAACTCATCGCATTTTAATGTATGTTGTACAATACACTCCATGATTTTCATTTGGTTCTCTAGGATGTAATATAACAGCATAGGAAAAATATAAAGTAAACTAAACTTATAACATGGCTGCATAAACTATTGGTGAGTATGTTCGCTTTAAAAAAATAAAGGTATATATAATGTTTTCGACTCCTAAGCCATTCCCATTCATTTAGTAATAAAAGGTTGCATGGTAAAGTTATTTTGTATCTAAAATAAAAAAAGAACTTTGATATATATATATTTCATAGGTATCGAGTTCATCAAGAATATCTGAACATGGATGATGTAGAGAGTAAACTCGCACCATTATTAAAATTATCAAGGCAGAGTAATCTTTATTTTGAAACTGAATTGCCCCCGCAGCTACGTTGTCTCTGTCGAACAGCACATAAAACATCATAATAATAGGGAGTGTGTATGTAAATAGTAGATATGAAGTAGTCAGAAAGGCAATTACAGCAAGAGATAGGAGGCAAGTTGCAACTGGAAGGAAGGCGATTAACTATACTGATAGTACTGCAAATGCATATGTGCTTCATGGAAGCAACGCAGCAGAGCACTGTAAATGTGGTTGGTCGTTTGTTACACCTGGAACAGCATAGCACACGTGCTAACCTTTCCAAGTCCATCAACATAATTCTGCGCTGATGCAACACAAAGAAAGAGTACAATCATTATTGCAATAATATTTTTCTTAAATACACCAAGAAAGCGCACACACATTAATTTTTTCTTTGGTATTAAATTAATTCAGTACGTTATCAAAGTAAAAAATATATAATAGATACCTGAAATTTTATTTTTGTCAAATATCATGGAAGGCAATAGAAGCTTAGAGTCTTTGGTGTTTTGTTTATGTAATTATTTTTATTACTTAGTTGATGATCCGCACTTGCGTGGTTAGATACTGTTTTGAAGGTTAGTAATACTGTTTTTTAATCTTTGAAATTGCTTGCAATTTAAATAATAACTGGACATTAATGTACTGAAATCTGAATATTATTTTGCTACTAATAATAATACAGTTTGGCTTGAGTGTGCTGTTGCTGTGTCCTTGAAGCCTGTTTTTGCTAATACTATTTCTTTTATTAAGGATATGCTTAAAGCTTCTGATGTCTTTGTACAAGAAGAAGCCTTACCATGCATCTTTGAAAATTTTGATGTAAAATCAAATGTCGAGGTATGTTTCAATTTGTATGCAAAAGTTACTTGCATCCGAGACATTGGATGGTTGTGAATTCGACTGTTATTTTCTTTAAAATACCCTCGCTTTTGAAATCTGGATGCTATTTTCTCCTTCTATGTTCTGACATCTTAACTCAAACATTTCATTTGAAAATCCTTCTGAAAAAAGATTTTTTTTTCTTATTTAACAAATAACATCCCTCCTATATTTTTGATTTATCTCAGACACTTAAATTTATGTTCTGAATGTTTTTACCTAAGATAGTAATATTTAAGAGTTGAAGGGGACACGGGCGTGGGTGTGCGTGCATACACACTCACGTTTGTGTGTGGAGCGATTATTAAAACAAAATCTGATACAATATGGTTTAGACATTTGATCTTATTGTGTTTATATAAAGGGTTGAATTTGGTAGGAAATTCAATGATTCAGTGTTTGTGATTTGCTGTCACTAATTTGTGTATTAATAGGATTCACATATGTATGTGTTCTTTCTCTTAGTGAGGCACCTTTTAACTATATATCTCCCTCCTTTTCTCTGCATAAAGGAATGCAACAATAGCAAGATTATCCAGTGGAATTCGTTCGTTGAAATGTGCCATAAGTCTGGCACCCGAGGTCTGGTCAGCAATGTGGTACAGATGTTACTGAGACTCGATGCTCATAAATTTTTAATGGAGTGTTGTCGTCATTTGCTCTTCATTCCACATTTAAACTTCCTACAACATTTTGGCACTGTATTTCCAGATTTCTTCATTGGCTTGAAGATAATAGTGCATGAAAATGACTAAATTTTTGACATTCTGATGAATCAATTTATATTATGTCTGTTTTACCTTTTTGTATATTCTTTATTTGAGAGAAATCTTTAATATGTAGTATGAATTAAAAATGGTTTTTAATTTTGGGTACAAATGTTAAGATTAGAAAATGTCATACTTTCCTTTTCAATTTTACCCTTTAGCGTTTGTTTCCTGCTACCTTAAAGCCATCTCCAACCAACTCAAAAATGAAGTATGCCCTTAAAAACTTTGATGCCTTAAGGTTCACCATCCACACCTTCACTTTGTAGATTTTGAGTTAGATCTTACGTATATACATGTTGAAGGACATAAAGATTGATTTATGAAACCATGTTTTTATGACTTTCCATGACACATTGGAGAAGACATCGGTTTATGCTCAGTTTCTATAAAATTTTGATGAGGATAATATCAACGGTGGGATTGTCAAGCTCACATACTTGCAACAGCATAGTGTCGATAGGTGAATCATTGAGGGGGCGTCCATGTCAAACCACTTGCCACAAATTGGGTTCAGGATGAGCATATGGAGACCCATCGGCAATAGAGTGTCACTGCCCCATAGCACATTTGATTCGCAACCTTCATAGCACAACCAGGATCGTCCACAGCATAACCAGAGCCAAGTTTTGGGACTTCCCATGCCTATGGTTCATTGATCCACTACCCTTTAAAGCATCCACCTGATACTAATGTACTAGACGTTCCTTTCTTCATCAATATGATTCACAAGTTAATTAATTTGTCATCGAAGTACTTTAAACGTCTTACGCAAAAATATTATGTGAATCTTAGAATATTTTCGTTTGTATGTTATTCAGCTGTCCTTGACGAGGCTACATGAGATCTAGCTGCTTATTCACATACGTTATCTCAGTGCCACACCGCCTGTAACATTTTTGAAATGCATGTTTGACGGTAGTAAGACGTTCATCATTGACAGCGGAGTCGTGGTTGTAATCGTGTTTGATAATGGTATGATAAATTTTAGTCGATTAGGGTTTGCTAAAGCTTAACGTTCTTATGGATCAATCGAAAGATAAAATTTAAGTATTATTTCCATTTCCAACAATATAATAAAAATAAACTAGAAAAACAAAGGAGTGATAAAACTTAAGTATTATAAAAAAAATCAGTTTTATGATTATTCTTCAGTTTTCTTGGGCTGCTTTAGGTTTAGTTTACTGGTAATAGCACTGTCAAATCTACTTTAAGGTGTACAACTATAAATGCTTGCACATTGCGATTGAATGCGAACCCATCTGGGCATGCATATGTACTTATGTATAAAATTTCTTTTGCATGTCTAGGTATTAGGCTTAGTGAGATAACATCAACTTAATTTTCGCGTTCTTTTTCCTTTATTGAATTGTTTTGTGATTATAGCCCATTATCAAATTAACCAAATCTCTTTTATTGATTTTTCTTAAAATGCTTTGTAATGGGAAGAAAACAAATGTTAGGAATCATGAATACCAATAACTACATCAATCTATGCATTATACATCACCTGTTCATGTTGAAACTTGAAATAACATCACAAATGTTTTAGCAATTCTTTATAGTAAACAAAAATACATAATATCTGCAATATAAATGTATTTTCTGGTAAGTGATATTTTTTTTTTGAAAGATGGTTTATCTTGATAAAATATTTGTGAAATAATATTGCATTATTCGTTGATGTAATTGGTTATTATTGACCTCTCTTGGTACTATTAAAAAATCTATGTAATACAAAATATAGAATTTCCATATGGTGATTTATAATCTACTAGCCAGCATATGCATCTGAGTTAACTGCACGTGGACTTTAAATGTTTAACTGCAGAATAAAATTATATACAATAATTAACATAAAATCAAAAACCACAAAGAAAACATTGATAAAATAGTTTGACATAAGCTCATGTACAAAATAGTTTGACAAAATAATTGGTTTAAACTAAAAGGGGTACATAGAGAATAATTGGTTTAAATCAATTCAAAAGGCAATTGGCTATATTTGAATGTGTTGATATGGCAAGCGATCATTGCGCTAATTATTTTTTGTCATTTTTAATAGTTACTAAATGATGTTGAAGCACGGTGTGGTAATTATATGTCAAATCAAAATGAATTAGAATGACGAGATTTTGGAAGATTCCTTTTTAAACTACATGGACTAAGGTCTTCATGCAATTTTGACTCACAAAGCTATATTTCTATTATACAAGGATATCGTATATTTTGACAAAGCAACATTTAGATAGATAACATGTCTCAGATGTGAGATTTAAAAAATCAGTGCAAGGAATTAAGGCCAAGCAGTTTGAACATCGATTCTAGCTATATTTTTTGTACAAGTACAGGGGAAAGGCCAGAGTATATTAATCGGCAAAAATCCCTTTGTCCGATCTTATTGTTCATGTGCACTAAACAAGTTCATGAGGTATTTGACTATATTTGAATGCGTTGATATGGTAGGCGATCATTGCATTGATTTTGTTTCCATTGTTTTTTAATAGCTAGCTATAAAAATATGGCTCATCGATTAAATGCAGGTCCAATTGGACGTGTGTATATACTTGTAATAATAATAATAATGATAATAATAATAATAATATTAATAATTTACAACCTACAAGTATAAATATTTTTACGTTCTAACACGATTTATTGATATACCGAGTCCCATCGAAATCCATGGTAAATAAGAATGATTGTTGTGGATTTCAAGTCCATGGATTTTTTGACTAAATCCTAAATCTAGCGATGTGGACCACGCAGTCATTATTTGTTATTTTATATAGCGTATAGTAATCAATTATTTTTTAGGGTGTTTCAAACATAGTCTGTTTTACTACATGAGTATTAAGACATAAGTAGAAAAAGAGAGGCCAATTTAAAATGTGCATTTACTTAATCAAACCATCGCTTGCTGTGTCAATACACTCTGCTATCAACATATTATGTTCTTAGATTACAAGAAAGGAAAAAATGTTATATAACCGTATGCAATGCACGTCTTGGTAAACACTTTTAAATTGAAAATGAGAGATGCAAAAAAGAAAAAATTATGAAATAAGGGTATATAGAATAGTTTATAAAATGGAGAGATGTGAAACAAATAAGGTTTGGAAAGAGGGATGTGTTCCTAATTTCCATTGAAATAAATTTATAATTGATGTTAAGAAGCAGTGAACCAAACTTTATATGTTCATCTTTAATTGTGCGGGCGGACACAATAGTAGCATTTTCTATTTTCTTTTTTCAGTGTAAATGGCTAAAACATACTGCCGTACAACACATCCATTTCCTGCAGTTAACAAGCATATGAAGTTTCCTGTACTGTTTAAAATTCTACCACTACACCGTTGCTTGTTCTTTTAATCGGAGCTCCAGTATATTGGTTGGGTTTTCTCCATGCAACAAATTCTCTATCTATCTTGTCGCCACTGCCAGTTAAGTCATCGTTGATGCTCATGCCAGCTAACCTGAACCGGAGCTCTTCCGTATGACCATTCCATAAGTTTCTAGAAGAAACCACTATTTCGAAAAAGAATAGAAAACCTATTAATGGGAACAAGAACATGGGGTAGTAAGTCGGCACGGATGATCAGATTGTAGAGCTTGAGAAGCCGCAAATCATGGCCGCCGATTCAGCTTCGTCGGATCGGAAAGCCGAGGTTGATCCATCATGTACCCAGCGACCCTGAAGTAGCAGCTTGATTTTGTATTGCCTTCGGTAGCAGACTAGCAGCTGGTGTATTTTCAATTATAGACCTTTTAAAGTTATTTTGAATGATTGAAGTAAATTAGGTGAATAATTTAGCATGATAATTTAGATGGCTGCTTTGAATAATATACCAGAAATTGCCATATTTAGACTTGTTTTGCTTAAGAAAAATAGTTTGTAATCTATTAAGACGGCTAATTATTTTGCTATCCTTTTGAATCAGTATATCATTATAAATAAGAATTGTATGCATACATATATTTAAGTTGTGCCATTTATAAAATCTGTTTACACAAAAGTGGGAGCACATTTTGTATCATAAGAGTATTAAACATCATTAAAAGGAAAATAATGTTGATTAAATGATGACCGGGACTTGAGTATGTGGTTTTAAACTAACGTATCTTTACTAATTGTGCAAATTTATTATCATTGTTTAAAAATAAAATAAAGTGGAGTCTACTATTGTTTTTCTCGTTAATTGGTGGATAATAGTTGTATTGAACTATTTTTAAATCTTGTCCATCTTGCTCGAGATCTCACTTAAGTTTTTATTTTTGCATGAAACATCAAATATCACTCATATCTCATTCAACACTTGTGTCGTTCAAGATATTAAAATCTTATCAGAAGTATATGGATCTCACTTGCTATTGTATGTTTTTAATCTAACATTTTTTACCTTTTATACGAGCATGAGCGAAATTGCCTTACAAACTGTTGTTATTTAATATAACTCCTCCAATTCTTTTTTATCATGGATAAGACTAATAATGACTTTTTTTTATTTCCATCTACCAATTATTATTATTTTATTTCCATTTACCAATGTTTAAATTAGAAGAATTTCTCGCATACTTCCAAATTAATCTATATATAATACTTTGCTCTACAAAAGTTAATCTTCATCTTTCCATGTAAATCTATAATGTTGCAATTTGTTTTTTCTTTGGATGATAATTGTTAGAAAATTTTAGAAATATGCCTGTTTTTGACATGTAAATTACTTTAAGATTGTCCGAAATATACTTTAAGATCCGAAATGTTAATACAAGTTGTAGGTCTAAATATCCAATTTTCTAATCCTAAATCTCATCCGATACAAGATATCGTATGTGAAGACTTCGAGATGACATACGATCGAAATCCGAGACTTAAAACTTTGTTGACTTTATAAATCTAGTTCATATTATGGACCTTTTTGTTTAGTTATAAACAATTCACATCTGCATATGTTTGTTTCAAGAATTATGATCATTCATTAATCATAAGTTGGAAGGTAGTGTTGAATTTTGGCGACATTATATGAAGAAATTAAAGTGGTCGGTAGTGGCTTGGTGACGGAGAAAACGGTTCGTAAATCGAAGCTCGAAAGAGGAAGATATGACAATGAAGGGGGAATGTTGTGGCCCGCATCAGGGGACAGACGTCTGTCATTATGTAACATACATCTGTGACTACAGGGTTTGGAATCCAAGAGTTTGAACAGACGTTTGTGGTGTCTAGAAATTTTTCCCGAGACCTATGACAGATGTATGACACTTGTGACAGGTGTTTGTGGTGATCTTCTGCCTATATTTTGACCCGGGTTTGGTGTGAAGATTTATGATATTCGAAAGGTCAATTTGGGAATTTGCCTAGGTTTTCTATTCTTCTATATAAGCTATTTACTAGATTCAGATATGTATGCGACCAAAAAGCGAATGCAAGGGTTTTAGCCTCTACTAATTAGAGTTTTATCTAAATCTAATTTTCTTCAATTCTCTTCTCTACAAATTATAATCATTATAATCAATCTCTTGTACTCTTCTCATTTGTATTAATAAAAGCTCTCTCTCAAAGTGGATGTACACTAACAAGAAGTTAGTGGAACCTCTATAAACCAGTGTGTGATTTGTTTCTTCATTCTTGCTTTTATATTATATTGCTTGTAGGGTGATTGTGATCGATTTTCCATTGGATTGAGATATTAATTGGTTGTTTTTACACTTTCTACCACGATCTCGTTTTTCCGTTATGCTTTGGGGTTTTGATTTGAGTGGTTTCGAGTTAGAATGTCCCACAAAATTTGGTATCAGAGCTTTGGTGTTGGTAGGTGGTTGTAGAAATGCCGGAATCAGATAATACCTCAGGTAGTTCCTCAATGGCTAATCCAAGTGGTGTAGCGTCTTATGTACGTGGATTGTATGCGGCTTCGGGATCACAATTGGTTATAAACAAGCGCAATGGTGATAATGATTTTTAAAAGTGGTAATGGAAGATGAAAGCGGTTCTAAAGAGGAATCGGGTAGTGTTTGACGCGCATTTATTGCCAACGGACATTTCAGATGTTGAGAGAGAAGAAATGAAAGAGTGGACATTCACTACACTTCAACTTGCTATTGTGGGGGATGTTATCTCCGAAATTAGTGATGAGATTACTACTAAGGGTTTTGGGATAAGTTGGAAGAGTTGTATATGAAGAAGTCACTAACTAATCGTTTGATCTTGTTGCGAACGTTCTTCACCTATAAGATGAAGGAAGGTACTTCGCTAAAGGCGCACTTGAATACTTTTGGTGATTTGCTAATGAAGATGAATGTGGTAGATTTGAAGATTGAGGAAAAACAGAAGGCGATGATATCGTTGCGTTCGTTGTCGGATCGTTATACGGGTTTCTCAAAAATTTTGATCTATGGCCAGGATATTTTGACTCTAGATGATGTCAAAACAAATCTTCTTAGTGAGAAGTTGTGGGATCAAATGGAATTAGGTGATGGAAGTAGTGGTGCTAGTAGTGGTCATGGTTTATTTGTGGAGAAGGAGAGATATGTGAAGAAGGAGAACCGTAGACGTTCTAAATCAAGGAACCCCGGTTGGAGAGAAAAGTCGAAGGAAAGAAAGGGTAAATGCTATATTTGTAAGAAGCTCAGTTGTTGGAAGAATGAGTGTTCGGACAAAGGGAAGGCAAAGAAGGAAGTAGCATTTTCATCCGTAGCGGTGGAGAGTGGAGTTGGTGAGGGAGACGTAGATGTGGCGGTAGCATTAGATGTTTCAGGTAGCGAATGAGTGCTCGATTAGGGTGCTTTTTTTAATATGACCCCGAATATGAATTGTTTTTTTTCTTATATCGAAAAATAAGGAAATTCAATTGTTAAGGGTAATGGTGCCATTTGTAAGTTGAAAGGCATTGGTTCCTTGCAAATTCAGATGTTTGATGGAGTGGTTCGTACTTTCACTAATGTGCGCTATGTTCCAGAACTTCAGAAGTCTCTTATCTCTTTGGGGAAGCTGTATTATTTAGATTGTAAAATCACTATTGGTAGTGATAGCTTGCGGGTTTCGAAGGGTGTGCTTGTGGTAATGAAGGATGCTAGGACTTATGGTGTTTATTTACTTTAAGGAGTGACTATAGAAGGTGAAACTTGTGTGGGAGCTGATGGTTCTCGTGGCTTGGATGCGACTAGGTTGTGGCATTTGAGATTAGGTCATGTCTTAGAGAGGAGTTTGTATATTCTTTGGAGGGAGATGATCGATGGAGAGAGTTTCAACAAACTAGAGTTTTGCGAGGAACGTGTCATAGAGAAGCAAACTAGAGTTTCATTTGGTGAAGAAAAACATGATTCAAGAAGGGTTGTTGAGTATGTTGACACGGATGTATGGGGACCGAGACCGGTTTCTTCTTTGGGGATGCTCGCTTTCTTTTATTGCTGACTTTTCTCGAAAGGTATGGGTATATATAATGAAAGCCAAGTTGGAGGCATTTGCAAAGTTCAAAGCATGAAAAACTCTTGTTGAGAATGAGAATGACAAGTCTTTGAATGTTTTATAGTCCGACAATGGCAAGAAGTATGTTTCCAGAGTATTCTTGGAGTATTGCTGGCATCATGGTATTCAGAGGCATTTTACTACCCTAGGAGGTCCGCAGTCGAACGGTGTTGCGGAGAGGATGAACCGTACTCTACTTGAGAAAGCTCGATGCTTGAGATTGATATCGGGTTTGTCTAAGAGACTTTGTGTGACGACCCAAAATTTTTGAACATTTGAAATTGGAATATTCAATTGATTTTGAATATTTAAATGTTAATTTTTAACTTGAATTCAAATATCACCAATTATTTGTTAATTAACTTATTGAATTACATAAGTTGAAGTTGGGTAAACGGCTGAATCTAGAGTTTTAAGCCCGTTAAAATTAATTTGAAGGCTTGTAAAATTTATATTGATAACACTGAAGATAATAGTAGTGTTGAAATTAAATCTAACTGTATTTGTTCGGTTTTGAAATTTTATCGTTTAAATTGAATTTAAAAATAGCCTTCCGAGGCACAGTCTCAGAATTCGACGGAACCAGTCCTATTGGGTCCGTAATATTGAATTATTATCGGATTTCAAATTTCGTATTGATCGGAGTTAGTGTGTGAGTGTACGGTATATAAACGCGCTGAAAATCTAATTGATATTAATCCAATGAAATTTAATTTAATTAAAATAGAAGTCTTCTCTTATACGCCACTCCTTTCCATTTTTAATTCGTTCCATCCTTATCTATCGTAGCTTCTCGTTCCTTCTAAAATTTGCCTGTTCCTTCTTCGTTCATTTAATTCAACTTCCAGTTAAAATCAAACAAAAAAAAAATATAATCATCTCGTTCAAAAACAAATAATGGCCGAAGCCTGGGGAAACCACAAATCAACGTTCGAACGAACAAATTAAGCAACGAAATCTTTAATTGGCCGACCCTGTAGACTTCTTTCATTCCCTTCTCAAATCTAAATTCGTGGCCCTCTCCTCATCCCCAATTTCAAATCAAAGCCGATGCATTGAAATCGAAATCGAGTTCGATTTTTTTGGCTGAACCCTCTTTTTCTTTTCAAAAACCCAATCAACTTGAATTCAAAAGAAAATCCCTCCTTCCCCTAAAGAGATTCGCAAATCGACTTCGACTCAGGGTCGCGAAGCACGCGCGTGTATGGCAGGGGTGGCGACGACGTACAGGGGGGAAGGGCGAGCTGAGATGGTGATAGGAAGCTTCGTCGTCGACATCAACTTCAGCTTTGGGGGAGAAGTCGTAGGCAGTGGTGATTGCGAGCTTGGTGGGCTGTCGACATTGGTTTCGGCAGTGATATGGTCGGAGGCGTACCCGAGCACAGGGGTTTGGAGAGAGTGAGGTATTGCTGTCTTTTTTTTTCTTTTCATTTTTACAGATTAGGTAAGGACAAAAATAAATGGAAGGTTTTAAAACAGATGAAAAAAAGGAAAGTTTTACAGTAAGTTATAAAAATTTCTGTTTAGTTCAAAGGGAAATAAATAGGTAGATAAACAGAAATTATATATTTATAGATAAGGATTGAAGAAAATATACAGCAATTGTATATAGACGTTTGAAAAGAGGAATTTAAAATGATTGAAACTTATATAAAATTTGATTTTGCTGTTCAAAATCTATAAATATGGTTTCAAATGAAATAAATAAATTTATGTTTCCTTTTATCTACCTGTTTAAATTTGGAGGTTAATTTGTTTAATAAAACCTATTCAATTATTTTAGTCACTAGGAGATAATTTACAAAAGAAGAAAATTTGTTTAAAACTAAAACATTACTATATAAAAATTTTAAATGGTAATTAGTTGCCTGACTTATTTCAAATATTAACAAATCCTACTAGGTCCAAAATTGGAAAGTAACAGTCGAGATGGAATTGGATTGCAAAACGAAATTCAAAGGTGAGTTAGTCTCACTCAGTTAAATTTCAATTTAAATGATTTAATTTAAAAAAAAATTGAATGGTTGAATTGATTGATGTGTTATAGTCTGGTATATTTTGGATTGATATTTATGTTGTGCTAACGTCTGTGGATGCAGGGAAAACAGGTTGGAGGGATCCAACTGGACCCTTCAACATTTATTTAAATTATTTCATATTCTGTGTTATAATTATTGCTATTCTATGATGAATATATTAGAATGTTGAATGCTATGGATTGATTGAATATAATTAGGTATAATGAGATACCATAAATATATATAAATTGGATTTTGGGAATAGAATAAAAGAAGTGAAATTGTAAGTAAAATAATTATAGAAAAGTTGAATAAATTTATGAATGAGAAAGGAAATAGTGACTTTAAAATTTTAATAAATAAATCTTGAGTATGGGAAGGAAAGTTTGTATAAACAGAAAGTTAATGAATTTTAAACTTCAGGGTTATTATTTAAAAGAACAAAACATTTATTTAAAATTTAAGTTTTAAATTAAACATAAAGAAGAAATTGGGAATAACCTGAAATTTGTATATTTCAGCTAAAGGAGTTAAAAATCAAACTAAAAATAATAATAAAGTCCATAATTAATGAATTTTGAAATGAACTGATAAGTA
This sequence comes from Allium cepa, assembly GCA_030765085.1. Classification (NCBI taxonomy): domain Eukaryota; kingdom Viridiplantae; phylum Streptophyta; class Magnoliopsida; order Asparagales; family Amaryllidaceae; genus Allium; species Allium cepa. The sequence goes on from CM060938.1 coordinate 406,092,336, forward strand.
AAGAAATTTATTTCAAATGGAATAAATTGGGAATCAATTTGGAAAATTGATTTAAGTGATTAAAGTTGGAATTCTCCCTGGATAACCAAGTATGTTTTCAAAGTAAATTTTTAAATATAAGTTAAAAGATTAAAAGTTGTTTTAAAAAGCAGGTTTTGGGAAATTTCTCATTTCTAATATTTAAATTCTAAAGTAAGTATTTTCTCTTAATCTGTTATAGTAGTAATTATTTAAAGAATGACTTCATATTATGTTTTAAAAGTATAAATCTAGTTTTATATTTATTAAGTAACCTTATTTTCTAATGTTCATATAGTATGTATTTTTAACAAATTATTGAAGTAATTTAACTTAAATGTTTTAAAGTATATTTCAAAGTAAAGTGTTTTAAAATTATTTTTAAAATCTAGTTTTGTGCTTAGTAATTTCAGTGGAGATAGAAAATATTTGGGAAAGTTTATTCTGAAAGGAAAGGTGGTTTTGAAACTGTTTTCAAGGGTTGAAAATAGAAATATATCTTGTGAAGATATTTTTGAGGTTAATAAATAATTTGGGAAATTATTTATTGTATGATGGTTGTTTGTGAATATTAATTGATAGTTAAATAACCGACTATCAATATTGGCCAACCGCGTTGATCGTTTCGAAGAGACCGGGATCGAGATTTATTTCTCTAAAACCACTTCGATCCGGTTTGTACGTTTCGTTTAAATGATTTTGGATTCGAAGATGGAGCAGTGAAGTGCAAGGGCTAGTCGCTACTAATCCTGAGGATATTTCCAAAATGGATGTAGTAGGAATAGTGCCTTCGGTTCCGTTCGAACCCGGGACGGACTTGTATGGATGAATGCTTGCGAAACATCGTCAGGTGGACGATGGGCATTCTAAGGGATATTGTTCTAAAAAGGTAACGCTTAGCCTCAAGCCTCATCAAATGGGAATGACTGAAAATCAGGGGTTATGCAGCAAGGTTAGGTGGGTAGCACCCAAGCAGGGTGAGGTCATTCCAGTCTAGATGTCCCTTTTTATTTCGGCTTAGTGGGCGGTTGCTGATCCCAACCGCGGGGTGATCTCACTCGAGACTGTCCAGTAAGGGATGGTGTCGGCCTTGTGTTGCAGGGGAGCAGGCGTACTCCTCGGTACGGTGATCTAGGCCCCGTACTGTGACAGGTGGTACCCCAGTGCCTAGTCATTGGTTGGAAATCCATTCTCCCTACGAACCTTGTACGAGTTTTGTTTGTATTACCCACTCTATGGCTAGTAGCTGGAATTTAATCATGTAACAATTTCGGCTATTTTATAAGTATTTGTAAATAGACCCTATTATAATATCAGAGGATTGCTATAAAAATTGTTTTAGCTATCGTAAGGTAAAAACCCGACATGTTTATTTGTGGCGTGGTCTTACGAGATGCTTTTGTTTTCAAAAGGATTTTTGAAACTTAATAATCAATTGGGTGTGATTTTCTCACGCTGGTATTCCAGACTGACTCGGGTGTTATTTAACTGTAATGCTCGGGTCAGACCGAGTATTATAGGATACAGGACATGATGCTGTGGAGCTCAGGAGACGAGCTGGATGACGATACGTATTTCCGTACTTGTTTATGTATATATATTCCGCTGTGTTGAGTTGCTGTGTATCCATTTGTATGTTGTTGATGTGAGCTGTGACTGATGTACTCTGATGATGTAATGTATGTAAACAGATATATTTGATTTTTGAGTAAAGATTATTTACTATCTATTATATTTTACTCCGCTGCGATGGTTAGATTCTGATGTTGATTTTGTTTTCTCTTCTTCTACCTCTTCTTCTTTAACCCAAATGGTTCGTATTTCTGTGCAACTTGAGTTGATGGTTGTAGAATAGTGTTGACTCAAGGGATACGGATTTGCGGGTCGTTACACTTGGTATCAGAGCTTAGGTTGATGATAACCTTGGCTCTGGTGGGAATTACTCATAGATAGAGTCTGTGGTACTCTAAAATGAGTTTGAGAGTATTAATAGATATGAGCGCGTATTTGTTAGTGAATAAAAATTTGTTTTATATTGTGTTAATTCATCGGTTGAGTGTTTATGAATTCTGGTCGATATGTGGGACGCCATATTATCGATAGGGATTTCTAAACTCTTAAACAAGATAAACCGACACAGTATGGTTTTAAATAGGGTAAATGAAATAATTTTACCCAAATTATTTTTGTATGTAAAGGAAATAATTTTTCTTACATCCTTATAGTATATATGGATGCTTGGTTGATAGAAAGAGATAATATTTAATTATTATCATTATGGTATGAGAATTGAAGAAGAAATTGAAATAATAACCAAAGATTAAGGAATAAATGAATAAATAAATGAAATTTGTAAATGTGATTCATAATTGAATAAAGGATTGAAATCATAATTAAGAACTTAAGAAACAAATTCATAAAACTAATGAGATTTGTAAATATAAACTATAAATGTGAATTATAGTGTGATTAACTATTAAAATAAGATAAAATTCCAAAGTAATGTTGAATATAAATTTAAAAGAATTTGGAATTTGGAAAAACATTGGAAATTTAAATTTCCTTTGAATTTGGAAATGTTTCTGGAAGTTCCAGAGTAATGCTTTGGTTGGATTTCGAATTTGGAGTTTGGGAAAAATTTTGAGTTAGATTTGAACTCTGGGGAGTTTGGAATTTTTGAAAGAATTTTAGAAAGAGAATAAAAGCGTTGAACTCTTTTGGTCGCTAGAAAATAACTTCGGTGATGACTGCAGCATCATCGATGTTCATTTTCGAGTTTCCAGAAGAGAAATTGCTACCAAATTGTTTTGAATCGAAATTGATTGCAAAGGGTAAATTTGGTTTTAGAAATGCAAAGGGTTTTGAATATGGTGGATTTCAAAGGGAATTTTGCAATGTTGAAAGATTGTTTAAAATCTGGAATCCTAATTAAGAAGGTTGATGGCATGTATAAGTTTGATAACTTGTAAATTTGGAATTTGTTGAAATAAAATTCAACTTTGTAAGTAAGTAAAGTGAACCTGAGTACTGGAATTAAAAATGAATTGTGTGAAGTTATATGGAATGGGAAATTTGTCAGGATGGACTAAAAATAATTAATGTTTGAAAATAAAATTTATTGGTCAAATAATGAATTGGTGAATGAATAAATGGATCAACTATTGTACTTATAAAGTGAAGTTGATATTAATAAGAAGAAATTGGAAAATTGTAATCCGGGAATTAAAATTTAACTTAAGTGAATGAAAGTGAAGAAAATATATTTGAATTTAACTTGAAATAGGTTATATTAAATTGAAATTGAATTAAATTGGATTGGAATAAATTCAGCTGAGATAGATAATATTGAATGGAATAAAATCTACTCAAAAAAAATGTAAAAATCCAAACTTGGGATATAAAATAAGATTGAAGTCAAGAAAATCAAATAAAATGATTGTTAAGATAAATGAGAAAGAAAATCAAGTATGGAATTATAAATTGAATGTGTTGTTGAATGAAATTTGAATTGGATTAAATTGGATATGGTGTGAAATATAAACAAAATCCAATTCAAGCCTAAATTGAATGGCCCTATTATTAATGAATTCAATAATGAATTGTTAATGTGAATTAAAATTAAAAAAGGATAAAAGGATAAACTAATTGAATAAAATAGTGAAATGGTTGGGATTTGATAAAAGGAAAATCAAATCAAAGATTGTGAATAGGCAATTGAGTTTGGAATTAAAGCTTGAGTTGGATAGAATTGGATTCAAATAAAAATGTTTTGAGATGAAAATAAATCCAATTCGAATATGAATAAATTAAAGAAAAATGGGAATGAAACTTAAGTTATGAAATGGCAGTGAATTGAAGTAAATTAACTTAAGTTTAAAATTAATAGAAGTATGGGATGATGTCGTGTATAATAAAATGGTTTGGATCAAATTTTTGGATATGAAAGAAAATGCAATGGAAAGGTTTGTGAATAAATTAAAACGGGAATGCAACTATAGGGTTTGTAAATAAGCTAGATTGGAATGGAATCTATATACATTGAGTTGGAATCAATGTAAATTGGTTATAAAGCTTATGTTATTATTTATTCACATTAATATCGTCGAATTGCTTTAGAAAATTGGTCGTTTGACGAAAATGGAAGTAACAAATTATATGAATCAATAGCAGTTTAATAAATTGATGTTGGCATCAATTGGAATTAATATGGGTTTGACTTGCTTAGAATGAATTAAATATAAGCGAGTAAGATGTAAATCGCTTAAACTGAATGAAAAGGTGTGGGAATTGGTTGTAATCAATGGTAGTAAGTGTCGGAACCTTGCATATATGCTTATGGAAATTATATAACATGCTTTATATGTAAAATCTATGTGTTCGCTATTGAAAGTAATTGAAATGTTAATAAATTGCATATATTTAGTACTTACATTTTCAAATTGAGTAAGTACAGGTTCAGGGAAGCCATATGGATGGATTTGATCGCGCTAAACGTAAATTAAATAGGCCGCTTGCTTAAAAATGCTAAATAAAGGTACGCTTACGCAAAAGAATTCAATAGGAGATATGAACTGCATATATTGATATATATTGTGATTTCCGGCCCGAGGCCGATGTATATATATATATTTGTGCATCCTGCGATATCGCAGAAGTCCCTCCGTACAAAGGAGACTCCGCCAAAATTTTCTGAAAAATTTGGGAGTTAGAATTATTTTTAAAAACTTCCACTAACGACAAAGAATTTAAAATTTGTAAGCAAATAAATATGAAGCTGAATGTTGAGATCTAATTTAAAAGCGAGAAAGTAAAATAAAGTGGAATTGAAGAAATTGATTGAAGAAATTAAAGGGAGAAAAGTTGCAAGTAAAATTTTATTTGAAATTTTAAACAAATTAGTAACCGGAATTAATAAAATAAATGGCTAAGTGCATATGGGTTGAAATAAGACAAATACAATTTAATATTCAAAGGTTGAAGATAAAATTGAATTCAAGTAGAATTGAGAGATGGAAATTTGAAAAAGTATTTAGATTAGAAAGTAATTAGTAAATTGAAGCCAATTGAATTCAAATTGGGTTGTAAAGGTGTAGTGAATGGAAATGGATGTAAACTCCAATAATGAAGTGAAAATCAATAAAGAAGCATGTTAAATACTTATACTAAACTTAAGTAAGGATTGGTGCATTCTCAATTGGAAATGGATACTGCAAATATATTCTAAGTTGATATTTGAATGAATAGATATTGACATTGGGTAAGGAAGCCGACAACATGTTTTGAATGTTGTGATTGGATATTAGTGCTAAGCAGGATATGCAGGTTTTATAAAGGGAAAGGAAATTGATATTTTGATTCCGAAAGATAAATTTGAAATGCTCGACAAAAAGGTATGTGTTTAAATTTCTGTATGAAATTGATTGAGTTTTTGGATCTAGCCACTTGGCTTTTGTTTTCTTTTGAGATTTGGGAGGCCGTAGAGCCATTTTGTAGTTGTACCGAGCTAGCCGCGCAAAGGAGACGCCGGCGAAATTTTTCGAAAATTTAGGGAGTTAGAAACATTTTGAGAAATTTTTGATAATTCAAAGTTGGTTTTAAAATGTGAAATTCGAATCGATAAGTAAGCGATTATGTTTGAGACTTATGAGCAAGTTTAGGAAATTAGGAAGAGGGATAGTGTCTTTAATAAAAGATGGTTTTGGAGAGTCATTGAAAATAATTTGGGAAATTGATTCTCTGAAAGGAAGATAGTTAGTTAGATGTTGAATTGTTTGGTTTTGGGAATAAGTAAGCGGGTATTGGACCATTCTTCCTAACTAGTAATTTCGGGGACGAAATTCTTTTAAGGGGGGAAGAATGTGATGACCCAGAATTTTTGAACATTTGAAATTGGAATATTCAATTGATTTTGAATATTTAAATGTTAATTTTTAACTTGAATTCAAATATCACCAATTATTTGTTAATTAACTTATTGAATTACATAAGTTGAAGCTGGGTAAAAGGCTGAATCTAGAGTTTTAAGCCCGTTAAAATTAATTTGAAGGCTTGTAAAATTTATATTGATAACACTGAAGATAATAGTAGTGTTGAAATTGAATCTAACTGTATTTGTTCGGTTTTGAAATTTTATCGTTTAAATTGAATTTAAAAATAGCCTTCTGAGGCACAGTCTTAGAATTCGACGAAACCAGTCCCATTGGGTCCGTAATATTGAATTATTATCGGATTTCAAATTTCGTATTGATCAGAGTTAGTGTGTGAGTGTACGGTATATAAACGCGCTGAAAATCTAATTGATATTAATCCAATGAAATTTAATTTAATTAAAATAGAAGTCTTCTCTTATACGCCACTCCTTTCCATTTTTAATTCGTTCCATCCTTATCTTCTATCGTACGCTTCTCGTTCCTTCTAAAATTTGCCTGTTCCTTCTTCGTTCATTTAATTCAACTTCCAGTTAAAATCAAACGAAAAAAAAATATAATCATCTCGTTTAAAAACAAATAATGGCCGAAGCCTGGGGAAACCACAAATCAACGTTCGAACGAACAAATTAAGCAATGAAAATCTTTAATTGGCCGACCCTATAGACTTCTTTCGTTCCCTTCTCAAAGCTAAATTCGCGGCCCTCTCCTCATCCCCAATTTCAAATCAAAGCCGATGCATTGAAATCGAAATCGAGTTCGATTTTTTTGGCTGAACCCTCTTTTTTTTTTCAAAAACCCAATCAACTTGAATTCAAAAGCAAATCCCTCCTTCCCCTGAAGAAATTCGCAAATCGTCTTCGAATCGGGGTCGCGAAGCACGCGAGTGTATGGCGGGGGTGGCGACGACGCATAGGGGGGAAGGGCGAGCTGAGATGGTGATAGGAAGCTTCGTCGTCGACATCAACTTCAGCTTTGGGGGAGAAGTCGTAGGCAGTGGTGATTGCGAGGTTGGTGGGCTGTCGACATTGGTTTCGGCAGTGATATGGTCGGAGGCGTACCCGAGCACAGGGGTTTGGAGACAGTGAGGTATTGCTGTCTTGTTTTTTTCTTTCGTATTTACAGATTAGGTAAGGACAAAAATAAATGGAAGGTTTTAAAACAGATGAAAAAAAAGGAAAGTTTTACAGTAAGTTATAAAAATTTCTGTTTAGTTCAAAGGGAAATAAATAGGTAGATAAACAGAAATTATATATTTATAGATAAGGATTGAAGAAAATATACAGCAATTGTTGTATATAGACGTTTGAAAAGAGGAATTTTAAAATGATTGAAACTTATATAAAATTTGATTTTGCTCTTCAAAATCTATAAATATGGTTTCAAATGAAATAGATAAATCTATGTTTCCTTTTATCTACCTGTTTAAATTTTGAGGTTAATTTGTTTAATAAAACCTATTCAATTATTTTAGTCACTAGGAGATAATTTACAAAAGAAGAAAATTTGTTTAAAACTAAAACATTACTATATAAAAAATTTAAATGGTAATTAGTTGCCTGACTTATTTCAAATATTAACAAATCCTACTAGGTCCAAAATTGGAAAGTAACAGTCGAGATGGAATTGGATTGCAAAACGAAATGCAAAGGTGAGTTAGTCTCACTCAGTTAAATTTCAATTTAAATGATTTAATTTAAAAAAAAATTGAATGGTTGAATTGATTGATGTGTTATAGTCTGGTATATTTTGGATTGATATTTATGTTGTGCTAACGTCTGTGGATGCAGGGAAAACAGGTTGGAGGGATCCAACTGGACCCCTCAACATTTATTTAAATTATTTCATATTCTGTGTTATAATTATTGCTATTCTATGATGAATATATTGGAATGTTGAATGCTATGGATTGATTGAATATAATTAGGTATAATGAGATACCATAAATATATATAAATTGGATTTTAGGAATAGAATAAAAGAAGTGAAATTGTAATTAAATAATTATAGAAAAGTTGAATAAATTTATGAATGAGAAAGGAAATAGTGACTTTAAAATTTTAATAAATAAATCTTGAGTATGGGAAGGAAAGTTTGTATAAACAGAAAGTTAATGAATTTTAAACTTCAAGGTTATTATTTAAAAGAACAAAACATTTATTTAAAATTTAAGTTTTAAATTATTTACGAAGCATAAAGAAGAAATTGGAAATAACCTGAAATTTGTATATTTCAGCTAAAGGATTTAAAAATCAAACTGAAAATAATAATAAAGTCCATAATTAATGAATTTTGAAATGAACTGATAAGTAAAGAAATTTATTTCAAATGAATAAATTGGGAATCAATTTGGAAAATTGATTTAAGTGATTGAAGTTGGAATTCTCCCTGGATAATCAAGTATGTTTTCAAAGTAAATTTTTAAATATAAGTTAAAAGATTAAAAGTTGTTTTAAAAAGCAAGTTTTGGGAAATTTCTCATTTCTAATATTTAAATTCTAAAGTAGGTATTTTCTCTTAATCTGTTATAGTAGTAATTATTTAAAGAATGACTTCATATTATGTTTTAAAAGTATAAATCTAGTTTTATATTTATTAAGTAACCTTATTTTCAAATGTTCATATAGTATATATTTTTAACAAATTATTGAAGTAATTTAACTTAAATGTTTTAAAGTATATTTCAAAGTAAAGTGTTTCAAAATTATTTTTAAAATCTAGTTTTGTGCTTGGTAATTTCAGTGGAGATAGAAAATATTTGGGAAAGTTTATTCTGAAAGGAAAGGTGGTTTTGAAACTGTTTTCAAGGGTTGAAAATAGAAATATATCTTGTGAAGATATTTTTGAGGTTAATAAATAATTTAGGAAATTATTTATTGTATGATGGTTGTTTGTGAATATTAATTGATAGTTAAATAACCGACTATCAATATTGGCCAACCGCGTTGATCGTTTCGAAGAGACCGGGATCGAGATTTATTTCTCGAAAACCACTTCGATCCGGTTTATACGTTTCGTTTAAACAATTTTGGATTCGAAGATGGAGCAGTGAAGTGCAAGGGCTAGTCGCTACTAATCCTGAGGATATTTCCAAAATGGATGTAGTAGGAATAGTGCCTTCGGTTCCGTTCGAACCCGGGATGGACTTGTATGGATGAATGCTTGCGAAACATCGTCAGGTGGATGATGGGCATTCTAAGGGATATTGTTCTAAAAAGGTAACGCTTAGCCTCAAGCCTCATCAAATGGGAATGACTGAAAATCAGGGGTTATGCAGCAAGGTTAGGTGGGTAGCACCCAAGCAGGGTGAGGTCATTCCAGTCTAGATGTCCCTTTTTATTTCGGCTTAGTGGGCGGTTGCTGATCCCAACCGTGGGGTGATCTCACTCGGGACTGTCTAGTAAGGGATGGTTCCGGCCTTGTGTTGCAGGGGAGCGGGCGTACTCCTCGGTACGGTGATCTAGGCTCCGTACTGTGACAGGTGGTACCACAGTGCCTAGTCGTTGGTTGGAAATCCATTCTCCCTACGAACCTTGTACAAGTTTTGTTTGTATTACCCACTCTGTGGCTAGTAGCTGGAATTTAATCATGTAACAATTTCGGCTATTTTATAAGTATTTGTAAATAGACCCTATTATAATATCAGAGGATTGCTATAAAAATTGTTTTAGCTATCGTAAGGTAAAAACCCGACATGTTTATTTGTGGCGTGGTCTTACGAGATGCTTTTGTTTTCAAAAGGATTTTTGAAACTTAATAATCAATTGGGTGTGATTTTCTCACGCTGGTATTCCAGACTGACTCGGGTGTTATTTAACTGTAATGCTCGGGTCAGACCGAGTATTATAGGAAACAGGACATGATGTTGTGGAGCTCAGGACACGAGCTGCATGACGATACGTATTTCCGTACTTGTTTATGTATATATATTCCGCTGTGTTGAGTTGTTGTGTATCCATTTGTATGTTGTTGATGTGAGCTGTGGCTGATGTACTCTGATGATGTAATGTATGTAAACAGACATATTTGATTTTTGAGTAAAGATTATTTACTATCTATTATCTTTTATTCCGCTGCGATAGTTAGATTCTGATGTTGATTTTGTTTTCTCTTCTTCTACCTCTTCTTCTTTAACCCAAATGGTTTGTATTTCTGTGCAACTTGAGTTGATGGTTGTAGAATACTGTTGACTCAAGGGGTACGGATTTGCGGGTCGTTACACTTTGCACTGAAGCTTTGTCAACCACAGTGCATATTATTAATCGAATTCCGTGCTCGACTATTGGTAACAAAATTCTAGAGAAGTGTGAAGGGACAGAGTATTGACTTGAGTTATCTTCGTGTGTTTGATAATCCGGTCTATGTGCATGATTTGAAAAATGATAAGCTTGAACCTAGCTTTCAAGGGGATTTTGCTTGGCTATACGGATGGAGTAAAATGCTATCGATATGGAATCCGCAAACGAAGAACTTGAAGTGGTCGAAAGTAGCTTGGTGACGAAGAAAACGGTTCGCAAATCCGAACTCGAAAGAGGAAGATATGGCGATGAAAGGGGAATGCAGCGGCCAGCATCAAGGGACAAACGTTTGTCATAAAGCGACATACGTTTGTGACTATAGAGTTTGAAACTCGAGAGTTCGGACGGACGTCTGTCATTTTATGGCAGACGTCTGTAGTGTCAGGGAATTTTTCCCGAGACTTATGAAAGAGTCTGTGACGACCTTTTTCCTCTATTTTGACCCGGGTTTGGTGTGAAGATTTGTGATATTCGAATGGGCAGTTTTGGAATTTGCCTAGGTTTTCTATTCTTGTATATAAGCTATTTTCTAGATTCAGATATGTATGCGATCAAAAAACAATTGCAAGGGTTTTAGCCTCCACTAACTAGGGTTTTATCTGAAGCTAATTTTTTTCAATTCTCTTCTCTACAAATCAATTTTATTAGAATATTGATTATGTAATCACTTTATTGTATTCATTTCATTGATATTAATAAAAGCTCTATCTCAAAGCGGATGTATACTAATAAGACGTTACTGGAACCACTATAAATCAGTGTATGATTTATTTCTTAGTTATTGCTTTTATACTATATTGCTTGTTGGATGCTTGTGATTGGTTTTCGATTGGGTTGAGATATTGATTGGTTGTTTTTACACTTGTTACCACGATCTCGTTTTTCCATTGTGCTTTGGGGTTTTGATTTGAGTGGTCTCGAGTTAGAATTTCTCACAACTTGTAGAATCGTTGTATGAAACAAAAATGATGGATCATACTGATAAACGAGTGACGACTGTGGGATTTGAATCCACGCCCTTTCAAACCAGAGGCGAAATCTGGCGCCGTAGATCACTCGACCAAATCGTCACTTGATACATTTTTGAATTCGCCTTTATTGTAGTTACCGATCAAAATTATGCACATACACATGCTTCTAAGGTGTTCTACGAACTATTTACAACTTTGCAAACACTTCTCTATTACAAATATATTAGGCATCATAGAAAAAGAAAAGAAAAAAATAGAATTATGGCTACGAGATTTGAATCTTGGAATTTCTAACTAAATCCTTAAATATGAAGTTTTAGGCCACTTGGGCAAACCATTCATTTCTGCGTTACATTGTATATTTGAATCCATATACTATGTCTTTAACAAATGAAAATAATAATGTATATTTGTAACACCCTATAAATTAAACGGTAGTTAATTTGAAAATCAATAAATAATTATTAAAGCCAAAAAGGGGTATTTTCACAAACGTTAGAATTTGGCTGTGAAACTTGCACCGTTGTTTTCGTGGTGATTGTCTAATCAATTTTCATCTGTAAAATTTTACGATTGGAGTTCAAACGACAAAGTTATTAACGTTTGATTATTTCGGATTATATATATGAAAATTAATTAAAGAAGGAAAAAAATCAACAACGCCAACCGGTCGACCACAGCGGTCGATCGGTGAAAGGCGACGGCTGATAATAAACTTAGGTTGAGCAGCCTAGATTTAATGTAATCTAATTTAACAGATATAATTGGTTCGAGCGTTTATAAATACAAGCTTAACCTCTTATTTTTACTCTCATAATTTTTTGAATCAAGAGCGAAACTCTGTAATTTTCTCTTTTCCACTTATTCTAAGAATTGTAGAAAACTATAAAATATTATATATATATATATATATATATATATATATAAGTGGTGGAGAATAGTGGAAAACAAAAGAGAAGAAGAATATGGTCGAATCAATTCATCAGAACAAACGGTAGATTGTAAATCTAAATCTAAATGTACGTTTAGTTCAAATCTCTTCTCAAACCTATAATTCTATTAAATATGTATATGCTTTTGATATATATTTTGGTAGCAAGAAAGGGAGTCAAATAGAAATAATGGATTTAGATCTGGATCCTCGGAAGCTAAGAGGTGAGTGAGAAATTATATAAAATATATAATATTGGATTTATATCGTTGTGAATCTATTCAATTTATACCTAAATGTAAGTTCTTACATTTTGGATTTATAGACTTAAATATATACATGTGTGTGTGCGCGTGCACGTGCGTTGAACTTGAGAACGTTGCCTATATATTCTATAAATCGTTAACTTTGATTAAATGTTATACACACCTAATTTGGAATGTAAGGATGAAATTAGTCCCTAAAAGTTATGGGATAATTCATTAATCAGACCGTATGTAAGTTTCAGATTTGTTATTTGAATGTTATATGTTATTAGACATGAACTGAAGACTGTTACAAATTGAATTGGGGTTTAAGTTAATATTTTAGTTCATTGAAATGAAGAATGTTACTATGTGAATTTTTATAAATTATCCAACTTTATAATTATTAAGGTATATTGTTTGAAATGATAAGGAATATGCATAAAAGAAAACGCTATGCAATATGTGGATGTTTACAGTGTTTACATTTTTTGGAAGATATGGTTTCAATGCATTAAAGTGCCCTAAATGTAAAACCAAACTATTGTAAATAAAATCGATTTAATATACGTGATTTAAGATAAGTTAGGAAATAAGTAATAAGCGATGAAAGTAGGGATAATACAACAAAATAAGAAATTAGGAAAGTTGTATTAATTGAAAATGAAGCAGTAAAATGTATTTAATTTATTAAATTAGAAAGAGACGGTAAATGACATTCAATGACATTAATGAAATAAGAAGTTCATGTAAACATAGTGAATACTAATATTGAACTTAGGAGGCGTAATAATTCTCCAGTTAAAATTATATAGCCTCAAGAATACGTTTATGACAGATGTGAATTTTTGAACCTATCCAATATTTTGACTAAGTACAAATGACGTCATTAGTAAGGGCTGGAATGCTAGGTCAGTAATGTTACATAACAGAAGTCTGCTCTCTACAAGCGGTTACCAGCAGTTGTGTATACATTGTACTGATGTGAGACATATCCAACTGTAAGACCCGTGAGGATATACGTTCGCATATGGGTAAAGGGAATAGACAAAGGGGTTCGCCTTTAGTTTGAAGTCTTAAATGACTAATTAAGGTTTACTTCAATCCCAACATGAGATACTAAGTAATCAGATGGACATTTCCTTGATTTGCGTTAGGCAATCTAAATCGGACGGTGGATGTAAGCTCAGCGTTATATATTTAAGGAGTAGAGCTGTATACATAGGTCGAGCGTGCCATCTGTCCTGGAGTGGTCAGAAAAACTTGGGTTATGCCTAGAGACTGACTACACCTCCTGCCAGTGTAAGTTTGGTATAGGATATGCAAGTGTCTCAAAGTTTGTTTGTTTGTTTGTCATTAGGAGACTGGCTACATAACTCTTAGATTTGTTTTTTTGTTTGTCATTAGGAGACTGGCTACATAACTCTTAGATGAGTCTTCGACACGAATTCGAATACGGCTAAATAGTTATGATGTCGTTATTAGACCATAACAGGAGGTTTCTCGGTGTATGTAGATAATTCGACCTAGACAATTGTTAAATGGGTTTTTAACCTAACAGAATTCAAAGAGAACTAGAACATCTACAACAAGTCAAAATATCTTAATAATCGACCAAGAAGACCAGAAGGAAAAGAAGAGAAAAAAGACCAAAGAAGAAAAATGTCAAAACAAGCTAAGGCGATGGATCGTTCCTTTATGGATCGCCAGCGATCCATAAAGCTTGCTTATGGATTCTCCAGTCCTCTTGCATCATGGTCTAATATGTTTCCTAGGGACGCTTGCTAAGTTTCATAGCATGCCAAACAATCTAGCTCGAGAAGTGAAAACTCACCGGATTCAAGTTGTTTGACCAAAAGCAACTATCTTAAAATGGACCTACAGAACTCATACGAAGTCGGATTGACGCTTGCCAAGTTTCGTAAAGCTTGCTTATGGATCCTTTAGTCCTCTTGCATCATGATTTAACATGTTTCCTAGAGACGCTTTCCAAGTTTCATAGCATGCCAAACAATCTAGCTCGAGAAGTGAAAACGCACCGGATTCAAGTTGTTTGACCAAAATTAGCTAACTTAAAATGGTCCTACAGAACTCATACGAAGTCGATTTGACTTAGAATTTTGGGAGAATATTTAGAAGACATAGGAGAAGGCTCACAAAAAATGAGAGCATTTGGAGTTAATTTGATGAATCGCTAACGATCCATCTTGATTTGGCCCCACCAACTTAAATTTTTATGGTGGGTCCCTAACACCCTCTAGAGTGTTTCTGCAAAGTTTCGTTCGATTTCGTTAAGATTTGAGTGAGTTATGAATGATTCTTCTGGACTAGATGACCCATGAAGACGGATGATCAAACTAACTCCAAACGACTTGTTATTTGAACAAGGCACTTAAATAGAAGATAAGAAGACAACCAATCACTCAAAAATTTGTTAAGTGGATGGATAGATAGCGATTCTAGAAATGACTCAGATTGATTTGAGATTTTCGATGATGACTTGACATAACAACTGGACCCTTCTGCACTTGGACTTCTTGCCCAAAACTCACTGAATTCCTCTATAAATACTCACCTACCTGCAACTAGAGATGGATCTTTTGCGGAGAGAGTGCTATCGTTACTCTACTGGAATTCCATCGCTTCTTTAACTTTCATCTCCCTCACAACAATCATCAAGGGAGTCACTGTGATTCTCCAGTCAACTCTTATACTTATGACTTATTGTAACTCATTGTAACTTAGATCTAAGAACTAACTAGTTGATATTTGGAGAGATTCAACTAGTATATAATCATAATAAAGATTGATTAAAATGGGTGTAGGTTAGAGTCAGCCAAACCGTTATAAAATCATACGTCTCTTTTCTTACTTCTGTTGTTTATTTGTCGTTTATTTGAGATTTGTGCTGCTAATTATCTGCACTGGTGCTTTCACACTGATCCAGGTGTTGATCCATTTTTTGGGTCAAAATTTTGGTGCTTTCATTGAGAACCATGAACGAGATCTGAAGAACTAAAGTTTGAATCTATGATTTAGAGAAGATGAGTAGGCCTAATACTAGATCTAGAGCTGTAGCAAGTCAACCGATGCCTGAGGGCAGCCATGAGATGTCTTCAATTTCTCACCAATCCATCTATGTGATTGGAAAAGAAATGGAAAAGATGACGAAGAAGATGCAAGATGGGATCTTGCCTAGGCAACAAGAGATGAGGGATAACTTCTTCCAGAGGATGGAGCAACAATGGATGGCTAGATCTGCAGGGAATAGGAATCAAACTTCATGGAACAAAACATGAGCCGCTGGAGTTGTATTGGAACAAGGTGGAGTCTTGCCTCCATGGCTAGAGCAACCGATACTTGGGGCAACGCTAGAATTAACAATAGGGTCCAATGCAAGAGCATCTGGAGTTAAAGCAAAACAAACTGAAATAATGCCCACATAACTTGGGAGCACGATAGATTTGGATCCAGGATAAGCTTTAACACCTAGAATGGGTGATGTTGGAGCTAGAGTAGCAAATCAGAGTACAAATATATGACCTCATGAGACAAAACCAGAATCCCACAGTTGGAACAGGGGCAGGTTTGTCCCTTACTCTCTGCCTTTTTCTTTTTTGCTTTTAATAACCTCATGCCGCTTACACGTGTACAGGATTCCGAACGGTCCCTAGGCACGCTCTGAGTCGGATGCCTGAAATGAATATTTAGGCAACAATGACCCCAGATCGCTTAAAAGTGTGTTAAACCTAGATTGGTTCCTAGTCGCTCTCTGAGTCGAATATCCAGGATAATTGTTTAGGATAATAATCTTAGACCGCTTGGACGTACACAAAACCTAGATTGGTCCCTTACCACGCTCCGAGTCGGATGTCTGGGATAGACATTCAAGATCTTTTATTTAATTTCTGCTTGTTTGCTTTAATTTGAAATTTGAATTTTGTAAAATCCATATTTAACGTGATAACTAATTTTGAATGCCATATAGTCCCGACCGGAGAGACGGGACCAGAGTGCAATGTGCAAGTTCCTTCATCGGAGAGCAAGTGGATGGACTTGTAGGATATTAAACGTCATAGAATTCCGTTCGGAGAGACGAGATCAGAGTGCAAGAATTAAGTCCCCCACTAAAGAGTGAGCGGATGGACTTTCTTAATCCCCTTAACTTAATAAGAAAATGATCCGGAGAGATCATCCCCCTTAATTTAATAAGCAAACGATCCGGAGATATCGTCCCCTTAACTTAAAACATTAAACGATCCGGAGAGATCATACATTAGGCAAAACATTAAACGATCCGAAGAGATTGTGCATTAAACTAAACATTGGTGATCCGAAGAGATCACGCATTAAACTTTAAACTATCAAGAGAGATCGAGCCTTCAAACAGATTTAATTTAATAAAAGGATTTGAGTGCCTCATAAACATAATAAAACTGATAAATCCCAGATGGACGCATGATGATTTCGATATATGATGCGATTCTGATATATGATGCGATTCTGATATATAATGTGATTGTGATATATAATGTGATTTTAATATATGATGTGACAATTCTGAATGAGAAGCAAAAATTGATAGTTATGTAAATCACGAATGAACATGGACAATTAGAGACGTGTGACGTAAATGGAGATATGTGATGTAATTGGAAACTTGTGCTTTAATTAGAGATATGTGATGTAGTAACTCCGAACGAAATCGGAATGATTGTGATGTATAGATTGCACCTAATCAGAGTTGGAGTCCTAGGATATAATAGGTTTGGAGCGACTTGTAATTGACCAAAGAATCCAAAGAAATTAGACGGTTTGTCGAGGCTAAAGCCGCTGGAAAGCTCAATAATCAAAGACTTGTTACTGGAACTTGTTCTGGAGCAAAGCACACCTTTCATTCAAAAGGCGTACTTTAGGAGGCAAGTGTTAGCAGGGTTTTTAATCCAATAGAATTCAAAGAGAACTAGAACATAGAAATAGTCAAAATATCTCAAGGATCGACCAAGGAGACCAGAAGGAAAAGAAGCGAAAGACCAAAGAAGAAAAATGCCAAAACAAGCTAAGGCGATTTATGGATCGCGAATGATCCATCTCGTATGGATCGTTGGCGATCCATAAAGATTGCTCATGGATCCTTCAGTCCTCTTGCATCATGATCTAATATGTTTCCTAGAGACGTTTGCCAAGTTTCATAGCATGCCAAGCAATCTAGCCCGAGAAGTGAAGATTCACCGAATTCAAGCTGTTTGACCAAAAACAGCTAATTTAAAATGGACCTGCAGAACTCATACGAATTCGGATTGATTTGAAGTTTTAAGAGAACATTTAGAAGACATAGAAGAATGCACGAAAAATGAGAGATTTGGAGTCGCTAGCGACCCATCTAGATTGGGCCCCACTACCTCAAATATGGTGGGTCCCTAACATCCTTTAGAGTGTTCCTGCAAAGTTTCATTCGATTTCGTTAAGATTTGGACGAGTTATGGATGATTCTTCTAAAACCAGATGACTCATGAAGATGGATGACCAAACTAACACCAAACGACTTGATATTTAAACAGGGCACTTAAATAAAAGATAGGAAGACAATCAAACAAAGCCACTAAAAAATACGCTAAGTGGATGGATAGCTTGCGATCCATCTTCTATGGATAGCTAGCGATCCATAGAAATGACTCAGATTGATTTGAGATTTTCGGTGATGATTTGGCATAACAACTGGACTCTTCTGCACTTGAATTTCTGGCCCAACACTCATCTAATTCCCTTATAAATATTCACCTACCTGCAACTGGAGATGGATCTTTTCCGCTGAGAGGACTGCCATTACTCTACTAGAATTCCTTCACTTCTTCAACTTTCTTCTCCCTCACAACAGTCATCAGGAGGGTTACTGTGATTCTTCAGTCAACCCTTGTACTTGTGACTTATTTTAACTCATTGTAATTTAGATCTGAGAACTGGCGAGTTGATATCCGGAGAGATTCAACTAGTATAATCATAATAAAGATTGATTAAAGTGGACGTAAGCCATAGTCAGTCGTACCATTATAAAAATCCCGTCTCTTTTCTTACTTTTGTCGTTTATTTGTTATTTATCTGCACTGGTGCTTTCACACTTGATCTAGGGTATTGATCCATTTTTTGGGTTAACAACAATGTTGGTGGATGCCCAGTACGATGCAGAGTTATGTATACTAGCAGGGAATGGGTCGTGGTCCAAGAGGGACTGATACAGACACATTAAGTAGGTTGGTGTATCGTATGCCTACATGAAATCAAATGACTAAGCTTTAAATGACAGGCATAACACGTAATGGAAAAACGGTCGGCATAAATTAGTGTTATGGACAAAGGATGTAATTTACCAGTCATCAGAATGTAGTTCCGTCACCACTTTATTACAACCCACATGATAGATTTAAAGACATGTATTGATACAAGGCGAAAACGGTGGAACGATTTATTTTCTCATGCATGCTCTACACTGAGAAGGACATTAGGTACCAGAGATATTAGTATTGGTCAGTATATATTTATGTGTTATCATGCTTTATTATTCCACTGTGAGTTCTTATTGATAAGTCTTTGATTTACTTTTGTTTATATATAGGATAACAACATCGACGATCTGTATCTTCATGGACTTGTGTTTTCGATTTAGCGAAAATACGGATCCATTATGTTATGGGTTGTCATAATAACTATATGTTTTTAATGTATGATGCAAGAGCTAGTTTATTTACACTCATTATGTAGTACAGATTACTTACTAAATATTTTAGAATAGGAAAAACAATACCCGGCGATTATTAATAAACGAGATTTTATGGTAGTGCAATGCATGTGCATAAAAAAACTCTTATAAAATTTAAAATAAATTGATAAATACAAACAATTTTTTTAATTTTTTTTTGTTGGAATAGGGTTTCGAACTTGTAGCCTTATTTACTTTCCAAAATTTCCATTTGAAAATAAATGTTAATTTTTGCCCTTTGTGGGATTCGAACTCCTGGCATCTTTTTGTATGTAATGGCAATTTTGAAAGTTAGAGGTCGGACCAAATGATGTGATTCTATTCTAATTATTAATAAAGACGTCAACTGGGAGTTAAAACCATACCTTTTCGATTCAAAATCTGAACCTAGCACGTTAGACCACTTGACTAAATTGTCACTTGTATTAAGTATTCCTTGCGACAGATGATGTATTTCATTTTCTTTAGGGTTACGCCCTTTGTTATAATTAATGTCTAACTCATGCATTACACATGATATAATATTGTAAAAACATTGTGTTAATATTTGAATATTGTTAAAGATAGAGTTGTGTTATGCAATATATTTATTTAGATAAATGGATTATGAAGTAAAATTATTATTATCGTTTATGTAAATAATTGATATTATATGGTTTATATATCTTTTTATATATATGAACGGAATTTTTTTTATAATTTTTTAGTATGATTGTGGTATATAGGTAGGGTTGTCATTTTTTAAGTTTTATTAGACAAATTAATGAATGCCACTAGATTGGATTTATAAATATTTCAAATTTAAGATCACATAATTATTTTAAATATGAATTTAAATGTAGAACAATATGATAGAATTGAGAAGAGTTTTGTAAAAAAATGTAGAAATTATGAAATGTGAATATTTGAATGTAAAATGTTGGTATAGGATTACTACGTAGTAACATACGATTTCGAATGTAAGCGAATGAAATATATCGTTATGTGCATCTTGGGTTATGTGCATCTTGGGTTGACGTCTCTTATATTGATATAAGTTTAGGGACTACCTCGAAGTAACATACGAGTCTGAACGTTTCTCATCTAAAAATACAAGCGTGCGTGCTAGGTAGAAAGATTTTGGTTAGTTTGATAAAAATTGAAGAATTTCTTCTCATTTAAACATTGTAAAAAAGACATCTTTTGTTCACTTACTCAAATAAGTAATAGGATTGCTGGGATTATTGAATAACAATTGGTTGGATTAATTTTTTCATATAAAATGTAAATAAGTTGCATAAATGTAAATTAAACAATTTAACTTGGATAGAGTTTTTGGTTTATATTCCAAATTAGAACTCAATATTTCGGAGGAGATCGGTGTCAAACAAGATATGAATAAGAATTGATGTTTCTTTGTTTTCAAAATGGAAAAAAAACCTGTTAGATATTTTGGATGTGTGAAACTTTAATTGTAAATTTCTCTCAGTACACCGAATTGAATTGTTAGGTTTTAAAACTGAGCTCTTTCGTTGGTACAACATGGCCATCTAATTACAATGTAACAATTAGTATGGCAAGTGTACGATTTATATGGTCAATTGCCACTCACAGACATTACAATGGCCTCAATCCCTTATTATCCATCGTTGATTTGGTGGATGATGGTGTTGATGGTTGTCGCAACCTTAACAACCATACCTTACATCATTCGGCCAAACCGTCACTTGTTATGTTTTAAATTAACTATTATAAATGTGGGAATATATACATACACATGCTTTCAAGTTGTGTTTTGTATTATATCAAGTGATTATGGAAGAAGAAACGGCTCAAATGAAGAGAGCGCCTTTTTTTTGGTTTGGACAATGTTGAATTAGGGGAAAACCATTTAGTAAACACTGTCAATATATATCAAATTGGTCTTTGCTTTAGGAAAAACCCTACTTTTTAAGCAATTTAAAGTTTTGAATAATAAGAATGTACAAAAGGCTAAATCCTATTTTGTTTTAACTTTTCTGAATCGGACTGTTTGAAATGATATTCTTTTGAAGATTAAACTTTAGAGATTTAAGAGTTTAACCCTCTTTAAGTAAAAACTGATTTTTTTTTCTTTTTCAATTGTTTTTTAACGAATTTGAACTTTTTTAATTTCTAAAATTTAGAAAATTTTCAATTGAATAAAATTATTTAATGATATTTTGGTCAGTAATAAATACCTGCATTATGCTCAAACACTAGTTCTCCGCTACTATTTTTACTATCCCTTTATTCAGTTATTATTTTACCCACTTTAGTTTCCCTTCTAATATTCACTAAAAGTGACTTGTGCAAAAGCTTCAGTTACAGCATGTATTAAAAGACAATCCATTAACCATAAAATAATAATAATAACAAAAGCAAAATAAATGTTGGAAAATATGAAGTAAACTGCCAAAAAAAAGGTAAAAAATAATTGATATTGAATTTGGGAAGGGGCTGCGCGAACGCGTACACCCTAAAAGCAATATGATAGCCCAATGCATTCTCAAAGTGCTTGAAAACCAGTGGACTAGGCCTGAGCCTTCTTGATCACTCAAAGACCCCATCCAGGTTAGTAATTTTCAATCTACACTACAACTTCTATTTATATTTGCTTGCACCTATCTTTCCATTCAAATTAGTGATGTTGGACTAAACTAATCCAATTAAATACCACTCCTTTTTCCAACCCAATTTTTAACTCCTAATTATATCCCAATTCTCCTCTCTTATGAAACAATTTTTTGAACAGTCACAGTGGTTATAACATATGAATATGAGATCATGAATGAACATAAATTTAGTTGCTGCAAACGCCATACACTATAAAACAATCAATTGATGACATACATATGACTGAATTAGTTCTATCGAAAAATTTATGTATCATTTATGCACTCAGGAAAATCACAAGATTCATCATTGGTTGATCCTACTTAGCAGGCTTCAGACCCTAAACCTCGAACATGTTAATAGTTTTTCTTTTATTGGTTAAGTAATTACAAAACTAGATGGCTAATAGTGTTTTTTTTCTCATATCATACTGCGTTCGATTGTTGGATAAGTAAAGGGCTAATTGTAATTTACCGTTCTCATGCTGCTTTCAGGAACCCTTGCATATATAATTTTATCAAATATACGCATAGTTTGGACATGTACAATGCCTAGAATTAGGTAAACTGATTTAAACAGGATCAGTGTTGCTGAGACCTCAATATTCCTGCTGGTAAGTTAAGGCCTCATTGTGACTACAGAAGACTCATTACCTCTAGCATTGAGTGTAACATTTCCATTTGAAACTTGGTGGTTGCTACATCATATTATATGTGTATCTGTTTGCTTGAGCCACCGTCAAACTTTTGCATATGTGAGGAGAGTTGGGAATGTTCTTGAAACTTGGCAAGGGATGCAATCTTCCTTTGCTGTCGTTGGCCTCGGTGACCTTGTAACTTCCTGGCGTTTCTTTGGACAATCGGTTCTAGTGGTCTTCTGAAGGGAAAAATAGCCATCAAATCAACCCTAGCAATCTCTTTTGGTTTGGAATTGTGGAGTATAAACCATGACAATTTGAACATTTTTAATTGAATGTCATTTGAATCGTAAGGAGACATTTTACTATTTTTGAAAATGTTAGTATAAACTATGACAAATTGAATTGTCATTTGGACAACAATGTTAGAATGAACTATGACAATTTCTTAATTGAACGTGATTCGAACAATAATTCGTTTAATAGTACTTTTCTATTGTTAAGAATTGAAGTTGCTTCAGTCAGAATTGATAAAGGTGGAATGTTTGGAGAGAGCTTAGAGTGAGGACATGTCAGTGGTCACAATGTGGTTTTTTTAACATGGTAATGCCATTAATGTTGGGTCGGGTATGCATTAGTTGTCAGAATGATTTTCCATTAAGAAGATGGCAGTTGAAGCAGCAAGTATATGTTATGAGATAGATGAAGCGGGGTGGAGTTAGTGGAGATGACAACAGTTGTGACATTGAAAAAAGTATAATTAGCTCACTTCCTAACTGAATACCTGAAGAAAAAAATAAAAGAAGAGAGAGGAAATACGTTAAGTATATACTTATTTCTACTTTGTAAATTACTGCTCCATATAATATGTTGGTTCAAGAAATTTGGATATACTTATGAGGGTGCACATGGTCATGTTTTCATAGGTTTGAATGAAGCTATTCTTCTTGTTTTTTGTTATATTTCCTCCCAAGTTGTATGAGTTGCGACTATTGTCAAAATTTATTTGAGACACTAGTTTTACTTCTCATTTCTTGTGAATGAAACTGGTATATATTCAAATGGAAACTAAAATATCAGAATGAGTAACTAATATATGAATTAAACATTTTATCTTGATTTAAAATATATTACAACCTAGATCAAGGACCACGAATTCAGGTGTCAATGTGATATGATGTTCTAGATGTTAGAAATTGGTACCTAAATTCCTTGATGCACATACGGAGGAGGAAGAAGCCCTAAGATGTTGAGGAAGAAGGGATTCGATCAGTGAAAATACCGAACGAGAATTATCGTTCGAGAATTAGGGCATGAAGATTTGGAGCGGTGGAATGTGATTTGTTGATAGGGAGTTCGTTCGGTAGAGAAGCTCCTTCGGAGAAGAAGCAACACGATTGGAAGAATGTCAAACGAAATGTTGACGAGGAAGAAGTCGCAGTGCTTGGAAGGATTTGGAGCGGTGATTTGCCGAATGAATTATTTCATTCGGTGACTTGCCGAACGAGATATTTCGTTCGGTGTTTTGCCGGTCCAAATTTTTCGTGGGTGTAAAAAAAGGTCATAGTCGCTATAGTAATTCATCTTTTCATTAATAGAAATTTTTAACATTAATGGTTCTACGTTAATTTTATACCATGTACCTATACCTCTGTGAGCAAATAACATCTCGTTTAACCATGTACTTTATAAGAAAATGAATATCGGAGTTGACAATGTGCAGGCATTTAAGGTTATTTATTTATATTAAAAATTGGAGTTATTTGAAAGTTGAGCACAAATTTGAAAATAAGAGTAGAAATCATAAAATGTAAGCACTAGAAGGCAAAATGATATTAGAGAATTATTAAACTATCATAAATAATTGTAAGATCATAAATTGAGTTGAGACATCAAATTAAAAATACCTATAAAATATGTAGGGAGAAGCTACGAGAGTTTCGGAAAATCCTTGAATCAACATAGAGTTAAAAGAGCTTCTATTTTACCATTATTTTAGGATGATCCTATGCTTCTTCACACGGGGTTTGTTTAATGAAGAATTGTTTTATTTTTAGCGCCTCTACATTCTAGAGACTTCATCATCTTTTTGTTTTAACTTGCAAGTCTAAATATAGGAGTTTTAGTACTCGTCATAATAATCATATAATTCAACTGTTTTCATGTGAATTACTAGATCCAAACATTAATCAATTTACAACTGCTACAAACTAAGTGCAAACTTGGGCAACATGTTAGGTATTAAATAACAGACGATATTTCAAACTTTGAAAGACATAAATTGCATGTAGTCAACAATTTTCATTTAGTTAAAAACCTTGTCTAAATATTCGATTGTTTATAAAGATAAAAATTTGTTGTCCGATTTAAAATAAAGTTTGAATAGATTCCAATTGGAAAAGGGTCAAATTAGGGGACGTTATCATTTAGGTTGGACGATAATGGAGGAAGGGTAGAGTTGTGCATGCAGAGAAAGGAACAAATGGCGTGATAGTTCGTTTAAAATCTCCAAAAAATGGAAGAGGCCTTCTGCACTCAGGAAATAGAACTCGGTAATAATAGTATAGTGTAGATATGGAAATTTACCGTGTTAACATATGTTAAATAGAAATTTAGTTCCAATTGATTAAAATATAGTAAATCATATGAGTAGAACATTAAGATAAGAATGAAATAGAAATACCAACAAGATGGGAAGTAATGAAAGTGATAATGTCAAGTTATTGGCAAGAACAATAAAGAACAAAAAATGAAATGGAATAGAAACCAAAGTTAAAATTAATTAATATGGTAGCAACGATATTGATAGCTAAAAATAAGAAGCGGCAAATGAATTTGGAAAAGATAAGTTAAATGCATAATAATAAAATAATAAGACCTAGGATCAACCATAAGAACTATAGAGGCAATTAATGGAAAGAATTAAAAGCCGAGAATGTATAAATATAAGACATGTTTATAAGTAGCCTAGGTATGCATTTATGACAGATGTGATTATATTTAATATGTAAGTTATGCGTAGAAAATGTCTTAAGATCATCATAATAGGTTGGAATGAGGAAACACATCCAATTATAGGACCCACTAGAGTATATGCTTGCATATTGAGAAAGAGATACCTTCGGTTAGGACTGTGCCTGAAACAGAAGTTTCGTAAATAGTCTCACATTCATTAGCAATAATTAACATTGATTGTTAGGCGGATGTCGAGACTGGACTCGCACAATCAAAATAGGTCTACTTCAAAATTTGTTAGAGGGGGCATTGTCTTAATTGCATTAGTCAATCTAAATGGACAGTGGATTGATCGAACATTATGCGACATGTGTGGTACAAGTTTTTTTAGGGGTAGGGTTGTATATGTTCCGGGTCCAACATTGGTCACTTGCGGTCAACGGGAAGGACAAGGTTATACATCGTTGATCTTCATTGCCTACCAGGGTTGATTTAATTTGGTAATACACTACCATAATTGTTTTCTAGTTTGTTTGATAGAGCAAGGCTAGATAACCCATAATAAGATTCCTTCAAAACATGGACGAGGTGGTTATTGGAGCCGAGTCCATGTCATAGGAAGTAGAAAAGGTAGACAATCCCTATGGAGAACACAACTTAATGGAGTAGAGGTCGTCAATGCATGCTATAGGATTTCATCATGTTATACGATGATCATGATATAGTGAGGCGATGGATCCTGACGAGGTGCGGAGTGAGAGATACCTGTGGAGGTAGGATCTAGGTCCATTAAGGTTTGTGTGTGTGTGTGTGCGCGCGCGCGCGCGTGTGTGTAAATCTACGGGGTGTGGATGCAAGCGGTTCATACATAGGGATGGAGTCAAAACAATTAATAATAATGTCAAATATAACATGAAATAGTGAACAATCGGCATAAGCCAGTGTTATGTATAAGATATATAATTTATCAGTCGCCAGAACATCGTTATGACCCCCTCCTCATTACAACCCACATGATAGGTTGAAGGAAAGGTACCGATGTTTGGCATGTTCGATGCTGACAAAGACACTTGATTTTGGAAGTTTCAAACCTTAGTCAGTACTTATGTGATCTATTATAGTTTAAACTATTCCGTTGCAAGTTATTTTATTAGAGTTCCGATGCATTCTTTTGTTTTATTTACAGGATACCGATCCAACGATACGTATTTTGGTGGACTTGAATTTTCGGTTTAGTGAAAATTCAAGCTTATTGGGGTGCGTGTTATTACACAGCTAAACCTAGCTCCAATTTCTCACTCCACTTGCTCATGCTGAATACATTATCTAATGATTCGAGCCATTCTACCCTCTGGTTTACGTGACTGACAATGATAGCTCAACCTTTCCTTTTGGGGTGGATATTATCTTTCATATGATGACTCGATTTTCAGTTACGGGTATGATTATGGCTCCATGATTGGTCCCAGTGATCTCTATGTCCTCTAGTGCCTACAATTTTAGTAAGGGAATGAGACAAGTTTGTTGCACCTCCGGTTTGGCATGATCCCCTGTCTGGTTTGGTGCCGAACCGCTTCTGGGGTCTTACTTCGAGCCGAACTCTTACTCATTTCATCCCTTTAGCATTCCATTTTATATCTTTTGGGCTTTCTTAATCGGATTCTCTGTCAGAGTGTGACCCCCTTCGTCTTTTGGATATCCTAGACTGGGATTGCCATTGCGTTCAAATGTTGCAACCAAATAGCTTCTTATCGTCGAGTAGAGTATTCCAAAGTTTTTGAATGTTTCAATTGCTTAAAGTAGGTGGTACCTCTCCAAGTTGGAGTCCGAATTGTTTATATGGGGGATAAATTTTAAGATGATCACATCTTTCAATCCATAGTTTGGATTGAGATGCAGTTTTGACCCAGGCGTATATCCTGATCTCAAGTAACTTTTACGAGTGTTTTGAGTATATTATTTGACTGTGTCAAATTTGTCCATAACATTTCGTCTTGACCTTTTAATTACATGATGACGCTTTTACTATACATTTTCTGATTGTTTCTGTACTCCTTGACGTCTTTTCGTATCCACCATGCTATGGGCAAAAATGCCTCAATATATTATTTTTGATTTTTGTGTATGTTATGTAATTTTTATTGTGTTTAGAAAATAATTGACTTTGGTTTTGTAAAGAAAAGAGATAATTTTTGTGTTTTAAAATGTTTAAATGCCTATTTACTTAAAATTAATTAATCGTTAATGTTAAGAGGCGGTAAATTAAACTTTATACCGTGACCTTTTATTTTTGTGCAAACGCAGCATTTTTGTTGGTTCTTTTTTTAGTGGGAACGGCTGAAATATACCGCCCGCACAACACATTAATTTCTAAGCAGCACGTGACATTTTCTGTGCTGTTGAAAATTCTACACCATTAAACCGTTGCATGTCCTTTTTATCGGAGCTCCAGTACATAGGTAGGGTTCTCTTCATTCAACAAATTCGCTATCTTTCCTGTCGCCACCGCCAGTTAAGTCATCGTCGATGCTCGTCCTCTAACCTGAATCGAAGCTCTTTCGTATGACTATTCTAGAAGTTTCTAGAAGATGAATCCACTATTTCGAAAAAGAATAGAAAGCCTATCAATGGGAACAACAACATGGGATAGTACGTCGGCATTGGATGATTAGATTGTGGAGGTTGAGAAGCCGCAAATCGAGGCCGTCAATTCGGTTTTGTTGGCTCCGAAAGCCGAGGTGATCCGAGTATGTACCCGGCGATCCTGAAGTAGCAGCTTGATTTGTATTGTCTTGCGGTAGCAGCTGGTATATTTTCAGTTATAGATCTTTTTAAGTTATTTTGAGTAATTAAAATAAATTAGGTGAATAATTTAGCATGATAATTAAGATGGCTATTTTGAATAATGTATCTGAAATTGCTATATTTAGACTTGTTTTCCTTAATAAAAATAGTTTATAGTCGATTAAGATGGCTAATTGTTTTGCTATCTTTTTGAATCGTCCTATCATTATAAATGAGAATTGTATGCATACATATATTTAAGTT
The DNA here is from genome assembly GCA_030765085.1 of Allium cepa. Taxonomy (NCBI): domain Eukaryota; kingdom Viridiplantae; phylum Streptophyta; class Magnoliopsida; order Asparagales; family Amaryllidaceae; genus Allium; species Allium cepa. Next base: position 406,120,736 of record CM060938.1, read on the forward strand.
GTGTCATTTATAAAATCTATTTACAAAAGGTGGAGCACATTTTGTATCATAAGAGTATCAAGCATCACTAAAAAAAAGGAAAAATGATGCTGATTAAATGATGGCCGAGATTTGATTCCGTGGTTTTCAAAACTAATTTATGTTTACTAATTGTGCAAATTTATTGTCATTGTTTTTTTCATAAAATGGAATCTATTATTGTTTTTTTTGTTAATTGATGGGTAGCAATTGTATGGAATTGTTTTAAAATCTTGTCCATCTCGCTCAAGATTTTATTTTTTCATGACACATCAAATATCACTTATTTCTCGTTCAACACTCATCTTGTCTACGATACTAAAATCTAATCTGAGATCCAGATCGATATGGATCTCACTTGCAATCGTATATTTTAATCTAACATTTTTTACTTTTTATACGAGCAGAAGCAAAATCGTCCTACAAACTATTTATCATTTAATAACTCTAATTCTTATTTTATATCATGGATAAGGCAAATAATGACTTGTATTTTCTATTTCCATTCATCAATGTTTAAATCAGAAGAATTTCTCACTTACTACCAAATTAGTCTACATAATACTTTCCTAAAAAAAAGTTAATCTTCATCGTTCCATGCTAATCTAGTATGTTGTATTTTTTTTATAATAATTATTAAAAAATCGTAGAAATATGCCCGTTCAAGATCCGAAATCTGCATAGGTTTGTTTCCTAAGACATGATCATTCATTAATCAAAAACTTGGAAGGCAGGATCGTTGTATGAAACAAAAATGATGAATCAAACTGATAAACAGTGACGGCTGTGGGATTTGAACCCACGCCCTTTCGGACCAGAGCCTAAATCTGGCGCCTTAGACCACTCGGCCAAACCATCAGTTGACATTTACGAAATTTCCTCTTTTTCTAGGTACAGGTCAAAATTATGTGCGTGCGCACACATGCTTTTAAGGTGTGCCATTTAAAGAACTGTTTACACCTTTGGAAACACTTCTTTATTACGATTTACGAATGCATTAAACATCGTAGAAAATGAAAAGGAAAAAAAGATTAGAATTGTGGCTCCGAGATTTGAATCCTTGGACTTTCTAACTAAATCCTTAAATATGAAGTTTTAGGCCGCTTGGACAAATCATTCATTTCTATGTTACATTGTATATTTGAATCCACACACTGTGTTTTTAACAAACGAAAATAATGATGTATTTTTTTCATGTTTTAAATGTATGAATAGCAATTTTATTCACACTCATTATTTTGTAACGAGCGGGATTTTTCGCGTTCGAAAATCGACATCCATACTTTACATCGTACTCGAATGCCGCAGATTCGACCGTTCGAATCCGAGTCGTCGGAGCTTATAACCCAATTAAGTAAATAACACAGCGAAAGAAAAAGAATAATACATTGATATACAGCATTGATACAATATCTGATACAACAGATGATACAATAGATATGAATATACATCAGAGATATGATACAATAAAATAGCAGCGGAAAGTAAAAATAGGTAACACCAGCAGTGGAACAAATAACTCTAAAATAGTCCTCCAGAGAGAACTCCAGCAGCAGCTCGATCCAACATCACGATGCACTAAGACAAGCAAATCTCGTCCGCATCCAAAGGCTGAACTAGCTCCAGATAATCTACTAAACCTAGCTATCTGAAAAACCCAACTCTATACTGCCCGTGTGGAAAATAGTGAACACCCAGTGTTTAGGAAAGAAACAATAAACTCCAGGTCAGTCATGAGACTGGTATGAGTAACAAAAACAGTTTATCTTTAACACAATGCAAACGCAGAATCGGAGGAGATTTCTCCTTATGATAGTTAAACATGCTTGATACGCAAATTTCTTTGATATTATTACTATAAGTGCAAAGTGTAGGAAAACATTTCGAAAGTATGATATAAATCTTAGCCAACATAAACATTCCGAACTATGCCTACTATAGCTACCATCTAAACAGTGGTGACCGCCATAAGTAAATGGAAGGTTCTACAACTAAAACCGTACAAGGTGCATATTGTTTTGATTGGATTTCCGACAAATGGTCGGGCAAAGGAACTTCCCAAGTAAAATGGAACGCCTCTGGAGGGACGTCCCCAGATCCTAACCGGATCTCTGCTACACAAGGCCGGGTTACCTCTAGTTGGGTAACAGCTGACACGAGTATGTCATCCCCCGGTTGTAAACAACCTTTATCCGAGGATCTTCTCAACCAATAACCACAAAATAATAAGTTTGTAGCAACCACAAAGTAAGTATCTGGGCTCCATACCGTGATACGCTCATATCCAGAAGGAAATGACATATCCTCAAAGGGCGCTACCCTCAAATAACCTTGCTGCTACGATTCCTGTTTCGACCATAACCGGGTTGTGAGGTTTGACGAAATCACGTCCACAAAGCTATGATTTTCACAAAAGCCACGCTTTGATCAAAAAATGATCAGCAGCACTCAGCATGCCACATTGCCAAATTGGGAGTATATCACTGATAACCTTCAACTACATAACCTCCGAGCTCGTACGTCTCAGAGAAGGGTGTTAAGCTAAGAGAATAAATTCTCCGCCACCAACAGAAATGTATTTGAAAGCAATCTGCTTTATATCTCAAAATGTAATGTCAGACATACAATCCATACGAGTCTGTTCTGGGTTCGAACAGAACAGAAGGCACTTCCAAAGAAGCCCTTGCAATCCGGGTATTCACAATCCCGATCGGACTTCCCATCACTTAGGGAATCTCTATACCGAAGCAACTCAGTGCAGAGACAATCGATAGGTCATCCTAAAGTTCTCACAAATACCCGGTCTTCACCACCGATCTTCAAATGCTATCAATATACGTCGAATCACATATTCGGAATGGGCTATATGACACAAAGGTCATTTCCCGGCTAATCCGAATAGTGAGTGCAACATTTAAAACATATGGATATGGGATTTCAATTAAGTCACAACTTAGTAATTCAAAACTTTCTTTCAAATGGTTTAAACCAATTACCATTTCAAATCTTTTAAACAAAAAGATTTATTTCACAACGTTCACCTAGTTTCACAAAGATTCGTTTTCGGATTTCAAAACAATTCCATTTCAATTGAATTAATTCATTTAAAATCTTTAAATTAGAGATTTAACTTATAGCTTTCAAACCGTTTCCATAACTTGGAAAATCATTTTCATTTTTAACTTGAAATCCCTTTTTAACACAATTTGGAAGTTCACTTCTTATACGAAAGCTTTTATTATTTGAAAACGAATAGTTTCATTTCAGAAAGATCCAATTTTATTTACACGAGTTAAAGCCTTTGAATTTAAATTCGAATTTCCAAATCAATACTTTTAAATTAGTTTAACCCATATAAACTCATTTATAAGTTGAATAGCCTTTCTACACCCTAGTTTCCAAATCATAGAATTCAATTTCAAATATTGAATTCAAATTTAAATCAAAATATTTAAATTTCAAAACTTAGTCAAGTTATTCAAAATAAATTTCATCTTTGAAATTCCATTTCAAAAGCTTTTCACTTTAAACCCAGTTCATTTCCAAAACCATTTGGATTTAAATATTCAAATTTTAAACTGTTTCAAAATTTATGACTTGATCGATTTCCTCGTGAAATCCATATTTGTGTGTGTATAAGTGTGGTACAGGAGTTTAACACAATAGTGCAACATCATTTAATCATCATAGATCAAAACACAGAAATATAGTTGATAAGCGATATAACTATAACGCTTATCGCTCATTCACAGATTCACAGATAATATACAGATGTATCATTAATAAATGAATAAATTATACATAGCACAATCCATAGAACAAAATACCACAGATCAGATAGGGCAATCAATTCAATGCATCTTGCACAATACAATTTTTCATAAATAAGGTCAAGCATTCAATAATCATTTATAAGCAGGTTTAATTAATTGTTTAATGCTAAGTAATTCAATTCATTTTCAATTAAATTAATTACTTATGAATAAATTATCCAATCTTGATTTATTAATTACAAATCAACTGATATAAATTAATTTATCAAACACTTTAATTAATTAAATTATTCTTAATTAATCATATTAATTAAATCAACCTTTAAACTGATTACAAAATTAATTAACCCCTTAATTAATTATTTTAAGGAATTAAATCTTTAATTACTTACCATAAAGTAATCATCTCATAACATTTAATCATTAATTCCAATTAATCTTTGTCATTGAATTAATTTATTTTAATTAATCTTTAATTAATCTTCATTAGTCTCATTTATTAATTTATCCTAAACTAACAACTTAATTAATCCCTTGATTAATAACAAATAATTAGACTCAAATTACTAATCATCATTCAATTTATTACATCCAGTGATTATCTATTAATTAAATCACTTAATTACCTTAATTAATAAAAGTTAATTACTTATTTAATTATCACAAATTATTTAATTAATCATTAATTGCCAATTAATTAATCATTTAATCCTTAATTAATCACTTAATTAGTTAACTATTATTATTTATAAATTAACTTTAAGAAATTAAATTAAAATCTTATGTTTAAATTGATTAGACACGAGATTATAATTATCAATTTCTATTTACAAATTTATTTAACCTTAAGTTATTTATTTAATTACAAGTATAAATTAATTATATTCTTACTTTACTTAATTAAATTAATTAAACACTTAACCACTTTTAGGTTAGAAAACCATTCAAATTAAAAACTTTATTTATTCACAACTAAGTTTTCAGACTAACTTGAAGTTGTATTTAAACTTTGATTTAAAGTCTAGTTCAAACCTTGCTTAAAACTTTAAAATTTGAGTTTAACTTACAAAACACAGGGACAGGTTTTAGTTAAGCCTGTATAAAACATTTATACTCGAGCCAGTGCCACTATACTTCGAGTCGAACCCCCAAAGTCTTCGAGTTGTACTCGAGGAAAGCACGAAGATAACCCAGACCAACTTCTTCTTCACCAACCAGAAACCCACTGACGTGTACACGACCCAGCATATACGTGCACTCACCCACGGTGGTGCTTCGGCACCAGAGTCGATCACCAACAAGTCCACGGTCGGTCCCCCTTCGATCGCAACAGCCATACGCCCAAAACGATCGCGAGAACAAAAATCAACATACTAGAATTCGAAAACGAAACCTGGAACAGAAAAAAACAACCATCACCAAAACCTAGAACAACGCCTAACTCGCCGCCTAGACCACCAGAAAACTCGAAACTTAGACCAACTATTCGGCGTCAACCCCTCTACCATCAATCAAAGGCACGAGCAACTCGATCGCACGAGGATGACGATCAAATCCAAATTTCCTGACCCTATAAAACTAGGGTTACGAACTGGAAACTGCCCGCCGCTGCCTCCACGGTGAACGTGAGCACCTTCGGTCATTTTTCCTACCATCTTCATACGCTCCTCCATCTCCACTAGCAACCCCGACCTCAATTGAGCCTCCAATCGCCTGCACTTGATCGAAGTCCATTTTTCGATCAACCCATAACTGCTCTCGAATCACGCACTTAAAAATCGTCAAACAAGGCTTAAAAATCCTATTTTTTATAAGGATTCGAGTTATATGATTGAAGTAGCAAATCATTGCATTCGAAATTTAGCAAAAATTAACACTTCCCTGTAAAAATAAATTTTCCCGATGCTTTAAAATACTAAACTGCTAGAAACTATTTCCAGATCTTAAATCAAGTAAAAACAAACTCGTTTTGTTTGAACTTCGGAGTCAAATGATGATTAAATGGAGTGAATGTTGGATTTCTTAATGATTTTCTACCCTAAAACCAAAAACAGAGAACATAGTATGTACAGACATATTTATATATGTATACAGTGTTAAATCTGGAAAGAACACTCAAACCAAGCACTATCTAAATCATGAATCATATATACACAAATTTAATTTAACTTAAATCTTGAAATAGGTTGTTTACTCGCCTGATTAAGAAATGGACAGAGCTACTTCTTTGAACCAGGCTTTGAGCTTGCTAACTGAAGCTTCTTGACTCTGATTTGTATTGATTTTTTTGATGTTTTAATTGAAGATTGTTTTGAATGAACGAACCATAGATACATGGATTGATATATAGGAGATGATGTATATAAAGAGAAGTATGCCGTATATTGTTTGTACAATAAACATGCTGAAGATGCTTGAATTAAATGCATGAGGTATGTTGCATTTATTTCTTTGCTGATTTGATGCTAGAGATGTGGCATTAATTGCCTTTTACTTGCCTACACATCTATTACAGGCGACATACTTTATGTTTGCTTTGGTTTTGTTTAAGTGTACTTAATAAATTTGTCTTGCATATATTTTATTTTGTTTCTTTCTTTTGCTTTACACTTTGAAATATGCATGAGTTCTATGATGTTAGATTTTAGTTAATATGTTTACTTTTACTTGAATATATTTTTTGCTTTTCCCTTGCTTTGTCTTCTTACTTTAAAATATAAATAAAATTCTATAGTTAATATGTTGTTTGAATTTAGCAAATTTGTTATCCTTATATTTTACATACATGAGTGTATTTCAAACTTAAATTTTTATTTCTTATTTTACATTTGCAATAAAATAAACACACACATTTTTATTTGAATTTAAAGATGCCCAAATTAATTTACCAATAAATTTCACAATTTTATTCAAAAATAAATTTAATTATTCATTTAAACTCAATTAAATCCAGGATCGTTACATATTTAGTACATGGTTACAAACTGAACATTTTAAAATAGGATAAAATACAAGGCAATTATTAATAAACGAGATTTTATGGCACGTGCATTGCACATGCATTAAAAAAACTTATAAAATTTAAAATTTCTACTAGTTTTGATAAACAATAAACTAAAAATAAAGAAAAAATTGTAATTGTTCTGTTGGAACAGAGTTTCAAACTTACAAGCTTGTTTACTTTTCAAAATTTTCAATTGAAAATAGATACTAATTTTTGGTTTTTGTGGATTCAAACTCCTGATCTCTTTTTGCATATAAGACAATTTTGGAAGTTTCCCGTTGGACCAAAATGTTGTGTTTCTGTGCCAGTTATTAATAAAGATGTCAATTGGGACTTAAAAAAATTCCTTTTCAATTCAAAATTTGAATCTAGCACCGTAGACTAAATTGACACTTGTATTAAATATTGTTTGTGATTCATTTGCTTTGAAATTATGCCCTTTGTTATAACTAATGTGTAACTCATGCATTGCACATGTAATGTTGTAAAAACGTTGTATTAATATTTAAATATAGGGCCGTCAATGGATACTCGAAAAATCCGAAATCCGTCCACATCCGCATTCGAAAAGCGGATATATATCCGATGTCCGGAAAAGCGGACGCGAATACGGATACGAAGACATCCGCATTCGAAAATTATCCGTCCGGTTTTTGTCAAGATTATAATTCAAATTATGTGTATTTTAGTGTAGTGAAAAACGTTTGTTTTTTTTTAATTTAGTAGTTTATAATATATACACTTAACGCTTTTTAACTGCTCAACATGGTTTTGGATGCAGATGCGGATATGACACTATCCGTATCCGAAAGCATCCGTTGACAAACCTGTTTAAGTATTTTTAAAGATAAGAGTTATGTTATGCGATGTATTTGTTTAGATAAATGGATTATGAAGTAAAATTAATTTTATTGTTTATGTAAATAATTGACATTATGTGATTTATATATCTTTATCTATATACATGAAAAAACAATTTTACAGTTTCTTAGAATGAATGTGGTATGCAGATAGACAAGTTAATGAATGTTACTCGATTGAATTTATTAATATTTCAAATTTAAGATCACTTAAATATGAATTTAAATGTAAAACGATATGATAGAATTGAGAAGAGTTTTGCAAATAAATGTAGGTATAGGATTGCCTCGTAGTAACATTGAGTCTGATTGTAAGGAAATGAACATATATCGAATGTGCATCTTGGGTTGACATCTCCGAAGCTGATATAAATTTCGGAACTACCTCGTAGTAACATACGAGTCTGAATGTTTCTCATCTAAAAAATACAAGCATGCGTGATAGGTAGAAAGATTTTGGTTAATATGATAAACTGGTAGAAATTGAAGAATTTCTTCTCGTTTAAACGTTGATAAAAAAAATCATCTGTTATCACTTACTTGAAAAAAAAAGTAAGAGGATTGCTGGGAGTATTGAATAACCATTGGTTAGATTATTTTATTCATATAAAATGTAAGTAAGTTGCATAGAACTATCAAACAATCTAGGATGATTTCTTTTTATGCTTCTTCTCCCATTGTTCTCCTTCTTCCTCTACAAAACCCCTCCATCCTTTCGCTCTCTTCTTCCCCAATTCCAGCAGATGCAGCCCCCGCCCATCGGCTGCCCATCCTGTAGTGGGAAGAGAAGCTCCCCAGGATTCAATAATCATTCAAATCGAGCCTGTTTTTTTCTTAATTTCTTTCGATTTGACCTATTTCCTCCACGTCTCCTGCTACACGCCTGGCGAAGCATGTGCTCTGTCGACTTCCATTAAGGTAAGTTTATTTCCTTTCCAGTCGTCTCTTCTACATGTATTTTCGTCGCAAGGTAAAAGTATTGCATAAAATATCTCTATTTTGGCGTTATTAAATAACGGTTGGCTCACAGTTGAAAAAATGTTTAGATGTAAAGTTTCAAAAATCAGGCGTAGATGGATTGAGAAAGAGTTCTCCTGTTTTCTGTTGAATCAAAACAGACCATTGAGGTTATACAACAGGCTAAATTTATAGCATAGATAATTTTTACAAGCAAATAATCTGAAAACAAAAATTGTAAACATAGGCTGTATGACCGTCACATGTGAAATGTCATGAACGAGGAACTGAAGATTTGCTCCGTTTAAAAAGGCTGAAGAACTATGTTTTTGCACTAAAATATCTCTATTTTGGAATTATTAAAGAATGGTTAAAAGGACATTCTTATTTCTGCTATTTCTCTTCGAGGTACTGAGCTATCAGTTAAATGAAAACTAAGTCTTATTTATGTTTTGATGGCTGAAAGGTAATTACTGTGACTTTAGTTGTCTGTGAGGAGTTTGTATATGTTTTGTAATCTAATATGTATTTGTTTTCAGTTGTAGCATAAGGGTGTCATTTGGTGAAATAGCTTGCATATGAATAATCTAGAAGTTGAAGAGTAAGTTTCGTATGCATTTGTTATATGACTTAACTAAGCTCATTTTTTATTTCCTGCTAAATGAAATTTAAATGTTCATAGCTCATATACAGGTTGATTAACCAGTTTGACTATGTTTTTTGTTCGGAAGACAATTGGACTTAAAGGTGGTAAAAACCCTCAGCTTAATAAAATTTTATCAACAGGAGGTAATACTACGTTTTTCTTCTTCCATTCTTTAACATGAACATGTAGCTTTTAACATGATACAACGTTGCATCACATTATATTCAGTAAGTTAGACTATTTTTTTGTACCTTATATCTTTGTATGCAGTACGTACAATAACATTACATAATTATGACATTCATTGGGTTAAGGCTTTGAAATCTATCATATTTCACTTTTTCAACCATTTTGTTATGTTAAAAAAAATGATTTTCAAAGCTAAGTGCACTATCTTCTCAATTGGACAGCTAACATCCTAACATATTTGATATAAGATTAAGTGAAAATAATACATGTACTCACTGCTGCTACATCACCAATTAAGTTATTTTTTGGCCACTTATTAAGGTTCGTTGATGGTGCTTAGCATATATGCAGTACCCTTCAAACATGTCATCAGACATTAGAAATGATGACTGCCATGCAATATAAGTACTCTTACACTATTAGTCCGGTATCAACAATATTAAATGTTGTATGTTTAGGGAAAGAGGTATATTATAGAGGCTGCTGTGGTGGAGATTAACACGTAAATATCTCTCCTGGTCAGTATGTAGAAAGGTAGTAAACAAAGAAGAAAATTGTTTTACATGCTCTAAATGCAACAAAATTGTTGCCACATCCGTTAATAGAACAGGCCAGCCTTCTACAATACAACAATTAATTTACATTCAATGACTACCAAGTAAATATGAATATATATTGTCTAACAGTGGAAGTTTTTAATCGTACTGGATCTGCCACCATCATAGCTTTTGATAAGAACGCAGCATGCTTAGTTACACAAGATGTGGGTACCCCAAAATTAATTTATACTATATTTGCACTTGCAATAACAAATTATTCTAACAGGAACAATGTTGTAGTTCCACTAAATTTGTATAAATTTCAGTTTTAAATATCAGTGCTTGGATTATATGACATTTGTGATTTTATTCAACTAAACTAATTATTCATACTCAATAACTATGACTATTTTTAGTTTATGATATTCCTCAATATGGTAGTTAGGCCATATGTACTTTCAACTGCATTAGTACGTAGAATGATGAAGACACCACCAGATATAAAACACCGTTAAACCTTTGTGGTATGAAAGTGTTCATAATTTATGGAAAATTGCTCTGTATTTATTAGGTACTTTAATATTACAACATGATATTTGCATAACATTTCGCAAATTCCTTTGTCATTGGCAGTTAAAATTAAAGCGCGAAACTTGATTGATTTTTACGTTCACTTCTGGTTAGAGTATCTATTTATATATATTATATAAAATTAATGTATAATTATTATTTAGATTGCTTTTACTAATCAATTTCATGTAAGCTGTAAATTATAGAACAAATTTATTCCAACTTTATGCAGTATCAAATTAGATTTTATGGCTATACCCACATCATAAATTATGGCATTTTTTCACTATTTGTGTTTTTTTACTCATACAAAAAAAACTACTACTTATGTTCTATTAAATGATTAAAAGGTGGGACTTCGGATCAGTGAACTTTCTTAACTATTATGCCATGTAGGAAAAAATGTTGTGTGTTAGACAAAATATTGTAATATAGGCCAACAGGGTTGGCGCAATTGGTTGATGGTTCCGGACTGCGTGATCGAAAGTCACGAGTTCGAGCCCCGAAACTGACAACCCTGTAACAAGTACCCGAAGTATGTGTTTGGCAGGCGCATACTTCCCTAGAGTTTACAAGCGAAGCTTGGTTCTCTAGGTAATTCAAAAAAAATATTGTAATATAGTTTTTCTTCATTCCCACCCAGTACTTATCAGTTAAAAAATATCATGAATACGTATTTGCTACATGACAAAGTAGTCGCACACGCTAAATATCATTTCAAACATATCATAATTATTCTTCTGTTGCCTTTTTGATAAGGGAAAAAATATCACACAAGCAGCTGCAAACGAAGGAAGCTTTTTTCCTTCAACTCATCAACCACAGATTTGCGCATTAAAAATTAATTTTGTGCCACTCTTCCTTCTGCGTAGGTATATAATTTAAATACTTAAATGGACAGCGATGTTCAAAAAATGACAGTGAAAACACAGTAGCATGAAGTTCAATATGTCTCCTAGCTAATGCACATTGTTAGTATGATGAAATTACATTGTTGGTTTAACTTTAACAGAAAAAACAACGTAAACTAAAATTATAGTAGACACACGGTAAATAAATGCACAACCTAAATTTAAACAGTGGCACAGAGCTGCTAATATACAAAAGTTGGCACTTATTATTATTGTTCAATCTTACAATTTTCCAATTATTTTTGACGAAAGTTGGCACTTATTATTATTGTTGAATCTTACAATTTTCCAATTATTTTTTACGATAACATATGTGCCATGTCATGGCAAAGGAAGCAGTGGAGAGATTCAACTACCATATGAAGCTAGATATTCACTTTAGTGTAATCGCATTAATAGTTGTATTGATAATTAACTTACATATTTGCTTTATTGAAAACAACACGCAAATATCTTCATATGCATTAATTTTTAGCAGGAATCACCTGTAGATAATTTTAATTTTGCGACATAAATTCAGTCAATAAAATTTAATGTATATTTGAGCTTCAAGCCTTCAAGTTTCAAAATGTACCATAAGTCTATTTCCGATGTTGAAGGGTACGTAAAAGGGGCACGTATAATTCGATTAGCGGACGTCCAACTATTATTAGTTTTTTAAAATAACACTATATGACTTGTTTCCGAGGAAATACATTAAAAAGAAATGGCGAAAATACAATTGACTATATATGATTTTTTATAATCATAAGGATGAATGTCAAAATCTCTTCTTCTTTTGTGTAATCTTTATACTCTTTCCTTTAACTTCTTTGATTACAAACCAATCCAAAATGAAAGACTATAAAATATTAATAAACATTGAAGTAAACTACCTTTTTCAAAAAAGTTTGCTCTCTTGAGGGGTTTTCAAGCACTCGAATTTCATTGTTGTTCACTGAATCGTAGCTATAATCTCATTGGTGTTAGCTGTTAAAATGATTATTGTGTTTATATCAGAAAGTAATTTTTATAGCCCTGATTGCACTTAAACGCCAGCTCTGTCCCTAGTATATCTAACAATGGTGCAATACTACCAAAACAAAAATTGTAAAGCAATATTACATAGGAAGACGGAAAATATAGTAAAGTGAATTTGATTATCAAATAGAAATTTTGCTTTCCATTCTTTAATTAAAAAAAAATTGCAATTCTACTGCTTGTAGTGTTTCATAATCATTGCCTACAACACAAACTACTTTAACAATATGTTATTGAATAATATAGTAATTTTGAAGAATGTCGTAAATGGTTAGAAGTAAATATATTTCTATGCAATTATGAATGCATATTTTTCTTATTGCTGTTTGTCCTTTTTCCTATCTCAAAGAAATGTACCACACTTACCAAAAGCAGCCAAAAACTATATAGTAACGACATCATCTACATTCTAGGATATATTTTTAAGTCAAAAGTTCATATTACCATGATATTCTTCTCAAAATTAGCCTCCAAATTTCTCATTCACATAACGATAAGTCTCCCCACATGGATTTGATTAATGCAGTAGAGGTCTGCTAATATAAGTAAAGGTTGACCTGTATTCAGACAAACGAAATGATGTGAAAGTCAAAAATATACAATGGAGATGAATTTTCAAACATTCTATGAAATTACTCTACATTCTCATAAACATAAGGTTGAAATAACAAAATATTTTAAACGTAGAATACATTGCCTCTGGAATCAGAATTCATATATCGATAAAACTGATATTAAACAAAGTTCTTAAAGTAAGAAAAACTGCACAGTTGTATTTTAGTAAATTTCATTAAACAAACCCCTTCTATAAGCATAACTGCATATGTCCTAGTGAATTTACAGGACAAAGCTATTGACTCAAATTGAAATCAAACAAAGTTCCCGTTGCAAATTTTTTTGGAGAGAATCTTTACTTTCTTTCTTAAAAATGATGTCCAAGCAATTTTTTGTCTGTACAAACCCATAAATTCTTAGTACGATTTGTATTAAAATTTGCTTGTAAGGAAACTCTTAAATCTAAATTTACTTGTCAAATAATCCACATCTTAAATTTAAAAAGATGCTTAGTTTCCAACCAGTCAATCTATTTTTGTTTTACATCAGTAAAAAAACTGCCAAGTGAAAAAATATTAGTAAAATATAGCTTGACCGAGTCCACATTTTTAAAGAAAAGAAAATATCTGAATTCATATTCTCTCATCTATCCACATGGTAAAAGGTAAGAATGAGCAAGTAAGAAAATTACCGCCAAAAATCACGTTCTTTTTTACCCCCAATGAAGTTTAAATAGAAATTGGCAACCCAAATTAATTTATATTAACACATACTAATAGGATATGCAATAGATGAAAAATTCTAAATAATGCTTTTATGTATAAAGTGGGTTTAATTCAAAGAATGAAAAGTTCCCATCAAATTATACATGTTATTTTCAACTGAACTAATAATAAATTTAGTTATTATTGAAGATAATTAAACAATGGAGTAGTTATATTCACACATGCACATATAAGTCTTCACACAACTATAGATATGAGCTCGAATGGAACTTAGCAACCTTGGTTAATTTATGTTAGTGCCTGACCAAGTAGCTTGAAAATACTAAATATATATGGATGTGTTAATGTGTAAACTGGGCTGAATCCACGAATTATAGAGTCACAATACCAATCCATATTCTTTAAAATGAGGCACCATAAATAAAAGTAGTTGTAGTTGTTGATAATTAAACTATTGGCATGATTTTATCCATCAATATGCAAACAAATTTTGATATTGCTCTTAGAAATTCAAACTTGTAAATTGTGTAGATGTGTTTGTGTTATGCAACCATCCAGGCTCGTGTAGTGTAAAATATGAAAATCGTTCCATATGTAAATTATACACAATTTTTTTTACTTTTATAAAAACTTAAATCCAATTCAGTATGGTGTATAAGATAAAACTTTCTAACACACAATTTATAAGTCAAATTTTGGAAATAATACGACAAAGAATGGAAATAAATTAGTAAATAAATATAATAGGAATAAGATAAAATGCAATATATTAGGAATAATATAAAGTGGCAATTAGTGAAGCACAACTTAATTTCAACCCACCTTCTCTTAATCAAACGTTTCCAGTCACCCATCTAAAATTATTTTTGGCAAATTTTTTCAAAATTTTTACATTGAAATCTGCATTAAATTGCAACTATATTTGAGGAAAAATTCCTAAAATTGCAAAAAAAAAGCAAATATTCATAGAATTTTTGCAAAAAATCACATGTTTACTGCAAATATTTGTAATCAAAATGGCATGTTGAATTTTTTTTTTGATTGATTTAATAATTTTTCTACGTTTAGTTGAAATGAAGGTGAATCGAAAGATAAATTGAAGAAAATAGTGGTGTGGCATGTCAATTTTCGTTGTTTTCCTATAATTCATGCTAGTTTCAATGAATAAGGGTGTAATCTATAATAATTAATTGAGACGAGATTTTACCTGTTTTTTAAAATTTTAGGCGAGTTTTGCAAAAGTTCGCTAATATAATGGCACATAAATTAGGAATAAGATAAATGTACATATAGGTTTTGATAACGCTTGACTATTCCAAATCAAAATTTAGTCAAGTGTATTAAATTGCAATATACTTAGAACTTAATCATGCCATGTATAAAAATATCCATGAGGTAACTTAAACACAATTAAATTAATTTCTTTACGAAATTCAGTTATGCCACTAATATAAAATTCTTAGTGTTATCATGATTATTAAAATTCAATTTCTTATGGTATATAATATCAAAATATATAACATGTACAACTACTATAGAAGTTTGATCTTAAACCAAAATGAAAATATAAATAGCATGTAAATATAATAGGAATAACATACCAAACAATTTATTAGGAATGATATAAATACATACATTAAGGATATTATAACTATATTACGAATAAGATAAAATACAAATAATATTAGGAATAATATAAAGTGGCAATTAGCGAGACACTCTTATTTTGAAACTTAATTCAAACTCTCTCAACCAAACATTTCAAATTACCCCCTATAACTATTTTCAACAAAAAAACAAATTCAATTTTTTTCACAATTGAAATCTACACTAAATTGCGATTATATCTAAGATTAATGGAAAAAATCGAATCTTTTTCTCAAAAAATTGCACTTTTCGCTACAAATATTTTGGAGGAAAAAAGAAGATTATCTTTGTATAGAAATATTTGCAGAAAATAGAGTAAAGATTTATGGAATTTTTGTAAATGTTTGACGTTTTCTATGAATACTTACAGAAATCAAAATGGTGCTGCATTTAGAAGAAATATATGTGTAGTGAAAAATGAACTGAAGAAATTATCGTATTTCATGTAGATATATCACATTTTTGCATGATTTATGCGTGTTTTAAAAAGTAAATTCATAATTTAAAAAATTTCTTAGAAGAAGGATTTTACCAATTTTAAAACTTTCTAGAGGTGTTTCCCAAAAGATTCCTAATATAATGATATAAGTCAGCAATAAAGAATGGCTTTTCATGTGAATTACGGTACCTGGGATTGAGCTAATCCATATCCTTCTTCGGGAGTGAAACAATCCCTTTGACCTTGACTTTAAGAAATATATGATATAAAGTAAGAATTACAAAATGTGCAGTTATTTAAGCTATTTCAATAATTGAAATTCAATCAATAAAAAATTTTGATGCCTCATATACTTTTAGAGCATTCAAAATATTTCATGCATTATATGGCTTACCAAAATACTACACATTTGAGTCTACAAAAGATCTTAGCACAAGCAAAAATAGCTAAAGATGGGAAATATGCCAAATAAAATCGAAGATCTATTGACTGTAAAAAATAGATAACGAAATTGGGAAAAGATAAAAGTCACCTAAATCACCGATGTTTGGTTGAGATCTGAATCGTCGGGATAATCAATCCAGTGCGATCTCCAGTTCGTCGCTTTGTCGATGTTTAATTCGCCAGCAAAATTGACCTGACATCGTCGCGTAGTGAAATAATCTAGCAGATGCTGAAATTTAAACTCTTCTGACCTCAATAGATGAGAAGATTAGGGGTGCTGGTTGTTCTGGAATGAAGACATTAGACCCATTAACTTGACCTGATTTGACTTGTGAGATGGGGAGATGTGAATAGATTGTGAAATTCTTAATTCACTGATTTCATCTAGAATCTTCAACTATGAGCCTGGGGGGTGGTGGCCGGGGAAGGGTGGTATATTAACCCGGCTTTGCGCTTGCGCAAAACGTCTAATTGACTATTCAATTAATATTGACCATTGAATTAATTGACTATTCAATTCATATTGACTATTTAATTCATATTGACTATTAAGTGTCTTTCTAGTTAGTTAATGAAGCTAATTAATGAGCCTTACAGGATAAGGAGTGAGGGTTAAGACCTGGCCTGGCCTAAGGCTCAATGTTATTGAGATCGGGACACTTCGCCATAGCCTTGGGGCCATGGCTCGCTCCCCTCTTGCTTCGCTTTCATTCAACTTTACACATAGAGCGGAGTGAGTGCAAAGACCCAGCCGGCCAGGCCAGGTCTTCACCCTCACTCCTTATCCTGTAAGGCTCATTAATTAGCTTCATTAACTAACTAGAAAGACACTTAATAGTCAATATGAATTAAATAGTCAATATGAATTGAATAGTCAATTAATTCAATAGTCAATATTAATTGAATAGTCAATTAGACGTTTTGCGCAAGCGCAAAGCCGGGTTAATATACCACCCTTCCCCGGCCACCACCCCCCGGGCTCATAGTTGAAGATTCTAGATGAAATCAGTGAATTAAGAGTTTCACAATTTATTCACATCTCCCCATCTCACAAGTCAAAACAGGTCAAGTTAAACAACCGAAACCAAAGACGTCTGATTGGAGATAGCAGAATCGACCCAATTATCGAGGTTCCAGAGGTCTTTTTCCCTTAGGGCACCGAGGGGGAAAAGTACCTAATCATGAAAGTTGTCGTGACAAGATACAAATCCCTGTAAAGGGATAGGAATTTTCCCGAGGGAAAAGCTCTCCCGAACAATTTCGGTATTTTTGCAACAAAGCAAATCAAAGTGATCATTTTTGGTCCCATATTGCTATATACTTAAAAGATAAGTTCGATGTGGTTACTATACCCTGATCGGACAACTATAAAGACACTATCTCCTAATCATCAATGTTTTAACAAAAAATGCGTTATAACGCATTTTTACCCATCCGTAGCCTATCACTCATGAGGCATCAAAAACTCCAGTTTTTTCTAAAGAAATATGATGTCTGATATTCTTTGCTAGTTGATCGGCTGCGCCTCACTAGCCTAGATTTCTCCTCAGGCGTAGTTTTCGTCTACTTCGTCTTCGTTCAGCTGTGTCTCACTTAGTCTTTATTGACTCTTGTAGAAAAGAGTTATAAGAAGAGATATAAGAAGACCAAAGTGATGTTTATTCTCATGGCTAAAATTTTAAAGTTCATGACTAAAGAATGAAGATGGACTCAAGTTTGATCTTTCAATAGCGTGATCCACTAGTAAATACCTCGCTTATTTTAACAGAAAACACAAAGTTTAACTTTTATTTAGATACTAAAATAGGGCAGTCACATAAAAAACACGTTTTGTCAAACATCCTTCATAAATTTCCAAATGCACTCGTTGTCCGGTTACTTCACTATAATGGGTCTAATGTCTTCATTCCAGAACAACCAGCACCCCTAATCTTCTCATCTATTGAGGTCAGAAGAGTTTAAATTTCAGCATCTGTTAGATTATTTCACTACGCGACGATGTCAGGTCAATTTTGCTGGTGAATTAACCATCGACAAAGCGACGAACTGGAGATCGCATTGGATTGATTATCCCGACGATTCAGATCTCAACCAAACATCGGTGATTTAGGTGACTTTTATCTTTTCCCAATTTCGTTATCTATTTTTTATAGTCAATAGATCTTCGATTTTATTTGGCATATTTTCCATCTTTAGCTATTTTGTTTGTGCTAAGGTCTTTTGTAGACTCAAATGTGTAGTATTTTGGTAAGCCATATAATGTATGAAATATTTTGAATGCTCTAAAAGTATATGAGGCATCAAAATGTTATTATTGATTGAATTTCAATTATTGAAATAGCTTTAAAAACTGCACATTTTGTAATTCTTACTTTATATCATATATTTCTTAAAGTCAAGGTCAAAGGGATTGTTTGCACTCCCGAAGATGGATATGGATTAGCTCAATCCCAGGTACCGTAATTCATATGAAAAGTCATTCTTTATTGCTGACTAATTTCCATTATTATCTTACATTCTTATCCAATAGCATCCGAGAAGCTAAACTGTGCTAACCAATGTTGAAAAACAAATTAATGCAACGTGTATTCAGCTTTTATTATTATCTCCTATGTTCAAATACCATATATTTAGATAAATAATTTATTACATGTAATAATATTTGATATCTTATGTAGAATTATTGATGATTTTATTCAATCGGATACGGACGTGGTCATACTAGGAACAAACCTTTTACACCCTAAATCATTGATTTTGTGTACTTGACAATCAAGATAAATATTTGACACAATCAAATATTTGTACAAAACTGTAGGCCATGCCACTACAAGCGATTTTTTTGTAGAATTTGTCCATTTTCATTGGTTTGACAACGAGGACGGTAAAGTTGATGATTAGGAGATTTAGTCCTGGTGATACTTTCAACTTCAGTTCCTGCATTTTAAAATATCCATTGGCTTCGACTATGATTTTATTCATTTTAAATTTATCAATTATTTTGAAATTCAAATTAATAGCTGAAGTTTCTCTTGAGGCGTCTTATCTGCTGGATGTTTTATCCCAACTTTATTTGAACACTAATCTTCCTTGAAATTATGTTCGTTTCAAGTTATAAACACCACAAAACTTAGGCTTGCAGTTTCACTGTGAGAATTTTGAAAGTTTGAAGATTGGGTATCTCATATAACCTGACTTTGGTCCCTTTTTATACGCTTTGTATGTGTTTGAATGATCTAGAATTGATTATGCTGATTGTTGTTTATAACTATTTGAAAACGAAGTTTTGCTGTAATTAGGTTGAGGGACTGATATTCTTTGGTTGTTATTTGTATTCCATTATATACATTTGTTTTTCAACCATCATCTTTTAATTGGGCAATATTATTGAACAATTTTATAAATCCCCAATTTAAACTGCACTTATAATATGTAAGGAATAATTCATAAGCAAATATTGGATCAGTATTTAATTGAAACCTTTGTCTCATGATAGTTAGTGTATGGTAAGTTAACATTTACACATCTTCCTAGGAAGCATGAACATATTATACATTCATTCGATTAACAATATAATTGCGGACTAGATGAGTATGTAACCTAATTATGCCAGTGAAAGAACATCTATTTTGATTGTAGGCGATATCTACGACTTTTTTAGTCGTCTATGATACGAAAATAATAACTATGTGCTTGAAATAGTTTTTTAACATCTAATATATTTTGATAGCTTGACAACAAAATATATTTTTAGATTAATTCTACACAGAAAACTCACTTTTACTAAGATTTGAATTATGTTAAATAATTAATAAACATGGTATGAATCACTGTGAAATTAAGGTCTTTATGTCTCATGACAGTTAGATCTTTATAGTTATTTAATATGTGCACATATTACTTGGACGATGTACACAATATGCGATCCTTTATCTTTGAATACTATTGATCAACGCAATGAACTCTTACCTTGATCATGCCAATGAAAATTTAGTTTGCTGGTTTCTAATCTGTGGTTGTTCTTTCCTATTTTGTTATGTTGTCTACGTAAAAATCGAATTTTCAATTAGTGGTTTCTTTGTTTAGTTTCTGATTGTTGTGTTAGAATGATTGTGGCCTCCATCACTGATGTTCTTAATGTAGCCCGGGACTAATTTCTGGTTGTTTTGCAAAATTTGGTTTCCATATCCAAGGATTAGAACCCCAAATCAGCAATTTGTGTGTGTTTATTTTTCTATCTTAAGCAGTGTATGTTTTCACTAAACTTTTACACATGACTTAATAATAGGATTGATATGTAGCTTCCTGCTAATAACTATGATTGCTAGAATACACAAATTTCCAAGGTATGTTTTAATTTGGACTTTAGTTTGTAGTTTCATACTGTGAATGCCATAAGAAACTAGATTTTATTTTTTACAGCATTAAGAAAATTTTGTGGATATTTTTATATATGAGGCATGAAATAATTTCTCCAAGAAATTAATTTGATTGTTTTTGAGTCACCTTGTGATTAATTTTTTCAAAAAGAAAATAAAATTTTGCTCATATGTTAAAGCAGGTAGAGCTGATTGTATTTTATCTTATTTTTGTCTCTTTATTTTTTTTGATTAGTATTTTAACACCGAGACATAGAATATCTGCTAGAAATTTTTATTCTATGTATGTACAAGTATAAGTTTTGGATTTTCACTTTCTTTAGTGGCAGCAAAAATTCATAGCCATACACGCGCACGCATATACACGCACACACACACACACACATATACGTATACATACATACATACATATGTATATATATGTGCGTGTGTACATACATATATGTATATATACGCATGTACATACATACATACATATGACATAATTCAATTTTAAATAATATATTGGACTACTGGCCCTATTCATTAATTTTCGATTTTCCATAGTAAGAGTTATATTAGAACTTCTACATTGATTTATCTTATCCCTAGGAAAGGTTGATTTATATCATTCCTAATATATTGTATTTTATCTTATTCCTATTATATTTACATGCTGTTTAAATTTTCATTTTTGTGGTTTGTTTTTTGAAATTAGACTAATATATATAACAGTAATAAATTTATGGACTATTAGCCCCTTTCATTAACTTCCAATTTTTAGTACTCGGATGTTGTATTAAAACATATATGTGGATTTATCTTACTTCTAATATATGTTTATTTATACCATTCCTAATACATTGTATTTTATCT
The DNA here is from genome assembly GCA_030765085.1 of Allium cepa. Taxonomy (NCBI): domain Eukaryota; kingdom Viridiplantae; phylum Streptophyta; class Magnoliopsida; order Asparagales; family Amaryllidaceae; genus Allium; species Allium cepa. Next base: position 406,142,267 of record CM060938.1, read on the forward strand.
TACTATTATTATATTTACTTACAGTTTATCTTTTCATTTTTTTGGTTTGTATTTTAAAATTAAACTTACACAATAGGTGTATATGCTAGATATTTTGTTCTTACCACTCAGAGTACTCTTTTAAGCTCTATATCACTAGGAAATCTATGGGCATTCTGATATATGTGGCATGATAGAATTTCATGACGAAAATAGTCTAATTATATGTATTTGGCATGATCTAAATATGAATAATATATTGCATCCAATTAGGAATAGTCAAGGGTTATCAAAACCTGTCTGCGCATTTATCTTATTCCTAATATATGTGCATTTATATTAGGAATCTTTTGGGAAACACCTCTAGAAAGTTTTAAAATAGGTAAAATCCTTCTTCTAAGAAATTTTTTAAATTATGCACTTACTTTTTAAAACACGCATAAATCCTGCAAAAATGTGATATATCTACATGAAATACGATAATTTCTTCAGTTCATTTTTCACTACACATATATTTCTTCTAAATGCAGCAATATTTCAATCCACCATTTTGATTTCTGTAAGTATTCATAGAAAACGTCAAACATTTACAAAAATTCCATAAATCTTTACTTTATTTTCTGCAAATATTTCTATACAAAGATAATCTTCTTTTTTCCTCCAAAATATTTGTAGCGAAAAGTGCAATTTTTTGAGAAAAAGATTCGATTTTTTCCATTAATCTTAGATATAATCGCAATTTAGTGTAGATTTCAATTGTGAAAAAAATTGAATTTGTTTTTTTGTTGAAAATAGTTATAGGGGGTAATTTGAAATGTTTGGTTGAGAGAGTTTGAATTAAGTTTCAAAATAAGAGTGTCTCGCTAATTGCCACTTTATATTATTCCTAATATTATTGTATTTTATCTTATTCGTAATATAGTTATAATATCCTTAATGTATGTATTTATATCATTCCTAATAAATTGTTTGGTATGTTATTCCTATTATATTTACATGCTATTTATATTTTCATTTTGGTTTAAGATCAAACTTCTATAGTAGTTGTACATGTTATATATTTTGATATTATATACCATAAGAATTGAATTTTAATAATCATGGTAACACTAAGAATTTTATATTAGTGGCATAATTGAATTTCGTAAAGAAATTAATTTAATTGTGTTTAAGTTACCTCATGGATATTTTTATACATGGCATGATTAAGTTCTAAGTATATTGCAATTTAATACATTTGACTAAATTTTGATTTGGAATAGTCAAGCGTTATCAAAACCTATATGTACATTTATCTTATTCCTAATTTATGTGCCATTATATTAGTGAACTTTTGCAAAACTCGCCTAAATTTTTTAAAAATAGGTAAAATCTGGAAGGATTTTACCTGAATCGAAGCTATAAATATAATGATAATGTATTTATACCGTGACCTTTTATTTTTGTTTCAAGTTGGATAGCTAGTTTTATACCGTGACCTTTTATTTTTGTGCAGATGCAGCATTTTTGTTGGTTCTTTTTTTAGTGGGAACGACTGAAATATACCGCCCGCACAACACATTAATTTCTAAGCAGCACGTGACATTTTCTGTGCTGTTGAAAATTCTACACCATTAAACCGTTGCATGTCCTTTTTATCGGAGCTCCAGTACATAGGTAGGGTTCTCTTCATTCAACAAATTCGCTATCTTTCCTGTCGCCACCGCCAGTTAAGTCATCGTCGATGCTCGTCCTCTAACCTGAATCGAAGCTCTTTCGTATGACTATTCTAGAAGTTTCTAGAAGATGAATCCACTATTTCGAAAAAGAATAGAAAGCCTATCAATGGGAACAACAACATGGGATAGTACGTCGGCATCGGATGATTAGATTGTGGAGGTTGAGAAGCCGCAAATCGAGGACGTCAATTCGGTTTTGTTGGCTCCGAATGCCGAGGTGATCCGAGTATGTACCCAGCGATCCTGAAGTAGCAGCTTGATTTGTATTGTCTTGCGGTAGCAGCTGGTATATTTTCAGTTATAGATCTTTTTAAGTTATTTTGAGTAATTAAAGTAAATTAGGTGAATAATTTAGCATGATAATTAAGATGGCTATTTTGAATAATGTATCTGAAATTGCCATATTTAGACTTGTTTTCCTTAATAAAAATAGTTTATAGTCGATTAAGATGGCTAATTGTTTTGCTATCTTTTTGAATCGTCCTATCATTATAAATGAGAATTGTATGCATACATATATTTAAGTTGTGTCATTTATAAAATCTGTTTACAAAAAGGTGGAGCACATTTTGTATCATAAGAGTATCAAGCATCATTAAAAAAAAGGAAAAATGATGCTGATTAAATGATGGCCGAGATTTGATTCCGTGGTTTTCAAAACTAATTTATGTTTACTAATTGTGCAAATTTATTGTCATTGTTTTTTTCATAAAATGGAATCTATTATTGTTTTTTTTGTTAATTGATGGGTAGCAATTGTATGGAATTGTTTTAAAATCTTGTCCATCTCGCTCAAGATTTTATTTTTTCATGACACATCAAATATCACTTATTTCTCGTTCAACACTCATCTTGTCTACGATACTAAAATCTAATCTGAGATCCAGATCGATATGGATCTCACTTGCAATCGTATATTTTAATCTAACATTTTTTACTTTTTATACGAGCAGAAGCAAAATCGTCCTACAAACTATTTATCATTTAATAACTCTAATTCTTATTTTATATCATGGATATGGCAAATAATGACTTGTATTTTCTATTTCCATTCATCAATGTTTAAATCAGAAGAATTTCTCACTTACTTCCAAATTAGTCTACATAATACTTTCCTAAAAAAAAGTTAATCTTCATCGTTCCATGCTAATCTAGTATGTTGCATTTTTTTTATAATTATTATTAAAAAAATCGTAGAAATATGCCTGTTCAAGATCCAAAATTTGCATAGGTTTGTTTCCTAAGACATGATCATTCATTAATCAAAAACTTGGAAGGCAGGATCGTTGTATGAAACAGAAATGATGAATCAAACTGATAAACAGTGATGGCTGTGGGATTTGAACCCACGCCCTTTCGGACCAGAGCCTAAATCTGGCGCCTTAGACCACTCGGCCAAACCGTCAGTTGACATTTTCGAAATTTCCTATTTTTCTAGGTACAGGTCAAAATTATGTGCGTGCGCACACATGCTTTTAAGGTGTGCCATTTAAAGAACTGTTTACACCTTTGGAAACACTTCTTTATTACGATTTACGAATGCATTAAACATCGTAGAAAATGAAAAGGAAAAAAAGATTAGAATTGTGGCTCCGAGATTTGAATCCTTGGACTTTCTAACTAAATCCTTAAATATGAGTAACAAAAACAGTTTATCTTTAACACAATGCAAACGCAGAATCGGAGGAGATTTCTCCTTATGATAGTTAAACATGCTTGATACACAAATTTCTTTGATATTATTACTATAAGTGCAAAGTGTAGGAAAACATTTCGAAAGTATGATATAAATCTTAGCCAACATAAACATTCCGAACTATGCCTACTATAGCTACCATCTAAACAGTGGTGACCGCCATACTTAAATGGAAGGTTCTACAACTAAAACCGTACAAGGTGCATATTGTTTTGATTGGATTTCCGACAAATGGTCGGGCAAAGGAACTTCCCAAGTAAAATGGAACGCCTCTGGAGGGACGTCCCCAGATCCTAACCGGATCTCTGCTACACAAGGCCGGGTTACCTCTAGCTGGGTAACAACTGACACGAGTATGTCATCCCCCGGTTGTAAACAACCTTTATCTGAGGATCCTCTCAACCAATAACCACAAAATAATAAGTTTGTAGCAACCACAAAGTAAGTATCTGGGCTCCATACCGTGATACGCTCATATCCAGAAGGAAATGACATATCCTCAAAGGGCGCTACCCTCAAATAACCTTGCTGCTACGATTCCTGTTTCGACCATAACCGGGTTGTGAGGTTTGACGAAATCACGTCCACAAAGCTACGATTTTCACAAAAGCCACGCTTTGATCAACAAATGATCAGCAGCACTCAGCATGCCACACTGCCAAATTGGGAGTATATCACTGATAACCTTCAACTACATAACCTCCGAGCTCGTACGTCTCAGAGAAGGGTGTTAAGCTAAGAGAATAAATTCTCCGCCACCAACAGAAATGTATTTGAAAGCAATCTGCTTTATATCTCAAAATGTAATTTCAGACATACAATCCATACGAGTCTGTTCTGGGTTCGAACAGAACAGAAGGCACTTCCAAAGAAGCCCTTGCAATCCGGGTATTCACAATCCCGATCGGACTTCCCATCACTTAGGGAATCTCTATACCGAAGCAACTCAGTGCAGAGACAATCGATAGGTCATCCCAAAGTTCTCACAAATACTCGGTCTTCACCACCGATCTTCAAATGCTATCAATATGCGTCGAATCACATATTCGGAATGGGCTATATGACACAAATGTCATTTCCCGGCTAATCCGAATAGTGAGCGCAACATTTAAAACATATGGATATGGGATTTCAATTAAGTCACAACTTAGTAATTCAAAACTTTCTTTCAAATGGTTTAAACCAATTACCATTTCAAATCTTTTAAACAAAAAGATTTATTTCACAACGTTCACCCAGTTTCACAAAGATTCGTTTTCGGATTTCAAAACAATTCCATTTCAATTGAATTAATTCATTTAAAATCTTTAAATTAAAGATTTAACTTATAGCTTTCAAACTGTTTCCATAACTTGGAAAATCATTTTCATTTTTAACCTGAAATCCCTTTTTAACACAATTTGGAAGTTCACTTCTTATACGAAAGCTTTTATTATTTGAAAACGAATAGTTTCATTTCAGAAAGATCCAATTTTATTTACACGAGTTAAAGCCTTTGAATTTAAATTCAAATTTCCAAATCAATACTTTTAAATTAGTTTAACCCATATAAAATCATTTATAAGTTGAATAGCCTTTCTACACCCTAGTTTCCAAATCATAGAATTCAATTTCAAATATTGAATTCAAATTTAAATCAAAATATTTAAATTTCAAAACTTAGTCAAGTTATTCAAAATAAATTTCATCTTTGAAATTCCATTTCAAAAGCTTTTCACTTTAAACCCAGTTCATTTCCAAAACCATTTGGATTTAAATATTCAATTTTTAAACTGTTTTAAAATTTGTGGCTTGATCGATTTCCTCGTGAAATCCATATTTGTGTGTGTATAAGTGTGGTACAGGAGTTTAACACAATAGTGCAACATCATTTAATCATCATAGATCAAAACACAGAAATATAGTTGATAAGCGATATAACTATAACGCTTATCGCTCATTCACAGATTCACAGATAATATACAGATGTATCATCAATAAATGAATAAATTATACATAGCACAATCCACAGAACAAAATACCACAGATCAGATAGGGCAATCAATTCAATGCATCTTGCACAATACAATTTTTCATAAATAAGGTCAAGCATTCAATAATCATTTATAAGCAGGTTTAATTAATTGTTTAATGCTAAGTAATTCAATTCATTTTCAATTAAATTAATTACTTATGAATAAATTATCCAATCTTGATTTATTAATTACAAATCAACTGATATAAATTAATTTATCAAACATTTTAATTAATTAAATTATTCTTAATTAATCATATTAATTAAATCAACCTTTAAACCGATTACAAAATTAATTAACCCCTTAATTAATTATTTTAAGGAATTAAATCTTTAATTACTTACCATAAAGTAATCATCTCATAACATTTCATCATTAATTCCAATTAATCTTTGTCATTGAATTAATTTATTTTAATTAATCTTTAATTAATCTTCATTAGTCTCTTTTATTAATTTATCCTAAATTAACAACTTAATTAATCCCTTGATTAATAACAAATAATTAGACTCAAATTACTAATCATCATTCAGTTTATTACATCCAGTGATTATCTATTAATTAAATCACTTAATTACCTTAATTAATAAAAGTTAATTACTTATTTAATTATCACAAATTATTTAATTAATCATTAACTGCCAATTAGTTAATCATTTAATCCTTAATTAATCACTTAATTAGTTAACTATTATTATTTATAAATTAACTTTAAGAAATTAAATTAAAATCTTATGTTTAAATTGATTAGACACGAGATTATAATTATCAATTTCTAATTACAAATTTATTTAGACTTAAGTTATTTATTTAATTACAAGTATAAATTAATTATATTCTTAATTTACTTAATTAAATTAGTTAAACACTTAACCACTTTTAGGTTAGGAAACCATTCAAATTAAAAACTTTATTTATTCACAACTAAGTTTTCAGACTAACTTGAAGTTGTATTTAAACTTTGATTTAAAGTCTAGTTCAAACCTTGCTTAAAACTTTAAAATTTTAGTTTAACTTACAAAACACAGGGACAGGTTTTAGTTAAGCCTGTATAAAACATTTATACTCGAGCCAGTGCCACTATACTTCGAGTCGAACCCCCAAAGTCTTCGAGTTGTACTCGAGGAAAGCACGATGAAAACCCAGACCAACTTCTTCTTCACCAACCAGAAACCCACTGACGTGTACACGACCGAGCGTATACGTGCACTCACCCACGGTGGTGCTTCAGCACCAGAGTCGATCACCAATAAGTCCACGGTCGGTCCCCCTTCGATCGCAACAGCCGTACGCCCAAAACGATCGCGAGAACAAAAATCAACATACTAGAATTCGAAAACGAAACCTGGAACAGAAAAAAAACAACCATCACCAAAACCTGGAACAACGCCTCTAACTCGCCGCCTAGACCACCAGAAAACTCGAAACTTAGACCAACTATTCGACGTCAACCCCTCTACCATCAATCAAAGGCACGAGCAACTCGATCGCACGAGGATGACGATCAAATCCAAATTTCCTGACCCTATAAAACTAGGGTTACGAACTGGAAACTGCCCGCCGCTGCCTCCACGGTGAACGTGAGCACCTTCGGTCATTTTTCCTACCATCTTTATACGCTCCTCCATCTCCACTAGCAACCCCGACCTCAATTGAGCCTCCAATCGCCTGCACTTGATCGAAGTCCATTTTTCGATCAACCCATAACTGCTCTCGAATCACGCACTTAAAAATCGTCAAACAAGGCTTAAAAATCCTGTTTTTTATAAGGATTCGAGTTATATGATTGAAGTAGCAAATCATTGCATTCGAAATTTAGCAAAAATTAACACTTCCCTGTAAAAATAAATTTTCCGGATGCTTTAAAATACTAAACTGCTAGAAACTATTTCCAGATCTTAAATCAAGTAAAAACAAACTCGTTTTGTTTGAACTTCGGAGTCAAATGATGATTAAATGGAGTGAATGTTGGATTTCTTAATGATTTTCTACCCTAAAACCAAAAACAGAGAACATAGTATGTACAGACATATTTATATATGTATACAGTGTTAAATCTGGAAAGAACACTCAAACCAAGCACTATCTAAATCATGAATCATATATACACAAATTTAATTTAACTTAAATCTTGAAATAGGTTGTTTACTCACCTGATTAAGAAATGGACAGAGCTACTTCTTTGAACCAGGCTTTGAGCTTGCTAACTGAAGCTTCTTGACTCTGATTTGTATTGATTTTTTTGATGTTTTAATTGAAGATTGTTTTGAATGAACGAACCATAGATACATGGATTGATATATATGAGATGATGCATATAAAGAGAAGTATGCAGTATGTTGTTTGTACAATAAACATGCTGAAGATGCTTGCATTAAATGCATGAGGTATGTTGCATTTATTTCTTTGCTGATTTGATGCTAGAGATGTGGCATTAATTGCCTTTTACTTGCCTACACATCTATTACAGGCTACATACTTTATGTTTGCTTTGGTTTTGTTTAAGTGTACTTAATAAATTTGTCTTGCATATATTTTATTTTGTTTCTTTCTTTTGTTTTACACTTTGAAATATGCATGAGTTCTATGATGTTAGATTTTAGTTAATATGTTTACTTTTACTTGAATATTTTTTTTGCTTTTCTCTTGCTTTGTCTTCTTACTTTAAAATATAAATAAAATTCTATAGTTAATATGTTGTTTGAATTTAGCAAATTTGTTATCCTTATATTTTACATGCATGAGTGTATTTCAAACTTAAATTTTTATTTCTTATTTTACATTTGCAATAAAATAAACACACACATTTTTATTTGAATTTAGAGATGCCCAAATTAATTTACCAATAAATTTCACAATTTTATTCAAAAATAAATTTAGTTATTCATTTAAACTCAATTAAAATCCAGGATCGTTACATATTTAGTACACGATTACATACTGAACATTTTAAAATAGGATAAAATACAAGGCAATTATTAATAAACGAGATTTTATGGCACGTGCATTGCACATGCATTAAAAAAACTTATAAAATTTAAAATTTCTACTAGTTTTGATAAACAATAAACTAAAAATAAAGAAAAAATTGTAATTGTTCTGTTGGAACAGAGTTTCAAACTTACAAGCTTGTTTACTTTTCAAAATTTTCAATTGAAAATAGATACTAATTTTTGGTTTTTGTGGATTCAAACTCCTGATCTCTTTTTGCATATAAGACAATTTTGGAAGTTTCCCGTTGGACCAAAATGTTGTGTTTCTGTGTCAGTTATTAATAAAGATGTCAATTGGGACTTAAAAAAATTCCTTTTCAATTCAAAATTTGAATCTAGCACCGTAGACTAAATTGACACTTGTATTAAATATTGTTTGTGATTCATTTGCTTTGAAATTATGCCCTTTGTTATAACTAATGTGTAACTCATGCATTGCACATGTAATGTTGTAAAAACGTTGTATTAATATTTAAATATAGGGCCGTCAATGGATACTCGAAAAATCCGAAATCCGTCCACATCCGTATTCGAAAAGCGGATATATATCCGATGTCCGGAAAAGCGGACGCGAATACGGATACGAAGACATCCGCATTCGAAAATTATCCGTCCGGTTTTTGTCAAGATTATAATTCAAATTATGTGTATTTTAGTGTAGTGAAAAACGTTTGTTTTTTTTTTAATTTAGTAGTTTATAATATATACACTTAACGCTTTTTAACTGCTCAACATGGTTTTGGATGCAGATGCGGATATGACACTATCCGTATCCGAAAGCATCCGTTGACAGACCTGTTTAAGTATTTTTAAAGATAAGAGTTATGTTATGCGATGTATTTGTTTAGATAAATGGATTATGAAGTAAAATTAATTTTATTGTTTATGTAAATAATTGACATTATGTGATTTATATATCTTTATCTATATACATGAAAAAACAATTTTACAGTTTCTTAGAATGAATGTGGTATGCAGATAGACAAGTTAATGAATGTTACTCGATTGAATTTATTAATATTTCAAATTTAAGATCACTTAAATATGAATTTAAATGTAAAACGATGTGATAGAATTGAGAAGAGTTTTGCAAATAAATGTAGGTATAGGATTGCCTCGTAGTAACATTGAGTCTGATTGTAAGGAAATGAACATATATCGAATGTGCATCTTGGGTTGACATCTCCGAAGCGGATATAAATTTCGGAACTACCTCGTAGTAACATACGAGTCTGAATGTTTCTCATCTAAAAAATACAAGCATGCGTGATAGGTAGAAAGATTTTGGTTAATATGATAAACTGGTAGAAATTGAAGAATTTAAACATTGATAAAAAAAATCATCTGTTATCACTTACTTGAAAAAAAAAGTAAGAGGATTGCTGGGAGTATTGAATAACCATTGGTTAGGTTATTTTATTCATATAAAATGTAAGTAAGTTGCATAGAACTATCAAACAATTTAGGATGAGATCTTGCATTGAGATTTTGGCTCATATTCCAGATTAGAATTCAAAATTTCGGAGGAGATCAGTGTCAAACAAGATATGAATAAGATGTTTCTTTTGTTTTCAAAATGAAAAAAAAAAGGCCTGTTAGATATGTTGGATGTGAAACTTTAATTGTAAATTTCTCGCAGGACACTGAATTGAGTTGTTAGGTTTTAAAACTGAGCTCTTTCTTTAACACAATAGGATCATCTAATTACACTGTTACAATCAATATGGCAAATGTACGATTTATATGATCGATTGCCGCTCAGAGACACATTGCAATGGCCTAAATCTCTTATCATCTATCGTTCATTTGGTGGAGGGTGGTATTGAATGTTGCCACAACCTTAACAACCCTACCTTAGATCATTTGGCTAAACCATCACTTGTTATGTTTTAAATTGGTTTACTTTCTGTGATAAATGTGGGAATATATGCATGCACATGCTTTCGAGTTGTGTTTTGTATCATATCAGGTGATTATGGAAGGAGAAACTATTTAAATAGAGAAAGTGACCTTTATTTTTGGATTGGGCAAAGTTGAATTATTACGGGGAAAACTATTTAGTAAAGTGAATAAAATTATTTAATGGTATTTTGGTCAGTAATAAATACCTGCATTATGCTCAAACACATATTATCCGCCACTATTTTTACCATTCATTATATTCAGTGATCATTCTACTTTCCCTTCTAACATTCACTAAAGGGGACTTTCAATTACAGCATGTATTAAAAGACAAAGCCCATTAACCATAAAATAATAATAACAATATAAAAAGGAACATGAATGGTGGAATATCATGAAGTAAAGCTAAAAAAAGGTGAAAGAATTGATATTAAATTTGGGAAGGGGCCGCGCGGACGCGTACCCCCTAAGCAATAAATAATGACGTCCACTCTTCCACTTGGGAAGATGGTAGCCCAATGCATTCTCAAAGTGCAATGAGAACCACTGGACTAGGCCTGAGCCTTCTTGATCACTCAAAGACCCCGTCCAGGTAAGTGCTTTTCAACAGGCACTACAACTTCTATTTATACTTGCATGCACCTGCCTTTTCACTCAAATCAGTGATGTGGGACTAAACTAACCCAATTATAAGTACCACTGCTTTGCCCATTTTAATTTTAAACTCCTAATTATATCCCAATTCTCCTCTCTTCTGAAACAATTTTTTGAATAGTTACTGTGATCATAACATATGAATATGGGACAACGAATGAACATAGATTCAGTCGCTACAAATACGATACACCGTAAAACGATCAGTTGATAGCATACAAAAGACTGAATTAGTTCTATTAAAAAAATCATGTATCATTTATAGACTCAGGAAGAAAATCACAAGGTTCATCTCTGGTTGATTCTATTTAACAGGCTTCACAACTTGGATATCGAACCTGCTAATAGGTTATTTATTTATTATTTTTATTTTTTGGTTAAGTAAGTGCAAACTAGAGGGCTAATCGTGTTTATTGTTCACGTCATACAGCTTTCGATCCCTGGATAAGTAAAGGGGTAATTGTGGTTACCGTTCACGTCATGCTGCTTTCAGGAACCCTTGTTTATACAATTTTATCAAACATGCACATCTATAGTTTGGACATGTACTATGCCTAGAACTAAATTAACTGATTTGAACAGGATCAGTGTTGTTGGGATCTCAACATTCCTGCTAGTATGTGAAGGCCTCATTGTGACCATAGAAGACTCGTTAGCCCTGGCCTTGAGTGTAACATTTCCATTTGAAGCTTTGTGGTTGCGACATCATCTTATGTGTATCTGTTTGCTTGAGCCACTGTCAAACTTTTATCTATGTGTGGATTTCGGTTTAGCACTCCATTGGGTTAGGAAGAGAGTTGGGTATGTTCTTCTTGAAACTTGGCAAGGTATCCAATCTTCCTTTGTTGTCACTAGCCTCAGTGACCTTGTAACTTCCAGGTGTTTCTTTGGACAATCGGTTCTAGTGGTCTTCTGAAGGAAAAAATAGCTATTAAATCAACCCTGGCATCTCTTTCAGTTTGAAATTGTGGAGTATAAACCGTGAAAATTTGAACGTTTTTGATTGAAAGTCATTTGAATCATAAGGTGAGATTTTACTAGTGTTCAACAATGTTAGAATAAACTATGACAACTTTTTAATTGAATGTCATTTGAACAACAATGTTAGAACAAACTATGACCATTTCTTAATTGAATGTCATTTGAACAATAATATGTTTAATAACACTTTTCTATTGTTAAAAAAGGAGTTGCAAGGTCGGAATTGACAAAGGTGGCATGTTTGAGAGGCTTAGAATGAGGACCTGTCAGGGCCGGCGATTTGGTTTTATTTAACATGGTAAGGCCATCGATGTTGGGTCGGGTATGCATTAATTGATGGAGTGATTTTTCGTTAAGAAGACGGCAGTTGAAGCAGCAAGCATATATTATGAGATAGATGAAGGGTTGGTGGAGTTAGTGGAGATGACAACAGTTGTGACATTGAAAGAAGTATATGAGCCCATTTCCTAACTGAATACTTGAAGAAAAAAAGGAAAAAAAAAAAAAGAGAGAGAGAAAGAGAGAGGAACTATGGTAAGTATATATTTACTTTTACTTTATGAATTACCACTGCATATAATATGTTGGTTCTAGAAATTTTGATACACTTCTTAATAGTTGTTGAGTTATGAGATTGTGCATTGTCATGTTTTCTTTGGACGAATGAAGGAATTCTGCTTCTTCTTTATTTATACTAGGACGAAACCCGTGCTACGCACACGGTTTATTTTTACTCTTTGTTTAAAGTTTGATTTAGAAATTTGATTATGTCACTATGCATAAATTTTTTCCAAAAGTGAAAATCCATGCAACCACATGAAGTGATATGAATCATGTATTTTAATAAACTCGGACGTGATATTAAGAATAATATTAATCAATAGTCTGTGTATATAGGATTTGCTATCATAATTTTGTTTGGGTGAACACTATACATATAGCAAAACACAACGTAATTTCAGCACCACCCCAAGTGAGCTGTCATATATTGTATTGCATAATATAAGCATATGAATTATTCTCAGTATGTTTAAGTGTATGTATTGCGTAATATAGATTAATGATTTACTATTACTAAATCAATGTGGACATATACACGCATACATAATCAAACGTAAACAAAGCACAAATTCATATTTACCCAAAGAATAAGATCCAGTAGATGTCAAAATAGAGAAATCAAGTGAATGACTCATACAAATTAATTGTTCAAACATAATGTCTCCAGGGCAAAGTATGCCCAAACCTGATATCGTAGATAAATAATTTAAATGCAGATAAAATGGTTCACCAAAGAAATTTTGATTAAAACATTTTAATAATCTGTACTCTATCATCAGGGAAGTCCAAATATCCAACCCTTCGTTATTTTGGAGACTTCCAAGGTGTATAGGGATATAATTCTTACTTATGAGCTTCATAATAAAGAGATTACAGAGCAATTATATAATCCTTGGAGGTTTCAGGTACGCAGCAATGAACACATTATGAGGGGCATATAGTATGAATCTGCAAAGGAAAGAAAAATGAAATTAATCATTACCATTTCAGAATAGTTGATTGCAAAAACCAATTTGATAAAGTGGCAAAAACCAAATAAATCAGTTGCACATAAAATTTGATCAGTACAATGTAAGTTTTGCTTCCTTATATTTTTCCATTTAATTATTCACTTTTGAAATTCGAAAGAAGATGATTCAAGTATCATAGTGGTGACACTAACCTTTTATAAAGAAAAATATCTTTTTACCTGTTAGGAATTTATCTCAATGGAAATGCAATTGGTGGGTATGATCTACAAAACGCAGTTCATTGCTAGAGTATATGAACCTGTTCTATAAGCCCAATTACCATGTTATTGAATTTTTACAACCATCTAACTGTGATATGAATTCTAGCTTAGAAAAAGGAAATGAAATTTGTCAAAGCGGGAAATATTGAAATTGCAATAATGAGGAGAACCTGCACCAATTTACCAAATATGGAGGTTGCATTTGCATAAGTACATTGGAGAATTGATAGGATAAAAGTAAACCAACAGCTAGCAATCAAAGGTTATTATTGAAGATTGTAAGTTGAAGAAGGATATAATTTCAGCTTATCATCAATTTTGCTCACCCCACAAGTTGGGCCTCTGAATATCAACCTTAGCATATGAAACATGTGGTTTATGATAAAACATGACACATTTTGAATATCAACCTTAGATTTATGTTTATCACCATATGAACACTCCATGCAATGAAAAAAAGTAAATTAGAAATAATATCCATTTGCAGACAAAGAACAATAGCACAAATTGACATAATACTCAAATCTAAATTTACTTGTCAAATAATCCACATCTTAAATTTAATAAGATGCTTAGTTTCCAACCAGTCAATCTATTTTTGTTTTACATCAGTAAAAAAACTGCCAAGTGAAAAAATATTAGTAAAATATAGCTTGACCGAGTCCACATTTTTAAAGAAAAGAAAATATCTGTATTCATATTCTCTCATCTATCCACATGGTAAAAGGTAAGAATGAGCAAGTAAGAAAATTACCGCCAAAAATCACGTTCTTTTTTACCCCCAATGAAGTTTAAATAGAAATTGGCAACCCAAATTAATTTATATTAACACATACTAATAGGACATGCAATAGATGAAAAATTCTAAATAATGCTTTTATGTATAAAGTGGGTTTAATTCAAAGAATGAAAAGTTCCCATCAAATTATACACGTTATTTTCAACTGAACTAATAATAAATTTAGTTATTATTGAAGATAATTAAACAATGGAGTAGTTATATTCACACATGCACATATAAGTCTTCACACAACTATAGCTATGAGCTCGAATGGAACTTAGCAACCTTGGTTAATTTATGTTAGTGCCTGACCAAGTAGCTTGAAAATACTAAATATATATGGATGTGTTAATGTGTAAACTGGGCTGAATCCACGAATTATAGAGTCACAATACCAATCCATATTCTTTAAAATGAGGCACCATAAATAAAAGTAGTTGTAGTTGTTGATAATTAAACTATTGGCATGATTTTATCCATCAATATGCAAACAAATTTTGATATTGCTCTTAGAAATTCAAACTTGTAAATTGTGTAGATGTGTTTGTGTTATGCAACCATCCAGGCTCGTGTAGTGTAAAATATGAAAATCGTTCCATATGTAAATTATACACAATTTTTTTTTACTTTTATAAAAACTTAAATCCAATTCAGTATGGTGTATAAGATAAAAATTTCTAACACACAGTTTATAAGTCAAATTTTGGAAATAATACGACAAAGAATGGAAATAAATTAGTAAATAAATATAATAGGAATAAGATAAAATGCAATATATTAGGAATAATATAAAGTGGCAATTAGTGAAGCACAACTTAATTTCAACCCACCTTCTCTTAATCAAACGTTTCCAGTCACCCATCTAAAATTATTTTTGGCAAATTTTTTCAAAATTTTTACATTGAAATCTGCATTAAATTGCAACTATATTTGAGGAAAAATTCCTAAAATTGCAAAAAAAAGCAAATATTCATAGAATTTTTGCAAAAACTTACATGTTTACTGCAAATATTTGTAATCAAAATGGTATGTTGAAATTTTTTTTGATTGATTTAATAATTTTTCTACGTTTAGTTGAAATAAAGGTGAATCGAAAGATAAATTGAAGAAAATAGTGGTGTGGCATGTCAATTTTCGTTGTTTTCCTATAATTCATGCTAGTTTCAATGAATAAGGGTGTAATCTATAATAATTAATTGAGACGAGATTTTACCTATTTTTAAAAATTTTAGGCGAGTTTTGCAAAAGTTCACTAATATAATGGCACATAAATTAGGAATAAGATAAATGTACATATAGGTTTTGATAACGCTTGACTATTCCAAATCAAAATTTAGTCAAATGTATTAAATTGCAATATACTTAGAAATTAATCATGCCATGTATAAAAATATCCATGAGGTAACTTAAACACAATTAAATTAATTTCTTTACGAAATTCAATTATGCCACTAATATAAAATTCTTAGTGTTATCATGATTATTAAAATTCAATTTCTTATGGTATATAATATCAAAATATATAACATGTACAACTACTATAGAAGTTTGATCTTAAACCAAAATGAAAATATAAATAGCATGTAAATATAATAGGAATAACATACCAAACAATTTATTAGGAATGATATAAATACATACATTAAGGATATTATAACTATATTACGAATAAGATAAAATACAATAATATTAGGAATAATATAAAGTGGCAATTAGCGAGACACTCTTATTTTGAAACTTAATTCAAACTCTCTCAACCAAACATTTCAAACTACCCCCTATAACTATTTTCAACAAAAAAACAAATTCAATTTTTTTCACAATTGAAATCTACACTAAATTGCGATTATATCTAAGATTAATGGAAAAAATCGAATCTTTTTCTCAAAAAATTGCACTTTTCGCTACAAATATTTTGGAGGAAAAAAGAAGATTATCTTTGTATAGAAATATTTGCAGAAAATAGAGTAAAGATTTATGGAATTTTTGTAAATGTTTGACGTTTTCTATGAATACTTACAGAAATCAAAATGGTGGATTGAAATATTGCTGCATTTAGAAGAAATATATGTGTAGTGAAAAATGAACTGAAGAAATTGTCGTATTTCATGTAGATATATCACATTTTTGCAGGATTTATGCGTGTTTTAAAAAGTAAGTGTATAATTTAAAAAAATTCTTAGAAGAAGGATTTTACCTATTTTAAAACTTTCTAGAGGTGTTTCCCAAAAGATTCCTAATATAAATGCACATATATTAGGAATAAGATAAATGCGCAGATAGGTTTTGATAACCCTTGACTATTCCTAATTGGATGCAATATATTATTCATATTTAGATCATGCCAAATACATATAATTAGACTATTTTCGTCATGAAATTCTATCATGCAACATATATCAGAATGTCCATAGATTTTCTAGTGATATAGAGCTTAAAAGAGTACTCTGAGTGGTAAGAACAAAATATCTAGCATATACACCTATTGTGTAAGTTTAATTTTAAAATACAAACCAAAAAAATGAAAAGATAAACTGTAAGTAAATATAATAATAGTAAGATAAAATACAATGTATTAGGAATGGTATAAATACACATATATTAGAAGTAAGATAAATCCACACATATGTTTTAATACAACATCCGAGTACTAAAAATTGGAAGTTAATGAAAGGGGCTAATAGTCCATAAATTTATTACTGTTATATATATTAGTCTAATTTCAAAAAACAAACCACAAAAATGAAAATTTAAACAGCATGTAAATATAATAGGAATAAGATAAAATACAATATATTAGGAATGATATAAATCAACCTTTCCTAGGGATAAGATAAATCAATGTAGAAGTTCTAATATAACTCTTACTATGGAAAATCGAAAATTAATGAATAGGGCCAGTAGTCCAATATATTATTTAAAATTGAATTATGTCATATGTATGTATGTACATGCGTATATATACATATATGTATGTACACACGCACATATATATACATATGTATGTATGTATACGTATATGTGTGTGCGTGTATATGCGTGCGCGTGTATGGCTATGAATTTTTGCTGCCACTAAAGAAAGTGAAAATCCAAAACTTATACTTGTACATACATAGAATAAAAACTTCTAGCAGATATTCTATGTCTCGGTGTTAAAATACTAATCAAAAAAAATAAAGAGACAAAAATAAGATAAAATACAATCAGCTCTACCTGCTTTAACATATGAGCAAAATTTTATTTTCTTTTTGAAAAAATTAATCACAAGGTGACTCAAAAACAATCAAATTAATTTCTTGGAGAAATTATTTCATGCCTCATATATAAAAATATCCACAAAATTTTCTTAATGCTGTAAAAAATAAAATCTAGTTTCTTATGGCATTCACAGTATGAAACTACAAACTAAAGTCCAAATTAAAACATACCTTGGAAATTTGTGTATTCTAGCAATCATAGTTATTAGCAGGAAGCTACATATCAAATCCTATTATTAAGTCATATGTAAAAAGTTTAGTGAAAACATACACTGCTTAAGATAGAAAAATAAACACACACAAATTGCTGATTTGGGGTTCTAATCCTTGGATATGGAAACCAAATTTTGCAAAACAACCAGAAATTAGTCCCGGGCTACATTAAGAACAACAGTGATGGA
Source organism: Allium cepa (assembly GCA_030765085.1). Lineage (NCBI taxonomy): Eukaryota > Viridiplantae > Streptophyta > Magnoliopsida > Asparagales > Amaryllidaceae > Allium > Allium cepa. Next base: position 406,160,436 of record CM060938.1, read on the forward strand.
GGCCACAATCATTCTAACACAACAATCAGAAACTAAACAAAGAAACCACTAATTGAAAATTCGATTTTTACATAGACAACATAACAAAATAGGAAAGAACAACCACAGATTAGAAACCAGCAAACTAAATTTTCATTGGCATGATCAAGGTAAGAGTTCATTGCGTTGATCAATAGTATTCAAAGATAAAGGATCGCATATTGTGTACATCGTCCAAGTAATATGTGCACATATTAAATAACTATAAAGATCTAACTGTCATGAGACATAAAGACCTTAATTTCACAGTGATTCATACCATGTTTATTAATTATTTAACATAATTCAAATCTTAGTAAAAATGAGTTTTTTGTGTAGAATTAATCTAAAAATATATTTTGTTGTCAAGCTATCAAAATATATTAGATGTTAAAAAACTATTTCAAGCACATAGTTATTATTTTCGTATCATAGACGACTAAAAAAGTTGTAGATATCGCCTACAATCAAAATAGATGTTCTTTCACTGGCATAATTAGGTTACATACTCATCTAGTTCGCAATTATATTGTTAATCGAATGAATGTATAATATGTTCATGCTTCCTAGGAAGATGTGTAAATGTTAACTTACCATACACTAACTATCATGAGACAAAGGTTTCAATTAAATACTGATCCAATATTTGCTTATGAATTATTCCTTACATATTATAAGTGCAGTTTAAATTGGGGATTTATAAAATTGTTCAATAATATTGCCCAATTAAAAGATGATGGTTGAAAAACAAATGTATATAATGGAATACAAATAACAACCAAAGAATATCAGTCCCTCAACCTAATTACAGCAAAACTTCGTTTTCAAATAGTTATAAACAACAATCAGCATAATCAATTTTAGATCATTCAAACACATACAAAGCGTATAAAAAGGGACCAAAGTCAGGTTATATGAGATACCCAATCTTCAAACTTTCAAAATTCTCACGGTGAAACTGCAAGCCTAAGTTTTGTGGTGTTTATAACTTGAAACGAACATAATTTCAAGGAAGATTAGTGTTCAAATAAAGTTGGGATAAAACATCCAGCAGATAAGACGCCTCAAGAGAAACTTCAGCTATTAATTTGAATTTCAAAATAATTGATAAATTTAAAATGAATAAAATCATAGTCGAAGCAAATGGATATTTTAAAATGCAGGAACTGAAGTTGAAAGTATCACCAGGACTAAATCTCCTAATCATCAACTTTACCGTCCTCGTTGTCAAACCAATGAAATTGGACAAATTCTACAAAAAAATCGCTTGTAGTGGCATGGCCTATAGTTTTGTACAAATATTTGATTGTGTCAAATATTTATCTTGATTGTCAAGTACACAAAATCAATGATTTAGGGTGTAAAAGGTTTGTTCCTAGTATGACCACGTCAGTATCCGATTGAATAAAATCATCAATAATTCTACATAAGATATCAAATATTATTACATGTAATAAATTATTTATCTAAATATATGGTATTTGAACATAGGAGATAATAATAAAAACTGAATACACGTTGCATTAATTTGTTTTTCAACATTGGTTAGCACAGTTTAGCTTCTCGGATGCTATTGGATAAGAATGTAAGATAATAATGGAAATTAATCAGCAATAAAGAATGACTTTTCATGTGAATTACGGTACCTGGGATTGAGCTAATCCATATCTCTCTTCGGGAGTGCAAACAATCCCTTTGACCTTGACTTTAAGTAAGAATTACAAAATGTGCAGTTTTTTAAGCTATTTCAATAATTGAAATTCAATCAATAATAACATTTTGATGCCTCATATACTTTTAGAGCATTCAAAATATTTCATACATTATATGGCTTACCAAAATACTAGACATTTGAGTCTACAAAAGACCTTAGCACAAGCAAAAATAGCTAAAGATGGGAAATATGCCAAATAAAATCGAAGATCTATTAACTATAAAAAATAGATAACGAAATTGGAAAAAGATAAAAGTCACCTAAATCACCGATGTTTGGTTGAGATCTGAATCGTCGGGATAATCAATCCAATGCGATCTCCAGTTCGTCGCTTTGTCGATGTTTAATTCGCCAGCAAAATTGACCTGACATCGTCGCGTAGTGAAATAATCTAACAGATGCTGAAATTTAAACTCTTCTGACCTCAATAGATGAGAAGATTAGGGGTGCTGGTTGTTCTGGAATGAAGACATTAGACCCATTATAGTGAAGTAACCGGACGACGACGATTGGAAGAGAAGATAAGTGTAAGAGGAATCGGTCGATTTCGGATGGAGGAAATTGGAAGGAGGAAATTAGTGATTGAGGAACGGAAGTTTCAGCAGGCGGAAAGGGAAGATAAAAATAAGAAAGCGTAGAGGAAGAAAATTTCAGAGACGGTTTGGTTGCCAAAATCCAAGAGGCCTGTGTGAGCTTGAAACTCAACTCACTAATCATAATATAGTATAGATTTCCTTCTCCTAAGTTATACGAGTTGCGACTACCGTCCATATTTATCTGAGAATCTAGAATTACTTCACTTCTTGTGAATGAAACTGATATATATCTAAATGGAAAAATACATTCAAAGATAACTAAAATATGATTTAAACAATTTATCTTGAATTTAAAATATATTACAACTTACTAGTTCAAGTGGCAAGTGATATGATGCTCTAGGCTGATATTATAAAGATCATGGGTTTGAACTCTCGAGAAATTAAAACTAGTGCTTTGCTTGAAAAAAGTACAAATCTTATTCTAAAATAATAATAATAATAATAATTTACAACCTACAAGTATAAATATTTTTACGTTCTAACACGATTTATTGACATACCAAGTCCCATCGAAATCCATGGTAAATAAGAATGATTGTTGTGGATTTCAAGTCCATGGATTTTTAGACTAAACCCTAAATCTAGCGATATGGACCACGTAGTCATTATTTATTATTTTATATAGCGTATAATAATCAATTATTTATTAGGGTGTTTCAAACATAGACTGTTTTACTACATGAGTATTAAGACATAAGTAGAAAAAAGAGAGGCCAATTTAAAATGTGCATTTACTTAATCAAACCATCACTTGCTATGTCAATACACTATGCTATCAACATATTATGTTCTTAGATTACAAGAAAGGAAAAAAATGTTATATAACCGTATGCAATACACGGCTTGGTAAACACTTTTAAATTTGAAGATAAGAGATGCAAAAGAGAAAAAATTATGAAATAAAGGGTATATAGAATAGTTTATAAAATTGAGAGATGTGAAACAAATAAATTTTTGAAGAAGGGATGTGTTCCTAATTTCCATTGAAATAAATTTATAGTTGATGTTAAGAAGCAGTGAACCAAACTTTATATGTTCATCTTTAATTGTGCGGGCGGACACAACAGTAGCATTTGCTAGTTTCTTTTTTCAGTGTTAATGGCTAAAACACACTGCCATACAGCACATCCATTTCCTGCGGTCAACAAGCATATGAAGTTTCCTGTACCGTTTAAAATTCTACCACTACACCGTTGCTTAGTCTTTTAATCGGAGCTCCAGTATATTGGTAGGGTTTTCTCCATACAACAGATTCGCCATACATATATTTAAGTTGTGCCATTTATAAATCTGTTTACACAAAGTGGGAGCACGTTTTGTATCATAAGAGTGTTAAACATCATTAAAAGGAAAATAATGTTGATTAAATGATGACCGGGACTTTGAATCTGTGGTTTTTAAAACTAACGTATCTTTACTAATTGTGCAAATTTATCATCATTATTTAAAAATAAAATAAATGGAGTCTACTATTGTTTTTCTCGTTAATTGACGGATAATAGTTATATTGAACTATTTTTGAATCTCGTCTATCTCACTCGAGATCTCACTTAAAGTTTTTATTTTTGTATGAAACATCAAATATCACTCATATCTCATTCAACACGTGTCGTTCAAGATATTAAAATCTTATCAGAAGTATATGGATCTCACTTGCAATTGTATGTTTTTAATCTAACATTTTTTACCTTTTATACGAGCATGAGCGAAATTGCCTTACAAACTATTGTTATTTAATATAATTCCTCCAATTCTTTTTTATCATGGATAAGATTAATAATGACTTTGTTTTTTTATTTCCATTTACCAATTATTATTTTTTATTTCCATTTACTAATGTTTAAATTAGAAGAATTTCTCGCATACTTCCAAATTAATCTGTATATAATGCTTTGCTCTAAAAAAAGTTAATCTTCATCTTTCCATGCAAATCCATTATGTTGCAATTTGTTTTTTCTTTGGATGATAATTGTTAGAAAATCTTAGAATTATGCCAGTTTTTGACATGTAAATTACTTTAAGATTGTCCAGGATATACTTTAAGATCCGAGATGTCAATACAAGTTGTAGGTCCAAATATACAATTTTCTAATCCTAAATCTCATTCGATACAAGATATCGTATGTGAAAACTTCTCGATGACGCATTATCAAAATCCGAGACTTAAAACCTTGTTGACTTTATAAATCTAGTTCGTATTATGGACCTTTTTGTTTAGTTATAAACAATTTACATCTACGTATGTTTGTTTCTAGAAATATGATCATTCATTAATCAAAAGTTGGAAGGTAGTGTTGAATTTTGGCGACACTATATGAAGAAATTGAAGTGGTCGGTAGTAGATTGGTGATGGAGAAAATGGTTTGCAAATCGAAGCTCAAAGGAGGAAGATATGACGATGAAAGGGGGAGTGTTGTGGCCCACATCAGGGGATAGACGTATGTCATTAAGTAACATACATCTGTGACTACAGGTTTGGAATATGAGAATTTGAACAAACGTTTGTGGTGTCTAGAAATTTTTCCCGAGACCTATGACAGATGTCTGTCACTTGTGACAGGTGTCTGTGCGACCTTCTGCCTATATGTTGACCCGCGTTTGGAATGAAGATTTGTGATATTCAAAGGGGCAATTTTGGAATTTTCCTAGGTTTTCTGTTCTTCTATATAAACTATTTTCTAGATTCAGGTATGTATGCTACCAAAAAGCGAATGCAAGGGTATTAGCCTCCACTAATTAGGGTTTTATCTAAATCTAATTTTCTTTAATTCTTTTCTCTACAAATCAATTCTATTTGAATATTGATCATTATAATCAATCTTTTGTACTCTTCTCATTGATATTAATAAAAGCTCTCTCTCAAAGTGGGTGTACACTAACAGGACTTTAGTGGAACCACTATAAACCAGTGTGATTAATTTCTTCGTTATTGCTTTTATATTATATTGCTTGTTGGGTGATTGTGATTGATTTTCGATTGGATTGAGATATTGATTGGTTGTTTTTACACTTTCTACCATGATCTCATTTTTTCATTGTGCTTTGATGTTTTGATTTGAGTGGTATCGAGTTAGAATGTCCCGCAAAATTTGGTATCAAAGCTTTGGTGTTGGTAGGAAGTTCTAGAAATGCTGGAATCAGATAATACCTCAAGTAGTTCCTCAATGGCTAATCCAAGTGGTGTAGTGCCTTATGTACGTGGATTATATGCGGCTTTGGGACCACAATTGGTTATAGATAAGTGCAATGGCGATAATGATTTTGAAAAGTGACAATGGGAGATGAAAGCGGTTCTAAGGAGGAATCCGGTGCATCGAGTAGTGTTTGACGCACATTTATTGCCAGCGGACATTTCGGATGTTGAGAGAGAAGAAATGAAAGGGTGGGCATTCACTACACTTCAACTTGCTATTGGGGAGGATGTTATCTTCGAAATTAGTGATGAGATTACTGCTAAGGGTATTTGGGATAAGTTGAAGGAGTTGTATATGAAGAAGTCACTAGCTAATCGTTTGATCTTGTTGCGAACGTTCTTCACTTATAAGTTGAAGGAAGATACTTCACTAAAGGCGCACTTGAATACCTTTGATGATTTGCTAATTAAGATGAATGTGGTAGATTTGAAGATTGAGGAAGAACAAAAGGCGATGATATTGTTGTGTTCGTTGTCGGATCGTTATACGGGTTTCTCAAATAGTTTGATCTATAGCCATGATACTTTGACTCTAGATAATGTCAAAACAAGTCTTCTTAGCGAGAAGTTGCGGGATCAAATGGAGTTAGGTGATGGAAGTAGTGGTGCTAGCAGTGGTCATGATTTATTTGTGGAGAAGGAGAGATATGTCAAGAAGGAGAACCGCGGACGTTCTAAATCAAGGAACCCCGGTTGGAGAGAAAAGTCGAAGGAAAGAAATGGTAAGTGATATATTTGTAAGAAGCTCGGTTGTTGAAAGAATGAGTGTACGGACAAAGAGAAGGCAAAGAAGGAAGTATCATCTTCATACGTAGCGGTGGAGAGTGGAGTTGGTGAGGGAGACGTAGATGTGTTGTCGGCGGTAGCATCAGATGTTTCAGGTAGCGAATGAGTGCTCGATTCGGGTGCTTTTTTTTAATATGACACCGAATATGAATTATTTTTCTTCTTATATCGACAAAGAAGGAAATTTAATTATTAAGGGTAATGGTGCTATTTGTAAGTCAAAAGGCATTGGTTCCGTGCAAATTCAGATGTTTGATGGAGTGGTTCGTACTTTCACTAATGTGCGCTATGTTCTAGAACTTCAGAAGTCTCTTATCTCTTTGGGCAGTTGGATTCTTTAGGTTGTAAAATCACTATTGAGAGTGATAGCTTGTGGGTTCCGAAGGGTGTGCTTGTGGTAATGAAGGACGCTAGAACTTATGGTGTTTATTTACTTTAAGGAGTGACTTTAGAAGGTGAAACTTATATGGAAGTTGATGGTTCTCGTGGCTTGGATGCGAACAGGTTGTGGCATTTGAGATTAGGTCATGTTTGGAGAGGAGTTTGGATATTCTTTGGAGGAAGATGATCGATGGAGAGTGTTTGAACAAACTAGAGTTTTGCGAGGAATGTTTCATGTGGAAGCAAACTAGAGTTTCATTCGATGAAGGAAAACATGATTCGAGAAAGGTTCTTGAATATGTTGACATGGATGTATGGGGACGACACTGGTTGTTTCTTTAAGGGAGCTCGCTATTATATTTCTATTATTGCTGACTTTTCTCGAAAGGTATGGGTGTATGTAATGAAAGCCAAGTTGGAGGCATTTGCAAAGTTCAAAGCATGAAAAACTCTTGTTGAGAATGAGAATGACAAGTCTTTCAAGGTTTTATAGTCCGACAATGGCGAGAAGTATGTTTCCAAAGTATTCTTGGTGTTTTGCTAGCATCATGGTATTTGGAGGCATATTACTACCCTGGGAGGTCCGCAGTCGAATGGTGTTGCGGAGAGGATGGACCGTACTCTACTTGAGAAAGCTCGATGCTTGAGATTGACATCGGATTTGTCTAAGGGACTTTGGACCGAAGCTTTGTCAACCGCGATGCATATTATTAATCGAATTCCGTGCTCAACTATTGGTAACAAAATTCTGGAGAAGTGTGGAAGGGACAGAGTATTGACTTGAGTTATCTTCGTGTGTTTGATAACCCGATTTATGTGCATGATTCGAAAAATGATAAGCTTGAACCTAGATTTCAAGGGGATTTTGCTTGGCTATACGGATGGAGTAAAATGCTATCAATATGGAATCTGCAAACGAAGAAGGTTGTGAATTCCCGTCATGTTACTTTCGATAAGTCTGCGTTGTTCAGGAGAATGAGAGCTCATCGGATGTTCCCGATTTGGTTTATAGTGAATCAAAGGAGAAGAAAATTATTCCCACAATTTGTCGAAGGAGTAGAGAGAGTAAAGTAGTTGAAGATGCTTGTGAGGAGGAAGCAGTAGATGTTACATCGCATAGTCCACATGGTGCCTCTAGTAGTGTTGGTGATGTGCATGATTCTGGAGAGCATTCGGTTCAAGGTAGAGCCGAAAGGAGTTTGAGTGATGGTCGTGCTATAAAGTCACCCGATAGATACGGTGATTGGAACCATCTTAGTTTTTGTGATCATTTGGACTATGCTCTTCATGTAGTCCAAGATGAGCCGATGGACTTTAATGACGTCATGAAGTCGAGTGATAGCTCGAAGTGGATTTGTGCTATAGAGGAAGAGATGCAATCATTGTTGAAGAATCAAACTTGGGATTTGGTTCCACTTCCTAAAGGAAACCGTGCTATTGGATGCAAATAGATATACAAGGTGAAAGACGATAGGAGATACAAAGCTAGGCTAGTGGCTAAGGGGTTTGCACAAAGGAAGGTAAACGAGCATGACGAGATATTCGCACCGGTTGTACGCCATGCTTCTATCCGAATATTACTTGCTATAGTTGCTATTCTTGACTTGGAGTTGGATCAACTTGGTTTGAAAACCGCCTTCTTGCATAGTGACTTGGATGAAGACATCTACATGGAGCAACAGGAAGGTTTTATTGCGGATGGTAAGTCAAATTTGGTTTGCAAGCTAAAGAAATCACTATATGGTTTAAAGCAATCACCTAGATAATGGTACAAGAGATTCGATCATTTTATGCTTGAAAATGTTTTGATAGAAGCATCAAGGATGCTTGTGTATATTTCAAGAAGTGAAAAAATGATTGTTGGACATATTTACCTTTATATGTAGACGACATGCCTATTGCTTCTATTGATAAGAGTAAATTCAACAAATTAAAACCGAGTTTGCAATTGGAGTTCGAAATGAAGGATCTTAGAGAAGCAAAGAGGATGTTGGGCATGAAAATAGAAAGGGATCGAAAGCGTTTTGAATTGAAATTGACTCAAGAGTACATAGAGAAAGTGCTTTGCCGGTTTAGCATGGAGAATGCAAAGGCATCAAATACACCTTTACCTTTGCATGTGAAGCTTTCGGGTATGGGATCACTTATCTTGGAGAAAGATAAGGCTTATATGGCAAAGGTGTCATATGGTAGTGCGGTCGAAAGTCTAATATATGCTACGGTGTGTACAAGGTCCGATATTGCAAATACCGCCGGGATGGTTAGTCGGTATATGACTAATCTAGGGAAATCGCATTGGGAAGCGGTGAAACGTATATTGAGATGATACCTTAAAGGTACATCATCTTATGATCTTGTTTTTGGCGGCACTAATGGAAAGAAATGCAAGTTGGTTATTATTGTGATTCGGACCATGCCGGTGATAGGGATCGAAGAAAATCAACTTTCGGATACATCTTCACACTTGGTGGTACAATCATAAGGTAGAGATCGAGATTGCAGACCGTAGTTTCTTTATCCACTACGAAGGCAGAGTTGACACTGGAGGCCGCAAAGGAGGCACTTTACTTGAGGCGATTGTTGTGTAACTTGGGATTCGAGCATGATATCATTGATGTTCGATGTGATAGTCGAGTGCTATTCACTTGGTGGAGAATTTGGCGTTTAGCTCACGGACTAAGCATATTGAAGTGAAAGAGTCATTTCTAGTAGCGATGGATGAAGATAAGCAGGTATATCTTCGGAAATTGCATACAAAGGATAATATGGCGGATGTGTTCACTAAGACATTACCGGTTGGGAAGTTCAACTTGATTAGCTTGGAGAAGTGCTAGGTGCCACGGGATGGAACAGTTGAGAGTAGCTTGGTTATGGATGAGGAAGAGTATCAGTGAGAGATTGTGATTCTATCTTCTTGGTGAGTACTAGTTTGCACTCCATATTACTTTAGTCTTTGGTGAGACGGTTTGGAATTTGGATGTTTTCAACACTTCGTTAGCGGGCGAGGGATTTGCCTGAGCTCGTTGATGGAGTGCAATAGGCTGTGGCATTGTCGAAGCTCATTAGGAAAACATTCACGTTTGGTTGAAGGTAGAAGTGGTGATAGTTGGTGCCATCGATTGTTGATGATGGTATGCTACCATTGGAGTTGGAGCTAGAAATAGTGTCGAGTTGGAGTGTTGAATTTTGGCGACACTGGATGGAGAACTTGAAGTGGTCGGAAGTAGCTTGGTGACGAAGAAAACGGTTTGCAAACCGGAGCTCGAAGGAGGAAGATGTGGCGATGAAAGGGGAGTGTTGTGGCCAGCATCAAGGGACAAACGTTTGTCATAAAGTGACATACGTATGTGGCTATAGGGCTTGAAACTCGAGAGTTTGGACAGACATCTGTCATTTTATGGCAGACATCTATATTGTCGGGTAATTTTTCCCGAGACCTATGAAAGAGTCCGTGAACGAACTTTTGCCTATTTTTTGATTTGGGTTTGGTGTGAAGATTTGTGATATTCGAAGGGGCAGTTTTGGAATTTGCCTAGGTTTTCTATTCTTCTATATAAGCTATTTTCTAGATTCAGATATGTATGCGATCAAAAAACAACTGAATGGGTTTTAGCCTCCACTAATTAGGGTTTTATCTAAACCTAATTTTTTTTTTCAGTTTCTTCTCCACAAATCAATTTTATTAGAATATTATTATGTAATCACTTTATTGTATTCTTCTCATTGGTATTAATAAAAGCTCTTTGTCAAAGGGGATGTACACTAACAAGATGTTAGTGGAACCACTATAAATCAGTGTATGATTTATTTCTTAGTTATTGCTTTTATACTATATTGCTTGTTGGATGCTTGTGATTGGTTTTCGATTGGGTTGAGATATTGATTGTTTGTTTTTACACTCCTTACCACGATCTTATTTTTCCGTTGTGCTTTTGGATTTTGATTTGAGTGACCTCGAGTTAGAATTTCCCACAACATGTAGAATCGTTGTATGAAACAAAAACGATGGGCCATACTGATAATCGAGTGACGACTGTGGGATTTGAATCCACGCCTTTCCAAACCAGAGTCGAAATCTGGCGCCGTAGATCACTCGACCAAATCGTCACTTGATACATTTTTGAATTCGCCTTTATTGTAGTTACTGATCAAAATTATGCACATACACATACTTCTAAGGTGTTCTACGAACTATTTACAACTTTGGAAACACTTCTCTATTACAAATGTATTAGGCATCATAGAAAAAGAAAAGAATTTTTTTTTGAATTATGGCTATGAGATTTTAATCCTTGGACTTTCTAACTAAATCCTTAAATGTGAAGTTTTAGACCATTTGGGCAAACCATTCATTTCTATGTTACATTGTATATTTAAATCCATATACTATGCTCTTTAACAAATGAAAATAATAACGTATATTTGTAACACCCCGTAAATTAAACAGTAGTTAATTTGAAAATCAACAAATAATTATTAAAGCCAAAAAGAGGTATTTCACAAATGTTAGAACTTGGTTACGAAACTTGCACCATTGTTTTCGTGGTGATTGTCTAATCAATTTTCATCTATAAAATTTTACGATTGGAGTTCAAACGATAAAGTTATTAGACATGAACTGAAGATTGTTACAAACTGAATTGGGGTTTAAGTTAGTATTTTATTTCATTGAAATGAAGAATGTTACTATGTGAATTTTTATAAATTATCCAACTTTATCATTATTAAGGTGTATTGTTTGAAATAATAAGGAATATGCATAAAAGAAAACGCTATGCAATATATGGATGTTTACAGTGTTTACATTTTTTTTAGGAAGATATGGTTTCAATGCATTAAAGTGCCCTAAATGTAAAACCAAAGTATTGTAAATAAAAATAATAACAATAATCCCATTGTCGATTTAATATACGCGATTTAAGATAAGTTAGGAAATAAATAATAAGCGATGAAAGTAGGGATAATACAACAAAATAAGAAATTAGGAAAGTTGTATTAATTGAAAATGAAGCAGTAAAATGTATTTAATTTATTAAATTAGAAAGAGATGGTAAATGACATTCAGTGGCATTAATGAAATAAGAAGATCATGAAAACGTAATGAATACTAATATTGAACTTAGGAGGTGTAATAATTCTCCAATTAAAATTATATAGCCTCAAGAATACGTTTATGACGGGTGTGAATTTTTGAACCTATCTAATATTTTGACTAACTATAAATGACATCATTAGTAAGGGCTGGAATGCTAGGTCAGTAGTGTTACATAACAGAAGTCTGTCCTTTGCAAGCGGTTACCGGCAGTTGTGTATACGTTGGACTGATGTGAGACATATCCAACTTTAAGACCCGTGAGGATATACGTTCGCACATAGGTAAAGGAAATAGACAAAAGGGGTTCGCCTTTAGTTTGAAGTCTTAAATGGCCAATTAAGGTCTGCTTCAATCCCAACATGAGATATTAAGTAATCAGGTGGACATTTCCTTGATTTGCATTAGGCCATCTAAATCGGACGGTGGATGTAAGCTCAGCGTTATACATTTAAGGAGTAGAGCTGTATACATAGGTCGAGTGTGCCATCTGTCCTAGAGTGGTCAGAAAAACTTGGGTTATGCCTAGAGACGGACTACACCTCCTGCCAGTGTAAGTTTGGTATAGTATATGCAATTGTCTCAAAGTTTGTTTATTTGTTTGTCGTTAGAAGACTTGCTACATAACTCTTAGATGAGTCTTTGACACGAATTCGAATACGGCTAAATAGTTATCATGTCGTTATTAGACCCTAACAGGAGATTTCTCACTGTATGTAGATAATTCAGCCTAGACAATTGTTAAATGGGTTTTTAACCCAATAGAATTTAAAGATAACTAGAACATCTACAACAAGTCAAAATATCTTAATGATCGACCAAGAAGACCAAAAGGAAAATAAGAGAAAAGATCAAAGAAGAAAATTGTCAAAACAAGCTAAGGCGATGGATTGCTCCCTTATGGATCGCTAGCGATCCATAAAGCTTGCTTATGTATCCTCCAGTCCTCTTGCATCATGGTCTAATATGTTCCCTAGCGACGCTTGCTAAGTTTCATAGCATGCTAAGTAATCTAGCTCGAGAAGTGAAAACTTATCGGATTCAAGTTGTTTGACCAAAAGCAGCTATCTTAAAATGGACCTACAGAACTCATACGAAATCGGATTGACGCTTGCCAAGTTTCATAAAGCTTGCTTATGGATACCTCAGTCCTCTTGCATCATGGTTTAATATGTTCCCTGTTAGTCCGTGAGATGATGGTTTTGATGACAACATCCTTTGAATAGGATTAAAAATATAAATACTAACATTATAGTTTAGAAATATATGTAAATGCAGGATTTAACCATGCAATTACCAAGAATGAAGACTGTACAATATAGAGATTCAAGATATCAAGATTGAAGACTCATGAGTATCAAGAATATCAAGATTATCAAGAGTTCAAGATTTCAAGAATAAGTAATTTTAGTTAGAAAATTTTGTTAAAACTCCTAGAAAAGCACTGACATCTTAAAATCCAATTTATTCATGGAATGGTATCCACTTCGAGCCAGTTAAAGGGATGGAATGCCGAGTAGGATGGAACCTATGAAAAATCTAGTGGAACATTGTTTTGTATCCGCTAATTTTTATTCAAAATAATTTTACAAAATTATATCTTGTTTTCAAAATGTTTTCAAAACCTTCCTTTTAAAAGAATAAAAAACATCTATCCTGATTTCAAATAATTTTAGCCTCAAAATAATCTTTTATTTCAAAATCAAATTATTCTTTGTTTTAAAACTATCTTTAATAATAATATATTTAACTTTTAATATTTATACTTAGATTTAAATATAAAATTATATATATATATTATTCTCTATATATACTTATGTATTTTAACCATACTCAAGTATATTTATATAGTTTAAAATAGTTCTTAATATAAGATAAAAGTTAGTTTCAAAGAAAAACAAACCACCAAAAAATTCCTTTTACATGCTCAATATAACCATGTCGACATAGTGTCAGTTAATTTTAAAATTTAAATTTCAAAAGAAGTGTCTATTCGTCATATCTCTTCACGAATGGACATGGATATTGTTCTCCTATAAGTATGGATTGTTTTCAATGAATTTTTAATCATATTTTCTGGTTTTCATTTCTCTTCTTCTTCCATATTTCTTTATATATATTCCTACCATTACTCTGCCGAAATCAACATTGAATCTAACTAGATTATCTCTGGTTTGATTCTCTATCACGATCTCAACAAGATCCTCAGTGCTATTCAAAATTATATGCTTTTTTGTAATCAATTAAACAAGAAAAGATGTGATTGTAGCCTTGGAAATCAATTAAGCGTGAAAATGTGTGATTGTAGCCTTAGAAATCAATTGGGTGAACTTGTTTCCTGAGAAATCAAGTATCTCTACCTAGAGGATTGTGAATCTGAAGGGTATGCCTCGTGGCCTTGAAATCGAGGGTGTAATTGTACAATTTCTTTAGAAAGGAAATCCGTACTTGTGTGCGGGACTGGATGTAGGGTAACTCCAAACCAGTATAAAATCCGGTGTGTTCTTTCCTTTACTGCTTTTACTTTATTTCTGCATCTGTGTTTGATTCTATGATCATATCTGTGTCTGAATATTGCACACATTTGTGTTCAAATTAATAAACACTCAAAAAGATTTAATAATTCCTTAAAACACTATTCACCCCTCTAGTGTTTATCCTATCCATAAGATCCGTAATCCGCATTTCTCATATTTGGTATCGGAGCAAGCTTTTCAAAAGTTTCATAACCTGAATTTTGAAAAGTTTTCAAAATGGCTACCAACACTGGTACTGTTACTAACACTAGTATCATTGTCACTAGTTCATTTGTAGAAGGTCAGTCTACTGTTAGACCACCACTTTTTAATGGCACTAACTATGCATATTGGGCATACAGGATGAAAATATATTTACAGGGTTAGACACTTGGAATATCACACAAACTGAATATTCAGAACTCACAGCTGATTTTGCATAGTGGACCGCTGAGCAAAAGACTGTTGCACAAAATAATTCTAAAGCAATGAATATTCTATTTTTTTCACTTGATAGAAATGAATTTAATAGAGTGTTAGTTTATAAATATGTATATGAAATCTGGAAAACTTTACAAGTTACTCACGAAGGAACAAGCAAAGTTAAACAGACCAAAATTTCCATGCTCACAAATCAGTTTCAATTATTTAAATGAATTCTAATGAGTCTATTTCAGATATTTATAGTAGATTTCAGGATATTATGCATTCTCTAATATCCTTGGGAAATGAATTTTCGGAAGAAGATCAAGTCAGAATTTTTTTTAATTCTCTTACTCCAGAATGGGATCAAAAGACACTTTCGATCGAAGAGGCAAACGACATTAGTACCTTAAAGATAGAAGAATTAATTGAAAATTTAATGTCGTTTGAAGTCCAAATGATCGGAAGAAGAGAAAGCAAAGTATCTAAAAAGAAATCAATGACATTTAATGCATTGACTGATGGATCAGACTCAAACAACGATAATGATGAAGAGATAGCCTTTATGACCAGGAATTTTCGGAAATTTCCAAAATACAGAAAGATGAATAATATCAAGAGAAACAACTATTAGAACTTTGGAAATCAGAATGTAGTGCCAAACAATGTCAAATGTTTCAACTATGATGAACCAGGCCTATCAAAAGAGACTGTCTGTATCCAGAGAGGCAAAATCCTCCTATAAACAATGATTTAGTAAAGAAACGGAAGCGTGCATTTACTGCTACTCTATATGACTCAGAATCGTCCTCAAGCGATGATGATCAGAAAACAGATAATTCAAATTTGTATTTCACAGCAGTTCACGACTCCGACGAATTCAGAGAAACAGACTTAGAAAAAGGTACACATTTACAATACAATTGGTTGAAATTACATGCTTAGAATTAGATGCTTGATTGCTTGATTGATTGATTTTGAATTGATGTGTTATTTGAATTTTAAATTTTTTTACTACTATTTTATTATTATTTTATAATTATTTTTATTAGTCTAATAATATATTATGAAATATACTATAATTCTAATAATATTCCAGATATATATAGACATTAAAAATAATATATGTGTATATATATATATATATTAGAGTACTTAGGAAAAATAAATCATAGAAATTTACAAGCACATGTCGACCTGGTCCCTACCATGATGTCGACATAGGTACAGAAATTAAAATTCAAAATTTAAATTCAAATGGTTGAATTTTCCTCCACCTTTTCACTTCATTCAATTCTCTAAAAAGGCATCTTTTAACTAGAGAAATGTCCTTTGAGAATCTATTTATTTACTATCTTTTATCACATCTTTTCACTCTCATTTTCAAATTCAAACTCTCTCTTCAAAACTTCAAGCTCTCTACTCTCTACTCTAATAGCTTCTTCAAGCAACCCCTCTACCATGAGAATTTCCCGAAAGATAAAAGAGCAACTCTTCAATGATCCGGAGGCTATAAAAGCATACATCAATTATGCTAACTATGCAAAAGTCCATCCCGGAAAATTTGCTATATTTCAAGATTTCTCTTCTTATGAAATTGATTCTCTTTTTGCAAACAATCAAATTCTTAGTCTTGTTGATGCTTCTCAAAATGATTTTGTTTGTTATCCAAATCTTGTTAAAATTTTCTATATTAAACCGTGGATTTTATATTGGAAATGATGATGAAATTTGGAGAAGTGTCATAGGCACTAGAATTGTTTTGAATTGTGATCTTTTGGGTACCATTCTCAATTGCAAGAGTACGGTAATGGATCTTTCTAATTTTAAAATCGATGAAAATGATCGTGAGACATTTCATCACATTTTGAAAAGAAATGATAATTTTGAATTCAAAAATCAAAATTTTCGTCCAAAAGCTATAATTTTCAATCTTCTTTTACAACATACTTTGACCCTAAGATCAAATTGTTTTAACAATCCTACTTCAAAAGTTTGCAAAGCACTTTTTTCTATTTTTGGAAATTATGATATTAATTGGGCGCAAGTTATTTTGGATGAACTTCGTTCCAAAAATCTTGAAATGGGTGAGAATACTTTGTATCATAGAATTTATCTCACTCGAATTTTTAACTATTTTGGAGTGGATTTCAAAGGAGAAGAATTTGTTTCTAGAAAAGTTTTCAATCATTCCAACGTTTCGCTTATGAAAATTCCATTTGTCTTTCAACCTTACGAGACTCTTGCCGAAAAGGAAGAGCGTTTGACTCATGAGGAGATGGAAGAAGAGGAAGAGGAAGAAGATGAAGAAGGGGATGAAATGGAAATTGAAGAAGAAGAAGGTGAAACTTCTTTGGAAAGAATTGAATATCCTTCTAATCCTCCAACAAGACCCTTCTCAAAAACCAAAAGACCATTGTTGAGAATCAACGGATTCTTGAACGATCCATTAGTAAGAAGTTGGACAAAATTTCATCTAAGATGAACAAGTTTATTTCCAAAGTCAGCAAGAAGCTTGGATTATCTTCATCGTCATCATCCTCTAACTAGTTCTACGTTTTCGTATCTTGTTGTATTTGTTTTAGTTTATTTTGATTTGGATGTTCGTGTAGTTCTTTGTGTTTAATCGTTGTATCGTGTTATCATGAAATGAAATTGAATTCCTTTTCTGTTATCTAGCTTATCTTATCTCCAGATTAAATGTTAGTATATTATATAAATAAATATATATATATATATATACACACAATTATTCACAAAATCAAAATAAGCCATCAAAATTCATTACACTATGTCGACATCCCCCCTATGACCATGTCGACATGTACTGGTCAGAAATGACATTTTATTTTGAATTTGAAATTTGAATAACTACCTTATGTCCCTTCATTTCAAATGAATTTCTACACTTATAAATGCCTATTTCTTCCAGAATTCATCACTCAATATTATTTCTTATCCACTTTGTCTCTCATTCTTCTCACAAACTCGAATATGGCCAATCTGTTAAATATGCGCTTATATGATTTTTGTTTGATGATAATAAACATATATACATTCGTTTAAATGTATTTGATAATATACTATTTATTTTCACAGATTAAATAAATATTTGTTGAATAAATTAAATAACACAGAATTTGAATTCAAACAGAATATTTTATTCAAACAAATATTTATTATAATTTTGAATAGTATACAAACTCAAGCTCTCACTATTCACATATACAACTTTGATTACATCACATTTTTCACATTTACATCAGCACCTCACTACATATCACTCACACTCGTATTTTTATCTTCAACTGCATTCCAGTTTGAATCCAGCATCTGAGAAATCTGCAAAAATATAAACTAACGCAGTAAAATTGAAAAAGAAATATTTTTGCAATATAAAATAAAATATGGTTTTTAAAAAATATGATTTGCCTCAGTTATTTGGGTTGTTCGTCATAATTTAAATTTGAATTCATCATACACGAACAACTTGTGACATACACAGTATATTATATGCCACAAGACCGTGCACGCCGATATATACACTTGATTGTTTTACAGGGACAGGTGAGCACAGGTCAAACCCAAATAAAAAACCGGGTTCAACTCACGTGCAATAACATTGAAAATCACGACACAAGCACAAGGTCAAATCCGAGTTTTGAAACTGGATTCAACACAAGGCGACATGACATGAATGCAACGAAGACCAACATCAAAATGGACTGCAACATGGATATCACAATCAAACTGCAACAAGGCAACTAGGAATGAACAGAACACAACAGCAACAGTGAAGTTCAACATTATCAGAGAGCATATGGAAGGGTCAGGCCGAAACGAATTGCAACAGCACCAATGCAAGCAAGTCAGTGGCAAGACACAAACTGCAGTGGACAGACCAGAGTGCAACAGGTACAAACAACAGTGAGCACACTCACATGAACAAATGCAAAGAACAGTGAAGCATGCACATAGGCCACCAGTGAATCAACTCATATACAAGCTCAATGAAGATTGCAGCAATATACAGATGAACTAAAGTATGGAACAAATGCAACTTGGACTGAATCAAACAAAGACTACAGCAAAAATCACTTCACCAAAGTAACAACATCGAGCCAGAGCTGTCAAATATCACAAAAGTCAAGGCTGCAAATGAAATGCAACACACATGCACAACTTATGGCAGTGAAACTCAAGCAAGTGGAGACAGCAACTAAATATCAACAACTCAAATGAACGCAAAGAAATGCACAGAGACCAGTTGCAAATGACAACAAGCATGAAATCAGTAAATGCCGAGGCTAAACAAATCAATGACATCGAAACAATGCAGTATGGTCAGAGTGAAGATAACAAGATTGCAATGGATACAACAATGCCCAAGATAACTTGAACAAAGCTACAGGAATGCAGACAGTGGCCGAAGCCAATTTACAAAATATCAAAGTCAAAGAAGAATAATAAACATCAAAGACATAATGACCAAGTCACGTGTCAAAACGTTGATTATCAAAAATCAAGTTGTACCAAATTTATCAAGTCAGAGAAAAATTCAAAGCCGAGTAAACTACAAGTCTCAATCATTTCAACAAGTACACAGTAACCAACTATCCAAGTACAACATGAACACTATAGGCCGAGGTGAACAATGTAAGGGTCGAAGCCGTGGAAGCATAGCAAAGCCAAAGCCAAAAATCGTCACAGTCAATGATGAATGAGTCAAACTTCATCACAAAGTCAAAAATCGAAGCCGTGGCCAACAAAGGATACCGAAGTCAAAGAAAATTGATGCCGTGAACATCAAGTTAGCAAGCATCACAAAATATATACGAAGTGACAAAGTCAGAGATATCATAATCGTTCAAGCACAATCATACGGCAGAGGTAAAATAATTGACAAATTCAAATCATCAGAATGAACGAGAATATAAGAATTCGATTCCTATTTAAACACAATCATCATCGGCAATTTAAAATCCATCGAGTTCAAGTACGAAAGATTAGAAGAAGCAAAAAAGTACAAATTACATACCGAAGCAATCGAACTCGATCAAGGAGGAGAAGCCGCAAACAATTAAAGCAAATCAGAGAAACAGTGATTGCAATCAACCAACAAAGGCAGCGACTTCAATTTAAAACCCTAATTTAAGAGCACGGCATCAAGAACGAAAGCCCCAATTTTACGAAAGAGGATCGGCCATATTTTCACAAGCAACAGGAAAAAGGAACGGAGCAACTAAAATTCAAATGGGCTAAAGAAAGAAAAGTGGACCGGCCTTGTTTATAAAAGGGCTTTTTATTTTAGGGTTTAAATTTTAAATAAGGGTTATTTTGTTTTAAATTATTTTTAATTTGTATTTTCTTTTTTAAACCGTTTAAATTTCTAGTCGTGTGACTAGGGGACAAGCTACGTGGCGTAGCTTGAGAATTCGCAACTCGGTAGTTGAGTTGTGGCAGGGTTTTGAGCGTAGAGTTAGATTAGTCAATAGCGGGTATAGCGAGTTTACGTGTGTAAGCGAGGGACTATCTAATTTCTAGTAGAAACCTTGGGGGCAGCACGTAGGCAGGGTTTTGCCGAAGCTGGGTAAATTCTGTGTTGTTCTGTTATTTATATTCTGCTATATCTGTGCTGCTATTCTGTGATCTGAATTGAAATTAATTAATAAGCTTCCGCGATTAATTTTTATAATTTACACTATCACCCTATTCACCCCCCCTCTAGGGTGAAATCGATCCTACACAATCCAATTCATAATTTATCCGAGAATCTTGAAAAAAAAATTAATTCTTTAAAGAATATTCGTTCTTTCATTCTTCGTGACCAGCAACACTTAGAATTGAGTCAAATGCAGATGATTATAGAGCAAAAAAGGCATTTTGATGCAATACGATAGATGATTTCCTCCCTGCACAAGGGTGATAACGAAGCATGAAAATTAGGATGCCATTAAAGCAAACCCTATATTTGGTGAAGAAGCATGGGTGGAAGTTCCTCGTAATGTTTGATTTGATTGGTTTGTTTGATTTGAATTGTTTGATTTGAATTGTTTGATTTGAATTGATTTGGATTGATATTTGGTGTGAAAAACATGTATAAATATGCATTAATATTTATATAATCTTTAATTAATTATCATGTCGATCAGTATTTCTCTTAATCTTTCTATTATATACTCCATTTGTATAGTTTATTAATGCAGGTACTTTAGTCCAAGAATGAGGGGATTTATATAGTTTGGAGTTAGTTTTTGTCGATGACAAAGGGGGAGAAGTATAAAATATGATAGTTAGGCATAGATTAAGGGGAAGTTATTAGAATAGAAGTAATATTTTATAAACAAAGATTGTCATCATCAAAAAGGGGAGATTGCTAGTCCGTGAGATGTTGGTTTTGATGACAACAACCTTAGAGTAGGATTATAAAATATAAATACTAAAATTATATTTTAGAAATATATGTATATGCAAGATTTAACCATGCAGGTACCAAGAATGAAGACTGTACAGTATAGAGATTCAAGATATCAAGATTGAAGACTCATGAGTATCAAGAATATCAAGATTATCAAGAGTTCTAGGTTTCAAGAATAAGTAATTTTTATTAGGATTTTTTGTTAAAACTCCTAGAAAAGCGCTAACATCTTAAAATCCAATTTATTCGTGGAATGGAATCCACTTCGAGCCAGTTAAAGGGATGGAGTCTACGAAAAATCTAGTGGAAAATTGTTTTGTATCCGCTAATTTTTATTCAAAATGATTTTACAAAATTATATCTTGTTTTCAAAATATTTTCAAAACCTTCCTTTTAAAAGAATCAAAAACATCTATCCTGATTTCAAATACTTTTAGCCTCATAATAATCTTTAATTTCAAATCAAATTATTCTTAGTTTTAAAACTATCTTTGATAATAGTATATTTAACTTTTAATATTTATACTTAGATTGAAATATAAAATTATATATATATATATATTATTCTCTATATTTTCTTATGTATTTTAACTATAGTCAAGTATATTTACAAAGTTTAAAATAGTTTTTAATATAAGATAAAAGTTAGTTTCAAAGAAAAACAAACCACCAAAAATTCCTTTGGGATGTCGACATGCTCAATATACCCATGTCGACATAGTGTCAGTTAATTTCAAAATTTAAATTTCAAAAGAAGTGTCTGTTCGTCATATCTCTTCACGAATGGACATGGCTATTGTTCTTCTATGAATAAGGGTTGTTTTCAACGAATTTTTAGTCATATTTTCTGGTTTTCATTTCGATTCTTCTTCCATATTCCTTTATACATATTCCTACCATTACTCTGCCGAAATCAACATTGAATCTAACTAGATTATCTCTGGTTTGATTCTCTATCACTATCTCAACAAGATCCTTAGTGCTATTCAGAGTTATAGGCTTCTTTGTAATCAATTAAACGAGAAAATGTGTGATTGTAGCCTTGAAAATCAATCAAGCGGGAAAAGGTGTGATTGTAGCCTTGGAAATCAATTGGGTGAACTTGTTGCCCGGAAATCAAGTATCTCTACCCAGAGGATTGTGAATCTGAAAGGTGTACCTCGTGGCCTTGAAATCAAGGGTTTAATTGTACAATTGCTTTTGAAAGGAAATCCGTACTTGTATGCGGGACTGGATGTAGGGTAATTCCGAACCAGTATAAAATCCGGTATGTTCTTTTCTTTACTGCTTTTACTTTATTTCTGCATTTTTGTTTGATTCTGTGATCATATCTGTGTCTGAATATTGCATACGTTTGTGTTCAAATTAATAAAAACTCAAAAATATTTAATAATTCCTTAAAACATTATTCACCCCCTCTAGTGTTTATCCAAGCCTTAAGATCTGTAATCCGCATTTCTCACATTCCCTAGAGACGCTTGCCAAGTTTCATAGCATGCAAACAATTTAGCTCGAGAAGTGAAAACTCATCGGATTCAAGTTGTTTGACCAAAATTAGCTAAATTAAAATGGACCTACAGAACTCATACGAAGTCGGATTGACTTAAAATTTTGGAAGAACATTTAAAAGACATAGAAGAAGGCTCACAAAAAATGAGAGCATTTGGAGTTTATTTGATGAATCGCTAGCGATCCATCTTGATTTGGCTCCACCAGCTTAAATTTTCATGGTGGGTCCCTAACACCCTCTAGAGTGTTCCTGCAAAGTTTCGTTCGATTTCGTTAAGATTTGATCAAGTTATGGATGATTCTTTTGGACCAGATGATCCATGAAGACGGATGATCAAACTAACTCCAAATGACTTGTTATTTGAATAGGGCACTTAAATAGATGATAAGAAGGCAATCAAACAAAGATTACTAAAATTTTTGTTAAGTTGATGAATAGCTAGCGATCCATCTCCTATGAATAGCCAGCGATCCATAGAAATGACTCAGATTGATTTGAGATTTTCGGTGATGACTTGGCATAACAACTGGACCCTTCTACGCTTGGACTTCTTGCCCAACACTCACCGAATTCCCCTATAAATACTCACCTACCTGCAACTAAAGATGGATCTTTTACGGAGAGAGGGCTTTCATTACTCTACTGAAATTCCTTCACTTCTTTAAATTTCATCTCTCTCACAACAATCATCAAGGGAGTACTGTGATTCTCCAGTCAACTCTTGTATTTGTGACTTATTGTAACTCATTGTAACTTAGATTTAAGAACTAACTAGTTGATATTCGAAGAGATTCAACTAGTACATAATCATAATAAAGATTGATTAAAGTGGATGTAGATCAGAGTCAGCCAAACCCCAATAAAATCATACGTCTCTTTTCTTACTTCTGTTGTTTATTTGTCGTTTATTTGAGATTTGTGTTGCTAATTATGTGCACTGGTGCTTTCACACTGATCCAAGTGTTGATCCATTTTTCGGGTCAACATTTTTGTGCTTTCATTGAGAACCATGAATGAGATCTGAAAAACTGAAGTTTGAATCTATGATTTAGAGATGATGAGTAGGCCTAATATTAGATCTAGAGCTGTAGCAAGTCAACCGATACCTGAGGGCAGCCATGAGGTGTCTTCAATTTCTCATCAACCCATCTATGTGATTAGAAAAAAAATGGAAAAGACGACGAAGAAGATGCAAGATGGGATCTTGCCTAGGCAACAAGAGATGAGGGATAACTTCTTCCAGAGGATGGAGAAATAATTGATGGCTAGATCTGCAGGGAATAGGAATCAAACTCCAGGGAACAAAACATGAGTCACTGGAGTTGTATTGGAACAAGGTGGAGTCTTGCCTCCATGCATGCCTAGAGCAACTGATACTTGGGGCAACGCTGGAATCAACAATAGGGTCCAATGCAAGAGCATCTGAGTTAAAGCAAAACAAACTTAAATAATGCCCACATAACTTGAGAGCACGACAGATTTGGATCTAGGATAAGCTTTAACACCAAGAGTGGGTGATGTTGGAGCTAGAGTAACCAATCAGAGTACAAATACATGACCTCATGAGCCGAAACCAGAATCCCACAGTTGGAACAAAGGGCGGGTTTGTCCCTTACTCTCCGCCTTTCGCTTTTTCTGCTTTTAATAACCTCATGTCGCTTACACGTGTATAGGATGTCGAACGGTACCTAGGCACGCTCTGAGTCGGATGCTTGAAATGAATATTTAGGACAACAATGACCCCAGATCGCATAAACATATGTTAAACCTAGATTGGTTCCTAGTCGCGCTCTGAGTCGGATATCCAGGATAACCGCTTAGGATAATATTGTCAGATCGCTTGGACGTACAAAAAACCTAGATTGGTCCCTTACCATGCTCTGAGTCGGATGTCTGGGATAGACATTCAAGATTTCTGCTTATTTAATTTCTGCTTGTTCGCTTTAATTTGAAATTTGGATTTTGTGAAATCCATACTCAACGTGATAACTGATTTTGAACGCCATAGAATCCCGACCGAAGAGACAGGACCGGAGTGCAATGTGCAAGTTCCTTCGTCGGAGAGCAAGTGGATGGACTTGTACGATATCAAATGCCATAGAGTTCCGTTCGGTGAGACGGGATCGGAGTGCAAGAATTAAGTCCCCTAACCAAATAGTGGGCGGATGGACTTTCTTAATCCCCCTTAACTTAATAAGCAAACGATCCAGAGATATCGTCCCCTTAACTTAAAACATTAAGCAATCCGAAGAGATCATACATTAGACAGAACATTAAACGATCTGAAGAGATAGCGCATTAAACTAAACATTGAATGATCCGAAGAGATCATGCATTAAACTTAAACTATCAAGAGAGATCGAGCCTTTAAACAGATTTATTTAATAAAAGGATTTGAGAGCCTCATAAACAGAATAAAACTGATAAATTTCAGATGGACATAGGATGATTTCGATATATGATGTGATTCTGATATATGATGTGATTCTGATCTATAATGTGATTTTGATATATAATGTGATTTTAATATATCACGTGACAACTCTGAATGAGAAACAAAAATTGATGGTGATGTAAATCACGAATGAACATGGGACAATTAGAGACGTGTGATGTAAATGGAGATATGTGATGTAATTGGAAACACGTGCTTTAATTAGAGATGTGGTGTAGTAACTCCGAATGAAATCGGAATGATTGTGATGTATAGATTACATCAAAGCAGAGTTGGAGTCCTAGGATATAATAGGTTTGGAGCAACTTGTAATTAACTAAAGAATCCAAAGAAATTAGACGGTTTGCCGAGGCTAAAGCCGATGGAAAGCTCAATAATCAAAACTTGTTACTGGAACTTGTTCTGGAGCAAAGCACGCCTTTCATTCAAAAGGAGTACTTTGGGAGGCAAGTGTTAACTGAGTTTTTAATCTAATAGAATTCAAAGAGAACTAGAATATATAAATAGTCAAAATATCTCAAGGATCGACCAGGAAGACTAGAAGGAAAAGAAGCGAAAGACCAAAGAAGAAAAATGCCAAAACAAGCTAAGGCGATTTATGGATCGCCGGGGATCCAAAAAGATTGCTCGTGGATTTTTCAGTCCTCTTGCATCATGATCTAATATGTTTTCTAGAGACGTTTGCCAAGTTTCATAGCATGCCAAATAATCTAGCTTGAGAATTGAAGATTCATCGAATTCAAGCTGTTTGACCAAAAGAAGCTAACTTAAAATGGACCTGCATAACTCATACGAATTCGAATTGACTTGAAGTTTTAGGAAAACATTTAGAAGGCATAGAAGAAGGCACAAAAAATGAGAGCATTTGGAGTCGTTAGCGACCCATCTATATTGGGCCCCACCACCTCAAATTTTTATGGTGGGTCCCTAACATCTTTTAGAGTTGATATTTGGACAAGGCACTTAAATAAAAGATAGGAGGATAACCAAACAAAGCCACTAAAAAATATGCTAAGTGGATGGATAGCTAGCGATCCATCTTCTATGGATGGCTAGCGATCCACAGAAATGACTCAGATTGATTTGAGATTTTCGGTGATGACTTAACATAACAACTACACTCTTCTGCACTTGAAATTCTGGCCCAACACTCATCGAATTTCCTTATAAATATTCACCTACCTGCAACTAGAGATGAATCTTTTCCACTGAGAGGGTTGCCATTGCTCTACTGGAATCCCTTCACTTCTTTAACTTTCTTCTCCCTCACAACAGTCATCAAGAGGGTTACTGTGATTTTTCAGTCAACTCTTGTACTTGTGACTTATTTTAACACATTGTAACTTAGATTTAGGAACTGACTAGTTGATATCCCGAGAGATTCAACTAGTATAATCATAATAAAGATTGATTAAAGCCCATAGTCAGCAGAACCGCTATAAAAATCCCGTGTCTCTTTTCTTACTTTTGCCGTTTATTTATTATTTATCTGCACTGGTGCTTTCACACTTGATCCAGGGTATTGATCCATTTTTTGGGTTAACAACAATGTTGGTGGATACCTGGTACGATGCAGAGTTATGTATACTAGCAAGGAATGTGTCGTGGTCCAAGGGGGACTGATACACACACATTAAGTAGGTTGGTGTATCATGTGCCTACATGAAATCAAATGACTAAGCTTTAAATGATAGGCATAACACGTAATGGAAAAACGGTCAGCATAGTGTTATAGACAAAGGATGTAATTTACCAGTCACCAAAATGTAGTTATGACCCCTCCTCATTACAACCCACATGATAGATTTAGAGACATGTATTGGTACAAGGCAAAAACGATGGAACGATATATTTTCTCATGCATTCTCTACACTGACAAGGACATTAGGTAGCAGAGATATTAGTATTGGTCAGTATATATTTATATGTGTTATCATGCTTTATTATTCCACTGTGAGTTCTTATCGATAAGTCTCGGATTTACTTTTGTTTATTTATAGGATAACGACATCGACGATCTGTATCTTCGTGGACTTGTGTTTTAGATTTAGCGAAAATACGGATCCATTATGTTATAGGTTGTCACAATATCCATATGTTTTATTGTATGATGCAATTACACTCATTATGTAGTACAGATTACTTACTAAATGTTTTAAAATAGGAAAAACAATACCATGCGATTATCTATAAACGAGATTTTATGGCAGTGCAATGCATGTGCATTAAAAGCACTTATAAAATTATAAAATTTAAAATAAATTGATAAATACAAACAAAAAAAATTTAATTTTTTCTGTTGGAATTGGGTTTCGAACTTGTAGGCTTATTTACTTTCCAAAATATCCATTTGAAAATAAATAATAATTTTTGCCCTTTGTGGGATTCGAACTCCTGGCATCTCTTTGTATGTAAGGGCAATTTTGAAAGTTCGAGGTCGGACCATATGATGTGATTCTATTCTAATTATTAATAAAGATGTCAACTGGGAGTTAAAACCATATCTTTTCGATTCAAAATCTGAACGTAGCACCTTAGACCACCTGAATAAATCGTCACTTGTATTAAGTATTTCTTATGACAGATGATGTATTTCATTTTCTTTCTGGGTTATGCCCTTTGTTATAACTAATGTGCAACTCATGCATTACACATGATATAATATTATAAAAATATAGTATTAATATTTGAATATTGTTAAAGATAGAGTTGTGTTATGCAATGTATTTATTTAGATAAATGGATTATGAAGTAAAATTATTATTGCCCTTTATGTAAATAATTGATATTATATGGTTTATATATCTTTTTATATATTGAATGGAATTTTTTTCACAATTTTCTAAGTTGAGTGTGGTATACAGGTACGGTTGTCATTTTTTAAGTTTTATTAGACAAATTAATGAATGCTACTGTATTGGATTTTTTAGTATTTCAAATTTAAGATCACATAATTATTTTAAATATGAATTTAAATGTAGAACAATATGATAGAATTGAGAAGAGTTTTGTAAAAAAACGTAGAAATGTGAATATTTAAACGTGAAATGTTGGTATAGGATTACCTCGTAGTAACATACGATTTCGAATGTAAGAGAATGAATGTATCGTTATGTGCATCTTGGGTTGACATCTCTTATATTGATATAAATTAGGGACTACCTCGAAGTAACATACGAGTCCGAACGTTTCTCATCTAAAAATACAAGCGTGCGTGCGTGCTAGGTAGAAAGATTTTGGTTAATTTGATAAAAATTGAAGAACTTCTTCTCATTTAAGCGTTGTAAAAAAAATCATCTGTTGTTCACTTACTCAAAAAAAGTAATAGGATTGCTGGGACTAGTGAATAACAATTGGTTGGATTAATTTTTTCATATAAAATGAAAATAAGTTGCATAAAAGTAAATTAAACAATTTCACTTGGATTGAGTTTTTGGTTTATATTCCAAATTAGAACTCAATATTTCGGGGGAGATCGGTGTCAAACAAGATATGAATAAGAATTGATGTTTCTTTTGTTTTCAAAATGGAAAAAAATATGTTAGATATTTTGGATGTGTGAAACTTTAATTGTAAATTTCTCTCAGTACACCAAATTTAATTGTTAGGTTTTAAAACCGAGCTCTTTCTTCAACACAACACGGCCATCTAATTACACTATAAGAATCAGTATGGAAAGTGTACGATTTATATGGTCAATTGCCGCTCACAGACATTACAATGGCCCAATCCCTTATTATCCATCGTTGATTTGGTGGATGATGGTGTTGATGGTTGCCGCAACCTTAACAGCCATACCTTAGATCATTTGGCCAAACCGTCACTTGTTATGTTTTAAATTAACTATTATAAATGTGGGAATATATACATACACATGCTTTCAAGTTGTGTTTTGTATAATATCAAGTGATTATGGAAGAAGAAACGGCTCAAATAAAGAGAGCGCATTTTTTTGGATTGGACAATGTTGAATTATTAAGGGGAAAACCATTTAGTAAACACTGTCAATATATACCAAATTGGTCTTTGCTTTAGAAAAAACCCTTCTTTTTAAGCAATTTAAAGTATTGAATAACAAGAATGTACAAAATGCTAAATCCTATTTTGTTTAGCTTTTCTGAATCGGACTGTTTGAGATGATATTCTTTCAAAGATTAAACTTTAGAGATTTAAGAGTTTAACCCTTTTTATGTAAAAATTGATTTTTTTTCAAATTGTTTTTAAAGAATTTGAACTTTTTTAATCTCTAAAATTTGGAAAATTTTCAATTGAATAAAATTATTTAATGATATTTTGGTTAGTAATAAATACCTGCATTATGCTCAACTAGTTCTTCGCTACTATTTTTACTATCCCTTTATTCGGTTATTATTTTACCTACTTTAGTTTCCCTTCTAATATTCACCAAAAGTGACTTGTGCAAAAGCTTCAGTTACAGCATGTATTAAAAGACAATCCATTAACCATAAAATAATAATAACAAAAGCAAAACGAATATTGCAAAATATGAAGTAAACTTTAAAAAAATGAAAAAAATAATTGATATTGAATTTGGGAAAAGGCCGCGTGAACGCGTACACCCTAAGCAATATGATAGCCCAATGCATTCTCAAAGTGCAGTGAAAACCAGTGGACTAGTCATGTGCCTTCTTGATCACTCAAAGACCCCATCCAGGCAAGTACTTTTCAATCTACACTACAGCTTCTATTTATATTTGCTTGCGCCTATCTTTCCATTCAAATTAGTGACGTTGGACTAAACTAATCCAATTAAATACCACTCCTTTTCCCAACCCAATTTTTAACTCCTAATTATATCCCAATTCTCCTCTCTTGTGAAACAATTTTTTGAACAGTCACAGTGATCATAACATATGAATATGAGATAATGAATGAACATAAATTTAGTTGCTACAAACGCCATACACTATAAAATAATCAATTGATGACATACATAAGATTGAATTAGTTCTATCGAAAAATTTATGTATCATTTATGGACTTAGGAAGAAAATCACAAGATTCATCATTGGTTGATCCTATTTAACAGGCTTCAGACCCTGAACATCGAACTTGCTAATAATTTTTCTTTTTTTGGTTAAGTAATTACAAAACTAGAGGGCTAATCGTGTTTTTTTTTCATCATACTGCTTTCGATCGTTGGATAAGTAAAGGGCTAATTGTGTTTACCATTCACATCATGCTGCTTTCAAGAACCCTTGCATATATAATTTTATAAAATATACAGATCGTTTGGACATGTACAATGCCTAGAACTAAATTAACCGATTTAAACAAGATCAGTGTTGCTGAGACCTCAATATTCCTGCTGATAAGTTAAGGCCTCATTGTGACCATAGAAGACTCATTAGCTCTAGCATTGAGTATAACATTTCCATTTGAAGCTTGGTGGTTGCTACATCATATTGTGTATCTGTTTGCTTGACCCATTGCCAAACTTTTGCATATGTGTGGAGATTGGTTTAGCACTCCATTGGGTTGGGAGAAGAGTTGGGTATGTTCTTGAGACTTGGCATGGGATGCAATCTTCCTTCGCTGTCATTGGCCTCAGTGACCTTATAACTTCGAGGTATTTCTTTGGACAATCGGTTCTAGTGGTCATTTGAAGGGAAAAATAGCTATCAAATCAAGCCTAACATCTCTTTTGGTTTGAAATTGTGGAGTATAAACCATGACAATTTACACATTTTTAATTGAGTGTCATTTGAACCATAAGGTGACATTTTACTGTTGTTTAAAATGTTAGTATAAACTATGTCAAATTGAATTGTCATTTGGACAACAATGTTAGAATAAACTTTGACAATTTCCTAATTGAACGTCATTTGAACAATAATTCGTTTAGTAACACTTTTCTATTGTTAAGAATTGAAGTTGCTTTAGTCAGAATTGATAAAGGTGGAATGTTTGGAGAGTGCTTAGAGTGAGGACATGCCAGTGGTGACAATGTGGTTTTATTTAACATGGTAATGCCATTAATGTTGGGTCGGGTATGCATTAATTGACAGAAGGATTTTCTATTAAGAAGATGGCAGTTGAAGCAACAAGCATATGTTATGACATAGATGAAAGGGAGGGGGGTTTAAGTTAGTGGAGATGACAACAGTTGTCACATTGAAAGAAGTATATTAGCTCACTTCCTAACTGAATACCTGAAGAAAAAAATAAAAGAAGAGAGAGGAAATACGGTAGGTATATATTTATTTTTACTTTGTAAATTACTGCTCCATATAATATATTGGTTGAAGAAATTTGGATATACCTTTTAACAGTTGTTGAGTTATGAGAGTGCGCATGGTTATGTTTTCATAGGTTTGAATGAAGATATTCTTCTTGTTTTTTGTTATATTTCCTCCCAAGTTGTATGAGTTGCGACTATTGTCAAAATTTATTTGAGACTCTAGTTTTACTTCGCATTTCTTATGAATGAAACTGGTATATATTCAAATGGAAAAGTATATTCAAAGATAACTAAAATATCAGAATGAGTAACTAAAATATGAATTAAACATTTTTTCTTGATTTAAAATATATTACAACCTAGATCAAGGACCACGAATTCAGGTGTCAAAGTGATATGATGTTCTAGATGTTAGAAATTGGTACCTAAATTCCTTGATGCAAAGACGGAGGAGGAAGAAGCCCTAAGCTGTTGAGGAAGAAGGGCTTCGATCAGTGAAAATACCGAACGAGAATTATCGTTCGAGAATTAGGGCATGAAGATTTGGAGCGGTGGACTATGATTTGTTGATAGGGAGTTCGTTCGGTAGAGGAGCTCGTTTGGAGAAGAAGCAACGCGATTGGAAAAATGTCGAACGAAATGTTAACGTGGAAGAAGTCACAGTGCTTGGAAGGACTTGGAGCGGTGATTTGCCGAACGAATTATTTCGTTCGGTGGCTTGTCGAACGAGATATTTCTTCTGTGTTTTGCCAGTCCAAATTTTTCGTGGGTGTAAAAAAAGGTCATAGTCACTATAGTAATTCATCGTTTCATTAATAGATATTTTTAACATTAATGGTTCTATGTTAATTTTATACCATGTACCTATACCTCTGTGAGAAAATAACATCTCGTTTAACCATGTACTTTATAAGAAAATGAATATCGGAGTTGACAATGTGCAGGCATTTAAGGTTATTTATTTATATTAAAAATTGGAGTTATTTGAAAGTTGAGGACAAATTTGAAAATAATAGTAGAAATCATAAAATGTAGGGTGTGAAGAAGAGTCTGAATCCGAAAGCGATGAGGATTGATCACTAATCAATATTTTGAGAAGGTAATTTTTTTTTCATTTTTCTGTTTCCGAAGTAATTTTATATGATATGTATCACATAGTCTCTTTTATGTTACGCCATAATGTATGTTACGCCATGTTCATTATTCTGACACCATTTGCATATTAAATTAATCAATGCTACTCTTGCTTTTCTTTATACTATGATTTCATATAGGTATGTCGGGATGCAGACGTTCACACTCTGGATCTTCCATCTCATAGATAGGTGATGATGCTGGTCCTTCACAGCCGGGTGTTCGGCCTACGGTATGGCTGAAACCCAAAGCCGATGGCAGGTAAGTATAAAGTTTCAAAATTAATTTTTATTCCATACAATCTTTTACCGAATATATATAGTAGTATCGGAATATTAAATGTTTTTTTCCTGTTTTACACAGCGCTGGGTTTTCGTTGGAGCCTTCCAACATAGTGCTCACGATCTCGCGACGGGCGTATATGGCTCGTATGACCTCGTGTTGGCCGAGGTGGACTGCGATACCAGAGGGGGTGCGGGAGGCTATCTGGCAGGACTTTTTGGTATGTGTGGTATATCAATTATTGCATTACGTAGTCATGTACATTATGTCAATTCATGTTTGCACTATTTATTGCAACTGTATAACTCATATTTTTTCAAACGTGCAGGAGGAAGTGGACTTGGCCGATTTTGATGTTTCTGTTGTCCGGCGCCATTGGAGCAGCAAAATTGCAAAAAACTATCGCAAAACAATAAACAACATCAAAACATCGGGAAAGAGGCCTCATTGGATGAGTGAAGCTGTCTTTGATGAGTTCGCCACCTAGTGGAGCAACGAGGATTTTGTGGTAAATCTATCATATATTTAAATTGTTTGAGGCAAATAATATATAAATAATTAAAACTGTCAAAATAATTTTTGTTTTCAATTTAAATTTGCAGAGGCAGTCCGAGAGGAATTCTGCAAACAGGAGCAGGAACCCCGTTACACTTCGCGGTGGTTCCAAGTCTTTCCAGCATCACCGGGAAGATTTGGTATAATTATTAAATAAGATAAATAGTTATTATTTTAAGTTTTAATTTGTTAAAATATAAATAATGTATATTTATATGTGCATATTTCAGGAGAGAAAACGCGGGGGGGGGGGGGGGGGCTGTTAGTTATTGGGATGTGTTTACACATGCCTTGACTCAGGTCGATGATTCCGGCGCAGTTTCTTACTCTTGGGACCACGATGACAAAGCACATGATGCCTATATAAGTATAACATAAGTAGCTAAAACTTACAAGTTAATTGAAATAACGTTAACTTAATTCAATTATATTTTGCATGACAGCAAAAGTTCCAGGAAGCGCGGACAGCCTTACTTGAGGATACGGGACGAGCTCACTTGACCCCCGACGAGGGGGACGCCATTTTTGAGTCCGTCATGGATCCAGTGACCCGCGGCAGACGCTACGGATATGGAAGCCAATCGGTAATTTTAAGTTAAATTTTAAAATAATTATTCTGATTAATTAGTGTGTTAATTATTAGTGTGTGTTAATCAATTCTTTAATTGGCTTGAATTCGGCTTGAACTAATGTATTCCATTCATATTTTGAACTATCATGATTTAGTTTGTTTTATGAATTTGTTAATGTATATATATAGGTTAGTTAATTTTCAATTATTTTAATACTAATTTTTTAGTGTAGTTGATAATTTAAATTTGTTTACAGGTTCAGACAGCCCAACGAGAATATCAAAAGGCTCAAGATAAGGAAGAGATTGCGCAGCTACGAGCCGAGCTTGCCGAGATGCGGGAACGCAATTTGCTGCATGAAGCAAGGACAGAGGAGATGAACCGGCGTATGGCGGAGTTCATCGCACAGTATGGAAAGCCTCCTTCATATGGTGGTTTTGGTGCGGAGTGATTTAGGTATGTTTTGTTATTGGCATGTATATTTTGGAGTTGGTGAGAATTTGATACATTCTGATGGCTTCTGTGTATATTTGGATTTGATACATTCTGATGGTTTGGTTGTGGATGTTGGTTTGGATTTGTTGATGTTGGTTTGGATTTTTTGATGTTGGTTATGTTGTTTTATGTTTGGATATTGGTTTATGTGGAAAATATGCATGATTTGGTTATATATATGTTTGGATATGTTTTGATATAGTTGTTATATATATATATATATATATATATATATATATATATATATATATGCTCAAAATGGAGCTATTTTGATATAATTGTGGTTGTGTGTGGCTAGAAGCAAGCACTATTGGTTTTATATAAAAAAAAATACCCAGATTTCCAACGGCCTTCAACGGCGATCAACGGCGAAAACGTCCGACTGCTTTCAACGGCATATTACAACGCATTCCAACGGATTTCCAACGGTAGTTTGGTCAACAGGATTTGTCACGTTGGCAAACTTGCCGTTGGAAGCCGGTGGTATAACCCCGTTGATGCCGTTGGAGGCCGTTGGAAGCTGTTGAAATGTATACCAACGGCCTCCCCAACGGCCTCCAACGGCTTTCCAACGGCTTCCAACGGCCGTCCGCCGTTGGAAAGAGCCGTTTCTCTTGTAGTGTTGTTCAAAGAAGAATTGTTTTATTTTTAGTGCCTGTACATTCTAGAGGCTTCATCATCTTTTTGTTCTAACTTGAAAGTCTAAATATAGGAGTTTTAGTACTCGTCATAATAACCATGTAATTCAACTGTTTTCATGTGAATTACCAGATCCAAACATTAACCAATTTACAACTGCTTCAAACTAAGTGCAAGCTTGGGCAACATGTTAGGTATTAACAAACCGACGATATTTCAAACTTCGAAAGACATAAAGTGCATGCAGTCAACAATATTTATTTAGTTTAAAACCTTGTCTAAATATTTGATTGTCTATAAAGATAAAAATTTATTGTCCGATTTAAAATAAAGTTTTAATAGGTTCCAACTGGAAAAATATTCACTCATGACAGATATACCATATACAAAGGCATAAATGTTTACCATGAATACATCACAATTAAGCATGGTTGCAGTCGTATATTATTTATGGCACTATATGGGTGCATGGGTGCTGCGTTTGGCCAGTACTAAATTAATTACGCATAAAAAAGGGTATGGAATTGGTTATAGTATTTGATAATAACGGTTGTGCACACCATATGTTAAAATTCAAACTACTATAAGCACGCACATGCATAAAAATATGTAGGTAACAAAGAAGAGGAAAGAAAAAAAATCTCATTCTAATTCTGATTATCAAGATGACCTAAGGCTGCAATGCTGATTAACGTAATTGTCAACTCAATTTTATTAGATACTTGGTAGTAACAGCAGTATCTATATATTAGAGTAAATCGAATGCACTTCTATTATGAACTATGAGTCTTTTTCTTTTTAAGAAACAAATCTTAGTGTTAAACAGCGTTTCCATTAAAAATAGTTATTCTATAAGAAATCTTTAAATTTTTGTATATACAACTTGATTTTCCATTCAAAAGAATGTCACATCAAACGCACTGACAAAGTAGGAAATATCTTCTACCTCGCATGGTTACCATGATTCAGCGTAGAATGTAATAATTGTAAACTCATTTCCAAGTAAATAGTTAATACCAGCAATTACATTTATATACATTAAAATACAAATTTATATAAGAATCTATACGGTAAACATGCACTAAGTTATTAAAAAAAGAATAATTCATTTGAAATGGAACCATGCTACATTTGCAAAACGGTTTAAAGTTTTAACATGTACCGACTAAGAATCTATATAATTTTAAAGAACAATTATTAAATAAGGGCATTGTTATTGACACTCCAAAAATTGTTAAGGGGAGGTCATTTTTTTATTTTAACTCCACTTTAAATCAAATTGCTAAGGGGAGTACAGTTATATCGTAAAATAAAATATAGACTGTCAATTCTAACCTTTTAACCCTATTCATTACTTTTTACCGTCCTTTATCCTTTCTTACTTTTTATTGTTCGTCATTTCGCTCTACTCCTTCTCAAACGAATTTCGATCAAAATGATTCGCACCAAAAACTGTGCGCTTTCACGAAATCTAGACCTAAAATTAGTATAGAAGGTCATGGCAAGGTGAGTTTGGTTATTTGTAGTGGATTGCGATTTAGGGGTTTGGTGTGGAAGATGGAGATTAAAAACTCTAGGGTTTAGGCAGTTGTATGATTCGGCGTCTAGAAATCATAAAATTTATTTAACTACGGATTTGTAGCGTCGTTTTGATATAGATCGGCTATAGCTGATCGAATTTCATAATTTATTAGGGTAATGGAGTGTCGAATTGCAGGGTAATTGCTATGGTGCAAAGTTTGATAATAGACCGTGGTAAATAATATTTTGTGTCAGTGCTATGGTCCCAAACTAAATATTCTATATCGTTTAGCCCTTGCCGAATTTGATACTCATGTATAACTCATTTTTTTCTCGGTGCACTGTTGTCGAATTCTGTATATTGGTTGATGAAGGCAGTACGTTTTTGAAAATACAGTGAAAGCCTGTTAGTTGCATTTAGTTTTGAAATTTTAGTTGAAATTTTAGTGAAACCATAACGTCGAATTGCTGTGAAATTGAATTGGTACGAAGTTCGATAACAGTTTGCTGTAAATAACATTTTATTTCGGTGCTATGGGGTTGAAGTAAATATTTTATGTCACTAAACCCTTACCGAATTTAATACTCTTGTATAACTCCATTTTTCCTCGGTGCTATGTTGTCGAACTCTATGTTTTGGTTGATGAAGGCAATACATTTTTTAATTGAAACATACGCTTTGCATGCAGTACCTTAACATATAACATCACACCTAAATATAACTTGTATCATTTACTCAAATTTCATTGACTTATCATAACTTACTTAAGTCTCTATATTTATCACTGTATAGTTTATTTATTTCTATTTCATTTTTGTTATCTGTTTTCTACTTTTCCAAATAATTTACCATCTTCTATCAAAAATCAACTATTCACATTCAAAAAATTACACAACTTATTATTTAACTCATTTTAAACATTTATTTGTCACAAGTTTTGTTCGCGATCTACATGTAGGCCTGTCAAACGGGTTGGGTTGAGTCAAAATGGGTTGGGTCGAGCTTGACCCAACCATTTATGACCCATTCTCTTTTATCCATTTATGACCCAACCCAAATGGCCCAACCCACTTAATAAGCAGGTTATCCATTTAATTCATTTAAAGATTTAAATTTAAAACAAATAAATATAAGATAATTCTAATTCTAATTTTCATCAAAATTCAAATATGGGGATGAGGTAGCTTATTATTTTCTAAGTACAACTGTCAGTGGCCTTGGAGAACTACAGTGTGTGTTCACACGATAAAGTATCCGACTATTCCATACTATCCGTAATTTAGGTGGTAGTTAATCGGTCGAAGTTCCACTTGATTCTGAGTCAGAACGAAGGAGTTATTGTAGTCTGAACAAAAAAATAGCGGCTTTTGCACTAAGCGGAGTTCATATATGGATGTGGCTGCATGTTATTTTCCAAGCACAACTATCAGTTCCCTTGGAGAACTATAGTGTGCGTTCACATGATAACGCATCCGAGTGTTCCATACCGTCCGTAATTTAGGTGGGAGTTGATCGGTCGAAGTCTCGTCTGATTCCGAGTTAGAACGAAGGAGTTAATGCAGTCCGAACAAAAAAAAGTGGTTTCTGCACTAGGTGGAGTTCAATATGCAGATGTGGTAATCTGTTATTTTCTAAGTACAACTGTCAGTCTCCTTGAAGAACTACATTGTGCATTCACACGATAAAGCATCTGAGTGTTTCATACTGCCCGTAGTTTAGGTGGAAGCTAACCGGTCGAAGTCTGGCCTACTTCCGAGTTAGAACGAAAGAGTTATTGCAGTCTGAACAAAAAAATAGCGGCTCCTACACTAGGCGGAGTTCAAATATGGGAATATGGTAGCCTGTTATTTTCTAAGTACAACTGTCAGTCTCCTTGGAGAACTACAATGTGCATCGCACGATGAAGTATCCGAGTGTTTCATACTGTCCATGATTTAGGTGGAAATTAATCGATCGAAGCCTTGTTTAATTCTGAGTTAGAACAAAAGATTTATTGCAGTTCGAACAAAAAATAGCGGCTTCTGCACTAGGCGGAGTTCAAATATGGGGATGTGGTAGCCTATTATTTTCTAAGTACAACTGTCAATCTCCTTTGAGAACTACAGTGTGCGTTCACACGATGAAGTATCCGAGTGTTCCATGCTGTTCGTAATTTAGGTGGAAATTAATCGGTCAAGTCTCGCTTAATTTCGAGTTAGAATGAAAGAGTTATTGCAGTTTGAACAAAAAAATAGCGGCTTATGCAATAGGCGGAGTTCAAATATCGGGATGTGGTAGTCTGTTATTTTCTAAGTACAATTGTCAGTCTCCTTAGAGAACTACGGTATGCGTTCACACGATAAAGTATCCGAGTGTTTCATACTGTCCGTAATTTAGGTTAGAGTTGATCGGTCGAAGTCTCGCCTGATTTCAAGTTATAACGAAGAAGTTATTGCAGTCTGAAAAAAAAATAGCGGCTTCTGCACTAGGCCGAATTCAAATATGGGGATGTGGTAGCCTGTTATTTTCTAAGTACAATTGTTGGTCTCCATGAAAAATTATAATGTATGTTCAAAATTCTTATTTTTCAAGTTTATATTAAATTTTAATGTTTTTAATAAATGGGTTATCCGTTTATAATCCTTTTAAAAATGGGTCAACCGAACCCATAACCCATTTTATAATATTCATAAATGGGTTGACCCAACCCATTTATAAGTAGGATAAATGGGTTGGGCTAATGAGTTGGATCAAATATTGACAGCTATATCTACATGAAATAAAAGTTAATCATTCAATCTGTGTATTGTCTGATCAAATTTTTGTTGTTGTTGTGACATCAAAAAAATCTTCTACTTCGTCTATAATCACTCGCAATCCGCAAACTGCTTCAAATCGCAGGAGATTAGAGTTGGAAGGAATGAAAAAAAATTAGACGAGGTTGTTGTAGACGACGAAAGAACTGGTGAGGAAGATGAAAGTTCGAGCGAGGAACAAGGAATTGAAGGCGAACACAATGTTGAAGGAAACGCAGGGGGTCAGGATCAAGTAGAAGAGGTTTCGAAGGAGGTTGATCCATCTCCTGACACCGAAGAGGAGACTAAAACAGAGATACAATCATTAGAAAAGAAAAAGAAAGGAAAACAGTTAATGGCACAACCAAGTGAATCGACAGAAAGTGAAGCACAATCAACATTATTGTTTGCGTTCGAAGATCATATTGCTTCTACCATATGGATCTTTATGGTATGTTTATGTGTATCATATATAATTTTGGATAATCTAACTATATGTATATCTATGTACATGTTTTGTTTATTGTTATGGTAATGTAGGCCCCAAGGGAAGAAGCAAGAATTGTTAAGCTTCATAGTCACGTAGGAACTCATAGACGATGGGATTTAAACAACAAGTGTGCTTTTGTTAAGGATGCGGTAGCCGAATCGGCATTTTTGGATATAATAAAACATGCACATGACAAAGTTGACAAAGCATTGATCGATGCTTTCATTGGGCGATTCTATCCGGACACCAACACTTTTCATCTTCCGTTTAGGGAGATGACAATCAGTATCAATGAAGCGTTTCACATGAGTGGTCTTCCTATCGAAGGTAAAGCGGTTAAGGGGCCACTTGGAGGATCAAGGGGGATAAGTGATAATGATGTGTATGAGTTGTTAGATAACTATCTTGGCATAAAAGAAAAAGTGGACGACGAGTTGTTAGGAGGTGAGAAAAAAGTAGTTTTGGAATGGTTGAGAACAACATTTTTTGGTTGTCAAGATTCTGATACTATGGAA
This sequence comes from Allium cepa, assembly GCA_030765085.1. Taxonomy (NCBI): domain Eukaryota; kingdom Viridiplantae; phylum Streptophyta; class Magnoliopsida; order Asparagales; family Amaryllidaceae; genus Allium; species Allium cepa. Next base: position 406,200,721 of record CM060938.1, read on the forward strand.
CGTAAACGACAATGCGCAATTGCATATTTGCTAAGTACTATTGGTGTGCTAGTTTGTGGGGATAAATCTGGAAATAAGATCTCGGTGCATTTTTTGCAATGTCTATGGGTGTTATGGCAAGTGAACACGTATTCTTGGGGCACATCATGTTTGAGTTGGCTGTTTTATAATTTAGCTCAAGGCACAAGAAAAGATGTACGCCAAATTGCAGGTTGCATGACTTTACTATAGGTAGGAATCAAAATTTAAAAATAAATTTACTTGCAACATTTGTATTTATGATTGATATTTCTTGTATAGGTTTGGATATTTGAACACTTCCCATTTTAAGACGACACAATCGTAATCCACATGCACAAGTTGGAGATCATAGTTCAACTTATTACTTTGCGATGGAAACTAATACCAACTTGTGTTACAATTTGGTGACTCTTAGAGAGAAATTAGATGACCTTCAAGTGACAGATGTTGTTTGAGACTGTTTGAATGGTATGAGAGATCAGTACCCATTCCAGTCGTGTGCGTAATACAATGGACGAATAGTCTTTTTGAAGTAATTGAGTTATATCTTCGGCTATGAATCCTTCGTCGGTTTGGTATGTTCAACCAATACCGGTAACCACTTTTGCTTTAGAGAAGGAAAAAAATGAAGTCGTCGCAAAAATCTTACAAGGCAGCATATTGTAATGTAGGAAATTTCAGTTCGAACGAGTGGCGAAACCATCTACTGAATCAAAGTCTAACCTCAACCTATGTCACACAGCCTTGGCATTGCGATCCAATGTACATGCAGTGATACATAACTGTGTCACATCCTGTTGTTGATAATCTAAAGTCACGATTTACGGAGCAAATGCAAGTTAGCGAAAATAATTCACTAGTTGTTTGCATTGTAAGTCGATGTTTTCATTCAACTTATTGTTTTCTTAAAGTATATTTGATCATACCTTTAAAGTTTTTAATTTACAGAAACGGAAACTGAGAAACATTGCGAACTTCATTAAAGCTTGCACTCCTACCGAGTCAATGGCACAAGTTCTGGAAAGGATAGAACGCATTGAAGAAGATGAGCCGCTTGATATATTTGGTGAACAAGTGCATAGACAAAAAGAAGCCGCTGAACTGGTTGAAGGATCAAAAGTGAAGAAGAGCAAGAATAGCAAAGAGGGTGAAGGTGGAAGACATAATGTGAAGAGGGTTATGAGCAAGAAAAAAAGTTGAAGTTGGTATTTTTTTTATTTGAACTCATGTAGGTTCATACTATGTTTTGTTACGTAGTTTCATCCTTATTAGCATAAGGTGAAATGTGGTGCAGGCAAAAAAAAATTGATGCTTTATTTGACCTCCTGTATTGTGCATTTTATGTGAATGACTATGGTAATGTTGTTTTATGGTGTTTACTTGTTGTCTTATTGATTCTTGGTGGTGCTTTTGTCTAATGATGAATTTATTTTGTGATATGGAATATGATAGTGATGAACGTTTATGTGAAGCATTGTAATAATGAATGTGTGAAATTTTTTTATGGTTAAATTAGCAGGCATGACGCCTTTTAATCGAAAAAAAGCAAAAAACGATACACCCATGTCGATAATACCCTATACTCTCAGAAACGGCACGTCTTTGTCGAACCAATGGTCAACATATGTTGGGGAGAAATCGACTTAACCATGCAATTTGTATGAAGCAGCAGTAAAGGCAGCAACTTTTCGAACTTAATAATTTACTTCGTTATTATGGTATCGAATAAGGTAAACACCAAGCCATCAAAGTGCCCATACCAATATCAGGCACCGCACTTTTATATCGAAGTAATAAAATAAAAACGATACAACCTTGTCGAAAATACCCTAAACTCTCGAGAACGGCACGTCTTTATCGAACCAATGATCAACAGACGTTGGAGATAAATCGAACTAACCATGCAATTTATGTGAACCAGCAGGAACGACAGCAACTTTTTGAACTTAATGATTTACTTCGTTACTATGGTATCGAATAAGGTAAACACCAAGCCATCAAAGTGCCCATACCAATATCAGGCATGACACTTTTATATCGAAGTAATAAAATAAATACAACCTTGTCGAAAATACCCTAAACTCTCGGGAACAACACGTCTTTGTCGAACCAATGGTCAACAGACGTTGGGGATAAATCGAACTAACCACGCAATTTGTGTGAACCAGCAGCAAAGACAACTGCTTTTCGAACTTAAGTATTTACTTCGGTACTGTGTTACTGAATAAGGTAAACACCAAGTCCCCAACATGCACATACCAATATTAGCTACGACGCCTTTATATCGAAATAATAAATTAAAAGCGATATACCCTGGTCGAAAATACCCTAAACTCTCGGGAACGACATGTCTTTGTCGAACCAATGGTCAACAGACGTTAGAGGACACCGAACCGACAATGCTTTAAACTAAGTCATCAAAGCGTATAGGGTAGTAGCAGGAACGACAAGGTTGGGTCGAGATTTATTATATAGGTCGATGTATATTCATCGATAGTGGACAGAATTCTCGAGATTGACAAGCTTTGGTCGAAATATAAATAATAGACGTTGGGTACTGATCGAATAGACGTTGGGTACTCATTGTCATCATAACACAATCAACAGGTGGCCAAAAAAAGGAAATCCAAAACAATCAACAACCAAAAAGAAAATTAAACAATGAAAACGGTTTATTTTTCATATATCATTCACTTGCACTATGAACATGAACAGAAAATGATCAAGACCATATAGTAATTGTCATCACAACACTATGTACATATACTCATTGACAATGATTCCTAGTACAAATTCAGATGAACACTAGGAACATGAACAAGAGCAAAAACATGAAAGCCAATATATATGTTTTTCAATTCTTTTATATATCTCAAATCCATTACAACCCATCAAGCGCATATCCCAAAGTCAATACATATGTCAAATTCCATACATGTCTCAAAGTAACGACATTTCATTCCTCTTCACCAGTAAGTACGTCAAGTGCGCTGCCTTCATTTTTGTCGTCGTCCTTATAAGCTAAGTACTTGTTCACTCTTTCCGCATATGGTCTGATCCAATCTTCCGCGTTAATATTATAGAACTACGAAAATAAATAAATTGAGGTGTACGAGGCAAAGGAGAGTCGGAACTGAGTTTAATACCCACATAATGTGAGTTGTTTACATGGCCCATAATTATCATCCTATCATGGTTTAACATGGTCGGATGTACTGTTGTGGGAACAAATGTACAACTCATATGTCTGCTTAACAAGACAACCAACGTGCCAAACGTTTCAGCTATTATAAATCCTGACTCTGGCATCTACATCCACTCACTAAATCCAATTGCATTTGGACATTGTACCCTTTTCTTCATTTCTTCAAAACCACATTCATCCCATATTCTTTTGTACATTTCCGACCGTAGCAATAAATTGTCAACCATAAACTCACAAACAAACTTACACGGAATTTTCGGTCTTCGATTAGGGAGATTCAATTGATTAACCACAACCCAATAACCGCAATTACCATCACTAGGCATATCATCTATGCCAATTATGTAGGGTCTCATACGTTTGGGCATTTGCAACAAATATTCATCGTCGACTTGACTTTTTGCACATGCTTTAGGTTTGATGCCAAGCTTCTTTAAGTAGCGACCAACCGGAGTAAGATTTGATCCACATGACAATGACACTTCTACATGTTCAAAGTAAGAAGGATATCGTTTAGTTGATTTATCTTTTTTCGACGATCTACCTTTTCTAATGGCTGCCATAGAGGGTTCTAAAATAGTGGTAGTTTGAGGGAACGTTAGCACTTTTTAATCTTGTTGCATAACAAGCCTCACATTATCAGGTGATTCGTCATACCTATTTTTCAAAGCTATGATTTCCGACAAGTCAAAAAAATCAAGATTTTTGCGATGCAACATAGGCGGAGTGCAAGATAATTGCTTCCAATAAGAGTCTATAACGGTTAGAGATATGAAACCTTCTGAATGTCTAAAATCTGCAAGCATATGTGTACATGGTAGCCCATTTACTTTCCATAAAACACAACCACAATTGTCAATAGTCAAACCGACGTTTGAAATGTTACACAATTCATTTAATAGTAAATCAAGTGCTTTGTGAGATACAAATCCCAAAATTTCTTTAAACATTGGTTCACCTCGAAATCTATGCATTATTCTAGATGTGCTTGTTTCGAACGCATGTTCGATTTCAACTAATTCATTCTCACAACAAAGATGTGCACTAGTCCAACATTGCACGAAGCCACCGGCAGCTGAATCAAAGTACAATTTCAAACGATGGTGTGCACTTTCGACTATGCTTGTTGATACATTATCATAATGTTTTATTTTGTTGGTACAAGACAAAACAAACATCTCCTTATATTTATTAAGCCAATTTTTCATTACATACGTCATAGTTTTTTTGTGTTTGTCAATCCATTTGTCACGAAATAATTTTAAGTTTCCATAGTACTCTTCCTTGGACAATGAGTTTATTACATTTATCCAACCATCCCAAAAAAGTTCATACTCCTTTTTCCTTCCTCATCCTCCAATAGTACCTCTTTATCCCCAATCAATACTCGTTTCCTTTTTATAAAATTGAGTTTGCAATTCGCCTAAACATTCTTCGAAATATGCCATGCGCACAAAATATGACATGCTGCTGGGAAGACGGTAGTTACTGCATGTGTAAGAGCAATTTCTACATCTGTGATGATAACACATGGAATTTCCACATGTCTATAACACTTTCGAACACATTCAAGAGCCCATATGTATGATTCCGTAGTCTCACGACTAATAAAAGCAAGTGCAACGGTAAAGGATGCTCCGGTTGATGTTTGCGACACCATATGGAAACATGGTAACTTGTATCGATTCGTTTTGAACATGCAATCAAAGAACAGAATTTGATAAAACATTGCGCAAGAGCAACACATCTAGGATGACTAAAGGATAAGTTGGAAATTTCATTGGTTGTACCATCAACTCTATGGTGCATGGAATAATGATGACTTGTAGCCAATTTCATAAACTACTGCATAATTGACCTACCTTCCATATAACGTAGTTTCAGCTTCACTTTCGCATTGTAAACATTTCTTATGGTTGATTGGTTGTCCGGATTGTCAATTTATAGTGGTTAGAATATTTCGAGGCCTAACACCACTCTTTGTCATTGTTTCGACAGTCTTAATTTTGTTGTCTTTCAGCCTCGCCACATACGAATGCCCGGTTAGTACATTAGCAAGACTGTGATTGTGTCTTTCGTTCTTCACATTCAACATCCATCTTCCATCGTTACCACAATGTGCACTTAACTCAAATGGATGTCCACATTTTCTACTTTTCGACCTTCTCCGTTTTTGTTGGGTTTTCGGAACATGAATCTTTGCTTTATGGTCAATATACTCTCCACTTCGTTCACATAATAGAACCATCCAAGACCCTTTTCTATTGCCTAGCAAATTTCTCATTCTTGTTCTTTTCGTCACAATAACACAGTTGGCATTAATCCCACGATCCCAACACCAATCCCGTACACTTTCCTTTGTCTCGAACAACTGCATCATAAATACGTAACATAAACCAAAACAAAACAAATCATTCATACATACATATATATACATATATTATTTTATCGTAGCACATCATTAGTGAAATGAGAGGTCAAATCGGGGTAATCGGAAGACGACATGGTGACTTCCTCTTTATGATTGTTATTGGTATCATCGTTCCTAAATTCTTTGTAATTGTCCACATTGTTTGATTCATTGCAATCTTTGTTTTTACTATTTTCAAATTCTTTGAACTCATCCACTTCAGCTGATTCAATCATCAAATCATTCTCCAGTACCTAGCGAAAAGAAAGAAGTCAATCTCAAAATTTAAAATACGATTCAAAAAAATGATTTCAAATTCGGCATGGAAACGTCGTGATTTGCATTTATAAATAAACTTCAACAACCGAATATAATCATATATCTCGGCACGAAGACGCCGAAATGTTGCACTCTGTTATCATAGAAAAAATACGAAAACTCTTTTCCGAAATTATACAAAAATTTCGATGTCAAGGCTCTGAAATATTGTGTAAGCTTCAATGATCGTATATCTCAGCTTGTTACTCTTGAATTTGTGTATTAATCTCGGCGCGTGCTCTCTGCATTAGCATTTTTGTAGAAATGCTAATTCGTTCGTGAAACCCTATGTAAACCCTAGCTAATAAAAAAACTTACTTCTTCGTTGTTTGTTTCGACGAATTCAACGAAGCGTTCATTTTCTTGAGTTAGAATCATTCGTTCTCTTTCTATGGTGAATAAATTTCTTTGACAGTAGATTTCTTCATGATTACAGACTAATGATTATGATTAAGGAGGAAAAAAAATGATAAATACAGTAACAATTTAACAAAATAGGAGAAAAGACGATGACAAAGGGTAATTTGGTAAGACTATAGTTTTATGTTAAGGGGGGACTAATTTTTTTTGTACCCCTTTAGAAAATTTTAAAAAAAAAAAAACGACCACCCCTTAATAATTTTTGGAGTGTCAATAACAATGCACTTAAATAACTTAGGACAACTTGATATAGCTATTATTAACATATGTCCATGAACGCATATCATTTGAAATATACATAGATTGGCATCGCATTAAAATGATACTTAGTGCTTATGCAATTTCTCATCATACTAAATAAAGAATATAGACATAGAGATAGACTTCATCAATAATAAACGAGTTATTTTCACTCAACTATGAGTAGTGAAAAAAAAACAACCCCAAATTAGAAAATAGTGTTAGTGTTTAAGTACATGCCTGGAGGATTACCAACAAAATAAGGATCCCTAACGCGCCGATGCTTGAGAGAGAAAATGATATTGTCGAGAAATGTTTCTATGAAAGTGAAAACAGTGATTAGAGAAGAATTTGGAAGATGGTTATGATAAATTTGATGTAAAAGCCAATTTGAGAACTAAATAAATTACTCAGTATACATGAAACTTATTTTCAAGTTAATGCCCATTATTAGGTGAAATATTAAATCAGTGGGAAGAAGAAGCACTTATAGTGGGGGAAGAACCGATAACCTTGGAGGCGACCCCACGACGTTCATATGGCGGACGAAGAATACGATAGCTACCGATGAAGTGTGAGGAAAATTGAAAAGGGTAGAGAGGTGAAGACGGTTGTTAGTCGATGTGGCGGAGATTTGGGATCAAAGGGGATGACGACGGTGGTGAGAAGAAGGGACAATGTCGACACGTTGGAAAAGGGTCAAATTAAGGGATGTTATCATTTAGGTTGGACAATAATGGAGGAAGGGTATTGCTGTGCACGCAGAGAAAGAAACAAAAGACGTGATAGTTCAGTCTAAAATCTCCAAAAAATGGAAGAGGGCTTCTGCACTCAGGAAATAGAATTCAGTAATAATAGTATAGTGTAGATATGGAAATTTACCATGTTAATATATTTAAATAGGAATTTAGTTTCAATTTATTAAAATGTAGTATCCTATGAGTTGAACATTAAGATAGGAATGAAATAGAAATACCAACAAGATGGGAAGTAATGAAAGTGATACGTCAAGTTATTGGCAAGAATAAAAAAGAACAAAAAATGAAATGGAATAGAAATCAAAGTTAAAATTAATGAATATGGTAGCAACGTTATTGATAACTAAAAATAAGAAGCGGCAAATGAATTTGAAAAGGACAAGTTAAATGCATAATAAAAAAATAATAAGACCTAGGATCAACCATAAGAACTATAGAGGCAATTAATTGAAAGAATTAAAAACCGAGAATGTATAAATATAAGACATGTTTGTAAGTAGCCTAGGTATGCGTTTATGACAGATGTGATTATATTTAATGTGTATGTTATGCGTAGAAAATGACTTAAGATCATCATAATAGGTTAGGATGAGGAAACACATCCAATTATAGGACCACGGAGAGTATATGCTTGCGTATTGAGAAAGAGATACATTCGGGTTAGGACTGTGCCTGAAACCGAAGTTCCGTAAATAGTCACACATTCATTAGCAATAATTAACATTGATTGTTAGGTGGATGTCGAGACTGGACTCGCACAATCAAAATAGGTCTACTTCAAAATTTGTTAGAGGGGATATTGCTTTAATTGCATTAGTCAATCTAAATGGACGGTGGTTTGATCAAACATTATGTGACATGTGCGGTACAAGTTTTTTTTAGGGGTAGGGTTTTATAGATTCCGGGTCCATCATTGGTCCCTTATGGTCAACGGGAAGGACATGATTATACCTCATTGATCTTCGTCGCCTACTGGGGTTGATTTAAATTAGGTAATACACTACCATAATTGTAGGATCGATTTCACCCTAGAGGGGGGGTGAATAGGGTGATGGTATAAATTATAAAAATTAATCGCGGAAGCTTATAAAATAATTTTAACACAGATCACAGAACAATAGCAGCACAGATAATAGCAGAATAATAAATGCAGAAATATAACGACACAGAATTTACCCATCTTCGGCAAAACCCTGCCTACGTGCTGCCCCCAAGGTTTCTACTAGAAATTAGATAGTCCCTCGCTTACACACGTAAACTCGCAATACCCGCTATCGACTAAATCTAACTCTACGCTCAAAACCCTGCCACAACTCAGCCACTGAGTTGCGAATTCTCAAGCTACGCCATGTAGCTTGTCCCCTAGTCACACGACTAAAAAAAAAATAACAGTTTAAAATTTAAAAACAAAATTAAAAAGCAATAAAAATATAAAATCCCTAATTGAAAAATAAACAAAACCCTTTGATCCTATTATTTTTCAGCCGGCCCTATTCTCCCTTTTATTTTAGCCCGGTCTTCTTTTCTCTTAGCTTGTGCAAAATAAATGGAGGCCTTGTTTTTCGTTTGTTCCTCTTTACCCAAATTAGGGTTTTGTCTTTGCGTTCACTCCTGTGAGATTGGCTATGGCTTTGGCCTCGCGTTCGCTCCTGTTGATTTGCTAGTGCTTCGGCTTTGCGCAAATTAGGCTTCGTTTATTGAGGAACCCAATTGATTTGTTGATCGTTTGCAATTGATCTTCTGATTTGCGTCGGTAAACGATTGTCTTTTTACTTTGCTCACGGTTCCTTCGATGATCGAGTTTGATCTTGCTTCGGTATGTAATTTTTGCTTTTGCTTCTTCTGATTTTTCGTACTTTAACTTGATGATATTGAAAGCCGATGATGAGTGGGTTTATATAGGTTTCGAAATCCTATTCTTGCGTTCGTATAAAGTCATTTGAATTTGTCAATAATTCTCCTCGGCCACTTGATGATGCTTGAACGATCGATGATTAATTTGACTTTGTCAAATTCGTATCTTTCACGTTTCTTGGTTGACACGGTTTTGAATTAATTTTCGTGATGACCACGGCTTGAATCTGACTTTAATTGTGACATTTTCTATTGACTTGTTTGATTAAAATATGGCTTTGACTTGGTTGACTCTTTGATTGCTACTACTTTGGCTCCAATCACTGATACTGCCATATTGATGCCTCTGTTGTTGCTTGAGTCACTTTGTTGTCACTGGTTCATTGGGCTGCATACATGTTGTAAGTGATTTGTGCTTAGTTGCATCACTGGTATTTGCATTGTATAGTCGCCATATCTTGTGCTTGAGCTCTTTGCACACTGATGGATTTGAAGTTAGTTGAACCTGAGCATTACTGTTGTTTGCATTGCATCACCATTGTATCATGCTTGGCTTTGTGGTCTGGTTTCACTTGGGCTTGTAGTTGTCTCTGACCTGATTTTGAAACTGTTTCTTTGAGTCTTTTCTTATTTTTGTAGAAACTGCTACTTTGGTTACTTCTGATATTTTATCACTTGTATCATTTGTATGCTTTACTTGATCTTCACTTTGATTCCATGTTGTTCTTGTAGTCAAGTCTGCATTGCTGTCACATGAATTAAACTTATTGTATATCATTATTTTTGAACTGTTGCATTTGTCTTTGCTTGAGTCTTGATGCAATTGGGGTCCGGTATGTTTGGCATGTGATTGGTTCTGTGATACTTGTACTACTTGTTATCAACTGGCCTGGATTACATAGTTTGTTGCTTAGAGTTGATCATGCTGCCTGGTTGCTGTTATATATGCACTGTGTTTCGGTCATTTCTCATGTACATATGTATGTGATGCTTTGATGTTGTTTCACTTCTTCAAAGCTGCCTGTTGTTACTGGTGTCACTTGTCCATAAATTGGTCGTGCTGTAGTCCAGTGCCCCCATGCCTTGTGTATATATCTTGTTCATGCTGTACATATTTTTGCCTTGGTTCCATTGTTGAATTTCTGACCTGTGCATTCCATTCTCGTGTGTTCATCCCTGTAGTATATGCTACTGTCTACTTGAGTTTGCTTTGATGCACTGTTGAATTTGTGTAGACTGTGCATTACACTTGAGTTGAATCCAGTTTCACAACTCGGGTTTGACATTGTGCTGAAGTCGAGATTTTATTTATTTTGCACCTGAGTTGAACCCGTCTTTTTATTTGGGTTTGACCTTGTGCTCACCTGTCCCTGTAGCATTATCAAGTGTATATCGGTGTGCACGGCCTTGTGGCATATACAGTGATACACTGTGTATGTCACAAGTTGTTCGTGTATGACGAATTCAAATATGAATGATGACGAACAACCCAAATAACTGAGGCAAATATTATTTTCAAAAACCATATTTTATTTTATATCGCAAAAATATTTTATTTTCAATTTTACTGCTTTAGTAAATATTTTTGCAGATTGCTCAGATGCTGGATTCAAACTGGAATGAAGTTGAAGATAAAATACGAATTGAGTGAATGAGTGATGTGTAGTGAGGTTAAATGTAAATATGAAATTGTGATGTATTTGTAATCAAAATTGTATATGTATAGTGAGAGCTTGAATTTGTACTATTCAAAATTGTAATAAATATTTGTTTGAATAAAATATTCGTTTGAATTCAAATTCCGTGTTATTTATTTTATTCAGCAAATATTTATTTAATCTATGAAAAACAAAATAGTACATTACCAAATACATTTAAATGAATGTATATATGTTTATTATCATCAAACAAAAATCATATAAGCGCATATTCAACAATCTCCCCCTTTTGATGATAACAAACATATATTTAAGATTTTGAATATATTAAATGTATTTGATCATTGATGTGCTCTAATTACTCCCCCTATTTAAATGCTTCCTCTCTACGCAAAGCTCCCACTACATATATGCATACAAATAAAAATATGCAAATGAGCCTAGATGCAAATAGAAAATTATTTGACCTTTGCTTGATTTTATTTGACAAAATCTTAACTTTTCTCTCCCCCTTTTGTTATCAGCAAAAGAATAATAGTATTAGAGAAAATAGAGATAAAGTGATCGATATTAATTCAACATTAAAACTCAATTGAATATAAATATTAAATTTCAATAAAAAATCAAACAAAAATCATAAATATTTTGTTAGACGCATATTCCACTTTTAGAATGATGGGAATGATGTCATCATATAAAATCATACAGTTGTGCCTATTTGTGGTATATTTATATCAGGAATTTGAATATCTACTAACCATGCATAACCGTTAGGACTTTTAAATGAGATTAGTATTATTCCAATTTTATTTTAAAAAAAAAATGAATTCAAGTATCTTCTAACCACGCATAACCGTGAGGACTTTTAAATGGGATTAGAATCAACTTGTTTATTTTAAAAATCAACTTTTGATATGCGTTCCATACATGCATAACCGCGAGGACTTTTAAATGAGCATGGAAGCACATAACAAATTCCAAGTAATTCACCCATGCATAACCGTGAGGACTTTTAAATGAGAGTGAATACTTTGGTATTTATTTATTATTAATTTTTTTTATTTTTTATTTTTTTATTTTTTTTTTAAATGTGAAAATGAAAAACGAACGATTCCTGTTTAAAGTACCACATATTGACAAACTATATAGAATTTTGATGAGTGATGGTTGTTAGAAATATGATAGAAATAGAGACGGTCATGGAATTTTTTTTTTTACCAACAAAAAGTTTTATAACTCTTGTTTCAATTTCTAAAGAAATTTTCTAATTATACTTTCTCGAGTCATAATATATGATAAATATCAACACTCATCACTTTATCAATCACCATTTTTCTTTTCGATAACCATTATGGAGTCAGATTAGTCAAAATAGTCATTTAAAATCAAATTCAAAAATAATTATGAAATTAATTTTTCAAAATGACTAATCTGAAAATATGGTCAAAAATGATTTTCTCGAGGGGATTTTATAAGAAAATTTTCTACTATTTGAAAATTATTTGAAATGAAAAATATGCAGATATTTTCTTTGAAAAACGATGCAGTTTCTAAATGTCTCAAAAATCACGTTCAACTAGTAATTTTTCTATCAACTAGATTACCAATGTAATCTGCATCTGAATTTCTCTTTCACTCAAAATTACCATCAATTAAATTTTATAGACCAAAACATGAAGTGTGCACCAAAAATTTCAAACTCAATTTTTACAGCAATTTATATGACATTCTTTTGAAGCCGTGTAAATAATCAAAAAACCATGAATTTAGAGTCAGCCGTATTATAAACAATTGTATTATCCAACAAAGCACTATTTTTAATCTAAACTGATATATATGAAGTAATTCAAAGAATCTAGAGATTATATAGTGTTTTTGGCATAAGAATATACTTGGCCAACTATGTTGAATAAGTCAGAGTCAAAATCATCATCTTTTCATCATCTCAATATTGGCTGATTTTAATTCAGAATACGGTGCAGATTATCACATTTAATATATCGTTTAAAACATATCATTACCTGTTTTACCTTTACGATATTTTTCGATGTTGTCTATTGTGATTCTGTCACCTTTGAACTAGGCTACGGAACTTTGCTTCGTCGTCCGTTGTGTTTCTGGAACAACCAAAAATCCATAGAACACTATTGTTGTTCCTTAGCCTGCCACCACACCTACACGATGAAAGATTTATGTGACCTATTTGTTTTTATAGGTCCATGGTTGTTAGTGGCAGAAAATTTTGAAAAACAATTTTGTAAAGACCCAAAACTATTTATAATTGTTCCCTTCGGCACCCAAATTTGTTTAACCTTGAGAGATTTTATATTTATGCCTTTTGGAACCCAAATCGGTATAGTTTTTACATGTTTGGGTCTATACCAACAATTATTGTGACTGTGTCCATATTTTCTACAAATTGTGCACATAGAATTAACTTGATTAATATTGCTTTCAACAATTTTCGAACTATTATATCCAAGTCCTTGTCTAACCGAATTAACTGTTTGCTTTCCTAATAACATATTCAACGATTTTTCACTTTTGGAAAATTTATCTAAAGTAGTAGACAGTTGTTGGACTTGTGATTTGAGAGACTCATTTTCGTTTAACAATTGTGTACACTTTTTAATAGAATTCTCTCTCCTAGTATTTTCATTCTCCTTTAAAATCAGAATTTCATTTTCAAGTGATTTTATATTGATTTCTGATTTTTTAATTTCCTCTTCGAATGTTGGACACTTATCACACTTAGGGATTCTACGTTGATAGTTCTTAACTAATTGATCAAATTCTTCATTGCATTCTATCAAAGTATCCTTTTGAGACTCAAGTTTGGCATATTTTTCCCTAAGTCGTTCAAAACAGCCATTTACTTCGTGGAAATAAATAAGTAATTCAGAGTGAGTAAGTTTTGATACCTTGCTTGGCTCGTCATCGTCGCTATCGGTTATATTTCCTTGAAGGCACATATCTGTTTTCTCACTCTCACTGCTAGTACCTTTATCATTCTCATCCATTTCATCCCAAGTGGCTGCAAAACTTTTCTTTTTCTGTTTCTTTCCAAAGTAGCGTAGATTTCGAGGACAATTGGGCTTGATGTGTCCGGGTTGGTTGCACTTATGACAGATGATCTCCTGTTCTTCTGAGTAGTCAAGTGCTTTGCCCATTCTGCTTTTCAATTCATGATTTCGAGCTAGATTTCCGTATTTGCGATTCCACCTTTTGAATTTCTTTATTAGTAGCGCCAGCTCTGCTGCTCCATCATCATCATCATCGTTATCATCATCACTTCCGGTTGTTCCTTTGAGTGCTATTGATTTCTTTCGAGTATCTCCTCCTTCACGCTCTTCCTTGAATTTCATTTCTAGCTCATAAGTGGTGAGATTTCCGATGAGTTCTTCAACTTTGAGTTGTTTTAAATCTTTCGATTCTTGAATGGCAGTTACTTTTGCTTCAAAGCTTCGTGGAAGGACTCTGAGGATTTTTCGGACTATTTCCAATTCGGTGTATGTTTTTCCGAGAGCTTTTGATTTGTATACGATATTGGAAAGTCGTCCGTACATCTCTTTGACATTTTCTTCCTTCGCCATTGTAAAGTTCTCATATTTACTGCATAGCATAGCAAGGCGGGATTCTTTGACTTGAGTGTTCCTTCGTGAGTCACTTCGAGTGTGTGCCATATTTCCTGCGCAGTTAGACAATGTGAGACACGATTAAATTCAAATTGATCCAATGAACAGATAATAGAATTCATAGCTTTAGCATTAGTATTTTGTAAATTTTCTAGTTCTGTCCATTGTTCCTTTGGTTTCTCTATTTCCTGATTATCTATAGTTATAGTTGGTATTTTATAACCTGTCTCAACAATATTCCATGCGTCAATGGTTTTCAGAAAAAATTTCATCCTATTTTTCCAGTAAGCATATTCACCATTGAACATTGGTGGTCTAACTATGGATTGACCCTCTGCAAAAGCATTATTAAAAGAAGCCATTTTAAAAATTCAAAATTGTAAAACAAAAATTGATTTTTTCAAAAAAAATCGAATTTTTAAAACAAATGTTGACTTTTATTCCTAACTCTGATACCACTTGTAGGATCGATTTCAACCTAAAGGGGGGGGGGTTAAATAGGGTGATGGTATAAATTATAAAAATTAATCGCGGAAGCTTATAAAATAATTTTAACACAGATCATAGAACAATAGCAGCATAGATAATAGCAGAATAATAAATGCAGAAATAGAACGACACAGAATTTACCCAGCTTCGGCAAAACCCTGCCTACGTGCTGCCCCCAAGGTTTCTACTAGAAATTATATAGTCCCTCGCTTACACACGTAAACTCGCGACACCCGCTATCGAATAAATCTAACTCTACGCTCAAAACCCTGCCACAACTCAGCCACTGAGTTGCGAATTCTCAAGCTACGCCACGTAGCTTGTCCCCTAGTCACACGACTAGAAAAAAATAACTGTTTAAAATTTAAAAACAAAATTAAAAAGCAATAAAAAGATAAAAGCCCTAATTAAAAAATAAACAAAACCCTTTGATCCTATTATTTTTCAGCCGGCCCTATTCTCCCTTTTATTTTAG
Organism: Allium cepa; assembly: GCA_030765085.1. NCBI lineage: Eukaryota > Viridiplantae > Streptophyta > Magnoliopsida > Asparagales > Amaryllidaceae > Allium > Allium cepa. Next base: position 406,216,204 of record CM060938.1, read on the forward strand.
CCCAGTCTTCTTTTCTTTTAGCTTGTGAAAAATAAATGGCGGCCTTGTTTTTCGTTTGTTCCTCTTTATCCGAATTAGGGTTTGTCCTTGCGTTCGCTCCTGTGAGATTGGCTATGGCTTTGGCCTCGCGTTCGCTCCTGTTGATTTGCTAGTGCTTCGGCTTTGCGCAAATTAGGGCTTCATTTATTGAGGAACCCAATTGATTTGTTGATCGTTTGCAATTGATCTTCTGATTTGCGTCGGCAAACGATTGTCTTTTTACAATGCTCACAGTTCCTTCGATGATCGAGTTTGATCTTGCTTCGGTATGTAATTTTTGCTTTTGCTTCTTCTAATTTTTCGTACTTTAACTCGATGATATTGAAAGCCGATGATGAGTGGGTTTATATAGGTTTCGAAATCCTATTCTTGCGTTCGTATAAAGTCATTTGAATTTGACAATAATTCTCCTCGGCCACTTGATGATGCTTGAACGATCGATGATTAATCTGACTTTGTCAAATTCGTATCTTTCACGTTTCTTGGTTGACACGGTTTTGAATTAATTTTCGTGATGACCATGGCTTGAATTTGACTTTAATTTGTGACATTTTCTGTTGACTTTTTTGATTAAAATACGGCTTTGACTTGGTTGACTCTTTGATTGCTACTGCTTTGGCTCCAATCACTGATACTGCCATATTGATGCCTCTGTTGTTGCTTGAGTCACTTTGTTGTCACTGGTTCATTGGGCTGCATACATGTTGTAAGTGATTTGTGCTTAGTTGCATCACTGGTATTTGCATTGTATAGTCGCCATATCTTGTGCTCGAGCTCTTTGCACACTGATGGATTTGAAGTTAGTTAAACCTGAGCATTACTGTTGTTTGCATTGCATCACCACTGTATCATGCTTGGCTTTGTGGTCTGGTTTCACTTGGGCTTGTAGTTGTCTCTGACCTAATTTGAAACTGTTTCTTTGAGTCTTTTCTTATTTTTGTAGAAACTGCTACTTTGGTTACTTTTGATATTTTATCACTTGTATCATTTGTATGCTTTACTTGATCTTCACATTGATTCCATGTTGTTCTTGTAGTCAAGACTGCATTGCTGTCACATGAATTAAACTTATTGTATACCATTATTTTTGAACTGTTGCATTTGTCTTTGCTTGAGTCTTGATGCAATTGGGGTCCGGTATGTTTGGCATGTGATTGGTTCTGTGATACTTGTACTACTTGTTATCAACTGGCCTGGATTACATAGTTTGTTGCTTAGAGTTGATCATGTTGCCTGGTTGCTGTTATATATGCACTGTGTTTCGGTCATTTCTCATGTACATATGTATGTGATGCTTTGATGTTGTTTCACTTCTTCAAAGTTGCATGTTGTTACTGGTGTCACTTGTCCATAAATTGGTCGTGCTGTAGTCCAGTGCCCCCATGCCTTGTGTACATATCTTGTTCATGCTGTACATATTTTTGCCATGGTTCCATTGTTGAATTTCTGACCAGTGCATTCCATTCTCGTGTGTTCATCCTTGTAGTATATGCTACTGTCTACTTGAGTTTGCTTTGATGCACTGTTGAATTTGTGGAGACTGTGCATTACACTTGAGTTGAATCCAGTTTCACAACTCGGGTTTGACCTTGTGCCGAAGTCGAGATTTTATTTATGTTGCACCTGAGTTGAACCCGTCTTTTTATTTGGGTTTGACCTTGTGCTCACCTATCCCTGTAGCATTATCAAATGTATATCGGTGTGCACGGCCTTGTGGCATATACAGTGATACACTGTGTATGTCACAGTTGTTCGTGTATGACGAATTCAAATATGAACGATGACGAACAACCCAAATAACTGAGGCAGGTATTATTTTCAAAAACCATATTTTATTTTATATCGCAAAAATATTTACTACGCAAAAATATTTTATTTTCAATTTTACTGCGTTAGTAAATATTTTTGCAGATTGCTCAGATCCTGGATTCAAACTGGAATAAAGTTGAAGATAAAATACGAATTGAGTGAATGAGTAATGTGTAGTGAGGTTAAATGTAAATATGAAATTGTGATGTATTTGTAATCAATATTGTATATGTATAGTGAGAGCTTGAATTTGTACTATTCAAAATTATAATAAATATTTGTTTGAATAAAATATTCGTTTGAATTCAAATTCCGTGTTATTTATTTTATTCAGCAAATATTTATTTAATCTATGAAAAACAAAATAGTTCATTACCAAATACATTTAAATGAATGTATATATGTTTATTATCATCATACAAAAATCATATAAGCGCATATTCAACAATATTTGTTTGCTAATTTGTTTGATAGAGCAAGGCTAGTTAACCCATAATAAGATTCCTTCAAAACATGGACGGGGTGGTTAGTGGAGCCGAGTCCATGTAATAAGAAGTAGAAAATGCAGACAATCCCTACGTATAACACAACTTAATGGAGTAGAAGTCGTCAATGCATGCTATAGGATTTCCTCATGATGATCGTGATACAGTGAGGCGATGGATCCCGACGAGGTGCAGAATGAGAGGTACCTGTGGAGGTAGTATCTAGGTCCATTAAGGGACCATGATATATATATATGTGTGTGTGTGTGTGTGTGTGTGTTTGTGTGTATGTATGTGTGTGTGTGTGTGTAAATCTATTGATGTGGATGAAAATGGTTCATACGTTGGGATGGACTCAAAACAATTAATAATAAAATCAAATGTAACATGAAATAGTGAACAATTGGCATAAGCCAGTGTTATGTATAAGATATATAATTTATCAATTACCAGAACATCGTTCTAACCCTCTCCTCATTACAACTCACAGGATAGGTTGAAGGAAATGTACTGGTTTTTGGCATGTTCGATGCTGACAAAGACACTTGATTTTGGAAGTGTCAAACCTTAGTCAATACATATGTGATCTATTATAGTTTAAATTATTCTGTTGCAAGTTATTTTGTTAGAGTCTTGATGCATTCTTTCGTTTTATTTACAGTATGCCGATCCAACGATACATATTTTGGTGAACGTGAATTTTCGGTTTAGTGAAAATTCATGCTTACTAGGGTGCGAGTTATTACACAGCTAAACCTAGCTCCAATTTCTCACTCCACTTGCTCATGCTCCAAACTTCGTCTTGTCCTTTTAATTACATGATGACGCTTTTATCAAACCAACCGTTAGGGAGGTTTGCTTACTGTCACCGGCGAAAATCAATTTTTCTAAAGCCAAAAAAACGCGGATCTTGTCTCATCGCGGTTTCCCTAAAAACATGGATCTTGTCTCATCGCGTTTTCCCTAAAAACGTGGATCTTGTCAAACCGACCGTTAGGGAGGTTTTCTTACTGTCACCGGCCAAAATCAATTTTTCTGAAGTAAAAAAAACGTAGATATTGTCACATCGCGGTTTCCCTAAAAACTTGGATCTTGTCTCATCGCGGTTTACATAAACTTCCTCCTTTTATTTCGCGCATCAAAGATTCCAAATTCAAATCTATTATGATTTTCAAATTCTAAAATTTTAATTTCAAATCGACAATTTTGAATGCTTTGATTAATATTTAAATTTGAAATTCATATTTTCAGATTTAAATCTCACTTTATTCTTTTCCAACATATTATCACTTAATTTTTAAGTAATATTAACAAAAATTTTAAATGTATATTTCATATCAAAGTTATACAATCGAACGGACGGTTTCTCCACCGTTGTGCGGTTATACTAATTATACATTTTCTGACTGTTTCTGTACTTCTTGATGTCTTTTCGTATCTACCATGCTATGGGCAAAAATGCTCCAACATATTATTTTTGATTTTTGTGTATATTATGTAATTTTTGTTATGTATTGAAAATAGTCGACTTTGGTTTTGCAAAGAAAAGAGACAACTTTTGTGTTTTAAATGTTTAAATGTCTGTTTACTTATTTACTTAAAATAAATTAATCGTTAATGTTAAGAGGCTGTAAATTAAACTTTATACCGTGACCTTTTACTTCTGTGCAGACGCAGCATTTTTGTTGGTTCTTTTTTTAGTGTGAACGGCTAAAATATACCGTCCGCAGTGCACTAATTTCTAAGCAGCACGTGATGTTTTCTGTGCTGTTGAAAATTCTACACCATTAAACCATTGCATGTCCTTTTTATCCGAGTTCTAGTACATAGGCAGGGTTTTCTCCGTTCAACAAATTCGCTATCTTTCCTGTTGCCGCCGCCAGTTAAACCATCGTCGACGTCGTCCGCTAACCTTCTTTCGTATGATTATTCTAGACGTTTCTAGAAGAAGAAACCACTATTTCGAAAAAGAATAGAAAGCCTATCGATGGGAACAGCAACATGGGATAGTACGTCGACATCGGATGATCAGATTGTGGAGGTTGAGAAGCCGCAAATCGTGGCCGTCAATTCGGCTTCCTTGGTTCGGAAAGCCGAGGTGATCCGAGTATGTACCCGATGATCCTGAAGTAGCAGCTTGATTTGTGTTGCCTTGGGGTAGCAGCTGGTATATTTTCAGTTATAGATCTTTTTAAGTTATTTTGAGTAATTAAAGTAAATTAGGTGAATAATCCAGCATGATAATTAAGATGGCTATTTTGAATAATATATCTAAATTGCCATATTTAGACTTGTTTTCCTTAATAAAAATAGTTTATACTCTTTTTTTTTAAAACCCAGGAGAACCCGGCAGGCCGGTAAACTCCTGAGTAGGGTATAATAAAACCATCCGCTGATCCAAGCCTCCATACCCTCGGATAAATTTATATAGGATATGAAAGCGCATTGTAGGAATCGAACTTGGAAAAATAGTTTATAATCGATTAAGATGGCTAATTGTTTTGCTATCTTTTTGAATCAGCATATCATTATAAATGAGAATTGTATGCATACATATTTTAAGTCGTGCCATTTATAAAATCTGTTTACAAAAATGTGGAGCACATTTTGTATCATAAGAGTATCAAGCATCATTAAAAAAATGGAAAAAAGATGTTGACTTAATGATGACCGAGATTTGAATCCGTGGTTTTCAAAACTAATTTATGTTTACTAATTGTGCAAATTTATTGTCATTGTTATTTTATAAAATGGAGTCTATTATTGTTTTTTTTTGTCAGTTGATGGGTAGCGGTTGCATAGAACTGTTTTAAAATCTTGTCCATCTCGCTCAAGATTTTATTTTTGCATGACACATCAAATATCACTTATATCTCGTTCAACACTCATCTCGTCTAAGATACTAAAATCTAATTTGATATCCAGATCGATATGGATCTCACTTGCAATCGTATGTTTTTAATCTAACATTTTTTACTTTCTATACGAGTGCAAACAAAATGATCCTACAAACTATTTATCATTTAATAACTCTAATTCTTGTTTCATATCATGGATAAGGCTAATAATGACTTTGTATTTTCTATTTCCATTCATCAATGTTTAAATTAGAAGAATTTCTCACTTACTACCAAATTAATCTACATAATACTTTCCTAAAAAAAGTTAATCTTCATCGTTTGTTCCATGCAAATCTAGCATGTTGCGCTTTTTTTTTGATAATAATTATTAGAAAATCTTAGAAATATGCCCGGTCAAGATCCGAAATCTGCATAGGTTTGTTTCCTAAAATATGATCATTCAAGTTGGAAGGCAGGATCGTTATATGAAGCAAAAATGATGAATCAAACTGATAAACAATGATGGCTGTGGGATTTGAACCCACACCCTTTCGGACCGGAGCTTAAATCTGGCGCCTTAGACCACTCGGCCAAACCGTAACTTGATACATTTTCAAAATTGCCTATTCTAGGTACAGATCAAAATTATATGCGCGTACACATGCTTTTAAGGTGTGCCATTAAAGAACTGTTTACAACTTTGGAAACACTTCTCTATTACGATTTATGAATGCATTAAACATAATAGAAAATGAAAAGGAAAAAAGATTAGAATTGTGGCTACGAGATTTGAATCCTTGGGCTTTCGAACTAAATCCTTAAATATGAAGTTTTAGGCTGCTTGGACAAATCATTCATCTCTATGTTACATTGTATATTTTTTTTTTGAAAACCCAGGAGAAGCCGGCGGGCCGGTAAACTCCTGAGGAGGGTATAGTAAAGCCGTCCGCTGATCCAAGCCCCTATACCCCTTGGTAAATTTATATAAGATAAGGAAGCGTGTGGTAGGAATCAAACCTGGGTCTTTTGACCAGAACTCAAGCCTCCTTTCCACTGCGCCGCATCCGCGGACTATGTTACATTGTATATTTGAATCCACGTACTGTGTATTTTAACAAACGAAAATAATGATGTATATTTTTCATGTTTTAAATGTATGATGTAATAGCAATTTTATTCACACCCATTATTTAGTACATGATTACATACCGAACATTTTAAAATAGGATAAAATACAAGGCAACTATTAGTAAACGAGATTTTATGGCACGTGCATTGCGCATACATTAAGAAAAACTTATAAAATTTAAAACTTCTACTAGTTTTGATAAAAAATAAATTGAAAATAAAGAAAAAAAATGTAATTGTTCTGTTGGAACAGAGTTTCAAACTTACGAGCTAATAGATACTAATTTTTGGTTTTTGTGGATTCAAACTCCTGATCTCTTTTTGCATATAAGGCAATTTTGGAAGTTTCTCATTGGACCAAAATGTTGTGTTTCTATTCCAATTATTAATAAAGATATCAATTGGGACTTAAAATAATTCCTTTTCAATTCAAAATTTGAATCTAGCACCGTAGACCACTCGACTAAATCGACACTTGTATTAAATATTGTTTGTGACAAAGGATAGAAACATATATGTATTTCATTTGCTTTTAAGTTATGCCCTTTGTTATAACTAATGTGTAACTCGTGCATTGTACATGTAATGTTGTAAAAATGCTGTATTAATATTTAAAAATTAAATATTGTTAAAGATAAGAGTTATGTTACGCGATGTATTTGTGTAGATAAATGGATTATGAAGTAAAATTAATTTTATTGTTTGTGTAAATAATTGATAGACAAGTTAATGAATGTTACTCGATTGAATTTATTAATATTTCAAATTTAAGATCACTTAAATATGAATTTAAATGTAAAACGATATGATAGAATTGAAAGGAGTTTTGCAAATAAATGTTGGTATAGGATTGCCTCGTAGTAACATCTGAGTCTGAATGTAAGGGAATGAGCATATATCGAATGTACATCTTGGGTTGATATCTCCGAAATTGATATAAATTTCAGAACTACCTCGTAGTAACATACGAGTCTTCTAAAAAATACAAGCGTGCGTAATAGAAGAAAGATTTAGGTTAATATGATAAACTGATAGAAATCGAAGAATTCCTTCTCGTTTAAACGTCGGTAAAAAAATCATCTGTTATCACTTACTTAAAAAAAGATAATAGGATTGCTAGGAGTATTGAATAACAATTGTTTAGATTATTTTACTCATATTAAATGTAGGTAAGTTGCATAGAAGTATCAAACAATTTAGGATGAGATCTTGCATTGAGATTTTGGTTCATATTCCATATGAGAATTTTAAATTTCAGAGGATATCAGTGTCAAACAAGATATGAATAAGATGATTCATTTGTTTTCAAAATGAAAAAAAAGGACCTATTAGGTATTTTGGATGTGAAACTTTAATTGTAAATTTCTCCTAGGACACTGAATTGAATTGTTAGGTTTTAAAACCGAGCTCTTTCTTTAACACAACAGGGTCATCTAATTACAATGTTACAATCAATATGGCAAATGTACAATTTGTATGATCGATTGCCACTCACAAACACATTGCAATGGCCTAAATCCCTTATCATCTACCGTTGATTTGGTGGAGGGTGGTGCTGATTGTTGCCGCAACCTTAACAACCCTACCATAGATCGTTTGGCCAAACCATCACTTGTTATGTCTTAAATTAGTTTACTTTCTGTGATAAATGTGGGAATATATGCATACACATGCTTTCGAGTTGTGTTTTTATAATATCAGGTGATTATGGAAGGAGAAACTATTTAAATAAAGAAAGTGACCATTTGTTATCCTTATATTTTACATACATGAGTGTATTTCAAACTTAAATTTTTATTTCTTATTTTACATTTGCAATAAAATAAACACACACATTTTTATTTGAATTTAGAGATGCCCAAATTAATTTGCCAATAAATTTCACAATTTTATTCAAAAATAAATTTAATTATTCATTTAAACTCAATTAAAATCCGGGATCGTTACATATTTAGTACATGATTACATACTGAACATTTTAAAATAGGATAAAATACAAGGCAATTATTAATAAATGAGATTTTATGGCACGTGCATTGCACATACATTAAAAAAACTTACAAAATTTAAAATTTCTACTAGTTTTGATAAACAATAAACTGAAAATAAAGAAAAAATTGTAATTGTTCTGTTGGAACAGAGTTTCAAACTTACAAGCTTGTTTACTTTTCAAAATTTTCAATTGAAAATAGATACTAATTTTTGGTTTTTGTGGATTCAAACTCCTGATCTCTTTTTTCATATAAGACAATTTTGGAAGTTTCCTATTGGACCAAAATGTTGTGTTTCTGTGCCAGTTATTAATAAAGATGTCAATTGGGACTTAAAACAATTCCTTTTCAATTCAAAATTTGAATCTAGCACCGTAGACTAAATTGACACTTGTATTAAATATTGTTTGTGATAAAGGATAGAAACATATATGTATTTCATTTGCTTTGAAATTATGCCCTTTGTTATAACTAATTTGTAACTCATGCATTGCACATCTAATGTTGTAAAAACGTTGTATTAATATTTAAATATAGGGCTGTCAATGGATACTCGAAAAATCCGAAATCCGTCCGCATCCGCATCCGAAAAGCGGATATATATCCGTTGCCCGAAAAAGCGGACGCAAATACGGATACGAAGACATCTGCATTCGAAAATTATCTGTCCGGTTTTGTCAAGATTATAATTCAAATTATGTGTATTTTAGCGCAGTGAAAAACATTTGTTTTTTTTAATTTAGTAGTTTATAATATATGCACTTAATGCTTTTTAACTGCTCAAAATGGTTTTGGATGCAGATGCGGATATGACACTATCCATATCCGAAAGCATCCGTTGACAGACCTATTTAAGTATTTTTAAAGATAAGAGTTATGTTATGCGATGTATTTGTTTACATAAATGGATTATGAAGTAAAAAATTAATTTTATAGTTTACGTAAATAATTGATATTATGTGATTTATATATCTTCATCTATATGAATGAAAAAACAATTTTACAGTTTCTTATTATGAATGTGGTATGCAGATAGACAAGTTAATGAATGTTACTCGATTGAATTTATTAATATTTCAAATTTAAGATCACTTAAATATGAATTTAAATGTAAAACAATATGATAGAATTGAGAAGAGTTTTGCAAATAAATGTAGGTATAGGATTGCCTCGTAGTAACATTGAGTCTGAATGTAAGGAAATGATCATATATCGAATGTGCATCTTGGGTTGACATCTCCGAAGCTGATATAAATTTCGGAACTATCTCGTAGTAACATACGAGTCTAAATGTTTCTCATCTTAAAAATACAAGCATGCTTGATAGGTAGAAATATTTTGGTTAATATGATAAACTGATAGAAATTGAAGAATTTCTTCTCGTTTAAACGTTGATAAAAAAAATCATCTGTTATCACTTACTTGAAAAAAAAGTAATAGGATTGCTGGCAGTATTGAATAACAATTGGTTAGATTATTTTATTCATATAAAATGTAAGTAAGTTGCATAGAACTATCAAACAATTTAGGACGAGATCTTGCATTGAGATTTTGGCTCATATTCCAGATTAGAATTCAAAATTTCGGAGGAGATCAGTGTCAAACAAGATATGAATAAGATGTTTCTTTTGTTTTCAAAATGAAAAAAAAGACCTGTTAGATATGTTGGATGTGAAACTTTAATTGTAAATTTCTCGCAAGACACTGAATTGAATTGTTAGGTTTTAAAACTGAGCTCTTTCTTTAACACAACAGGATCATCTAATTACACTGTTACAATCAATATGGCTTTGATTGCCGCTCAGAGACACATTGAAATGGCCTAAATCCCTTATCATCTATCATTGATTTGGTGGAGGGTGGAATTGATTGTTGCCACAACCTTAACAACCCTACCTTAGATCATTTGGCCAAACCATCAGTTGTTATGTTTTAAATTAGTTTACTTTCTGTGATAAATGGGGGAATATATGCATGCACATGCTTTCGAGTTGTGTTTTTATAATATCAGGTGATTATGGAAGGAGAAACTATTTAAATAAAGAAAGTGACCATTTTTTTTTGGATTGGGCAAAGTTGAATTATCAAGGGGAAAACTATTTAGTAAACACTGTCAATAAATATCATATTGGCCTTAAAAAGCCCCTCTTTTTAAGCAATTTTAAAGTATTGAATAATAAGAATATATAAAAGCTAAATCCTGTTTTGTTTTATTTTTCTGAATCGGACTGTTTGATACGATGTTCTTTTGAAGATTAAACCTTAGAGATTAAAGAGTTTAACCCTTTTTTTTATGTAAAATCTGTTTTTTTTCCCAATTTTTTTAGCGCATTTGAACTTTTTTAATTTCTAAAATTTGGTAAAATTTCAATTGAATAAAATTATTTAATGGTATTTTGGTCAGTAATGAATACCTACATTATGCTCAGACACACATTATCTGCAACTATTTTCACCATCCTTTTATATTCAGTGATCATTTTATTTTCCCTTCTGACATTCACCAAAGGTGACTTATGCAAAAGCTTCAATTACAGCATGTGTTAAAAGACAAAATCCATTAATCATAAAATAATAATAACAATAAAAGGAACATGAATGGTGGAAAAACCTGAAGTAAAACTACAAGAAAAGGTGAAAGAATTGATATTAAATTTGGAAAGGGGCCGCGCGGACGCGTACCCCCAAAGCAATAAATATTGACGTCCACTCTTCCACTTGGGAAGATGGTAGCCCAATGCATTCTCAAAGTGCAATGAGAACCACTAGACTAGGCCTGAGCCTTTTTGATCACTCAAAGACCCCGTCCAGGTAAGTGCTTTTCAACATACACTACAACTTCTACTTATATTTGCTTGCACCTGCCTTTTCATTCAAATCAGTGATGTGGGACTAAACTAACCCATTTATAAATACCACTGTTTTGCCCAATTTAATTTTAAACTCCAAATTCTATCCCAATTGTCCTCTCTTTCGAAACAATTTTTTGAATAGTTACTGTGATCATAACATATGAATATGGGACAACGAATGAACATAGATTCAGTCGCTACAAATGTGATACATTGTAAAACGATCAGTTGATAACATACAAAAGACTGAATTAGTTCTACTAAAAAAATCATGTATCATTTATGGACTCAGGAAGAAAATCACAAGGTTCGTCTCTGGTTGATTCTATTTAATAGGCTTCACAACTGGATATCGAACCTGCTAATAGGTTATTTATTTATTATTTTTATTTTTTGGTTAAGTGCAAACTAGAGGGCTAATCGTGTTTATTGTTCACATCATACTGCTTTCGATCCCTGGATAAGTAAAGGGGTAATTGTGGTTACCGTTCACGTCATGCTGCTTTCAGGAACCCTTGTTTATACAATTTTATCAAACATACACATCTATAGTTTGGACATGTACTATGCCTAGAGCTAAATTAACTGATTTGAACAGGATCAGTGCTGTTGGGATCTCAATATTCCTGTTGGTATGTGAAGTCCTCATTGTGGCCATAGAAGACTCGTTAGCCCTGGCCTTGAGTGTAACATTTCCATTTGAAGCTTTGTGGTTGCTACATCATCTTATGTATATCTGTTTGCTTGAGCCACTGTCAAACTTTTGTCTATGTGTGGATATCGGTTTAGCACTCCATTGGGTTGGGAAGAGAGTTGGGTATGTTCTTCTTGAAACTTGGCAAGGGATCCAATCTTCCTTTGTTGTCACTAGCCTCAGTGACCTTATAACTTCCAGGTGTTTCTTTGGACAATCGATTCTAGTGATCTTCTGAAGGGAAAAATAGCTATCAAATCAACCCTGGCTTCTCTTTCAGTTTGAAATTGTGGAGTATAAACCGTGAAAATTTGAACGTTTTTGATTGAAAGTCATTTGAATCATAAGGTGAGATTTTACTAGTGTTCAACAATGTTAGAATAAACTATGACAATTTTTTAATTGAATGTCATTTGAAGAACAGTGTTAGAATAAACTATGACTATTTCTTAATTGAATGTCATTCGAACAATAATATGTTTAATAACACTTTTCTATTGTTAAGAAAGGAGTTGCTCCGGTCGGAATTGACAAAGGTGGCAAGTTTGAGAAGGCTTAGAATGAGGACATGTCAGAGCCGACGATGTTGTTTTATTTAACATGGTGAGGCCATCGTTGGGTCGGGTATGCATTAATTGACGGAGTGATTTTTTGTTAAGAAGATGGCAGTTGAAGCAGCAAGCATATATTATGAGATAGATGAAGGGGAGGTGGAGTTAGTGGAGATGACAACAGTTGTGACATTGAAAGAAGTATATGAGCCCACTTCCTAACCGAATACTTGAAAAAAAAAAGAGAGAGAGAGAGAAAATATGGTGAGTATATATTTACTTTTACTTTATGAATTACGACTGCATATAATATGTTGGTTCTAGAAATTTTGATATGCTTCTTAATAGTTGTTGAGTTATGAGAGTGTACATTGTCATGTTTTTGTAGGACGAATGAAGGAATTCAGCTTGTTCTTTGGTTATATTTCCTTCTCCTAAGTTATACGAGTTGCGACTATCGTCCATATTTATCTGAGAATCTAGATTTGCTTCTCACTTCTTGTGAATGAAACTGATATATATTCAAATGGAAAAATACATTCAAAGATAACTAAAGTATGATTTAAACATTTGTTCTTGAATTTAAAATATATTACAACTTACTAGTTCAAGTGGCAAGTGATATGATGCTCTAGACTGATATTCTAGAAATTAAACTCCCGAGAAATTAAAACAAGTGATTTGGTTGAAAAAAGTATAACTTTTATTCTAAAATAATAATAATAATAATAATAATAATAATAATAATAATAATAATAATAATAATAATAATAATAATTTACATCCTCCAAGTATATTTTTTTTTACGTTCTACACGATTTATTGACATACCGAGTCCCATCGAAATCCATGGTAAGTAAGAATGATTGTTGTGGATTTCAAGTCCATGGATTTTTAGACTAAAGCCTAAATCTAACGATGTGGACCACATAGTCATTATTTGTTATTTTATGTAGTATAATAATCAATTATTTATTAGGGTGTTTCAAACATAGACTGTTTTACTACATGAGTATTAAGACATAAGTAGAAAAAAAGAGGCCAATTTAAATGTGCATTTACTTAATCAAACCATAACTTGCTATGTCAATACACTATGCTATCAACATATTATGTTTTTATATTACAAGAAAGGAAAAAATGTTATATAACCGTATGCAATACACGTCTTGGTAAACACTTTTAAATTTGAAAATTAGAGATGCAAAAGAGAAATAATTATGAAATAAAGGATACAGAGAATAGTTTATAAAATGGAGAGATGTGAAACAAATAAGGTTTTGAAGAGGGATGTGTTTCTAATTTCCATTGAAATAAATTTATAACTGATGTTAAGAAGCAGTGAACCAAACTTTATATGTTCATCTTTAATTGTGCATCTTCAATTGTGCGGGCGGACACAATAGTAGCATTTGTTAGTTTCTTTTTGCAGTGTAAATGGCTAAAACATATTGCCTTACAGCACATCCATTTCCTGCAGTTAACATGTGAGGTTTCTTGTACTGTTTAAAATTCTACCACTACACTGTTGCTTGTTCTTTTAATCGGAGCTCCAGCATATTGGTAGGGTTTTCTCCATGCAACAAATTCTCTATCTTTTTTTTCGCCGCCGCCAGTTAGGTCATCGTTGACGCTCGTGCCAGCTAACCTGTAACATTCCTGAAATTTATCAAGTTTAAATTGGCAATTTAATTAATTTTTGAAGATAAATTGCTAATTTATTTATGAATTAATTGGATAATTTCTAGAATAAAAAAATTTTAGCTTATAAAGTAGGATTGGTTTAAGATTTATGAATAAGTATTTTATAAACAAATATTGAATTTAAAAATAAGATGTATAAAATATATTTATATTAATATGTGAGCTAAATTAAAAGATTTAAAAATAGAATCTATAAAATAATTTAAACTAAGGAGTTGAATATGATTTGTATATTAAACATTAAAAATAGAATTCATGAATTAATAAAAAAAAAATATGATTGGTACAATGACTTGAGTTTAAAAATTTAAAAACAAGAATGAATATGAAATACTTACCTTTTGGAATTTAATAAATGTATTGTAATAAAATTGATGTAATAAAATAAGTTTACAAAAGCACCATAAACTAAGAAATGTATATTTATGTGTGATTTATTTGTTGAGTGTACAAATTGTTATAAATTCATTTCTTTTTAAAATTTTGTAAAAGTAAAATAAATACAAATGTTGTATTTCAAGTTTAAGATTGAAATTTAAATTTAAAATGAGTGTTTTAAAAATGAGTAGCATTTAAAAAAAAAATTATTAAGATATAATATATGTATATATATATATATAAATGTTGACTAAATTCTTTTAGCATTGAACATGTACATACATATACAAATGAATAAACAAATACATTTATTTATAAAGTATATATGATAAAAATAATAATAATGATAAATAAAGTTTATAAATTTATTTTGTCTTGTAAAAAAATCACCCATGTGAACATACATACACATGTGAGATGGAGTAGAGTAAGACAATCAACAAAATCCAAAGTTTATGATATGTTTTTACAAATGGCATGAATGCATCATTGCTTAGATAAAATAATCTAATAAAAAAATTTCAGAAACCTTTCACATCACCAATTCGATTTTTTTAAACCTCCAACCTCTGAAAAGTTCAATAATCAAAGATCTAACATTTCAAATCTCAACACTCAAGCAAGAAAGAAAAATTCAGAAAAAAAAGAAAAGAAAAAAAAAGGGATCACCTCAAACTCAAAAGCTTCAAATCATCCTCCAATTGCCAGTTTAAACAAAACAAAGTTTCAATCAAACAGCAAGATCAAAACAAGATCCAGAAAAGAAAATGAATTCATCAACCTGAAGCTAGCCAGAGTCTTTAAACCTGAGATGATCAAGTTAAAACAAGATCAGAGAAGTAAAACAATTAAAGGCAAGAGCAATTTCTTTAAAATCTGAATTTGATATTGTAATCAGATATAAAGCAAAGGTCATCTCAGTATTAATTCAAAGCAGATAAATTTGCAAGGTTTAGATCAAAACAAAAGGGGCTGTTTTCAAGTGTAATCTGGAAACAATCAAGTAGTGCAGTTGATTTCTGGAAATAAATAAGGCAAGTAGCTTTGTTTTTTTTTTTTTTTAAAGATTTGAATCTGAGTTTGCTAAACAATATTGAAGCAGCAGTTAATCAATCTGTTGCCGGAGAAAATATCAAGATTAAGGATTTAATCTACTTCTAGTTTTTAAGTTGCAGAAAGAATAAAATTAAAAGCTTCTCTGCTATTTACATTCAACTGTAAGTAATTTAAATTTACTGTTATTAATGAATTTGGTGAATGAGTACAACAAGGAATAAACAAAAAAAAAATATGTAGCTATAATTTGCAGAGCTTAAAAGAATCAGAGTAAAAGAAAAAAAAAGGGGTTGCAGGCTTCCATCTCTGCTTGAAAAACTGTCAAAAGCTTTTGTCATCTGGAAAATAGGTGAGCAAACTCTCAAACCCATTTCTTATTTTCATTTTTGTTGTTGCATGTAATTAGCATTGAATGTTTGGATGTGATTATGCTTGAGTATGCAAAGGAGTGAGATGTGAATTTCTGCAGACATGTTTCTGTTATTTCTTGGATTTAAACACAAATCCACTTATTTTTGTCTGAATCTTAGTTAGGAAGTATGGTGTGAACAAATTGTGTTTGTACAATATAGTTTAGGTTTGAAATATTCTAAATTAGAAAAGTAAAAATAAAAACCTGTTACTGCTGAAATAAAATCACAACAGACAATAGTTCAAAAAAAAAAGTAAGATTGTAAACATCTTTAAATTATTCAAAACAAGTTTAAAAACTTTAATGCATGTTTAAAAACATGGATATTTGAAACATGCATCAGGTTTTAAAAGCTTCTGTGGGTTAGTAATTAGACTGTGCAGTATTTTGAGGATACTAATTATGAAATGGATTTTGGGATTTTGGGTATATATGACTATTTTGTAAATTCTGGAACTTGGAGAATAAGGGAAAGTTATGAAGAGAGTGGGAAAATTAGGGGCAGGTGGTCAGAGAGTAGTGGAGATGGCAAGGATAGTTTTTTCCCAAGTTGAATTCCCAGTTTTAATGTAGCAGAGATTTTGTAAGTCTCTGATCTTTGTGGTGATTCGAGTAGCATGGGATTTTGGGGTTTTGCAGTGGGTGTATATGAGGAGCAGTGGCCGGAGTTAGAGGCCATAAGATGACCAGAGTGAGTTGTGATGATGGATGACAGGTTTTGTTGACTCTGGTGCAAGTTTTGGTGGTGCAGGTTTGGTGACTCGGAGATGCTCCCGTGCAGTTTTGATTTTGACTCGAAGTGGGAGAGGTTTTAACCCGAAGTACTTTAGTCATGGTCTCGGGTTAGTTGTGCAGGGTATAGCCTGAGTTTTGTTTTTTTAAAAATCTGGAAAACCCATATGTTTAAAAGCTATGAGTAAAAATTTAAGAATAGTTTGAATTGAATTCAAATAAGTTTATGAATTCAAAAAGTTTAAATGATGAATTTTAATTTAAGTTAGTTTTAAATTTAAATCTGGAAACAGTAAGATATAGTTTCAGGTTTGAATCCAGGTTTTTGTTTAAAAACTGTTTTGTTCTTTTAAAAGCTATGATTCAAATTTAAGTATAGGTTTGAATTAATTTCAATTGAGCTTATGAACTCAAAAGTTTAAAATGATAAATTTAAATTTAATTCAAGGTTTAAATTCAAATTTGGAAACTATGTAAATATAGTTCAGTTTTTTTTTTAAATCCAGGTTTTCATATTAAAATAGTTTTGTTCTTTTTTAAAAGAGAATTCAATATTTAAAACAGGATTTAAATTTAAGTGAAGATTTAAATTGGTTTTAAGTTTGAATTCAAAGTTTAAAATGAAACCTTTTGTAAGACAGATCTAAATTTGGTTTTGAAATCAAATCAAATATGATCTCAGTTTTTACTTTGAAACAATTTGAATTCAAATCAAGTTGAAGTTTTAAATATTGAACAGAAATGTTTTTAAGTAGAATAGAAAGGGTTTGAAATATATTTTAAAATTTTTGTTTAAGTTAAATTTGTATCCATTTTAAATCTTAAATTTAAAATGAAATTTAAGTTAAATTTGAAAGCAAATTATATTTTAAATGCTTTATTTAAGTAAGAGATGTTTTATCTTAAATAAATAGAATTTAATGTTTTGGATTCATTAAATTATTAGGTTAATTTATCAGGTAATTAATAAATAATCAAATGAAAGTAGTAATTACTTAGTAAAAGTAATTAAGAGAAGATAATTAAAGATTAAGGGTTGATTAATCAAATATTTGAGGTTAATTACTTTAAAGAAAAATTAATTAATGTGGTTAATTAATTAAGATAACTAAATTGATTAAGATTAATTAACTTAAAGTGACTAAGAAATTATTATTAATTAAGGAATAATTAATTGTTGAAAATTAATTAAGGAATAATAAATCTATTTATTAAGGACAATTAATTTTAACTAAGATTTAAATAAATCAATAATTAAAAGTTTATTATTTCAAGTAATTAATTGAGGAATAAGTAAGATTAACTAATTACAATTAAAGGATAATTAATTAAGATAATTAATTTAATAAATGATTAATAAATGAAGATGGTTAAGACTTAATTAATTATAGTTAATGATAATTAATCATTTAAAGGTTTCAAATAGAGGTAATTATGTGGGGAATAAATTTATAACCACACGGTTTATTCATCTTAATTAAAGATGTTTGATTGTTAATGAATGTTCTGTGATGGATTGATATATTTGATATGTGATGTGATGCTATGTGATGTTTTGTGCTAAGCTGTCATATCTGTGATATATATATATATATATATATATATATTGTTATGCAAACCCTTTGACCCGTAAAATGACATTTGAGTTTCGATGCGACAGGGAGTCGGATTTCAGTTTGTTATCCGAAACCCACATCGAATCGTATTAGTGAATCTTTGTGATTGATAGTTTAATTTACCTATGAATCTGTGAATATAGATAAGCGTTATGGGTTATACCGCTTATCAATATGATTATGATGTTGTGCACTATTGTGTTGAACCTCTGGACCACACTTATACACACACAAATATGGATTGCACGTGGAAATGGGTTAAGTCACAGATTTTAAAAATCGTTTTAAAATTGAATTTTTTCCAAAATAGTTTGGGAATTAGAATTGATGCTTTTGAAAATGAGTTTTCCAAAATAAAAGTTATTTGAATAACTTGATTGAGTTTTGAAATGTAAATAAATTAATTTAAATTTGAATTCAATATTTGAAATTGAATTCTATGACTTGGAAACTATTGTTTAAAAAGTTATTCAACTTACAAATGGGTTATATGGTTTTAAACCATTTTTCAAGGTGATGTTTTGAAATTTAAATTCAACTCAAGATTTCAACTTATATAAATTAGATTTGCTTTCTCATAAGAAATGGAGTTTCAAGTTGTGTTAAAAGGATTTTCAAGTCTAAAAGGAAAATTGTTTTCCAAGTTTTAGATAAATCTTTGGAAATGTGTTTTGAAAGCTATAAATCTTTAATTTAAAGATTTAATTGGGTTAATCCAATTGAAATGGGAATTGTTTTGAAATCTATGAGTAGATCTTTGTGAAACCGGGTGAAACTTTGTGAAATAAATTTTTTTGTTTAAAGATTTAAAGATGGTAATTTGTTTAACCATTTGAAAGAAAAGTTTTGGATGTTATAAGTTGTGACTTAGCTAAAATCCCATATCCATATGTTTTAAAATATGGCGCTTACTATTCGGATTAGCCGGGAGAGGACCTTGTGTCATATAACCCATTCCGAATAGTGATACGACGTTATGGATAGCATTTGAAGACCGGTGTTGAA
Source organism: Allium cepa (assembly GCA_030765085.1). Classification (NCBI taxonomy): domain Eukaryota; kingdom Viridiplantae; phylum Streptophyta; class Magnoliopsida; order Asparagales; family Amaryllidaceae; genus Allium; species Allium cepa. The sequence continues at coordinate 406,235,496 of CM060938.1, forward strand.
GACCGGGTGTCTTCGAGAACGTTAGGATAACCTATCGATTGTCTCTGCACCGAGTAGCTACGGTATAGAGATTCCCTTAGTGATGGGAAGTCCGATCGGGATTGTGGATACCTGGGTTGGCAAGGGCTTCTTCGGAAGTGCCTTCGGTTCTGTTCGAACCCGGACCAGACTTGCTTATCTTAGTGAAATGTGATGGGGGGTTCTCGCTTCGCGGTTTGGTGGCGAACGGGGGACTCTTACCCCCACACGTCCTCTCTTAGTGATAAGGGGTTGGTTAGGCGTAAGCCATGACAGTCGAAAGGCTGGCCGTAAAAGCAAGGTCTGGGGTACCATTGTTATGCCACGGTGGGTCTGGGATGGTTGCAAAGCCTACCAGTTTCCACTGGAGTGTCCCGTGACAAGTGGTATCAGAGCTGATGGTTAAAACCTTAGCTCAGGAGTATAACACATTAAGTAACTCATTAGAGATAGGGTGAAGTAAACCCTAGAATGAGTATATCGCTAAGATATCTGTTCGAACGCCTCAGTAAATTCTCTTACTATCCACTGATAGTGAGTATGAGTGCGAGAAGAGGACGAGATAGGGGACAGGGGAGTACCACTACAAATGGTCAATACCCTGCAACAGTGGAAATATCTTTTCTCTATCAATTTCCTTTGATTCGTCTTTTCAATTCTTTGATTACTTCGTAGCAGCTCCAGAAAGAAGTTTCGGTGTGATGATGGCCATACGTATCGTTGTAGAAAATTCTTACTTTGTATCTTCATCGATTTCTTATCAGCTTTTCGATCTAAACTCTAATGAATTTGAAATTGAAAAATTAAATAAATTGGAAATTTTAAATTAAGTAAACTGGTTAACTAATATGAAGATTTGATCCATCTATCTATTCTCTAGGATCCGATATAGTCTACGAACGATTAGTTATCCCTTCAAACTAATCAATGCCCTTGCATATTCGTAGACAGGTGGACCCAAATATCTTGTGTAATAATTGTATGAGTTCGTTCTCATATTATTGATATTCTGATTTGGGTAGACCAAATGCAGAATAAATATTTCGATCTGATCTGTTCAATCATTTCTTTATCTATCATCTATTCTTTGTCGTCTTCTTTGCAATTTCGAGGACGAAATTCTTTTAAGGGGGGAAATATGTAACATTCCTGAAATTTATCAAGTTTAAATTGGCAATTTAATTAATTTTTGAAGATAAATTGCTAATTTATTTATGAATTAATTGGATAATTTCTAGAATAAAAAAAATTTAGCTTATAAAGTAGGATTGGTTTAAGATTTATGAATAAGTATTTTATAAACAGATATTGAATTTAAAAATAAGATGTATAAAATATATTTATATTAATATGTGAGCTAAATTAAAAGATTTAAAAATAGAATCTATAAAATAATTTAAACTAAGGAGTTGAATATGATTTGTATATTAAACATTAAAAATAGAATTCATGAATTAATAAAAAAAAATATATGATTGGTACAATGACTTGAGTTTAAAAATTTAAAAACAAGAATGAATATGAAATACTTACCTTTTGGAATTTAATAAATGTATTGTAATAAAATTGATGTAATAAAATAAGTTTACAAAAGCACCATAAACTAAGAAATGTATATTTATGTGTGATTTATTTGTTGAGTGTACAAATTGTTATAAATTCATTTCTTTTTAAAATTTTGTAAAAGTAAAATAAATACAAATGTTGTATTTCAAGTTTAAGATTGAAATTTAAATTTAAAATGAGTGTTTTAAAAATGAGTAGCATTTTAAAAAAAAAAATTATTAAGATATAATATATGTATATATATATATAAATGTTGACTAAATTCTTTTAGCATTGAACATGTACATACATATACAAATGAATAAACAAATACATTTATTTATAAAGTATATATGATAAAAAAAAAATAATGATAAATAAAGTTTATAAATTTATTTTGTCTTGTAAAAAAATCACCCATGTGAACATACATACACATGTGAGATGGAGTAGAGTAAGACAATCAACAAAATCCAAAGTTTATGATATGTTTTTACAAATGGCATGAATGCATCATTGCTTAGATAAAATAATCTAATAAAAAAATTTCAGAAACCTTTCACATCACCAATTCGATTTTTTTAAACCTCCAACCTCTGAAAAGTTCAATAATCAAAGATCTAACATTTCAAATCTCAACACTCAAACAAGAAAGAAAAATTCAGAAAAAAAAGAAAAGAAAAGAAAAGGGATCACCTCAAACTCAAAAGCTTCAAATCATCCTCCAATTGCCAGTTCAAACAAAACAAAGTTTCAATCAAACAGCAAGATCAAAACAAGATCCAGAAAAGAAAATGAATTCATCAACCTGAAGCTAGCCAGAGTCTTCAAACCTGAGATGATCAAGTTAAAACAAGATCAGAGAAGTAAAACAATTAAAGGCAAGAGCAATTTCTTTAAAATCTGAATTTGATATTGTAATCAGATATAAAGCAAAGGTCATCTCAGTATTAATTCAAAGCAGATAAATTTGCAAGGTTTAGATCAAAACAAAAGGGGCTGTTTTCAAGTGTAATCTGGAAACAATCAAGTAGTGCAGTTGATTTCTGGAAATAAATAAGGCAAGTAGCTTTTTTTTTTTTTTAAAAGATTTGAATCTGAGTTTGCTAAACAATATTGAAGCAGCAGTTAATCAATCTGTTGCAGGAGAAAATATCAAGATTAAGGATTTAATCTACTTCTAGTTTTTAAGTTGCAGAAAGAATAAAATTAAAAGCTTCTCTGCTATTTACATTCAACTGTAAGTAATTTAAATTTACTGTTATTAATGAATTTGGTGAATGAGTACAACAAGGAATAAACAAAAAAAAAATATGTAGCTATGATTTGCAGAGCTTAAAAGAATCAGAGTAAAAGAAAAAAAAGGGTTGCAGGCTTCCATCTCTGCTTGAAAAACTGTCAAAAGCTTTTGTCATCTGGAAAATAGGTGAGCAAACTCTCAAACCCATTTCTTATTTTCATTTTTGTTGTTGCATGTAATTAGCATTGAATGTTTGGATGTGATTATGCTTGAGTATGCAAAGGAGTGAGATGTGAATTTCTGCAGACATGTTTCTGTTATTTCTTGGATTTAAACACAAATCCACTTATTTTTGTCTGAATCTTAGTTAGGAAGTATGGTGTGAACAAATTGTGTTTGTACAATATAGTTTAGGTTTGAAATATTCTAAATTAGAAAAGTAAAAATAAAAACCTGTTACTGCTGAAATAAAATCACAACAGACAATAGTTCAAAAAAAAAGTAAGATTGTAAACATCTTTAAATTATTCAAAACAAGTTTAAAAACTTTAATGCATGTTTAAAAACATGGATATTTGAAACATGCATCAGGTTTTAAAAGCTTCTGTGGGTTAGTAATTAGACTGTGCAGTATTTTGAGGATACTAATTATGAAATGGATTTTGGGATTTTGGGTATATGTGACTATTTTGTAAATTCTGGAACTTGGAGAATAAGGGAAAGTTATGAAGAGAGTGGGAAAATTAGGGGCAGGTGGTCAGAGAGCAGTGGAGATGGCAAGGATAGTTTTTTCCCAAGTTGAATTCCCAGTTTTAATGTAGCAGAGATTTTGTAAGTCTCTGATCTTTGTGGTGATTCGAGTAGCATGGGATTTTGGGGTTTTGCAGTGGGTGTATATGAGGAGCAGTGGCCGGAGTTAGAGGCCATAAGATGACCAGAGTGAGTTGTGATGATGGATGACAGGTTTTGTTGACTCTGGTGCAAGTTTTGGTGGTGCAGGTTTGGTGACTCGGAGATGCTCCCGTGCAGTTTTGATTTTGACTCGAAGTGGGAGAGGTTTTAACCCGAAGTACTTTAGTCATGGTCTCGGGTTAGTTGTGCAGGGTATAGCCTGAGTTTTGTTTTTTTAAAAATCTGGAAAACCCATATGTTTAAAAGCTATGAGTAAAAATTTAAGAATAGTTTGAATTGAATTCAAATAAGTTTATGAATTCAAAAAGTTTAAATGATGAATTTTAATTTAAGTTAGTTTTAAATTTAAATCTGGAAACAGTAAGATATAGTTTCAGGTTTGAATCCAGGTTTTTGTTTAAAAACTGTTTTGTTCTTTTAAAAGCTATGATTCAAATTTAAGTATAGGTTTGAATTAATTTCAATTGAGCTTATGAACTCAAAAGTTTAAAATGATAAATTTAAATTTAATTCAAGGTTTAAATTCAAATTTGGAAACTATGTAAATATAGTTCAGTTTTTTTTTTAAATCCAGGTTTTCATATTAAAATAGTTTTGTTCTTTTTTAAAAGAGAATTCAATATTTAAAACAGGATTTAAATTTAAGTGAAGATTTAAATTGGTTTTAAGTTTGAATTCAAAGTTTAAAATGAAACCTTTTGTAAGACAGATCTAAATTTGGTTTGGAAATCAAATCAAATATGATCTCAGTTTTTACTTTGAAACAATTTGAATTCAAATCAAGTTGAAGTTTTAAATATTGAACAGAAATGTTTTTAAGTAGAATAGAAAGGGTTTGAAATATATTTTAAAATTTTTGTTTAAGTTAAATTTGTATCCATTTTAAATCTTAAATTTAAAATGAAATTTAAGTTAAATTTGAAAGCAAATTATATTTTAAATGCTTTATTTAAGTAAGAGATGTTTTATCTTAAATAAATAGAATTTAATGTTTTGGATTCATTAAATTATTAGGTTAATTTATCAGGTAATTAATAAATAATCAAATGAAAGTAGTAATTACTTAGTAAAAGTAATTAAGAGAAGATAATTAAAGATTAAGGGTTGATTAATCAAATATTTGAGGTTAATTACTTTAAAGAAAAATTAATTAATGTGGTTAATTAATTAAGATAACTAAATTGATTAAGATTAATTAACTTAAAGTGACTAAGAAATTATTATTAATTAAGGAATAATTAATTGTTGAAAATTAATTAAGGAATAATAAATCTATTTATTAAGGACAATTAATTTTAACTAAGATTTAAATAAATCAATAATTAAAAGTTTATTATTTCAAGTAATTAATTGAGGAATAAGTAAGATTAACTAATTACAATTAAAGGATAATTAATTAAGATAATTAATTTAATAAATGATTAATAAATGAAGATGGTTAAGACTTAATTAATTATAGTTAATGATAATTAATCATTTAAAGGTTTCAAATAGAGGTAATTATGTGGGGAATAAATTTATAACCACACGGTTTATTCATCTTAATTAAAGATGTTTGATTGTTAATGAATGTTCTGTGATGGATTGATATATTTGATATGTGATGTGATGCTATGTGATGTTTTGTGCTAAGCTGTCATATCTGTGATATATATATATATATATTGTTATGCAAACCCTTTGACCCGTAAAACGACATTTGAGTTTCGATGCGACAGGGAGTCGGATTTCAGTTTGTTATCCGAAACCCACATCGAATCGTATTAGTGAATCTTTGTGATTGATAGTTTAATTTACCTATGAATCTGTGAATATAGATAAGCGTTATGGGTTATACCGCTTATCAATATGATTATGATGTTGTGCACTATTGTGTTGAACCTCTGGACCACACTTATACACACACAAATATGGATTGCACGTGGAAATGGGTTAAGTCACAGATTTTAAAAATCGTTTTAAAATTGAATTTTTTCCAAAATAGTTTTGGAATTAGAATTGATGCTTTTGAAAATGAGTTTTCAAAAATAAAAGTTATTTGAATAACTTGATTGAGTTTTGAAATGTAAATAAATTAATTTAAATTTGAATTCAATATTTGAAATTGAATTCTATGACTTGGAAACTATTGTTTAAAAAGTTATTCAACTTACAAATGGGTTATATGGTTTTAAACCATTTTTCAAGGTGATGTTTTGAAATTTAAATTCAACTCAAGATTTCAACTTATATAAATTAGATTTGCTTTCTCATAAGAAATGGAGTTTCAAGTTGTGTTAAAAGGATTTTCAAGTCTAAAAGGAAAATTGTTTTCCAAGTTTTAGATAAATCTTTGGAAATGTGTTTTGAAAGCTATAAATCTTTAATTTAAAGATTTAATTGGGTTAATCCAATTGAAATGGGAATTGTTTTGAAATCTATGAGTAGATCTTTGTGAAACCGGGTGAAACTTTGTGAAATAAATTTTTTTGTTTAAAGATTTAAAGATGGTAATTTGTTTAACCATTTGAAAGAAAAGTTTTGGATGTTATAAGTTGTGACTTAGCTAAAATCCCATATCCATATGTTTTAAAATATGGCGCTTACTATTCGGATTAGCCGGGAGAGGACCTTGTGTCATATAACCCATTCCGAATAGTGATACGACGTTATGGATAGCATTTGAAGACCGGTGTTGAAGACCGGGTGTCTTCGAGAACGTTAGGATAACCTATCGATTGTATCTGCACCGAGTAGCTACGGTATAGAGATTCCCTTAGTGATGGGAAGTCCGATCGGGATTGTGGATACCCGGGTTGGCAAGGGCTTCTTCGGAAGTGCCTTCGGTTCTGTTCGAACCCAAAACAGACTTGTATGGTTGTATGTCCGACATTACACTTTGAGATGTTAACTGATCTCTATCAAATACATTTCTGCTTGGTGGCGGAGAATTTATTCTCTTAGTTTAACACCCTTCTCTGAGACGTACGAGCTCAGAGGTTATGTAGTTGATATTTATCAGTGATATTCCCAATTTGGTAATGTGGCATGCTGAGTGCTGCTGTTGATGATCATTGGTTGATCATTTGTGATATGATCATCTGTTTGATCATTTATCTTTGTGATCATTGCTTTGGTCATCTGTTGACCCAAAGCATGGCTTTGTTGCACAAAGCATAGCTTTGTGGACGAGACTGCATCAGGACCTCACACCTCGGAAATGGTCGAAACAGGAAAGATGCGGCAAGGTTATGAGGGTCGCTCCCTTTAGGGTGTGTCATTCCCTTCTGGTAAAGGATGGTATCATGGTATGGAGCCCAAGTACTTACTCATGTGGATACTGCAGATCTATTACTTTGTGATACTTTGTGGTTGTTGCGAGCGCTCGGATAAAGGTCCCAAAGGACCGGGGGATGACATATTCGTGTAGTAGTTACCTAGTTACAGAGGTAACCCGACCTTGTGTTGGCAGAGATCTAACCGTAACGTTAGTTCTCGGGACGTCCCGCCAGAGGCGATCCCATGTGGCAGTAGGAAGTTCCTTAGCCTGACCATTTGTTGGAAATCCATTCATCCAATAAGTGCCGTGTACGGTTTTAGTTGTATTACCTGCCATCTACTTATGGTGGCGCCCCACTGTTTAGATGGTAGCTATAGTAGGCATACGATACTGGTCGTATGTTGGCTAGGATTTATATTATACTTTCGAAATATTTTCCACTATGCACTAGTAATAATATCAAAGAATTTTTCTCGTAGTAAGCATGTTTGACTATCATAAGGAGAAATCTCCCCCATGTGTGCGTTTGCATTGTGTGTGTGCCGGGAGGCCTTATGGTAGTTTCATTTTTCAAAAAGCATTGCGGATTTCAAATTTAAATTCTCTTGTTTGTTTCAAGACCAAATGTTTTTGTTTGCTCATACCAGTCCCACGACTGACCTGGAGTTTATTGTTCCTTTCCTAAACTCTGGGTGCCCACTATTTTCCCACACGGGCAGTCTAGAGTTGGGTTTTCAAATAATCTATGGTAGGTGTAGATTCGATAGCTGTCAGCCTTAGGATTTGGCAATCGCATTTTGGATCGAGTTGCTTCTCTTCATCTTGATTTGGAGTTTGAGCTATTTCTGGATTGGTGCTTTGGAGATGGAGATTACTGATACTGGAGTTCTTTCTTGAAGACCATACTGGAGATTTTGTTCCGCTGCTGTGTTATCTTTTTATTTCCGCTGCTATTCTTTGTATCTCTGATGTATGTTGATATCTATTGTATCAAATGTTGTATATTGATATATGTTATTCATTTCTTCCGCTATGTTATTTACTTAATGTGTTATAAGCTCCGGCGAACCAGGTTCGACGTTTGGATCTGCGGCATTTGAATACGAGTGTCGTATTCGGTGCCGATTTTCGAAGGTCGAGTCCGGGTCGTTACATAACCTGAACCGGAGCTCTTCCGTATGACTATTCCATAAGTTTCTAGAAGAAACCACTTTTCGAAAAAGAATAGAAAGCCTATTAATGGGAACAACAACATGGGGTAGTAAGTCGGCACGGATGATCAGATTGTAGAGATTGAGAAGCCGCAAATCAAGGCAGTCGATTCGGCTTCGTCGGATCGGAAAGCCGAGGTTAGTCCATCATGTACCCAGCGATCCTGAAGTAGCAGCTTGATTTTGTATTTCCTTGCGGTAGCAGCTCGTGTATTTTCAATTATAGACCTTTTTAAGTTATTTTGAATAATTGAAGTAAATTAGGTGAATAATTCAGCATGATAATTAAGATGGCTACTTTGAATAATATACCTGAAATTGCCTTATTTAGACCTGTTTTGCTTAAGAAAAATAGTTTGTAATCAATTAAGATGGATAATTATTTTGCTATCTTTTTGAATCAGCATATCATTATAAATGAAAATTGTATGCATACATATATTTAAGTTGTGCCATTTATAAAATCTGTTTACACAAAAGTGGGAGCACATTTTGTATCATAAGAGCATTAAACATCATTAAAAGGAAAAAAATGTTGATTAAATGACGACCAGGACTTGAATCTGTGGTTTTTAAAATTAATGTATCTTTACTAATTATGCAAATTTATAGTCATTGTGTAAAAATAAAATAAAATGGAGTCTACTATTGTTTTTCTCGTTAATTGACGGATAATAGTTGGATTGAACTATTTTTAAATCTCCTCTATCTCGCTCGAGATCTCACTTAAGTTTTTATTTTTGCATGAAACATAAAATATCACGCATATCTCATTCAGCACTCGTGTCGTTTAAGATATTAAATTCTTATCCGATTGATATGGATCTCACTTGCAATTGTATGTTTTTAATCTAACATTTTTTACCTTTTATACGAGCATGAGCGAAATTGCTTTACAAACTATTGTTATTTAAAATAACTCCGCCAATTGTTTTTTATCATGGATAAGACTAATAATGACTTTGTTTTTTTTTCCATTTACCAATTATTATTTTTTATTTCCATTTACCAATGTTTAAATTAGAAGAATTTCTCGCATACTTTCAAATTAATCTATATATAATACTTTGCTCTAAAAAAAAGTTAATCTTCATCTTTCCATGCAAATCTATTATGTTGCCATTTGTTTTTTCTTCGGATGATAACTGTTAGAAAATCTTGGAATTATGCCCGTTTTTGACATGTAAATTACTTTAACATTGAATATACTTTAAGATCCGAGATGTCAATACAAGTAGGTCCAAATATACAATTTTCTAATCCTAAAGCTCACCTGATACAAGATATCGTATGTGGACTTCGAGATGACACATAATCGAAATCCCAGACATAAAACCTTGTTGACTTTATAAATCTAGTTCATATTATGGACCTTTTTGTTTAGTTATAAACAATTCACATCTGCATATGTTTGTTTCTAGAAATATGATCATTCATTAAGCAAAAGTTGGAAGATAGTGTTGAATTTTGACGACACTATGTGAAGAAATGGAAGTGGTCGGTAGTAGCTTGGTAACGGCGAAAACGATTCGCAAATTGTAGCTCGGAGGAGGAAGATATGACGATGAAAGGGGGAGTGTTGTGGCCCGCATCAGGGGACAGACGTCTGTCATTAAGTGACAAACGTCTGCGACTACAAGGTTTGGAATCCAAGAGTTTGAACAGACGTTTGTGGTGTCTAGAAATTTTTTCCGAGACCTATAACAGATGTCTGTCACTTGTGACAGGTGCCTGTGGCGACCTTCTGCCTATATTTTGACCCGAATTTGGTGTGAAGATTTGTGATATTCGAAGGGGTAATATTGGAATTTGCTTAGGTTTTCTATTCTTCTATATAAGCTATTTTCTAGGTTCAGATATGAATGCGACAAAAAGCAAATGCAAGGGTTTTGCCTCCACTGATTAGGGTTTTATCTAAATCTAATTTTCTTCAATTCTTTTGTTCACAAATCAATTCTATTCGAATATTGATCATATCAATCTCTTATACTCTTCTTATTGGTATTAATAATAGCTCTCTCTCAAAGTGGATGTACACTAACAAGACATTAATGAAACCACTATAAATCAGTGTGTGATTTATTTCTTCGTTATTGCTTTTATATTATATCTTGCTTGTTGGGTGATTTTGATTGATTTCGATTGGATTGAGATATTGATAGGTTGTTTTTACACTTACTACCACGATCTTGTTTTTCCGTTATGCTTTGGGATTTTGATCTGAGTGGTCTCGAGTTAGAATGTCCCACAAAATTTGGTATCAGAGCTTTGGTGTTGGTAGGTGGTTATAGAAACGTCGAAATCAGACAATACCTTAGGTAGTTCATCAATGGCTAATCCAAGTGGTGTAGTACCCGTACGTACATGGACTGTATGCGGCTTTAGGATCACAATTGGTTATAGACAAGTATGATTTCGAAAAGTGGCAATGGAAGATGAAAGCGGTTCTAAGGAGGAATCGGGTGCATCGGGTAGTGTTTGACATGCATTTATTGCCAGCTGGCATCTTGGATGTTGAGAGAAAGGAAATGAAAGAGTGGACATTCACTACACTTCAACTAGCTATTGGGGAGGATGTTATCTCCGAAATTACCGAAATTACTGATGAGACTACTGCTAAGGGTATTTGGGACAAGTTGGAGGAGTTGTATTTGAAGGAGTCACTATTTAATCGTTTGATCTTGTTGCGAACATTCTTCACCTATAAGATAAAGGAAGGTACTTCACTAAAGACGCACTTGAATACCTTTGATGATTTGCTAATGAATATGAATGTGGTAGATTTGAAGATTGAGGAAGAATAAAAGGCGATGATATTGTTGTGTTCGTTGCCGGATCGTTATACGGGTTTCTCAAATAGTTTGATCTATAGCCGGGATATTTTGACTCTAGATGATGTCAAAACAAGTCTTCTTAGCGAGAAGTTGCGAGATCAAATGATGGTGTTAGGTGATGGAAGTAGTGGTGCTAGTAGTGGTCATGGTTTATTTTTGGAGAAGTAGAGATATGTGAAGAAGGAGAACCGTGGACGTTCTAAATTAAGGAACCCGGTTAGAGAGAAAAGTCGAAGGGAAGAAAGGGTAAGTGCTATATTTGTAAGAAGCTAGGTTGTTGGAAGGATGAGTGTCCGGACAAAGAGAAGGCAAAGAAGGAAGTAGCATCTTCATCCATAGTGGTGGAGAGTAGAGTTGGTGAGGTAGACGTAGATGTGTTCTCGGCCGTAGCATCAGATGTTTCAGGTAGCGAATGAGTGCTTGATTTGGGTAATTTTTTTTAATATGACATCGAATACGAATTTTTCTTCTTCTTATATCGACAAAGAAGGAAATTCAATTGTTATGCGTAAGGTACAATTTGTAAGTCAAAAGGCATTGGTTCCGTGCAAATTTAGATGTTTGATGGAGTGGTTCATACTCTCACTAATGTGCGCTATGTTACAGAGCTTCAGAAGTCTCTTATCTCTTTGAGGCAGCTGGATTCTTTAGGTTGTAAAATCACTATTGAGAGTGATAGCTTGCGGGTTTCGAAGGGCATGCTTGTGGTAATGAAGGATGCTAGGGTTCATGATATTTATTTGTTTTAAGAAGTGACTATAGAAGGTGAAACTTATGTGGGAGTTGATGGTTCTCGTGGCTTGGATCCGAATAAGTTATGGCATTTGAGATTAGGTCATGTCTCGGAGAGGAGTTTGGATATTCTCTGGAGGGAGATGATCGTGGAGAGAGTTTTAACAAACTAGAGTTTTGCGAGAAATGTGTCATGGAGAAGCAAACTAGAGTTTCATTCAGTGTAGGAAAACATGATTCGAGAAGGGTTCTTGAGTACGTTGACATAGATGTATGAGACCGACACAAATATATGAGACCTTTGGGGGAGCTTGCTATTATATTTCTTTTGTTGCTGATTTTCTCGGAAGATATGGGTGTATGTAATGAAAGCCAAGTTGGAGGCATTTGCAAAGTTCAAAGCATAAAAAGCTCTTGATGAGAATGAGAATGACAAGTCTTTAATGGTTCTAAAGTCCGACAATTGTGGGGAGTATGTTTTCGGAGTATTCTTTGAGTTTTGCTAGCATCATGGTATTCAGAGGCATTTTACTACACATGGAGGTTCACAGCCGAATGGTGTTGCGGAAAGGATGAACCGTACTCTACTCGAGAAAGGTCGATGCTTGAGATTGACATCGGGTTTGTCTATGGGACTTTGCGCCGAAGCTTTGTCAACCGCTATGCAAATTATTAATCGAATTCCATGCTCAGCTATTGGTAACAAAATTCTGGAGAAGTGTGAAAGGGACAGAGCATTGACTTGAGTTATCTTTGTGTGTTTGATAGTCCGGTTTATGTGCATGATCCAGAAATGATAAGCTTGAACCTAGCTTTCAAGGGGATTTTGCTTGGCTATACGGATGGAGTAAAATGCTATCGATATGGAATCTGCAAAGAAGAAGGTTATGAATTCTCGTCACGTTAATTTTGATGAGTTGGCGTTGTTTAAGGAGAATGAGAGCTCATCGGATGTTCTGGATTTGGTTTATGGTGAATCAAAAAAGAATGATATTCCCACAACTTGTCCAAGGAGTAGAGGGAGTAGGGTAGTTGAAGATGCTTGTGAGGAGGAAACGGTAGATGTTACATCGCATAATCTACATCGTGCCTCTAGTAGTGTTGGTGATGTGCATGATTCTGAAGAGTATTCGGTTCAAGGTGGAGCTGAAAGGAGTTTGGATGATGGTATTGCTAGTCGGGTGGGTCGTCTTGCTATAAAGTCACCCGATAGATATGGTGATTGGAAATATCTTAGTTTTAGTGATAATTTGGACTGTGCTCTTCATGTTGTCCAAGATGAGCCGATGGACTTTAATGATGTCATGAAGTCGAGTGATAGTTCGATGTGGATTTGTGTTATGGAGGAAGAGATGTAATCATTATTGAAGAATCAAACTTGGGATTTGGTTCCACTTCCTAAAGGAAACCGTGCTATTGGATGCAAATAGATATACAAGGTGAAGGACGATAGGAGATACAAAGCTAGGCTAGTGGCTAAGGGATTTGCACAAAGAAAGGGAAAGAAGCATGATGAGATATTCACACCGGTTGTGCGCCATACTTCTATCCGGATATTACTTGCTATAGTTTCTATTCATGACTTGGAGTTGGAGCACTTAGTGTGAAAACCGCATTCTTACATGATGACTTGGATGAAGACATCTACATAGAGCAATCGGAAGGTTTTGTTGCGGATGGTAAGTCAAATTTGGTTTGCAAGCTAAAGAAATCACTATATGGTTTAAAACAATCACTTAGACAATGGTACAAGAGATTTGATCATTTTATGCTTGAAAATGGTTTTGATAGAAGCATCAAGGATGCTTGTGTATATTTCAAGAAGTTAAAATATGATTGTTGGGTGTATTTACTCTTATGTGTGGACAACATGCTCATTGGTTCTATGGATAAGAATAAAATCAACAAATTAAAACTGAGTTTGCAGTCGGAGTTCGAAATGAAGGATCTTGGAGAAGCAAAGAGGATATTAGACATGGAAATATAAAGGGATCGAAAGCGTTGAGTTGAAATTGACTCAAAAAGACTACATAGAGAAAGTGCTTTGTCAGTTTAGCATGGAGAATGCAAAGAAGTCAAATACACCTTTACCTTTGCATGTGAATCTTTCGAGCAAGGGATCACCTATCTTGGAGAAAGACAAGGCTTATATGGCAAATGTGCCATATGCTAGTGCGGTCGAAAGTCTAATATATGCTATGGTGTGTGCTAGGCCCGATATTGTAAATACCGTTGAGATGGTTAGTTGGTAAATGACCAATCCAAGGAAATCGCATTGGGAAGCGATGAAGCTTATATTGAGATGATACCTTAGAGGTGCATCATCTTATGATCCTGTTTTTAGCGGTAGTGATGGAAAGAATTGCAAGTTGATTGGTTATTGTGATTCAGACTACGTCGGTGGGGATTGAAGAAAATCAACTTTCAGATATGTCTTCACACTTGGTGGTAAAGTCATAAGCTAGAGATCGAGATTGCAGACTGTAGTTGCTTTATCCACTATGAAGGCCGAGTTGATAGCCGCGGTGGAGGCGGGAAAGAAGGCACTTTACTTGAGGCGATTGTTGTGTAACTTGGGATTCAAGCATGATAGCATTGATGTTCGATGTGATAGCCAGTACTATTCATTGGCGGAGATTTTGACGTTTAACTCACGGACTAAGCATATTGAAGTGAGAGAGTCATTTCTAGCAGCCATGGATGAAGATAAATAGGTATATCTTCGGAAATTGCACACAAAGGATAATGTGGCGGATATGTTCACTAAGGTGCTGGTTGGGAAGTTCAACTTGATTCGCTTGGAGAAGTGTTAGGCGTCATGGGATGACACGGTTGAGAGTAGCTTGGTTATGGATAAGGAAGGGTATCGGTGAGAGATTGTGATTCTATCTTCTTGGTGAGTACTAGTTTACACTCCATAGTGCTTTAGTCTTTGGTGAGACGGTTTGAGATTTGGATGTTTTCAACACTTCGTCAGCGGATGGGGGCTTTGCCTGAGCTCATTGATGGAGTGCAATGGCGGCGGTGTTGCCAGAGCTTATTGGGAAAACATTCACATTTGGTGGAAGGTAGAAGTCGTGATAGTTGATGCTATCGATTTTTGATGATGGTATGATACCATTGAAGTTGGAGCTAGATATAATGTCGAGTTGGAGTGTTGAATTTTGGCGACACTGTATGGAGAACTTAAAGTGGTCGGAAGTAGTTTGGTGACGATGAAAACGGTTCGCAAATCGGAGCTCGAAGGAGGAAGATATGGCGATGAAAGGGGAGTGATGTGGCCAGCATCAATGGACAAACATTTGTCATAAAATGACAGACGTCTGTGACTATAGGGTTTGAAACTCGAGAGCTTGGATAGACGTCTTATGGCTGACATCTATAGTGTTAAGGAATTTTTCGCGAGACCTATGAAAGAGTCCGTTACGATCTTTTTCCTATATTTTGACCTGGGCTTGGTGTGAAGATTTGTGATATTCGAATGGGCAATTTGAAATTTGCCTAGGTTTTATGTTCTTCTATAAGCTATTTTATGGATTTAGATATGTATGCGACCAAAAAACATCTGCAAGGGTTTTAGCCTCCACTAACTAGGGTTTTAGCCTCCACTAACTAGGATTTTATCTAAACCTAATTTTTTTTCAATTTTCTTCTCCACAAATCAATTTTATTAGAATATTGATCATGTAATCACTTTATTGTATTCTTCTCATTCGTATTAGAAAAGTTGTATCTCAAAGTGGATGTACACTAACAAGACGTTAGTGGAACCACTATAAATCAGTGTATGATTTATTTCTTAGTTATTGCTTTTATACTATATTGCTTGTTGGATGCTTGTGATTGATTTTCAATTGGGTTGAGATATTGATAGGTTGTTTTTACACTCTTTACCACGATCTTGTTTTTCCATTGTGCTTTGGGGTTTTGATTTGAGTGGTCTCAAGTTAGAATTTCCCACAACAAGTAGAATCGTTGTGTGAAACAAAAATAATGGATCGTACTGATAAACAATGACGACGGTGGGATTTGAATCCATGCCCTTTCAAACCAGAGTCGAATTCTGGCGCCGTAGATCACTCGCCCAAATCGTCACTTGATACATTTTTGAATTCGCCTTTATTGTAGTTGCTGATCAAAATTATGCACATACACATGCTTTTAAGTTGTTCTACGAACTATTTCCAACTTCGGAAACACTTCTCTATTAGAAATGTATTAAGCATCATAGAAAAAGAAAAGAAAAAAAATTAGAATTATGGCTATGAGATTTGAATCCTTAGACTTTCTAACTAAATCCTTAAATATGAATTTTTAGGCCACTTGGGCAAACCATTCATTTCTACGTTACATTGTATTTTTGAATCCATATACTATGTTCTTTAACAAATGAAAATAATAATGTATATTAACACCGCGGAAATTAAACGGTAGTTAATTTGAAAATCTATAAATAATTATTAAAGCCAAAAGGGGAATTTTCTCAAACGTTAGAATTTGGCTACAAAACTTGCATCGTTGTTTTCATGGTCATTGTCTAATCAATTTTCATCTATAAAATTTTACGATTGGAGTTCAAACGATAAAGTTATTAATGTTTAAATATTTCGGATCAATAATAATTATATTTATATATGTATATATATGGAAATTAATTAAAGAAGGAAACAAATCAACATATAATAAACCTAGGCTGAGCGGCCGATCGGTGAAAGGCGGCGGCTAATAATAAACTTAGGCTAAGTGGCCTAGATTTATTGTAATCCAATTTAACAGATATAATTCGTTCGAGCGTCTATAAATACAGGCTTAACCTCTTATTTATTCTCTCATAATTTTTTGAATTAAGAGCGAAACTCTGTAATTTTCTCCTTTCCACTTATTCTAAGAATTGTAGAAAACTATAATGTATCTATATAAGTGGTGGAGAATGGTGGAAACAAAAGAGAAGAAGAATAGGGTCGAATCAATTCATTAGAACAAACAGTAGATTGTAAATCTAAATCTAA
Source organism: Allium cepa (assembly GCA_030765085.1). Lineage (NCBI taxonomy): Eukaryota > Viridiplantae > Streptophyta > Magnoliopsida > Asparagales > Amaryllidaceae > Allium > Allium cepa. Next base: position 406,252,256 of record CM060938.1, read on the forward strand.
ATGTACGTTTAGTTCAAATCTCTTCTCAACCCTATAAATCTAATAAATATGTATATGCTTTTGATATATATTTTGGTAGCAAGAAAGGGAGTCAAATAGAAATAATGGATTTAGATCTGGATATTTGGAAGCTAAGATGTGAGTGAGAAATTAAATATTTTTATATAATATCGAATTTATATCGTTGTGAATCTGTTCATTTTAAGCGTAAATCTAAATCTAGATGTACGTTTAGTTCAAATCTCTTCTCAAACCTATAATTCTAATAAAAATGTATATGCTTTTGATATATCTTTTGGTAGCAAGAAAGGGAGTCAAATAGAATAATGGATTTAGATCTATATATTTGGAAGCTAAGATGTGAGTGAGAAATTGTATATTTTTATATAATATTAGATTTATATCATTGTGAATCTGTTCATTTTATGCCTAAATGTAAATTTTTACATTTTAGAATTATAGACTTAAATATATGTGTGTATGCGCACGCCCGTTGAACTTGAGAACGTTGCCTATATATTCTATAAATCGTTAACTTTGATTAAATGTTATATACACCTAAATCTGGAATGTAAGGGCGAAAGCAGTCCCTAAAAGTTATGAGATAATTCATTAATAAGACTGTATGTAAGTTCCAGATTTGTTATTTAAATGTTATGCGTTATTAGACATGAACTGAAGATTGTTACAAATTGAATTGGGGTTTAAGTTAATATTTTAGTTCTTTGAAATGAAGAATGTTTCCATGTGAATTTTTATAAATTATCCAACTTTATAATTATTAAGTTGTATTGATTGAAATAATAAGGAATATGCATAAAAGAAAACGCTATGCAATATATGGATGTTTACAATGTTCACATTTTCTTTTGGGAAGATATGTTTTGAATGCATTAAAGTGCCCTAAATGTAAAACCAAAGTATTCTAAATAAAAAAATAATAATAATCCCATTGTCGATTTAATATACGTGATTTAAGATAAATTAGGAAATAAACAATAAGCGATGAAAGTAGGGATGATAGAACAAAATAAGAAATTAGGAAAGTTGTATTAATTGAAAATGAAGCAGTAAAATGTATTTAATTTATTAAATTAGAACGACACAGTAAGTGGCATTCAATGACATTAATGAAATAAGAAGTTCATGTAAACGTAATGAATACTAATATTGGACTTAGGAGGCGTAATAATTCTCCGGTTAAAATTATATAGCCTCAAGAATACGTTTATGATGGATGTGAGTTTTTGAACCTATCCAATATTCAGACTAACTATTAAATGATGTTGTCATTAGTAAGGGCTGGAATGCTAGGCCAGTAATGTTACATAACAAAAGTCTACCCTCTGTAAGTAGCTACAAGCAGTTGTGTATACATTGTACTAATGTGAGACATATTCAACTGTAAGACCAGTGAGGATATATGTTCACATATAAGAAAGGGAATAGACAAAAGGGGTTCGCCTTTAGTTTGAAGTCTTAAATGGCCAATTAAGGTCTGCTTCAATCCCAACATGAGATACTAAGTAATCAGGTGGACATTTTCTTGATTTGCATTAGGAAATCTAAATCGGACGGTGGATGTAATCCTAGCGTTATATATTTGAGGAGTAGAGCTGTATACATAGGTCGAGTGTGCCATCTGTTCTGGAGCGGTCACAAAAACTTGGGTCATGCCTACAGACGGACTACACCTCTTGCCAGTGTAAGTTTGGTATAGGATATGCAATTGTCTCAAAGTTTGTTTGTTTGTTTGTCATTAGGAGACTGGCTACATAACTCTTAGATGAGTCTTCGACATGAATTTGAATACGACTAAATAGTTATGATGCCATTATTAGACCCTAACAGGAGGTTTCTCGGTGTGTAAATAATTCAGCCTAGACAATTGTTAAATGGGTTTTTAACCCATTAGAATTCAAAGAGAACTAGAATATCTACAACAAGTCAAAATATCTTAATGGTCGACCAAGAAGACCAGAAGGAAAAGAAGAGAAAAGGCCAAAGAAGAAAAATGTCAAAACAAGAAAAATATCTTAATGATCGCCTATGGATCGCTAGCGATCCATAAAGCTTGCTTATGGATCCTCCAGTCCTCTTGCATCATGGTCTAATATGTTCACCGGAGACGCTTGTCAAGTTTCATAGCATGTCAAACAATCTAGCTCGAGAAGTGAAAACTCACCAGATTCAAGTTGTTTGACCAAAAGCAGCTAACTTAAAATGGACCTACACAACTCATACGAAGTCGAATTGGCGCTTGCCAAGTTTCATAAAGCTTGCTTATGGATCCTCCGGTCCTCTTGCATCATGGTTTAATATGTTCCCTAGAGATGCTTACCAAATTTGATAGCATGTCAAACAATCTATCTCGAGAAGTGAAAACTCATCGGATTCAAGTTGTTTGACCAAATGAAGCTAACTTAAAATGGACTATAGAACTCATACAAAGTCGGATTGACTTGAAATTTTGGGAGAACATTTAGAAGACATAGAAGAAAGCTCACAAAAAAGAATTTGGAGTTGATTTGATGAATCGCTAGCGATCCATCTTGATTGGGCCACACTACCTTAAATTTTTATAGTGGGTCCCTAACACCCTCTAGAGTGTTCCTTCAAAGTTACATTCGATTTCGTTAAGATTTGAGTTATGGATGATTCTTCTGGATCACTTGACCCATGAAGACGGATGATCAAACTAACTGTAAACGACTTGATATTTGAAAAGGCACTTAAATAGAAGATAGGAAGGCAACCAAACAAAGATCACTCAAAAATATGCTAAGTGAATGGATAGCTAGCAATCCATCTTCGATGAATAGCAAGCGATCCATAGAAATGACTCGGATTGATTTGAAATTTTCGGTGATGACTCGGCATAACAACTTGGACCCTTCTACACTTGGACTTCTAGCCCAACACTCACATAGTAAACAAGAGATGAGGGGTAACTTCTTCCAGAGGATGGAGAAACAAGGGATATTTAGATCTGCAGGGAATAGGAATCAAACTCCAGGGAACAAAATAGGAGCTGCTGGAGTTGAATTGGAACAAGGTGGAGTCTTGCCTCCATGTCCGGAGCAACCGATAATTAGGGCAACACTAGAATCAACAATAGGGCCCAATCCAAGAGCATCTGGAGTTAAAGAAAAATAAACTGAAATAATGACCACATAACTTGGGGTCACGACAAATTTGGATCTAGGATAAGCTTTAACACCTGGAATGGGTGATGTTGGAGCTAGAGTAGCAAATCAGAGTACAAATACATGACCTCATGATCCGACACCAGAATCCCACAGTTGGAACGTGGGGGATATTTGTCCCTTACTCTCTTCCTTTTGCTTTTTTGCTTTTAATAACCTCAGACCGCTTACACGTGTACGTGATCCCGAACGGTCCGTAGGCACGCTCTGAGTCGGATGCATGAAATGAATATTTAGGACAACAATGACCCCAGATCGCTTAAACGTGTGCTAAACCTAGATTGGTTCCTAGTCGCGCTCTGAGTCGGATATCCAGGATAATCGCTTAGGATAATAATCTCAGATCGCTTGGACGTACACAAAACCTAGATTGGTCCCTTACCACGTTCCGAGTCGGATGTCTGGGATAGGCATTCAAGATTTCTGCTTATTAATTTTGTTTGTTTGCTTTAATTTGAAATTTGAATTTTGTAAAATCCATATTCAATGTGATAACTGATTTTGAACGCCATAGAGTTCCATTCGGAGAGATGGGACCGGAGTGCAAGAATTAAGTCCCTTCACCAAAGAGTGAGCGGATGAACTTTCTTAATCCCCCTTAACTTAATAAGCAAATGATCCGAAGAGATCATCCCTCTTAACTTAATAAGCAAACGATCCGGAGATACCGTCCCCTTAACTTAAAACATTAAATGATTCGAAGAGATCATACATTAAACAAAACATTAAACGATCTGAAGAGATTGCCTCTTAAACTAAACATTGAATGATCCGAAGAGATCACGCATTAAGCTTAAACGATCAGGAGAGGTCGAGCCTTCAAACGGATTTGATTAAATAAAAGGATTTGAGTGCCTCATAAACAGAATAAAATTGATAAATCCTAAATGGATGCACGATGATTTCGATATATGATGTAATTCTGATATATGATGTGATTCTGATATATAATGTGATTTTGGTATATAATGTGATTTTAATATATGACGTGATGACTTTGAATGAGAAACAAAAATTGATAGTGATGTAAATCACGAATGAACATGGGACAATTAGAGACGTGTGTAAATGGAGATATGTGATGTAATTAGAAACATGTGCTTTAATTAGAGATATGTGGTGTAGTAACTCGAAATGAAATTGGAACGATTGTGATGTATAGATTACACCTAAGCAGAGTTGGAGTCCTAGGATATAATAGGTTTGGAGTGACTTGTAATTGACCAAAGAATCCAAAGAAATTAGACGGTTTGCCAAGGCTAAAACTGCTGGAAAGCTTAATAATCAAAGATTTCTTACTGGAACTTGTTCTGGAGAAAAGCACACCTTTCATTCAAAAGGCGTACTTTGGGAGGCAAGCGTTAACTGAGTTTTCATCCCAATAGAATTCCAAGAGAACTAGAATATACAAATAGTCAAAATATCTCAAGGATCGACCAAGAAGACCAGAAGAAAAAGAAGCGAAAGACCAAAGAAGAAAAATGACAAAACAAGCTAATGCGATTATGGATCGCCAACGATCCATCTCCTATGGATCGCCAGCGATCTATAAAGATTGCTCATGGATCCTTCAGTTCTCTTACATTATGATCTAATATGTTCCCTAGAGGCGTTTGACAAGTTTCATAGCATGCCAAACAATCTAGCTCAAGAAGTGAAGATTCACTGAATTCAAGCTGTTTGACAAAAAGCAGTTAATTCAAAATGGACCTGCAGAACTCATACGAATTCGGGTTGACTTGAAGTTTTTGAAGAACATTTAGAAGACATAGAAGAAGGCATACAAAAAAGTGCATTTGGAGTTGATTTAATGGATCGCTTGCGACCCATCAAGATTGGGCCCTACCACCTCAAATTTTTGTGGTGGGTCCCTAACACCCTTTAGAGTGTTCTTGCAAAGTTTCATTCGATTTCGTTAAGATTTGGACGAGTTGTGGATGATTCTTCTGGATCAGATGACTAATGAAGACGGATGATCAAACTAACTCCAAACGAATTGATATTTGGATAGGGCACTTAAATAGAAGATAGGAAAACAACCAAACAAAGCCATTAAAAAAAATATGCTAAGTGGATGGATAACTAGCGATCCATCTCCTATGGATAACCAGCGATTCATAGAAATGTCTCAGATTAATTTGAGATTTTCGGTGATGACTTGGCATAACAACTGGACTCTTATGCACTTGAATTTCTGGTCCAGCACTCACCGAATTCCCTTATAAATATTCACCTACCTACAACTAGAGATGGATCTTTTCCACAAAGAGGGCTGCCATTACTCTATTGGAACTCTTTCACTTCGTCAACTTTCTTCTTCCTCACAACAGTCATGAAAAGGGTTACTGTGATTCTTCAGTCAATCTTTTTAATTGTGACTTATTTTTAACTCATTATAACTTAGATCTAAGAACTGAATAGTTGATATCCGGAGAGATTCAACTAGTATAATCATAATAAATATTTATTAAAGTGGACGTAAGCCATGGTCAGCCGAACCACTATAAAAATCCCGTGTCTCGTTTCTTACTTTTGTTGGTTATTTTTTATTTATCTGCACTGGTGCTTTTACATTTGATTCAGGGCGTTGATCCATTTTTTGGGTTAGCAACAATGTTGGTGGATGCCCGGTACGATGCAGAGTTACATATACTAGCAGGGAATGTGTCGTGGTCCAAGGGGGACTGATACACACACATTAAGTAGGTTGGTGTATCGTATGCCTACATGAAATCAAATGATTAAGCTTTAAATTATAGGCATAATGCGTAATGGAAAAATGGTCGGCATACACTAGTGTTATCGACAAAGCATGTAATTTACCAGTCACTAGAGTGTAGTTCCAACCCCTCCTCATTACAACCCACATGATAGATTTAGAGACATGTATTGGTACAAGGCGAAAATGGTGGAACGATATATTTTCTCGTGCATGCTCTACACTGACAAGGATATTAGGTACCATATATATTAGTATTAGTCAGTATATATTTATATGTGTTCTCATGCTTTATTATTCCACTGTGAGTTCTAATCGATGACTGTCTGATTTACTTTTGTTTATTTATAGGATAGCTGTAACGAGCCAGAATTTTCTAACATTTGAAATGGAATATTTAATTGTTCTAAAATATTTGAAAGTTATTTTAACTTGAATTTCAAATATCAGAATGAATTTGGCAATTAAATTATTGAATTTGATTTATTAATGATGGGTAAAAATTTGAATTTTCAATTTTTAGCTTGTTAAAAATAATTTAATGGATTATAAATTTTTATATTAATGATACCGAAGATAATGGAAGTTTCAGAATTGAATTTGAAAGTGAATTGTTCAGTTTTGAAATTTATATCGTTTAAATTGATATTTAAAAATAGCCTTCAGAGGCACAGTCTTGGAATTCGACGAAATATTGGATCCGTAATATTGTATTATTATCGGATTTCAATTTCCGCAGCATTTGGAGTTGTCGTTTGGCAGTACAATACGCAAACGTGCTAAAATTATATCGAAATTTAATTTAATAACTGGTCCAAAAAGCTATCTTCTCCATACGATCGAATTTGGACTCGAAACTTTTTCCATTGTGTTCGAAATAGGGGTATAACATTACAAAAGCGGGCGACACGCCTCGATAGGAGTTCACGATTTTAAGCTATGTAAATCGAGACTTTTTGAATTTGAATTTAAATTATATATATTTCCATTCATCCCGTCGGCTGTTTTCTTTCCCATCAGCCTTTCACCTCAACCGACGTCCTCTGAAATAAGCCACCCTAGTAATCGATTATGTCTCCTTTTCTCGTTTAAATCACGCAATCGCCTTTCTTATTTCCTAAGTTCCAAAAAATCAAAAGATAATGGCCAAAGCCTTCTCCTCCTTCTTTGTGCGAAACCAAGCCGAACCCCCCTCTTTCAAAATCGAGCAGATCAAATTCTTTCGACCAAAAAAAAGAAACGCATCTCCTACTCCCTCCCTTCTTCATTCACGATGGAATTGAGGATAATCGAAATCGATTCTAGGAAAAAAAGAAAAAAAACGCGATCTGATGGATACAAGCGCAGGGTCGGTGGACGTGTGACTTCGTGCACATTCGAGCAAAGCTTTGGGGGGATCGTTGTCGTCTTCGACAGGCAGTGGCGTCGCGATGTCAGGCCTAGCAACGGTTGCAGGTCGCGATAACTAAAATTGTAACGTTTGCGATTTTCCGTTGCCGAAAAACCGAAATGTTATGGGTTTTAAAAAGAATTTAGGAAAAGAAGAAGAGAGAAAAGATAGAAAATTTAGATAGGGAAAAGAAGATAGAATATTTTTAAAATAGAAGAAAAGGAGAAAGAAGATAGGAAAGAAGAAAATAGAAAATAGAAATTAGAGAGAATAGAACATAAAGAAAATAGAACGGAGAATAGGACGGAACAGAAAACAAGAACAACATCAGAATCTCACAATTCGCAGCGGAACAACATATAATAATAAATGAATAATCTTTAAACAAAGAACTATATCAGTTATTACATTACATTTCATTACATCATATCATCAGAGTATACAACAACAACAACAACAAATAGTGCAGCGGAAAAAGAAATACTATATAACCTAGTAATACGCCATGCCATCCAGCTTGCCTCCAGCAATTCCAGAATATCCAGAATATCCTGATAAACCTTAACTCTTGACTGCCCGTGTGGAAATTGGTGGGCACCCAGAGTTTAGGAAGGAAAACAATAAACTCCAAGTCAGTCATGTGACTGGTGTGAGAACTCAAAACAGTTTATTTATCTTTGAAAACAAAATAGAAGAATATTTTTATTTCAATTCGCAATGCTTTTAAAAATGAGACTACCATAAGGCCTCCCGCACACACACACATGCAAACGCAGAATCGGAGGAGATTTCTCCTTATGATAGTCAAAGATGCTTGATACGCATTTAAAATAACATTTCATATTATTATTAGTGCATAGTGTAGGGAAAATTTATTTCGAAAGTAGAATATAAATCTTAGCCAGCATAGACATTCCGAACTATGCCTACTATAGCTAACTATGTTCAATAGCAGGTTACCGCCACATTCCATAGCAGATTATACAACTAAAACCGTACAAGTTTCGTATTGTTTCTTTGGATTTCCAACAAATGGTCAGGCCAAGGAACTTCCCATTGCCACATGAGAATGCCTCTGGAAAGACATCCCCGAGAACCAAACCGGAACTCTGCCAACACAAGGCCGGGTTACCCCTAACTGGGTAACTACTGACACGAGCATGCCATTCCCCGATCGTAAACGACCTTTCTCACGGGATCCCGAAAACCAACAACCACAAAGTAATAAATTCGTAGTAACCACATAGGTTAAATATCTGGGCTCCATACCATGATACCAACTCTATCCAGAAGGAAATGTACATACCCTAAAGGGTGCTACCCCTCATAACCTTGCTGCATCTTTCCTGTTTTGACCATTTCCGGGGTGTGAGGTTCGACGAAGTCACGTCCACAAAAACATACTTTATACAAAAGCCATGCTTTGGGTCAACAAATGATCAACACAATGATCACCAAGATAGACGATCATATAAACGATCCTATCACAATAATCAACACAATGATCATTTCAGCATCACTCAGCATATCACATTACCAAATTGGGAATATATCGCTGATAACTTCAACTACATAACCTCTGAGCTCGTACGTCTCAGAGAAGGGTGTTAAGCTAAAAGAATAAATTCTCCGCCACCACAGAAATATATTTGAAAGAAATCGGCTTTATATCTCAACTTGTAATGTCAGACATACTATCCATACAAGTCTGTTCCGGGCTCGAACAAAACCGAAGGCACTTACAAAGAAGTCCTTGCAATCCGGATATTCACAATCCTGATCGGATTCACCATCACATATGGAGAACTCTATACCGGAGCAACTCGGTGCAGAGTAAATCGATAGGTCATCCTATCGCTCTCGCAAATACCGGGTCTTCAACACCGATCTTCAATGCAATTATAACGACGTATCACATATTCGGAATGGGTTATACGACCCCATGGTTCTTTCCCGGTTAACCCGAATAGTGAGCGCTTATTTAAAAATAAGTGTAGCATTCACATTCAAACAAATCACATCAATTACCCATTCAAAGGGAAATATTAATAGTCGGCTATTGAACTATCAATTGATATGCATACATCACCAGATTCCAAAAATTTTTCCAAATTATTTATTTTCCAAAATATCTTCACTAGATATATAATTTCAATACTTCAAAAATACATCAATATTTATTTTTAAACCAATTCTACTTTCTTTTATAAATTCAATAGTGAATTTACATTCCAAAGTATTAATGAATATACGACTTCAATTCGATTTATAATATTCATTTTCAATTTATCTTCAAAAAGATAAATTCTCTAATATTCACTTTATATTGGAAAAACATTTCCCATACTTATTTATTTATAAGTAATTCACAATTTTTATTTATTTTCAACACTTGGAAAATATTCAATATACTTCAATCGAAATTAAGTATATATTTCATTCTTTAAGGAAATCATTCACTTAAACATATTTATTTGGGCCAAAACGAATGTTACGTAAAACATCATTACGACAACCCAAAATCACTAGTATAGGGATTCGAAGTTAAAATAGATATATAAATCCCAATACTATACAAAACATTTCCTTTCGGAAATCATTTACTATAACAACAGTGTTATAGTCCATTATTTCCTTCTATTTCTCGAAAACGTCTATTTCAACAATAAATGTTGAAATCTATGGTTTCGAATCTCAACACATTTTAAAACATCGTTAGATCGTTTTAATTCTATTTGAAACATCCAAATCCAAAACATTTTCTTTAACGTATTATTCACTATTCAAAAACGTGAATATACTTCTTTAACAATTTCATCCTTTTATTTATTTTATTTCAAAGGATTATTCACTATTCAAAAACGTGAATATAACTCCATAAATAAATCATAACAATTTACTTATCAAAATAAGTCGTTTGTGAATTTATAAAACAACGTTTATAAATTCCATTTCTATTTATTTATAAAAACTTCCTTTTTATAAATTCTTTTATTAACCTATTCCAGTTTATAACTCAATTATAAACTAAAAATTCACATTATAAGTTAAATGCTTATAAAACGATTATTTTACAAAATCGTTCTTTGAACTTCATAATTATAAATCTTATAACTTATAAGATTCAATGATTTATTCAAAACTATTCTTTTAATAACTTCATAATTTATAAATTTTACTATTTATAAATCTCATTTATAACTTCACCGTTTATAGTTCTATAAATTTCATTCTTTAATGAAATTCATTTTCACTCCATTCAAACACTTATAAAAACTCGTTTTATAATTTCAATATCTCAATTTATAAATATCCATTTATAAATCTCTTAATATAGTTCAATTTATATTATTCTTTAAAACGTCTTTAATCTCCTTTATTATTTCACCATTTTGATTCATAAAATAATTAAATTTTATAAATCCTATATTTAAACTTTTCACAATAAATTCTAAAATCCCGATTTAAACTATTTATAAAATCACTAGCATCGTATTCTCAAAAATCAGCTTTTAACTGTATTTCACAAAAACCATAATTTTATAACTTTAAAAATTATAACGTTTATTTATTTAAAATGAATCTATTCCAAAAATATAGTATATTTTCAAAAATCACTTTATAAATCATTTTAAAATTCCAAAATCTGGGTCTAATGATGCTACACACCAAATAGTCAATCACGACTACAACGATATCATATATCAATATGAAAATCCATCAAATATCAAAATATCTGAAATCAAATAAATACTGTTGAGGAATCCAGTTGGATCCCTCCAACCTGTTTTCCTGCATCCACAAACATTAGCACAATACCAATTTCGCTCCAGTACGAAATTATCGCGGTATATGTTCTTATTAAATATTATCCGCTTAATAACGGCGCAATAGGGTCTCATCCGCTAAACAAATAAATGCGGGAAATCAATAACTCCAATATATACATATGCCAATATATATATATTGCTATTATATATAATACCAATTTCACTGTTTATGAAATATTCGCGGTATATGTTTTTAATAAATAACATCCGCTTACTAACGGTGTATAATGTCTATTTTAACAATCAATAGATATCAATCAACATTCAAACATGCATTCAAATATTTTAAATCTAACTATTTAAAATAAAATCGAAACTGATTCGATTGAGTGAGAAATTCTCACCTTGATTTTAAATTCCGTTTTAGCGATTTATTTCGAATAAAATTAAACGCGCGTTTAATTTTACCCAAAATTCTCACTAACTCCAAACGACTCCAAACCAACTCCATCGCGTAGTGCTCGTCCATACGATTCCAACGCAACTGGTTTCGCGCGTTTTCGACCTCGTATGAAAAAGTTATGAATTTTTGAAGTTACACGAGTTTATATTAACAAATTTACAACATTAACTTTATATTTACAACCTTCATCCAATCCTAGCCCTTGATCTTTGCTTCCCCACATCAGGCCCGTCCCTTTCTTTCTCTCCTCTTCACGTTTTGGCTACAGGTTATAGCCGCACCATAGAACCCACTCCTCAATCACTAGGGTTTCAATTTGCAACTCCAAAACTCGATGAAATTCGATCAAACCACTTGCAAATCGAAGCTCTTCGCGAGAGCTACCACCACCATCCCCCACCTGAAGCTCGGCCACCTATAGAGCCTTGGAATGCGTGCGAAAATCTGCAGGTTCGGCCCCACATAGCTCCTCCTACGTTGCTCTGTTTCCGATCATCACCGTATGGAATCGAAGCTCTCGTCGTGCTCTCCAACCTTCGTGTTGAACACTTCGCGTAATTCTTTACAGATTGAGAGAGATTGAGGGGGAAAGGAGAATGATTTCTGGCCATTCAATTGTAAAGTGGCAGCTAGGGTTAAAAAATTAGGGTTTTAGTTATTTTTTTTATCAAATTATGAAGAGTGGTGGTGTATTTATAGAGTTCCGTTCGACACTATTCATCCGGAAATTCCGAACTCCGATTTAGGCGCCGTAACCAGCGTTTCTAGGGTTTATCCCGCGTTTCAGACACAATGGAACAGGTTTCGGAAGCTAATTCGGAAGTATGTGGGAGTTATGGCTGTAAACGCTCAATTTGAATTAAACCGATTTAACTCGATTTCTAGGCGTTTTAATTTGTACCGGACAAACGGTAAATCCAATTGACTTGAAATTTGAAAACTTACAATAATATCACATTACGGATCCGATGAAACTGGTTTCGTCGAAATCCGAGACTTTTTGAAAAATGGCTATTTTCACTCGTCAAATTTAAATTGAAAATAAATCGATGCGTTTCGAGCTGCCACGATCAAACGATAACTCCGATTGACACGAAATTTGAAATCCGGTAATAACTAACTATTACGGATCCAATGGAACTGGTTTCGTTCAATTCTGAGACTGTTCAAAAATTGACTATTTTCACTAGTCGATTTTAATATTAAAATATTCAATTTTCACAAATTAACTTTTAAATCGATTTTAAAAGTTCTAAAATATCGTTCTAACTCTAACATGATAAAATAAAATTTTACAAATCATTACAATCATATTTAACTCAATTTTTAATTATTTCCATAATTTAACATATTAAATTATCGATTTAATTATCCAATTAAATCCAATAATTCAAATAAAAATTTATTTGACTTATAAATTCACTTATTAATATTTAAAATTAATTAAATATTCATATTTTAATTTCTAAAAATTCTGGGTCGTTACAATCTTCCCCACTTAAAAGAATTTCGTCCTCGAAATTAACAAGTAAGAAAAGTTATAGAATATATTAATTTTCCAAAATTCATAGTTAAACTTTTTATAATACTTTACTAAGTTTTCGAATCATGCTTAGTTATCTTTTCAAAAACAATTACTATTGTTTAACTTTCAACTTCAAATCAAAGTTAAAGTTTTTCAAAATTTCCAATTTTCTCAAAATTTTTCTAACGCCTTAAATTTTCGGAAAAATTCGCCATAGTCTCCTTTGCGCGGCTCGATCCAAAAAAAAATGACAGTATATATATATCACAAATATACATCTCATCAAGTAATGAGGCATCCCGCAGGGAAAAAAGTGTAAAAGTACGGTATGTAATCCGAGATATGTACCTTATATTTTATTAGCGAGCATATACGGCTAATATAGCGCGAAAGCGAGCTCCAAATGCGAAGCAAACGCGATCCGCACCTACTAATCACTCAACAAACAACATGAGAATCATGCATGTAGATAATAGTATCAATATACAACATATAGCAACATAACAACTTATATGTCAACATAGCACATGTAGTAAAAGAACAAATGCAAACATCAACCAACTATCATCCAACTAACATCCATAACCAATAAATATTCATTCATATTCTCATTAATATTCAATGAATTGGTTTTCAATTTAATCACATTTGATTCATTAATAGTGGATGTTTTTACTAACATTCATCCATATTAAACTTTAATTAGTTTGCATTCACTAATTCATATTCAAGTTGGTTCACTTCCAAATCAAATTCAATTTTATTCAAAATTCACTTAACTTCCAATTGAATTTCAATTACTTTAGCTTCCAATTTCATTAATACTTAATGAATTATATACAATCACTCAACTAACAATCATATAACAACCAAAGTATATCAATTACAACCAAATTCCTTTGCTTATCAATTGGTTTGATTAACTGATTTTCATTCAATTATTCAACTTTCTAATAACATTAGATTTTAATGAATTTCACTTACATTCATTATTCCATATCAACTTAATTCACATTCATTTGATTAACATTTAATCCATTCATTCAATTCAATTTCAAAGTTGAATTTCATTTATATAGCTCAAGTTTATATTCATTTAATCCACTTGATTATTTACAACTCATATTCATATAATTTTACTTCTTATATATATAAGTTTATTTCACAATTGTAAATTACTTTAATTATAATTCAATTCTTATAATTCTTTTGCTTATACAATTATTCTTTTATTTAAATTATTCAAACAACCAAACAATCAACTTATATACTCTTTAATAATTCAGAAAAATTATTTCTTTATATATAAAATATAATCAAGGTAAAATTATTTCATTTACCCAATTTAAAACAATATCGTGTCGAATTGTTCTATAAAAGTGTTTAGAGATTCCTATCAACAACGTTAATTACTCGTATTAACCAGAATCTATATACCACTCAACAAACCAATCATCACAATATAAAACAATTTTATATTCACTAACAAATACGCACTCGTAGCTATTATTACACTCAAACTCATTCTAGAGTACTACTGACTCTATCTCTAATGAATTATACCCAACAGAACCATGGTTGTCGCTTAACCATAAGCTCTGATACCAACGGTAACGTTTGCGATTTTCCGTTGCCGAAAAACCGAAATGTTATGGGTTTTAAAAAGAATTTAGGAAAAGAAGAAGAGAGAAAAGATAGAAAATTTAGATAGGGAAAAGAAGATAGAATATTTTTAAAATAGAAGAAAAGGAGAAAGAAGATAGGAAAGAAGAAAATAGAAAATAGAAATTAGAGAGAATAGAACATAAAGAAAATAGAACGGAGAATAGGACGGAACAGAAAACAAGAACAACATCAGAATCTCACAATTCGCAGCGGAACAACATATAATAATAAATGAATAATCTTTAAACAAAGAACTATATCAGTTATTACATTACATTTCATTACATCATATCATCAGAGTATACAACAACAACAACAAATAGTGCAGCGGAAAAAGAAATACTATATAACCTAGTAATACGCCATGCCATCCAGCTTGCCTCCAGCAATTCCAGAATATCCAGAATATCCTGATAAACCTTAACTCTTGACTGCCCGTGTGGAAATTGGTGGGCACCCAGAGTTTAGGAAGGAAAACAATAAACTCCAAGTCAGTCATGTGACTGGTGTGAGAACTCAAAACAGTTTATTTATCTTTGAAAACAAAATAGAAGAATATTTTTATTTCAATTCGCAATGCTTTTAAAAATGAGACTACCATAAGGCCTCCCGCACACACACACATGCAAACGAAGAATCGGAGGAGATTTCTCCTTATGATAGTCAAAGATGCTTGATACGCATTTAAAATAACATTTCATATTATTATTAGTGCATAGTGTAGGGAAAATTTATTTCGAAAGTAGAATATAAATCTTAGCCAGCATAGACATTCCGAACTATGCCTACTATAGCTAACTATGTTCAATAGCAGGTTACCGCCACATTCCATAGCAGGTTATACAACTAAAACCGTACAAGTTTCGTATTGTTTCTTTGGATTTCCAACAAATGGTCAGGCCAAGGAACTTCCCATTGCCACATGAGAATGCCTCTGGAAAGACATCCCCGAGAACCAAACCGGAACTCTGCCAACACAAGGCCGGGTTACCCCTAACTGGGTAACTACTGACACGAGCACGCCATTCCCCGATCGTAAACGACCTTTCTCACGGGATCCCGAAAACCAACAACCACAAAGTAATAAATTCGTAGTAACCACATAGGTTAAATATCTGGGCTCCATACCATGATACCACCTCTATCCAGAAGGAAATGTACATACCCTAAAGGGTGCTACCCCTCATAACCTTGCTGCATCTTTCCTGTTTTGACCATTTCCGGGGTGTGAGGTTCGACGAAGTCACGTCCACAAAAACATACTTTATACAAAAGCCATGCTTTGGGTCAACAAATGATCAACACAATGATCACCAAGATAGACGATCATATAAACGATCCTATCACAATAATCAACACAATGATCATTTCAGCATCACTCAGCATATCACATTACCAAATTGGGAATATATCGCTGATAACTTCAACTACATAACCTCTGAGCTCGTACGTCTCAGAGAAGGGTGTTAAGCTAAAAGAATAAATTCTCCGCCACCACAGAAATATATTTGAAAGAAATCGGCTTTATATCTCAACTTGTAATGTCAGACATACTATCCATACAAGTCTGTTCCGGGCTCGAACAAAACCGAAGGCACTTACAAAGAAGTCCTTGCAATCCGGATATTCACAATCCTGATCGGATTCACCATCACATATGGAGAACTCTATACCGGAGCAACTCGGTGCAGAGTAAATCGATAGGTCATCCTATCGCTCTCGCAAATACCGGGTCTTCAACACCGATCTTCAATGCAATTATAACGACGTATCACATATTCGGAATGGGTTATACGACCCTATGGTCCTTTCCCGGTTAACCCGAATAGTGAGCGCTTATTTAAAAATAAGTGTAGCATTCACATTCAAACAAATCACATCAATTACCCATTCAAAGGGAAATATTAATAGTCGGCTATTGAACTATCAATTGATATGCATACATCACCAGATTCCAAATAATTTTCCAAATTATTTATTTTCCAAAATATCTTCACTAGATATATAATTTCAATACTTCAAAAATACATCAATATTTATTTTTAAACCAATTCTACTTTCTTTTATAAATTCAATAGTGAATTTACATTCCAAAGTATTAATGAATATACGACTTCAATTCGATTTATAATATTCATTTTCAATTTATCTTCAAAAAGATAAATTCTCTAATATTCACTTTATATTGGAAAAACATTTCCCATACTTATTTATTCATAAGTAATTCACAATTTTTATTTATTTTCAACACTTGGAAAATATTCAATATACTTCAATCGAAATTAAGTATATATTTCATTCTTTAAGGAAATCATTCACTTAAACATATTTATTTGGGGCAAAACGAATGTTACGTAAAACATCGTTACGACAACCCAAAATCACTAGTATAGGGATTCGAAGTTAAAATAGATATATAAATCCCAATACTATACAAAACATTTCCTTTCGGAAATCATTTACTATAACAACAGTGTTATAGTCCATTATTTCCTTCTATTTCTCGAAAACGTCTATTTCAACAATAAATGTTGAAATCTATGGTTTTGAATCTCAACACATTTTAAAACATCGTTAGATCTATTTAATTCTATTTGAAACATCCAAATCCAAAACATTTTCTTTAACGTATTATTCACTATTCAAAAACGTGAATATACTTCTTTAACAATTTCATCCTTTTATTTATTTTATTTCAAAGGATTATTCACTATTCAAAAACGTGAATATAACTCCATAAATAAATCATAACAATTTACTTATCAAAATAAGTCGTTTGTGAATTTATAAAACAACGTTTATAAATTCCATTTCTATTTATTTATAAAAACTTCCTTTTTATAAATTCTTTTATTAACCTATTCCAGTTTATAACTCAATTATAAACTAAAAATTCACATTATAAGTTAAATGCTTATAAAACGATTATTTTACAAAATCGTTCTTTGAACTTCATAATTATAAATCTTATAACTTATAAGATTCAATGATTTATTCAAAACTATTCTTTTAATAACTTCATAATTTATAAATTTTACTATTTATAAATCTCATTTATAACTTCACCGTTTATAGTTCTATAAATTTCATTCTTTAATGAAATTCATTTTCACTCCATTCAAACACTTATAAAAACTCGTTTTATAATTTCAATATCTCAATTTATAAATATCCATTTATAAATCTCTTAATATAATTCAATTTATATTATTCTTTAAAACGTCTTTAATCTCCTTTATTATTTCACCATTTTGATTCATAAAATAATTAAATTTTATAATTCCTATATTTAAACTTTTCACAATAAATTCTAAAATCCCGATTTAAACTATTTATAAAATCACTAGCATCGTATTCTCAAAAATCAGCTTTTAACTGTATTTCACAAAAACCATAATTTTATAACTTTAAAAATTATAACGTTTATTTATTTAAAATGAATCTATTCCAAAAATATAGTATATTTTCAAAAATCACTTTATAAATCATTTTAAAATTCCAAAATCTGGGTCTAATGATGCTACACACCAAATAGTCAATCACGACTACAACGATATCATATATCAATATGAAAATCCATCAAATATCAAAATATCTGAAATCAAATAAATACTGTTGAGGAATCCAGTTGGATCCCTCCAACCTGTTTTCCTGCATCCACAAACATTAGCACAATACCAATTTCGCTCCAGTACGAAATTATCGCGGTATATGTTCTTATTAAATATTATCCGCTTAATAACGGCGCAATAGGGTCTCATCCGCTAAACAAATAAATGCGGGAAATCAATAACTCCAATATATACATATGCCAATATATATATTGCTATTATATATAATACCAATTTCACTGTTTATGAAATATTCGCGGTATATGTTTTTAATAAATAACATCCGCTTACTAACGGCGTATAATGTCTATTTTAACAATCAATAGATATCAATCAACATTCAAACATGCATTCAAATATTTTAAATCTAACTATTTAAAATAAAATCGAAACTGATTCGATTGAGTGAGAAATTCTCACCTTGATTTTAAATTCCGTTTTAGCGATTTATTTCGAATAAAATTAAACGCGCGTTTAATTTTACCCAAAATTCTCACTAACTCCAAACGACTCCAAACCAACTCCATCGCGTAGTGCTCGTCCATACGATTCCAACGCAACTGGTTTCGCGCGTTTTCGACCTCGTATGAAAAAGTTATGAATTTTTGAAGTTACACGAGTTTATATTAACAAATTTACAACATTAACTTTATATTTACAACCTTCATCCAATCCTAGCCCTTGATCTTTGCTTCCCCACATCAGGCCCGTCCCTTTCTTTCTCTCCTCTTCATGTTTTGGCTACAGGTTATAGCCGCACCATAGAACCCACTCCCTAATCACTAGGGTTTCAATTTGCAACTCCAAAACTCGATGAAATTCGATCAAACCACTTGCAAATCGAAGCTCTTCGCGAGAGCTACCACCACCATCCCCCACCTGAAGCTCGGCCACCTATAGAGCCTTGGAATGCGTGCGAAAATCTGCAGGTTCGGCCCCACATAGCTCCTCCTACGTTGCTCCGTTTCCGATCATCACCGTATGGAATCGAAGCTCTCGTCGTGCTCTCCAACCTTCGTGTTGAACACTTCGCGTAATTCTTTACGGATTGAGAGAGATTGAGGGGGAAAGGAGAATGATTTCTGGCCATTCAATTGTAAAGTGGCGGCTAGGGTTAAAAAATTAGGGTTTTAGTTATTTTTTTTATCAAATTATGAAGAGTGGTGGTGTATTTATAGAGTTTCGTTCGACACTATTCATCCGGAAATTCCAAACTCCGATTTAGGCGCCGTAACCAGCGTTTCTAGGGTTTATCCTGCGTTTCAGACACAATGGAACAGGTTTCGGAAGCTAATTCGGAAGTATGTGCGAGTTATGGCTGTAAACGCTCAATTTGAATTAAACCGATTTAACTCGATTTCTAGGCGTTTTAATTTGTACCGGACAAACGGTAAATCCAATTGACTTGAAATTTGAAACCTTACAATAATATCACATTACGGATCCGATGAAACTGGTTTCGTCGAAATCCGAGACTTTTTGAAAAATGGCTATTTTCACTCGTCAAATTTAAATTGAAAATAAATCGATGCGTTTCGAGCTGCCACGATCAAACGATAACTACGATTGACACGAAATTTGAAATCCGGTAATAACTAACTATTACGGATCCAATGGAACTGGTTTCGTTCAATTCTGAGACTGTTCAAAAATTGACTATTTTCACTAGTCGATTTTAATATTAAAATATTCAATTTTCACAAATTAACTTTTAAATCGATTTTAAAAGTTCTAAAATATCATTCTAACTCTAACATGATAAAATAAAATTTTACAAATCATTTACAATCATATTTAACTCAATTTTTAATTATTTCCATAATTTAACATATTAAATTATCGATTTAATTATCCAATTAAATCCAATAATTCAAATAAAAATTTATTTGACTTATAAATTCACTTATTAATATTTAAAATTAATTAAATATTCATATTTTAATTTCTAAAAATTCTGGGTCGTTACAAAAATGGTGATGGCGTAGGCATCGTCGTCGAAGGCGATCTGCCGTGGTCGTCGTTTTGGGGGCTCGTGCATGGATCGAGCTTGGCAGTAATTTGGGGTCTTGCGATCATCTTTCTGGCTAGGATTTGGATGGTCGCACGTGTGTGGCCGGATTTATGCTAGCAGTGAGGTATTTTCTTTTAAAATTTATTTATATATGCATGTGTATAAGTATATATGCAGAAATCAAAGAAAAATATATAAAAATCAATCATTTACAGTTAGGTATATGGTTTAAAAAATTGTATATAAGTGAATGGATATGAAGAAAATTTATTTACAAAAAAAATGTAGAAAGAAGCTTTTCACAGTAAAAGAAATTTTATTTCATTTTTACAGAAAAGATATGTATGAGTATATCTCTAATATATAGGTAGATTAGAAAAAAGTTATTTCTAGATTATTGGTAAAATAATAATAATACACCTACATATTTTAATTTGCATGTTGTTTTAAAAATTTACGAATTGGGTGAATAAGTGTTAAATTAACTTATTTAGTTATTCTAGTTTCTAAAAAATAATTTGTAAAAGAAAAATTTGTCAGAAATTTAATTTATTAGGTAAGATAAAAAATTAGTTTAAAACAAATTATTAGTTAATTTAACTGTCAAAACGAAATTTTTTGTTCGATTACTTCGAATACTAATCAGCTGTATAAAATTGTTTATACAAGGTCAAAATTGTGGAGAAAACAGTCTAGATTGAAAATGTTAGCATGCATAATAAAGGTGAGATCTTCTCACTCAATCAAATATTGTTCTGATTTAAATTTTGAATAGTTAGATTTAAAATTGATTGAGTGTATGCTTGGATGATTGATTTATAATAATTATTCACTGGATGATATTATATATATAGTAGTATATAATATATATTGGGTGATTGATTTCCTGCATTATATAGCAGATGATACCCTACGCGCCGCATAATAGCGGATGAATTTTATAAATCCCATATACTGCGATATTCCACCTCGAAGTGGAATTGGTATTTAATTGTTGTGCTAACGTCTGTGGATACAGGGAAAACATGTTGGAGGGATCCAACTGGATTCCTCAAATATTTGAAATAGTTTCAATATTGTGTGTTGATTATTTGTAATCTATGTGTGACTATTTATGATTGAGACCGTTGAAGGCTATAATTTGGCCGATTATATTTTTGGTATCGTAGGATACAAAAATAAATAAAATTGAATTTTTGAAATTTAGTAGAAAATTTATAGTAAATTAATTTTAGAAAATTGAATAAATTTAAAAGAAGGAATTTGTTTCAAAAGATTTGGTGTTGAAATAAATTTAGAAATCAATTTTGGAAATTAATTTGGTATTCGAAAATTAATTTGGAAATCAATTTAGAATTTAATTCGGTGCTGAAAATGAATATTTGGAAATCGATTAAAAATCGTATATCAACGGATATTTAGAAGTTTAAATTCACAATAGGAATTTATAAAGGAAAGGGAAATTTGTTTTAAAAATAAACATTTGGTTATTTTTAAAACTGTGAAAGGAATTTACGGATTCGAAATGTAAATTTAAAATAAATCAAGAAAGATTTATTAATTGATTTGAATGAACCATTTTGAAATGAAAAATGTATTTTCCCTGGAAAGTTGAGTATGATTTCGAAGTAGCCTATAAATATAAACTGAAAATTTTAAGGATGGTTTTAGAAAAAATACTTTGGATAAATTATTTTCTTAACTGGTTTCAAATCTTTAAAGCATTGATTTATTTAACTACTTATGGAAGGAATTATTTTAAAGATTAAAAATTTATATTTGTTTTAGGAAATGATCATTTAAATAGTTATACCTTATCTACTAATTTTACTTTTAAAATTAGTTAGGAATCTTATATGTGATAATTAGTATAATGTTTTCATAACCAATATTTTCAGTAAGTATTTAAGATGGTTTTATTTTAAATGTTCCAAGAATATTTTGAATAAGTGATTTGAAATATTTTAACTCGGCAGATTTCCAGTGGAAATGAATAAATATTGGGAAAGGTATTCTGCGTAAGGAAAAGTGATTTGAAATTTGTTTTCAAAGTATTGAAATGTGCTAAGTAATTTGAAATTTGTTTTCAAATGGTAGAAGTGTGAAATATATCTTGCGAAGATATTTTGTAATGACCCAAAATTTTTGTTAATTAAAATTCGAATATTTAATTAATTTTAAATATTAAAGAGTGGAATTCATAAGTCGAATAATCTATTTTTCGAATATCTGGATTTAATTGAATAATTAAATCGATAATTTAATATGGAAATTACAGAAATAATTGTAAATGGGATTTAATGTGATTGAAAATGATTTGTAAAATTTTACTATATCATATTGGAGTTAGAATGATGTTATAAAACTTTTAAAATCGAATTAAAAGTTAATAGGTGAAAATTGAATATTTTAATATTTAATTGACGAGTTAAAATAGCCATTTTTTAAACAGTCTTGGATTTCAACGAAACTAGTTTCATCGGATCCGTAATGTGATATTATTGTATGGTTTCAAATTTCGTGTCAATCGGATTTACGGTTTGTCTGGGGCAAGCGAAAACGCATAGAAAATTCTTTAAATCGGTTTAATTTAAAATAGATCGTTTATTGTCGTAACTCGCACAGATGATCGAATTAGCCTCCGAAACGCGTTCCATTGTGTTTGGAACGCGGGGTAAACCTTAGAAACACCGACTGGCACGCTTCATTTGGAGTTCGGAAAATTTCGGATGAATAGTGCGTTGCCATTTTTCTATAAAGGCCCCTCCATTTTCTTATTTGCATCAAAACCCTAGGGTTTGAGCTCCAGCCGCCATTAAGAATTTCAATGGCCAGAATTTCATCCCCTTCGTCCTCAATTATCTTCAAATCCACAAACAATTGGAGGAAGTTGTCAACTACAAAAGTGAAGGGGGTGGCGAGATCTTGAAAATGAACGGTCATGATCAGAATTGGAGCAACGGGGAGGCTGCTAGGGGTCGCGTTTGGGCTGCCTTTGGGCACGCAGTTCGAGTGTGACGACCCGGAATTTCCAACAATTTAAATTGGAATTATTAATTGATTTTAAATATTTAAAAGTTAATTTTAACTTGAATTCACGATATCAATATTTTATGGATAATTAAATCATTGAGTTATATAGTTTAAATATTGAAGCTAATAATTGAAAATTGGGTAAATTGTTGAATCTGAATTTCTAAGCCTATTTAAAATAATTTGAAGGTTGATAAAATTTATAATGATGATACTGAAGATAATAGAATGGTTAAAATTAAATTTAAAGCTGTTGTGTATAGTTTTGAAGATATATCGTTTAAATTGATATTTAAAAATAGCCTTCCGAGGCACAGTCTTGGAATTCGACGAAACCAGTTCCATGGGATCCGTAATAGTGAGTTATTATCGGATTTCAATTTTTGTAGAAATCGGAGTTGTCGTTTGACCCTGGCAGCTCAAAACGCATAGAAATTATTCTAATCGATTTAATTTAACATGGGTCGTTTTCTTTTGTAACTCGTGCATTTGATTGAATTAGCTTCCGCAACATGTTCCATCGTGTTCGGGACGCGGGTAAAACCCTATAATCGCCTAGCGGCATTGCTTAAGAGGAGTTCGAGATGTTATTGTAGCATTTACAATGGCATTTTGAAAATTTTATAATATAATAAAATTAAAAATACACTTGTCAGAGATATTTTCAACAATACAAGCGTATGCTAGAAGCTACCCAACCCTATACCTTAACCCCCTCTCTATCTTTCACCGGAAACAAAAAAAGGGAAAAACTTGAAATCAAAACAAAAGAAAATGGCCGTAACTATGAAAAGAGAAAGAAACCCCAAATTGATTTGCTGCACCCTAATTCAGAATTCGAAATAAAAAAGGGAAGGGAGCGAAAGGGTTTCGCATATCGGCAAACTTGGACGACGATCACTTCGTCATCGCGATGGTTGGTTCTCGGCGAGATGCTCGATGCCAGGGAAGTGCGACGTGTTCAGGGTTCGGTCGCGAGGCAAGGGGAAGGAGCGCACTTTTGCTTGTAGGTGTTGACAGTGTCGGGTTGCGACTTTTGTGCTGCGACGACCAGGGGGGCTTATGACGGAGGAGACGGGAAGCTCCTAGCACGCACGCATAGATGAAGGCGGCTTTGGTTTTGGAGCGAGCTAGAGGTGGCTGGTGATGTGGTCGCGTGTTGTGTGCGCTTGGAGCTGGTCAGCGATGGAAGTGGAGTTCAGGCATTCGATTTGGGCATTGTGACAGTGGCTATAGATGTTAAAAGGGGGGAGGGGCCTTCGAACTGGTGGCTCAGTGTTTTGCAGTGAGTAATTCATTTTATTTCTTTTTCCTTTCAGAGTTTGAAAGTTGAAAAATCTGGTTTCATCTGAGTAGCTTAGTTCATCATAGATTTAAAGTCGAAGGCATTGTGTTTTAAACTTAAATTTATTAAAAGAGATAGTATAAGTATAGACAGGGGAAGATAACTCGAAGTAGGGTCGAGTTATCATCGGGTCTAACCCGAAGCCAGGGAACCAAATTTACAATCTGTTTAATTAATTCTGTGGGGGAATGGTTTAATCATTGATAAATTCTTTAAATCAAAGGTCTTTCAAACTTAAATTAAGAACAATTTGTTTGTAAATTAAGTAGGTTGAGTACTTAAAGGATATTTATAACTTAATTATTTTATAAACATCGGTAAAATTTATTTAAGGGTAAATGTTTAGTAATGTGATGCAGAATTCAAAAAAAAAATGTTTACTTTAAGTATGATTAAGATTTGACAAATATGAAATAAGTTAAGAAATTGATTTGTGATTAGTGATCGATTAATTTGCAATTAGAGATTTACAAATGGGTAATTAAGTATTATAAATTAACAGTGAAAGTTATTAATTAATAATTATGGAGTAGTGAATTAATAATTACTTGGGAAAAATAGA
Source organism: Allium cepa (assembly GCA_030765085.1). Taxonomy (NCBI): domain Eukaryota; kingdom Viridiplantae; phylum Streptophyta; class Magnoliopsida; order Asparagales; family Amaryllidaceae; genus Allium; species Allium cepa. The sequence continues at coordinate 406,277,556 of CM060938.1, forward strand.
TAAATTAATAGTTTATGGATGTAATTAATTGAATGATAATTTGAAATAAATAAATATAATAATAATTTAGATATACTTACTTTGTGGAATTAATCAAGAGATTAATTAAGGTAATAGGTTGAGGTAAATCAAAGGGATTAATTAATATGGTTTAATAAGTGATTAATTATTGAAGAAATTAATTAGATTAGGATAAATTGAAATATGAATGAGAAGTCATTAAATTATATAATTAATGGCGAAATTAAAAATTGATTAACTAAGATTAATTAACCAATGCTAAGAACCTTATGAGGAATTAGTTATACAAGTAATTAAAAATTTATGTAATCAATATAGCTAATTAATTTGTGAAGTGGTTAAGGATTAATTATCGTTTGGGTTAAGAATAATTAGTTGCTGAAATTAATTAAAGATTATTACTTGAATATAATTGAAGGGTAATTAATCCTAGGTGATTAATTCAGATGAATAATGAAGGGATGATTGAATAATTAATTTGAAAATTAATTAACGTTGGATGAAGGAATTTAAGAGATTGAGATTAGTAATTCAATCAGGTCTAATTAAACTAAATTTGTTTGTGATTATGTTTTGCTTATGAATGATTGGATGGCATTTGATGCTTTGAATGAGTTGATTTTTTTGATATGAAATGTTGTGTATTTCATGGAAAAACTTGGGTTAGAAAATTTTGGGTCATTACATCGAGGGAAGAAGGAGGCTAAGCCTCAAACCCTTCAGGCCGAAGGTAGTGTATGTGTAGGGCTTCGAGGTGGTGTTCTCTGATCATCTTCAAAGTGGACGGAGCTCAAGAAAAATGAAACCCTAGTGGTGGCTTGATGGGTTCATGCGTGCGTACGTTTGAGGGAGAAAGGGAGGGGGCGGCCAGATCTGAAGCAAAGGAGATGGACGGCCTGGATTAAGAGTAGGGTTTGAAATTTAAAAAGAAAATGTAAATTGTCTATATTATAAATGTGTACGAACTTTAAAATAGCATAACTTTTCATACAAGGTCCGTTTCGCACGAAACAAATTGCGTTGGCTTCGTTTTGTCGAGCACTACGCAATGGAGCTGGTTTGGAGTCGTTTGGAGCTAGTGAGAATTTCGGGTAAAATTAAACGCGCGTTTAATTTTATTCGAAATAAAACGCTGAAACGGAATTGAAATCAAGGTGAGAACTTCTCACTCAATCGAATTGTTTCGATTTAAATTTTAAATAGTTAGATTTAAAATTTCTTGAATGTATGTTTGAATGATGATTGTTATCTATTGATTGTTAAAATAGACATTATGCGCCGTTAGTAAGCGGAGGTTATTTATAAAAAACATATACCGCGAATATTTCACTGTATAGTGAAAATGGTATTATATATGTACTTGGAGTTGATTTTTCCGCATTATATAGCGGACGAGACCCTGTTGCGCCGCATAATAGCGGATAATATTTTATAAATCCCATATACCGCGATAATTCCGTACTGGAACGGAATTGGTATTGTGCTAACATCTTTGGATGCAGGGAAACAGGTTGGAGGGATCCAACTGGATTCCTCAACTGTATTGATTTATTTTCAGATATTGTGATATTTAATTGATTATCATATCGATATATGATGTTTAGAAGTCGTGATTGACTATTTGGTGCTGTTGCATCATCGGATTTATTTTTGAAGTTTTAAAGTAATGATTTTGGTTTTTAAAAGAATTTTTAAAGTGATTTTTGAAAGTATACGTTTTATTAAATTTTTGAATTGATTCATTTTAAATAATTAAAACGTTATAAATTTTTACAAAAAATTAATATTTTTGTGAAATATAACCAAAAGGTGATTTTTGAGATAAGTAGTTAATAAATTTATAAAATAGTTAAATTGGGATTTTTGAATTATTTTAAAACGGGTTATATAAAAGATGTATAAATTTGATATTTTAAAATTAAAGATATTGGAATTATAAAACGAGTTTTTATAAGTGTTAAAATGAAGTATAAATGGATTTCATAAGTGAATGAAAATTTATAGGTTTATGAATTGTGAAGTTATAAAATGAATATATGTTGTAAAATAAAAGATTATAAGGAATTAACTTATAAATCGGATTTTTTGCATTTAAATTGAAATCTTTGATGAAGCAAAAATGGTTTATAGTTGAGATTTATAAAATATATATTTTATGAATCGAAATAATAGAAATTTAAAAGGAGTTCTATTAATGTTGAAAATAGGGTTATAAATGAAATCTTATAAGTAATAAGATTTATAATTTGTGAAGTTTTAAAAGAACGATTTTTGTAAATAAATGGATTATAAGTATTTAACTTATAATATGGACTTTTGGTATATATTTGAGATATATAAATTGAATTGGATTAATAAAGGAGATTTATAAATCGAAGTTTATAAATAGAAATGGAATTTATAGACATTGTTTATAAATTCAAAATCAATGGAATTTGATAAATTGAAAGTTGAAATTGGTTAAGGAAGTATATTCACGATTTTGGACAGTGAATATATTATAAAATAAAATGGATATGCTTGGAAAAATGAATATTATAAAATGAAGTTAATCGTTTTAACGATGTTTTAAAATGGATTAACTATCGAAACCATAGATTTCAACATTCATTGTTGAAATAGACGTTTTCGAGAAATAGAAGGAAATGGTGGACTATAACACTGTTGTTATAGTAAATGGTTTCCGAAAGGAAATATTTTGTATAGTATTGGGATTTCTATATCTATTTTAATTTTGAATCCCTATACTAGTGATTTTGGGTCGTCGTAACGATGTTTTACGCGACATTCGTTTTGACCCAAATAAATGTGGTTGAAAGAACGTTTTCCTTAAAAGAATGAAATATATATTTAATTTCGATTAAGTATATTGAATATTTTCCAAGTGTTGAAAATAAATGGATTTGTGAATTACTTATTATTAAAATAAGCATGGAAATGTTTTTCCAATATGAAGTGAATATTTTGATACTTTATCTTTAAGGATAAATTGAAAATGAATATTAGAAGTCGATTGAAAATCGTATATTCATAGATATTTTGGAATTGTAAATTCACTACGGAATTTATAAAAAAAAGGAAATTTGTTTAAAAATAAACGTTGATTTATTTTTGAACTGTGGGAATAAATTTACGGATTTGAATCGTAAATATAAAGTAAATCATTAAGGATTTATTTAATTGGTTTAAATGAACCATGTTGAAATGAAAGTATTTCCGCATAAGGAAAATGTTTGAAATTTGTTTTCAAAAGTGGTAAAGGTGAAAAGTGATTTGAAAATTTGTTTTCAAATGGTTGAAGTGTGGAAATTATATATCTAGTAAAGATATTTTGGAAAGTAAATAATTTGGGAAATTATTTGGAAGCTGGTGATGTTGAGCATGCCTATTGATAGTTAAATAATCCGACTATCAATATTTACCTTTAAATAGGTATTTGTTTTGATTGCTTGAATTTGAATGCTACACTTATTTTTGAGTAAGCGCTCACCATTCGAGTTAGCCGGGAAAGGACCTTGGGGTCGTATAACCCATTCCGAATATGTGATACGTCGTTATGGACTGCATTTGAAGACCGGTGTTGAAGACCGGATATTTGTGAAAACGGAAGGATTACCGTCGAATGACTCTGCATCGGCTGATCTCCGATATAGAGGTTTTATCACCCTTAGTGACGGGAAGTCCGGTCGTGATTAGTGAATATCCGGATTGTAAGGACTTCTTTGGGAGTGCTTTCGGTTCTGTTCGAGCCTGGAACAGACTTGTATGGATTGTGTGTCTGACATTACAATTTGAGATATAAAGCTGGTTTCTATCAAATATATTTCTGTTGGTGGCGGAGAATTTATTCTTTTAGCTTAACACCCTTCTCTGAGACGTACGAGCTCAGAGGTTATGTAGTTAATGGTTACTAGTGATATATTCCCAAATTGGTAATGTGGCATACGAAGTGCTGTTGAGCATTTGATGATCAAAGCACAACTTTTGTATAAAGCGTGGCTTTGTGGACGAGACTTCGTCGGACCTCACACCCCGAATATGGCAAAACAGTAAGGATGCAGCAAGGTTATTAGGGGGTAGCGCCCCATTAGTGTATGTCATTCCTTCTGGATAGAGGTGGTATCATGGTATGGATCCCAGATACTTAACATATGTTGCTGCTGCAAATTTATTGCTTTGTGGTTGTTGGAAATCGAGGATCCTCGGATAGATCGGTTACGATCGGGAGATGACATATTCGTGTCAGTAGTTACCCAGTAAGGGGTAACCCGGCCTTGTGTTGGCAGAGATCCGGTTAGGTTCTCGGGTCGTCTTTCCAGAGGCGTACCCATGTGGCAATGGGAAGTTCCTTGGCCTGACCATTTGTTGGAAATCCAAAGAAACAATACGAGACTTGTAGGGTTTTAGTTGTAGAACCTACCATTTACTTATGGTGGCTCCCCACTGTTTAGATGGTAGCTATAGTAAGCATACGATAATGGTCGTATGTTGGCTAAGATTTATATCTTTACTTTCGAAATAATTTTTCCTACACTATGCACTAGTAATAATATCAAATATTTCTTTTTAATGCGTATCAAGCATCTTTGACTATCATAAGGAGAAATCTCCTCCGATTCTGCATTTGCATTGTGTGTGTGTGCGGGAGGCCTTATGGTAGTCTCATTTTCTAAAAAGCATTGCGACTCTATTTTAAAATTATTCTATTGTTTGTTTTAAAGATAAACTATTTTAAGTTCTCACACCAGTCACATGACTGACTCGGAGATTATTGTTTTCCTTCCTAAACTCTGGATGCCCACCAATTTCCACGCGGGTAGTCAAGAATCAGGTTATCATGATATTATGGAATTCAGGAGTTGCTGGAGGCAAGCTGGATGGCATGGCATATTCACTAGTATGTAGTATTTCTTTTCCGCTGTTTGTTGTTGTACACTCTGATGTTATGAAATGTTGTAATGTGGTGTAATGTAATAACTGATATAGTTCTTTGTTTAAAGATTATTCATTTATCTATTATATGTTGTTCCGCTGCGATTGTGAGATTCTGATATTGTTCTGTTGTTTCTTTCTGTTCTGTTCTATTTTTCTTCTTCGTCTATCTTTTTCTTCTTCCTTAACCCTAACGGTACGGTTTTTCGGCATTCGATTGCTCGTCAGTTGATACAGTGGACGTATTGATGTCGGTTTTCGAGCGTCGAAAAATCGCATTCGTCACATATTTTGAAATCTGGTAATTGTTGTGAGTGATGATTGATAGTTAAATTACCGACTATCAGTATTAGCATTTTAATGGCATTTGAATCTCGATGCGACCGGGGGTCGGATTCCAAGTGGATATCCGAAAACCACATCGAACCTTTGTGATTGCGATAGATCTTTTGTTTAAAAGATCAAAGTGAATTTGTTGAAATCTGAATGTAACACTTATTTTAATAATAAGCACTCGTTATTCGGATTAGCCAGGGGAGGACCTTGTGTCATAAAACCCATTCCGAATAACAATACGACGAAATAGGATTGCATTTGAAGACGGTGTTGAGGACCGGGTATTTTCGAAAACGAAAGGATTACCTGTCAAATGTCTCTGCACCGGGTTGCTCCGGTATAGAGATTTTATCACCTTTGTGATGGGGATTCCGGACGTGATTTGTGAATATCCGGATTTGCAAGGGATTCTTTGAAGTGCCTTCGGTTCCGTTCGACCGCGGAACGGACTTGTATGGAATGTGTGTCTGACGTTACACTTTGAGATGTAAAGCTGGTTTCTATCAAATACATTTCTGTTGGTGGCTGTGCAGTTAATGCACTTGGCAGATTCATAGCGGTGGAGGTGCAAAAAGTCATAGCGGGGATACAGCGAGGATATAACGGGATATAGCGGATGGCTCTAAAATAGCATATAAAACTTGTAATTAATGTTTTTACAAATATATAAATGGTAATTAAATGAAAAATATCATTCAATTAAATTATAATTAATACATAAATAGTTTTAGATAAAAACAAGTGTGAATATCCTTTAAATAAATGTAAAGTTGTTATATAACATAATTGAATTTAGTAAAATATTAGAGTATTTTCATCTCTGAAAATATATTAAAAATTAAATCAAATAAATTAGTTTTATAATTTTTATAATGTATAAATGCAATTTTCAATTCATTTTATTAAAGAAGATATAGCGGAAATAGCGGAATATAGCGGAAATAACGGGATAAGCGGGGCTTAAAGCGAAAAGGCTACATTTTGGGGCTGCATGGAAAGATCGTAGCGGCGGAAACCCGCTATGAGATATAGCGGGGTTATAGCGGGGCATTAACTACATAGGTTGGTGGCGGAGAATTTATTCTCTTAGTTTAACACCCTTCTCTGAGACGTACGAGCTCAGAGGTTATGTAGTTGATGGTTACTAGTGATATACTCCCAAATTGGAAACGTGGCATACAAAGTACTGCCGATCATTTTTAAGAATCACTTTGTGAAAAGTGTAGCTTTGTGGATGAGACTTCGTCGGACCTCACACCCCGGAAATGGTCAAAACAGGAAAGATGCGGCAATGTTATGAGGGTCGCGCCCTTTAGGGTATGTCATTTCCTTCTGGAAAAGGGTAGTATCATGGTATGGACCCCAGATATTTTACCTATGTTGTTGCCGCAAATTTATTATACTTTATGGTTGTTTCTTTGTGGTTTAGGATCCTTGGATAAAGATCGCAAACGACCGGGGGACGGCATATTCGTGTAGTAGTTACCTAGTTACAGAGGTAACCCGGCCTTGTGTTGGCAGCGATCCGGTTAGGTTCTCAGAACGTCCCTACATAGGTGTACCCATGTGGCATAGGAAGTTCCTTAGCCTGACCATTTGTTGGAAATCCAAACTCCAATACGCGCCTTGTACGGTTTTAGTTGTATAACCTGCCATTTACTTATGGTGGTCACCACTGTTTAGATGGTAGCTAAAGTAGGCATAGTTCGAAATGTCTATGCTGGCTAAGATTAATATTATACTTTCAAAATGTTTTCTGCACTATGCATTATGATAATATCGAAAGGATGTTGCGTATTAAGCATATTTGACTATCATAAGGAGAAATCTCCTCCACTTCTGCGTTTGCATTGTGTGTGTGGCAGGAGGCCTTATGGTAATTTTCCAAAAGCATAACAGATTTTTTTTTATTTTCTTTGTGAAATAACTATTTTTAAGATCTCACACCAGTCCCACGACTGACCTGGAGTTTTTTATTCCCTTTCTAAACTCTGGGTGCCCATAATTTTCCGCACTGGCAGCCTAGAGTCAGGTTAACTTTATTCTGGAGCAAAGTCAGAAAAGAAGTTGCTGTGGAGACCTGGAGCTCAAGTTGGATGGCGAAGCGTATCATTTATACTACGTAGTATCCGCTGCATACGGTTTGTTGCAAAGTTCATTTCCATGTAGTCAAGTTATAAAGACTGTCGGTGTTGTGTCGTTGTAAACTCTGACAATGTGATGTATAAACTGATATAGTGTTATTGTTTAAAGATTATTCATTTATCTATTATATGTTGTTCCGCTGCGAAATGTAAGATTCTGTTATTGTTTCTGTTTCTTCTTCTACCTCTTTCTTCTTTAAACCCGAAGACTCGTACATTTGTGCCACTTTGGGCTGAACTGTTAAGGAATTTTGCCAGCTCAAAAGGGGTACGGATTTGCGGGCCTTCACATTTGGTATCAGAGCATTTGGTTAAGCGATAACCTTGGCTCCATTAGGTGTTACTCATTAGAGGTAGAGTCAGCAGTACTCTAGAATGAGACTGAGCGTAATAATAGATATGAGTGCGTATTTGTTAGTGAATATAAAATTGTTTTATATTGTGTTGATTGGTTTGTTGAGTGGTATGTGGATCTGATCAATACGGGTAATTAACCTTATTGATAGGGATCTCTAAACACTTGTGCAAAACAAATTCGACATGATATCATTTTAAAATAGGGTAAATGAAATAATTTTACCCAAACTATTTTCGTATATAAAAGAAATAAATTTTCTATGAATTATTATAATATATGGTTGCTTGGTTGCTAGGAAGCGATAATATTAAATTATTTCCATCGTTGTATGAGGAATTGAAATCAAAACCAAAAGCTAAGAAAATAGAAATCCAAATGGGATATGTAAATGTAAATTGTAAATTGTAAATGAGATTTATATTTTGAAATAGAATTCCAGAGAAATATCTGGAAATGTTCTTGAAATATTTGAAATTCAGGAAGTTTGGAAATTAAATTCCTTCTAGGATTGGAAATAGTTTTCAAGGGTTTGGAAAAATGTTTTGAAGGGATGAAAGCTCTAAACTCTTTTCGGTTACTGGAAAATAATTCCGGTAATGATCGCGACATCATCGGTGTTCATTTTCGGGTTTCCAAAAAAGGAATTGCTGCCAAATTGTTTTAAATGGAAGTTGTTTGAAAAATTTGGGTTTGGTTTTGAAACTCAAAGGATAATTTGAATTGTTTTCAATAATGGTTTTGGAAAAGGTTGAAAGACTCTGGAATTTTATTAAAAATAGTTATGGAATAATAAGTTTGAAAACTTAGGAAATTTAGATTTAAACTGAAATTGACTTGAGTTAATTTGAATAAAGGTGAATTTTAGAAGTCTAATAGACTAAAATGATTGAAATAAAATTATTAAGATGGAAAATAAATTGTGAATGAATGAATAAATTTGCAATTGCAAGTAAATGAAAGTGAAATTGAATGTTGAAATTCATTTCGAATTTATAATTAAATAGAACTCGAGTTGGAATTGAAATTGATTTGTGATAAACAAAGTGAAGTATTAAACTAAAATTAGTAAGTGAAGTATTAAACTAAAATTAGTAAGTGAAACTAATTGATGAATGACCAAATGGATAAGGTTTAAAATGAATTGGAATTTGTAATGAATTAGTAAAAGAAACAAATTTAAAATAATGATATGAATCAGTTGTGAATAAAAGGTAGTTGATAAAAATTCAATATTCGGAAGGTAAACTAAATCCAAATTAAATTGAAAGTGTAAATTGAATTCAAATGAAATTGAAAATACAAAATTGAATGAAAATGGATATATAACTTCAATAGTGAAGTATAAAATGGTATAAAAAGTATATATTGAAAATTTTGTAAAGGAATGTGCAAAATTGTATTTGAATATTGTAATTGGATATTATGGATATTAGCATATACAGGTGTGTTAAAGACAAAGGATAAATTGGATTTTGATTCTGAAGATAATTCGAAATTGTTCGACAAAAAGGTATGTATTTAAAGTTCATTATGAAATTTGATGATTTTCTTGTCTAGCCACTTGGCCTTTTGTTTTCTTTTTGAATCCGAGGGCCCGTGGTGCCATTTTGTAGTCGTACCGAGCTAGCCGCGCAAAGGAGACGCTGTCGAAATTTTTCGAAAATTTAGGGAGATAGAAAAAATTTTGAGAAATTTTTGGAAATTTAAATTGGTTAAGTAAACAAGGTTGTTTGGAAATTTATGATTGAATTTGGAGAGTTAGTTGAATTAATGATGGGTCTTAAATAAAAAGATTTGTTTTGGTAAGATGATAAAACTATTTGGATTGGGAAAAATAATAAATGGGTTAAGGATCATTCTTCTTAACTAGTAATTTCGAGACGAAATTCTTTTAAGGAGGAAGGATGTGACGACCCAGAATTTTTAACATTTGAAATGGAACATTTAATAATTTTTAAATATTTGAAAGTTATTTTAACTTGAATTTCAAATATCAGAATGAATTTGGCAATTAAATTATTGAATTTGATTTATTAATGGTGGGTAAAAATTTGAATTTTCAATCTTTAGCATGTTAAAAATAATTTGATGGTTTAGAAAAATTTATATTGATGATACTGAAAATAATGGAAGTTTTAGAATTGAATTTGAAAGTGAATTGTTCAGTTTGAAATTTATATCGTTTAAATCGATATTTAAAAATAGCCTTCCAAGGCACGGTCTCGGAATTCGACGAAACAAGTTCCATTGGATCCGTAATATTGTATTATTATCGGATTTCAATTTCCATAGCATTCGGAATTATCGTTTGGCAGTACGATAGGAAAACGCGCTAAAAATTATATCAAAATTTTAATAACTGGTCCAAAAAGCTATCTTCTCCATACGATCGAATTTGGACTCGAAATTTTTTCCATTGTGTTCCTAATAGTGGTATAACATTATAAACGTCGGACGGCACACCTCGATAGGAGTTCACGATTTTAAGCTACGTAAATCGAGACGTTTTGAATTTGAATTTAAATTATATATATTTCCATTCATCCCATCAGCTGCTTTTCTTTCCCATCAGCTTTTCATCTCAGCCAACCTCCTCCGAAATAAGCCACCCTACTAATCGATTATGTCTCCTTTTCTCGTTTAAATCACGCAACCTCCTTTCTTACTTCCTCGGTTCAAAAAAAAAAATCAAAAGATAATGGCCGAAGCCTCCTCCTCCTTCTTTGTGCGAAACCAAGCCGAACCCCCCTCTTTCAGAATCGAGCTGATCAAATTCTTTTGACCGAAAAAAGAAACGCATCTCCTACTCCCTCCCCTCTTCGTTCACGATGGAATCAAGGATAATCGAAATCGATTCCAGGAAAAAAAGGAAGAAAAAACGCGATCAGATGGAATCAAGCGCAGGGTCGGCGGACGTGTGACTTCGTGCACGTTCAGGTGAAGCTTTGGGGGGATCGTTGTCGTCTTCGGTAGGCAGTGGCGTCGCGATGTCAGGCCTAGCAACGGTTGCAGGTCGCGATAACTGAAATGGTGATGGTGTAGGCATCGTCGTCGAAGGCGATCTGCCGTGGTCGTCATTTTGGAGGCTCGCACATGGATCGAGCTTGGCAGTAATTTGGGGTCTCGCGATCATCTTTCTGGCTAGGGTTTGGATGGTCGCACGTTGTGGCCGGATTCATGCTAGCAGTGAGGTATTTTCTTTTAAAATTTATTTATATATACATGTGTATAAGTATATATGCAGAAATCAAAGAAAAATATATAAAAATCAATCATTTACAGTATGGCATATGGTTTAAAAAATTGTATATAAGTGTATGGATATGAAGAAAATTTATTTATTAAAAAAAATGTATAAAGAAGCTTTTCACAGTAAAAGAAATTTTATTTCATTTTTACAGAAAAGATATGTATGAGTTTATCTCTAATATATAGGTAGATTAGAAAAAAGTTATTTTTAGATTATTGGTAAAATAATAATAATACACTTACATATTTTAATTTGCATGTTGTTTTAAAAATTTATGAATTGGGTGAATAAGTGTTAAATTAACTTATTTAGTTATTCTAGTTTCTAAAAAATAATTTGTAAAAGAAAATTTGTTAGAAATTTAATTTATTAGATAAGATAAAAGAATTTATGGAAAAAAAATAGTTTAAGACAAATTATTAGTTAATTTAACTATCAAAACGGAAATTTATTATTTGATTACTTCAAATACTAATCAACTGTATAAAATTGTTTATACAAGGTCAAAATTATGGAGAAAACAGTCTGGATTGAAATGGTAGCATGCATAATAAAGGTGAGCTTCTCACTCAATCAAATATTATTCTAATTTAAATTTTGAATAGTCAGATTTAAAATTGATTGACTGTGTGCTTGGATGATTGATTTACAACTAGATGATATTATATATATAGTAGTATATAGTATATAGTATATATTGGGTGATTGATTTCCCGCATTATATAGCGGATGAGACCCTATGCGCCGCATAATAGCAGATGATATTTTATAAATCCTATATACCGTGATATTCCACCTCGAAGTGGAATTGGTATTTAATTGTTGTGCTAACGTCCGTGGATGTAGGGAAAACAGGTTGGAGGGATCCAACTGGATTTCTCAAATATTTGAATTAGTTTAAATATTGTGTGTTGATTGTTTGTAATCTGTGTGTGTGTGACTATTTATGATTGAGACTGTTGAAGGCTATAATTTGACCGAATATGTTTTTGGTATCGTAGGATACCAGAAATAAATAAAATTGAATTTTTGAAATTTAGTAGAAAATTTATAGTAAATTAATTTTAGAAAATTTAATAAATTTAAAAGAAGGAATTTGTTTCAAATGATAATAAATTTGATGTTGAAATAAATTTAGAAATAAATTTTTGAAATTGATTTGGTATTCGAAAATAAATTTGGAAATCAATTTAGAATTTAATTCGGTGCTGGAAATGAATATTTGGAAATCGATTTAAGAATCGTATATCAATGGATATTTAAAAGTTTAAATTCACAATGGGAATTTATAAAGGAAAGGGAAATTTGTTCTAAAAATAAACATTTGGTTATTTTTAAAAGCGTGAAAGGAATTTACGGATTCAGAAAGTAAATTTAAAATAAATCAAGAAAGATTTATTAATTGATTTGAATGAACCATTTTGAAATGAAAAATGTATTTTCCCTGGAAAGCTGAGTTTGATTTCGAAGTAGCCTACAAATATAAACTGAAAATTTTAAGGATGGTTTTAGAAAGGATACTTTGGATAAATTATTTTCTTAATAGGTTTCAAATCTTTAAAGGATGGATTTATTTAATTACTTATGAAAGGAATTATTTTAAAGACTAAAAATTTATATTTTTTTAGGAAACGATTATTTAAATAGTTATACCTTATCTACTAATTTTACTTTAAAAATTAGTTGGGAATCTTATATGTGATAATTAGTATAATGTTTTCATAACCAATATTTTCAGTAAGTATTTAAGATGGTTTTATTTTAAATATTCCATGAATATTTTGAATAAATGATTTGAATTATTTTAACTCGGCAGATTTTCCATGGAAATGAATAAATATTTGGAAAGGTATTCCGCGTGAGGAAAACTAATTTGAAATTTGTTTTCAAAGTATTTGTGACGACCCGCCCTTCAACTACCGGAAATACGTATCATCATTAAGAAAGAAAGGGATGAGAAAATAGAAAAGAAAGAGAAAGAAAGAACAACAGCATCAGAATCTCACAGCGGAACGGAACAAAATATAATATATCACATAAATATTACATAGTTTAATACATCAATCAGAGTTATACAGATAATACATCACATACTAGACAGTTATAAACACCTGTCTAGTTAACACAAGTCAATCTACAATACAGATAAACAACTCAGAGATATCAATACAGTGGAACACCATAAATATACATATATCTACAATGTAGAAGCCTCCTGCTCCATTGCTCGTCCAGAATTCGTCAAATTTAACCTGAATCCCTTGGCTACCCGTAAAAATTTGGGTACCCGAGAGTTTATGAAAAACAAATGTAACGAACCGAAATTTTCGAAGCCGAAAATTCCAGATAGTTATGAAAAAGAAGAAAGAGATAGAAGAAGAAGAACAAAATCAACAACATCTCACAATCGCAGCGGATAAAATATAATAATAAATATTAATAGCTTATAAAAGATTACTATATCTGTCAATTACATTTAAATATACATTGGAGTTCACATTATATACAGTCACCGAATATTTAAAATTATCATATCTCAGACAACCATAATATAAATACAGCAGAAATATTTTATACGCTCCTGCCATCCAGCTCGCCTCTTGAGCTCCAAAACATTCCTAACCTGAAAATCTATAATACTCGGGCTATTGATTAGAAATTAAGAATTAATTCATTAATTAAGTGAATAATTAATGAGTAATTTATTAATAATTAATTAAGAAAAAATAAAATATGATTTATTTTAAGCATGCAATTAAGTTTTAAAATAAATCAAATGGCATGTTGATATGAATCGATGATTCTATTTGATGGAATTGATGATTATTTCTATCCTATGATGTTATGTGATATTCTGGATATTTCTGTGATGATTGTATATGATTTATCTGTGTTAAATTGCTATATGATTTATCTGTTGTTATTTCTCTGTGTTAAATTGCTATATGAATTCAATTTAAATTGTTAAGTTAATTAGACAACTTGGCCCGTAAAATGGCTTTTGGATTCGATGAGACCGGGATCGGAAGAATCAATTTTGATTCTCCGAAAACCACATCGATCCAATTTAAACGTTAGGTCGTGAATCCTGAAATGAAGATCGAGATGGTGTTTCAGAATGCAAGGGTTATCGTCGTTGACTCTGAGGGTGATGCCAAAATGAGTGTGACGTGATAATGCCTTCGGTTTCGTTCGAACCCGGAACGAACTTGTATGGATTGAATGCTTTCAACACATAGTCAGGCGGACGATGAGCATTCCAAGTGATATGTTCTATAAAGGTAATCGCAGCCTCAAGCCTCATCAAATGGGAATGACTGAAAATCAAGGGATATGCAGCAAGGTTAGGTGGGTCATGCCCAAGCAGGACAAGATAATTCCTCTGTCTAGATGTCCCTTATATATTTCGACTTAGTGGGTGGTTGGTCGCGCCAACCACGGGGTTTATCTTGTTCGGGACTGTTCAGTAAGGAATGGTTCCGGCCTTGTGTTGCAGGGGATGAAGGGAGTAATCCTCGGTACGGTGATCTAGGCCCCGTACTGTGACAGGTGGTACCCCAGTGCCTAGTCATTGTTGGAAATCCATTTTCTCTACGAGCCTTGTACGAGTTTTGTTTGTATTACCCACTCTGTGGCTAGTAGCTGGAATTTAATAATGTAACAATTTCGGCTATTTTATAAGTATTTGTATATAGACCCTATTATAATATCAGAGGATTTCTATAAAAATTATTTTAGCTATCGTAAGGTAAAAACCCGACATGTTTATTTTTGGCGTGGTCTTACGAGATGCTTTTGTTTTCAAAGGATTTTCGAAACTTTAATAAATTAATTGGGTGTGATTTTCTCACGCTGGTATTCGAGACTGACTCGGGTATTATTTAACTGTAATGCGCGGGTCAGACCGAGTATTATAGGATACAGAATTGATGCTGTGGACCTCAGGAGACGAGCAGGATGGCGATACGTACTTCCGTACTTGTTTATATATATATTTCCGCTGTCTTGAGTTGTTGTGTATCCATTGTATGTTATTGTTGTGAGCTGTGACTGATGTACTCTGATGATGTAATATATGTAAACAGATATAATCGATTTTGAGTAAAGATTATTTACTATCTATTATATTTTATTCCGCTGCGATGGTTAGATTCTGATGTTGATTTTGTTTTCTCTTCTTCTCCTTCTTCTTCTTTAACCCAAATGGTTCGTATTTCTGTACAACTTGAGTTGATTTAGGTAGAATAGTGTTGACTCAAGAGGTACGGATTTGCGGGTCGTTACAGTATTGAACCGTGGTAAGTAATTTGAATTTTTTTTCAAATGGTTGAAGTGTGAAATATATCTTACAAAGATATTTTGAAATAATAATTGGGGGGAAAATTATTTGAAATCTGGTAATTATTGTGAGTGATGATTGATAGTTAAATAACCGACTATCAATATTGGCATTTTAATGGCATTTGAATCTCGATGCGACCGGGGGTCAGATTCCAAGTGGATATCCAAAAACCACATCGAACCTTTGTGATTGTGATAGATCTTTTGTTTAAAAGATCAAAGTGAAAATTGTTGTAATTTGTTGAAATCTGAATGTAACACTTATTTTAAAAATAAGTGCTCGTTATTCGGATTAATCGGGAGAGGAACTTGTGTCATAAAACCCATTCCGAATAACGATACGACGAAATAGGATTACATTCGAAGACAGTGTTGAAGACCAGGTATTTTCGAAAACGAAAAGATTAACTATCGAATGTCTTTGCACCGGGTTGCTCCAGTATAGAGATTTTATCACCTTTGTGATCTGGATTCCGGACGTGATTTGTGAATATCCGGATTTGCAAGGGCTTCTTTAAAGTGCCTACGGTTCCGTTCGACCCCAGAACGGACTTGTATGGAATGTGTGTCTGACGATACACTTTGAGATGTAAAGCTGGTTTCTATCAAATACATTTCTGTTGGTGGAGGAGAATTTATTCTCTTAGCTTAACACCCTTCTCTGAGACGTACGAGCTCAGAGGTTATGTAATTGATGGTTACTAGTGATATACTCCCAAATTGGTAACGTGGCATACGAAGTGCTGCTGATCATTTGTTGATCAAAGCATGACTTTATGAAAAGTGTAGCTTTGTGGACGAGACTTCGTCAGACCTCACACGCCGGAAATGGTCAAAACAAGAAAGATGAGGCAAGGTTACGAGGGTCACGCCCTTTAGGGTATGTCATTTCCTTCTGGAAAAGGGTAGTATCATGGTATGGAGCCCAGATATTTTACCTATGTTGTTGCCGCAAATTTATTGTACTTTGTGGTTGTTGTTTTGTGGTTGAGGTTTCTCGGATAAAGGTCACAAACGACAGAGGGATGACATACTTTTGTAGTAGTTACCTAGTTACAGAGGTAACCCAGCCTTGTATTGGCAGAGATCTGATTAGGCTCTCAGGACGTCCCTCAAGAGGCGTACCCATGTGGCATAGGAAGTTCCTTAGTCTGACCATTTGTTGGAAATCCAAACTCCAACACGCGTCTTGTACGGTTTTAGTTGTATATCCTGCCATTTACTTATGATGGTTACCACTATTTAGATGGTAGCTAAAGTAGGCATAGTTCGGAATGTCTATGCTGGCTAAGATTAATACTATACTTTCAAAATGTTTTCAGCACTATGCACTAATAATAATATCGAAAGGATTTTGCGTATTAAGCATAGTTGACTATCATAAGGAGAAATCACCTCCAATTCTGCGTTTACATTGTGTGTGTGGCGGGAGGCCTTATGGTAGTTTCATTTTCCAAAGTATAGCGGATTTCTTTTTATTTTCTTTGTGAAAATAACTGTTTTTAAGATCTCAGACCAGTCCTACGACTTACCTGGAGCTTATTGTTCCCTTTCTAAACTCTGGGTGCCCATAATTTTCCACATGGGCAGCCTATAGTCAGGTTAACTTTATTCTGGAGCAAAGTCAGAAAAGAAGTTGCTGTGGAGATCTGGAGCTCAAGCTGGATGGCGAAGCGTATCATTTATACTATGTAGTATCCTGCGTATGGTTTGTTGCAAAGTTCATTTCCATGTAGTCGAGTTATAAAGACAGTCGGTGTTGTGTCGTTGTAAACTCTGATAATGTGATGTATAAACTGATATAGTGTTGTTGTTTAAAGATTTTTCATTTATCTATTATTGTTGTTCCACTGCGAAATGTGAGATTCTGTTATTGTTTCTGTTTCTTCTTCTACCTCTTTCTTCTTTAAACCCGAAGACTCGTACACTTGTGCCATTTTGGGCTGAATTGTTGTGGAATTTTGCCAGCTCAAAAGTGGCATGGATTTGCGGGCCTTCACAATAACAACATCGATGATCTATATCTTTGTGGACTTGGGGTTTTGATTTAGGGAAAATACGGATCCATTATGTTACGGGTTGTCACAATATCTATATGTTTTTAATTGATAGAATATATTTTACATATATTCTAGGTGTTAGAATATTTCCTGCATTTATTCTCGGATTTGACGATATCTTTATTTGGGAAGTATTTATTTAGTTATCTTTGTTTTAGCAAATCAGTTGACTAATTTGCAGCCTCTTTATTTGGTTAATGTTTATTTAGTTACCTTTATTTTAGCAAATCAGTTGGCTAATTTGTAGCCTATCTTGACTCTTGTAACCATATATATTATTAGAGGTTGAATACAATGGGCAAGCAAATTGATTTCTAAATTGATTTCTATGATGGTATCGGAGCTGTTCTCCTTACCCTAGCCTCACCTATCTTCTTCTCCGTTCTTCTTCTTTTGTCTTTAATTCTTTTCCATGGCAGACTCATCCAAGTTTTATCCCGCATTCACCATCATTAATGTTAAATCTCTTATTCGCATAACATTAGACAATGAGCAAGTCATGTATCATTATTGGGATACTCTGTTTACCAATCTTGCTAGGGTTCATGATTCTTTACGATCACTTGGTTCCACCAACGGAGGAGAAAGCTATGGCTGCCTATGTCCAGACTAAGTCCGCTGATTCGGCTTTTTGGAGGCGTTTGGATGTAGTTGTCTTGCAGTGGATTTATAGCACCATTTCTTCTGATCTTCTCCTCGCTATCCTCAGACGTAATGACACGGCAGAGGGGACATGGAACCATCTTGAAGCTCTTTTTTAGGACAACAAAGCCTCTTGGGCTACCCATCTCGAGGAGGACTTTAAAAATGTTGCTTTTGAGGCTTTCAACTCGATCGACAATTACTGTAATTATCTACAATCTCTGGCGGATAGGTTGGCTGATGTTGATGCTCTGATGACAAATGGTCGTCTGATTTTACGTCTCACCGGGTCCTTACCATAAGCGTATAGTTATATGGTGGAGCAGATAAAAAATCAAGAGCCTTTGCCATCCTTTGAGAATTGTCGTTCAAGGTTGAAAATGGCTTAGCGTACTATCATGCCTCATCAAGCTCATGAAACTGGTGGTTCTGAAAGTCGGTTCGGTGGTGCTGCCATGGTTGCCACTGATTCATCTACAAGCAACAAGCGCAACAACAATAATAAAAGGAGGAACAATTTGAAAAACAATGGGAAGAAAAAGGTCCACCAAAGTACTAAAGGGTCCAATCCTAGTCAGCCGCCATATCAGCAGCACTACTGACAACCACTTCAGCAGGCCCCACCGCCACAGTGGCATTAGCCTTGTTAGGGGGGTGGACTATTCCTCCTTGCCCATTTCCCAAATACTCTTGGAAGAAAAGGCCTAATCCAGCAGCCCAACATCCATCCTCTTCTAGGTCAGGCTTATTTGGGTCCAGACCTCAAGCTTTCAATGTCGCTGCTTCTCCTGCTCCAAGCTACATGCCCACCGACATTGAGGCCGCTATGCATGCTCTTTCGTTCTCTCAACCAAATGGGAACTACTACATGGATACTGGTGCTACATCTTACATGACGGCGAATGCATGTATTTTCTCTTCTTATTTCAATTCAAGCAATGAGCATCATAACATTGTTGTTGGTAGTGGTCTTTTAATTCCAATTATTGGTCACGGTCGCACTACATTGCCTCCACCTTATTAACCATTTACCCTAAACAATGTGTTACATGCTCCCAAGCTCATTAAAACTCTGGTCTCTATTCGTAAATTTACCATAGATAATATGGTTTCTATCTCTTTTGACCCTTTTGGTTTCTTTGTTAATGACTTACAGACGGAGAACAGACTAATGAGATGTGATAGCACTGAGGGCTTATATCCACTTTTCTCCAACTCTCAAACCATTTCTTCCAACAATCTTTCTTCTTTTACTGCTTTGCCTTCGAATATTTGGCACAATCATTTAGGTCATCCTGGCGATGCTATTCTTAAGTCTTTTTGTAGTAAAACGTTCGTTGATTGTAATAAGGCTTGTAAAATCTTTTGTTCTTCTTGTCCACTTGAGAAACATTCTAAGCTACCATTTTATGATTCAGTGTCATATACTTTTCTTCCGTTTGATATTATTCATAGTGATCTTTGGACTTCTCCTATTGTTAGTACTTCCGGCCATTGTTATTATGTTCTTTTTCTTGATGAGTATAGCAAATTTTTATGTACCTTTCCTATTGCAAAAAAATCTCAGGTCAAACCACTTTTCTTAGCGCTTCATGCTTTAGTCAAGACACGATTTGAATGTAATATTAAGATTTTTCAGTGTGACAATGGTACGGAATATATTAATGGCACTTTTAAGGATTTTTTTGAGCAACATGGCATGCTTTTCCGTCTCTCATGTCGTCATACATCTCCTCAAACGGGAAGGCCGAAAGACACATAAAATCCATAAATAATATCATCCGGACCATTCTTACTCATGCATCTATGCTGCTCTCCTTTTGGCATCATGCTCTCTCCATGGCTACATATCTTCTCAATATCCTTCCTTCCAAGGTATGAATTACCAATCTTCCGCTCAAATCCTCTATCAAAGTGATCCGGATTATTCAGGTTTGCGTGTTTTTGGTTGCTTATGTTTTCCATTATTCCCCTCTTCTACTATTCGTAAATTACAAGAAAGATCGACACCTTGTGCGTATTTAGGTCCGGCTCCTAATCATCAAGGCTCCAAATACTATGACATGTCTAGTGGTAAAATCATAATTGTCGTCATGTTCGTTTGATTGAAACAGAACTTCCATTCTTCAAACTCCACAAAACAAAACCTTTGAATTATAATTTTTTGAGTGACAATATTAATCCTGAATTAATACGTCATTTATCTCAAAATACTACACCACAAAATATGCAGCTTGACCCAACAACGCTGACCAACAACTCGTCCTCTCTTCCTCAATCTGGGCCACCGTCTCACACATGCCCATATTCCACACCTCCCACTGCTGCCCACACTCGGTCCTCTATTTCCTCCTCTGACCCATCCTCTCTTCCCCACAACCCAACCCCGTCTATGAGCTCCCCCACTTTGACCATTCCTCACACCAACCCTAGGCCTCCCAACCACATTTCAACCCGCATGACCACTCGTGCATCAAATGGCATTTTTAAACCCTACCCCAAATACTCTTCTAATTACCACACTACCACCACTACAGATATTTCTCCTGTTATGAAAAATCTAGTTAGTGCGCTTAATGACCATAATTGGAAAAGTGTAATGTTGGATGAATTTAATGTTTTAACTGACAATAAGACTTGAGAATTAGTGCCTAGGCCGTCTAATGTTAATGTTATTCGGTCTATATGGATTTTTCGTCATAAATATAAATCCGACGGTTCTTTTGAGCGTTATAAAGCTCGTCTTGTAGGTGATGGAAATACACAGCAACAGGGCGTTGATTGTAATGAAACGTTTAGCCCCATGGTTAAACCGGTCACCATTAGAGCGGTTCTTAGCATTGCTCTTTCTAAATCTTGGCCCATTTATCAAATGGATGTCAAGAATGCTTTCTTGCATGGTCATCTCAATGAAGCAGTTTATATGCATCAACCCATGGGTTTTCGTAACAAAAATTATCCGAATCATGTTTGACTTTTGAAGAAATCTTTGTACGGATTAAAACAGGATCCTCGAGCTTGGTACCAAAGATTTGCTGATTTTGTTGCGACCATTGGGTTCTCTCATAGTACTTCAGATCAATCTTTATTCATCTACAAGAATGGTTCTGATATTGCTTATATTCTGTTATATGTGGATGACATTATACTTACGGCTTTTCCTGATCGTCTACGTATATTATGACTCTCTTAGCTTCTGAATTTTCTATGAAGGATCTGAGTCCTCTGAGTTTCTTTTGGGTATTGCTATCGCTCGTCATGCCCGTGGTTTTTTCTTATCTCAGACACAATATGATGCAAAATTATTGAACGTGCCGGAATGTCTAACTGCAGTTCATGTCCTACTCCTATTGACACTAAGTCCAAACTAAGTGCCACCGTAGACACTCCTTATGATGATCCGACTAAGTATCATGGTCTTGCAGGTGCTCTTCAGTATCTTACATTCACTCAGCCAGACATTTCCTATGCCGTGTAGTAGATCTGCCTTCATATGCATGCCCCGACTAATGAGAATATGGAAGCTCTTAAGCGTATCATACACTATCTCTAAGGTACCCTTTCTTTTGTTCTCCACTTGTAATCCAATATTAATCATATTATCTTATATACAGATGCATATTAGGGTGGTTTTCCTTACACCCGTCGTTCTACCTCTGGTTATTGTGTGTTCCTTGGAGATAATTTGATTTCTTAGTTTTCGAAACGGCAACCTACTCTTTCCCGTAGTAGTGCTGAGGCGGAGTATAGGGGTGTTGCTATTGTTGTTTCTAATCGTGCTGGATCAAAAATTTGCTTTTAGAGCTGCATTGTCCTATCCAAAAGGCTACTCTAGTTTATTGTAACAATGTGAGTGCTATATACTTATCCGGCAATCCTGTTTAGTATCAAGGCACTAAATACATTGAGATGGGTATTCATTTCATCCGTGAGAAAGTAGCTTGTAGCGAAGTGCGTGTGCTTCATGTACCTTCCTGTTAACAAATAGCTGATATTTTTATAAAAGGGCTTCCGCGCGTATTATTTAATGATTTCAGGGACAGTCTAAGCATACGAGAACCTCCCGCTTCGACTGAGGGGTGTGATAGAATATATTTTACATATATTCTAGGCATTAGAATATTTTCTGCATTTATTCTCTGATTTGACTATATCTTTATTTGGGAAGTATTTTTTTTAGTTACCTTTATTTTAGCAAATCAGTTGGCTAATTTTTAGCCTCTTTATTTTGTTAGTATTTATTTAGTTATCTTTATATTAGCAAATCAGTTGGCTAGTTTGTAGCCTATCTTGACTCTTGGAATCATATATTATTGGAGGTTGAATACAATGGCAAAGCAAATTGATTTCTAAATTGATTTCTATCATTAATGTATGATGCAATAACTAGTTTATTCACACTCATTATTATGTAGTACAAGATTACTTACTAAATGTTTCAAAATAGGAAAAATAATACTAGGCAATTATTAATAAACGAGATTTTATGGCAGTGCAATGCATGTGCATAAAAAACTCTTATGAAATTATAAAATTTAAAATAAATTGATAAATACAAACAAAAAAATTTAAATTTTTTTAGTTGGAATAGGGTTTCAAACTTGTAGACTTATTTACTTTTCAAAATTTTCATTTGAAAATAAATATTAATTTTTGCTCTTTGTGGGATTCGAACTCCTGACATCTCTTTGTATATAAGGGCAATTTTGAAAGTTCGAGGTCAGACCAAATGATGTGATTCTATTCTACTTATTAATAAAGACGTCAACTAGGAGTTAAAACCATACCTTTTCGATTCAAAATCTGAACTTAGCACCTTAGACCACTTTACTAAATCGTCACTTGTATTAAGTATTGTTTGTGACAAATGATGTATTTCATTTTCTTTTAGGGTTACTTCTTTTGTTATAACTAATGTGTAACTCATGCATTACACATGATATAATATTGTAAACACATTGTATTAATATTTGAATATTGTTAAAGATAGAGTTGTGTTATGCAATGTCTTTATTTAGATAAATGGATTAGTGAAGTAAAATTATCATTACTGTTTATGTAAATAATTGATATTGTATGGTTTATATATCTTTTTATATATATGAACGGTATTTTTTTAATTTTTTAATATCAGTGTGGTATACATGTAGGGTTGTCATTTTTTAAGTTTTATTAGACAACTTAACGAATGCTACTAGATTGGATTTATTAATATTTCAAATTTAAGATCACGTAATTATTTTAAATATGAATTTAAATGTAGAACAATATGATAGATTTGAGAAGAGTTTTGTAAAAAAATGTACAAGTTATGAAATGTGAATATTTGAATGTAAAATGTTGGTATAGGATTACCTCGTAGTAACATATGATTTCGAATGTAAAGCGAATGAAATATATCGTTATGTGCATCTTGGGTTGACATCTCTTATATTGATATAAGTTTATGGACTACCTCGAAGTAACATACGAGCCTGAACGTTTCTCATCTAAAAATACAAGCGTGTGTGCATGCTAGGTAGAAAGATTTTGGTTAATTTGATACAAAATTGAAGAATTTCTTCTCATTTAAACGTTGTAAAAAAGTCATCTGTTGTTCACTTACTCAAAAAAGTAATAGGACTGCTGGGGTTATTGAACAACAATTGGTTGGGTTAATTTTTTCATATAAAATGTAAATAAGTTGCATAAAAGTAAATTAAACAATTTCACTTGGATTGAATTTTTGGTTTATATTCAAAGTAGAACTCAATATTTCGAAGGAGATCGGTGTCAAACAAGATATGAATAAGAATTGATGTTTCAAAATGGAAAAAAAAACCTGTTAGATATTTTGGATGTGTGAAACTTTAATTGTAAATTTCTCTCAGTACACCGAATTGAATTATTAGGTTTTAAAACTGAGCTCTTTCTTTAACACAACATAGCCATCTAATTACATTGTAACAATTAGTATGGCAAGTGTACGATTTATATGGTCAACTGCCACTCACAGACATTACAATGGCCTCAATCCCTTATTATCCATCGTTGATTTGGTGGATGATGGTGTTGATGGTTGCCGCAACCTTAACAACCATACCTTAGATCATTCGGCCAAACCGTCACTTGTTATGTTTTAAATTAACAATTATAAATGTGGGAATATATACATGCACATGCTTTCAAGTTGTGTTTTGTATAATATCAAGTGATTATGGAAGAAGAAACGGCTCAAATAAAGAGAACGCCTTTTTTTTGGATTGAAAAATGTTGAATTAGAAAAACCCTTCTTTTTAAGCAATTTAAAGTATTGAATAATAAGAATGTACAAAGGCTAAATCCTATTTTGTTTTAAATTTTCTGAATTGGACTGTTTGAGACGATATACTTTTGAAGATTAAACTTTAGAGGTTTAAGAGTTTAACCCTTTTTAAGTAAAAACTGGCTTTTTTCTCAAATTGTCTTTTAACGAATTTGAACTTTTTTAATTTCCAAAATTTATAAAATTTTCCATTGAATAAAATACTTAACGATATTTTGGTCAGTAATAATTACCTGCATTATGCTCAGACATAAGTTCTGCGCTACTATTTTTACTATCCTCTTATTCAGTTATTATTTTACCCACTTTAGTTTCCCTTCTAATATTCACCAAAAGTGACTTGTGCAAAAGCTTCAGTTACAGCATGTATTAAAAGGCAATTCATTAACCATTAAATAATAATAATAACAAAAGCAACATGAATGTTGGAAAATATGAAGTAAACTGCAAAAAATAGGTAAAAAATTAATATTGAATTTGGGAAGGGGCCGCGCGAACGTGTACCCCGCGAACGCGTACACCCTAAGCAATATGATAGCCCAATGCATTCTCAAAGTGCAGTGAAAACCAGTGGACTAAGCCTGAGCCTTCTTGATCACTCATAGACCCCATCTAGGTAAGTACTTTTCAATCTACACTATAGCTTCTATTTATATTTGCTTGCACGTATCTTTCCATTCAAATTAGTGATGTTGGACTAAACTAACCCAATTAAATACCACTCCTTTTCCCAACCCAATTTTTAACTCCTAATTATATCCCAATTCTCCTCTCTTCTGAAACAATTTTTTGAACAGTCACCGTGATCATAACATATGAATATGAGATAATGAATGAACATAAATTTAGTTGCTGCAAACACCATACACTATAAAACAATCAATTGATAACATGCACAAGACTGAATTAGTTCTATCGAAAAATTTATGTATCATTTATGGACTCAGGAAGAAAACCACAAGATTCATCATTGGTTGATCCTATTTAACAGTCTTCAGAACCTGAACATCGGACATGCTGATAGTTTTTCTTTTTTTGGTTAAGTAATTACAAAACCAGAGGGCTAATCGTGTTTTTTTCCACATCATACGACTTTCGATCATTGATAAGTAAAGGGATAATTATGTTTACTGTTCACATCATGCTACTTTCAGGAACCCTTTTATATATAATTTTATCAAATATACACATAGTTTGGATATGTACAATCCCTAGAACTAAATTAACTTATTTAAACAGGATCAGTGTTGCTGTGACCTCAATATTCCTACTGGTAAGTGAAGGCCTCATTGTGACTATAGAAGACTCATTAGCTCTAGCATTGAGTGTAACATTTCCATTTGAAGCTTGGTGGTTGCTACATCATATTATGTGTATCTGTTTGCTTGAGCCACTATCAAACTTTTGCATATGTGTGGAGATTGGTTTAGCACTCCATTGGGTTGGGAGGAAAGTTGGGTATGTTCTCGAAACTTGGCAAGGGATGCAATCTTCCTTTGTTGTTATTGGCCTCGGTGACCTTATAACTTCAAGGTGTTTCTTTGGACAATCGGTTTTAGTGGTCTTCTGAAGGGAAAAATAACTATCAAATCAACCCTAACATCTCTTTTGGTTTGAAATTGTGGAGTATAAACCATGATAATTTGAACATTTTTAATTGAATGTCATTTGAATCATAAGGTGACATTTTACCATTGTTCAAAATGTTAGTATAAACTATGACAAATTGAATTGTCATTTGGACAACAATGTTAGATAAACTATGACAATTTCTTAATTGAACGTCATTTGAACAATAATTCATTTAATAACACTTTTCTATTGTTAAGAATTGAAGTTGCTTCAGTCAGAATTGACAAAGGTGGAATGTTTGGAGAGAGCTTAGAGTGAGGATATGTTAGTGGTGACAACATAGTTTTATTTAACATGGTAATGCCATTAATGTTGGATCGGGTATGCAAATGATTTTCCATTAAGAAGATGGCAGTTGAAGCAGCAAGCATATGTTATGAGATAGATGAAGGGGGATGGAGTTAGTGGAGATGACAACGGTTGTGACATTGAAAGAAGTATATTAGCTCACTTCCTAACTGAATACCTGAAGTAAAAAAAATAAAAGAAGAGAGAGGAAATACGGTAAGTATACATTTATTTTTACTTTGTAAATTACTGCTCCATATAATATGTTGGTTCAAGAAATTTGGATATACTTTTTAGTAGTTGTTGAGTTATGAGAGTGCACATGATCATGTTTTCATAGGTTTGAATGAAGATATTCTTCTTGTTTTTTGTTATATTTCCTCCCAAGTTGTATGAGTTGCGACTATTGTCTGAATTTATTTGAGACTCTAGTTTTACTTCTCATTTATTTGAATGAAATTGGTACATATTCAAATGGAAAAGTGTATTCAAAGATAACCAAAATATCAGAATGAGTAACTAAAATATGAATTAAATATTTTGTCTTGATTTAAAATATATTACAACCTAGATCAAGGACCACAAATTTAAGTGTCAAAGTGATATGATGTTACCTAAACTCCTAGATGAACGGACGGAGGAGGAAGAAGCCCTAGTCTGTTGAGGAAGAATGGCTTCGATTAGTGAACATACCGAACGAGAATTATCGTTCGAGAATTAGGGCATGAAGATTTGGAGCGGTGGAACGTGATTTGGAGATAGGGAGTTCGTTCGGTGAGGAGCTCATTCGAAGAAGAAGCAATGTGATTGGAAGAATGTTAAACGAAATGTTGACAAGGAAGAAGTCGCAGTGCTTGGAAGGATTAGGAGAGGTGATTTGACAAACGAATTATTTCGTTCGGTGATTTTTCGAACGAGATATTTCATTCGGTGTTTTGCCGGTTCAAACTTTTCGTTCGGTATTTGGATGCTGGTCTAAATTATTTGCTCGATGTTTTGCCAAGCCAAACCAGATGCATGTCGAACCAAACCCCTGGGCTGTTGTATAGCAGCAACCCCTTCTCATTTCTTCACTATATAAATATGGGATCTTCTGGACAACAATGACAGTCGAAATTGAGAGCTAATTTCGGCCAATTTCATAGTCATCCTATAAAGCTGAAACTCTGTAGAATTATCTGCATTGTAAATTTTTATATGTATAGCCTCCAAAAGTGAATCAATCTCGTAACTCTGATCTTTTAGTGATTAATAAAATCTCCTCTTCCTATGTGGACGTACACTGCCTATCGATAGTGGAACCATTATAAATACTGGTGTTATTTATTTTTTCTACATTACATAGATCTGTGATTGTCTGTTCTGGTGTTTATCTCTATTTGTATCGTCTCACTACAATTACGATCTAGTTGTTTTCCGCTGCATTCGGTTTTTTACTCACTTAGACTGATCATCTGAAGAGCTTTTCCCCAGTCTAGTATCAGAGCAGCAAGATTGATTGAGGAGTGTTAAACGCTATGGCAGGAGATGAAGGGACTTCGATTATTATAGGACCTTATACTAGAGTGATGTATATTGCGTTAGGATCACAGTTGACAATTGAGAAATGGAATGAGGGTGAAGACTTCGAGAAGTGGAAATGGAGAATGAAGGTTGTTCTAATAAGGAATGGAGTCCATCCCGTGGTATTTGCCCCTAAGGAGTTGACGGCTGACATCTTAGTCGCAGAAATGAAGGAGATGAAGAAATGGGCATTTACTACTTTATAGCTAGCTATAAGAGAGAATGTTATCTAAGAGATTAGCAGTGAGACATTGCTAGGGGAATTTGGACCAAGCTAGAAATTCTCTACCTAAAAAATCTTTGACTAATTGTCTGATATTGCTGAACACATTTTTCACAATGCGGATGAGAGAGTACTTTAGTGAAAGTACATTTTAATTTCTTTGATGATCTCATGATGAATATGAAGACTGTTGACTTGAAGATGGATGAGGAGCAAATGACAATAATTCTTTTGTGTTCTCTTGCGGAGTGGTACACAGGTTTCGCTAACAGCCTTATCTTCGCTGGAGATACATTAATAGTGGAAGATGTGAAGTCACACCTTCTATCTGAGGGCTTGAGAGATCAGATGAAGGAGATAAGTGAAGGAAGTAGATGCAGAAGGTGTAGCCATGGCCTGTTTGTTGAAAGAGGTAGATAAGATAAGCAGAATTGACATTCTAGAGGGCGTTCCAATTCTAGGAAACCCGATAATGGCAAGAGAGGAAAGTAAGGACGGGAAGTGCTTTATCTGCAAGAAACCTAGTCAATGGAAAAAGGATTGTCCATATTTGAAGAAGAAAGAAGAAGAATCTTCATCATTTGCGGTGGAGAAGTCTATATCTGACGATGTGTTCTCTACAACAGTATCGGATGTCTTAGACCATTGGATGTTGGACTCGGGGGCATCTTTTCATATGACGCCTAATAAGGATTACTTCAGTTCTTTCGTTGGACGAGAGGGAAGCTCTATTCTTATGGGTAATGATGCTTTCTGTAGAGCAATGAGTGAAGGTACAGTGAGGATTAGGATGTTTGACGGAGTGATACACACTTTATCAGGTGTCCAGTATATTCTAGGTCTTCGAAAGTCTTTAATTTCTTTAGGACAATTGGCAACTTTTGGATGCAAGGTAATTATCGAGAAGGATGGTCTGAAGGTTTCGAGAGGTGCACTAGTTCTTATGAAAGGAGGTGTGTTCCGAAATCTGTATTTACTGAAAGGAACCACAGTTCTTGGAGAGTCTTGTGTTGGAGTAGATGGTTCTTGTGCATTGGATGCCACAAAGCTTTGGTATCTCGGGTTGGGTCATATTTCAAAGAAGGTCTTAGAGTTGCTTCGAAGACGGAAGATGATCAAGGAGAAAGCTTCGACAAGATGGACTTTTGCCAGGAGTGTGTGTTAGGCAAGCAAACTAAAGTATCTTTTGGAATTGGACTCTATAGATCAAGGAGAGTACTTGAGTACGTACATATAAATGTTTAAGGACTAATAGCTACTCATTCTCTTGGAGGAGCAAAGTATTTCATCTCTTTCATTGATGCTTTTTCTCGAAAAATATGGGTGATGTGATTAAGGCCAAATCAAAAAGTTTCGAGAAGTTCAAAGACTAGAAAGCGCTTGTTGAGAACAAACCTGGCTATAGGTTGAAGTTGCTGAGATCTGATAATGGCGGTGAATTTGTCTCTAGGTAGTTCTTCGACTTCTGTAGACAGCATGACATTCAGAAACATTTCACTACACCCGGTGATCCGCAATCTAATGGGGTTGCAGAAAGGATAAACATGACTCTACTGGAGAAGGCTCGTTGCTTGAGATTAACGATGGGCTTGTCTAGAGGCTTTTGGGCTGAGGCTTTGTCAACTGCGGCGCATATCATAAATCGAATTTCATGCTCAGCCATAGATGGGAAGATTCTAGAGGAAAAGTGGAGAGGGAAAGCAGTGTATCTTGGTTACTTTCAAATTTTTTGTTGTCCTGTGTACGTACACTATGCATGTGATGACAAGTTGGAGGCTAAAGCATACAAGGGCATATTAATGGGATACACCAATGATATCAAAGGGTATCGAGTTTGGAACCCTGTTGATCAGAATATTTTTCATTTCAGACATTTTACTTTTGATGAGTCTTTTATGTTCAATTCGAAGGAAAAGCTACCTACCACATCAGAATATTCTGATAGGCCTAAGGAGATAGAAGAAGTTTCTGTGTTCCAGCCAAATAAAAGAGTTATTGCTGATGCTGTCGAGAAAAACGTAGTTGAGAAATATCACCGGATAGTCTACAGGTACCTACTAGTAGTATCGGTGATGTGCATGAATCAAGTGGAAGATCAGTTCAAGGTGGAGCTGAAAGAAGTTTAGGCGAAGCAATTGCTTCCCGAATCAGTTGTAGGACTATTACGTCATCTAAAAGGTATGGCGATTGATAGTTTGCGAACCTTAGCTGTAACAACCCAGGATTGCGATTACCGAATAATAAATTAAAATTATGATTTTAATTTAAATGGAGCTAAAAAAAATGGATTTTTTTGGATAGGCTAATTTCTTTAAAATAAAGTTATTTGAAAAAAAAGAAAAAACGGGTGGTTTTATAATGGTGGGATTTAGTTGGCTAATGAAGCATTAAATAGTTTTAGTGAACATTAGGATGCCACTTCTCTTATTGGGTCAATTAGTAAAACCAAACCCATTACCCACCTCTATATATTATCTTAAACCCACCCTAAACCCTAACCCTCCTCTTCATAATTTTCTCAAATCCTAAACACCTCTTAAAAACCTAATTAATGGCCTCCATTTGGTAGAAAATCTATTTTCCTCTCCACATAGCTAATCTAGGTTAATACAAGCTAAATGGTAAATCAATCCTTCTCTAATCACTTTCTAATCTTCATTCTAATTTCTGAAATTAATTTTTAATACATGGTTTTTGGTTTATTTTTGTTATGAAGCCTCTTGATCTCCTCTCCCTAGCTTTTGGAGTGCACACCAAGTGTTTGTGCATATTTTTCTTACATTGGTTGAGGTAAAATTGCTAGCTAAATCCGTTTTTTTACTTGATGCTAATGAGAGGTTTGCCAAAAAAAAAAATTAAAGATCATTTCTGTAACTTTCGTTTTGGAATTGTAGTTGAAACGAAATCAGGCATAACTTCTTCATTTCTCAGCCGAATCCAATAATTTTGAATGTTCTACAAAGCTTAGACATAGAGCTATAAGTTTCACGTACAGATTTTTCAAAAATTTTGCCATTTATTAGATCAAAATCGTGCTTGTTTGATGCTATACCGAGAGTAAATTGACAGCAACAACAATCTCAGGCCTGCGAATTGTATTGGCCATAAGTTACACGTTTCTCATCCGTTTTTGGTTAGGTTTTCTGTGCTGAAATCTAGATTCAATAAGGAACACTTTCTCTTCTGGTTATATTTTGATATTTTGCAATTTAGATGACCTAAAATGCGTTCGAAGACAGAAGACCAATTTTGGCTTTAACAAGTTATCCTGTGTTTCAATCTGAAATTGTTTTGCCTGTATCTCTCTCGTTTTTGATCCGAATTAGATAATTTCAAATGTTACGGAAAACTTAAAATATATGCTATATTTTTTTAGTAATTTTTCTGTAATTTTGAGGCTAACTATGTCAAAAATTGATTTTTCTACTTTCTTCCCGAGAGCGATACACATATTAGCTCTGTGGATGAAACTGAAACTATTTTGGTCATAACTTTTGAGCCGCTAGTCAGTATTGAATGATTTTGGACTTTTTGAAAAGCTTAGAAACTAATTTACAACCTTCATGTTCTATGTTTTGAAAAATTATGAGGTTAACATAGTCGAAACCTCATTTATTTTTCGTTGTCTTGGGAATAAACGACAGCGATAAGAAACCTCATTTATAGCAGAGGTGAAATTAGTATAATGTGTAATCTCCGGATTTTTCATGATATTTTGACGTTTTCGATAATTCCATTTGCATTCTTTTTAATGGAACAGAATTTAATTACCAAGCCCGAATGGGCTGGGGCTGCTGTTCCAGGCTTAGAGCCCGTTTGGGCCTGAGCAAATATTCCTTTAGCTGTGTTTTATTACCCTGTTTCTGTTCAGGGTTGCAACTTCGTGACTCCGCCACGGCTACCTCCTTTATCGGAATTTGACATTTTTGGTCCCATTGGAAAGATGGAGTTACAAACTCGATATCTGAAAAGTTTGGTCATCATCTGAGTTCATTGGACCCTTCGAATTTCCTGTCAAAGTTGAACCCAGATCGCTGTGCAAAACAGTGCATTTCATGTTTCAGAGTCCGAATTTTGAACGTCGCAACGCCTTCATTTCAAGTCGGAATCGAGCAATTCTTTTTGCAACTTGATGTAGGAATATCGGACTACATTCCTGCAAATTTTCATGACATTTGGATTCAGTTTGCTAATCCGAATATTTTTCCGAACATGGGTTCGCAGCAATACTTGGCCTATTTTTTTTCCAACACTTAGAATATTTTTTCTTTTGAGGTTTTTTTCTTCTAGATTTATCGATTTGTTGCCTATTTCTGGATTTCGCACACGGACATCATAAAATGTCTTAAAAGGATTTTTCACTCAAAATGGCTTTTGAAACATTATTTAGTATTACTTTTATTATTAAATTAATTACTCCATAATAGAATAATTTTTAAAAGGATGTTTTAAAAGCGATTTCAATCCAAATAAAAATCCGTTTTCTGCAACTATTTTCTAGAATAAAATTCCACACTCACTTTTGTGCACTTCAAGCGAAGTGGAGAAACGGTTGGGAAAGACCCCGGCCTATGGAACTGAGCGTATTTCCTTTCCGGTTAATCCTCGACCATTTCGATTGATCGTTTTGCCTTTTGGCGCAGTTTATCGATGATATGAGATAAACTTTTGTTTACTGTTTTGAGTGTGGAGTTGGCAGAAGGTAAGTAAAACGATTAGGGTGAATCAGTGGTATGGGACATTGCGTTAACCCTTTTTGGGTTCCTTTCTAGATGTTTCCGACACATTTGCCTGTTGGCGGCCAGTACTGGACCTCTGGGTCATTTGCCTTTTGGCGGTCTCTGAACATTCTGCTCATGTGAGCAGTATTATTGGTGTGTGCCTTTAGGCATTTACCCCCCGGGGTGTCACCAATCGCGCATTTTGCCCCTAGGCGTGTGGTACCACAAAACTACAGTACTTGGCGATAACGACTCTGGCCGTGCACGTGCATTTTTTTCTGATGATTTCTATGTCACTTTTGGAGTTGGTCCTTCGTCACCGCTTGAGTGATATGTGTTTTACTATGTTGTATTTCTTTTGGGGTATGTTCCCTTTGCCTTTGGCGATATATCTTTGCTTTGGCATTGATTTATGGTTAGATTCCATATTATGTGTTATCGCTTATGGGCAACTATTTATATCTTTTGTTACGCCGATGATATGCGACATTATTGTTTACTCAACACTTGAGTGTTGATTATCTCTTTGGAGAGTTTATTATTGGTTGATGATTATGTTATCGTCTATTATATTATGTGGTTTACATCGCTCTTCTCTATGGAGAAGTACCTTATCGTCTATGTTACCGCATTATTATATCTCAGTTTATCTAACTGATTATTTAGCTAGCCTGACCCGAGTGTTTTATGCTCAGGTCAGACCGAGTTGTTTCAAGTTAGGTCTCTAGACTTGGCTTGCTCTACGCTTCCACTCAGGACTTATCTGCTATGCTGTTAGATAGCTTTCTTATTGTCCGCTTTATGCTACTTTGTTATTCAGACTTATATGTACATATTTTTGACTCACATGTGTGAGCAGAGGCTTGTACCCACTTATGATATATTTGGATCTGTATTGACTATATATTGTTCCGAGACACTGTGTCTGTTATGTTATTCTGTTCTGTGATGATTTTATCATTTAGTTATTATGTTTGTTCTGATAGATCTTTAGCCATTGTAATTTCGTTGTAAATATTTATTGGATATGTCGAACCACTTGAGAAAAAAATGGATACCACATTTCGACGTATTCAGTAGATAGTTATAGCTTGATTACACATGGTCGCTTATATTATACTCCATTCTTCGCTTTAGCAGACGGTATTACCCCGTAATACTCTTTGCTAGAGTGTGTCTAGGAGTGGGGCGTTACAGTTGGTATCAAAGCCAGGTTCAGGACTAAGCATAATAAACACAGGACAAACACGTAGTACAATACATATTGATATGGTCCAAATTAAACAAATCTCTTCCTTGTGTCTTTTGATAGATAAGTTAGGAATATATGTAGAGATTCGTTTATATTCCATAGTATTCCTTAATGAATTATATATCATTAAATCGTGCATAACTCTATCTTCTTTTAACTTTCAGTATGTCTGGAAGGGGGAGAACCACACGTCAGACCGGTACAGCTGGGCAGCCCAACAACTCTCAGCCGGAGGGCGTGTATATGACCACCGACCAGATCATGGATCTGGTTTAGAATTCTCAGTCTCATACTCGGTCACCAGCTTCAGTTACTGAGATTCCGTGCAAGTCAGCCTTTGCGCGTCTCTGCGGTGATTTTACTCATCTCGGAGGGAAGCCGTTCAGTGGCTCCGAGACTATTCTTGAGGTCCAGGCTTGGATTTGTGTATGCGAGCATGTTTTTACTCACATGGCTATCCTAGACCATGACCGCGTTCTTGTTGTTTCCAGTCAGCTTCAGAGTCGTGCCTTGGATTGGTACGAGCTCCGTATCTCTGAGACTGATGAGACCACACTTACTTGGGATCATTTCCGTGAGTGCTTTTTGCTCAAGTTTGTCGCAGAGTCTGCGAAGAACTCCCTTGCTCACCGCTTTATTGATCTTAAGCAAGGGAAGTCCTCCGTTTCAGACCATGTTTCTTCTTTTGAGGCCCTGTCTAAGTATGGCCTCAAGTTCATCAGCACACCACACAAGAAGAACCTCAAGTTTGTGGAAGGTCTGAAGAAGTATCTGAAGAAGCAGCTCATGCTTCAGCTCAAGCTTCCATTTGACGAGCTTGTAGACGCGGCACTTCATCTTGAGTCAGTCGAGATGGAGAAGGATAGTGATGATGGTAGAGGCTCCAAGAACTCCAACCAGAAGCGTGGCCTTTTTAGAAGTCCAAGTTCTTTAAGAAGAAGAAGAAGACTGGCAACACTACCGCTCAGCTTCAGGCTCACACTCAGCCTCAGACTCAGTCTCAGCCCAGTGGAACACGCCCCGTGAGGAAGTGTTTCAACTGCGATTCTCCGGATCACATGATTAGGGAGTGTCCCAAACCCCTCTTTTGCCGCTATTGCAAAAGGGAGGGTCACCGCATTACTACTTATCCAGTTGCTCCTGCTAGTGCTAAGCCCGACAAGCTTAATGCTGCCAAGGCTTCTACCGATTCTGCTCAGCCTCAAGGTACGCATCCTTCAGTTCTTGAAGGCTCTATTCTGTTTCATGGTAGATCAACTAGAGTTCTCTTTGATACGGGTGCTTCTCACTCATTCGTATCAAAGGAACTAGTTGATATTTTGTCTCTGGATGTTTCTTGTATGATTACCTCTCTGAGGATTGTGAATCTGATTGGTGGATCCACGTCCCTCAGCCTTTTATGCGAGAATGTTGGCATCGATCTATGTGGTTTTTCTTTTCGTGCGAATCTGCACGTTATGACTCATTTGGGTTTTGATATGATTCTCTGTATGGATTGGCTAGTTCATTACGATGCCAAGATTATTTGTTCGGACCGGGTATTATTCCTTCGTCATGCTGACTCGTCTACTCCATTAGCTCTTGTTCTTCGGGATGTTGAAATTTCCGAAGCTACTCTATTTTTTCTATTGATTCACGAGATGATGATATGGACATATCTCATATTCCAGTTGTTCGGGATTTCCCCGATATCTTCGAACCAGTATCGAGTCTACCCGAAGCGGGTTATTGAGTTCCGCATTGATCTCATTCCAGGCACTCATCCAGTTAGTCGTCCTCCCACGAGGATGTCTACTAAAGAGAATGAGAAACTCAAGAAGCAGTTGATTGAGCTCGAGGCGAAGCAGTTTATTCGGTCCAGTTCTTCGCCATTGGGTGCTGCAGTGGTCTTTGTTAAGAAGCCCGTTGGCTCCCTTAGGCTTTGCATCGACTATCGCAAGCTTAATGAGGTGACCATCAGAAATCGTTATCCATTGCCACGGATTGACGATATGTTCGATCAGTTAAATGGTGCGAAGGTCTTTTCCTAGCTCGACCTCACCACCGGATTTCATCAGCTCTGAGTCGCGGAAGATAGCGTTCCGCTTACTGCTTTCCGCACTCGTTATGGTTCCTTTGAGTGGTTGGTCATGCCATTCGGCTTGACGA
The DNA here is from genome assembly GCA_030765085.1 of Allium cepa. NCBI lineage: Eukaryota > Viridiplantae > Streptophyta > Magnoliopsida > Asparagales > Amaryllidaceae > Allium > Allium cepa. Next base: position 406,313,771 of record CM060938.1, read on the forward strand.
ACGCACCAACATTCTTTGTCGATTTGATGAATCGAGTATTCCGAGAATATCTCGATAAGTTCGCTCTGGTTTTCATCGACGATATTATGATTTATTCTAAATCTGAGGCAGAGCATACTCATCATTTGAGGATCATCTTAGATACACTTCGTTAGCATCAGCTTAAGGCCAAGTTCTCCAAGTGTCATTTTTGGGAGAGCAAGGTCAAGTTCTTAGGCCATGTGGTCTCTTCCGAGGGTATATCTGTCGATCCTTCCAAGATCGAATTCAGAACTGGAAGCAGCCTAAGAATGTGCATGAGATTCGCAGCTTCCTTGGTCTCGCAGGTTATTACCGTCGTTTCATCAAGAATTTCTCTCGTGTTGTTCTTCCGCTTACGAGCCTGACTCGTAAGGGTGTTCGCTTTATCTGGTCAGATAAGTGTCAAGCTTCCTTTCAGCGACTGAAGGAATTTCTCACTCATGCTCCTATTCTAGTGGTTCCGGAGGGAAATCATGATCTTGTTGTCTACACCGATGCTTGTGGAAGCGGGCTCGGTGCTGTGCTTATGCAGAAGGATCGGGTAGTTGCTTACGCTTCTAGGCAACTGCGTCCGAATGAGGTTCGCCATCCTACTCATGGTCTTGAGTTAGCAGCCATCGTCTTTGCCTTGAAGACGTGGCGTCATTATCTATTGGACGAACATTTCATTCTGTACACCAATCACAAGTCACTGAAGTACCTATTCAGCCAGAAGGATCTCAATATGAGGCAGCAGCGATGGCTTGAGTTTCTCGCCTCATATGACTTAGACATTCAGTATACCCCTAGCAAGGGTAATCGTGTGGCTGATGCGCTCAGTCACAAACACTCGACAGTAGTTTTTATGATGATAGCCGAGTGGGATATTCTTAAGACTCTTTCTGTGTGCGATATTTGAGATCGAGTTCCGTCTTCTGATTCTCCAGTCTTATTGTCCAGTTTGGAAGCTCGACCTATTTTACTGGATCGCATTGCCCATGCTCAGCGGCAGGATCCAGACTTGTTGCATCTTATCCATCTTCTTGAGTCGGGATCCAGTAATGAGGCTTTCCTGAATTATTCTATTGATTCTCATCGGTTTCTCCGCAGGAAGAACCGTATATTGGTACCATCTGATTTATCGCTTAAGCGTGACATTCTGGACAAGTGTCATCGCACTAAGTACACCATTCATCCCGGTTCAAGTAAAATGTATGCCGATATGTGTCGGTTATATTATTGGAAAGGTTTGAAGAGAGATGTTGCAAGTTATGTGAGCAGTTGCATGACTTATCAACAGATCATGGCCGAGCATCAGCGTCCATCCGGTCTTCTTCAGCCTCCTGAGATTCCATTATGGAAATGAGATCAGATATCTATGGATTTCATCGACGGTCTACCTCGATCGAGGTCAGGCCATACTTCTATCTGGGTTATTGTTGATCGCTTGACCAAATCGGCTCATTTTATTTCGATTAAGTCCACTCAGACCGCACCTCAGTTGGCCAAGCTCTATGTGAAAGAAGTCGTCCGACTTCATGGCATTCCTAGCTCTATCGTTTGTGATCGAGACGCTTTGTTCACTAGCCACTTCTGGAAGTGTCTACAGTCAGCTTTGGGCACAAAACTGAACTTTTCTACTGCTTATCACCCTCAGATGGACGGTCAGACAGAGAGGGTGAATCGCGTATTGGAGGATCTTCTTCGCTGTTGTATTCTTGATTTCGAGGGTAGTTAGGAGGACCACTTACCACTTATGGAGTTCTCCTACAACAACAGCTATCAGTCCAGTATTGGCATGGCTCCTTCCGAAGCTCTTTACGAAAGACCGTGTCGCTCTCCTTCGTGTTGGTTAGAATCTGGCGAGAAACTCATTCTTCATCCAGATTCAGTTCGGGAATCTTCTGAGATGATTACTCTTATCCGTCAAAGAATGAAAGAGGCGCAAGACCGCCAGAAATCCTACGCGGACAACCGTAGGAAGCCCCTTGAGTTCTCCATTGGTGATCTTGTCTATATTCGGATATCTCCTATGAAGGGGTTTGTGCGTTTCAATTCTACAGGGAAATTGGCTCCTCGCTATGTCGGACCATTTCCTATCACGGAACGCATTAGCCCTGTTGCTTATCTTGTGGCTCTACCTGCTCATTTCTCTGGAATACATGACGTGTTCCATGTCTCTCAGCTTCGCAAGTGTGTGCGCGATCCTGATTCTATTATCGAGCCGCATATCGTGCCAGATTAGGAGATCTCACCCGATCTATCTTGGGAGCAGCAACCACTCCGTGTGCTTGATTTGGAGGTCAGACCCCTTCGAAACAAAGAGGTTCTGCTTGTGAAAATTTAGTGGTCACCCAATCCTAAGGACTGCACTTGGGAGACCAGAGAATTTATCGAGCGTACTTATCTTAGTTTTCTTTCATCTTCAGGTACAGGTGAGCATCTATATTTATCTCCTGTTGTTTCTTAGGTGGATTAGAGGTTATAGACGACTTCCATGTTTAAGGAATTACGGGTACACAATTTTCTTAAGGGTGAGTCTATGACAATACGGGATTGCAATTACCGAATAATAAATTAAAATTATGATTTTAATTTAAATGGAGCTAAAAATGTGGATTTTTTTGGATAGGCTAATTTCTTTAAAATAAAGTGATTTGAAAAAAAAGGGTGGTTTTGTAATGGTGGGTTTTAGTTGGCTAATGAAGCATTAAATATTTTTAGTGAACATTAGGATGTCACTTCTCTTATTGGGTCAATTAGTGAAACCAAACCCATTACCCACCTCTACATATTTTCTTAAACCCACCCTAAACCCTAACTCTCCTCTTCATAATTTCCTCAAACCCTAAATACCTCCTAAAAACCTAATTAATGGCCTCCATTTGGTAGAAGATCCATTTCCCTCTCCACACAGCTAATCTAGGTTAATACAAGTTAAAAGGTAAAGCAATCCTTCTCTAATCACTCTCTAATCTTCATTCTAATTTCAGAAATTAATTTTTAATACATGGTTTTTAGTTTATTTTTGTTATAAAGCCTCTTGATCTCCTCTCTCTAACTTTTGGAGTGCACACTAAGTGTTTGTGCATATTTTTCTTGCATTGGTTGAGGTAAAATTGCTAGCTAAATCCCTTTTTTTACTTGATGCTAATGAGAGGTTTGCCAAAAAATATATTTAAAGATCATTTCTGTAATTTTCGTTTTGGAATTGTAGCTGAAACGAAATCAGGCATAACTTCTTCATTTCTCGGCCGAATTCAATAATTTTAAATGTTCTGGAAAGCTTAGATATAGAGCTCTAAGATTCATGTATAGATTTTCCGAAATTTTGCAATTTATTAGATCAAAATCGTGCTTGTTTGTTGCTATCCCGATAGTAAATTGACAACAACAATCTCAGGCCTGCGAATTGTATTGGCCATAAGTTACACGTTTCTCATTCGTTTTTTGTCAGGTTTTCTGTGCTGCAAACTAGATTCAATAAGAAACACTTATCTTGGGGTTATATTTTGATATTTTTCCATTTAGACGACCTGAAATGCGTTCGAAGACCGAAGACTAATTCTGTCTTTAACAAGTTATCCTGAGTTTCAATCTGAAATTGTTTTGCCTGTATCTCTCTTGTTTTTGATCCGAATTAGATAATTTCGAATGTTACGGAAAGCTTAAAACATATGCTACAATTTTTGTTCAGTAAATTTTCTGTAATATTGAGGCTAACTATGTCAAAAATTGATTTTTCTACCATCTTCCCGAGAGCGATACACTGATGTATTTATAGTTGCGAAAAGATTGATTTGAAGTGTTGCTACCATTTCTTTTTATTTCTAGAGTTGCTTCTGTTTGGGGTAGAACCAATTTTAAGAAGAGATGCGAAATGAACCTTTCAGATTTTGACAGTTGAATATTGTAGAAGAAAATTCTCGAAGCCAAATCCAGATGTCTGGATTGTGATGATCAGAATCTGATCATGTATTATCTGAAAAATTTCCAAAGGCCGAGACTAGACGTCTAGGGACATAGTACCAGACGTCTGGATTTTGTAAAATCTGTTTTCTATGTAAATGTATGTATTTTATATCATATACAAAACCAAGGGAAATTTTACATATTATTTCTAAGATTTGCGTATATATTTATCTCTCCACTGCTGTGATCCATCTTCATGCTTCGATTTGTATCCTTGAGTCTCTGCAAGAATAAGATAAGAGATATATATGTATAATTATAATCATATGGTTTATGTATAATTATAATCATATGGTTTGTCGTCATCAAAACTTATAGATAGGAGTTCCTAACAGTCTCCCCCTTTTTGACGATGACAAACTATGTAACGTAAAATATATTTTACGCCCCTGTATATTTGTATGTCATATGTTATCCTCCCCTTGTGTGTACGCATATTTCTCCCCCTTTTGGCATTATAAAAAAGAATAAAGAAAATGTTATCTAAAATATAGAACTTGTAGTACATGATAACTAAAATATTAGTACTTAGAATAAGAAATGCATGATAGAAAAATGTAGTGGAAGAAACTAGAAACTGCTGGTAATGGTGAGACGAGTCACAAAAACTTCCATAGTTATCATAATAACCCAAAAAAGCTGAAGGATCAGAGGTGTACTCAGGACAATGACGTTGATCATTATATTCTTCATCGTCTTGAATAGATAGCCTCGATATTGATGACTTCTGAATGCCAATGACGAACCCTTTTGAATTATAGCCAAAAGTTACAGTGCCACCATCAATGTACTTTATATTTGACAGCATGTGAGCAGTTCCCATCATGGCTCGGAGCATCCACTATCTAATATCCATTTCTCTTTATTTTTGTATTTTGGTACCTGCAAAAATAATAAAGTTTAAATTGTACCCTTTTTATTTTTGGGTCCTAAATGTTAGTAGATGAGGGTAACCATACCCATGATGGGCTGGTTCCTTTTGAAATATAATTATTATTATGAACTACTTCTTTTGTATAATTATATATATATTTATTTAATTAAGTTATTATTTGTTTTGGGAACCCATATTTTAATCATTTTTGAATTCGAGATCAATTTCATTTTTGGGAGAAGGTTTTTTAATCTTAGTATAAATCTTACTATATTTTGTAGGTTTTCTCTTATCCTTATATTTTAGTCCATTTTGATTTTTGAATGGCTTGGAAATTTTAATTAAATTCTTCAAGTCTTGCTTTCCTTTGTTAAATTTTGTAACATTATTAGTGATTTTATCTAACTTGTTTAAGAGTTCACTGATTTCTATATTTTTGTGTTCTACTTGATTTAGTAAATTAATTTTCACTTTTTCATGATTTTCTTTACCATTTTTCAAAATTTCCAGTTCTTGTAAAAGAAGACTATTTTTAGCTAACAACTCTTTATTATCTTTTTGTACAACATCTAATTCTTCTTCTAAAATAGTCTTTTCATCTTTTAATAATCCAATTTCTAATTTTGATCTATTTAGTTTTCCTAAATATTTTTTATTTACTTTTTTTTGATTCTCTATATTTATCATCTAATTCGATACTAATTTCCATTAATTCATCATAGGAAAGTTCAAAAGGTACCTCATAAGTATTTGCCATGAAACATACATTTGCTCGCTCCGTATCACTTAGAATTATCACTGTCAGATGAAGAGGAAGAGTCAGAGTCATCCATGTGACTTGGAATGCCTTTCTATTTTTCCTTAAATTTCTCAAATTTATTTTTCTTTTTCTCGTTATTGAGTTTTGAGCAATCCTTCTTCATGTGTCTGACTGATCACGTTCAAAACACTTTCGAAGTTTAATTTGATGAGTTTGATTTTCCGCCATTTTGGAATCCCGTCATTTTCTTGAATTTCTTAAATTTGTTGTAGTTCTTGGCAATGAATACAATTTCATCTTCATCTAATTTAGAATCTTCATTGCTTGCTTGAATTGCTATGTTCTACTTTTCATTGTTTTTATTCCTTTCTGGCCTGCAAGTTAGCTTCATACGACTCCAATCAACTCTTCAACTTTGAACTCAGAAAGATCATTACTTCTTCGATAGCTAATACCTTTATTTCCCACCCAATTGTTGAAGAGTTGAGAATTCAAAATACTAAATCAGAATTAGTAAATTTGACTCCTAATGCCAAAAGGTCGTGTTGTATAGTTTGAAATCTGGAATGCATGTCAACAGTTAACTCATTTTGTTTCAATTTGAAAGATGAGAATTGATTTTGTAAAATTGATATTTTTATTTGTTTGACCTTAGTTGTACCTTCATGTGTAACTTGTAAAGTACACCATATATCATAAGCAGTAGTGCATAATATAACACGTGAAAATTCATTTTTATCAAGGGAGCAAAAAAATACATTCATAGCTTTAGCATTATTAGAAACAACGGTTTTTTGTGCATCCGTCCATGTGCTAATATTTTTTTTAAGTGCTACATACTTAATTTGAGTTGCTGACCATATTTCTAAACCATTTGCTTCCACAAAAATTCTCATACGTGTTGACCAATATGCATAGTTAGATCCGATGAATAGTGGAGGACATGCAGTTGACTGATCATCTTGAAAAATACTTGCCATATTAACAGGATTCAAACATGTGTTACTGTGATTTGAACTAACCTTGCTTCAATACCAAATGAAAAATCTATATGGATCGTATACTATATATATGACAAATATTTATTATATATGCGACAAATTAAGATAATGACCATCGAAATTGCACTGATCAATTATCATCGCGTCGCTCGGAGCAATAGGCTAGTTATAATAGAAATCTTTTGTCAAGAATGTGCTTTGTTTAACAGTGATATTGAAAATACATAGAAGTCTTCCTATAATCTCCACTGGATACGTATAGATATGAATATGTGTGTGCTTTAGAAATATGGAAGAAAACTGAACCTAAGTTAATGATCTTTGGTTAAAATATTGATAGCAAATATAAGTAACTTGAATTTGTGTGCAAAGTAGATATAGAGAATAAAAACCAAAAATTTGTTACTTTAATCGTAGAATCACTGATCTATTTATAGTTGTGGAAAGATTGATTTGAAGTTTGCTACCATTTATTTTTATTTCTAGAGTTGCTTCTGTTTGGTGTAGAACTGATTTGAAGAAGAGAAGAAGAAGCAACATTTCAGATTTTGACAGTTGAATATTGTAAAAAATTCCCGAAGCCAAATCCAAACGTCTGGATTGTGATGACCAGACGTCTGGTCATGTATTATTTGGAAAATTTCCAGAGGCTGGGACCAAATGTCTGGGGGCACAGTACCAGACGTCTGGATCTTGTATAGTCTGTTTCTGTGTAAATGTGTGTGTATTTTACATCATATACAAAACCCGGGGAGATTATACATATTATTTCTAATAAATGTGTGTGTATTTTATATCATATACAAAACCCGGGGAGATTTTACATATTATTTCTAAGATTTGTGTACAAAATTTATCTCTACTACTTCGATCCATGCTTCATGCTTCATTTTGTATCCTTGAGTCTCCACAAGAATAAGATATGAGATATATATGTATAATTATAATTATAATTATATGGTTTGTGATTATAAAAACTTGTAGATAGGAGTTCCTAACAAAAATGAAATAAAGCAAGATTTGAAATGGTGATGGTAAGTGTTACTTTGCATAAAATATAAGTAAGGGTACCGATAAAAGGGCAATTACATTTGGTATCATTACTGACTTTTATACAAGCGCTCGATTTTTATACACCACATTAATTTACATCTCGAACGTCATAGCTGGAAGAAATATATCTAGAAAAGAATGATCATATCCTAATGGGAATGGCCCACTTAGGCTTGCTGCATCTACCATGTTTCGGTCATTTCCCGATTGATGAGGCTTGATGCAACTATTACCTTTTCACATAGCACAAATTCCTTCCACTTTGAATGCCACATTGCTATTCCATATTCACATGACTGGTCTCTACAAATATATAACTTCCTGAGCTCGTTTGTCTTGGGAAAGCATGTTAAGAAAAGAGAATGTGTCTTCTCGGCTACCGACTGATATGCATTTTATGGAGATCACTCAATGTGATTAGAATGCAAGGTCGGATACTCGTCTATACAAGTTCGTTCTAGGACTGAACGAAACCAAAGTTATCCTCGGCCCATTACTAGCCATGAAGTCCTTGTGGTTCTAATATTTTTCATAACAAAAAGACCACTAGTACAATAAGTAAATCGGGAGTTTATCCCCAATTAATCAACAAGTAGTCCTTCATTATTATTCGTCTCATTATCTCCGTCTTCAAATAGCTTCATTCTTCGAACATATGGATTGTTCGAAGTGATTTTTAGATAGAAATCACCCAAATTCGATTTCGGTTCCTTCAAAATCCATTCATTGATAAAAAAAAGTGAATATGGGTATACAATGTTTGATAATAAGATTTGTTTAAGGAATGGACATATAAGACAAAAATGTATTTAAATAATAGAAAACGATTATGTAAAAGGGAAAAAATATAAAAGAATGAAGATTTAAATTCAAGTAATTTAAAAGAATTGTGGTAATTTAAAATGAAGTTAATTAAAATAAGATGAATTTATAAAATAGGTTTTATAAACAAAAGTAATCCCTAATGGATTTTGAAAATGGTACAATTTCAAATAAAAAGAACTTTTTTATTTCTAGTTTGAGAAGCTCGAAAATAAACTAAATAAATGGGCAAAAGATGTGTTCGGATGGTAAACACTTCCCTTACATATTACTCTACTTGTTTAGAGGATATATAATACTATTGGTACTATCTAGTTCCTTGGTGTTGTTTTGGAGTTACTCGATTTATATAATTTTTTTTAATTAAGGAAATAATGTGAATCATTAACTTAATTGATTGGTAATCTTTATAAAAGTGTTTAAACCAAAGATAAATTTGGATCACTAATTGATAAGGTAAAACAAAATTCTCAACGACTTTGGACAACCGAAAATTTCTGAATCATACCTAACTAAGAGCTTAGAAATTGGTAAAGACAAACAATTGAGAAATGTTTTGAGTAAATGAAATTTGATAAGTATAATTTATAAATGTGATTTATAAATAAAAGGATCTAAGAATAGAGAATTTAGAGGAAAAAAATTTGTTATAGTGCAGAAGAAGAAAAGAAACGATAAGAAAAATTATTATAATAAAAATAAATTATCTTTTAAGTGAAAAATGGTTCTTTTGGAATATTTTCCTTTAATAAAAATATTTGGAAATAAATAATTAATGGGATTATAAAAAGAAGCACCTTTATAAAATGTTTGAACTTAAGATAAAAGTTTATATGAGAAGTTGTTTTGAAATTAATAAATACATATGTTATATGTAGATCATTTCATCACCCAATTTTGGTCTAAGATTCGAGTATAGAACTAAGAGGTATTTACACCGGTCCGAAAAAAGGATTTATCACTCGATTCTTAATGACAAACATTGATGAGGGTTTATGGCTGGATACTTGAGTTTTCTATCATAGTTGAGAACTATGCAAGGAAAGCAAAGTTTCTGATCTAGAAGCCTAATCAGATTATGTACTAAATGATCGAGGGATCGATACTAGTTCGAAAGAAAAGTTGTGTATTCGACTAAGAGATCAAATAAGATATTTCATACAGATGATCTCTGCATATTGTATGGAAATAAGTTTGTAAAATAATGTTTTGGGCAAACTCTTTTGAGTTTTAGTTCGGGGTAATTTCGAGGATAAAATTCTTTTAAGTATAGGAGAATGCAACGATCCAGAATTTGACCATTCTTAAAATGACATTTAAGACGATTTTAAATATAAAACATGTAAGGTTATATATAAAACAATGTTAGATAGGATTTGGAAAGATAAGTATATACAAAATAGTAACATTTGCCTATATCGACAAAAGTGACAAAATGCCGATTTCAGAAAAGTAAGTTTCAATGGTTAAATAAATTATTTTAACTATTTATAAGTGTTTATATTTTTAAATAACATTATACACATTTATTTTTAAATTTGGTTTACATAAATAAATAGTTTAACTAAAACGTTAAAATGTGACCATAAAACATTTTGTCGAAAATCAACAATTTGTCGATTTAAAAGTTGTCGTAATTTTGTTGCACCTACATTTTTTTATATATGAACATATATTCAAATATCATAAGTATTAATTAAGTCATTAATCAAGTTTACTTTTACTAAACATACTTAGAAAATTCTAGAATTTCATTAAGAAAAAGTAAGTACAAAATTCCAAAACATGTCAAATCAAACTAAACATAATTATTACTTTACTTTTCTTACTCCTTAAGTGAAAGTGACATGAAGTATGATTTGAAATGGTGATGGTAAGTGTTACTTTGCTTAAAATATAAGTAAGGCTATGGAAAAACGGGCCATTGCAGTTCTTATTGTGAGGTGGATAACAAAGACATATATTTAATATGCTACTATGATAAAAAGATTCTAAAAAATATACTTGTTATGTTACTATTATAAAAAAGATTCTTGTTGCCATGTACTGTCATATACTAAAATTCAAAGATTGATTTCAATTCAAATTACTTAAAATTAAAGAGATACCTTAACAGCATAACTTTGACTTGCATTTTCTTTTGTACTATACACTACAACAACAATGAAATAGCTCTTTAACCATATAGATATTTTCAATGTAAGATAATATGCCGCAGAAAACCAATATTTACGACGCTACTAATATATGTTATAAATGCTTCTATGAATCAACTAACGTTTTATTTTCGATTGTGTTATGCATTGCAAAAAACCGCCTAAATAAAAGTAATAATATTTGTTCAAATTTGTACTCATTTGCTATGTATTACATGCACCGTGAAAGAAAATAATATTTTACAATGCCAACTTGTGTAGGAACTTTTACTTTCACATTATTAACGTGCCTTTATGTCGCTAAAAGTCATATTATCGACACTTTTTACGTTACAAATTTCATTGCTTTTGTGCCCTTTATTTTATATCGTTAGTTAGTACTATTTTTTTAAAATGAAAGGATGGTTCTCAAATTGAATCATTAGTACTATTTCTAAAGTAGCGTCATCATCCTGTATTGTGAATAAATTATTCATTAGCGATATATTACAATTAATATGCTTTATATGCTTCTTATCTAAATTCCAAAGAAAAGCTTATTATGATGATGTAAACACCTAAAAGGCCAAAGTTTATAGCTCACGTATATGTTAAATAAGGTTCTTTAAATTAGATTCTTTTCTTAAATATTATCTTCGTATTTCAAACGGCTTATTTATGTACTATTGTGATTTAATGTTTAGACATATGTTTTGAGTTAATTAGATTAAATTTTAAATGATTAGCGTGTGTCAAAGAATAAGTTTCATTAATCAAACATTTTGAATTTTATAGATAAAATTTTACTATAGATACATTAGTAATATACTCTTATGCAAGTTCAAAACTAAGGTCATGATAAAAAATTTACATATCATAATGGTCATCTTGGAAAGTACAAATTGATTTTTTTTTAGAATTTAATACCATCCATATTAAAATTTGGAAACACTATAATATAAAATTAATAACATTTCTAATTTCTTTTAATTTTTCTACAAATGGATGGATTTTCGCATTTGTGTAATATAAGTATGTTACCCACACACTATAGAAATAGTTTGAGGGGTTACATTAAGTTTTAGGACTTTAAACAAAATTAATGCTTTTTTGATTCATAATAAATCATTTCTTAAATTTTCAAAACACATTGTCTTCATTTCTCGACAGCAGGGGACTTAGCCATCTTTATTCTCTCACAACTGCTAGGTTTCTCCATCTCTTAACATCGACTGGGTTTTCTCTCACCATCGCAATCTTTCAACCTGTTTCTTCGATAAGTTTAAATATTCATTTCTTCTCCTTTTAATTTCTCCTTCTCTAGTTTACTATAAGAGCATCTCCTCCAAAATGCTAATTTGTAGCGTGATGACATAAGGAAAAAGTGTACAAAATTCTCACTTCTTCAGCAGTTAAATGTAGATTCTTTGTAGTTTTTTTTTGTTTTTTTGGAAAAAAGAAAAGAACATTAAAAGGGTTTCTTAAACTAGTTTCAGGCTATAATCAGGTTTCAAAAATTCATTTATAAATTTTTTATTTTATTATTATGTTGTTTAAAACATAGTAGAATTATAAAAATGGGTTACGAGCCTTAGATGGTTTTCATAATCCCGTTTATGCACCCATGCTAAAAAAGAGGAATTTCCACTTTCCTTTCTCCATCATACTTGAACTTCAACAACTGGAGTGTGGTGAAGCCAAAAAAAAGTAGAAATTGCTCCCGCCTTTGGCAGCACTCCAACTGCTTGCTGGAAATGCCCTAACAAAATATCATTTAAAGTCCTAAAACCTAGCATACCACCCTCAAACTATTTCTATAATGTTAGGGACAATACACTACTATATTGTGCATATGTAAAAGTCCATCCATTTGTAAAAACACATTAAAAGCATTAATTTTTTATTGATTTTATACTAAAGTATTTCCAATTTTATTATGGTTAATATTAAAATTTTATAAAGCAATTCTTGCTTAGAAAATGCAACAAAAATTTATGAAACTCCCAAGTCTACTAAATATAGAGTATTCATATTAACTCTATATAAGTATTTGACGTAGCTATGCATTTAGCTTCAACCAACTATTTTGATATAGCTGCTTCTTAGATATCCACCAAACCAAAGAATCTTTAAGAAAACTACAAATTCCGTATTTGATTTCTTGTGAAGTTGCAAGCCCTAATTAGAATATAATATGCTTTAAGATCAAGATTGTTTGTATAACGAAATAACAAATATCATTCCGGTGCAACTTTAATATATTTGACTTGATGTGGATTTTTAAGGTTCTTGCATAAGTTGTCTCAAAGTGCGAACTACATAGACTATGTCTAACCTTGTAACTGCAAGTTAATTAATCTTCTCACTAATCTTCTATATTTGGTCAGGTCTTTCAATGGTATATCGTCTTTGGGAGTGAATTTTAATTTTTTCGTGGGAATTTTTCTACTTGTGCACCAGTGAGTTCTAAATCTTGTAAGAGATCAAATGCACATATTATTTAAGATAAGAAAATTTCTTTCTAGATCGTGAAAATTCAATGCCTATTAAATACTTCAAGGCACTAGGTTTTTCCCTAGCAAGTGTTTAAAGAGGAATTTTTTAAGACGTTCCTTTTCTTCAAGGTTATTTGTAGCATCCTACATTTCGAGACCTGAAAATGAACTCCAATGATGTTGCAGTCATCATATATTTTGTTTTTAAGCGACAAAACAAGATTATTTTTTCCAACAATATTAAGTAAACATAACAGCTAAATCAATTTTCTTACACTTACTTGTCTTTACAATTCCATAATCTCCAAACGTACCTATGTAAGGGTAAAATGTAATTAACATAAATAATGATGTCGTGCCCAACATATGAAGATCTCTGCACGAACGCTTAATTAGTTATATACAATGGCTTTATAATAATGGAATTCAAAATAAAACTGTATTTTCTACTAAGCTTCATGCTTTGTCTTAGAATTTTTTATTCATCTTCCAAAAAGATACTTGTCCCGTAGTAAGTTTATGGTGAAAACAATAATAAAAACATGGGTCAAACATAAAACCCTGTATGAGTAATACATTTCTCTAAACATACTCGTACCACTTCACATAATTGGACGGGTTTTTCCCTCACTAAATTAACAATAACAATTACATCACATCATGTGAACAACATCACGTCATGAGCATACATATAGCATCATTTCAATTATAAGTATACCTTATACTTAACATTCATTTATAAACCATGTCATATAGATACATATATACATACATACATATTTATTTCAATTTTGGAATACTATATACTTATTATCAATTTGTTATGAACCATGTCATACAATTGTTAACCACATTTACAAGCTTAAGCTAGAATCTTATATAGGTTCTAATCTTAAAATAGTCTTTATCTTTATTTATTGATTATCTCCTTAGGTATTTCTATTATTAATTTATCTTTTTCTCGAACAACGTAATTGATGAAGTGGCCACTATTTCACCATAAGAACCACCATGACTCTCCTAAGAGGGTGAATACATGCACTCTGAATATATTTTAGTCAGTATCTTTATTATGCGTATCCCAAAATGCTCGTTTCACATTTTTGATTCATTCATTACATCTATTTTAGCACTAGCCATAAACTCACCCTGGGGTTTAATTTTTCTGAAATGAACTCCATAGAATTTCGAAGCCTTGGCACCCTGCCATATACCATCGAATATTGACTTTCCTATGCCCTGGATCTCGACCATTCAACAACTCAATGTACTAGTATATTTTTATATATCGGGTTCAATTCTTTTTTCCATTTATTAGTTCTTATCCTACACATCCTTTAGATCTTCATGTTAGATTAAAATCTTTCGATTCTGTAGATAAACATTTTTGTCTTTCTTTTTAAATAATACTTGTATCATTTTTTTGGTTTCCTAAGCTTAACTAATATTCCCAATTTTTTAATAAGTTATTAAATTTTTAACTTCTTATTTTCTTTAGATTCCATCCCTATGAAATTTAATTAAGACTCTTGGAAATAGGGTTCCAAAATGTTGCTGAGAATTCTCTTATTTATTTAAGAAATTCATCAACATTAGCTATCGCATTTCTAGTTCAGTAGCTATAGTGTATCTACCTTTCTATAGCTATCACACCCATCTTCCCATAGCTATCATGCCTCTAAGGCTATCGTGCATCTAGAGCTATCTTTCCTCAGGCCATAGAGTTCTGAAAGTTATCAAAGAAAAAATTATTGTGAGTCTCATGTGTAAGGCTATAGGCATTACAGACTGAGACTATCATAAATCTCAACATGAGGCTATCGTAAATCACCACTTAAATCCATCGCAAATCATAGACTGGGGCTATCGTTAGTTCATTTTAAACCGATCGTGTACCTAATATTTAAGGTTACCGTAAATATGGATAAATTATTATCGTAAATGTCAAATGAGAGCTATCATAGTTCATAATTTTTCGGGCTATCATAAATCTAACATTTTAAACTATAGTAAATATAACATCTTAAAGCTATTGTAAATCTAACCCTTTTAAAGCTATCATAAATCTAACCCTTTAAAGCTGTTGTGAGTTTACTGACAGATATAGAGTTAAGTAAAAAACTGATATTTTCCTTAATAAAAACAACCACTTTTGATTAGTTCTTTGAATACATTAATTATTTATTTGTTACCTTATTTATACTGCAAGGTGACTTGAAGGTGGTTGTAATCTCTTTCCTCAATTGAGTCTTAAATAATCACCTTCTTTAATAGTTTCAGTTACTATAATTATCAATCTCGAATGTATACGGCATATAAATATAGCCAAGATCTCACATTCGAGCAATGTTGAAAGTATGAAGATAAATCAATGCCGAAAGCATACAATGTCGCCCATCATCAATAAAGAATAATAGGCAATGTCGTAGGTCATCATCGAAGCTAGAAATATCGAATTCCATCAATGTCGCACACCGCTTATAAAGTTGAATGAATGATATCATGCCAAAGAAATTGAAAATAATGCAGCATGTTAGTAAAGGAATGACAACATGTGGAAGCTCTATGCCGAAAGTCATCAATGTTTTAACGACATGATATAACATGGATGCTACATCACATTGATGTTGCATTCCATCAATGAAGCACTTCTTCCATGTAGCCAGAATAATCGATGTCACTCTAGATTAATATCGCATCTCTCCAACATCGCCTTATTCTAATGTAACCCTTTAAAGTAATGTCATATCTCATCAATACCACTTCACTATTGATGTCATCTCTTATCAATGTCGTTTCACCATTGATGTCGTCTCTTATTAATGCCGCTCATCATCAATGTCAAGGAAAGGTAGATATCTTGAGTGCATATCTACCAGAATAAAGGAGAAAAAAACCTTACGGAGATTTTCAATTCCGCAAGAAGGATCGACAGAAATAGCTTTTATACCTGCGATGCCAAACTGTTAAAGAATGGAATCCACTTCTTCTTGAGTGGTAATATACGATGGATTAAGAAGATGGTCCTCTTTCTTAGTAGATGGGGAAGCTTTTGGACCCTTATAAGATTTCTTGATTCCTTTCTGAACTACTCTCTTCTCTTCTATTTGCCTGCCAGGTGATGTTATTCCAAATCAGAAAATATTAGATATTTTATGGAATTCATAATACTTATAAGTTATTATATGTTAGAATAAAAGGTAGCACATCAATTATGAACTACGTAGGTATGGAATAAAGATGTCAAAGTCAAAATCTACTACGATATTTACAATAAGTTAATAACCATAAAGTGATCTATTTCAACATTCGTAAAATACTTAAATTTTTAGTCAAGTAAAAATATGCAAATAAGTGGTGTAATCATGGTAAGGGAATAAATTTATGGTTATTTAGTAAAACTTAAATGCAAAGTTATCCTAATGTATCATGAGTCTCACGTTGAACCAATAAAAATAATATCGAATAGGAAAATTAATGATGAATGTTACATTATTTACATTATAAAATTATGATGTAATACCGCAGCCATGGTCAATGTCGAAGTGATAAATATAACTAGCAACAATGACCAATGTCGACATAGGTAGATAATATATATTTAAGTTACCCATAAAATTACTACGATAACTATATCTTAAAATAACAATGTCCTATAATGTCTACATAAGAATGTTTGATAGGATTGCCAAAGAAAGATAATAACATATAATAAGATTATTGATGTCATACAATAGCCCCATAAATCAATATTGAATCTAGATGGCAATGTTTTTAATTAATGCTGAATTCATGTATATCGCATCTATAGGTAGTGATCGACATAAATTCTCTTATCACAACAACTCTTTTATTTTCAAATAGGTTATTGCACCTCTTTTCAATCATTAACAACATAAAGGTGTTATGTGATAGGTTTCCTAAGCTTTGGAATTGATCATCAAAATAAAGGATGAAGCATAAAATAATCAATGTTGAACATTATAATGATGTCGGTAAGGCATTAATGCCAAAATAAAATAGAGAAATATCGGGTTTTGGATCTAATAAACTGTTCATCTTATCATTAAACTAGAAGTCTAAATTTTCAAATCGATCTCGTCTGACTTTAATTATTCCGATAAATCATCTAAACGACATAAAAATGCTTTGCTAATTCAATCTCTAGGCATAGCTAATCATCGAGTTAAACAAAAGTATGCAGATTATCCAACCCAATCAAATTTTAAAACTTAAGTACCAGCTCGAATCCAAAAATCCCAAAATCAAACCCTAACAACTATTTTAATGATAAATTCTTAATTTAAGTCATGGGTTTAATTGATGAAAAGGAGATATATACCTTAATTTTCGCTTTGATTCCGAAAGACTGGAATTTCCCATTATCAATGTCATTTGTTGTCAATACAAATCATTTCCAATATCGCCATTTATGAGTGTCACCAATTATTAATGCCATACTGCATAAACCTTTTCAATCAATAACAACATAAAGGTGTTATGTGATAGGTTTCCTAAGCTTTTGAATTGATCATCAAAATAATGGATGAAGCGTAAACTAATCAATGTTGAACATTATAATGATGTCAGTAAGGCATCAATGCCAAAATAAAATAGAGAAATATCGGGTTTTGGATCTAATAAACAGTTCATTTTATCATTAAACTAGAAGTCCAAATTTTCAAATCGATCTCGTCTGACTTTAATTATTCCAATAAATCATCTAGATGACATAAAAATGCTTTGCTAATTCAATCTATAGGCATAGCTAATCATCGAGTTAAACAAAAGTATGAAGATTAGCCACCCCAATCAAATTTCAAAACTTAAGTACCAGCTCGAATCCAAAAATCCCAAAATCAAACCCTAACAACTATTTGAATGATAAATTCTTAATTTAATTCATGGGTTTAATTGATTGAAAGGAGATATGTAGCTTAATTTTCGCTTTGATGTCGAAAGACTGGAATTTTCCCATTATCAATGTAATTTGTTGTCATTACAAATCATTTCCAATATCGCCATTTACGAATGTCACTAATTATTAATGCCACACTTCATCAACCTTCGAAGGATGCCGCATATCCTTAATATACTATTAATATCGAATGCCATCAATAAAAACTATCAAATTGGGATGGATACTAAGCGTCGAAGTTCACCATAGTACAAATGTATGTCGAAATTCATCATTAACCAAGACACAGCGCCATTGTCATCAATATGGTTAATGCCAAAGATCAAGCATGCGACATGGACACATGACAGCTATACCGCATCTCCCAACCTCTATAAATACAGACATATGGGAATGAAAAAGGGCGAATCATTTTTTCTACATTTTAAACTTTGTAACTCTAAATTGAATTGGGGATTTTTGTCGATTGTAGCACTCGACCTTTGCACACATACAGCCATGTACATTCAACTATATCATAACATATGAATAAAGATTTCATGATATATGGCTTGTTTTGAGTTCCATAGCATGTGTTATTTTTAATCTTAGCTTTCTTTGAACTCTTAAACACTCATAGTCTTGATTTCATTGATATAAGATCGTTTCGTATTGGTGACATAACCTCTACATGAACATGAGCATATTTTCGACATGAAATGTTATGGCAACATGACTTGAACATAATAAGACTATTTGACTAAAATCTTTCTTAACCAAGTACCGCTTTTTCCAACACTCATTGATGTCTATAAGGGTGATCCAAGACTTCACTTAACCAGTTTCTTCTTTCCTTGCACTTTTTGGGTGTTAGGGAGGAAATTCGTAAACATTTTGGCACTAGATGGAAGACTTGAACCTCCAACTTCGTTTAAGCCATAAGTGGAACTACCTTAGCTTGCATATATAGGGCTTAGAGAATTTATCCCTACCAAGCATATCCCATTAAGGAACCATTTCAGGCTAGCCAACCCTTGATTCTTAACACCATTTAATCACATTAACTAAGGTTTGCTTAGTCACGTCAAATAAACGTGTTAAATCATCGAACAAGGATCCTCCGAGCCTAGAATGATTAGGCCAACCTACCAAATTACAAGTTACCCTCGGTTTCATGAAGAGTAAGTATTAAGATTAGTGGCACTACAAATAATGGAAGATAAGAAAAGACAAGTAGCTCTTTATGACTTGGAAAAATAGATTCTGAATCCGTTCAATATAGGGATGACACCAATCTTTTCCCTAGGAAGGAAATAAAAAAGAGATAGCATCTTCATGAAAATGAGAAAAGATATCCAATTCAATGCTAAGGGAACTATCTTCGAAAAGAAAATAAAAAGAAATTTCGACCTATTTACTAGAAAGTGGATGTGTGTGCTTGATCGATCCTACAAAACGAATGAAGCACAAAGCTCCCTAAAGGAAAACTAATCATCGAAGATGAGGAGTTCTGCACAAGTGACAAAAGAATTAAATGCCAATTAAGAGGATCATTCTCTAAAAGATCACGGCTTTGTAGGAATTACTCTCTTACTACTTTTTATGAGAATATCTATCTCTTAACCAAGGACAAGCACAACCATTTGCCTTTACAAAAGAAATGACCAAAAATGAAAGGGATCTTGGAGGATTAAATTGTCATTATTATTGTTCTAATAGGCATGACACGAATCAATGTCGAAGCTTGAAAGGGTTAATCAACAATTCCCTAGGATAAGGAAAGCTCAAAGAATTTGTAAAAAGATATTGAATAATTTAGCATTGAAAGAATAATTCTCTAAATAAAAAATAGTATATCTACATGGTTAAGGAGGAAAAGAAACTCCTAAAATAAAGGAAAAGGCCTTTGATCCTGCCAAGTTGGCCTGGTCAAAGCGCCTCCTAGAGGAAGGATGAAGTAAACCTTTGGTCCTGCCTAAGATGGCCCAGCCAAAGCACCAACTAAGCCTTCGGTCCTGCTTACATGGTCGGCTAGTGCATAAGCCCTTATTCATGCTTGAAAACGGTTTGTTTAAGGAACAACCAAGAGGGAGGTCGGAGAAATCCTTTGGCCCCGCTTGAAAATGGTCTATCTAAAGTATCTACGAGCCTTTGATCCTGCCTGCGTGGCTTGGTCAAAGCGCCTCCTAAAGAGAGAATAGAGTAAGCCTTTGGTACTGCCTAAAACGGCCAACCAAAGCGCCGAACCAGCCTTCATTACTATCTATAAGGCTTGAATGAAGCGCCTCCTAAAGGATGGTTGGGTAAATCTTTGGTTCTTCTAAAAGATAGCTAACCAAATGCACCAGATTGTAGGCCTAAATCATCACCTAAGATGGTGATAAGGGGTTTGATCCAAGTAGAGATTGTTACCCCCCCCCCTTTTGGTCAAGGCCAGGATATCAGCAAACTGGCTGGAAACGATGGATATCAGGATTGGAGATCTATTGGAAACAAGGCTATATTTGATACCATCAAAATTTGATCGAGCTCCAATCAAGAAGGGATCGATTGGTAATGATGAGCAAGACTAGGAAAGGCTACATTTTAAATTTCAGGTCAAATTTGAGTTCATGATCTGAAAGGCAGTGTAGATTAAGGATCTTAAGGCTAATTTTACACTAGAGGGGAGTGAATAGTGTTTTATGGATTCTAAGACTTATATGGACTAATTTAAAAATTATGACATAAACAAATGTAGAACTTAACCACAGAACAATCATATAATCAAACACAAATGTAGAAAGTAAATAAAAAGCAGTAAAAGGAAAGAACATATCGGATTTTATAGTGGTTCAGACTTACCCTACATCCAGTCCTATACCAAGACAAACACCACATATAGATTTTTATTAGACCAATGTCAAGATTACAATCCTCAATTTCTAAAGGCCTTGAGGTACCCTCCTATCTCTCAAGTCCGGAGAAAACTCTCTTGATTTATGGGACACAACCCAATTGATTTTCAGGCATAACCACACCTTATAAAGAGACTCAATAAACTTTTGATAACAAATTGATCCTATAACTCTGAATAGAACTTTGATCTTCGAGAGAGGGCAGACAATCAAACAAGAATGAGATTCTAATTTGATTCGCTTGAGTATTCGGCAGAATTTCGGCACGGTCTTAAAAATATGAAAATTTTAGAATATGGATTTGTGGGGAAGAATGAGTGAAGAAAATAAGAAAATAGTTATTTAAAAAGCTCGTTTGTGAAGGCTATTTATAGAGTAGTAACGGTCATAACCATTCATGAAGAGATTTAAACGAATAGACACTTCTTTTGAAAATTGAAACTTTTGAATTCGACGGTAACCATGTCGACATGGGATATCCCATGATATCGACATCCTTAGTTAAAAAAAATGTAAAATTTGTTGTGAAAATGGTATTGAAATGAAAAAAAGATGAAATGATTCTGGAGTAAAATAAACTAATTTTCCTATGATTTAGAATAAAGAAGAGTATAAAAATATATTTTTAGAATGTATATGTAAATTTGATTTTAAATCTCAATTATATATATTGTAAATAATATATAAAAATCAGAAGATAGTTTTTAAAAACAAATGAAGTTTAAAACAAGAGTTGATTTAAAAACAAAAACAAAGATTATTTTAAGGCTAAAACATCTTTTTGAAAATCATTTGAAAAGATAATTTTTAAGGCTAAACATTTTGAAAAGCTGATTTGAAAATCATTTTGAAAAACCATTTTGAAGTATTTTCGCAAGCTTCTTCCTACAGAATATCTCATCACATTAGGACTCAAGAACTTGTACAAAACCAGGATGTTCGTGGGTTCGTAAGCTACTTGTCGTGGGGTTTGTAAGCCAGTAAGAAGGTAGAAACGGGTTCCATCCTAAATGAATTTTGGAATGAAGATTTCCATGCTATTGTGAAGTTTTAACAAAACTAGACACTTATCTTGAAATCTTGATCTTGATACTCATGAGTCTTCAACTTGATTTCTTCATTCTTGATCTTTATACTGTACAGTCTTCAATAATCAGTACCTGTCTTATATATATCCTGCATAATAACATTCTTATACACTACACCAAATAAGTGAGTTTGCAACATTTTATATCTGTCAAATGCTAACACTTATAAATGTCACAGACCGCTAACAGTAAAAAAGTGTTAAGATACCTTAAAAGTGTTAGTAAAAATAAATAGTCTTCTGCATATAAGTGTTACAACAATCGGTAAAAATGTAAATAATCTAATAACAAAAGGAGTCTTTTGTAATTTGTAAATACGATCTCTTTTCCCACGCCTACCCATTCCTAAACAGATTATGGTCATCTAAATTTAATTTAGGGTTTCTTCTTCCTCACAAAAAAACCAATGTCCCAGGCACTTCCCAAAATCAATGGTGTCTTCAACCACTTCCCAAAATCAACGCTGACTTCAACCAGTTCAACATCCATACCAACTTCAATCACTTCAACATCGACTTCAACCACTTTGTTGATAGCTCAGGCGATTAGATTGACATCTCGCGGCTATTGTTGCATAGTACTCTCGGCAAATTTTATTAGTCTCTTCCAAATTGCATCCAGACCGCTTCCACTGTCCTAGATCTGGTGTCGCTGCCGATGATGTAGCTCCTAAAGCTCAGTGGAACAAGCCGTAGATTGAGGCCTTCAGGGGAGAACCTTGTTCCATATATTTCAATTTTTCTAGTAATATTCTTGCATCTAATAGAATCTTTGAGTATCTAATCGACTTTGAAAGTGTTTTTGATTGATGTAAGCAGTGATTTCTTTCTTTCCATATGTGCCCGCCATCGTAGTTAATATAACTTCCTTTAAAAAAATTGAAGTGTTGCTGTGCGTTTTGTTTTGCATCTAATTCGAGAACCGATTGTAGGTCTAAGCATGAGTTATCACTTAACTGTAAGTTTAACTGTGATTTTAGTCTGCTCCAAATTCCATCTGAATATCAACAGTTAAATAAGAGGTGTTTAATTGACTTGATTTCTGAATTACATATGACACATGTTGCATTAGTAATAGTAGCCCATCGACTGATCCTGTCTTTAGTTGGCAACCTATTAGCATAAGTGAAGTATGTAGTATTAGTAATAAATGTTTGAAAGTGAACTTGAATCTAGATTTACAAGCCTTTATGGTTTTGTCGTTCCCTTTGGATTTTTCTATTTAAAAAAAACTAATCGAATGAGGTATTTATTTATTTTTATAACCATATCGTCCTTTTTTTAGTCATATCCTAACCATGTAGTCAGTGTATAACCATTGGCTTAATGATAATAAGATACAGTTTTTAATGGAAAATTGAAATCCTTGAATTGAGCATAGGTGGTAACGGTAGATTTGACCAGAAATTGGTCTATATGAATCAAAAATCATGTAATATCATTTTCAAAGATTCTGACATATTTAGACTAGCATCCAATCTTTTAACTTTAGGCATAGTTGGTATAATTTGTTATTTAATCGAGATGTACTTTAATATTTGAAAATTAACAATCATCCATTTTTTAAAACTTATTTGTTCTACTTTATTTCATTTTAGAAACCACTTTCCACTTCATCTTACAAAAAAAATTCGTTTCCAACATATTTTTTTTAATTTTTAATTTTTCGTTTTTAAATTTAAAAGTGACCGCTCCGATGTGTATTACGACGTTATGAATTATGCACGTATGTCCTAAAAACGAACCTCAAAGTTAATAAAATTATCCAAATAATCTCTTGAATTACATTTTTTTAAGCAGGATATAATTTATAAAAGGAAATTGAAAGGAACCTAAGACTTTTTTTCATAATTATAAAAATGTAATTCTTATATTATATTATATTAATTTTGAAATTTTTTGGCAGAATCTACGTACTTGGTTTAGTAACAAAAATAAGTAACTAACAGTGAAGTTTAGTAACAAAAATATGATTGTATCTCTGGTGTAAAGGTTGATTGCGTGAATCATTCTCTTTCACCCATTTATGACCCAACCCATTTATGACCCAACCCACTTAATAAGCGGGTTACCCATCTAGCCCATTTAAAGATTTAAATTTAATTTGACTAATAAAAAATATATAAAATAATTCTAATTCCAAGTTTTATGTTTTGAGATCCGACAAAAAATTAAAATTTTAATTCTAATTTTCATCAAAATTCAAATATGGGGATGGGGTAGCTTATTATTTTCTAAGTACAATTGTCGGTTTCCTTGGAGAACTACAGTGTACGTTCACACGATGAAGTATCTGAGTGTTCCATACTGTCCATAATTTAGGTGGGAGTTGATCGGTCGAAGTCTCGCCTGATTCCGAGTTAGAACGAAGGAGTTATTGCAGTCCGAACAAAAAAAACAGCGGCTTCTGCACTAGGCGGAGTTCAATATGCAGGTGCGGTAGCTAGTTATTTTCTATGTACAACTGTCAGTCCCCTTGGAGAACTACAGTGTGCGTTCACACGATGAAGTATCCGAGTGTTCCATACTGTCCGTAATTTAGATGGGAGTTGATCGGTCGAAGTCTCGCCTGATTCCGAGTTAGAACGAAGGAGTTATTGCAGTCTGTACAAAAAAATAGCGGCTTCTGCACTAGGCGGAGTTTAATATGCAGGTGTGGTAGCCTGTTATTTTCTAAGCACAACTGTCAGTCCCCTTGGAGAACTACAGTGTGTGTTCACACGATGAAGTATCCGAATGTTCCATACTGTCCGTAATTTAAGTTGGAGTTGATCGGTCGAAGTCTTGTTTGATTCCGAGTTAGAATGATGAAGTTATTGCAGTCTGAACAAAAAAAAAATAGCGGCTTCTACACTAGGTAGATTCAAATATGGAGATGTGGTAGCCTATTATTTTCTATGTACAACTGTCAGTCTTCATGAAAAATTATAATTTATGTTCAAAATTCTTATTTTTTAAATTTATATTAAAATTTAATATTTTTAATAAATGGGTAAATGGGTTACCCATTTGTAACCCTTTTAAAAATGGGTCAACCCAACCCATAACTCATTTTATGATATTCATAAATGGGTTGACCCAACCCATTTATAAGTAGGGTAAATGGGTTGGGTTAATGGGTTGGGTCAAATTTTGACAGGTCTACGTGAATGTATTATACAGACCACATTCTAATTCTTTTTTTCAACATGGCGTTTCAAATATTTTCCTTAAAGAATTGTTTTTGGGTACACTGTCACATGTAAAACTTTGAAATAAGATTGAAGTTGTTGATGTAGACGGATTAGCAAAGAAAGTTAACGAGTTTGTATATTAGTGATAAACATAAATATGATAGTGAACTTACTTGATTCCAAACATGCATAGACAGAGAGATAGACTCCAAACTGCTTTACACCAATTCTGCTGCTCTCCTCTAGACCTTGTAGCTTCCCATGTGGATTTGAAAGAGAATTGTCCATTATTGAGAGCCCAGACCCACTTGTTTGAAATTTTGTCCAGTTGTATATTAGTTTGTTAAATAGTATCATAAATTTTTCGAAGGTAATTCGACTGGACTAAAATCCCACTTGTTTTGGTTAATAATGCAGTTCATGTTGTGATTGTTAGACCTAAACAGAGCCAAATATACTATCCAAGTAGAGTAGATAGAGAATTGCCCTTATTCCACATGTCAAACCACAAGCTAGTATTCCTACCGTTGTATTATCAGTTTACTTTTATCTCTTACCCTCAGAAGTGTTATAGGTAAATGAAGCGTTATTATCAAAATTTACTGTCCAGAAATTTTTATTATACACAATACCTATTGTGTGGCCAACTTTCCCAAATTAAATAAGATAGCGTGTAACATACTTTTCATATGATAATCGCGATTAACTGAGGTTTGAGAAGCATTATCATCTCTGTCATCATGAAATGAACTAATTTTATATGGTTCAACTGTTGTATTTCATAAGATTGTTAAGAAGATGATGGGCTAATTATAAAGAAAATTCTCTAAATTGTGAGCTTTATACTTCCACTTACAGCCACACATACACATGCCACAGACATTTCTGCATATAAGGACATTTGTGCACATAAAGACATTAATGTATTGAAATTTTCCTTTCTTACAGGATGAAGGTTTTCTATTGTTTTTGTGTGATGCAAAAGGAATTCGTCTACAAGTGAAAATGGTTAAGTGCACTGAAGATACTTGAGTCCAGACAATGTATTCTAGCTATATATAAGTACATGCTGTTCAAAAGTCATTCCTTTCTATGGATGTAAAGGAAAACCAAACATTCAATGGCCCAATAGTATATGTGGGAGAAATTGTGGATTAGTGGGGAATCTAAATCCAAATCACTTCCACCACACATTTTCATGCCAATATTACCCCTCACTTTAAACTCTTCTACTTCTCCACAAAACTATACGCTCTTCTCTCTACACTTTCCATGGCCACAACATAATATTTCTCAACCCTTTTCTCTGCAGTTGATAAATTCTTGCACCTCATCGACGTTTTTGAAAAATGACTTGCTCTTCTTCTTCCTCCATCTTTTTTCACAATACAACAACCGGTTGCAGTGGAGTAGGACTCATTCCATTTGCATCCTCTCGCCATTTTCATTGACCAATAAATACAACCTTCCTCAAACAGAATAGAGTTCAACCAAAACCCTTTCTTTTTTTACAAATTCAACACCCCATCTGCTACCTCCTCATCTTTTGCAGAAGCAGAAGATAAACCAACTTCTTCATCTACGTCCTTCGAAGAAATTCACCCAAATGAAGGTCACATGCCTGAAATGGCAAAGGTATTCCATATATCATCTAGAACAGCAACTTCCATTTGCCTATGTATTGCATTTGCAACACTAACATTTCCATTAGCAATGAAGTCACTTGGACAGGGAGTAAGCTTAAAAATCAAAGCCTTGTCTTATATGACATTATTATCAGGGTTTTATATGGCATGGAATATAGGTGTTAACGATGTAGCGAATGCAATAGGGACATCTGTTGGTTCTGGGGAACTTACTTTGCCTCAGGCTGTGCCTACAGCAGCTGTACTTGAATTTTCTGGTGCTTTTCTAATGGTAACACATGTTACTAGTACTATGCAGAAGGGGATCCTTGTTGCAAATGCTTTTCAAGGAAACGATTCTTTGTTGTTTGCTGGGTTGTTAGCTTCTCTCGCTGCTGCTGGTAGCTGGTTGTAGGTATATTTTTGATTTGTACATTTTATAATTTTACAACAAGTATGAAATGGTATTGATCTATTGTTGTTCTTATTCTTTTTTAAACATTAGTTTTTATATCTATCTTTATTGTTCAAATGCATGTGTTTTTGTATTTCTATGTTTATGGTTCAAATGTGTGTTACTGCATTTGTATGTGCATTTACATAATTTCATATGTTAGAACTTTTTATTATTATGTTTCAAATCATTCGGACACACATATCATATGGAATGTTTAAAGTGAACTATTTATTATGTTCCACATGTTATATCATATGGAATGGTTTGGAAGGCGGGACATATAAATAAGAGATATCATCTTTGATCTTGATATACTAGTATTACAACACACTCCACGTTAGCAAATCTTTACCATCATGTTTATTTTTAACGGTTGAATGCTGTCAGCATGCAACAGAGTTTGCAAACCAAGCAAGCAACCAATTTGCAAATCTAAGCATGCAAACTTAGTTTGCAAAACCAAGCACACAAACCGAGCTTGCAAACTGAACATACAAACTGAGCATGTAGCAAAATCGATGCAGATTGGGTTTGCAAACTCAATTCGCAAATGCTAATTGAGTTTGATTAACATGTATTTTGCATACTAAGTTTGTGAATTCATAAATACAAAAAAAAAATAGAACCTGAGTTGTAACTCAGTCTTTAACATTTTGATTTTGAAGGTATAAGTTTTTATCGAGTGTTTATATTAAATGCAGGAACTTGAAGAAGGATGCTTTGGATTGTTGTATTGGACGTTGAAGAATATTCAAAACCATTAGAGTTTGGAGTGGATGATCAGGAATGGTTAGGTTAACCATAAGTTAAACTTTAAGTGTATTTTGAAATATATATTTTTGAAGCTTATGTTGTAATAATATTTGAATATATGACATTGTGGTATTTTAGATATGTAGATAATTGTTTATGATATATTATACTACATTTACAGAGCATTTAAACTTTGCACTGAATATGTATGATGAATTAATTTGTGATATGGAAACCATTATTTGCAGTGTGTTTATATTTAAACTTTGCGTATAAGTTTTGGTATATATGTGTGTGTTACTAAATATTCATTTTCCAACACTTATAAGCGTTACCGTGTATTTCTATACCAACACTTGTAAGTGTTACCGTATATTTCGTTACCAACATTTATAAGCGTTACCGTGTATTTATGTACCAACACTTATAAGAGTTACTGTGTATTTCTATACCAACACTTATAAATGTTACCGTATATTTCGTTACCGATACTTATAAGCGTTACCATATATTTCTATACCAACACTTATAAGTGTTACCGTATATTCCGTTACCAACACTTATAAGCGTTACCGTATATTTAGGTACCAACACTTATAAGTGTTAGTAATACGTATGTTTGTAACACTTATAAGTGTTACAAATTTGGTCGCTCCATTCCTCACAGTCCATTAGTAACACTTAAAAAGTGTTACTGAAATTATTTGTAACACTTATAAATGTTAGTATTCGCCTGTTTTGGTGTGGTGATATATCTAGACAATAATGTTAGAATATAAGTTATAATAAAATAAGTTACAAAGGTTGTTGTCATCAAAACCACTATCTTCAATTCCTAACAATCTCCCCCCTTTTGATGATGTCAACCTTATAAAATATATTTACCACTTTGATCATACCATAACTCCCCCTTACTCCAAGCCTACTATTTTATATAACTTCTCCCCCTGTGTTGTAACAACCCGCATACTTAACGATTATAGATTTAAATATTTTATTTAAATATAGCGTCGTTAGTCGGATATAGGTCCGAAATATTACTTTTTGCAAATGGCCGAATTAGGACTCGAAACCACTTCCATTGAGTTCAAAGGGGCGTTTGCAATATTTGAGTATAAGTTTTGATATGTTTGGAGTAAGTTGGTTTTTTCTACTTTTTCTAGTTGGGTTTTGGGTTTTGGTCCAGCCCACTAGCTAACTAAATACCTTAACTCAGTCCCCTCTCTTCTCCATTCACTCATTTTCAATTCTTTAACTCTAGCACAACTGAAAATGGGGGAGGAGAATGGGAAACAGAAATTCCAAGCCCTTGTTCACTTTGCAAACTTGAATTCTTGCTCCAAAATCAAAGTCAAGCTATTGGTAAGCCCTCTCTTCATCTTCTCCAACTCTTTTCCTCTCCAATTTCAGAAAGTTTCCTAAACCTAACTTAGGAAATACTTGTTTTGATCTTAGATTGAAGCTTGTAGAGTTGAAGTGGAGAGTGGTTGGTCTTTTCTTTGCATTTGAGCTTCTCATCCTTGTTTTTGAGTTAAAATGTGATATTTTTATCTCACATCTTTGTTTACAACTATGTTGGATTGTTAGAAATGAATTTCCTAACATAATTGCATGTTCATTTGCTTTCGATTTGGATTGATTCGGTGAAATTGCCAATTTATGATTTTTGAAGCAAAATCTATGAAGTCCTTATATGGTTGATGTTTATGTTGTTTGGAGTGTTTGGGTGAGTCGTTAAGGTTGGGCAGTCGTTGATGTAAATCCGTGATCATCGCTCGTCCGATCGCTTTCGATTTGTTTTTGCCATCAATGGCCCAGGTTCAGGAAATGCCTAAACAACATGATTCAGACGTATGAATCCTCATTTTCAGACGTCTGAATATTATACTGGGAAATTTTATTCCCCAGTATTCATACGTCTGAATCAAAATTCCATATGTCTGACTTGGCTCGATTTCAAACAGAAAGGAAATAGGCTAAAAACGCCTATTTCAGACGTCTGAAACAATTGGTTCAGACGTCTGAATTACGTTCTGGAAAGCATAATGTTCCAGATTCAGACGTCTAACCACCTATTTCAGACGTCTGAATCTGCCGTCTTTTGCCAATTTGCCTATTTTTCTTGGTTTTCCAAATTTAATCAACGCGTGTTGATTCAAATTAGCTATTTATGCATATTTGACTTTGATGATTCCCTTTTGATTTCATACACGGGTTTTTATAAAATGATCTCTTCAAATCATATTAAAAGCTCACTTCTCTAATTTATAAATTCTGTTTAAAACACACACACAATTTGGCATTTCGACCGAAGTGGAAAGGAGATTAAATGGTGAGGTAAAACGCGGACCATGAATCCATGCGTTTATCTTTCCGATTAATCCCCAACCTATTCGATTGATTGTTTTGACCTTTGGTCTGGTTTACCGATGAGATGAGGTAAACTTTGTACTACTTTGAGTGCGAAATTGACTATCGGATAGTAAATCGTTTAGAGCGAACGGGTGGCTATGGGACTCACGTTAATACTTTTCGGGTTCCTTTTAGAGAGTTGTGACACATTCTGCCAGTTAGTGGTGTCCAGTACTGGGTCTCCGGACCTTCACCACTACGGTTTGTTGCCTTGGATAGTGTCTTCGGACTGTCTCCTTCAGGTTTGTTGACTTCGGGTATGTTGCCTTCGGTTTTGTGCCTTCGGGTTTGTGCCTTCGGGTTTGTTGCCTTAATGTATCACTTTTGGAGTTGGTCATTCGTCACCGCTCGAGTGATATTGGGTTTGGAGTCTTTAGGCTCATGGATCCTTATTTATACAGTACCGAGCACGTGCAAATTTTCTGATGTTTCATTGATATGTATATCCCTAGGTATCGCCCTTTGGTGTTGGTCTTTTTGAGCCACACGTTGTATAGCGGTTACCTTGCAGAACTTGTATTACCTTCATTGGTATTTGATATTTGCCTTTTCGGCTTGTTTTGGGATATTCATATCCTTTGTTTATTGTGTTGCCGATGATATGAGGCTTGTCTTGCTATGATTCATCTTTTGTTAGATGATTGTGTTATCTCTTTTAGAGATATTTGTTTTACTTTATGACCTTGCAGGTTTATTGTTGTTCAGTTTATCTAACTGATTTGTTAGCTAGACTGACCCGTGTATTCTATACTCGGGTCAGACCGAGTTGTTTCAGGTTAGGTGCTGTTGGACTTAGCCTCTTTTGCTTCCGCATGGACTATTCAGCTTGATCCTTTTTTTTATAGCTTTTGTGTAGTCCTTTTTGTTGTAACTCTGATATGTATTCTTTTGGATTCGCCTGTATATTGTGGTTTTCTATACCACTTGACATGTATCAGTTTGTATACTCTGTTATGTATCTTTATATGTGTATATGATGATCTATTGTTCTGTGATGTATATTACACGTGAGTTGTTATATTCTGTTCTGATAGATCCTCTAGCCACCTATGTTTTTTTTAAGTATTCATTGGATATGTCGATCTGCATGGTATGACAATTGTCGATGTATTCAATAGATAGTTAAAGCAAGGCTATAGATGGTCGCTCCTAACCAGCCTTATTCTCCGCGTTAATTGACGGCATTACCTCTTAGTGTTCTTGGCTAGTGTGGGTATAGAGGTGCGGCATCACAGCTTGGTATCAGAGCTGAGTTCAGAATAAAATATGATAAACACAGAACAAATGCACATATTCCGGTACATCAAAGTGTACAAGTGCTACAAATCTTTGAACCATCGTGCCTCTATATTCCTTCTGTGCCTTGGTAGTAGATAGAATGTGGTAATACGTCTAGGAATGCATTTTGTTCCGTAGTATTCCACATTTGAATTAATGACATCTACCTTGTGAATAATCTTGTTCTTATCTTACTTTCAGCGTATGGCTGGAAGAGGCAGGGGACGATGTTCGGATGCTGGGCAATCTAGTGGCTCACATCCGAATGGCGTTTATATGTCTGCCGATCAGTTTTTGGAGTTGTTTAGGAGCATTCAGCCTCCAGTTTCTCCTTGAGTATCTCCATCTCGTAAGTCTGCCTTTGCACATATGTGCTTTGATTTTTCTCATCTTGGGGGAAAGCCGTTTAAAGGCTCCGAGTCTGTTCTTGAAGTCCAAGCTTGGCTTCGCACGTGCGAGCGTATCTTCTCTCGCATGGATCTTTCTGATCATGATAGAGTTCTTGTAACTTCTAGCTTATTGCAAGAGTGTGCCCTTGATTGGTACGAGCTTCTTGTAGCCGAAATTGATGAGTCTACTCTTTCTTGGACTTAGTTTCGGGGACGATTCGAACTCAAGTTCGTTCCTGATTCTGAGAAAGTTTATTGACCCGTCGCTTCCTTGAGTTGAAGCAAGGGAAGTCTTCTGTTTCTGATTATGTTGCATCGTTCGAGGCTTTATCAATGTATGGTCTTGAATTCATTAGCACTTCTTATAAGAAGAATCTGAAGTTTGTCTCTGGCCTTAAGAAATATCTTAAGAAGTCTTTGTTGCTCCAGCTTAAGCTTTCTTTTGAGGAGTTAGTAGATTCTGCGTTTCATCTTGAAGCCATCGAGAAGGAGTGTGATAGTGGTGATGATGTTGAGGTTTCCAAGAACCCCAACAAGAGGCAGTTTCCATTTCAGAAGTCCAGGTCTTTTCCTTCTAAGAAGAAGAAGACTGGTGGTTCTAATTCTCAGCCTCAGTCTGCTGGAACACCTTTCATTCGAAAGTGTTTCAATTGTGGTTCTCTTGATCATATGATTCGAGCTTGTCCTAAGCCTCTCTTCTGTCGCTATTGCAAGAATGAAGGTCATCATGTTTCCACCTGCCCTACTGTTCCTGCTGGTACCAAGTCTAGCAAGCTTTATGATGCTAAGGCTTCTAAAGGTTTTTCTCAACCCAAAGGTATATCTCCATCTATTTTGGAAGGTTCTATTTTATTTCATGGCCATAGTATACGAGTTCTTTTCGATACGGGTGCTTCACATTCTTTCGTATCGAAAAAGCTCGTCGATGATTTATCTTTGGATGTTTCTTGTATGGTTACTTCTTTAAGGATTGCGAATCCTATTAGGGGATACACGACCCTTAGCATGATTTGTGATGATGCTGAGATTGTTTTATGTGGCTTTTCCTTTCGTGTGAATCTGCACGTTATTTTTTGTCTGGGATTTGATATGATTTTGGGTATGGACTGGCTAGTGAGATACGATGCTAGGATTATTTGTTCTGAGAGGATTTTATATCTTCGACATTCAGATGCATTTACTCAACTATCACTTGTTCTTTGGAATGTCGATAATTCCGAAATGGCTTTACATTCTCTTGACTCGTGAGATGATGATATATATCTCGTATTCCTATTGCTTGAGACTTTCTTGATGTTTTTGAGCCTGTTTCGGGTTTGCCACCCAAGCGGACAATTGAGTTCCACATTGATCTCATTCCAGGCACGCAGCCAGTTAGTCGTCCTCCCATGAGGATGTCTACAAAGGAAAATGAGGAACTCAAGAAGCAGCTTTTAGAGCTTGAGTCCAAGAAGTTGATTCAGTCCAGTTTTTCTCCGTGGGGATCTGCGATCGTTGTTGTGAAGAAGTCCGATGGAACTCTTAGGCTTTTCATTGACTATCGCAAGCTTAACGAGTTAACCATCAGGAATAGGTATCCATTGCCTAGGATCGATGATATGTTCGATTTATTGAGTGGTGCTAAGGTCTTTTCTCAGCTTGACTTTGCCATGGGTTTTCATCAGTTACGAGTCGTGGAGGATAGCATACCTCTTATAGCTTTTCGCACTCGATATGGTTCTTTTGAGTGGCTCGTTATGCCGTTCGGTTTGACGAACGTCCCTGCTTTCTTTGTTGATCTCATGAATCGAGTATTCCGGGAATATCTCGATAAGTTTGTCCTTATGTTTATTGATGATATCCTTGTTTATTCTAAGTCTGAAGCTGCGCATGCTAATCACTTGAGAATTGTCTTAAGTACACTCCGTCATCATCAGCTTAGAGCCAAATTCTCCAAGTGCCATTTTGGGGAGAATAAGGTTAAGTTCTTAGGCCATGTTGTATCTTCTGATGGCATTTCTTTCGATCCCTCAAAGATCGAAGCCATCCAGAATTGGAAGAGGCTTGAGAATGTGCATGAGATTCGTAGTTTCCTTGGATTGGCGGGGTATTACCGTCAGTTCATTAAGGATTTTTCCCGTGTTGTGCTTCCTATCACCAGCCTTACTCGGAAAGGCATTCGTTATATTTGGTCCGACAAGTGTGAAGCTTCCTTTCTGATATTAAAGGAACTTCTCACTAATGCTCCTATTCTTGTGGTTCCTGAAGGGAATCATGATCTTGTTGTCTACACCGATGCTTGTGGTAGTGGTCTCGGTGATGTTCTTATGCAGAAGGATCGGGTAGTTGCTTATACTTCTAGGCAACTACGTCCGAATGAACTTCACTATGCCACACATGATCTTGAGTTAGCCGCCATTGTCTTTGCCTTGAAGATTTGGTGACACTATTTATTGGGCGAGCGCTTCATTCTTTATACTGATCATAAATCCTTTAAGTATTTGTTCACTCGGAAGGAACTCAATATGAGGCAACAGCGTTGGCTCGAGTTTCTTACTTCCTATGACTTTGATATCCAATATACCCTTGGAAAGGGTAATCGTGTTGCTGATGCGCTTAGTCGCAAACATTCGGCTGTAGTTTCTATGATGCTTGCCGAATGGGATATTCTTGAGGCTCTATCTTTTTGTGAAATTCGTGATCGAGGTTCATCTTCTGATGCTCCCATTCTATTATTTAGTTTGGGAC
The DNA here is from genome assembly GCA_030765085.1 of Allium cepa. Lineage (NCBI taxonomy): Eukaryota > Viridiplantae > Streptophyta > Magnoliopsida > Asparagales > Amaryllidaceae > Allium > Allium cepa. The sequence goes on from CM060938.1 coordinate 406,348,578, forward strand.
CTCGACCCATTTTACTGGATCGTATTGCCGATGCTCAGCAGCGTGATGCTGATTTGTTGCATCTTATTCAGCTTTGTGAGTCTGGATCCTGTGATGAGGCGTTGCGGGATTTCAGCATTGATTCTCATAGGTGTCTTCGCAAGAAGAACTGTCTTTTTGTGCCTTCTGATTTTTCACTTAGGCATGACATTCTTGACGACTGTCATCGTTCTAAGTATACTATTCATCTCGATAGTAGTAAGATGTATGCCGATATGCATCGTCTTTATTATTGGGAAGGCATGAAGCGCGATGTGGCGAGTTATGTGAGTAATTGCATAACCTGTCAGCGTATTAAGGCCGAACATCAGCGCCCTTCAGGTCTTCTTCAGCCTCTAGAGATTCCATTGTGGAAATGAGATCAGAATTCTATGGATTTCATTGACGGCCTATCTTATTCGAGATCAGGCCATTCTAGCATCTGAGTTATTGTTGATGGCCTCACCAAGTCTGCTTATTTTATTCCTATTAAGTCTAATAGGACTGCTTCGCTTTTGGCTAAGTTGTATGTCAAGGAAATCGTGAGACTTCGCGGTGTTCCTAGTTCTATTGTGAGTGACCGTGATCTTTATTCACGAGTCATTTTTGGCAAAGTCTTCAGCAAGCTTTGGGAACAAAGCTTAATTTTAGCACAGCTTATCATCCGCAGTCTGACGGACAAACTGAACGGGTGAATCGTACCTTGGAAGATCTCCGTATTTGTATTTTTGATTTCGGTGGTTGTTGGGAGGATTACCTACCTCTTGTAGAGTTCTCCTACAACAATAGTTTTCAGTCTAGTATCGGTATGGCTCCTTTCGAAGATTTATATGGAAGGCCATGTCGATCACCTTCTTGTTAGTTGGAATCTGGGGAAAAGCTTATTCTTGGCCTAGATTTTGTTCGTGACTCTTCTGAGAAGATTGATTTGATTCGTTTGAGAATGAAAGAGGCACAAAGCTGCCAGAAATCCTACGCGGACAACCGTAGGAAGCGTCTCGAATTCTCAGATGGTGATCTTGTTTTTATTCGTGTTTCTCCTTTGAAAGGGGTGATGCGCTTCAGTACGACTGGGAAATTGGCTCCTCACTTTATAGGACCATTCTCTATTATTGAACGTATTGGCCCTGTGGCTTATAGAGTTTCACTTCCTGCTCATTTATCTGGCATTCACGACATGTTTCACGTCTCTCAACTTCAGAAGTGTCTTCGGGAGTCGGATTCTGTTATCGATTCTCCTGATTTGCAAGAGCTTGAGATCTCACCGGACTTATCTATTGTACAGCAATCTATTCGCGTGCTTGCCACAGAGGTGCGACACCTTCGAAACAAGGACGTGCCGCTCATTAAAGTTCAATGGTCCGCTAATTCCAATGAATGTACTTGGAAAACCAAAGAGTTTATCGAGCGATCCTATCCCAGTTTTCTATCTTTGCTTGGCAACGGTGAGAATATCTCTTTATCTCAGGCTATTTTTTTCGTTTTGGATGATGTATGTAGTTGTTGCAAATATCGTCTCTAGGAATTGCATGGATGCAATTTTGTTAGGAGGGGAGATCTGTAACAACTCACATACTTAACGATTATATATTTAAATATTTTATTTGAATATAGCGTCGTTAGTCGGATTTACGTCCAAAATGTTATTTTTTGCAAACGGTCGAATTATGACTCGAAACCACTTCCATTGAGTTCAAAATGGCGTTTGCGATCTTTTTGAGTATAAGCTTTGATATGTTTGGAGTAAGTTGGTTTTTTCTACTTTTTCTAGTTGGGTTCTGGGTTTGGGTCCACCCCACTAGCTAACTAAATACCCTAACTCAGTCCCCTCTCTTCTCCATTTACTCATTTTCAATTCTTTAACTCTAGCATAACTGAAAATGGGGGAAGAGAATGGGAAATAGAAATTCCAAGCCCTAGTTTACTTTGCAAACTTGAATTCTTGCTCCAAAATCAAAGTGAAGCTATTGGTAAGCCCTCTCTTCATCTTCTCCAACTCTTTTCCTCTCCAATTTCAGAAAGTTTCCTAAACCTAACTTAGGAAATACTTGTTTTGATCTTAGATTGAAGCTTGTAGAGTTGAAGTGGAGAGTGGTTGGTCTTTTCTTTGCATTTGAGCTTCTCATCCTTGTTTTTGAGTTAAAAGATGAGATTTTTATCTCATATCTTTGTTTACAACTATGTTGGATTGTTAGGAATGAATTTCCTAACATAATTGCATGTTCATTTACTTTCGATTTGGATTGATTCGGTGATTGCCAATTTATGATTTTTGAAGCCAAATCTATGAAGTCCTTATATGGTTGATGTTTATTTTGTTTGGAGTGTTTGGGTGAGTCATTAAGGTTGGCCAGTCATTGACGTAAGTCCGTAATCATTGCTCATCCGATCGCTTTCGATTTGTTTTGGCCATCAATGACCCAGGTAAGGAAATGCCTAAACAACAGGATTCAGACGTCTGAATCCTTATTTCAGACGTCTGAATATTATACTAGGAAATTTAATTCCCCAGTATTCAGACGTCTGAATCAAAATTCCAGACGTCTGAATTGGCTCGATTTCAAACAGAAAGGAAATAGGCTAAAAATGCCTATTTCAGACGTCTGAAACAATTGGTTCAGACGTCTGAATTACGTTCTAGAAAACGTTTAATTTTCTAGGTTCAGACGTTTGAACCACCTATTTCAGACGTCTGAATCTACTGTCTTTTTCCAATTTGCCTATTTTGCTTGGTTTTCCAAATTTAATCAACGCGTGTTGATTCCAATTAGCTATTTATGCATATTTGACTTTGATGATTCCTTTTTGATTTCATACATGGGTTTTTATAAAATGATCTCTTCAAATCATATTAAAAGCTCACTTCTCTAATTTATAAATTCTATTTAAAACACACACACAATTTCGCACTTAGAGCGAAGCGGAAAGGAGATTAAATGGTGAGGTAAAACACGGACCATGAATCCAAGCGTTTATCTTTCCGATTAATCCCTAACCTATTCGATTGATTGTTTTGACCTTTGGTCTGGTTTACCGATGAGATGAGGTAAACTTTGTACTACTTTGAGTGTGAAATTGACTATCAGATAGTAAACCATTTGGTGTGATCGGGTGGTTATGGGACTCACGTTAATACTTTTCGGGTTCCTTTTCGAGAGTTGTGACACATTCTGCCAGTTAGTGGTGTCCAGTACTGGGCCTCCAGACCTTCACCACTATGGTTTGTTGTCTTCGGGATAGTGTCTTCGGACTGTCTCCTTCGGGTTTGTTGCCTTCGGGTATGTTGCCTTCGGGAATGTTTCCTTCGGGTTTGTACCTTCGGGTTTGTGCCTTCAGGTTTGTTGCCCTATTGTATCGCTTTTGGAGTTGGTCGTTCGTCATCGCTCGAGTGATATTAGGTTTGGAGTCTTCGGGCTCATGGATCCTTGTTTATACAGTCCTGAGCACGTGAAAATTTTCTGATGTTTCATTGATATGTATATTCCCTAGGTACCGCCCTTCGGTGTTGGCCTTTTTGAGCCACACGTTGTATAGCGGTTACCTTGCGGAACTTATATTACCTTCATTGGTATTTGATATTTGCCTTTTCGGCTTGTTTTGGGATATTTATATCATTTGTTTATTGTGTTGCCGATGATATGAGGCTTGTCTTGCTACGATTCATCTTTTGTTAGATGATTGTGTTATCTCTTTTAGAGATATTCGTTATACTGTATGACCTTGCAGGTTTATTGTTGTTCAGTTTATCTAACTGATTTTTTAGCTAGACTGACCCGTGTATTCTATACTCAGGTCAGACCGAGTTGTTTCAAGTTAGGTGCTGCTGGACATAGCCTCTTTTGCTTCCGCATGGACTATTCAGCTTGCTCCCTTTTGTTATAGCTTTTGTGTAGTCCTTTTTGTTGTAACTCTGATATGTATTCTTTTGGATTCGCCTGTACATTGTAGTTTGCTATACCACTTGACTTGTATCAGTTTGTATACTCTGTTATGTATCTGCATATGTGTATATGATGATCTACTGTTCTGTGATGTATATTACACGTGAGTTGTTATATTCTGTTCTGATAGATCCTCTAGTCACCTATGGTTTTGTTTTAACTATTCATTGGATATGTCAATCTGCATGGTATGACAATTGTCGATGTATTCAATAGATAGTTAAAGCAAGGCTAAAGATGATTGCTCCTAACCAGCCTTATTCTCCGCGTTAGTTGGCGGCATTACCTTATAGTGTTCTTGGCTAGCGTGGGTATAGAAGTGGGGTGTCACATTTGTCATCAACAAAAAAAAACATATAATCCTTGAACTTGATAGAAAATGAGATAAAATAAACATATGACATAAGAATAATAATTATGTATGAGTGAAATATAGCATCCTAAGTTAAATGGAATTCAAGATTTTATACACCAAACATTGTTTTAGAAGAACATTAATTAAGATATAAATTATATACAAATTAATAAACAAATATACAATCAAGAAAACGAAAAAATGCTTAACAAGGACCCTTAACTATTGGTGATTTATGGATCGAACAATTTGGACAGTGGAGATAAAAGTTTCCACGCTGTTCGACCAAGTCCCTATTAGTTTCAAAAAGGACCTCTCCAACGCAAATCACGTCATCGTCTTCGTCCATATGAACATTCGAATTTAGTAGGGAATGTTCTTCTTCTTGATTCTTTGTGGTTCTTCTAGAGGCTCTTCTTCTTCTTCAAAATCCATGGCTTGTGATGATTATTCGATGACAATGGGATTGGCACAGTTCTCCATAAGGAAGTTTTATAAATTCCTAAGGATTCTGCCTTGCCTATCTTGTTCTCTAGCCATTCACAATTGACTTACTTGAATTTTCGTCATCATTTTAAGCAAATCTTTCATCTTCTCTTGTACTTTTATGACTCATACGTGTGGAACGTTGAAAAGGACCAGAATGAGGGAAGTGGGTGAAGAAGGTTTATTATTAGAAGAGGAAGCCATTAATTTACTGTTTTAGAAGTTTATTGCAGAGAATATAACAGAGAAAAAGAGTAAAAGTCGAAATATATAACTTAATAACTAATTTTAGAGGGAAATTTAAATTTGAAAATCTCGGCCTGTATGTCGACATAGGGGGATGGGTCATGTCGACATGCCTAGTTCAATTTTTGAGAAATTTTTATTTATAATAATTATTAACTCTACTTGTATTATTTATAATTTATATTTCAGTTAATGAACATATACCTAATTCTCTTCAAAATTTAGTAAAGTTTTTTTTCATTTAGTGGTTTGGTTAATATATCAGCAATTTGTTTTTCAGTATTAATATATTCAAGAGTTATGACTTCTTTTCTAATATTATCTCTAAGAAAATGATGTCTTATATCAATATGTTTTGTTCTAGCATGATGAGTTGGATTCTTAGAAAGGTTTATTGCACTAGTATTATCACAATAAATTAGTGATTTAGTTATAGTTAATCCAAAATCTTTTAAAGTTTTTTGCTTATATATAACTTGAGAACAATCCAAAGCAATAGATATTTATTCTACTTAAGTTGTTGACAAGGATACAGTGTTTTTCTTCTTACTAAACCACAAAACCAAAGAATGTCCTAGGAAGTGACAAGTTCCACTTGTACTTTTTTGGTTTGATTTACAACCAGCATAATCAGCATCACAATAAGAAATTAAATCAAATACATCGTTTTTAGGGTAAAATAAGTCATAATCTAAAGTATCTTTTACATATCTTAAAATTATTTTAACAGCTTTTAAGTAAGTTTCTTTAGGTTGAGATGGTATCTTGCACAGAGACAGACACTATGCATGATGTTAGGATGACTTGCTGTTATATAAAGCAGTGAACCAATCATTCCCCTATATAATTTTTGGTCAACATTTTTTGATTTATCTTCTTTACCTAAAGCTACATTAGTTGTCATTGGAGTTGGTTTCCCACCAGAAGTGGTCAATCCAAATTTACTAATTAAATCCTTAGTATATTTTTCTTGACTAATGAAAATTCCTTTATCTAGTTATTTGATTTGAAGTCCTAAGAAGAAACTTAGTTCTCCCATATGACTCATTTCGAATTCTTTAGCATTATATCTGAAAATTCTTTATTCATTATGTTATTAGTTGATCCAAATATTATATCACCTACATATATTTGTACTAATTGAAGATCATTTTTGTTTCTATTAATAAAAAGAGTTGTATCTGTTTTACCAATTTCAAAACTAGATTGTAGTAAATAAGATCTTAGTCTTTCATACCAGGCTCTAGGAGCTTGTTTCAGACCATGTAAAGTTTTCTTTAATTTATATACATGATTTGAAAATTTATTATCTTCAAAAAGTGGTGGTTGTTCAACATAAACATCTTCTTTTACAAAACTATTTAGAAAAGCACTTTTAACATCCATTTGATATAATTTAAATTATTGTAGTTTGCGAAAGCAAGTAGGATCCTGATAGCTTCTAATCTTGCTATGGGTGCAAATGTTTCTTCATAATTAATTCCTTCTTCTTGACAATAACCTTACACGACTAAATGAGCTTTATTTCTCACAACCACACCAAGTTCATTCATTTTATTTTTATAAACCCATTTTGTTCCAATTATACTTTTGTCCTCAGGTCTAGGAACAAGTTTCTAAACATCATTTCTGGTGAATTGATTCAATTCTTCTTGCATAGCAAGAATCCATGAACCATCAGATGATGCTTCCTTTGGAATTTTAGGTTTAGTAGTTGATATAAAAGCTACATTACTCATACTATTTAGTTTATTTCTTGTTTTAACTATAGATTCAATATTTCCAAGTATATTTTCTACACAGTGATCTTTTAATGGCCTAATTCTTTTATTATGTTGAATGGCTTCACAATTAGTTCATTGGCTCATTATTAAAGTTACAAAGTCTTCTTCATCTTCTATTTTTACATTATCTTTAAAATTTTCATCAAAAGGCACATGCATTGTTTCTTCAATAGTGTTATTTCTTAAATTATAAACTCTAAATGCTTTACTTCTATTAGAATATCCGATAAAGATACCTTTATCGGATTTAGGTTTAAATTTATCTAAATTATCTTTTGTATTAAGAATAAAACATTTACTACCAAAAAATTTAAAATAAGCTACTATGGGTTTCTTATTGTAAAGTAATTCATATGGTTTTTATTAGTTAATGGCCTAATTAAAATCCTATTTAATATATAACACGTTATAGCGATTGCTGTAACATTCCCATTTTTTTAATAAAATTCAAATTGGTAATTAATTTAAAAAAATGAAATTAAATTGTAAACTAATTGGGTATTTTCTAAATTTAAATAAATATTGTGCCCGCTTAATTATAAAAAGATTGTAAATTGAATTATGGGTTTGAAATTCAAATAATATTTATTAATAACATTAGTAGTTCGAGATAATATGAATATTCAATAAGATATAATGGTTTAACTAAAAATAGGATTTGAAAACTATATAATTTTATAGAAATTTGTTTTCTAAATTTTAAGATACATATATGTAATATATTTTGAAAGTTAAATTTTTATGTTAATATAAATAATTTTAATAAAGTTGTTTAAAAGTTAAATTTATATTTTAAAGACATATATATTCCATATATATGTTTATTTATTTAGTATAATTTGATTTCAAAACTCATCTTCTTATAAAGTTGTAAATATAAACATATGTAAATAAATATAAAGCTTGAGTATGAATATATTATTTGAAAGTATAAGTTTAAAAAGGCCTAACAAATAGTTTGTATATTTATGAATTTAAAATGTAAAAACATTTACATATGATGACATATGAGATATAAATACTTTAGGGTTTGAAATACAAAATACAAATTAAATGACATAGGGGTTTAAAAACAAAACTTTATAAAATTATTTAAAACAAGGATATAAAACATAAATGCACAAAGATATAAATATGTAAAAAAATATGTAAAACATAAAGTATAGAAGGATTTAAACAAAGTTGTAAATTAATTTTTAAACAAGGTTAAAAACATAAAATACCTATATGATAACAAGTGTAAGAGATGAATTTAACAAGTGTTAAAATAAATGTACAAGTGTAAATGAATAAACAAGTGGCAAACTTAATTTTTATCTTCATTAAAAAAACATTAACAAATCTGAAAATGAAACCATGAAATCAAAAAAATAGAAAACAAATGTTGTCTCAGAATTTAAAGCAAACCTGAGAAGTAAGATAAAAAAGAAAGAACAATAATCAAACCAGAAAAAAACAAGTTTCAGGAAGTTTAACTGCATATATTTCAAGATTTGATCAAGGAAAACAACAAGAAGCAGCTTAAATTCAAATGCATTCAACTTAGTATCAAATCTGAGAAATAAAAAAGATCAGATTCAAACAAGATGATCGCAAACAAAGCAGATTCATGTTAACAATGTACATCAGGCTCAAACCTGCTTCACTGTCTCTGTTTTCAAATATAACCAAGGTGAGCAAATCTTATTTTTAAAGCCTTGAATCTATAATTAATTGCTTGTGATTGATGCTGGAAGTAAATAGATGCATGAATATAAAGATATCTACCTGTGTAAACATGTTGTGTATGAATGTCCATGTATGTTTTAGATTCATTTCTCTGTTATATGACCAACTTCAATTTTCTTAAAAGAGGATTCAAATTCTCTATCTGTATTTAACTTTAGGCTTTAATTTCTAAATAAAAGATAATGGTAGGAGTGTGAACTTAATTTTAAAAATAATTAGAAGTAAAATTAGTTAAAAGTTTGCTGGAAAATCTGAAACTCAGTCAAAATGTATAATATCAGAAAAACCCAACCATGTAAATTTTAAATTTAAATTATATAAGCTGTTTCGCATGAGCCAATAATGAATTTTGGTATGAAAATCCTGATTTTTAGTGTCGTGTATATTGTGATATTTTGTGATGACCAAATTTGGAATATTCGCTGATTTTCGACGATCTATGATGAATGAGATGTCGAGACTTGATCGTAAGGGAATCGGGTAGGAAGGAGATTACTGCAAAAATAGGATTTGGATTTATTGAAGAACGAGGTGGCGTAGCAGCAGCAAACTAGGGCTTTTCGACCTACTTGGGTTGATGTTATAATCGAAGAAATTTCATCAGTGTCATAGCATCGAGTGAAATCGTGACTGGAGGAAAAGAAGTTGGGGCTATGGCGGAGATTTTTGGTGGAGTGGCAAAGACTCTGATGATCGGGATTGGTGTGAAAGGCCAGATTTGTTTCAGGTGGAGGAACGGGATGCTCGAATTCGATTCCAGATTGAATTTGATCGATCTAGGTGGTCATTCGATACGAGATGATCGCTGATGACTCGTTGGGGGTAGCGGCGATGATCGGAGAAGCTCTGATTACCTGTGCATATATACGCGTGCATCTGGATGTCAGGTGGTTTTGTTGGAGAAGAAAGAGGGTTGAACTCGAAGACGCGTTCAAAGATTTTCGAATCAAGCCCGAGTTTATTATCGAGTGGTTTGTTGAGTAGCAGGTTTTAAATTTTTACAATGATATAGTGTGGTTTTGGGTTTACTCAGGAAAGGTTCGAGAAAAATGGTATTTTGCTTCAAGATGGACACGAGATACCTCGGGTTAAAGCAGTAGCAGGTTCAAATCTTCAAACAAATAAAATTTTAAGTTTAAAATTAATGAAAATTTGAATCGTCTTCTTAAACAAATTTTCTTTTAAAATGATAAGTATTGTATCTTTAGTTTGAATGAACTAAGGATTTTAAAATGAATCATTTCCATTAATCAAGTTTTTAAGTGTTTAATATATGTATACCTCCATTTGTTAATATTATTTTGAATAAAAGTTAATAGCTTAATCAAGAAGCGATTAAATAGATAAATGGTTTATTTTAGATAATATTTTAAATCATCAGTTAACTTAAAAGTTTTAAGTTAAATAATATGATAATGATAATTCATTTTGAAGGTTTAATTAATGTGATTTCTCAAAGGTTGATTACTTTAATTAAAGGCTGACTAATTATTGTAATTAATCAAAGATAATTAATTTATGTGATTAATTGATTAAGGTAATTAATTGGAGAATCATTAGTTAATTTAAGGTTAATTAATTAATGAAGTTGTTTAAGGGATGATTATTAATTAAGGATAAATTAAATGGTAATTAATTAAGGGTTAATTAATTAATGTAATTAATTAAGGATAAATAATTAAGGGCTAATTATTTAATGATTAAAGGTTGATAAATTTATTAATTAAAGTGATTAATTTAAAATTAAAGGTTAATTAATTTATTAAGGGTTAATTAATTAAGATGGTTTGTAATTAATTAACATTGATTAACCAGGATCGTAAGTAATAAATCTGATTTAAATTAATCAGATAATTAATTGATTTTGCTTATAGTTGTATGAATTGTGTGAGTGCCTTGAATTGATCTATAATGATTCTGTAATGTGGATTGTTTTGATTGAGCTATGTGTGTATATTATTTACCTGTAATGTATTTACATATTATCTATAATGCATTTACATATCTATCTGTGAATATGTGAATAATGATAAGCTTTATTGGAATATACTGCTTATCGATATTGATGTGCTTTAATATGTGATGTAATGATTGTTGTTATTGCACTATTATGTGTAAAACCCCTGGACTACACTATACACACACAAATATGGATTTCACGAGGAAATCAGTTAAGTCACAGATATTTGAATTTAATATTTTGAAAGGGTTTTAAAAGTTTGAACTTTGAATCCAAATGATTTTGGAAATGAAATTGGGTTGAATTTGAAAAATAATTGAAAAGGAGTTATGAAGATAAAAGTTATTTTTAAATAACTTGATTAGTTTTAAATCTAAAATATTTTAATTCGAGTTTGAATTCAATATTTGGAATTGAATTCAATGATTTGGAAATTTTGGTTTAAAAAGATTATACAAGTTATAAAAGGTATTTATATGGGTTTTTAAACCATTTTAAAAGTATGGTTTTGAGAATTTGAATTTAACCCAAATTTATATTTTAAAGGCCTTAGCTCATGCAAATATAATTGGGTTTTCCGAAATGAAAACAAGTGATTTCAAATAATAATGGCTTTTATATAAGGAAAGAATTTCCAAAATTATGATGAAAAGATTTCAAATTTGAAATGAAATGGTTTTGAAAGCTATAATTGAATCTTTGTGAAAGATGGTTGAACCCAATTTTGAATTGAAGAGGACTTTTAAAATGGTGTATCTTTTATATATAGAAGGTTGAAACAGGAATTGTTATGAAAATTATAAAGGAATCTTTGGAAATTATTTTAAAAGCTATGAAATAAGTCTTTAATTTAAAGACCGGATGAGTTAATCCAACTTAAAATGGAATTGTTTTGAAAGGCTAGAAATGAATCTTTGTTAACGATTGGTTATCCTTGTTTTAAATTGAAAAAGGGTTTTAAAAGTGAATCTTTGTTTAAAAGATTAAAGTGTGGCAATTGTTTAAACCATTGAAAGGTTTCTGGAAGTAAATCTTTTTGTTTAAAAGATTTGAAATGGTAATTTGGTTTAACATTTGAATGAAAAGTTTTGGATAATAAGTTGTGACTTAACTGAAATCCTATTATCCATATGTTTTTAAATATTGTGCTCGTTATTCGGTTTAGCCAGGAAAGGACCTTGTGTCATATAAGCCATTCCGAATAATGATACGACGATATGGATAGCATTTGAAAACCGATGGTAAAGACCGGATACTTTCGAAAGTGAAAGGATGACCCGTCGAATGTCTCTGCACCGAATGACCCCGGTATAGAGATTTGAGCACCCATTGTGATGGGTAGTCCGGACGTGATTAGAAATTATCCGGATTGCAAGGGCTTCTTCGAAAGTGCCTTCGGTTCTGTTCGAACCCGGAACAGACTTGTATGGATGTGTGTCTGACGTGAAACTTTGAGATGTAAAACCGGTTTCTATCAAATACATTTCTTTTTGGTGGCGGAGATTTATTCTCTTAGGTTAACACCCTTCTTTGAGACGTACAAGCTCAGAGGTTATGTAGTTGATGGTTACTAGTGATACATTCCCAATTTGGTAATGTGGCATACGAAGTGCTGCTGATCATTTGTTAATCAAAGCAAGGCTTTGTGAAAAGAGTAGCTTTGTGGACAAGACTGCATCAGGACCTCACACCCCTGAAATGGTCGAAACAGGAAAGATGCAGCAAGGTTTCAGGGGTCGCGCCCCTAGGGTATGACCATTCCTTCTGGATAGAGGTGATATCATGGTATGGATCCCGGATATTTAACCTATGTGGTTACTGAAAATACATTACTTTGTGGTTGTTGGTATCGAGCGCTTGGATAAAGGTTGGTTACGGCCGGGGATGGAATATCTTAGGTGATACTCCTGGGCGGGGGTACACCGGCCTTGTGTTGGCAGAGAACCGAGGGATGGTTCTCGGGGCGTCCCTCTAGAGGTGTACCCATGTGGCAATGGGAGGTTCCTTGGCCTGACCATTTGTTGGAAAATCCAAAGAAACAATATGCGCCCAGTATGGTTTTAGTTGCATAACCTGCCATGAATGTGGTTGTAACCTACTATTGAACATGGTAGCTATAGTAGGCATACGATGAAATGTTGTATGCTGGCTAAGATTAATATTATACTTTTGAAATGTTTTCCACTATGCACTAATAATAATATCAAAATGGTTTTTGCGTATCAAGCATGTTTGACTATCATAAGGAGAAATCTCCTTCAATTCTGCATTTGCATGGTGTGTGTGGCGAGAGGCCTTATGGTAGTTTCATTTTCCCAAAAGCATTGCGGATTTCAAATTTAAATTCTTTTGTTTGTTTTTAAAGATAAAAATGTTTTTTGTTTGCTCATACTAGTCCCATGGCTGACCCGGAGTTTATTGTTCCCTTCCTAAACTCTGGGTGCCCATAATTTTCTACACGGGCAGTCTAGAGTTGGGTTTTTCAGATAGTAGATATAGATATCGATTCGGTAGCTTTTAGCTTTCTCTTTGATATTCTTTGGAGATTTTGGATATTGGAGTCTTTGGATTCATGGACGAGACTTGCTTGTCTGGGTGAAACGTGATGGTGGTTCGAGCTAGTGGTTTGGAGTTTGGCTTTGGAGCATTGGAGTTGTAGTTTGATATTGGAGTTATCTCTTTTGATATTTGTTTTCCGTTGTTATTTATTGTCTCTGATATTCTTGTATCATTTTGATATCATTGTTGTATCATTGGACATTGTATTCATTGGAGTTGTATATGATATTCATTTTTTTTCTTCCGCTGTGTTGTTATACTTGATGTGTTATAAGCTCCGGCGAACCAGATTCAACGTTTGGATCTGCGGTATTTGAATACAAGTGTCGTATTCGGTGCCGATTTTCGAAGGTCGAGTAGGGATCGTTACAACTGCTTTAGCCCAAAAGTTTTTAGGTAAGTTACTATCAGAAAGCATTGTTCTAGCATACCCTTGAATCGTTCTATTCTTACGCTCTACCACTCTGTTTTGTTGTGGAGTTCTTGGAAAAGAGAAATTATGAGTAATTCCTTTTTTATTACAGAAATTCTCATAATTTTCATTTTCAAATTCTCCACCGTGATCATTACGAATAGTTTTTATTTTTAAATAAAGTTGATTTTGAATTCTTTTAGCAAAATTTTTAAATAATTCAAAAGCATCACTTTTAAGATTAAGAAAATTTGTCCAAGTATATCAAGAATACTCATCTACAGTTACAAAAACATATTTATTATGATTAATTGATTGAACTTGAGATGGACCAAATAAATCTAAATGAAGTACTTCTAGAGGTTTAGAAGTAGAAATCATATCTTTTAATTTAAATAAACTTTTCTTAAGTTTTCCTAATTGGCAAGCATCACATATACTATCTACTTTAAAATTTAACTTGGAAAGACCTCTAACTAAATCAAGTTTTGATAACCTAGATAACAGTTTGAAATTTAAATGACCAAATCTTTATACCAAATTCAAGGATCACTTGTATTAGCCAAAAGACATAAGTTATCATTTGAAACTTTCATACTAAGGATATAAATGTTTTTCTTCCTAATTCCTTCAAAAATAATATTTGACTTATTATCTTCGGTGTGACACTTATCTTTTCCAAATTCAATTTTAAATCCTTTATCACATAGTTGACTTATACTAAGCAAAATATGTTTTAAATTCCTAACTAGCAAAATATCAGAAATAAGAGGAGTCATAGAATTACCGACATTGCTGATGCCAATGACATATCCTTTTGAGCTATCTCCAAAGTTGACCAATCCACCATCTTGATATATAATGCATTGAGTATCTCAGGATATCCAGTCATATGCCTTAAACAGCAACTATCAAGTATCCCTTTATCTTTCTCAATTTGCACAGTTTGTCCATTGGTTGTTGATTCTTCAAAAGCCATGTAACATGTCTGTTCCTGCATAACAAACCAATTCGGTAGATACCTTGATTTTTCATAAAAACTATATGCAGACTTATGATACTTTGATGAAATGCATAAATTCAAACTAGTATTAACAAAATTTCCTAAAAATGGCATTTTTAAATTTTCAAGTTCCAAATTATGAAAACTATGAAAACATATGCTCTGATACCAATTAAAAGGGAGTGCGGATTAAGGATCTTAAGGCTAATTTGACACTGGAAGGGGGTGAATAGTGTTTAATGGATTCTAAGACTTATATGGACTAATTTAAAAATTATGATATAAAAAAATGCAGAACTTAATCACAGAACAATCACAGAATCAAACATAGATGCAGAAAGTAAATAAAAAGCATTAAAAGAAAAGAACACACCGGATTTTAAACTGGTTCAGAGTTACCCTACATCTAGTCCTCTACCAAGGCAAACACCTCATACAGGTTTTTATTATACCAATGTTGAGATTACAATCCTCAATTTCTAAAGGTCTCAAGGTGCCCTCCTGTCTCTCGAGTCCGGAGTAAACTCTCTTGATTTACGGGACACAACGCAATTGATTTCCAGGCACAACCACATCTTGTAGAGAGACTCGTTAAACTTTTGATTACAAATTGATATTATAACTCTGAGTAGCACTTTGGTCTTCGAGAGAGGGCAGAGAATCAAACAAGAATGAGATTCTAATTTGATTCACTTGAGAATTCGGTAGAATTTCGGCACGATCTTAAAAATATGAAAATTTTAGAATATGGGTTTGTGGAGAAGGAGTGAAGAAAATAAGAAAATAATTAGTTAAAAAACTCATTTATGAAGGCTATTTATAGAGTAGTAACGGTCATAACCATTCATGAAGATATTTAAACGAATTGACGCTTCTTTTGAAAATTGAAACTTTTGAATTCGACCGCCACCATGTCGATATGGGGTATCCCATGATGTCGACATCCTTAGTTAAAAAACAATGTAAATTTTGTTTTGAAAATGGTATCGAAAGAAAAACAAGATGAAATGATTCTGGAGTAAAATAAACTAATTTTCCTATGATTTAAAATAAAGAAGAGCAGAAAAATATATTCTTAGAATGTATATATAAATTTGATTTTAAATCTCAAGTATATATTATAAAGAATATTTAAAAATCAGAAGATGGTTTTTAAAAACAAACGAAGTTTAAAACATGAGTTTATTTAAAAACAAAAACAAAGATTATTTTAAGGCTAAAACATCTTTTTGAAAATCATTTGAAAAGACAATTTTTAAGTCTAAAACATTTTGAAAATTGGTTTTGAAAATCATTTTGAAAAACCATTTTGAAGTAGTTTTGCAAGCTTTTTCCTGCAGAATATCTCATCACATCAGGACTCGAGAACTTGTACAAAACCAGGATGTTCATGGGTTTGTAAGCCACTTGTCGTAGGATTGTAAGCTACTTGTCGTGGCCACTTAGAAGGTAGAAATGAGTTCCATCCCAAATGAAATTTGGAATGAAGATTTCCATGCTATTATGAAGTTTTAACAAAACTAGACACTTGAAATCTTGATCTTTATACTCATGAGTCTTCAAACTTGATTTCTTCATTCTTCATCTTTATATTGTACATCTTCAATAATCAGTACCTGCCTTATATATATCCTGCATAATAACATTCATATATATCTAGACAATAGTGTTAGTATATAAGTTATAATAAAATAAGTTACAAAGGTTGTTGCCATCAAAACCACTGTCTCTAGTTCCTAACATGATCGAGTTATGGATGGATCAATATTGAGAAGAAGTGGCTATGTATCGATCTCTTCGTATCGATCTTGGTGGTAGTTAGTTTGGATCGATTGGTCTTGGGATCGGTGGCTTTTGTATCAATGCAATGTGAACCTATTTAGTTGGACAAGGAATCGATGGCAGTGTACTTTGTACCGATCAAGGCTGGGATTGATACGAAGAATGAAGCAGTGGTCACAAGAGTTTGGAAGAGCTTTTCGTATCGATTAGGTATTGATCGATATGAAAGACATAAACAACGGAGAAACCGATGAATACGAAGTCATATGGCTTCAATAGGACATTCAGGATCGATGCAAACATAGGAATAGAGCATGGACACGATGCGACAATTGAAGGATTTTGGGGTTGCATTTCGCATCGATCCATCATTGATCGATATGAATTGATGGAGCCAAATTGATGGATACGAATAAAGGAGAAAGCTTCGGATGGATATGAAAGGCAGGCATTCAGGAATCGATATGAAATAGAGAGCAGCTAATGGATGCAGGGAAGGCAGCATGCATGTGTGGATCGATACGAAGGAACAAAGGTTCGATCAATACGAACAACATGGATACCGATGGAGAATGATCCAGGAGGCATTTTCGTGTCGATCGTGTTTGTATAGATCGATATGAAGGAAGCGGTCAGGACGAGGCACGAAACATGGGTCTATGCATGAGACTCGGATCGATATGAGAAGCGTGGATATGGGGTATGGATACAAAGCCATAGATCGATACGAAGCCGCCAGCCTATTTGCAAAACTCAAACTTGGATCGATCATAACTCTCGAACCATGGATCCAAATGTTATGAAATTTTCACAGAAGCTTCCTCATGCACTT
The DNA here is from genome assembly GCA_030765085.1 of Allium cepa. Taxonomy (NCBI): domain Eukaryota; kingdom Viridiplantae; phylum Streptophyta; class Magnoliopsida; order Asparagales; family Amaryllidaceae; genus Allium; species Allium cepa. The sequence goes on from CM060938.1 coordinate 406,365,684, forward strand.
AGGAATGTTCATAATTGATCTCAATTCGATTGGAGCCAATTTGGATCGATACGAGTTATACTTGGATCGATTCCAATCACTTTGGATCGATCTGGTGGGCCCGCCTATGCAAGAGAAGAGGTATTCCAGGTTTTGGGGTGGATATTTTCGGATCTACACATATAAATAGCGGTCCTATGGCAACTAAAAGAGGATCTTCATCTGCTCTTTATGCCAAAACTTTGCTATTTTGTTCATTGATGTTCAAAGGATTGTAATTGTAATCTCAATACAAAAGGAATAAAAGGATCAATTCAAAGTGGACGTAGGCTGGGGATAGCCAAACAGTTATAAATCTTGTGTTCTTTCTTGCTTTCTTACATTTTAATTTTGCCATTTCTTCATTTTTATTCTCTACTTTATCAGGATCTGAGATCTATGCTTGGATATTGTGGATCTGTATATATGCACTGGTGCTTTCACTACTTCTGGGGTTTGTGACTAATTTTGGCACAAATAGAAATCACCACCTAAGATGGTGCCAAAGAAATCAATTCAATCCAAAGAAAAAACAATCTTCTAGAGGAAGATCCTACAAAAAAATCTTCCAAAGGAAGATCTATCAAAAAATAAGCCATTTGTGCTTTGGACAAAATCAATCAATCGTGTAGGGGTAGATATGTCAAATGTGGGTCGTTTTTAGACTACAAAGCAAAGACAATCTTCAATTACTAAATGGATTTTCTAGTCTTCCTTTATTATGTAACACCTTTAATTTTGATTAACATTGTTTAGTAATTTAATTAGACAAATTAAACAAAATAATGTAGGATGATAAAGGAAAATGAGATTTGATTAATTATAGGCCATGCCTTAGAATTAATATAAGTAAATAGAACTTAGATAAGAATGAGGAATGTTTACTAAGGGAAAAATAGGTATAAGACATCATTCCTAATACATGCCCATATATTCTATCTCCTTTATTCACATCATTCACACAAACATAATCAAAAGAACAAAGTCAACCATTACCAAGGAGATTCAAGAAGAGTAAAGCAAGGAAATCAAAGGAAAGCTTAGGGAAATTAATTCTAAACACAAATATCAAGTTCCTATATCAAATCAAAGTGAATAACAGTTATGCATCTCATGTTTTAATTGTTATTTTTGGCTTCAAGTATAAATCCGATTCGTTTGCTCATATTATGTCATGTTATGATAGTTTGAATGAATATATGATTATTGGCGAATTTATATAATTTATTTGTGAAGCTAAGTGATATGTTTAAGTTAGAAAACCTATCATATGATATCCAAATGTCTTGAGACTTTGATATGAAGTAAGAAACGTTATTTTAGAAGTGGTTTTTTAATCTCATAATTTTTCGATTTAAAGGGAATATTTGTTGAAATTCCTAAGGTTGGAAAATGGTTTATTTTGGGTTTTAATTATTTAAAATAATTAAATTATGTTTTTGATATCAAAATTTTTATATGTTGAAGGATATAAAATGTAAGTCCCGGAAATTTCAATTTCGAATAGTTACGAAAAGAAGAAAGAGATAGAAGAAGAAACAGAATAAAACACAGATTCTCACATTCGTAGCGGATAAAATATAATATCAAATAATAACAGTTTACAAAAGAATACTGTGTCTGTCACTTTTTAATACATCACAGTTACACACATAAACAAACACTGGACATATACAAATCAACATGTCTCAGATAAACAGAAATATATCACAACGGAAACACTCTATACGTTCCTGTCATCCAGCTCGCCTCCTGAGCTTTACAACGTCCTTACCTGAAAATCTGTAATACTTAATTTGACCCGAGCATTACATCAAAGTAACACCCGGGTCAAGCTGGAAACTATCATGAGTAAACCCATCTAATCATGGAATACAATGGCATAAAACTTATATGAACCCGAGGTAACTTGCATCAATTTACAACTTCACAAGTTGTTATAGACATCACTTATTTCACACATCAATTTCTAAGTACCAAAAACTAAGATAAAATCGTCCAATTCACTTAAATCATTCCATTTCAGCCTATTGATTTCACAAATCAATTTATAAAAAAAATCGAAGTGGAGTCGGGTATTAACTAATACCCGACTCCGGTCCCTTCGAATCCATTTTCATCTTAACCCAAGTTATTCAAGTGAGTAAATTCAAATACTGGATATACATAGTAATAACATAGATAAACATCACACATTTATCATTGATAAAACCAATATCATATCAACAGAATATGACAGCATATCATCCAATAGATATCATTCAATTCAGACATTCAACAAACAATCATCCATAAGCAAGCATTATCAATTCATATCATAATTAATCATCTAATCCTGCTTAATCAACCATTAATTAATTACAATCATTTAATTAATTCATGACTCCTTAGTTACCTTATCAATCAATCAATTAATCTCTAATCACAGATTAATTATCCTTTAATTATCAATTAATAAACCTAAATTATTAATTAATCTCCTTTAATACAAAGTAATAAATCCTTAATTACTTTATAATCAATTAATTAACCTCTAATTAACTGATTAATTAACCATCAACTATTGATTAACAACCTTAATTATTAATCAATATCTCTTAATACAAATTAATAAATCCATAATTATTCTTATAATTAATTAATTAATCATTAATTAACTAATTAATTATCTCTTAAATTATAAATTAATAAACCTAAGTGTTGATTATTAATTAACAACTTAATTAAAGATTAATTACTCCTCAATTACCCGTTAATTAACCATTTGATTTATCCTTAATTAACAGTTAACTCATCCTTAATTAATAGTTAATCAATCCTTAATTACCATTTGAGTAATCCTTAATCACCATTGATTAATCAATTAATTACCATTTAACAACTTCTTAATTAATCTTTAATCATTTATTAATCAAGTAAATTAATTGCCCTTTATTAATTTCTTAATTAATCCTTAAGCCTCCAAAGTCTTAGTTAACCTTAAACAGACCATTTATATTTAATTTCTTAATTGCCACAATCATATTTAAAAACATTTATCTTTATAAATTACTTTAATTATCCTTTAGATCCTTACTAAATAAATTTGGAAATAATTTATCTCCAATCTATTAACTTAAACTTTTATGTTAAATTAAGGATTAACCACATCGTCTCTTTTAAATCATTTACTTAATTACTATATCAAGTTTATTTTAAATAAACTTTCAAACGAAGGTTATACAGATTATAAAACATTCTTTTAATTAATAAATTTTAACATAAATTATCTTAAACCCTTTTATTACTTTTAAACCCAATCCAACATCTAATATTGCAAGAAAAATAGGTTGAGAAGTGGGTTTTAAATTTGTTTAAATTCAAAATTTTAAATCTGTATTCCGATTGCTTAAAACTGGATAACATTACAAAGACCCAAGCAAAAAGAAAACACAAAATCTCGAGTTCAAACACAAGCAACCCGCTACCCTATTCCTTCGAGTCCATCCCTACTTACATCGAGTTCGAACCTGTGGCAACATCTTCTCTCCCAATTCCATCTTCACCTGACACGTTTTGCGCCAGTGCACGTACATAGGTGGCCGCCGACGACCTGACTTCATCCCCTACCATCGAGAAGTCACTGACTAACCCCATCTTCGTTCCCGACCATCCAACTCGATCACCAAGCTCGAAATCAAAATCAAGTAGTCCAGTTGAAAACTGGAACCAGACACCCAACCTGAAAACGCGTCGAACGATCAACGACGATCACCGGAGCGCTAGAAACTCTAGCCACATCTCCATGAAACATCCACATAGCTTCCATCCAAATCCCAAGCAGCTCGATGCATTAGAAACAACACAGCATCCAATATTACAAGGCAGACCAAAATTAGGGTTAGAACAGAAAACATCACTCCACCGTCGCGACTTTCCAAAATCACCACATCCACCATTTTTGCCGAACACACCATAACTTCCTCCATCACCAGTAGAAACCCCGAGACTTCTCACCCTCTCGATGGCCAAAGGTAGCCTCAACATCAGTTTCTAGACAAACCCAAATTGCATACTCAATGCAATATTAAAAATTTAGATTTTAGTTTTAAAAATCATAGTTTTCTAAATTGATTCGAGTTATAATCTTGAAACATCAAATTAAGATGTTAGAATCTCAACTTATTTTGAATTTTTGTCTCAATTCCAAATTCCCAAAGAAATTTTGTTATTATTAAATTTAAAACTATTTTTGTGGTTTGAATCTTGATAAAACTAACATCTTTTGTTAGAAATTTTTGTCTAATATCAATCAGGGAATTGGGAAATGATTTTTTTTGAACAAAATCTAATGCTTGTAACCTAGAACAATCTCATATGTCTGATTTTCAGACATGCATAGCATCTTTATACATATAAACATGTTTCAAAATCATAAAACCATCGTGCAAACTTATTTTCAAGCATACATCACTAGTTAACTTCAGCCATATGTCACATGCAACAAATTTAGAGATGTTTCATGCTCATAGTTTAAAGGACAGAGTCTATACTAAAAAACAGAGATTATAAAATCAATAGTAATACACCAGGCTTACATATATGCAAATATGCAAAGCAATCATCACACAATAATTCACATAAAACTTAAGTTTTTAATTATAAAGCTTACTCACCTTTAATCAAAATAGAGAGATAGCACTGCCATATTTTTTTCTTGGAACAGTATTAGATATGTACTTTGAATGTTGAGTTTGCTTTAGAGTTGAAATTATTTGCCGAACTTTGGAACTCCTGTTAGTTGATTTTGCTTGCTGTAGATCCAGAGATCCTAGCAGTAGTGGTTACTTCAAGTTTCCTTTTGATTTGAATTTGTTGAGTTGATCAGAGATCTTTGCAGATTGATTTACCGTTTGCTGTTGAATTTCCTGGTGTTGAATTTACTTGTTGTTTGAGAAGATTACTTTGATTTTGAACATTTTTTTATTAGATCTGGTTTTCAGTTTTAGAAGAGAAGAAGAAAATGTTTGTGAACATAAAAGATTTTTGCTAAGTTTTTACTTAATACATTTATTAATAAATGTTTTTCAAAAATAAACTTAAGATAATGCCACTTGTTGCTTTAAGTTGTAGATTATTTTACAAGTGCATTTGCATGATCTAATGTACTTACACATTGTTACATTTCAAATATTATAATAATTACTCATTTTTATAAATGTTTTCAAATTGATTATTTAAATTATCATGTTATAATGTTTATTTCAAATGGGCTTTAATGTTTCCATATACAAATTATCTTTATTATTTGTAAACTATGCTTAGTTCATTGATATATTTTTAAAATATATCTTCCAAAACTAAAATTTAAAGAAAGAAAAATTTAAAAAGAAGAAGATATTGAATTAAATTTATTTTAAAGTCTGATACTAAAAACATTCTACTAAAATATATATACTAAATTTATTTCAAAAGCCAATTTTTTAAGCAAACAAATTAAACAATTATTATATATATATATATATATATTATTTTAAGCTATTATATTTTTTTTAAATAACAATAAATATTTACACGGATATTTATAATTAAAATTTTATTACATTTCCAAATTCATTTACACATCCAAATATCTTTATTATCAGAATTTTATCTGTTCACTTGATTAAAACAGTTAATTACCCATTAACCAGATGTCCAAAAATCTGGGTTATAACATAAAATATAGGATTTATTATGATTTTTAAGGGATTTTCCCCAAGTGTTTATGAATTATTTGAGCTAGAAAAGCCTAATTTCTATAATAAAATGTTAATAAATATAAATTTGGCAAGTGATTTAGGAATTGATAAACTAGCTCTATTGCAGATTTCTAGTAAAGGTTTTGATAAGGAAACTTGTCATCCAATTAGATTTTGACAAAAATAAGGAGTTGGTGGAAAGGTTTTTCTTTTAAAAGCAAATTTTTAGTTTTAATGTTAATTATAGTTATGCCATGTTGATAGTCAGGATGCCGCTCTTCATCACTCCGCCTCTATGCAGTTCGACGTCGATCAAGAGTAATGCATAAGGTATCAACTTCAGTTGCTATGGAATGCATTGGCTTTGTCGGAGTGGGAAGTCAAACATAGGGGTCGACATCATGAACTTCAAAGTGAATGATGTTGAGATTTGGTTTTGATTCATGACACAAAACTATCACTATGACATATAGATTTGACGACTGCTACGACAAAAAGAGAATATATACTACAAGGAGACAAGACTTCAAAATCGGTGCATCAAAAATATTATTTTATTTTTGAGTCTTAGGTCAATTTTGTTAAAATCGTTCCTCATTAACGTATATATTAGCTTATATATTCAATCATCTTTTTTCAAATAATTTATACATATATAAGCATATAAAATATATATTATATTATAAAAGTGTTTGAAGTTATATATATTATTATACCTATATAAACTATGCAAATTACACAGATTTTACCAGGTCAGTCGACTGATCCAGAAATTTCTATGCAACATGCACAGGTGCACAGATATACAAATATATATTTAAAAGTTCATTTGAATATTCAGTCGACTGACCTAGAGGTTCAGTCGATTGAATTTCTACAACAGCTACTTTTTGAAAAGACACGACTAATTTTAAAGAGTTACGAACTTTTACGACAAGATTTGGGCGCAACACTTCAACTGAAACTCTTCATCAACAGTTGCTGCTTTCTAACCTCTATAAATACATACTCTAACTTGACTTCAAATCACCGAATTTTCTTATCTTTCTAATCTAACTCTCTTGAATCTATTTGCTATAATACTTTCAATTATTCTGCATTAAAGCAATATTATACCTTTCTATTCTTCATAAACTTCAAATATATATATTTATACTCAAGAAGAAGATTATAGGAAGGGTGCACAACAAGTGACAAATTCGTGTTATTAGAACACACAAAGTCAAAACAGTCTTTTGTATTTGTTGAAGTCCTGTTCTGCTGCTCAGGCATGTGAAGTCCTCTTCGGCTGCTGAGGCGAAATCATGTTCTGCTGCTCAGGTCCCTGTTCGGCTGCTCATGGGTTATATAGACATGTTCCTTCGACTTAAGCGAGGGTTGTTGTTTTAGTGAAATTCCAAAGCGAGTCTGGGACTGGAGGTAGGACGGTGCTCCGAACCATTATAAAATCTCTGATGTCATTTTATTATGCTGCTTTTATATTTCGCACTATTTACTATATTACTATCATCATTATACTCTGTATTATCATATATCCATATTACACGATCCATAGCACACTTTCATTTGTATCAGAGCAAGGTCATCATATAACCGTAACACAGTTATCTGGTAATCTAATAATATGGAAACTAACACTAGCACTAACATTAACACTAGCTTCATTGAAGGACATTCCACTGCACGTCCACCGCTATTTAATGGCATGAATTATAACTATTGGGCTACACGAATGAGAATATATATGCAAGCAACTGGTTTTGATTCATGGAATATAACTCAGACAAAATATATTATTCCTACTGAAGAGTATTCTACTTGGTCAAATACACAGAAACTAGATGCCACAGCTAATGCAAAAGGCATAAATATGTTGTTTTATGCCTTAGATAAAAATGAGTTTAACTGTGTTAGCATGTGCAATACTGCATATGAAATATGGCGTACACTCAAAGTTACACATAAAGGAACTAACAAGATCAAACAAAGCAAAATATCCATGCTTAAAAGTCAGTTTCAAAACTTTAGGATGAAAGAAAATGAATCTGTAAATGATATGTATTCAGGATTTTAGGATATCTACCATTCATTAGTAGGACTAGGAGAAAAATATTCAGACTTTGATATTGTATCCAAAATCCTTAATTCTTTAACAAAGGATGGGAAAGAAAAGTTCTCGCTATTGAAGAAGCGAACAATATTTCCAAAATAACTCCGGAAGAGTTAATAGGAAATCTAATGTCCTATGAAGTAAATTTGCAGGCTAAACGAGTTCAAGCTCAAGATAAAAAGAATATAGCATTTCATGCAAAACAAGAAGAACTAGATTCAGAAAAAGACGACTTAGTCTTTATTGCCAAAAATTTCAAGAAATTCTTGAAATATAGAAAAGGAAATGGAAATAATGGCAAGAGTAGCTCAAATAGCAATAAACCACCGTCTTCATCAGTTATGGAGTGCATTAACTGTCACAAAAAGGGGCATATACAAAAGGGCTGTCCAGATCAAAAAAAAGAATATTAAATAAAAGGAAGGATAAATTCATAAAAAACGCCATTTCAGTTACATGGGATGATTCAGATTCTTCCTCTTCTTCTGAAAGTGAGGGTGACAGCGATAATGAACAAGCCAACGTGTGCTTTATGGCCAAAGATACTGAGCTTAGTGATTTAACTTTTGATGATATGATAGAGACAAATTCTGAATTATTAGATACTTTAAAACGTATAAAAAGAAAATATAAAGAGGCTGCAGAAAATCAGAACAAGGCAAAATTCGAAAGAGATATGCTTAAAAACAAGAAGAAAATATTAGAAGAAGAACTTGAGAAAACTCAAGAGTCTCTTTCAATGTTAATTCTCAACTTATATTATTGAGTCAAGAAATTGAAACTCAAAAAGAAAAAATGATGGTCTTGTTTCTTAAAATCATGTTTTAAAAACTAATATTAAATGGTAGAATTAGAAAATTCAAATCTAAAGACCAAACTAGAAGGAATCACTAAAAAAGTTTCAAATTTTAATAAAGTAAGAGAAAATTAATCAAGAATTATTGAGAATTCATAACCTGTTAACAATAAAAACGGTTTAGGCTATAAGAAGAAAGTCAAGAATTCACAATCTAATAATTTAAACAAAGTCAAGTATGATAAAACACCCACATCTTCAAAAAGACTAGTTTCTAAAACTATAAATATATGGGTACCTAAAACTAATAACAAGTTAATAAGAAAAAGGTATATTAGTTCATTCATAGAAGATGTTCATAATAACAAAAATTATATTCATAAAAGGGATACTAAACCCACTTGGGTTTGGTTTCCTAAGACCTAACTCTTAGGACCTTATTAAAAAGGTAGGTAGCAACGTTATCTCATATTTTTTGCAGGTCCCACTCAAAAAAGAGGAAAATGGATATTCGACAGCGGTTGTTCAAAACACATGACAGGAGACAAAGATATGCTGATAAATATTACATACTCAGATGGAGGTTCTGTCACTTTTGGAGATAATTCCAAGGGCCATATCATCAGCGAAGACGATGTGAGCAATTACGGTACATCTATTTTACCTCTTATTACAAACGTTTTATTAGTTAAGAATATAAAACATAATCTATTAAGTATAAGTCAATTATGCGATAAAGGTTTTAAAATATCCTTCTCTGAAAATAAATATAATATCTTTGATCAAAATCAAAATCTTATTTTCGAAGAAAATCGAGATAAAAAAATATACGTTTTGAATATGAAAGTTAAACATAACTCTGACATGTGTTTAATAGCCAAAGAAAATGATTCCTGGATATGGCACAAACGATTCTGTCATAACAATTTCAAAAATAGAAATAAAATTTCTAAATATAATCTCATAAAAGAATTACCAAAGATAAATTTTAAAGTTAATAATTCATGTGACTTGTGTCAATTTGGTAAATTACTAAATCCTCGTTTAAATCTAAGAATCATTTCAACATTACAACTACTTGAATTATTCCATATGGATTTATTTGGACCTATTCAAATTCAATCCATAAATCACAATAAATATGTATTTGTAATGGTTGACGATTTTTCTAGATATACATGGACTATTTTTATGGAAAATAAAAGTGATACTTTTGAAAATTTCAAAACATTTGTTAAACGAATTCAAAATTTAAAAGGCACTAGAATTAAAAATATTAGAAGCGATCAAGGAGGTGAATTTGAACGAATAGTTTGATAATTATTGTAAAGAAAGGAATATTTCACAATTTTTCGTTTCCTAGAATTCCACAATAAAATGGAGTTGTAGAACGAAAGAATCGAACTCTACAAGAATGTGCAAGAACTTTACTAAATGAATGCACATTACTAAAACATTTTTGGACGGAAGCTATTGCAACTGCCTGTTATGTATTGAATTGTGTTTCTATTAGACCTCTCACCAAGAATACACCTTACAAACTTTTTAAGGGTAGAAAACCAAACATATCTTATTTAAAAATATATTGGATCAAAATGTTTTATATTAGATGCCAAAGATCAGCTTGGCAAATTCGATTCAAAATGCGACGAAGATATATTTCCCTGATACTCGAATCGAAGCAAAACTTATTGAATTTTTAATAAACGAACTAATCCTATCGAAGAGTCACTTCACATACCTTTTGATGAAAACTCTAAACTTATTCCAAAAACAAACAACGACGATGATTTACTTAATAATAAACCGAATATAATAATAAACAACTCAAGAGATGATGAAGATATTGTTTATAGTTCTAGACAAGATGAAAACATTGTTAATAATTTAGAAAATAGAAATATTACTAATATAATAAGATCTCCTCGAAGAATCTTACGAAATCATACTACAGAAAATATAAGGGGAGAAATAAATTCAAATGTTCGAACTGGGAATCAACTAAATCTAATGGGTAATGTAGCTTTTCTCTCTACTATAGAACCTAAAAATACTAAGGAAGCATCATCCGATGAAAATTAGATTATTTCTATGCAAGAAGAACTAAATCAGTTTGAACGAAATGAATTTTAGAAACTAGTACCCAGACCAACCGATCAGACTGTTATAGAACTAAATGGGTTTATAAAAATAAAGCAGACGAGTTAGGAAATATAACTAGAAACAAAGCGAGGCTAGTAGCACAAGGATATAACCAGGAAGAAGGAATAGACTACGAAGACACGCTTTCTCCAGTCGCTAGATTAGAAGCAATACGAATCTTATTGGCATACTCATGTTTTAATAACTTTAAACTTTATCAAATGGATGTTAAAAGTGCAATTTTAAATGGCTATATTAAAGAAAATGTTTATGTTGAACAACCTCCTTTATTTATTCATGAAAAATACCCAGATCATGTCTATAAACTTAAGAAAGCTTTATATGGTTTAAAACATTCACCACGTGCTTGGTATGAATGCCTTAAAAGCTATTTAATTAACTCAGGATTCGAAATAGGAAAAGTAGATCAAACTTTATTTATAAAACATTCTAAAAATGATATTTTGATAGTTCAAATATATGCAGACGATATTATAATTGGTTCAACTAATAATAAATTATGTACAGAATTTTTTGAAATAATGACTAGAGAATTTGAAATGCCCCAAATGGGAGAATTATCATATTTTCTAGGATTTCAAATAAAACAAGTTTCAAATGGAATACTTATAAATCAAGAAAAATACTGTAATAATCTTATCAAGCGTTTCGGAATGGAAAACAGTTCTGCCAAACCAACACCTATGAACATAACAGCACATCTTGATAAAGATGAAAATGGCAAGAATATAGACGAAAAACTATATCGTAGTATGATTGGATCGCTACTTTATTTAACAGCGAGTAGACCAGATATTATGATGAGTGTGTGTCTATGTGCACGATTTCAAGCTGACCTAAAAGAAGCACATTTGCGAGCTGTAAAACGAATACTACGTTATCTTCATAATACTACAAATTCAGACTTTTCTATCTAAAAGTGCGCTCGTTCGAGTTGGTATCATACAACGATGCTGATTTCGGAGGATCATGAACAGATAGAAAAAGTACAAGCGATACGTGTCACTTCATTGGTAAAAATTAATATCATGGTTTAGCAAGAAACAAAGCCGTGTCTCACTATCAACTTGTGAAGCGGAATATATTTCTGCGGGACTAGCTTGCGCACAAGTAATTTAGATGCAGCAGACACTTAAAGATTTCATAGTCAATCTATCAAAATCAACAATTTACTGCTATAATTCTAGTGCAATAAATCTATCCAAAAATCCAGTAAACCACTCAAGAACTAAACACATAGATATTAGACATCACTTTCTACGCGATAATATAGAAAAAGAAGTGATAAATTTAGACTACGTTCCATCAAAAAATCAATTAGCTGATATTTTACTAAACCATCGTTAGAAAATACTTTTATAAAATTACGTCGTGAACTCGGTATAATGTCAATTAAAGATATATAAATAATAAAATACGAAATTTTGACTAAAAATTCAAAAAAAAAAATTTTTTACAAAAATTCATATTTTTGACCATGTTGAGACTCAAACCTATGACCTATTGTAAATAGCCCAGATGTCTTAACCACCTAAGCTATTGATTATTTCTATTACAGTCTTGGTCGGGTATTCTATTATATGGTGACATCTATACACTAAATTATGTATAACCCTTATCTTTATAAATATACTTTACTGCTTTTATGCATATTACATTTACTTAAGATAAATCAAATAACATAAAATCAACGAAATAGCACATTTTTCCTAACTAATAACCCTTTTATATAGCTAAATTAAAGATAAGCCATTCACTTTAACCTTCTTTTTCTCAACATTAGGCTATAAATAGATATGCCTATTCTATTTTATTCATAAAATCAAACTGAAATACAAACTAATTTTCAAGATGTCAACTTCTTCATCAACCGACTCCATTGAAATTCTAGCCTCTACCGATTCATCAAAAACACTCATCCATCATACTACACAATCTTCTACCTATCATGATCATACCGGATATGCTTCGGAGAAAAAGAAAGGGAAGAAGTTGGTTGACGTATCTCCAAACAGTACACAAAAAATAGATGATTTGCATCACTATCAATAAAAATCATTGATGCTTCAACGTGAAATATACTACGAGCCAAAAATCAACTCGGGATATCTAGGAATTATCGAGCACATTGCTATGGAGTTTTGCGGTGCTTCAACACATCCAATAGACGAACACGCAGTTTCGCCTATTCGACGACGTTCTACTTCATCCCCGCCGCGACCACCGGTCTCACCAAATTCATGGGATCGAAATAAAGCATCGAATGTTCATCGCAGACAACTATAGGGCTACAAAACTCCAAACCCTTCAAAATAAAAGTATTTTCTATTATTTGTTGATTTTTTTTTCCGAATAAATCTACTAAAGTATGTACGATTTGTTTTTGGAATAATTCGTTTCTTTTTTTTCATATTATCAACACTTATACTAGTTACAATATTCAAAAATAAACTTATAATGTTCATAGGTATGAAAATTTGTAAAAAATTACTTAAGAAAAGTTGACTGAAGAAATTCACCCAGGTCATTCGACTGAACCAGGGGGCCAGTCAACTGACACCGAAGTAATTTTTTTAAAAACGATGGTCAGTCGACTGCCACAGTGGCTCAATCGACTAGACCAGAAGGCAAAATATATATAACCCAAATTCAGTCGATTGAATCAGGCATTTAGTTGACTGAACCAGAAGGATCAAAATTTTTGAATTTTAGATTTAGTCGACTGAACCACTGATTCAGTCGACTGATTCGTGAATCTGAGCAACATTACTGCTTCTATCCACTCACTTTTCACCTTTTAACCATTACCTTTCCCTTATCTCTCTTCACTCATTTCAAATTTTTAACTTCTCCAAAACCCTAGCTCTTCAAAAAATCAATTTTTTAACCTCCAAACAGTCAATTCAATGGCTCCTAAGAGAAAAGGACAAGCATCTTCATTCTCTCAACCTCCTTCAAATGAGCAAATCCAATAATGGTTATTCGAGGATACCACAATAGAAGATGGAGGAGAATGCTAGATTCTCGCATCTCTGAAGGTTTATTTATAAAGTTTGCTGATTTTTCTCCATACCATATACAAGAATTGGCTCGCAGGAGCAATTTGGAATCTTTATTCAATATTGACGACAAGAAGCACAAAATTAATCAAATTATGGTCAAACTATTTTATCCTAATCTTAACTTGGGTCACCAAACCGTTCAAAGCCAAAAAGATTGTGTATGGAGTCTAGTTTGTGAAAAACCCGTCCTTTTCTCCTTAGATCGAATGGCTCACATTTTAAGATCTGAAAATGATGGTATAGAATTGAGCAATGTTGAATGTGATATGGTCGTTCATGACCATATAAGTCATTTATCCTTAGAAGACGACATGCACCAACTCAAGTCCATGTACTTAAAACCAAAAGCAAGAATTATACACCGTGCGTTAATGAAAACCTTAACTCCCCGAATCGGGAGTTATGAACTTGTTTATGATCATAACTTTAAAGCCTTGTACATTATCTTTGAAAATTTTAAAGTCAATTGGCTACGATTAATTCTTGATGAATTCTTAAGCTTCAACAATGGTCGAATGAATGTCATCTACTATGGTGAGTATATTATGCGACTGCTAAAGGCATGTGAGATTCCGAAACCGAACTCGTCGGTTTCTACCTTGGGTATTTAAACTCTCGTACTATAACTTTAATGAAGCTACCGGTTGCTCGACCACCTCCTATCATTACTTTCAAAGAATGGATTCAACGACAATTATCTCAAGATCAACCACAACAACATGGCGAAGCATCTCATGATCCATCTCGCCAAAGATCAACTAGTCGTCAACAAGATGAAATTTTGATTCCTAGTCCAAGCCTTCCTTTACATGAGATGATTTCTATGATATGCCACAACCAACAAATTCTTCAATCTCATATCACTAAAGTTGACAAAAAGCTAGATATGTCTCAGAGACCAATGGGATTGGATCCTGGTTTACGGTTGTATTAATAGTCGTGTGAACATTACCCGACTGGACTGTTTGATATTTATTATTAGATTGAACTGAATTGTTTTTATTATTCCCATCATTTTGAGAATTGATAAATATAGAGTTTTTTTCATACTATCTTGATTTTCTATGACAATAATAGTATCACCAATATTATCTATGTTTTACCTAATGTTATCTATGTTCATTTCATTGTTTTCATTTGACTGTACTCGAGGAGGATTTTTAGGCATCCATACTTTACCAAATTGGCAGTGAGACTCATCGTGTCCAAAACTGGAGCACCTAGAGCAAATTGTAGGTTTCCATTCGTATACCACTTCTTGCCAAATAATTTCATCTTTTTCCAATAGAATAGGAATCTTACTCGGAAAATCAAAAGAGTTCTTGATTTCTATTAAAACTCTAGCATAAGCAATTTTAATTATACCTTCAGTAAATTTGTCCAGTTTGATGGGAGATCCAAGAACCGAGGCAATACGGCTAATTCCTTCTTTCATCTAATAGTCCAGCGGTAGGTTGGGGAAATGAACCAATATCAGAATAGAGTTAAGTAATTCTTTATTAAGTTGCATCCAAGAGACCATCTCTTCATCATCGTCAACTTTTTATTGTAGTAGTAGGGACCACCTTCTAGGATTCTATCATAACCTTTCGTTATTAAATTTTATAATATAAAATCCGTTTACCTTAGTATATTTAGAATAATCATCTTCAGGCTTCCAAATTCTGACTGTATAATCCTTACAGTAAGGATATTATGGTTTGGGACCATCAATGTAAATCACAAAGCATTATCCTATTTTATTTTAGCGTTTTGAACAACTTCAGCAGACATTTTAGCACAATTCATCGAATTGAAATTGCAAGGTTGATAAAATTTAAGCGGAACAGAAACCAGAATGTTATTACTCTTAACGACTTCATTCCACGCCCGACGAGATGAAGTGGAAAAATTCCATTTGGTGCTAGTTGATCTATTCTCAACTTGGGATAAGCAGTTAAGATTCTCGTGAGTATGAGCTAGATTTTGGTGAACATGTTAAGTAGGCGCAGATCTCGAATTTTTTGTTTAAGAGATGTTGGAAACAGTATTGGAAATATGTGGCAATTGAGATTGATTAGAATGTCGCCTGCACCTTTTTGATCTTACTAAGATGAAGCCATCATTTGGATTGACCGACGAGGCAGTCTTAGGTAGCGAAGAAAAGCCTGGAGGCGGGTCTGAAGAATTAGGCATCGATTCTGGGGAGGGAGGCGAGTCATGACTGGAGGGTATTGGAGAGGACATAAGGTGGGAAACATATCACATAGGAGGCAAATAGGAGATCGCAGAAATTAGGGAGAAAACTGGAGGCGAACGAAAAAAGAAGGACGAGGCAAACGAAAAAAATAAAGGGCCAGGCTGAAATTAGGGTTTCCAGCATTAACATCAAACTTTATTAGGTATTTTATATTTTAATTAAAAGATTTACTTTATGGTGATATTAACTTCAATACAAACAAAAGCTTTATCGGAAAAAGAAAAAAGATATATATATTTAGTTAACATCATTAGTATTGGTTGATGTTGTACGGTAGCTTCCAACAGTTGATCTAGTTAGGTTGTGTTGTAAGCATTAGTTATATTTATTAGGGGTAAACGCACGTACAATCTGATAGGAAATGTTCTTGTTTATTGGTTTTTTTGCTTTCAAAGTGGACCTCAATGTTATGGGAAAAACAATAGGATAAGGAAATTTCAGAAATGATACAACAACTAGTACAAAAGAGAATAAAACAGTAGAAACTAGTAGTTAACAAATAAATTAAAATAAATAATTTAAATACCACTAAAATGGAAATGGAATAGGATTGATAAGTTTCAGCAAGCAGTGGACAGGGGAGGAATGTTGAGTAGCCACGAGTCAATGTCATATACCTCAAAGGTTGGAATTTATAATCAAACTTGGTTATTAGTTGCCATTATAAATAAAAGAAGAGTTTTTGAAACTTAAAATTTATCACGTAAATTAAGAGAAGTCCACTACGTACATTGAATTGTTGACTAAACTTCGATTCCTTGTGTTATGGAAATTTTGTTTTGAAAAACCTATACATAAGCATATCATGAAAAATAAAATATTTTTGCAAATTGTTTTGAAGGATTTTTAGGAATATTTTAGAAAGTAATATAAAAATACTTTTGAATTAAAAAGGAATTTTCAGAATTTGAAAGTGCCATATGCTTCACGTTGGGGAATAGTTGATAGGTTGGTTGGTAAAAATTTTACCTGCTGCAGAAATGACAGTAAAATAAAATATGATTAGAAATATGAGAGAAAGTTGTTATAGCTAGGAAATCACTTTCTCCATATCTTTTAAAAAGTTGAATTTTAAAATAACCTCTGCTTTAAAAACTAAAATGAAATTGACTTATGCAAACTATATCTAGAAAAGTTGGAAAAGGAATGGGGGAGAAAGAGAAGATTCCAAGATACATGGGAAAGGGATACATAAGAAAAGGATGGAAATATAGAATTTCCTATCTAGGCACTTTCTAGCATAAGAAAATATTTTTAAAAAACAGGATTTTCCTAAAACTTAGATGTTAGAAATGGTGTAATATGTTTTTGGATGGTAAGGATTGGATGAAATTGGTTAGACTACACTTTAATTCATAGAAATGTTGGAAATTTGGGTGAAAAACAAGTTCTTGGTTTCAAAAGTTGCATACATGTAGAACTGCTAGTATATTTAGGATATTTGCACCATGTTTTCAAAATTTTGTTTAAATGCAGGTCATTCATATAGGAGGCGCCAATTTAGAATTGCTCGGTGTGCATATCATATATGTGTTATACACCATGCACCGTATGTGAACAGTTGCAAAATTTATTGCACACTAATTGATTGTTAATACAAAGTGGATGTGCAATTGGTTTACATGATCGAATCCTTGTGAAATTTTAAGGATGAAATTCTTTTATAGGGGAGAATGTAACAGTCCGTATTTTTTCTCTGTGTTTTTGCGTTAATTAATTATAACAAATCAATTAATAAATAGTAAACAATGAAAAAAGGAATTTTTGCGAATATCAGAATTTGGTTATGAAACTTACACCACTATGTTTGTAATGATTTTTTGATCAATTTTCATATATAATATTTTTCAATCGGAATCGGAGTTCAAATGGAAAAGTTATTAATATTTGAAGTTTTAGCATCGAAAATAATTAAATACATAAATTTGATAAAAAATATCAATTAAGGCTAATCAAATGTTAATAAATGTTAACATTTAAACTAAAATCACAGAGAATATAAAATAGAGGAAAGAATTGAACGAGATCAATTAACGAAGGAAATAAATGAACAAAGTAATTGAATAAAGGAAATAAAAATAAACAAAGATCACACTTTTTAAAATTTACGTTCAAAAGCATAACCATGTTGACCCAAAAAGTGCCTAGATCAATCGTTACCGCTGGACCTGTATATTTCTGGTGGGGATAGTGAATTGTTTTTAAACATTCCAAATTTAATTGGTTTGGTTGGACGGTTAGCGTTGATTTTAACCTTTGTAAATTAAGACCTAGGGATTCATTTCCAACTCATAATTTTCAGATGAAATGCTTTGTCATTTTATTTTCTTCTCCAGAATTCTAAATACACATAAATAATTTTATATTGCATGGATACACTTTAGAGATGAAATAAGAGGGGACAAAAAACAGAAAATGGGTTCAAACCAAGGCACTACATCGAATGTAAACTCTAGACCTGATCTTAATTAGTCAAATTAAATCTAAATCTCTTTTTTCTAATCCAAATTTTAATAAATCTGTATAAATGTTATTTGTAGATTCAAATAGGGAGACCAAAATGGAGAATGCAGATAATACGGTTTAGATTTGTATTAGATCTAAAGATTTGGAAGCGATAATAGAAGATGAATGAGAATATTACATGTTTATATGTAATATTAGATTATATCGTTACAGATCCATTCATATATGCCTAAGAATAGAAATTAAACTGTAGATGAATTCTTGAATATGAAAAGTTGAAGATGTTAAACTTGCTTATGAAATTTATATTGATAATTTCAAAAGCATTATAATTAGATTTAGTTCTGTAGTTGCGTAATGATTAGATTTAATTCAATAATTGCGTAATTATTAGATTTAATTCTGTAAAATGCATGATGATTAGAATTGGTATTTTAACGGCAAATGAACTGAATGAAATCTTAATAAATGTATAATGATTAGGAACTTATTTTTATTTGACAATATGAATAAAATTGAAATAATTAATTGTTTAAATCTTTTAGGGCTTTTGTGATATTTCAATGCATTGGAACTTGAAATGGTGCAAGTAGATCTATACTATAATATTATTATTGAGTTACATTTCAAGAGCGCACAAGCTTCCTTCATATTTTGGAAAATAAACAGTCACGTTTTAAATTTCTTTCTATTCCAAACTTTGAAATGTGATAGCTTTTTCTACATTAATTGGATTTAAGAATCAATTTCACTATTAAATCTCAAATTTAATATGCTTTCCAATGATATCCATTGTTGGTAGCTAAAAATAAATTTTTTAAAATCATAATTTTTTAGATTATTCATATTATTAAAGTTATTAAATCTGTTTGACTTTATTTCTTTTAACTAATCTATGTCGTTGATTGTTTTGAAAATTTCCAGCCACTGATTCTACTTTCACAAATTGCAGTCAGGTCTGGTGAAATCCAACATTACCAAAATACAGCAACAATGTTAGATGAAATTAGAAATGGAACCAGAAAGCTCAATTATATGCTTCTTATTATATTGAATTTGCTTTGACTGTAAAAGAAATACAATGATATTCTTCACATTAAAATAAATATTGTTGAATAATGGTTGTTAGTTCCAACACTTCAGACATAAAATATGTATGCTTTAGATTTTGCATATTTTTCACAAGAATCGTTCAAAACAGAAATAAATCTATTTATCCTCTAATCTTATCATTCTACAATAATATGATGCTGCATAATATATTCCTAAACATAGTCAGTTATGAGATCATCATCAACATTTGCGTTCTCATGAATCATGTCAACGTTGCTGTTGGCATTTTTTGATCAATGGTCAAGTGTAAGCCAAATGTTGTTACATGCACTGCTCTTACAAATAGTTAATACCGAAGCAACAAATGGAATCAACGACATCAAGTATTAAAAAAATGATTGATAAAAGTATCTCACCAAATGAAGTTACATATAATACAGCTGATGCATGGAGCAATAGCTGATGCACACAATAAATTATATGTATATTCTTTGAAAATTTTATCTTTGAAATCATTTTTGCTCGATATTTTGTAATTGTTTATCAAGCACCAGTACTATATGCATTACTGTTTTCAAAGATTTATACACAAGTTTTAGATAAAATGCAAACTTATTTGAAAATTGATAAAAAAGATCAGTATTTTTTAATCAATGAACCATATAAATGATTTAAACATGTTATGATGATAAGAGGTTGAGTGCGGTCCGTATGCAAAGCACGGGTTCGCACTAGTTTCCATATATTCTCAAGTTTAAAACAATGAAAAGTGTGATGTTCGAAATAATAAGGAATGTAAAAATTAAAATAAAACGAAGCTGTAAAAAACAAGGGAAAATTTCGTGTTTTATATCTATTTCAAGAGAAATTCATGAGGCGATTCCTTGTAATTACAAACACTGCATAAATATCTCATCTTTAGATAAAACTAGTGCAGACTCATGCTTTGCACATAGATTACGGGTATTTTTTGTAATCATCATCCGTTCTTTGTTTGTTTTATATTTGAATATTATTTAGATAAAGTTAACTTGTGATGATGTTAAAACCAACGCATAATATGCATATAGCACTTGTATATAAACATTAGAAAAATCGATATGATAATGAAAAAAAATACTAATTGGGCAGTAAGAAAGAAAGAAAATATATTGGCCTATTACTAATTTTTGGGTTGATATAGACACTATAGTTATGTCCGTGAAATACAATATGGCATGTATTTGTCCATATTTTCTTAGGCTAAATATGTATTATCTATGTGTGTTAGAGGATGCGTCCTTCCAAAGAACTAATTCTAATTCCTTTTTATCTAAGTAGCATGTTATACCATAGTTTCGTCTTGTCTATATGATATAGGATGCCTAAATATAATTATTCAAATCTTCTATGAGTAGTATGGAGTAATTATTATGCCAATTGACATGTTACCTTCAAGAGTGGCCTTATCAAAAATAAAGTCCAAGTAGTAGAATTCTCATTCTTTTATTGTATAATAATCATGCTCATTAGTAGAAAAATAGTTCAAATATTATATCTCTCTGTACATCAACTATATCGACGCCCACTCATACTTCATGAGTTTCATATTGTAGATGTTCACACAATATACAAAATCAATAGGCCCCTCATCAAAATATTGCACTACATTGGAAAATATTGTTATACAAAATCAATAGGCCCCTCATCAAAATATTGCACTACATTGGAAAATATTGTAAGTAAATAGGCGATAACCAAACAGGAAAACTGGTTGCGCATGCAAAGCCGTACTATGTATAAAGTATAAATAAAATAGAATTAGTAGCCTGTTGAAGAAGGCGGGTATATGATAGTAGCGGAAATAGACTAAATTATTGCATACACATATAAGATAAATGACGTGTGTTTCAAGATCAGGCAAAAAGCAGTAGTTTATGGTTTTTACTTTTTCCTAAGCTGTGAGAATAAATACAAATAGCATGAAATATTTATCAGCACATCAACTGGTGATCTATAAAGTGATTATGTTGACATCATTCAATTGGAAGTGATGATTATTGCAAACAGAGATAAGTTTGAAGAGAGCAATTTTCGACTCTCTTATAACTAGTACATTAGCATTATCAAAATGTTAGGGCATGATAGAAAATAGTGTAAAGCCAGCCCAGCTTTACATTGTAAAAGAATAGTTTTTTGCTTTTTTTACTGAAGACAAACCAGAAAATAGTAAAAATCTAATAATAGTCTCTGCATCTCAGATGGGTAAATTTCAATGGAAAGATACTTGTTAGCTTCATGTCGTTATCTATGCAAAGCTTGGTCAAAATAGTAAGACCAACCTAGAAAAATATAAAATGTCTGATTAGGAGTGAATAAATTTAGCATGATGCGTAAACATAAGTTGGTAAACTGTGGTAGAACAAAACAATTTAGTAATATGTAGAACTTGAATGCAGACCCAAATTAAGCAGTGTAACAATCTATTGTATGCCTTTGTATCAACAACATACATGTTGAAGCATCGAACACCAAATGTGGTTACATACCTTCTAGAACTCCTTGTTGAGCTGGCTGCATAGATTAAAAGAGAGAGCAAATAAAAAAAATTATTTATTGAGAATGGTTAGGTAAAACATGTGTTGAATTGCAAAGTAATTTGAAAAATTCAAAAGAAATAAGAAAACAAATAACTAAATTCCAAGTAAAATATTTTTTTTTAACAATCATAAGTTATATAGAAAACCAGCTTAAATATAATTTGCAAAACTTATAGTGAACCCTTATACCTTCCATTTTCAACTTTCAAGTACCATATTATCTTATCATTAAAAGGAAATATAATTCAAAAACCAAATAAAAAACTTATTTTCAAAAATAAATACAGCATTGATCGAATATGAATTGTAAAAGATTGTTCCGGGTTAGGATATTGAGGATTAAATAATAGATATAAACAAATAATTTTTTCTAGTAATAACTTTGTCTTATTAAACTTAATATAATTTATTGTGTTAAAATATAAGTTGAATATAATAAACTTAATATAACTTATTTCAATTACCTACTGTAGGTCTCTATCAACAGATTGATTTAGCCTTTTTTTTCAAACAAATAAGGATAGTGAGTTAATGTGACGCCCCACCTCTATACCCACGCTAGCCAAGAACACTATGGAGTAGTGCTGTCAACTAGCGCGGAGAATAAGGCTGTTGAGGAGCGACCATCCATGTAATTGCTTATCACAAGGTGGCTTTAAATAATCTTCGGAAACAAACATAGAAATAAGCATAACACAAATCAGCCACAGGCATCCATATCACAAGGGCGGAAGAAGATATGAATATATAACTAACACATGAAAGTGTACATCAGAGTAGTGGTCAAAAAGATCCACAATAATACAAAAGAATAGCAACACGTGCTATATAATAGAATACAACTATGAGTCTATATCTCAAGTGTATACAACAAAAACTGCTAATCTAAATAGTTAGCCAAAAGTCAGAGTAGCAAATCCCGGGAAGAAGTCAAGCAGAAGCACCTGTAACATCTCGGTCTGACCCGAGTATTATTTGAGAAAATAATAAACGGATCAGTCTAGCTATAAATATCAGATGACATGATATAAGATAAAAGATATGGCATAAACATAAAATATCCATACTGACATACTACTATAAGTATGCATATGATGATCAACAGAAGATCAATCGATAAGAGGTAAATCAATATCACAAGAATCTTCTTAAAGATCCAAAGAGGGCATCATACCCTAAACTTGTACTCATAACAAGTCAATGACATAAATTCCAGAAATCAACACGAGAAATCCAGAAATCATAAAAAGGGAAAGAGGCCTATCACATGACGGTCCGAAGACCAAGGGGAGCTACCCCGCATGTGTGAATGGAATCACACAGATTGAGGTCAAGACTAACCAAAAAGCAGAAAGGTATGTGTGAATGGAATCACACAAGTGGTGTCTAGTCTAACCTTGCAATGAAAGAGACATCGCGCAATTGCTAGTCTAATTCATAAAGCGATCATCAAGATCAACGAGAAGTGTCAATTACACTAAGCTAGTAAATATAGAAGTTTAGCTTCATGTCCCATAACCACTTTCTTAACTTAAATATTTACGAACAAACTGTAAATCTTCACTAATAAAATTGTCACAAGAGGTTCAATCGAAGAAGTCCAAGAATTAACCGATGAAGTGAACGCAAGCGTTTCATACCACTTGTTTTACTAAGTCGTTTAATTAGATTTCTCATCCGAGTGAGGTAAAGGCTTGTATATACTAATAGATTGGAAAACGGTTTAAAAAAAGAGCTTTGTTATTAAAAATAGAGTTGAAATTGTTTGTTAAAAGAGTTTTGATATTTACTACTAGTATTGAAACCTTTATATTATAAAGTGACAAAATACAGAAGCAATTGTAGAAACAATCAGTCACAAAAATCGCATACGGAGATGTGAATAAAATCCAAGGAAATCAGCTCAATGTTTTTCAGATAAGATCCACCTACGGAGGGGGGTCCGGGGGGGTGGAAACCCCCTAAGGTGGGGGTGCGGGGGCAACGCCACCGCTTACGGGGTTCGACCTGCCCGGTCAGGTTGCGGGGGTCCAGGGGGCAGCGCCCCCGGCGAGGTGCGGGGCAACGCCCCGTCCAAAACGGTACGACTTAGTGAAGACAAAATGAGGTCTAACGACCTAAGAGGGATAGGGTCGAGCGACCTAATGGTTGCGACCTAGGGGTCTAAGGGGCACGACCTAGTGGTCCAGCGACCTAAAGGGTAAAGGTCACGCGACCTAAAATGGGTTCGCGACCTAACACTCAAACGACCTAAAGAAATTAAGGAGCCGAGCGACCTATAAGAAGCAGCGACCTAAGTAGAAACGAGGCCCAACGACCTAGGGGTTAGGTCATGCGAGTTAAGAAGGTCAGCGACCTAACAAAGACACACGACCTAAGAAAGAAACGCGACCTAGCGACTTAAGAGGAGAGCGACCTAAGTGTTACGACCTAAGAGTCGAACGACCTAGCGTGGAAGCGGCCTAAAAGCCAAACGACCTAACGACCTAAGGTCATACGACCTAGCGACCTAAAGCCATACGACCTAACGACCTAAGGTCATACGACCTAGCGACCTAAAGCCATACGACCTAGCGACCTAAGGTCCATACGACCTACGACCTAAGGTCCATACGACCTAACTCCGAAGACGTTAGAAATGGCCAGGACGACCTACGACCTAAGGTCCATACGACCTAACTCCGAAGACGTTAGAAATGGCCAGGACGACCTACGACCTAAGGTCCATACGACCTACGACCTAAGGCTCAACGACCTAATTCCGAGGCTAACGACCTAACGCTGCAGGGAGAATTTAAGGCCAGAAACGACCTACGACCTAAGGGTTAGGTCGCGAGCGACCTAACTCCGAACACACGAAAATGGCCAGAACGACCTAAGTGCAGAAAATTCACCAAAACGCTAAAAATTGGAGTTTTTCGCCAATCCAATCCAAACCAAATGCAAATGTGCATGCAAAAGTGATAGGGAATCATTCCCAACAGTCCAATATAGTTATAGACTATATTTGTGAGATAAAAATCTCACCTTTGCACCAAATATCAATGAAAATGAAGTTTTAAGCAAGCAAGAACCAATCCTTCTTCTATCTAAGCACAAGAAGCTTGAATCCAATGTCTTCTTCTTGAATTTGGAGTAGAAAGATGGATTGCAATTGAATCTGAGTTTTGGAATTTTAATTTCCCATTCCCTCCACCATTAATGCCAAAGCTTGATTAGTTAGGAAATTTATGAAGAGTGAGGAGAAGAGGGTTGGAACTTGGGCTTAATAGGCTAAACTAACCCAAAGTCCAAAGCGGGAAAAGTTAGTGAAATTTCACTAACTCCAAACCTATCGATGTTTATACTTAAAAAAGTTGTAAACGACATTTCGAACTCAATGGAAGTGGTCTCGAGTCCTAATTTGACCGTTTGCAAAAAGTAGCTTTTCGGACCAAAATCCGATTAACGAGTTAATATTTAAATAAAATATTTAAATACAAACTCGATAAATATGCGGGTTGTTACAGTTAAGCTGTTGTCTGTCTACATATATCAAGCAGGAACGAATTATTCTATGAACAAAAAAACAAATTCGAAGAAAAATGCAGACGAATGAAAGGAAAAAGTTTGTGAAATATGTAGGCCAAAATGGAAACAGGGAACAAACACATACCATGCTATCCAATAATTGCACATTAAATTTGAAAACATCATTGCTTCGCAGGTTGATAGAGTCCCATAGCCTGCCAATTCGCTCGTATCGTTGCCCTCACAGTCCCAATGATTAGTGATTTGAGTGTTACATGTTCAACATCCATTGCCAAAAGTGTTATAAGTAAGAGATGTGCTTTAAATTAGTTTACAAACTATAGTTATATAGAAATATAATTATGACCTTCTGTAATTCATTAATGTAAATGAATTTAGTTGAAAATATGTGTAAACTGTTTAACTTCAAACAGTGCCAAAAATTTTTAATTTACTAGCGCTAATAAAATTTGCAACTGATGTATAATTGGATGCCACTGGTTTATCAAATTATATTGCTTGAAGGGCATCCTTTTTCGCCCCATAGCATATTTTAAGTTGCAGGTCAGGTCTATGTAGTCCATGTATGAAATATAAACCACCAATTTTGGAATTAAGATATGTAGGACGTTGACTTTCTAACTCAATCTATCTTCGAAAGTTTTATAGTGATGTAGTAACAATTGTAGTAATACTACGATTGCCTTAGTTGGACAGTCAAATAGTGTTATTATTTATTTAAATGCACACTCAAATTTCCATCTTTATTTGAAAAAAATAGCAAAAAACCTATTTTGTAACAACCAGGTGATTTTCGACCCCCCGAAAATCGATACTAATATGTTCATTGTATAGAGCGTCGAGCAATCGAGTGTTGTACATACCAGGTTGTTAGGGTTTAAGAAGAAAAGAGATAGAAGAAGCAACAAAAATAACAATAACACAGAATCTCACAGTCGTAGCGGAATAAAATATAATATATAATAACAGCTTTTTATACAGAAGAAAAACTAAAATGTTAATATACATACAAATTATCATAGTACAATAATCAATATATAAATCTGGACAGCTATAATAACTTGTTCTCAAATGCTGAATATATAGCCTACAATACACAGCGGAATATAATCTAATACGTGCAATGCGTCTCTGCTATCCAACTTGTCTCCTGAGCTCCAAAGCAACCTAACCCGAATCCGTAATACTCGATCTGACATGGGCATTACAATAAAGTAACACACGAGTCAGGCTGGAAACCAGCGTAAGTAAACACACATAAATTGAACTACTAAAGTTATCAAAATCTTTTGAAAACCCCAAGTATCCCGTATAAACACGACAAGTTTTTATCTTATTATATCCAAAACACTTTTATAGAAAATCTGGTGATATTATAATAGCGTCTAATAATAACTACTTAAATAAAAAGTCGAAAATTGTTAAATTAAATAAAACCCAACATACTAGGCTTTAAATCAAAACCGTAAAGGTTAATGATAGTTATTCAATCGAAGTGGTTTTGGATAACGCTGTATCCGATCCCGGTCTCTTTGAACCCAAACTATAAATTTTTAAAAGTCCAAGTCATTTAAATAACAACTTCTCAATCAGGATGCTAATATTTACATATGGAAACATTCCATATGCTTACTATATCATGACCGGCCCATCGAAAATAATTTGTTTGTACTCATCACATTTCGAAAATTCAGAATAGTAACCAGTACAAGTCAATTTACTTGCCGATAAAACATGTTAATGTTTTATCTTATTTACTTTAACTTATTCGACAACTTAATAGCACAGACAAAAAACAATTGAAATAAATAACCAAGAGTAATAAAGCCAAAGCAAAGATCATTAACCAATTTAACGATTAATAACTAATATTAAAACAATTCACAAATCAGAATTTCATTAATTTAAATTAACTGAATCCATTTATATTTTTAGTCCAAAATTACTTATAAATTAAGGAAATTTTAAAACGATTTATTTTTAGTTTAAAAAATATATTTAGTAACTAATTTACTAATTAAAATAAAATTAAATCAAATAAGACTTTAATTATTTATTCTCTTTAATCATTATAATAACCTAATTTATATTATCGCAAATTAATGAAATAATTTTAGATTATAAAACTAGGTGCTGTGATCTCAATGCAAAGAAAAACTTCCACATTTGACTGGGTTTAAAATGAATGATAAAACAATGTTTTTTTATTTAAAGATTATTAACATAAATTTTATTAAATTACTTTATACTTTTATAAAACCAAAGCCCTGCCCATTGCGATCCAAGAAAATAATTCCAAACCCAACCCTCAATCTTTCTTCCTCTCCTGTTTCTTTCCCTTCTTCCCTCTTCATTTTCGAACACCCACGCATTTGCATGTAGACATGCACATACATATGTGTGTTGCCTCTGATCACCGTAGTTCAACGCCGACCATCCCTACTAGTCACTGCCGACCCCGCTCCATGTTCCACGACCGAAAGTTCGGCAAAATCACACGTTTGAAAATCGAACAATTCAACCCAACATTGCAATCACTCCGTGCCACTCGAGCATCATACCATGCCATTATAGACCCTCATTCGCCACTAAACTCCACCACTAGATTCTCCATCGTATCCTCTTCCTTATCCCCTGGACAGCACTCTTACTTTGCCTCCTCCACGTCGCCATTTGCCTGCAACCGAGACCACGTGCAACCACCCTTTAAACCCTACTCCGACTCAATCCGTAAACACACCCAATAACAAAATGCCACGCCATTTTTCTCGCGTGCACCGCTACTTGAGCTGCCTCCACACCAACTGTTGTACCATGAAATCAATGGTATCACGGTAATTTGCCCACTTTCCCAATTCCATTCATCTTCCCATCTCTCATTCAAAACACCACTAAAAATAACCAAATTACTTTTAAAAATCATCATTTTAAAAAATAAACACACTCACGTAATCAAAGTATTTAATTGTGATATTCGAATTTCATTAAACTTTAAGTTGCTTACAGAAAAATGTATTTTTCTTCTTCTATGCTAAATAATATCGAACGGAATAAATTTTAAAATAAACTACATTAAAAATCAAGCATCTCCCCTTTTAGGATCATAGCCTAACATCAACTAGTTAGTGAGACAGGGATTTTTTTAAGTTGGAAGATTTTTTTTTAAAAGGGCAGAGGTGTTGTTCATACTTCTTGAGGTTACAAAGTGTTCAGACATGCCTAACACACATATATAAAGCACAGAACATATTAATACATGAATTCATGCCAAAATACAAGAGTTCATTCCAAATTCCAAACTTATAGATGCATATATATTTCCAGTAAGCAAAAACTTTAAAGTTGTAACCACTGTCTTTTGCAAAATAAACATCGCTGCTGCTATACTAAGCCTTCTTTCTTCAAGCTTCCGGCTTTAACACTTAGTTTTTTTAAGGTTTTCAAAATGGCAGCTTGTTCTTTTTTTTCTTTGTTGAATGTTAGAATGGTATACGAGAACACAAACAACGCAGTGTACTTATAGAGAAGAGGACGGGTTGGAAAAAGCTAAAGCTTATTTTCATATGCAGGCTTATTTTTCATTTCATTTTATTTTTCTCTAATTTGATTTGAAAACTTTTGACTTGATTTTTATAAGTTAGACTGACTAGAAAACTTGAGTGAAAGATTTGATTTATTATATGCTTGAGTTGATATGCATTTACCATAATGCCCCATTGTGTGCAAACATACATCGTGTGTGTGTATCCTATAACTGGGACCATAAGCGCATGTTTTTGTTTACTAACATGTATATATAACATGCCTAAGTTTGATACTTCTTGTATAATTTATTATACATACATTATATTTTTACACATATACAAAGCTAATCACAAGTATTTATTATTATATATATATATATATTATTTTAATTTTATAGCATAATTGATAGGGTTAACAGAGGATTCATTATTCACATGCTTGACTCTATGGGGGTTCTTTGAAGCTACTAAAACTGATCAAGTACTCTCTAGACACACCTATTTTCTGTATCATGATAAATGGAGTTCCTAAAGGTAATATACAGAGTAGTTGTGGGATTAGACAATGTGATCCTCTCTCTCCATATTTATTTGTTGTGGCTTTGGAATGGTTTACTCTTCAAATGGAACTGGCATGTTATCACAAATTCATCCAACATATTTATAATATCCTCCCACAGGTAACTCACTTAATATATGTTGATGACTTATTAGTGGCGATAAAGGGTAAAACAAAGGCTATTGATAAGGTCAAATCTATATTCACTGACTTAGAGAGGCTAGTTGGACTAAAACTGAATGAACTTAGAACTAAGTGCTACTTCAATAAATTCTGTTCAAATAAGCAAGTTATGCTAGAGAGATTGGGGTTCTCAGAGGGCCACCTTCCAGTTAAATATATGGAGGTACCACTTTCAAATAATACAATTACAGATCTAGAATGTGGTAAACTAGTTGATGTCAATAGACACAAATTACAAGGATGGAGATCCAAACTGCTGTCATTTGCGGGTAGAGTTGAATTGGTTCATATTGTTATGGCCTCTAAAGTCATATTTTGGCTGTAATCATTTCAAATACCTAACTGCCCTATTGCCAAAATAAATTCAGTTTGTGCAGTTTTATATCGAAAGGGGGGATGCACATAGTAAAATGCTCAAATCTTTGTAGAAAGAAAGAGGAAGGAGGAGTTGTGCTGAAAAATTTATATGAGCTTAAGAAAGTCTATGGATTGAAATTAGCTTGGAATGTTCTAACATCTAAAAATCTATGGGCTAGTTGGATGAGCTCGAGGTATCTAAAAGATAATTTTTGGACTATAAAAATGGATAATAATGCCTTTATTATATGAAAAAATATCCTAAAAACCAGGAATGAACTACAATCTTATTTAGATAGAGAGATTGCTACTGGAAATAACACAGACTTATGGAAAGACCCCTGGTTGAACTCACAAAGTTTTATTGATAGACTAGGCTGAGAAGCTTTTTCAACATATGGAGCTCCTACATGCAAAGTGGCTAAAATTATAGATAACAGTGAATGGCATTATGACATGAATTTGCTCAGTTCAAACTATAAAGAGGAAATTCAATGCATAAACATTAAAACAGATGGAATGGAAGATATTTGTACATAGAAGAACAGTTCAGATGGTCAGTTCAAATTCAGTGGTGTATGGGAGGATTCTAGAACTAAATTCCCTTTGGCTAACTGGGCAAAAGTGGTCTGGAGCAGGTCTAATAGTCCAAAAAATGGCTCACGCCTTGTACAAAGCCATACTCAAAAGATTACCAACTAAAGATAGACTTTATAAATGGGGGATCTTGGAGAATACAATATGTTATTTTTGTAATTTTGCTGAAGAAACTCATGAACACCTATATTTTAAGTGCGAATGCAACAAAAGAGTGTAGTGTATACAAAAATTAAGTTGCTTATAAACTAACACTGTTCGAAATATAGCAGAGGAAGTAGAATACCTAAACGGAGGGAGCAACCTCATGAAGCTAATGCAAGAGATTGGAAAAATTGGCCTCACAACCTCCTTATGGCACATCTGGAGGGAAAGAAACAATCGGGCTTTCAACAATAGACAACAAGATGTTTTAGTCCTTATGAGACAAATAAACTGAGACATTAGCTCACTAATCGTTCGGATTCTAAAGAAATTGCTTACCACTACAACGACATAAGAAGAACTACAATTGGAGATGTTGATGTTGAAGGTGTTGATCGAATCATCTCAAGCAGTGAACCGGAAGCCGGCATAAGAAAGCCCTAAAAAGGAATTTTTTTAGGTTTTTATAGTTTGAAGTCTTACGTTGTCTTGTAATATCTGCTATAGATAAGAATCGAATTTTCGTAAGGCTTTGGGCCGCATAGCCCAACTGCAATTATAATAGTTAACACATTTTCAAAAAAAAAATTATAGCATAAGTTTTTCATATACAAAAACACATACACACACATATATATAGAAGCTTATCTAATTATTTATAGAAATTAGATTTTAAACTTTTAAATCAAAGCCTCTAATACACATATATATATATATATATATATATATATATATATACATACATTACAATATACATATGTATTTTATCCTATTAAGATATTTACATTTTCATATGCATATATTTTACAACATACACCAGTATATATATATAGTTAAAGGTTTGAAATTTTGCCATTATGAAGTTTGTACCTTCATGTACATACATATTTATTCACAAATACAATAATTCTTTGTATATAAATATATGGATATTGTATCTTAAATTTTAGATGGAGGAGTTTATATACATATATCTAAAAAAATTATCATATCCAAAAATTAAATATAGTTTTAATCGATTTATGGATTCAAACATTGCCAATATCAGAAAATTTACCTATTCATCTAATATTTCAAAACTTAAAATTAGTCAATCGTCCCTAAATCAGGTGGCTAAAAACCGATTCGTTACATATTTAACCTAGTGAATTTTAGTTTTTAGCAGAATGTTATAGCTCAAGATCCTGATCAGGTCTATGCAGTGCGCGGATAGAATCAGAATCATCTACTTGGGAATTGAGTTCAATAAGACGGTGGCTTGATAAATCCATTTATGTACATAATTTCTGCAGCGTCGAGTACTTTAGTCGGATATTCAAGTAGTGTCATTTACGTATTGTTCTTTAAAAAAATTAAAGTAAATTTCAGAGTCTACAAAATTAAACTACAATTTTAAAAAATGGTTTCCTTTTAAAATTTGTGGTAAATGAAGGATGATGAATTAAAATGATTTTTCATGTATTGTTCGTTATAATTTGAACATTTTCCATTAAGATATCAGTGATGTAATTTTTAGGTTTGCAATCTAAATTTTCAAAGTTCAAAATTTAAGCTGCCGATATTAGATTCTAATATATATTTTTCATGCATCTTAAACTAAGTTTTATTTGTTTTGAACTGTATAAGTTATTTGTTGACGTTTTACTATTTTGTTTCTATAATTTTTAACACCATTTAACTTTGAATTTTTCCATATTTTCATCGGGTTGGGGGGGCCACTATTTGTTATGTGTGTGATATTGAAACTGTATAAGCGACTATTATAAAGAAACATCGATATCTTTTACCCATTGTCAAATTGTGTGTGATATTGAAAATAATGCAGAAAACACTATAGACTGACAAAGTATTGCAAAATGTGTACCATCTTGGTTTAATGAACAAAATTCACCCAAATACTTCAGTACACACATAGTTACTTTGCTAATTGTGCAAATAGAATGTTACCAAATAAATTCACACTAGCGGACTTTAGCAAGCTCCAAAACCATTCACATGATATTGAGCCTCCTAGATATATTACCCTCTCATATTTCAGATACTACTTCCATTCGTGGGTAACTGACGTAAAAAGATATAAATTTGTAGAAAACTCATTTTAGTGCAAATATCAAACAATATGTTTAACTTTGTATTAAAGTTAAAGTCCTTATAACCAGGAGCATCCTTGTAAAGCATGGATTCAAACTCTTTTAAAGAATTTAGTTGGTCTGCATTCCTCTCTTTTTCCATGAAGTTTCTTTAGATGTTATTCAAATGTGTGTTCTAACGCCTATAAAACAATATGAAGTTTTTCTGAAGCCAATATAAATATGTAAGTGAGATGTTCTTTTCACGCCTTTGTAAGAGCTACTTACATCCAATGCCACTCGAGGCCCTTCATACAAAGCTCCCTTTCATTGAGAATTAATGTATAATTAATCATGTCCTTCTTTCAGTAATGCACAATAAATATTAGAGGACGACATAGTGAAATATGAATAAATCTTATACCTCATATATATTTACCACCATGATTACATGTTCCATGTGATCCTAAATTTTTTGACTTAAGGCTGCAAAGACATTAACTTAGAAATGGTAACGAGGTTACTTATGTAACGACCCTGGATTTCGGCCCCTGTATTTTTAATAAATGTTTAATCTAATTAAATATAAAATATGAATTGTTCATATTTAAATGAATATGATTTTGGAAGTATTGCCATCTATTTATATAAACTGTATTTTTAAAAAGGAAATTGATTTGAAAATTGAAATAAGTATTTCAATAATATTCCTGATAAAAATCTATTTTATATAATTACTTAAAATACTTTACATTGTTTATATTTAGTACAAAATAATACGTATCGATGATAATGTTGAAATTCTAAAATAAGTTTCTTACAATATTCTTAATAAAATTGAACTCATATAATTAAATTAGAATGCTATACATTGTTAACATTGGTTAAATAAATCCATATGCTTGATAATGTTTAAAATTTAAAATCAAATTCTAGTAATATAAAATATAAATGTAAAATACGAGTCAAACTTATGTGTATAATTTGAAAAAAATTATAATTGGAATTAAATATAAAAATAAGTATTAAATATAAGTAAAAATTAAGAATATAATGTAAATATTGATAATCAAATTATAAAATACAAATATAAATAAGTAAGCAAGCAAATAATAAAACTGTTCTTTTATATACAATATCTTCACATGTAATTCAAACTCAAAGTATAAAATGAAATAAAAAACAAGTATAACATAATACAAGACAAGATTTTAACAACAAAACAAATACTTCAACTATTTTCTTTGCAGTAATTTAAGTCTGCCATATCAGAAACTATTGTTAACATTTGAAGACATATTCATTAAAGTTAAGTACAATTTGTCATTTCAGACTACAAATTAATGTTTTAGCCGAAATATCATATTGCAGTAAATTAATGCAAAGTCATAATTGGTCAAAATTAGTGTATATATTTGTGTTCAAATAATAATAAGACAAAACAAAGTTAACAGCAAACATTAATATCATGTTAGCCCAAATGAACACTTTAGTACAAGCAAACCTGCAATATCTTTGTACAAGATGTTATGTCAGCAAGCAAATATTGATTGTGTTAACTTAAGAGAGGACATAAATATAAATTAGCACACTTTTCTTTTTGAAATAAATTTATTCAGCCGAAATGGTTGAATTGACTTAGGTTCTAGTACATGGAAAAAAATAAAGCAAGATATTTATCAAGAGAAAGCTTATTGAAGAAGGCACAGCTTGTTCAAGATATATATGTATTGAACATTCTTATTTCATTAGTTCAGTCTTTAACTTATGAAATCAATACTGAGAAAGAGTAAAAGAAACAAACAAAACCTTATTTTTGCAAGTCAAAACAAATTCAGGAAATAAGGAAAGTTACAGGAATTTCAAACTGCATACTATCAAGCTTAATCAAATTCAAGCTTCAGGTTTCTTGCATCAACAACTACTCTCTGTTTCAACAGTAACTAGGTGAGTAAACTTATTTTTCTGAACTTTTAATTATGATAATAAATTCATATATTTAGTGTTGCTATGTGCTGATAACAAAAGAACAGGTAGTGATTTTTGTTTACTGGGAAGTGTATGTCCTTCATTGTGTTTAACTTTTCTGGTCAAGAAAGTGGAAAAAAAAGAAAATTCTCTACAGAACATTGTGAACTTAGATATTTTAACTAAATAAATTTGTTTATTGTTTATTCTTAAAAACAAAAACAATCTGGAGGTGGTTTAAGGTTTGTCAATGGAGTCAGCTTCATCATGCTCAGGTTTACAGTAAAATAAATCAAACTATTAAAAATATGAATGTGTTAAGTTAATGATTTGATTTCATAACATGGTTTAAAACACAAAGCTAAGATTTTTAAAATAGAAAAAAATGTTTTTAGAACATCGGATAAGGAGCAGTTCAATGATGAAGAAAAATTTCATATTTGTTAATTTTTATCTGTTCCACGAATCTTAAGAGTTGAAACTTGTTGTGAAGCTTGCTTTCGGGTTCTTGAATTTAGGAAAAATACAATAAAATTTTTCGAAAGCAAGATTTGGTTAGGTGGATCAAAAGTAGGGTTTAAGGTCTATAACTTTTGGGTTCTGCATTTATGGTGATCGCGACATCATAGCACACCGAGTGACTTGAGATTTGGGTAGAGGCTCGAGAGGGGTGTTGGCAAGGATCGGCCGAAGCCACGTCGCCTCAGAAGGTCGCGGCAGTGAGAACGAGGTGGTTTTGGCCACTGAGTTTGTGTTGTAGTTCGACATTTAGGGCATATTTTGATTTCGTGTGATTTGAGTTGAACGGGGTGGTGATTTCGCGTGAGGGGATGCTTTGTGACTTGTGGGTGGCGTCGTAATGCGATGGCGCGGTGGTGGACCGCCGTGCACGTGCACGGCGGTGGGAAGTATTTGATGGGTTTTGACTCGAGTTCTACTCGAGTATCTTAGCGTGCTGCTTCGGGTCGTTACTTTGGAGTCGCGTGAGTGTGCGCGCTTGTTTACTTTTTTAAAACTAAACTGGAAAAAAAAAGACGAGGGAGAAGAAGCACAGGAGTTTGGACGCGAGAAATTTCAGGTAATTCTTGTGTTCGACCCGAGTAATTCACGGGGTTTGCTTCGGGTTTTCTAATTCCTGGAATTAGTTAACTTTAATACTGAGTTTAAGATTTATAAGTTAAGTGTCATTTAAAGTTATATTGATTGACAAATTGTTTTGAGTCAAGGTGAACTTTAAAGTTTTATAGGAAACAAAGAAGAGTAATTAAGTTAATTTCAAAGCAAATTAAGAATATAATCAATTTTATAATTAATTTAATAAGTAGTTCAAAATGTAATTGAAGTTGTAATTAATGATTTTAATAATAATCTTGTATAATTCGATTGTAATGAAGAATTTAATAAATCATTTGAAGTTGATAAATTAACAAATCGTAGTTAACAAATTAAGAAATTAATTAATGATTAAACGATTAACTTAATTAATAATTAATGATTAATTAGGTAAATCATAATACGTAATTGTGTAATTGAGTTTTATAAATCAATAATTAAGGTTATTGATTAGTAATTAAGAATTAATTCATTAATTTAGTGGCTAATTAATAAGTAATTAATAAATGGAAATAAGTTAATTAATTAATTATTAATTAAGCAAGGAATAAAATATAATTTACTCGTGAGTATGTAATTAGGTTTAAAACAAATCAATCTGGTTGATATGAATCGATGATTATATTGATTGCCTCTGATGTTTATTTATTTCTGTGATATTTTAGATATATCCGTGATGGTTGTGTATACTTTATTGTGTTTCATTGCTATATGTTTATCTGATGTTATTTATCTGTATTAAATTGCTATATGAATTCAATTATTGAATTTAAATTATTTAAACTGTTTAAGTTAATTAGACAACTTGGCCCTTAAAATGGCGTTTGGATTCGATGAGACCGGGATCGGAAGAATCAAATTTGATTCCCCGAAAACCACATCAATCCAATTTAAACGTTAGGTCGTGAATCCTGAAATGTAGATCGAGATGGTGTATTCAGAATGCAAGGGTTATCGTCGTTGACTCCGAGGGTGATTCCAAAATGAGTGCAACGAGATAATGCCTTCGGTTTCGTTCGAACCTGGAACGAACTTGTATGGATTGAATGCTTTCAGCACATCGTCAGGCGGACGATGAGCATTCTAAGTAATATGTTCTATAAAGGCAATCGCAGCCTCAAGCCTCATCGACCGGGAATGGCTAAAACAGGGGAGATGCAACAAGGTTAGGTGGGTCATGCCCAAGCAGGACAAGATATTTCCCCTGTCTAGATGTGCCTTTTTATATTTCGGCTTAGTGGGCGGTTGCTAGCTACAACCGTGGGGTTTATCTTGTTCGGGACTGTTCAGTAAGGAATGGTTCCGGCCTTGTGTTGCAGGGGATGAAGGGAGTAATCCTCGGTACGGTGATCTAGGCCCCGTACTATGACGGGCGGTACCACAGTAGCCCTGCCATTGTTGGAAATCCATTTTTCCTACGAGACCCTACGGTTTTGATTTGTATTACCCACTTTTATGGCTAGTAGCTGGAATTTAATCATGTAACAATTTCGGCTATTTTCTATTTACTTGAAAACCCTAGACACTATTATAATATCACTAGATTTCCTATAAAATATTTTGGTTAGCGTAAGGTAAAAACTTACCCGTATTTATTTGTGGGAAGTCTTACGTGATACCTTTATTTTCAAATGTTTTTCAAAAGTTAAACAACTTTAAAACGTTTACTCATACCAGACCCATGTCTGACCCGGAGTTTATTTTTGTTTTTCATAAACTCTCGGGTACCCAAATTTTTACGGGGAGTCAAGGGATTCAGGTTAGCTTTAACGAATTCTGGAGGAGCAATGGAGCAGGAGGCTTCAGCGTTGTAGATATATATATAATGTTCCGCTGTGTTGGTATCTCTGAGTCATATTGTTTGAGTTGTATTGTATTGAGTTGTATTAACTAGGCAGGTGTTTATAACTGTCTAGTATGTGATGTATGTATGATTGTCATATGTATTGATATTGTATAACTCAGATATATGAAGAAACTATGTATTATATTTTGTTCCGTTCCGCTGTGAGATTCTGATGTTGTTGTTCTTTCTTTCTCTTTCTTTTCTATTTCTATCCCCTTCTTTCTTAATGATGATACGGCTTTCTGATAGTAGAAGGGCGGGTCATCACAGTTGGTATCAGAGCATAGGTTGGTGATAACCTTGGCTCTGGTAGTGATTACTCAAATAGAGTTTGTAAAACTCTAAAATGAGTTTGAGTGTATTAATAGATATGAGCGCGTACTTGTTAGTGAATATAAAATTGTTTTTATATTGTGTTGATGTATCTGTTGAGTGTTTATGGATTCTGGTCGATGTGTGGGACGCCATTCCATCGATAGGAATTCCTAAACTCTTAAAGAAGATAGACCGACACGGTATTGTTTTTAAAGGTAGGGTAAATGAAATAATTTTACCCAAATTTGTATTTTGATATAAGGAAATATTTTCTGAAATAACTATATATACTTGGATGTTTAATTGTTAATAGTACAATCAAATAAAAATTAAAATGTGAGTGGTTTATAACCAAATAAAATTATTTAAGAATGATTTTAAATAAAAAGGAATATAACTAAAATTTGATTAAACAGAATTTAAGTCCCGGGAATTTGAAAGTGTTTAAATGAATTTAGACAAAAGAATTTGGGAATTTGAAATCTTGGAAATGTTTGAAATGTTTTTCCAAAGATTTGAAGGCAATAATGGAGTATTGTTTTGGAAAATATTGTTGAATGGAAATTATTTTGGGAAAATTTGTGAAAGTAAGGAAGCACTGAACTCACTTCAGTCGCTGGAAAATAATCCTGATAATGATGGCCACGTCATCAGTATTCATTTTCGAGTTTCTAAAAGTGATGGATTGCTACCAGGATAGTTGATCATGATATTGTTTGGACTTGTTGGGTATACAAGTTGTTTTAGAAATTTCAAAGGGAAATTTGTTTCGGTAAAAACAAGTGTTTGGAATTTGAAAATTTGATTTAATATACCAAGTGGGTATGTGTAGTTATCATTTTAAAATGATTTTGGAAATGAAAACCGGGCAAATGGATTCTAAGAAATTCTATAATGTGAAAGTTTAAATGAATTGACTAGTGAACTTATAAAGTAAAGTTGATATTTATAAGATGAAATCGGGAAATTTAATCCCGGAATTAAAATTTAACTTAAGTAAATAAAGATAAGAAACATATTAGAGTTTAACCTGAAGATAAGTTAAACGGAATTGGAGTTCAAAATGAACTTAATTGGATATAAACCTGGAAGGGAAAATAATTGTAATGGCAAAATGAAATGTATACCCTAAGATAGTAAGAGTTATACATATGTCATCTGAAATTGGGGTTATATGATGAAGTGACTCAAATGAGCAATATAAGCTGTTAAGTAGATAAATAAGTTTTGAGCTCACATATTGAGAAATAAATTTAAAGATTGGTAAGTAGCTAAATTTAGCTGAAGTTGAGTTGAAATAAGATTATATTTAGATGAATTCAATCGAGTCATAAATAATATTGAATAAAATAAAATTCTTATGTAAATAAGTAAATGTAAACCAAGTAAGTCTTGGATTGGATTTAAATAGAAATGGTGTGAGTTGTAAACAAGTCTAATTCAAGCATAAATTGAATAACCTTATTATGAATAAATTCAATAATGAATTGTTAATGTAAATTAAAAAAATTTAAGGATGGAAAAAAAATAAACTAATCAGGAAAATAGTTGGGATTTGATTAAAGGAAAATCAAATCAAAGATTTAAATGGAAGTTGGTGGAATAGAATAAATTTAAGTTGTTAGGTGGAATAGTTTGAAAAAAATAAATGACTTAAGTAAAATTGTGAGATGATTGTTTAAAATATGGGTTGTCAAATTTAATAAAATGGTTTGGAATCAAACTTTTGAAATAATAGAAAATGCAACGAAAGGATTGTGAATAAATTAATTGAGATGGACTCAAGTGTAAATTGAGTTAAAATCAAATTAAAATTTGTTATAAAGCTTAAGTGGTTATTTATTCACAATAATATTGTTGAATTGAATTAGGAAATGGGTTGTTCAAAGTAAATGGGATTGAATAAAATTTTATGAATTATTAGATGAAAGATAAGATGATTGTGAATATGTGTTTGTTTTTCTTAAATGGATTACATAGATAAGTAAGTTGTAAATTCCTTTTAACAGAAAGGGAATGATTTGAGAATTGATTGAAATTAATTATGATGAGAATTGAAACCCTTACATATGTGCTTATGGAAATATGTAATGCTAAACAAATGGAGACTCTATCAAAACTTTTCAAAATTTGAAAACTATAAAAAAAAAATTAGCAACAAAACAATTTCAAATTGAAAATTTAAAGTAAACAAATGAATGAAACTAATTTAAAAATAATAATAATAGGAATCAGTTATAAATGGAGATGATCAATAAAGGTTCAATATTCAGAGATTAAGAAAGTTGAATTCATATGGAATTGGTAATTCAGATTTAAATAAGAAGATTAAGGCTTAAGTGGCAGAATAATAATATAAGGGAATATATAATGCTTATATTAAGCTTAAGAAATGAGTGGTGGAATTCTTAAGTGAAATTTGATATTGGGAAAAATTATTCCAAGTGATAGAATCTGGATAAGGTGAATAAAAGAAAATTGATATAGTTGATAACCAATGGATATAAATACGTAGGATGTACGTATATTATTTTATTCGCATAACAATTTGATCCAGATTCGAG
Source organism: Allium cepa (assembly GCA_030765085.1). Taxonomy (NCBI): domain Eukaryota; kingdom Viridiplantae; phylum Streptophyta; class Magnoliopsida; order Asparagales; family Amaryllidaceae; genus Allium; species Allium cepa. Next base: position 406,406,660 of record CM060938.1, read on the forward strand.
CTCAGAATTTCAAGATAGTTATATCGATCCGAGTTGGGATTTTTCACTCGATTTTCGATGACGAACCATGGATATGGGTTTTGATTGATTCTGAGAAATTCTCTATCATAGTTGTGACTATGCAAGGAGAATGACTGTTGCTGATCAAGAAAACAGTCCTGAGTCCATACTAGGAAGTCGGGTGGAAAATACTAGTTCGAAAATGAAATTGTGCGATCGAGCGATCGAATTTGATATTGCGTACGAATGGTATATGTACATCGTACGGGCTTGATTGAATAGATATAGAAATTCTGTAAAGAAGTCAATAAATTTGGAAAGAGTTAATACTGTGAATTTCAGAATTTAATTTCCAGAATGGATGTCTGGAATTTATTGTGTATCCCATATATCTCAGGAAATTTGTTCATGATTCATTATTAATTGTTAAACTAGTAATTCAGGAATTTGGAGGTTGAATCAAATTTAACCGTGGTCAGGAATCCAGTTCGGATTGTTGATCATCGAGAGACAACTCTCGATAATTTTAGGGAAGCTTATCTGGAATTGTGTTCGGATAACTAGGGTTGTTTGTTAGGATAGACTGTTTGATTATTTGCTAATATATAAATGTGCTAAAATATAACAGATAAGTATGTTTGAATAGTTGATATACAAGCTTTTGAATTAACTGTTGTTTTAAATTTCGGGGACGAAATTCTTTAAAGGGGGAAGGAATGTAACGACCCTGGATTTCGGCCCCTGTATTTTTAATAAATGTTTAATCTAATTAAATATAAAATATGAATTGTTCATATTTAAATGAATATGATTTTGGACGTATTGCCATCTATTCATATAAACTGTATTTTTAAAAAGGAAATTGATTTGAAAATTGAAATAAGTATTTCAATAATATTCCTGATAAAAATCTATTTTATATAATTACTTAAAATACTTTACATTGTTTATATTTAGTATAAAATAATACGTATTGATGATAATGTTGAAATTCTAAAATAAGTTTCTTACAATATTCTTAATAAAATTGAACTCATATAGTTAAATTAGAATGCTATACATTGTTAACATTGGTTAAATAAATCCATATGCTTGATAATGTTTAAAATTTAAAATCAAATTCTAGTAATATAAAATATAAATGTAAAATACGAGTCAAACTTATGTGTATAATTTGAAAAAAATTATAATTGGAATTAAATATAAAAATAAGTATTAAATATAAGTAAAACTTAAGAATATAATGTAAATATTGATAATCAAATTATAAAATACAAATATAAATAAGTAGGCAAGCAAATAATAAAACTGTTCTTTTATATACAATATCTTCACATGTAATTCAAACTCAAAGTATAAAATGAAATAAAAAACAAGTATAACATAATACAAGACAAGATTTTAACAACAAAACAAATACTTCAACTATTTTCTTTGCAGTAATTTAAGTCTGCCATATCAGAAACTATTGTTAACATTTGAAGACATATTCATTAAAGTTAAGTACAATTTGTCATTTCAGACTACAAATTCATGTTTTAGCCGAAATATCATATTGCAGTAAATTAATGCAAAGTCATAATTGGTCAAAATTAGTGTATATATTTGTGTTCAAATAATGATAAGACAAAACAAAGTTAACAGCAAACATTAATATCATGTTAGCCCAAATGAACACTTTAGTACAAGCAAACCTGCAATATCTTTGTACAAGATGTTGTGTCAGCAAGCAAATATTGATTGGTTAACTTAAGAGAGGACATAAATATAAATTAGCACACTTTTCTTTTTGAAATAAATTTATTCAGCCGAAATGGTTGAATTGACTTAGGTTCTAGTACATGGAAAAAAATAAAGCAAGATATTTATCAAGAGAAAGCTTATTGAAGAAGGCACAGCTTGTTCAAGATATATATGTATTGAACATTCTTATTTCATTAGTTCAGTCTTTAACTTATGAAATCAATACTGAGAAAGAGTAAAAGAAATAAACAAAACCTTATTTTTGCAAGTCAAAACAAATTCAGGAAATAAGGAAAGTTACAGGAATTTCAAACTGCATACTATCAAGCTTAATCAAATTCAAGCATCAGGTTTCTTGCATCAACAACTACTCTCTATTTCAGCAGTAACTAGGTGAGCAAACTTATTTTTCTGAACTTTTAATTATGATAATAAATTCATATATTTGGTGTTGCTATGTGCTGATAACAAAAGAACAGGTAGTGATTTTTGTTTACTGGGAAGTGTATGTCCTTCATTGTGTTTAACTTTTCTGGTCAAGAAAGTGGAAAAAAAAAATTCTCTACAGAACATTGTCAACTTAGATATTTTAACTAAATAAAATTTTTTATTATTTATTCTTAAAAACAAAAACAATCTGGAGGTGGTTTAAGGTTTGTCAATGGAGTCAGCTTCATCATGCTCATGTTTACAGTAAAATAAATCAAACTATTAAAAATATGAATGTGTTAAGTTAATGATTTGATTTCATAACATGGTTTAAAACACAAAGCTAAGATTTTTAAAATAGAAAAAAATGTTTTTAGAACATTAGATAAGGAGCAGTTCAATGATGAAGCAAAATTTCATATTTGTAAATTTTTATCTGTTCCACGAATCTTAAGAGTTGAAACTTGTTGTGAAGCTTGCTTTCGGGTTCTTGAATTTAGGAAAAATACAATAAAATTTTTCGAAAGCAAGATTTGGTTAGGTGGATCAAAAGTAGGGTTTAAGGTCTGTAACTTTTGGGTTTTGCATTTATGGTGATCGCGACATCATAGCACACCGAGTGACTTGAGATTTGGGTAGAGGCTCGAGAGGGGTGTTGGCAAGGATCGGTCGAAGCCACGTCGCCTCAGAAGGTCGCGGCAGTGAGAACGAGGTGGTTTTGGCCACTGAGTTTGTGTTGTAGTTCGACATTTAGGGCATATTTTGATTTCGTGTGATTTGAGTTGAACGGGGTGGTGATTTCGCGTAAGGGGATGCTTTGTGACTTGTGGTGGCGTCGTAATGCGATGGCGCGGTGGTGGACCGCCGTGCACGTGCACGGCGGTGGGAAGTATCTGATGGGTTTTGACTCGAGTTCTACTCGAGTATCTTAGCTTGCTGCTTCGGGTCGTTACTTTGGAGTCGCGTGAGTGTGCGCGCTTGTTTACTTTTTTAAAACTAAACTGAAAAAAAAAAGACGAGGGAGAAGAAGCACAGGAGTTTGGACGCGAGAAATTTCAGGTAATTCTTGTGTTCAACCCGAGTAATTCACGGGGTTTGCTTCGGGTTTTCTAATTCCTGGAATTAGTTAACTTTAATACTGAGTTTAAGATTTATAAGTTAAGTGTCATTTAAAGTTATATTGATTGACAAATTGTTTTTAGTCAAGGTGAACTTTAAAGTTTTATAGGAAACAAAGAAGAGTAATTAAGTTAATTTCGAATCAAATTAAGAATATAATTAATTTTATAATTAATTTAATAAGTAGTTCAAAATGTAATTGAAGTTGTAATTAATGATTTTAATGATAATCTTGTATAATTCGATTGTAATGAAGAATTTAATAAATCATTTGAAGTTGATAAATTAACAAATCGTAGTTAACAAATTAAGAAATTAATTAATGATTAAACGATTAACTTAATTAATAATTAATGATTAATTAGGTAAATCATAATACGTAATTGTGTAGTTGAGTTTTATAAATCAATAATTAAGGTTATTGATTAGTAATTAAGAATTAATTCATTAATTTAGTGGCTAATTAATAAGTAATTAATAAATGGAAATAAGTTAATTAATTAATTATTAATTAAGCAAGGAATAAAATATAATTTACTCGTGAGTATGTAATTAGGTTTAAAACAAATCAATCTGGTTGATATGAATCGATGATTATATTGATTGCCTCTGATGTTTATTTATTTCTGTGATATTTTAGATATATCTGTGATGGTTGTGTATACTTTATTGTGTTTCATTGCTATATGTTTATCTGATGTTATTTATCTGTATTAAATTGCTATAATAATTCAATTATTGAATTTAAACTGTTTATGTTAATTAGATAACTTGGCCCTTAAAATGGCGTTTGGATTCGATGAGACCGGGATCGGAAGAATCAAATTTGATTCCCCGAAAACCACATCAATCCAATTTAAACGTTAGGTCGTGAATCCTGAAATGTAGATCGAGATGGTGTATTCAGAATGCAAGGGTTATCGTCGTTGACTCTGAGGGTGATTCCAAAATGAGTGCAACGAGATAATGCCTTCTGTTTCGCTCGAACCCGAAACGAACTTGTATGGATTGAATGATTTCAGCACATCGCCAGGCGGACGATGAGCATTCTAAGTAATATGTTCTATAAAGGTAATCGCAGCCTCAAGCCTCATCAACCGTGAATGGCTAAAACAGGGGAGATGCAGCAAGGTTAGGTGGGTCATGCCCAAGCAGGACAAGATATTTCCCCTGTCTAGATGTCCCTTTTTATATTTCGGCTTAGTGGGCGGTTGCTAGCTACAACCGTGGGGTTTATCTTGTTCGGGACTGTTCAGTAAGGAATGGTTCCGGCCTTGTGTTGCAGGGGATGAAGGGAGTAATCCTCGGTACGGTGATCTAGGCCCCGTACTGTGACGGGCGGTACCCCAGTAGCCCTGCCATTGTTGGAAATCCATTTTCCCTACGAGACCCTACGGTTTTGCTTTGTATTACCCACTTTTGTGGCTAGTAGCTGGAATTTAATCATGTAACAATTTCGGATATTTTCTATTTACTTGAAAACCCTAGACACTATTATAATATCACTGGATTTCCTATAAAATGTTTTGGTTAGCGTAAGGTAAAAACTTATATTTATTTGTGGGAAGTCTTACGTGATACCTTTATTTTCAAATGTTTTTCAAAAGTTAAACAACTTTAAAACGTTTACTCATACCAGACCCATGTCTGACCCGGAGTTTATTTTTGTTTTTCATAAACTCTCGGGTACCCAAATTTTTACGGATTGTCAAGGGATTAAGGTTAGCTTTAACGAATTCTGGAGGAACAATGGAGCAGGAGGCTTCAGCGTTGTAGATATATATATATATATATTGTTCCGCTGTGTTGGTATCTCTGAGTCATATTGTTTGAGTTGTATTGTATTGAGTTGTATTAACTAGGCAGGTGTTTATAACTGTCTAGTATGTGATGTATGTATGATTGTCATATGTATTGATATTGTATAACTCAGATATATGAAGAAACTATGTATTATATAAGTGATATATTATATTTTGTTCCGTTCCGCTGTGAGATTCTGATGTTGTTGTTCTTTCTTTCTCTTTCTTTTCTATTTCTATCCCCTTCTTTCTTAATGATGATACGGCTTTCTGATAGTAGAAGGGCGGGTCATCACAGTTGGTATCAGAGCATAGGTTGGTGATAACCTTGGCTCTGGTAGTGATTACTCAAATAGAGTTTGTAAAACTCTAAAATGAGTTTGAGTGTATTAATAGATATGAGCGCGTACTTGTTAGTGAATATAAAATTGTTTTTATATTGTGTTGATGTATCTGTTGAGTGTTTATGGATTCTGGTCTATGTGTGGGACGCCATTCCATCGATAGGAATTCCTAAACTCTTAAACAAGATAGACCGACACGGTATTGTTTTTAAAGGTAGGGTAAATGAAATAATTTTACCCAAATTTGTATTTTGATATAAGGAAATATTTTCTGAAATAACTATATATACTTGGATGTTTAATTGTTAATAGTACAATCAAATAAAAATTAAAATGTGAGTGGTTTATAACCAAATAAAATTATTTAAGAATGATTTTAAATAAAAAGGAATATAACTAAAATTTGATTAAACAGAATTTAAGTCCCGGGAATTTGAAATAGTTTAAATGAATTTAGACAAAAGAATTTGGGAATTTGAAATCTTGGAAATGTTTGAAATGTTTTTCCAAAGATTTGAAGGCAATACTGTATTGTTTTGGAAAATATTGTTGAATGGAAATTATTTTGGGAAAATTTGTGAAAGTATGGAAGCACTGAACTCACTTCAGTCGCTGGAAAATATTCCTGATGATGATGGCCACGTCATCAATATTCATTTTCGAGTTTCTAAAAGTGATGGATTGCTACCAGGATAGTTGATCATGATATTGTTTGGACTTGTTGGGTATACAAGTTGTTTTAGAAATTTCAAAGGGAAATTTGTTTTGGTAAAAAAAAGCGTTTGGAATTTGAAAATTTGATTTAATATACCAAGTGGGTATGTGTAGTTATCATTTTAAAATGATTTTGGAAATGAAAACCGGGCAATTGGATTCTAAGAAATTCTATAATTTGAAAGTTTAAATGAATTGACTAGTGAACTTATAAAGTAAAGTTGATATTTATAAGATGAAATCGGGAAATTTAATCCCGGAATTAAAATTTAACTTAAGTAAATAAAGATAAGAAACATATTAGAGTTTAACCTGAAGATAAGTTAAACGGAATTGGAGTTCAAAATGAACTTAATTGGATATAAACCTGGAAGGGAAAATAATTGTAATGGCAAAATGAAATGTATACCCTAAGATAGTAAGAGTTATACATATGTCATCTGAAATTGGGGTTATATGATGAAGTGACTCAAATGAGCAATATAAGCTGTTAAGTAGATAAATAAGTTTTGAGCTCACATATTGAGAAATAAATTTAAAGATTGGTAAGTAGCTAAATTTAGCTGAATTGAGTTGAAATAAGATTATATTTAGATGAATTCAATCGAGTCATAAATAATATTGAATAAAATAAAATTCTTATGTAAATAAGTAAATGTAAACCAAGTAAGTCTTGGATTGGATTTAAATAGAAATGGTGTGAGTTGTAAACAAGTCTAATTCAAGCATAAATTGAATAACCTTATTATGAATAAATTCAATAATGAATTGTTAATGTAAATTAAAAAAATTTAAGGATGGAAAAAAATATACTAATCAGGAAAATAGTTGGGATTTGATTAAAGGAAAATCAAATCAAAGATTTAAATGGAAGTTGGTGGAATAGAATAAATTTAAGTTGTTAGGTGGAATAGTTTGAAAAAAATAAATGACTTAAGTAAAATTGTGAGATGATTGTTTAAAATATGGGCAAATTTAATAAAATGGTTTGGAATCAAACTTTTGAAATAAAAGAAAATGCAACGAAAGGATTGTGAATAAATTAATTGAGATGGACTCAAGTGTAAATTGAGTTGAAATCAATTTAAAATTTGTTATAAAGCTTAAGTGGTTATTTATTCACAATAATATTGTTGAATTGAATTAAGAAATGGGTTGTTCAAAGTAAATGGGATTGAATAAAATTTTATGAATTATTAGATGCAAGATAAGATGATTGTGAATATGTGTTTGTTTTTCTTAAATGGATTACATAGATAAGTAAGTTGTAAATTCCTTTTAACTGAAAGGGAATGATTTGAGAATTGATTGAAATTAATTGTGATGAGAATTTAAACCCTTACATATGTGCTTATGGAAATATGTAATGCTAAACAAATGGAGACTCTGTCAAAACTTTTCAAAATTTGAAAACTATATAAAAAAAAATTAGCAACAAAACAATTTCAAATTGAAAATTTAAAGTAAACAAATGAATGAAACTAATTTAAAAATAATAATAATAGGAATCAGTTATAAATGGAGATGATCAATAAAGGTTCAATATTCAGAGATTAAGAAAGTTGAATTCATATGGAATTGGTAATTCAGATTTAAATAAGAAGATTAAGGCTTAAGTGGCAGAATAATAATATAAGGGAATATATAATGCTTATATTAAGCTTAAGAAATGAGTGGTGGAATTCTTAAGTGAAATTTGATATTGGGAAAAATTATTCCAAGTGATAGAATCAGGATAAGGTGAATAAAAGAAAATTGATATGGTTGATAACCAATGGATATAAATACGTAGGATGTACGTATATTATTTTATTCGCATAACAATTTGATCCAGATTCGAGCTCAGAATTTCAAGATAGTTATATCGATCCGAGTTGGGATTTTTCACTTGATTTTCGACGACGAACCATGGATATGGGTTTTGATTGATTCTGAGAAATTCTCTATCATAGTTGTGACTATGCAAGGAGAATGACAGCTGCTGATCAAGAAAACAGTCCTGAGTCCGTACTAGGAAGTCGGGTGGACAATACTAGTTCGAAAATGAAATTGTGTGATCGAGCGATCGGATTTGATATTGCGTACGAATGGTATATGTACATCGTATGGGCTTGATTGAATAGATATAGAAATTCTGTAAAGAAGTCAATAAATTTGGAAAGAGTTAATACTGTGAATTTCAGAATTTAATTTCCAGAATGGATGTCTGGAATTTATTGTGTATCCCATATATCTCAGGAAATTTGTTCATGATTCATTATTAATTGTTAAACTAGTAATTCAGGAATTTGGAGGTTGAATCAAATTTAACCGTAGTCAGGAATCTAGTTCGGATTGTTGATCATCGAGAGACAACTCTCGATTATTTTAGGGAAGCTTATCTGGAATTGTGTTCGGATAACTAGGGTTGTTTGTTAGGATAGACTGTTTGATTGTTTGCTAATATATAAATGTGCTAAAATATAACAGATAAGTATGTTTGAATAGTTGATATACAAGCTTTTGAATAACTGTTGTTTTAAATTTCGGGGACGAAATTCTTTAAAGGGGGAAGGAATGTAACGACCCTGGATTTCGGCCCCTGTATTTTTAATAAATGTTTAATCTAATTAAATATAAAATATGAATTGTTCATATTTAAATGAATATGATTTTGGACGTATTGCCATCTATTCATATAAACTGTATTTTTAAAAAGGAAATTGATTTGAAAATTGAAATAAGTATTTCAATAATATTCCTGATAAAAATCTATTTTATATAATTACTTAAAATACTTTACATTGTTTATATTTAGTATAAAATAATACGTATTGATGATAATGTTGAAATTCTAAAATAAGTTTCTTACAATATTCTTAATAAAATTGAACTCATATAGTTAAATTAGAATGCTATACATTGTTAACATTGGTTAAATAAATCCATATGCTTGATAATGTTTAAAATTTAAAATCAAATTCTAGTAATATAAAATATAAATGTAAAATACGAGTCAAACTTATGTGTATAATTTGAAAAAAATTATAATTGGAATTAAATATAAAAATAAGTATTAAATATAAGTAAAACTTAAGAATATAATGTAAATATTGATAATCAAATTATAAAATACAAATATAAATAAGTAGGCAAGCAAATAATAAAACTGTTCTTTTATATACAATATCTTCACATGTAATTCAAACTCAAAGTATAAAATGAAATAAAAAACAAGTATAACATAATACAAGACAAGATTTTAACAACAAAACAAATACTTCAACTATTTTCTTTGCAGTAATTTAAGTCTGCCATATCAGAAACTATTGTTAACATTTGAAGACATATTCATTAAAGTTAAGTACAATTTGTCATTTCAGACTACAAATTCATGTTTTAGCCGAAATATCATATTGCAGTAAATTAATGCAAAGTCATAATTGGTCAAAATTAGTGTATATATTTGTGTTTAAATAATAATAAGACAAAACAAAGTTAACAGCAAACATTAATATCATGTTAGCCCAAATGAACACTTTAGTACAAGCAAACCTGCAATATCTTTGTACAAGATGTTGTGTCAGCAAGCAAATATTGATTGGTTAACTTAAGAGAGGACATAAATATAAATTAGCACACTTTTCTTTTTGAAATAAATTTATTCAGCCGAAATGGTTGAATTGACTTAGGTTCTAGTACATGGAAAAAAATAAAGCAAGATATTTATCAAGAGAAAGCTTATTGAAGAAGGCACAGCTTGTTCAAGATATATATGTATTGAACATTCTTATTTCATTAGTTCAGTCTTTAACTTATGAAATCAATACTGAGAAAGAGTAAAAGAAACAAACAAAACCTTATTTTTGCAAGTCCAAACAAATTCAGGAAATAAGGAAAGTTACAGGAATTTCAAACTGCACACTATCAAGCTTAATCAAATTCAAGCTTCAGGTTTCTTGCATCAACAACTACTCTCTGTTTCAACAGTAACTAGGTGAGTAAACTTATTTTTCTGAACTTTTAATTATGATAATAAATTCATATATTTGGTGTTGCTGTGTGCTGATAACAAAAGAACAGGTAGTGATTTTTGTTTACTGGGAAGTGTATGTCCTTCATTGTGTTTAACTTTTCTGGTCAAGAAAGTGGAAAAAAAATTCTCTACAGAACATTGTGAACTTAGATATTTTAACTAAATAAATTTTTTTATTGTTTATTCTTAAAAACAAAAACAATCTGGAGGTGGTTTAAGGTTTGTCAATGGAGTCAGCTTCATCATGCTCAGGTTTACAGTAAAATAAATCAAACTATTAAAAATGTGAATGTGTTAAGTTAATGATTTGATTTCATAACATGGTTTAAAACACAAAGCTAAGATTTTTAAAATAGAAAAAAATGTTTTTAGAACATTGGATAAGGAGCAGTTCAATGATGAAGCAAAATTTCATATTTGTAAATTTTTATCTGTTCCACGAATCTTAAGAGTTGAAACTTGTTGTGAAGCTTGCTTTCGGGTTCTTGAATTTAGGAAAAATACAATAAAATTTTTCGAAAGCAAGATTTGGTTAGGTGGATCAAAAGTAGGGTTTAAGGTCTGTAACTTTTGGGTTCTGCATTTATGGTGATCGCGACATCATAGCACACCGAGTGACTTGAGATTTGGGTAGAGGCTCGAGAGGGGTGTTGGCAAGGATCGGCCGAAGCCACGTCGCCTCAGAAGGTCGCGGCAGTGAGAACGAGGTGGTTTTGGCCACTGAGTTTGTGTTGTAGTTCGACATTTAGGGCATATTTTGATTTCGTGTGATTTGAGTTGAACGGGGTGGTGATTTCGCGTGAGGGGATGCTTTGTGACTTGTGGGTGGCGTCGTAATGCGATGGCGCGGTGGTGGACCGCCGTGCACGTGCACGACGGTGGGAAGTATCTGATGGGTTTTGACTCGAGTTCTACTCGAGTATCTTAGCGTGCTGCTTCGGGTCGTTATTTTGGAGTCGCGTGAGTGTGCGCGCTTGTTTACTTTTTTAAAACTAAACTGAAAAAAAAAGACGAGGGAGAAGAAGCACCGGAGTTTGGACGCGAGAAATTTCAGGTAATTCTTGTGTTCGACCCGAGTAATTCACGGGGTTTGCTTCGGGTTTTCTAATTCCTGGAATTAGTTAACTTTAATACTGAGTTTAAGATTTATAAGTTAAGTGTCATTTAAAGTTATATTGATTGACAAATTGTTTTGAGTCAAGGTGAACTTTAAAGTTTTATAGGAAACAAAGAAGAGTAATTAAGTTAATTTCGAAGCAAATTAAGAATATAATCAATTTTATAATTAATTTAATAAGTAGTTCAAAATGTAATTGAAGTTGTAATTAATGATTTTAATGATAATCTTGTATAATTCGATTTTAATGAAGAATTTAATAAATCATTTGAAGTTGATAAATTAGCAAATCGTAGTTAACAAATTAAGAAATTAATTAATGATTAAACGATTAACTTAATTAATAATTAATGATTAATTAGGTAAATCATAATACGTAATTGTGTAATTGAGTTTTATAAATCAATAATTAAGGTTATTGATTAGTAATTAAGAATTAATTCATTAATTTAGTGGCTAATTAATAAGTAATTAATAAATGGAAATAAGTTAATTAATTAATTATTAATTAAGCAAGGAATAAAATATAATTTACTCGTGAGTATGTAATTAGGTTTAAAACAAATCAATCTGGTTGATATGAATCGATGATTATATTGATTGCCTCTGATGTTTATTTATTTCTGTGATATTTTAGATATATCTGTGATGGTTGTGTATACTTTATTGTGTTTCATTGCAATATGTTTATCTGATGTTATTTATCTGTATTAAATTGCTATATGAATTCAATTATTGAATTTAAACTATTTAAGTTAATTAGACAACTTGGCCCTTAAAATGGCGTTTGGATTCGATGAGACCGGGATTGGAAGAATCAAATTTGATTCCCCGAAAACCACATCAATCCAATTTAAACGTTAGGTCGTGAATCCTGAAATGTAGATCGAGATGGTGTATTCAGAATGCAAGGGTTATCGTCGTTGACTCTGAGGGTGATTCCAAAATGAGTGCAACGAGATAATACCTTCGGTTTCGTTCGAACCCGGAACGAACTTGTATGGATTGAATGCTTTCAGCACATCGTCAGGCGGACGATGAGCATTCTAAGTAATATGTTCTATAAAGGTAATCGCAGCCTCAAGCCTCATCAACCGGGAATGACTAAAACAGGGGAGATGCAGCAAGGTTAGGTGGGTCATGCCCAAGCAGGACAAGATATTTCCCCTGTCTAGATGTCCCTTTTTATATTTCAGCTTAGTGGGCGGTTGCTAGCTACAACTGCGGGGTTTATCTTGTTCGGGAATGTTCAGTAAGGAATGGTTCCGGCCTTGTGTTGCAGGGGATGAAGGGAGCAATCCTCGGTACGGTGATCTAGGCCCCGTACTGTGACGGGCGGTACCCCAGTAGCCCTGCCATTGTTGGAAATCCATTTTCCCTACGAGACCCTACGGTTTTGATTTGTATTACCCACTTTTGTGGCTAGTAGCTGGAATTTAATCATTTAACAATTTCGGCTATTTTCTATTTACTAGAAAACCCTAGACACTATTATAATATCACTGGATTTCCTATAAAATGTTTTGGTTAGCGTAAGTTAAAAACTTACCCGTATTTATTTGTGGGAAGTCTTACGTGATACCTTTATTTTCAAATGTTTTTCAAAAGTTAAACAACTTTAAAACGTTTACTCATACCAGACCCATGTCTGACCCGGAGTTTATTTTTGTTTTTCATAAACTCTCGGGTACCCAAATTTTTACGGGTAGTCAAGGGATTCAGGTTAGCTTTAACGAATTCTGGAAGTGCAATGGAGCAGGAGGCTTCAGCATTGTAGATATATATATGTTGTTCCGCTGTGTTGGTATCTCTGAGTCATATTGTTTGAGTTGTATTGTATTGAGTTGTATTAACTAGACAGGTGTTTATAACTGTCTAGTATGTGATGTATGTATGATTGTCATATGTATTGATATTGTATAACTCAGATATATGTAGAAACTATGTATTATATAAGTGATGTATTATATTTTGTTCCGTTCCGCTGTGAGATTCTGATGTTGTTGTTCTTTCTTTCTCTTTCTTTTCTATTTCTATCCCCTTCTTTCTTAATGATGATACGGCTTTCTGGTAGTAGAAGGGCGGGTCATCACAACTTATTACTGGAATATGTTGATACTTAAAGGCTGCATGCTAACATGGATGCTTGACTAATGGTCTTGTATCCTTCGCAACTTCAATAAATATTTTTAGGTTGGTTATTCTCTGTGCTCACCTATTTTCTAAAACTATTTCGACAATAGTGGTGAAAATGGTTTAAATATTTATCTTATGGCAAAATTATTCCCACCACCACTTATGCATTGGCCCTAAACGCAATTGTGCATCTAGTTCTAGCCTCAATATAGCAACTCATCTTTCAACTTATTGTTAATCCCTAATAATTACTAATGAAATCGAGAATAGTTAGCCAAGTTATCCCATCAAGCCTTGATGTAACATATTAATCATTGAGTAGTATGATCGAGAATAGTTAGCCAAGTTATCCCATCAAGCCTTGATGTAACATATTAATCATTGAGTAGTATGGACGAATGAAGTGATAATTATGTAAAACTGTCATTTAATCATCTCAAGCTCTCAGAAAAGAAATTTTAATTCATTTTTCAAATAACTTTCAAAAGAATTTCTCGTTTTTTCATGTAAAAACCATGAAGATTATTGACTGCTCCATTAAGAATGAGTTGAAAGGAATGAAAGATAATTAATTACCTTGCTCTCTTACTTGTATGTTTATTACATTATTTATCATTTTCTCACTATTATTGTCAAACTTAAGTCTTCGCAAAAAAAATTAAAGTTTTGTTTTGAATAAAAAATAAATTAGTTAACTTTTTCAAGGAAAAATCTATTAGGCATGCAAAAATACAATATTCAATAATAATTTACTTTGAAATGTCAATGAATATAAATCCACTCAAGTTTGTCATTCATGTAAACTTGAAATAGTTTCCTCTTAATGCATGTGATAAAAAATGGTTATTTGTTCTCTCTATTTTGTCCTCGTTTGACAGAAAGTGACCCATTTGTAATCCAGAGGCTTTTGCAAAATACATAAGATAGTCACATTGGAAATATGTTGTGGTTGAAGGATGCTTAAAAAAAGCTTGACATGCAAAAAAAAATGTATTCTATTTATGTCATCAGCAAATTGTTTTCTTCGATTCTACTCTTGAAAATTTTCTTACTTCCTTTATTTGTGTTTTTCTTGGTACATCACAAATTCTTTCACCCAAAAGATATGACAAACATATGGTTACCTATAAATAACACTGCAATAAAATTTCATATCAAGGGCTAATGGCTAACTATTCACACCAACTTGCATTAAAATAAACATGTGTAATCTATCTTTATACATGTGCTAACCCAAATATGTGTACTTATTTTATATGAAAAATTATTTTGTAACATGAAATAGGTTCAATTTATATCCATAAAATCATGGCACGAATATCAAACTTTGGCAACAATTGAAATATAACATAGTTAATAAAAAATGTATGATTAGCAAACCATTATCTTGACCATTTATTTCATAACCTCACAAACACTGAAAACAACAGAAGACAACTTTGCCTACTGTATAAATTACAGTAGAAATGGAGGAAAGTAATACTGAAATTAATACTGTTGCTAAATCTAAATTTGTAATTTCCAAGAAATTGTGAAAATATTACTGTTAATCAAACTTTTATTAACGCTTGAACTGCAAATTACATAACATGGAAAATAATTTCACTATTTACTCCACGGTGCATGGAAAATGAACTAAAGAAGCATTGATCATCACAATTCATATCAAGTATGTTAATTTGTCTAGTAAAAAAGATCAACTTTGCATCTTGCACGTTTATTTGTTTTGTAAATAAAAGATCTATTTTCCCATATTAGAGACGTATATTTTGTAATAGCCTAAGCAGCCAGCTAGGCAGAGTAAACAAAAGACAACATTTGAAAAAAATAGTGTTCAAACTCCTATAGAACTTATATTAGGTTATGGAGCATGATTTCCGGTTACTAAAATCATAATACATCTGTAAAAGTCACTGCAAATACCTGCAGTACAAAAGTATTGATTAGGTAAATAACTGTCCAAAATTTATGGGGCAGAACTTTGTTTCGAAAGTCAGTACAAAAGTGTTCTAAAAGGAATCTTTAGAAAATAATATCAAAACAAAATACCTGCAGTTGTAACAACTCTTTTCTGGTATTATCTATTCCCCTATCACCTATGGCTATCATGTTGTCATGAATCATGATGTTGCACCTAACTAACGGTGACTGCAAAACTCGAATACAAAAATAAGTAAAATATCTGTTAGTATTAAGAAAAACATTGTATCAAATAAAAAAAAATAAGAATAGTAGATGCAAATTAATTGTCTTTAGAATTTTTTAACAGTCAATATAAAATAGTTAGAGAAGAACACATCAATAAATATAAATCTTATACCATCAAATCTTATAGAAAGACTATACACAGCCAGAATTTGAATGGCAGTTCATCTTTAAATTCCAATATGCATAAAGATGAGTGCTGAAATTGTTTTAATCCAATTAAATTTATTTCAACTACATTATCTATGCATGAATTTTCAATTTTTATTTTCCATTATATCATATGTGATTCAAATAACTTAATTGTAAAGATAATTTGTGTTTATAAAGAGAGTTTTC
Organism: Allium cepa; assembly: GCA_030765085.1. Classification (NCBI taxonomy): domain Eukaryota; kingdom Viridiplantae; phylum Streptophyta; class Magnoliopsida; order Asparagales; family Amaryllidaceae; genus Allium; species Allium cepa. The sequence continues at coordinate 406,422,623 of CM060938.1, forward strand.
ATTAGATTGTTTTCTGTATTGAAGAGAGATTTGAATCTGTATAAAATGCTTTATTGCAGAATAAAAGAGTAATACAAAACATCTTGTACAGTTTGGCATTTACATACATAGTAGTGGGCCTTATAAAATCCAGCCCATGTAAATAACAATGTAAAAGCAACGGTTGTGATGATCTCTGAATTGATGAATGGCTGAGATATAAGGCTTTCAATATATATACGTGGATTGCCAGATACTGCTGAAAACCTCATTATCTCATTTTTGCTTATTCCCCCCTTCGAACCCTAGCTCTCTTAGGGTTAGCATTTGAGTAAAAATCATTGATTTCCAATGGAAATTAGAGATGAACTTTATTGATTTGAGTTGCGACAGAAGTTTTCTGAGCTGAACCATGAGAAAGTTAATGACTTTGAGATGCTTTCTTCTCTCGACCTTCGCTTAAGAAGAGCGTATCAATCTTGAGTTCTGAATTGATTAGATCTGAGTTGTTTCTTTGAGACTTTGATCTGTCTTGCTTCAGATTGAGAGGAGATTGAGCTTTCTCAGATTGTAGTTGGCTTCACTTGACTGAAGATCGATTTTCTGTAACTCTGTGGTCGCTTTTGAATAGCAAATTTTTTTTTTTCCAATAGTGACTTGGTCAGTGCATCCGCCATTTGGTAAAGTGGCTGGTAAGTGGTTTAATTGTAAATTCCCTTTGAGTACTTGGTCTCTGACAAAATGTAAGTCTATTTCAATATGTTTAGTCCTTGAGTGCATTACAGAATTTGCAGTCATGTAAACGGCATCTGATTACCGCACCATGATGTTGCTTTGATGCTTGCATCCAGTCTTAGTTTCTTTATGATTGACTGTAGCCACATTACTTCTACTGTTGCACTTGCTATGCTTCTATATTCGACTTCAGTGCTAGATCAAGAAATGGTTGATTAATTTTTTGAACTCCATTATATTAAATTACCTCCAAAAAATGTACAGTATCCTGTAACTGATTTTCTATCATCAGGATCAGTACCCCAATCTAAGTCTGCATAACCTGTTATATTAAGATTTTTGCTTGCTTTGAATGTCAATCCATGATTGATTGTTCCCTTTAGATATCTCAGAACCCTTTTCACAGCCTTCCAGTGCTCATCTAGTGGATTCTGCATAAATTGAGAGAGTTTGTTAACATTGAAAGCAATATTTGGTCGTGTTATAGTGACATATTGTAATTCCCCTATAACACTTCTATATTGTTTAATATTATTTATGGCTTCACCCCTGTTTTTTGATAAGTTTTGATTGCTGATCATGGGAGTAGCCATGGGTTTAGCATCTTCCATTTTTGTTTTGACAAGCAGTTTTGTTATTTTTTTTTTTGACATAAGATGATTTCTGAATTTGAAATCTTGTGTACTTCTATTCCCAGAAAATAATTGATATGTCCCAGATCCTTGATTGAAAACTGCTTGTTCATATACCATATGACTTGACCATGGTTATTTCCTGTAACTATTAAACCATCAACATAGATTAGTATGTAAATGATTGAGGATGTATTATTTTTGATGAATAATGAGGTGTCTGATTGATAGATTGATATCCTATTGACATTAAAGTTGATTTTAATCTATCAAACCATACCCTCGAGGCTTGTTTTAGCCCATATATTGCCTTGTTCAGTTTACACACAAGACTTGAGTCTTGTTCATAACCAGGTGGTTGCATCATATAAATTTATTCTTCTAGTATGCCATTTAAGAAGGCATTGTTGACATCCAATTGCCTTGTATTCCATCCTTTATATAGTGCAATTATGATAATAAGCCTTATAGTAGTGGGCTTGACTACTGGGGAAAATGTCTCAGTGAAGTCAAACCCATATTGTTGAGTGTACCCTTTGGCGACTAATCTTGCCTTATATTTATTGATGGATCCATCAGGATTCCTTTTTATCTTGTATGTCCATCTGCAACCTATAATATTTTTGTGTGCAGGTTGACATACTAGATCCCAAGTTTTGTTTTTTATAAGAGCATTATACTTTTCATCCATAGCTGCCTTCCAGTTTTTGTTTTTTGCAGCTTGATCAAATGTACATGGCTCATCAGCATTAATATTGGCAATATATGTCTTGGGTTTGAATATCCCACTTTTGGCTCTGGTGATCATGGGGTGATTGGGTCTGATTGGAGCTTCGGTTTGAGGCAACTCAGTATTTTCATTGTGATTGATACTGCTTTCTGAATCATAGTTTTGATCTTCCTCATTCATTGGATGTGTAGGTGAGTGGATGGCATGACTCTGATCATCTTCCCACTCTGAGTTTTGTTGAGCAGATATTAGAGAGTGTGATTGATGATCAGCAGTAGTCCTCCTTATCTCTACTGAGCTCTGTTTTCAGATACCAGTGGTAACTCAGGTATAGACACACATGGCTTGTGCACTTTTTCTGTAGTTCTTACTTCAGAACTTTTAAAAGGAAATACTTTTTCATTAAACATAACATGCCTGCTTATAAAGATCTTTCCATTATCATCAATACATTTGTACCCTTTCTGATTAGAAGCATATCCCAGAAAGGTACATTATTTTGATCTAAAATTTAATTTATTATTATTATAGAGTCTTAAACATGGAAAACATAAGCATCCAAAGACTTTTAAACTATGATAATCTGGTTTTATCCCTTGCAACTTTTCAATGGGTGATGTACCATCTAAAGTTTTGGTTGGCAGTCTATTAATGAGATAGACAGCTGTATTGAATGCCTCTGGCCAAAACTTTAGTGGTAAATTTGCATGAGCTAGTAAACTAAGCCCTGATTCTACTATATGCCTGTGTTTTCTCTCTACTAAACCATTTTTTTATGAAGTATAGGGACAGGTAAAGCGATGAATTATTCCCTTTACCTTAAAATAATTTTTAAGTGGCTTATATTCAGTCCCTCCATCTGATTGTATGGTTTTGAAATACATACCAAGCTATTTTTCAATCATTGTAATGAAATTTATCACAACACTGCATGTTTCTGATTTATTTTTCAAAAAATATATCCAAGTGTGTCTTGTATGTGCATCAACAAATGATATATAATATTTGAATCCATAATCTGAATGTATTGGGGCAGGCCCCAGAGATCAGTGGCAATGAGTTCAAGTGTCTTAGAATACTCTGTATAAAGTCACCAAATAGTAGTTTATGAATTTTCCCCATTTGACAATAGGTGCATACATAGGGAAGAGATATATTATTATATACATTATTATATACTATATTATTTTTAGAGAGAACTTGCTTAACAACTCTAGTACTGGGGTGACCAAGTCTGTAATGCCATATATCAAAAATACTGTTACTGTTTTCTATTTCACAGTAATTACAACAGTTTTTCTCATTTATGTGTTGGCTGTTGTTGACAGATTTAAATCTGTATAGTCCTCCTTCAACATCACCCTGCAATAAAACATCTTTAGTTAGTATACCTCTAACAAGGCAGTACTTAGGGTAAAACTCAAAATAAACATTATTATCGTTAGCAAACTGAGATACACTTATGAGATTCTTTTTGATTTTTGGCACTCTCAACAAGTTATATAAAAATAATTATTTCTTCCCTTTAATAGTAGCATTTCATATATGTGAGATATTGAAACACTTACTATTCTCAATGCAAATGAATTTTTTACCTTTATATTCTCTATTGCTCAGATTTGAATTGTCAAGATCATTGGTTATATGGTTGGTTGCTCCTGAGTCTGGGTACCAACAGTCATCATTCATGAATTGATTATTTTCACTTGCATTATGATCTTTGTTATCTGATTGACTGCTAGAACTAGTCTGAGCCATGTTGACACTGTAATTTCCACCTTTTTGAGCAGTGTGCCCAATCTTTTCACGGATTTGACACTTTGGTATGTTGTTACTGATGTATCTACCCCTTCCTCTTGATCTGTTTGGATAACCTCCTATCTGTGTGCCTCCTTCCTGTGTAGTCTGGTCTGACTTGTTGTTATTTTGAACTTTGTTTCTTGAAGTGGCTGTGTAGTTGATTGTAAACTATGATTCTTGTGGTCTTTTATTATCAATTTTGGCCTCATGAGAAAGTAATATGAAGTAAACATCATCAAGTGATGGTAAATCCTTCTGTGATGCTATAACAGCAATAACTATTCATAATCCTCACTCAATCCATTAAGGATGGTCAAAATGTGTTCAGAATCTGAGACTTTGTGATTTGCTGCCTCTAGTGAATCACATATTCCTTTAATTTTGAAAATTTATTCTCTCATGGTGCTGTTGTCTTTCTTTATGCTTTGCAGTTGTCTTTTATAATACATCACCTTGGCAGCTGATTGTGTATTGAACACTTTTTCAATAGTTGTCGATATATCAATTGCAGTTTTGCATCCAATAACATGTGATAGCAAATTTGTGCTTATTGATGATAAAAGCCAGGAACAAATTAATCTATCCTACCTATGATATTTGACATAATCCTCATTATTGACAATTTTGTTTTCTTGATCAGTTATACATTTGGGAGGAATTGGGATAGTTCCAAGAATGTGGCCTTCAAGCCCATATCCTTGAACTGTAGTCTCAATTTGTAATCTCTAGAGAAGAAAGTTATCCTGATTCAATTAAACTGTAACAAGATTGCTTTGTGGGCTAATCACTGTTTTGATGAGTTTCTCTGCGGCAATACTTGGCTGACTATTGTTACTTTCATTATCTGAGCTTGCCATGCTGGGTTGATTATTAGTCTCATCACCCATGATGATCTCAAAAACAAGAAGGAATACAGAAAAGCAATGGAAATGCAGAGCAACAGAAAAATATTCAATTGGATACAGAAAATAAAGGTACCGAGTCAAGAACTTCTCACAGTGAATTTAATGCAACCTATGACATAAATGATGATCTATTTTTTGATCTGATATGTCGTGCAGGAGGGCACCTTCTTTAGTTTTGGGATGATTCTTGATTTCTTGATTTCTTTGTTTTCTGGTTTTCTTGATTGATTTCTTTTCTGTGAGAATATGTGAATGAATTCTGATGCAGCCATTATTATTTGGCACGACACTGAATTGTATCATTGACTCAATAATCCCTTCAGATGATGAACTCAATTTCTGATGAAGATTGATCACCCAAATGATGACACAGTTTCTGATGGAATTTGATCAAATGAATAGATGGTTGTTAAGCCTTTATAAGCTCTGATACCATGTAAAGATAATTTGTGTTTATGAAGAGAGTTTTCATAAGATTGTTTTCTGTATTGAAGAGAGATTTAAATCTGTATAAAATGCTTTATTGTAGAATGAAAGAGTAATACAAAACATCTTGTACAGTTCGGCATTTAAATACATAGTAGTGGGCCTTATACAATCCAGCCCATGTAAATAACAATGTAAAAGCAACGGTTGTGATGATCTCTGAATTGATGAATGGCTGAGATATAAAGCTTTCAATATATATACGTGGATTGCCAAATACTGCTGAATACCACATTATCTCATTTTCTCTTATTTTAATGTACAATTTTTCACTATAAAACAAATTTCATGATCGAAGATCATTTTGATCGTAATAGAATAAAACTTAATACTTCTTTTCACAGATACATAACTAAACAAGATAGTATTGTATTGAATATGAGTTGTTTACATATAGCTAGAAGGATAAATCAGTGTAAGATTCAAAATAGAGAAAGCTAGAGGTCTATGGATAGTGATGTTCAGAAGTGAGCCATCGGTTGAAGATTGCAATAATAGTGTTGCGGGTAGAAAGCAGAAGGGAACATAATGGTAAATAGGAGAAAAATGCAAGGGAAAAAAGCTAGAATTGATTGTTTACCCAAAAATAACGGATAATTCAGTATGTTAAAAGAACATAATATAAAGCATGTAAATTTTGAAGCAATTTGATAAAAGCGCTAATTTAATGGGTTTATAGGGCGTATATGAAGATATCGTTAAAGATAATCCATAACTCGATAAGAATTGTAGAAACATTTGCATATTTATGGGGGATCGCCAATATATTAATCATTCACTTCAATTTAAATAGATAGGCATACACCGAACCAAAAATTTGAGGCAGGTTAATGGAGGCGAAAAGCTTATGTAAAGAAAAAAAATTAGATAGGTAATAAGGCTAAGGATTTTGTTGCTTGGTTTCCAGTAAAGCCTATTATTTACTTACAGTGCAGAGGTTGGTTATGATAAAGTGAAATGTTTTATTGTGTTTTTTTCTTTTATGTTGGACCATAATGTGGTTGAAGTTTCATAAAATATAAATCCTTCTTCATTTTCAGATAACATTTGTTTAAATTTATCGTTATCTAATTAATCATGGGTGTAAAAAAAAGGTCATAGTCACTATAGTAATTCATTGTTTCATTAATAGATATTTTTAATATTAATGGTTCTATGTTAATTTTATACCATGTACCGATACCTTTGTGAGCAAATAACATCTCGTTTAACCATGTACTTTAAAAAAAATGAATATCGGAGTTGACAACGTGCAGGCATTATTAAAAAATGAAGTTATTTGAAAGTTGAGGACAAATTTGAAAATAAGAGTAGAAATCATAAAATGTAAGCACTTGAAGGCAAAAGATATTAGAGAATTACTAAACTATCATAAATAACTATAATAAATTGATTCGAGACATTGTTGGAATTCCTATTGAATGAAAATATACATAAGTCCCACATCGCCATAAATTGCTAAGCTATACTAGTATATATATATATATATATATATATATATATATGGCTTTGCAATGAAGGAGTTGGGGCCTAGGGATACCAAATGTATGCTTCATTGTGAGGAGGGAGATCATATATCATCAACACACACGCGTCGCCGCCGTCCGTCAAACCGAACTAGGCTGGGCTTGGATCTAGATGATCCTATTTTTATTGCGAAACCGGGTCGGGGTTTCTAACAGTTGCAGGCTATATGAACAGACGTGACTGTTTGAAGGAATGCGGACAAAATTATAAATAGGAGAGAACTCTAATCACATTCAATTCCATTCTAATTTCTTTTGCTTCTTCTTTTCTACTACTCTATACAATATATCACAAAGTTGACATGCTCATTACAATCTCGTGCAGATTGCGTCTGTTGTATCTTGGAAGACTTTAAATAAAGACTTAAGCAAATTGTTACGACAAGCCTCAGACGGAATTTCCTTCTTCAAACCGGTTAGGTTTATAATTGAATTATATATTTATTTATATGTATCATTTTCGTTTCCACATTGCACTATTTCTTTAAATAGTATTGTAACGATCCCAGTTTTTAGACGAATTTAAATTTATAATTTAATTGAATTTTGGATTAGAGTATGGAATTATTTGAAATTTTCAAACTAATGTATTTTTAAAAAGATAATTGATTTGACACTCAAGAATGAATATTTTCAATTGAATTGAAAAAAAAAATAAAGTGTTTAAAAAAAACATCATAAATTTAATGTTTGAAAAGGAAAAATTAAATTAAAAGTTTGAATAGAAAAAAAATATAACAACATTGAATTCATCTAAATTGTAGAGCAATAAGACAAGGCAACATAAAAGATCAAATAACATGTTAATAAAACGAATGTATATAAAGGATGTACATTTAAAAACAATACTTAAAATATCCCAGTACAAACAAAAATAGAAATAGCATTGACAAAAGAAACAAATGAAGTACATAAAAACATGAAACATGGAAACAAGGCAAAAGTACATATAAAATATCTCAGTAAAACAAATATGAAAACAAACAAATGCAAACATAAAGAAATAACATAGGAGTATGAGTACATAAATAAACAAAACCAAAAGGTATGCAATGTACAAAGCTATCTCAGTGGAAAAGAAAAATATATATAAACAAACAAGCAAGAACTATAATGCAAATATGAACAGCTTGCATAAGGAGACAGCATATATATTTAAGATAAACAAGTATGAACACTTGGGAAAAAGGAAACAAAAAGTTATAAACAACAGTACATGTGAATAAAATATGAGACAAAGCAAGAGCTTGTAAAGCAAGAACAAACAAAACATATATCGCAAGATAATTGTAAAAGAGGACGTAGGCAATTAATGCAAGATGTCCTTAGCCATAATATATTATCTATCAGCCGAGACAAGTAAGTAGTAAGGCAAAACTGTGTAAAATAGAATATGAAAACACAAGGACCAAAGCAATAAATGCATTAACCAGCAAAGCATGGAAAAAAAATCTCTGTTGATTGTACTAAAGAAATTAAATAATAACATCCCTGTAAAACTTTGTTTCCTATATATCTCATCTTCATCAGTTCGTCCATAAGCTAAGAAAAAAGGTCTGAAACAATATCATTTAAACTATAAACAAAACTTCAATTTAAACAAACCAGTTTTTCAACACTGGAAGAGAAAAGAAGAGAAATAAAGCAATCAAGCTGAAAGTAATGTCAAGTTCAACTTGATCTAAAACTGAAAGATGAAGCTGCAGATTCAAATTGAAAACAAAATATCAAAACAAGTTCATTCCTCTGTTCCTGTTCTCTATCTTTCTTCATCAAAATCATCATGTGAGTAAAACTTCACCCTCTTTGCTTTGATCTGCCTGTGATGAATACTTTGATGTGAATGAAATGTTTGAAATGTCTGTGTAGAGTTTATAACACTCTGTTAAACTCTACAGGCTCTCTGTTTTAAAACAGATAATAAATGAGTACACATCTGTTTTTTTTCAAAGTCTAAAACTTGTGTATTGCTTTGGAATGATATATGCTTGCTGAATAGTTTTGAAATAAAAACAACTCTCTGTGAATATCCATAGGATTGCAGACCTTGTTTTGTTTTTGTTTTTTCCTGGTTTCAGAGTGAAATAGACTATATAAAACTCAATACGTCTGCATCCAATTATTATTGGGCTTAAATTATTAAACAAACCTGGTTGTTGAAACATAGAACAAGAGCTAAAGCTTGGTTTTAAAGAGGTTGGTGAAATATTACAGTGAGAAACATTGTTTTACAGAGCAAAATGATACAAAGTGCCAAATTCAAATGTCACGAAACCTTGATTCACTTATATAACTTGAATCCACACTGCAAGAAATGATTTTTAAAACGAAAATGAAGATTTTTAGATTTGTATTTAAGGAACAGTTTGTATATGAACAATGATTACATTTTTGCAAAATTCAGGTGATCAATTCAATTTAAAATGTTGGAATTTAAATCGAAGCGAGTATAAACATCATCGATTCTAGGAAAATTATCAGAAATTTTTTTTTTTATAGATTGTTGGGTCGAACCGCTTTTAGGGTTTTACAGGAGTTTTTGTTCGTCCCTGTAACGAGACGCGTACGGCTCCTATGAGCGATCGAGCTTCACGTGAATCAGTAGGGGGGAAGCTTGTTGGGTTGCGGTGATGTGGCCGGAGTTTTAAAGATTCCGTTGATGGGAATCATTGGCGCGTGGGATTTTCGTCGATGAAGTTGGGTTTTAGTTCGATCGAAATGCAAAATTTCGATTCCACGTTAAATCTGATGATCTGAGTGGTGGAACGGTTAGTGAGGATGAGCGGCGACACGTAGAGGCCATCAGGAGTGGTCGAAGAAGACCGCGTCATGGGTACACGTGCACGCATATGCACCTGAACATGGATGGTTGAAGTGTTTGGGAAAGAAGGAGAGTTGCTCGCGTTTTTCCTCAGGGCCTTGGGTGTAGCGTGTTGCTTCGAGAACAAGAGTGTTTTGTTCGAATTTTTTTTTTTTTGCTGAGCAAGCTTTAAGAAATCTGTTACAGGAAGTTAAAAAGTTTTAAATATAAGAATTTGATAGTTGAAAAGTTTCTAAGTTGCAAACAAAAGTAAACCAAGTTTTACTTATAAAAGTAAATGATTTTCAAGGACAATTGTTTTAACAGGGTGTCCAAGTTTTAAAAACAAAGAAGTTTGATTTTGTAAATAATTCAAGTTTTAAAAAACAAAAATAAACGAGTTCTAAAATAGGTAAATGTTTGTATTAAAAGTTATTTATTAACTTAGAAAAGTTAAAAGTTAAATCTGAATGCTTAATTAATTGAAGTTGATTTCGAAAAATATTTTTTTTAAAATAAAGTTGAAGATTAAGGTTTAGTGATCAATCACTATAAAGATTTATTTTGAGTGATTAAGAAACTTTGATAAATTAAAGGTGAATAATTGTAAAGTTAATTAAACCAATTCAATTATTATTGATAATTTAAGAGTATTGGTTAATGTAGATAATTTAATTAGAGTTGATAAATCAAGTGATTAAGCAATAATTAATGTAAGGATAATGTGATAAATTAATTTAGTAATTAATTTGAGAATAATTAATTTATTAAAGTAATTAATATAGAATTAATTGATAAATTCGAGTTAATTAATTAAGTAATTTAATTAAGAATTAATTTTGTAATTAGTTTAAAGGTCAACTTAATAAATATGATTAATTAAGAATAATTTAATTAAATAAGGTGATTGATTAATTAATTTATATAAAATGGTTTGTAATTAATAAATCAAGATTGGATGCTTAATTCATAAGTAATTCATTTAAATTGGAAATAAATTGATCTAATTAGGATTAAGTAATTTATTAATCCTGCTTATAAATGATTATTAAATACTTAACCTTACTTATGGATGATCATATTATATGTGATGCCTTGAATTGTCCTAACTGATCGGTGATATGTCGTACTGTGGATTGAGCTGTGTATGATTCATTCATTTATTTACCTTGTATATTCTCTGTGAATCTGTGAATAGACGATAAGCGTTATAGTTTATATCGCTTATCAACTATATTCTATATTTTAATCTGTGATGATTGAATAATGTTGTGCACTATTGTGTTAAACCCCTGGACCACACCATACACACATAAATATGGATTTCACGAGGAAATCGATTAAGTCACAGATTTTGAAATGATTTTCAAAGTTGAATATTTAAATTTGAATATTTGGAAATGGTTGGATTTAAAGTGAAAAGCTCTTAAAATGGAATTTCAAAGATGAAATTTATTTTGAATAAATTGATTTAGTTTTGGAATTTATATATTTTGATTTAAATTTGAATTCAATACTTGAAATTGATTTCTATGATTTGAAACTAGAGATTAACGATATTATACTAGTTATATACGAGTCAAACCATTTTTAAAAGTATTGTTCCTTTGGGAATTTGAATTAACCCAAAGATTGTAACTTGTATAAATGGAATTGGGTTTTCCGAAATAAGATTGTTGTTTCTAAATGATAAAAAGCTATCGTTGGAGAAATGAATTTCAAATTGTATTAAACAGATTTCAAATTTAAACTGAAATAGTTTTCCAAGCTATAGATGAATATTTGGAAACGAATTTTAGAAAGTGAATATTTGGAAATGGTTGAAAATCTATAAGATAAATCTTTAATTTAAAGATTAAAATGAATAAATCCAATTGGAAGGGGATTGTTTTGAAATCCGGGAATGAATCTTTGAGAAACTGGGTGAACTTAGTGAAATGAATCTTTTGTTTAAAAGATTTGAAAATGATAATTGGTTTAAACCGTTTGAAAGAAAGTTTTGAATTATTAAGTTGTGACTTAATTGAAATCTCATATCCATATGTTTTAAATGTTGCGCTCACTATTCGGTTTAGCCGGGAGAGGACCTTTGTGTCATATAACCCATTCCGAATATGTGATTCGACGTTATGGATAGCATTTGAAGACCGGTGTTGAAGACCGGGTATTTGCGAGAGCGATAGGATGACCTATCGATTGTCTCTGCACTGGGTAGCTCCTGGTATAGAGATTCCCTAAGTGATGGGAAGTCCGATCGGGATTGTGAATACCCGGATTTGCAAGGGCTTCTTTGGAAGTGCCTTCGGTTCTGTTCGAACCCGGAACAGACTTGTATGGATTGTGTGTCTGACATTACATTTTGGGATATAAAGCAGATTTCTTTCAAATACATTTCTGTGGTGGCGGAGAATTTATTCCTTTAGCTTAACACCCTTCTCTGAGACGTACGAGCTCAGAGGTTATGTAGTTGATGGTTATCAGCGATATATTCCCAATTTGGTAATGTGACATGCTAAGTGTTGCTGTGTAATGATCATTGTTTGATCATTTGTGATAGGATTATTTGTTTGATCATTTATCTTGGTGATCATTACTTTGATCATTTGTTGACCCAAAGCATGGCTTTGTACCAAAGCGTAGTTTTGTGGACGAGACTTCGTCGAGCCTCACAAATCGGTAATGGTCGAAACAGGAATTGTGCGGCAAGGTTTTAGGGGTAGCTCCCCTAGGGTATGACCATTCCTTCTGGAAAAGGGTAGTATCATGGTATGGAGCCCAGATACTTGCTCATGTGGACACACTATATTATTTATGTGTGATGTTGGTTTAGAGGCGCCTCGTTTAAAGGTCCCAAAGGACCGGGGGTGGCATATCTGAGGGTTTGTAATATCCCTTGGGAAAAGGGGTTCCCGGCCTTGTTTGGCAGAGAACGGTTTGGTTCTCGGGGCGTCCCTCCATAGGCGTTCCCATGTGGCAATAGGAAGTTCCTTAGCCTGACCATTTGTTGGAAAAATCCATTCATCCAATACGAGCCTTGTACGGTTTTAGTTGTATTGCCTGCCATTCACTTATGGTGGCGCCCCACTGTTTGGATGGTAGCTATAGTAGGCATAGTTCGAAATGTCTATGCTGGCTAAGATTTATATTCTACTTTCGAAATGTTTTCTGCACTTGCACTTATAATAATAATATCAAAGAAATTCGCGTATCAAGCATATTTGACTATCATAAGGAGAAATCTCCTCCGATTCTGCGTTTGCATTGTGTGTGTGGCGGGAGGCCTTATGGTAGTTTCATTTTCAAAAGCATTGTGATTTTCAAATTTAAAATCTTTTGATTGTTTTTAAAGACAAACTGTTTTCTTTTGCTCATACCAGTCCCATGACTGACCTGGAGTTTATTGTTCCTTTCCTAAACTCTGGGTGCCCATAATTTTCCACACGGGCAGTTTAGAGTTGGGTTTTTCAGATAGTTAGGTTCAGTAGATTATTTGGAGCTAGTTCAGTCTTTGGATTCAGACGACTCGCTTATCTTGGAGAAATCTTGATGGTAGATCGAGCTAGGAGTTTTGGAGCTCTGTCTTTGGAGCCTTTTGGATCAGAGTTGCAGTATTGGATTCTGTTGAAGACTTATCTCATTTCGTATTATATTCCGTTGTATTCTATGTTATATTCTCTGATGTTGATGATTATCATTGTATAAAAATTGATGTATCGGATATTGTATTTATGTCATATCAGTGATATCATCTTTTATTTCCGCTGTGTATTATCATTTAATGGTGTTGCAAGCTCCCACGATACGAATTTGATGTCGTTTGTCGGATATCGAGTTCGGGTCGTGACAGATTGGTATCAGAGCTAATGGTTGAGTAAGAACTTTAGCTACGGAGTGTAACACCTTAGATGGCTCATTAGAGATAGGGTGAAGTATCCCTAGAATGAGTAATCCCTAAGATATCCGTTTGAATGCCTCAGTAAATTCTCTTGCTATCCACTGATAGTAAGTATGAGTGCAAGAAGAGGACGCGATAGGGGACAGATGAATACGACTGTAATTGGTCAATACTCTGTAACAACAACGGAAATAACTTTCTCTATCAATATTCTTTGATTCGAATCCAAATTCTTTTGATTTCTTCGTGATAGCTACAAGAAGTAGTTTCGGTGTGATGGTGGCTCTACGAATCGTTGGAGGAAATCTTTGCTTCGTATTTTCATCTGTTTCTTATCAGTTTCGATTTGAACTTTAATAAATATGAATAAATTTGAAATTTGGAATTAAAATTTAAATAAATTGGAAATTTTAATTTGAGTTAAATTGATTAATAGAATATGAAGCTAAATTTGAATTGTATCAATAAAACGACATCGTTTAAAACCAAATTTGAAATTTTATTATAATTTCTTGTATCTATTGCTAATATTCTGATTTGGTAAGCCAAATGCAGAATTGATATCCGGTTTGATCTAAAAAGATATTCCTCTATCTTTCATCTATCTTCGTTATCTCTCTCTAGCGAATTTCGAGGACGAAATTCCTTTTAAGGGGGGAAGTCTGTAACGATCCCAGTTTTTAGACGAATTTAAATTTATAATTTAATTGAATTTTGGATTAGATTATGGAATTATTTGAAATTTTCAAACTAATGTATTTTAAAAAAGAGAATTGATTTGAAACTCAAGAATGAATATTTTCAATTGAATTGAAAAAAATAAATAAAGTGTTTAAAAAAAACATCATAAATTTAATGTTTGAAAAGGAAAAATTAAATTAAAAGTTTGAATAGAAAAAAAAAATAACAACATTGAATTCATCTAAATTGTAGAGCAATAAGACAAGGCAACATAAAAGATCAAATAACATGTTAATAAAACGAATGTATATAAAGGATGTACATTTAAAAACAATACTTAAAATATCCCAGTACAAACAAAAATAGAAATAGCATTGACAAAAGAAACAAATGAAGTACATAAAAACATGAAACATGGAAACAAGGCAAAAGTACATATAAAATATCTCAGTAAAACAAATATGAAAACAAACAAATGCAAACATAAAGAAATAACATAGGAGTATGAGTACATAAATAAACAAAACCAAAAGGTATGCAATGTACAAAGCTATCTCAGTGGAAAAGAAAAATATATATAAACAAACAAGCAAGAACTGTAATGCAAATATGAACAGCTTGCATAAGGAGACAGCATATATATTTAAGATAAACAAGTATGAACACTTGGGAAAAAGGAAACAAAAAGTTATAAACAACAGTACATGTGAATAAAATATGAGACAAAGCAAGAGCTTGTAAAGCAAGAACAAACAAAACATATATAGCAAGATAATTGTAAAAGAGGACATAGGCAATTAATGCAAGATGTCCTTAGCCATAATATATTATCTATCAGCCGAGACAAGTAAGTAGTAAGGCAAAACTGTGTAAAATAGAATATGAAAACACAAGGACCAAAGCAATAAATGCATTAACCAGCAAAGCATGGAAAAAAAATCTCTGTTGATTGTACTAAAGAAATTAAATAATAACATCCCTGTAAAACTTTGTTTCCTATATATCTCATCTTCATCAGTTCGTCCATAAGCTAAGAAAAAAGGTCCGAAGCAATATCAATTAAACTATAAACAAAACTTCAATTTAAACAAACCAGTTTTTCAACTTTGGAAGAGAAAAGAAGAGAAATAAAGCAATCAAGCTGAAAGTAAAGTCAAGTTCAACTTGATCTAAAACTGAAAGATGAAGCTGCAGATTCAACTTGAAAACAAAATATCAAAACAAGTTCATTCCTCTTTTCCTGTTCTCTATCTTTCTTCATCAAAATCATCATGTGAGAAAAACTTCACCCTCTTTGTTTTGATCTGCCTGTGATGAATACTTTGATGTGAATGAAATGTTTGAAATGTCTGTGTAGAGTTTATAACACTCTGTTAAACTCTACAGGCTCTCTGTTTTAAAACAGATAATAAGTGAGTACACATATGGGTTTTTTTCAAAGTCTAAAACTTGTGTATTGCTTTGGAATGATATCTGCTTGCTGAATAGTTTTGAAATAAAAACAACTCTCTGTGAATATCCATAGGATTGCAGACCTTGTTTTGTTTTTGTTTTTTCCTGGTTTCAGAGTGAAATAGACTATATAAAACTCAATACGTCTGCATCCAATTATTATTGGGCTTAAATTATTAAACAAACCTGGTTGTTGAAACATAGAACAAGAGCTAAAGCTTGGTTTTAAAGAGGTTGGTGAAATATTACATTGAGAAACATTGTTTTACAGAGCAAAATGATACAAAGTGCCAAATTCAAATGTCACGAAACCTTGATTCACTTATATAACTTGAATCCACACTGCAAGAAATGATTTTTAAAACGAAAATGAAGATTTTTAGATTTGTATTTAAGGAACAGTTTGTATATGAACAATGATTACATTTTTGCAAAATTCAGGTGATCAATTCAATTTAAAATGTTGGAATTTAAATCGAAGCGAGTATAAACATCATCGATTCTAGGAAAATTATCAGAATTTTTTTTTGTATAGATTGTTGGGTCGAACCGCTTTTAGGGTTTTATAGGAATTTTTGTTCGTCCCTGTAACGAGACGCGTACGGCTCCTATGAGCGATCGAGCTTCATGCGAATCAGGAGGGGGGAAGCTTGTTGGGTTGCGGTGATGTGGCCGGAGTTAAGGAGATTTCGTTGATGGGAATCATTGGCGCATGAGATTTTCGTCGATGAAGTTGGGTTTCAGTTCGATCGAAATGAAAATTTTCGATTCCACGTTAAATCTGATGATCTGAGTGGTGGAACGGTTAGTGAGGATGAGCAGCGACACGTAGAGGCCATCAGGGGTGGTCGAAGAAGACCGCGTCGTGGGTACACGTGCACGCGTGTGCACCTGAACATGGATGGTTGAAGTGTTTGGGAAAGAAGGAGAGTTGCTCGCGTTTTTCTTCAGGGCCTTGGGTGTAGCGTGTTGCTTCGAGAACAAGAGTGTTTTGTTCGAATTTTTTTTTTTTTTGCTGAGCAAGCTTTAAGAAATCTGTTACAGGAAGTTAAAAAGTTTTAAATATAAGAATTTGATAGTTGAAAAGTTTCTAAGTTGCAAACAAAAGTAAACCAAGTTTTACTTATAAAAGTAAATGATTTTCAAGGACAATTGTTTTAACAGG
The DNA here is from genome assembly GCA_030765085.1 of Allium cepa. NCBI lineage: Eukaryota > Viridiplantae > Streptophyta > Magnoliopsida > Asparagales > Amaryllidaceae > Allium > Allium cepa. The sequence goes on from CM060938.1 coordinate 406,439,409, forward strand.
GTGTCCAAGTTTTAAAAACAAAGAAGTTTGATTTTGTAAATAATTCAAGTTTTAAAAAACAAAAATAAACGAGTTCTAAAATAGGTAAATGTTTGTATTAAAAGTTATTTATTGACTTAGAAAAGTTAAAAGTTAAATCTGAATGCTTAATTAATTGAAGTTGATTTCGAAAAATATTTTTTTTAAAATAAAGTTGAAGATTAAGGTTTAGTGATCAATCACTATAAAGATTTATTTTGAGTGATTAAGAAACTTTGATAAATTAAAGGTGAATAATTGTAAAGTTAATTAAACCAATTCAATTATTATTGATAATTTAAGAGTATTGGTTAATGTAGATAATTTAATTAGAGTTGATAAATCAAGTGATTAAGCAATAATTAATGTAAGGATAATGTGATAAATTAATTTAGTAATTAATTTGAGAATAAGTAGTTTATTAAAGTAATTAATATAGAATTAATTGATAAATTCGAGTTAATTAATTAAGTAATTTAATTAAGAATTAATTTTGTAATTAGTTTAAAGGTTAACTTAATAAATATGATTAATTAAGAATAATTTAATTAAATAAGGTGATTGATTAATTAATTTATATAAAATGGTTTGTAATTAATAAATCAAGATTGGATGCTTAATTCATAAGTAATTTATTTAGATTGGAAATAAATTGATCTAATTAGGATTAAGTAATTTATTAATCCTGCTTATAAATTATTATTAAATACTTAACCTTACTTATGGATGATCATATTATATGTGATGCCTTGAATTGTCCTAACTGATCGGTGATATGTCGTACTGTGGATTGAGCTGTGTATGATTCATTCATTTATTTACCTTGTATATTCTCTGTGAATCTGTGAATAGACGATAAGCGTTATAGTTTATATCGCTTATCAACTATATTCTATATTTTAATCTGTGATGATTGAATAATGTTGTGCACTATTGTGTTAAACCCCTGGACCACACCATACACACACAAATATGGATTTCACGAGGAAATCGATTAAGTCACAGATTTTGAAATGATTTTCAAAGTTGAATATTTAAATTTGAATATTTGGAAATGGTTGGATTTAAAGTGAAAAGCTCTTAAAATGGAATTTCAAAGATGAAATTTATTTTGAATAAATTGATTTAGTTTTGGAATTTAGATATTTTGATTTAAATTTGAATTCAATACTTGAAATTGATTTCTATGATTTGAAACTAGGGATTAACGATATTATACTAGTTATATACGAGTCACACCATTTTTAAAAGTATTGTTCCTTTGGGAATTTGAATTAACCCAAAGATTGTAACTTGTATAAATGGAATTGGGTTTTCCGAAATAAGATTGTTGTTTCTAAATGATAAAAAGCTATCGTTGGAGAAATGAATTTCAAATTGTATTAAACAGATTTCAAATTTAAACTGAAATAGTTTTCCAAGCTATAGATGAATATTTGGAAACGAATTTTTGAAAGTGAATATTTGGAAATGGTTTGAAAATCTATAAGATAAATCTTTAATTTAAAGATTAAAATGAATAAATCCAATTGGAAGGGGATTGTTTTGAAATCCGGGAATGAATCTTTGAGAAACTGGGTGAACTTATTGAAATTAATCTTTTGTTTAAAAGATTTGAAAATGATAATTGGTTTAAACCGTTTGAAAGAAAGTTTTGAATAATTAAGTTGTGACTTAATTTAAATCTCATATCCATATGTTTTAAATGTTGCGCTCACTATTCGGTTTAGCCGGGAGAGGACCTTTGTGTCATATAACCCATTCCGAATATGTGATTCGACGTTATGGATAGCATTTGAAGACCGGTGTTGAAGACCGGGTATTTGCGAGAGCGATAGGATGACCTATCGATTGTCTCTGCACTGGGTAGCTCCTGGTATAGAGATTCCCTAAGTGATGGGAAGTCCGATCGGGATTGTGAATACCCGGATTTGCAAGGGCTTCTTTGGAAGTGCCTTCGGTTCTGTTCGAACCCGGAACAGACTTGCATGGATTGTGTGTCTGACATTACATTTTGGGATATAAAGCAGATTTCTTTCAAATACATTTCTGTGGTGGCGGAGAATTTATTCTTTTAGCTTAACACCCTTCTCTGAGACGTACGAGCTCATAGGTTATGTAGTTGATGGTTATCAGCGATATATTCCCAATTTGGTAATGTGACATGCTAAGTGTTGCTGTGTAATGATCATTGTTTGATCATTTGTGATAGGATCATTTGTTTGATCATTTATCTTTGTGATCATTACTTTGATCATTTATTGACCCAAAGCATGGCTTTGTACCAAAGCGTAGTTTTGTGGACGAGACTTCGTCGAGCCTCACAAATCGGTAATGGTCGAAACAGGAATTGTGCGGCAAGGTTTCAGGGGTAGCTCCCCTAGGGTATGACCATTCCTTCTGGAAAAGGGTAGTATCATGGTATGGAGCCCAGATACTTGCTCATGTGGACACACTATATTATTTATGTGTGATGTTGGTTTAGAGGCACCTCGTTTAAAGGTCCCAAAGGACCGGGGGTGGCATATCTGAGGGTTTGTAAAATCCCTTGGGAAAAGGGGTTCCCGGCCTTGTTTGGCAGAGAACGGTTTGGTTCTCGGGGCGTCCCGCCAGAGGCGTTCCCATGTGGCAATAGGAAGTTCCTTAGCCTGACCATTTGTTGGAAAAATCCATTCATCCAATACGAGACTTGTACGGTTTTAGTTGTATTACCTGCCATTCACTTATGGTGGCGCCCCACTGTTTGGATGGTAGCTATAGTAGGCATAGTTCGAAATGTCTATGCTGGCTAAGATTTATATTCTACTTTCGAAATGTTTTCTGCACTTGCACTTATAATAATAATATCAAAGAAATTCGCGTATCAAGCATATTTGACTATCATAAGGAGAAATCTCCTCCGATTCTGCGTTTGCATTGTGTGTGTGGCGGGAGGCCTTATGGTAGTTTCATTTTCAAAAGCATTGCGATTTTCGAATTTAAAATCTTTTGATTGTTTTTAAAGACAAACTGTTTTCGTTTGCTCATACCAGTCCCATGACTGACCTGGAGTTTATTGTTCCTTTCCTAAACTCTGGGTGCCCATAATTTTCCACACGGGTAGTTTAGAGTTGGGTTTTTCAGATAGTTAGGTTCAGTAGATTATCTGGAGCTAGTTCAGTCTTTGGATTCAGACGACTCGCTTATCTTGGAGAAATCTTGATGGTAGATCGAGCTAGGAGTTTTGGAGCTCTGTCTTTGGAGCCTTTTGGATCAGAGTTGCAGTATTGGATTCTGTTGAAGACTTATCTCATTTCGTATTATATTCCGCTGTATTCTATGTTATATTCTCTGATGTTGATGATTATCATTGTATAAAAATTGATGTATCGGATATTGTATTTATGTCATATCAGTGATATCATCTTTTATTTCCGCTGTGTATTTATCATTTAATGGTGTTGCAAGCTCCCACGATACGAATTTGATGTCGTTTGTCGGATATCGAGTTCGGGTCATGACAAGTATAATGTTTGATCTATTGCTATAGTTATTATTACTATACTTGTTACATTGTGGTTGTAATTTAATTACAACAATTGTTTCATTTGGCAAACACAGACTTCCGGAGTAGTGAAAATCTAATTGATAAATTTGTGAGACGGTTTTATTATTGGTTATTCTCTATTTTGGTATACTAGATGTATAACATCTTAAGACTTTCCTGTTTTTTGCTAAAACAGAGATGACAACAGTTGAATTATTAACAAAGTCTACTACAGACAACAGGTCCGATCCTTTTAAAGGAGAGGGTAATGATTTTCTAACAAGGAAGAATCAGATGTTATTTTGTCTCACCATACTCGGTCTGCAATGGTATCTCGAGGAGGATGAACGATTCCTACACCAAGCAAGGAATCAGATGTTTATATGTGGAAGCATTCCGATTTTCTATGCAGAAACTATATTCTGAATTGTCTCGACAAGGTGCTATACAAAGTATATCAGCCTCTAAAGACAGCAAAAGCACTTTGGAATGCACTTGCCACGAAGTATAAGATGTAGAATATCAGTTTTATTGTAGACAAATTCATGGACCACAAGATGGTTGATTCCAAACCGTTGACCACTCAACTGCATGAACTGCAAATCATTATTCATGAACTTGAAGCAGAAGGTCATAAGGTTGGAGAATCGTTTTTGGCTGAAGCCATCACGGGAAAACTACCGCCGTCATGGAGAGATTACCGCAATTATCTAAAGCGTAAGAAAAAGGAAATCACTTTACAGGATCTCATAGTCCGACTAAAAATTGAGGCAGATAAACGTGGAGTTGCAAAAGCAAGCGAGGAAGCATTTGTGGCTGAAGGTTCAAAAACCAAAAACAAAAAGAAGAGTTTCCAAAAGAAAAGGAAAGCTCCAGACAACAAACCAAAAGACAAAAAATGAACCAAAAAGTTTAATCGCGAGTGTTGGATTTTGTGGAAAGGTTGGACATGCCGATAGAGGTTGCAAACACAAAAAGGAACGCAACATAGAGGCAAATATAGTAGACAACATGGAAGTAGACGAGTCCAACTTCTCGGCAGTTGTATCTGAATGCAATTTGGTTCAGAATCCTAACCAATGGTGGGTAGACACAGGCGCTACTGGTCATGTCTGCTCTGACAAATCCATGTTTTCTACATACCAGAAATTCGATCACGAAGAAAAACTCTATATGGGTAATTCTGCAGTATCCATGATTGAAGGTAGTGGCACAGTAATCCTCAGGTTTACTTTTGGAAAAACTTTCAAATTGAATGACGTGCTCCACGTTCCGTACATACGCAAGAATCTCATCTCTGGTACAGTACTATCAAAGAAAGGATTCAGAATGGTATTTGAGTCGGATAAGATGGTTTTGTCCAAAGATGGAATGTATACCGGAATGGGATATTTATGTGATGGCCTACTTAAGGCAAATTTAGCCGTTATCGGCAATAAAACTATGTATTCTGATTGTGCTATTAATAAAATTGAAGCTTTTTACTTGCTTAAGCACGAAATTTTACTATGGCATAATAGAATGGGACACATAAATTTCCGAAAAATGAAAATATTATCAAACTTGGGATTAATTCCGAAATTCCAAGTAGATAAGAACTATAAATGTGAGACATGTGTAGAAGCAAAAATAGTTAAAAAAAACCATTTCGATCTGTTGATAGAAGCACTGAACCACTGGGTTTGGTTCATACAGATTTATGTGATTTTAAATCATTACCTACAAGAGGTGGGAAAATGTACTTTATCACGTTTACTGACGATTATACGCGATATTGCTATGTATATCTTTTGAATAGTAAAGATGAAGCAATTACATCATTTATAAAGTACAAGGCTGAGGTAAAAAATCAATTAAATAAAAAGATTAAGATTTTGAGATCTGATCGAGGTGGAGAATATGAATCACCATTTGAACATTTCTATGCCGAAAATTGTATAATTCATCAAACAACAGCTCCATATTCACCACAACAAAATGGTGTAGCCGAAAGGAAAAACAGAACGTTAAAAGACATGATTAATGCCATGCTTTTAACCTCTAGTCTACCAACGAACTTGTAAGGGGAAGCCTTAAATATGTCTAATCACATATTAAACAAAGTCCCTCACAATAAAACAGGAACAATTCCATATGAATTATGGAAAGGACACAAACAAGTTTTAAATACATCAAACTGTGGGGTTGCTTGGCAAAGTTCCAGTTCTGCCTCCCAAGAAAGTCAAATTTGGACTAAAAACAGTAGATTGTTACTATTTAGGGTCAGCCCAAAATAGTGGTGCCTGCAGATTTTTGGTATTCATGTCTGATATAGTTGATATTCATGTAAATAAAATCATTGGAATCTAGAGATGCCTCATTCTTTTAAGACGTGTTTCCGCATAAAAGGAATGAAAGGAATAATGTCCCTAAAAGGACAAGAGAAGAATCAAGTAATTCTCAGGAAGGTAAAACTCATCATGAGATTGAGGAAGTTGAACCAAGAAGAAGCGTAAGGGCTAGGACTTCCAAAACATTTGGTTTGGATTTTTTCACATATGTGTTAGAACACGAATCTCAAATGTACAATGAAGCAATATCATCTTCTGAATCTTCATGTTGAAAAGAAACAATCCAAATTGAGATTGATTCAACTCTAAGTAATAAAACTTGAGAAATTGTTGATATTCCACCTGGAATAAAACCTATTGGCTGTAAATGGATTTTCAAGAAGAAAATGAAAGCAGATAGCTCTATCGACAAGTATAAAGCAAGATTAGTAGCCAAAGGATATCATCAAAAAGAAGGAGTAGACTTCTTTGATACATATTCGCTGGTAACACGAATAACCTCTATAAGAATGCTAATAGCAATTGCATCGATCTATAATCTAGAAATTCATCAAACGGATATAAAGACAGCTTTCTTAAATGGAGATCTCGATGAGGAGATCTACATGGAGCAACCTAAAGGTTTTGTTTCCAAAGGAAATGAAAACAAAGTCTGCAGATTAGTAAAATCATTATATGGACTAAAACAAGCTCCAAAACAATGGCACGTAAAATTTGATAGTGTCATGATGAGAAATGGTTTTCGTATAAATGAATGCGATAAATGTGTTTATTATAAACAAATTGGACAATCATATGTGATGATTTGTTTATATGTTGATGATATGTTAATGTTTGATCCAAATACTCAAGTGACAGAGACCATAAAGAAGATGTTAATTAGAAATTTTGATATGAAAGACTTAGGAGTTGCAGACGTTATTTTGGGAATCAAAATAATAAGAACACATAATGGAATTGAATTATCTCAGTCACATTATGTAGACGAAGTGATTGAAAAATTTCAAAATTTTGGAATTAAAGGAGCAAGAACACCTTTTAATCCATCAGAAGTACTGCATAAAACATTAATGAGAGTGTAATGAAACTGGAATACTCTCGCGTAATAGGATGTCTCATATATCTCATTTATTGCACAAGACCAGATATAGCTTATGAAGTAAGTCAACTGAGTAGGTATACAAGCAATCCAAGAAAGGAACTGAGTAGGTATACAAGCAATACAAGAAAGGAACACTGGAAAGCACTAATGAGAGTGCTTCGATATTTAAAAAATACCACAAATTACTCCTTACAATATGGAAAATATCCTACCGTCTTAGAAGGATATAATGATGCAAATTGGATTTTTGATTCAGAGGAATCAAAATCAACGAGTGGTTATGTATTTACCTTAGCAAGGGCGGCAATGTCATGGAAATCAACTAAACAAACATGCATAGCTCGGTCCACTATGGAATCAGACTTCATCGCTTTAGATAAAGCAGTCGAAGAAGTGGAATGGCTTCGTCAGTTTTTAGAAGATATTTCATTTTGGCCTAAACATGTACCGGCCATATGATACACTATGATAACCTAGCTGCTCTAAGCAGAGTGCACAACTTTGTGTATAATGGAAAGTCACGACACATTCGTCGACGCCATAACACAGTTAGGCAGTTACTCTCAAATGGGACTATTTCCATAGATTATGTGAGAACAAATGATAACCTCGCGGATCCATTTACTAAAGTTTTATCAAGAGAGAAAATTGACTACGCATCGAGGGGAATGAGTTTAAAAGCCTAAACCACCAAGAGTTATCATATACGGAAACCTATCCTAGCGATTGTAGATCTCACGGACTATGATCGATAGGCAAACCAGTACTGAGTAACACAAGACGTAATGCATTTGCGTGGACATAGTCCAACTCCAGTCCTATGGTGCACAAAATAAATGCATTCCTACAGAAGTATTTAAAGGTTAAAACTATGTTTTTTAATGATGAATATATCTTGGAAATAACAAGTGGGGTATATGTAGGTTACCCTTAATGGTTGCGATCACCTATGTAGTGTGAGCTGGATCGGCTCTGTGAGAATATTAAAGGCTTATATTTTCTATAAACACTCGTAGAACCAAAAATTATTCAGGACCAAAATGAACACAACCAAGAGATTGGATGTGAAGGGAATCAATGCTTCGTAAAGCTTATTGTCTAGATATATAATAAAAGATGACGGTTCAAGATGAAATAATTCACCGATTAGCCAAGCAGATCCGATAAGTTTTAACTAGGGAAAGTACAAAGTGAAATTCTACTTATCCACGATAAAGCATTATTCCATATGTACACTGTGATATTTCGCTTTGTATGGGTAATATGTATATTATCATTTATGTGGGGGATTGTTGGAATTCCTGTTAAATGAAAATATACATAAGTCCCACATCGCCAAAAATTGCTAAGCTATACTAGTATATATATGGCTTTGCAATAAAGGGGTTGGGGCCTAGGGGCACCCAAATGCATGCTTCGTTGTGAGGAGGGAGATCATGCATCACCACCACACACGCGGGCGCGCTGCCGCCGTCGTCCGTCCGACCGAACCGAACCGGGCCGGGCTTAGGCTCGGGCTTGGGTTCGGGTTTGGGTTTGGATCTAAATGATCCTATTTTTACTGCAAAACTGGCCGGGGTTTCTAACAATTGCAGGCTATACGAACAGACGCGACTCTTCAGATGCGGACGCGGAGTGACTGAGGAGGTGCGACTTATGAAGCGGGTGCGAACCGTTAGACGCAAACGGGTGCGACCCGACTGAAGAAGTGCGACGCGAAGGGATGCGAGGAGCAGGAGGGTGTGACCCATTAACGAACAATAGCGGTTCAAAAGGCAATGGTGCGACCCGTCAAGCGGATGCGACTGTTTGAAGGGATGCGGACGAAATTATAAATAGGAGAGAATCCTGATCACATTGTCATTCCATTCCATTCTAATTTCTTCTGCTTTTTCTTTTCTACTGCTCTACACAATATATCACAAAGTTGACATACTCATTACAATCTCGTGCAGATTGCGTCTGTTGTATCTTGGAAGACTTTAAATAAACTCTTAAGGAAATTGTTACGACAGGCCTCAGACGGAATTTCCTTTTTCAAACCGGTTAGGTTTATAATTGATTTTATGTATTTATTTATATATATCATTTTCGTTTCTATGTTATACTATTTCTTTAAATAGTATAACGTTTGATCTATTGCTATAGTTATTACTACTATAGTTTTTATATTGTGGTTGTAATTTAATTATGACATATTGCTTAATTTAGCAAATACAGACTTCCGGAGTAGTGGAAATCTGATTGATAAACTTGTGAGACGAGTTTATAATTGATTATTCTCTGTTTTGCTATACCAGACGTATAACAGACATCAAATTAAAATAGCTCTAAATATGTAGAGAGAAGTTACGAGAGTTTAGGAAAATCCTTGAATCAACATGAGAGTTAAAAGAGCTTCTATTTTACCATTATTTTAGGATGATCTCATGCTTCTTCACACAGGGTTTGTTCAATGAAGAATTGTTTATTTTTAGTGCTTGTACATTCTAGAGACTTCATCATCTTTTTTTTTTAAATTGAAAGTCTAAATATAGGAGTTTTAGTACTCGTCATAATAACTATATAATTCAACTGTTTGCATGTGAATTACCAGATCCAAACATTAATCAATTTACAACCGCTTCAAACTAAGTGCAACCTTGAGCAACATGTTAGGTATTAATAAACCGATGATATTTCAAACTTCGAAAGACATAAATTGCATGTATTCAACAATATTTATTTAGTTCAAAATCTTGTCTAACTATTCAATTGTCCATAAAGATAAAAATTTGTAGCCCGATTTAAAATAAAGTTTGAATAGGTTCCAATTGGAAAATTATTCACTCGTGATAGATATACCATATACAAAGGCATTTGAACAGTATTTACCATGAATACATCACAATTAAGCATGGCTGCAATCGTATATTATTTATGGCACTATATGGGTGCATGGGTGCTACGCCTGGTCAGTACTAAATTTATTATGCATAAAAAATCGGTATGGAATAAATTGGTATGGAATTGATTGTAGTATTTGATAACAACGGTTGTGCACACCATATGTTAAAATTCAAATTATTATAAACACGCACATACATAAAAATATGTTGGTAACAAAGAAGAGGAAAGAAAAAAATCTCACTCCAATTCTGATTATCAAGATGACCTAAGGCTGCAATGCAGATTAATGTAATTGTCAACTCAATTTTACCAGATACTTGATAGTAACAGCAATATCTATATATTAGAGTAAATCAAATGCACTTCTATTACAAACTATGAGTCGTTTTCTTCTTTAGAAACAAATCTTAGTGTTAAACAGCGTTTCCATTAAAAAAAGTTATTCTATAAGAAATCTTTAAATTTTTGTATATACAACATGATTTTCCATTTAAAAGAATATCTCATCAAACGCACGGACAAAGTAAGAAATATCTTCTACCTCGCATGGTCACCATGATTCAACGTAGAATATAATAATTGTAAACTCATTTCCATGTAATACCAGCAATTAACATTTATACACATTAAAATACAAATTTATATAAGAATCTATATGGTAAACATGCAGTAAGTTATTAAAAAAAGAATAATTCATTTGAAATGGAACCATGCCACATTTGCAAAATAGTTTAAAGTTTTAACATGTACCAACTAATGGAATCTATATAAGTTTAAAGGACAATTATTAAATAACTTAGGACAACTTGATATAGCTATTATTAACATATGTCCATGAACTCATATCATTTGAAATATACATAGATAGCGTAGATTGGCATCACATTAAAATAATACTTACTGCTTATGCAATTTCTCATCATATCAAACAAAAATATTGACATAGAGATAGACTTCATCAATATTAAACGAATTATCTTCACTCAATTATAAGTAGTGAAAATAAAGAAAACAACCCCATTAGTGTTTGAGTACATGCTTGGAGGATTACCAGCAAAATGACGATCCCTAATGCGTTGATGTCTGAGAGAGAAAATGATATTGTCGAGAATTGTTTCTATGCAAGTGAAAACTATGATTAGAGAAGAATTTGGAAGATGGTTGTGATAAATATGATGCAAAAGCCAATTTGAGAACTAAATAAATTACTCAGTATGCATGAAACTTCCTTTTGTTGTGCGGAAATTCAATTGATTTGCACTAACTCCAAAACGCAGCAGAATGCTAATGCGCGGAAACAATCAAAAGAAGAATCTAGCTTGTCGATTAATTACCAACCACAAATTCAATGAAAAATAATCACCAAATAAAGAAATATAGAAGAGCAGAGAACACAAAGATTTAACGTCGTTCGGCTAGATTGCCTACATCCACGGACACAACACCTAATCTTTATTTCACTGAAAAAAGAGAGTGCAAAAGAGAGATTACAAAATTATAGATAGTAGTGGAGAGACTAACCTATAATTACAAATTGAATAATCAATTTATCCAATGACTTGCTTACGCTCAAAACCCCTAATTGATTAACTACAGAAATTACGGTTTACCGAAGAAGAGGATAATGGTGGATGTCTCTCACATTCACACACAAATATGAAGATGAACCTCCTTCATTTAAATAGACTTAATGAAGGAGTTGCTTAGAGATTAAGAAAATTAATTTTCAGATTATGTTTGAAACCTTTCTGAATATCCATGATTTGATTTCTATGTAAATGGATAATGGTGATCTTGCTTTCCATAATTTTCCTTGCTTGAATCAATCTCCATCAGCAATCTTTTCTTTCCTAACAAATTCTTTGACTAATTAATTGGTTAGCAATTAATTAATTTCCCTTCTCTAAAAGATATCACATATATCCTTCCTCTTTATCTTTCCATATATAGCCTTACTAATTGATTGACTGAATCAAGTAATTATTTTCTTGTCTTTTTTGGAAAATATTTGAATCGCTAAATTCAACACTCCACCTTGATTCAAATATAACTATCTCTCTGCATCGCCACATCTCGACACATTGTTGGGTCTACGTCAACAAGCTCAATGTGAACTAGTTTGGAAAATATTTCCCAAACAGAGCTTTCAAATCTCTCCCAAGCATAAGAAAGATAGAATGCACATCAGCAAACATAATGCATATGAGAAACTACCAAAATTATTCAACAAATCCGATGTTGGAGACGAATATATAGATACTAATTTTCGAGAGACCAATGGAGATTTAACAGCGTGCTTCACCTTCTCCATTCCAAATTGAGTAAGGACATACTCAATATTATCTACTCCAATCTCCTCCACAAGAATTTTGCTAGAATTTCCTAATTCAACATCAGCAGACTCACCAATAAGCTCCACAAAATTCAAAGCATAAGATGAAGAATCATCGCTACAAATATGCATACAAATAGGGCCAACTGAACCAAAAGTCATTTCCGGCAAGTGAGCTCCACCTAGAGTCTGAACCTTTGAATCTTCTCATCAACCATGGTATCATTGGAAATACCAATATCTCTCCGAATATGAAAACAATCTGATGACTTCAAATGTGTTTGGCAATTTTCTGCCCTCGCAATGTCATCACTTGATAGAGGCTCCACCTTCAACAAAGACCTCTCATCAAATATCGCAAGCCTGCTAGTCACAATTCTCCTAGTTGTTTTACACCATAACCTATACCTCTTCACTTCTTCTCTATACCTAACAAAATGTGCTTGCTTTCCTTAGGCTTCAACTTATCATGTCTCTCATCTTATAAATAAGTTGAACAACCAAACACTTTAAGGAGTGAATAATCAACAGGCTCTCTTTTCCATATCTATTCTAGGATCTTCATATCCATAGGAATAGAAGGTGTGCGGTTGATGAGAATTACTGCCATAGATATCGCTTCTGCCCAAAGTCCCTCTTCTAGACTAGTAGTCGTTTTCAAGCTCATACCTCTATCCTACAATATCCGACACGTGCTCTCCGCCACTCCATAACAATGTGACTCAACAGAAATAAAAAAATCTCTAATTACATGCTCGGACGAACAATAGCTAGTGAATTCTTATGACATAAATTCACTACTATTTCCAACTTTGAGAACCTTCAAACGCTTCCTCGACTGCTTCTCTACCAAGGTCTTCCACTTACAAAATTGGGCAAATATTTAGTCTTTGGCCTTCAAGAAATAGACCCAGACCATATGTGAGAAATCATCCACAAATAAGATGAAGTAATTGGCTCCACCAAAAGATGCAACTGGGGTAGGTCCTCTCACATAAGAATAAACATACTCTAAAAACTCTGTAGCTTTTGGTCTTCCAACATCAAATGTGACAAGCTTCTTCTTTTCAAAAGAACGATTTCCACAAGAGCTAGGCTTCGACTTACAAACACTATCAATCAACTCACGCTTCTTTAATACTTCAAGACTCTCCTCATAAACATGACCTAAACAAAGATGCCATAACTGAGTAGAATCTGAAATACTAGAATCGGTAGAAACTACCGACTCTTCTATGACTGTCTCTCCATGAAGCACATGAATATCATTAACTCACACCGCTTTCATCACAACTAAGAAACCCTTCACCACTCTCAAATTCTCTCCATCTATTATTATCCTCATACCAAGTCTACTCAAAGATACAACTGATAAAACACTTCCACGCAGCATCGAAACATGTCTAACATCCGTGATAGTTCTAACAACACCATCATGCACCCTAAACCTCACACTTCCAACGCCCACAGCATGACAAGATGTGTCATTCCCTATATGAACTGCTTCGCTGTTAATCTTCTTGTAACTGACAAAACAGCTTCTATCTAGCGTCATACGACAAGAGGCTCCAGAATCAATCACCCAACTAGTATGCTCTAAAGGTGAAATACTGGCTGAAAGTAATGATGTATTACTATCACTTCTATCCGCATCCGATCTAACTGCAGCCGCAACTGAAGCTTTCTTCTTTTTTTCTCTCTTCTTTCTAAGAGCTGGACAATCCCGTATGAAATGTCCATTCTTCTTGCTATAATAGCAAGCACCCATTCTAGGACCCTTGAAGTGGGACCCATGCATATCTCTACCTCTAAGATGCTTCTGGCTTTTATCTCTTCCTCTAAACGAATGAAATTGTTGCTGAAGAACAACGTCATTAGTCTTCACTTTCATGTCCCAAAAACTTCTTTTCTAACAAATTTGGTGATGCCATAATTTTTCATACCAAAACTGAAAGAATTTGCCATTGATAACTAATCTAAAACAAGATAGCTAGCTCTGATACCAAATTGTCGTGCAGAAATTCAATTGATTTGCACTAACTCTAAAAACGCAGCGGAATGCTAATGCACAGAAACAATCAAAAGTAGGATCTAGCTTGTCGATTAATTATCAACCATAAATTCAATGAAAAATAATCACCAAACAAAGAAATATAGAAGAGCGGAGAACACAAATATTTAACGTGGTTCGACTAGATTGCCTACGTCCACAGACCCAACAGCTATTCTTTATTTCACTGAAGAAAGAGAGTACAAAAGAGAGATTACAAGATTATAGATAGCAGTGTAGAAACTAACCTATAATTACAAATTGAATAATCAATTTATGCAAAGACTTGCTTACGCTCAAAACCCCTAATTGATTAACCACAGAAATTAGGATTTACTAAAGAAGAGGATAATGGTGGATGTTCTCTAACACTCACACACAAATATGAAGATGAACCTTCTTCATTTAAATAGATTTAATGAAGGAGTTACTTAGAGATTAAGAAAATTAATTTTCAGATTATGTTTGAAACCTTTCCGAATATCCATGATTTGATTTCTATGTAAATGGATAATGGTGATCTTGCTTTCCATAATTTTCCTTGCTTGAATCAATCTCCATCGAGAATCTTTTCTTTCTTCATAAAACAAACTCTTTGACTAATTAATTGGTTACAATTAATTAGTTTCCCTTCTCTAAAAGATATCACATATATCCTTCCTCTTTATCTTTCCATATATAGCCTAACTAATTGATTGACTGAATCAAATAATTATTTTCTTGTCTTCTTTGGAAAATATTTGAATCGCTAAATTCAACACCTTTCAAGTTAATTCCCATTGTTAGGTGAAATATTAAATCAGTGGGAAGAAGAAGCACTCATAGTGGGGGAAGAACCGATAACCTTGGAGGCAACCCCTCGATGCTACTTTATGAACCAATCTTATGGCGGATGAAGAATACAATAGCTACCGATGAAGTGTGAGGAAAATTGAAAAGGGTGGAGAGGTGAAGGCGGTTGTTAGTCGATTTGGTGGAGATTTGGGGCCAAAGTGGAAGGCGACGGTGGTGAGAAGAGGGGACAACGTCGACAAGGTGGAAAAGGGACAAATTAGGGGACGTTATCATTTAGGTTGGACGATAATGGAGGAAGGGTAGAGCTGTGCACAAGAGAAAGGAACAAATTGCGTGATAGTTCAGTTTAAAATCTCCAAAAAAGAGAAGAGGGCTTCTGCACCCAGGAAATAGAACTCAGTGATAATAGTATAGTGTAGATATGGAAATTTACCGTGTTAACATATGTTAAATAGAAATTTAGTTCCAATTTATTAAAATATAGTAAATCTATGAGTTGAACATTAAGATAAGAATGAAATAGAAATACCAACAAGATGGGAAGCAATGAAAGTGATAATGTCAAGTTATTGGCAAGAACAGAAAAGAACAAAAAATGAAATGGAATAGAAATCAAAGTTAAAATGAATTAATATGGTGGCAACAATATTGATGGCTAAAAATAAGAAGCGGCAAATGAATTTGGAAAAGATAAGTTAAATGCATAATAATAAAATAATAAGACCTAGGATCAACCATAAGAACTATAAAGGCAATTAATGGAAAGAATTAAAAGCCGAGAATGTATAAATATAAGACATGTTTATAAGTAGCCTAGGTATGCATTTATGACAGATGTAATTATATTTAATATGTAAGTATGCGTAGAAAATGACTTAAGATCATCATAATAGGTTGGAATGAGGAAACACATCAAATTATAGAACCCACAGAGAGTACATGCTTGCATATTGAGAAAGAGATACCTTCGGGTTAGGATTGTGCCTGAAACAGAAGTTTCGTAAATAGTCACACATTCATTAGCAATAATTAACATTGATTGTTAGGCGGATGTCGAGACTGGACACGCACGATCAAAATAGGTCTACTTCAAAATTTGTTAGAGGGGGTATTGCCTTAATTGCATCAATCAATCTAAATGGACGGTGGATTGATCGAACATTATGCGACATGTGTGGTACAAGTTTTTTTAGGGGTAGGGCTGTATAGGTTCCGGGTCCAACATTGGTCACTTGCGGTCAACGGGAAGGACTTGGTTATACATCATTGATCTTCATTGCCTACCAGGGTTGATTTAATTCAAGTTAAACATTTACATAATATTCTCACATCAATTGCATAAAAACATTATTTTTATAAAGAATAGATTTTAAGAACAAGATTCATTTCAAAATTTAAAACATACTTTATTTAAATTTGAAAACTGGTTTTTATAAGAACTTTATAAAACTTTTTAAAACTGTTTTTAATCTTACTTCAGGTCTAACCTGAACATCACTCGAGAGCCACCCGAGTTCTCTTCTTTTCTTTTATTTCAAAAACTTAGTTTAAATTTTAAGTTTAAAAATCTGTAAAACAAAACATTCAAGAGCTACTCGAGCTTCCACCTGAGACACAAACCCAAAAATTCGATACCTCCTTCGAGTTCAACTCACAGCAAAACCTACAACCCAAAACAACAGACACGAGAATCATCACCGTGCACATGCACCATCGCCAGAGCCACCGCCGGCCTTCGATGATCCTTCCGGCACATCGCCTAACGCCGTCGCAACTAACTCCGACCATCAATACACAATCACAAACCACAGATCGAAATCGAGCAGTCCAGTTGAAACTGGAACCAAACACCATTGCCAAAACCCCCCTCGAACTCCTGCCTCCGACCACTAGACGACGTGCAACCACGGTCACACCATCTCTGATCATCCAAGAAGCCATCACCCAAACCCGATGCAACTCGATGCATCAGAGACACCGCCACAATCATAGTTTTAGACTCGACCGAAATTAGGTTTTAAAACCTAAATCACCTCCTCAACTTCGCCTCGATGATCTGGAATTCTTCCAGTTATTTTTTCCAAACTCGCCATAACTCCTTCCAACTCCAGAAGAAAACCCGAGACCTCACTACCCCTTGATCTCCAGAGGTAGCCTCAAAACCAGATTCCATTCATCACCAAAATGCTTACTCGATACATTATTAAAAGTGGAAATTAGCCACAAGGGCCTCTTTAGCAAGTGCAATTAGTTTTTAGGATACACAACTGAAATAATTACTTTTAAGGACAAAATGCAAAATAATTAGCTTCTAAGGCCTAAAACTCTATGAAATCATGTCCTTGAAAGTAATTGGACTGCTGATTTTGTCCTTAAAGTAATTATTCTACTGACTTTAGCCTTGAAATTAATTTCTATGGATGTGTGTCCTAGAAACTAATTGGACTGCAAAGTTTGTGCTTCTAGTGAAATGCCCCATATTAAAAATTATGATTTTAGTTTTAAAAATCATAACTTGTCTAAGCAGATTCAAATTGTAATCCTGAAACAGCAATTTGCAAAGTTTGATTTTTACATGATTTAAAGAATTCCATGGTCTTTCCATTTTTCCAGATAAATTTCCAAATATTTTATGTAAGTTCATTTTTAAGTTTTAATCTATGACTAAACAAACATCTATTGTTTGTAAACTAAGTCGCTACAGAGATCAGAGGAAGAGAGAATGAAATTTGAACTAAATTTAAACTCTGCAATATGAAAACAGAGAAGAACATGAATTCAACCAGACATGCACACATGAATACATTCATATATACAGATTCTACACTTATGTATACACATGCAGGCATCACCATCATGGAGATTTCACAAGCAACAATCAATCATCTACTTAAACTTTTATTTTAAATGTTTACTCACCAGACAGAGCTTTTTGAAACAGTTTTGGATTTTGAAGACTTGAAAAGCTTTGAAACTGGAATGCTTGAAAAACTGGAAACTTTGAATTGCTTTAAGACTTTGAAAACTAAGGTGCTGATGCATAACAAACCATGCTTCAGGTTGCATTTTGAAATTAAAACTTTGCTTGATAATTTGGTTACAGGCTTGAGAATAATGGTTACAGGGTTTGGTTTTGCACTTGAAAAATGTTTACAGGGTAGTGATTTTTGTTTGAGGAATTGGTTACGAGCTTTGTTTTTTTTTAGGATTTCTGGTTGCGTTTGAAACTTGTTACTGGCCTGATTTTGAAACAGAAAATATTTGCAGGATATTTGAACTTGAGTTTGAGATTTTGAAAGTGATTACAGGTTTGTGTTTTGGTTTGAAAATGAATTACAGGGTTTTGGTCTCAGATTCGAAAATGTTTGCACGGTTTTGATTTTGATTTTTTGAATTTTCTTTGCTTTTGTTCTTTGAGTTTTGAAAAGGAGATAGAAAAAGGAAATGAAGAGGAAGGTATATGTTTATATAAGTTTAAATTAGGTTTTACTAAAATAAAAGAAAATTAAAATAAATGTGACACTTGTCTTTTATCTTATTTAATAAGCTAACACATGTTATTAAAAAGTTTATAACTTAACACTTGTAATAACTTATTTTTATATTATTTTTAAATGATTTTAAAAGCTTTCCTAATAAATTTCCTAATAAATTATATATTTCTTAATTAATAAATAAATTTATATAAATAAAACCTTTAAAATAAAATTAAATAAAAACCAATCATATTTTAAATAAAATCACATATAAGGTATTTAATCCATTTTCAAATGCAAATATAAAACTTTTGTATTTATTTACTATTAAATAAATACTTTCTAAATTTATAAAAATAAATTTCTTTTGAATAAAATAATATAAAAAAATCCTATTTTAATAAAAACCATATCCACATATTTTTATATTCAAAATATTTTAAAATAGTTATCTTTAAAGATTCAAATTTTAAATCTAGATTCAAATTCAAATTTAATTTAAAATCCAACTTAAAAATCAACTCAAATATATTTATATTTAAATAAACACATTATTAAATTTGAAATTAATTATTCTATTTAAAATCAACTTAAATACATATATATACATATACATTCAAACAACACATTATTAAATTTGTAAATAATTATAATTTAGCCACTTTTTAAATGGCTTTGAAAAATATTAAATTGAATTTAATCATAGCTTCAAATCATACTATATACATTCATATATATTACAATCTGAAAACATTTCTTTTATTAATTTAAATCCAGGACTTCCTATTTACAACATATGTACCAATATATATATATATACATTATAAATAGAAAATAATTTTATTAGCTTTTAAAAGATAAAATTTATCAATTAAATATTTATAAAAGAAGATTATTAAACCAGTTTAAATGCTTATTAACAAAGATTATTAAATAAATATTGCCCAAAATTCCGGGTCATCGCATTCCTCCCCTCTCAAAAAATTTTGTCCCCGAAATTTAAAAGCAAAGATAATTTAATAATCCAACAAAACTTTATTTCAAACAATTCTAGCATACATAACAGTCATACACTATCAACCAAACAAACAATTTTATCCAAGAAAACATTAGTAGTTATCCAGACACAGATCCGGATAAGCTTTACTAAAACTATCAAGAGTTTCCCAGGTACCAATACTGCGATACTCGCTCTACTAAATCCAAACTATCCATACCATTAAGCTTCTGAGCTCCTACACTTGTAGATCTACCATATACACAAGATCTCTGACCACAGTCAAGATCGACTCAACAACCAAATCCTCCTGAACTACTGGTTCCAGAACAAATGACGGATCATACACGTACTCCCTCAGAGATACATGAAATACATTGAATCCCAGTCTTCCAAACTGGCAATTCAACCCTATAAGCCAAAACACTAATCCTTACAAGAACACAGAAAGATCCAATATTCTTTGGAGCTAGCTTCTCAATCTTACCCATCTTACTGCTCCTTTTACCAGAGAAAACCTCATCTAAAATCCAAATCTCCAACTTCGAATTCCAAATTCTTTCGTCTCTTAACCACAAAACTCTTCTCACGATCCTGGGCTACCTACATCCTTCCTTGATTAGCCCAACCTTTGTAGATGCTTATTGAAATAAACTGGATCAAAAACAATCCACAAATGATCTTCTCAAGATCTATCGAAATCAAGAACACAAACTCTACTCCACAATCATCAGTAGACTTCAAACTTACTTCTCCTATTCGGAAAAGACAAAACAGGTGCACTCGCCAATCTGGCCTTCAGATCCTAAAAAATTTCCTGTAGAAACCCTCTAATCCAAAACACTGCAATTTCTGGTTGCTTCCACTCTAGAATAGCTGCCACCTTGCTTCCGCTGCACAACTCTGATCTGGAGCAAATGAGAATGCCGTCAATGAACATGAACACAAACTTGTCCGACACATCCTAGAAATAAGGTTCAACATATCCAAAAAGAGAAAACTCAAAAGTTCCATGAAATACTAAGCTGTTTCACCAAACCTTTTCTTTAGGAACCATCTTTCTATTAGCAGAACCACCGATATCACTCCTGGAATCCTAGCTGATACGAAAACTCAACCTCCAGATGCTATGGCAGAACTTGACTTCTAAGAAGACATCCGAAAAAATCTATGATAACTCCGATAACTCCTACATTCCCAAGAAATGCCTCGATCCCAAGCAAAAGATTTCCCAAGAGAACACTCAACTATCGCAAGTCACTTTTGCGATCCTATCCAGTTCAATATCCAAAGATACTATTCTCCCTTCACAAATCAGAACAGCTTGTCCTTGACTAACCAATCCATCAAAGAAATGGATCTACCTCTAGGAACTGCTAAGCCAAAAGATCTTCCTGCTAGCACACAAAACAACAACCGGCTGCACCGAGGCCATAGATGCCAAAGACTTCCTATCCAAAGCTCCTTGATCTTCAAAGCTATATCATCCAATCAAACATAGAGCCTTGAGATGGGCAGACATCTCCTTAAGAAACTCGGCCTTAAACCAAACACAACACCCTTCAGAAACGTAGTCTCTCACCGATGCAGGCATACTTCCTCAAACTTTTTCCAACAGAAATATCTTCGGAAACATCCATAGTCTCTGCGTCTCACCACGCAGCTGCATTTTCCTAAGGTTGCCAAAATACCATCACTCACCTCTGCTCAACCGACAGATCCAAACTCTTGAAAATCCACTCACACGAGCGCGATCAACTTACACTTAAATGATGGACTCCGAACCTTAACATGTATCCTTCAGAGGTTAGTGAAATCCTTATATCATGCTGCAAAGCTTAGTCGAGACAGTGTTGGGTCTAAGCTTCGGCAGATACACTTCCAACCTCAACACTCAGGCTTCTTCCATTGGTAGTCGTGCTACACACACCACTACCCTTTCTTACCTCTAGAACTCATATTGGAATACTTGAACAGGCAACCCAATAAAATAGATAGAAATATGGATATATATATATATATATATATATAGTATGCTCTCTCAAGAAAGAAATCACTCCAAAGGCTAGGTATTCACTCAACCTAATGCTCTGATACCAACTGTAACAACTCATCTTTCACTACACAGAAAGACGAATCATTATTAAGAAAGAAAGGATAGAAAAGAGAAAAGATAGAAAAGAAAGAACTAAATAATATCAGAATCTCACAACGGAACAAATAATTATATTAATCACATAGATATTACGTAGTATCATATACATCATCTATTAGAGTACAGAGCTTATACAACAAAAATTAGATAGTTATAAAACATGTTTATCATACAACCCAAGATACAACATAAATATCAACACGGAGAACAACACAGCGGAACCACTATATCTACATACGCTAAAGCCTCTTGCTCCATATCTTCTCCAGAATTTGTCAAAGCTAACCTAAATCCCTTGGCTACTCGTAAAAATTTGAGTACCCAAGAGTTTAATAAAACAGAAAATAAACTCCGGGTTAGACATGGGTCTTGTGTGAGTAAACGTGTTAAAGTTGTTTAACTTTGAAAATCATTTGAAAACAAAAGGTATCACATAAGACTTTCCACACATAAACATGGGTAAGTTTTTACCTAACGCTAACCAAAACATTTGATAGGAAATCCGGTGATATTATAATAGGGTCTAGGGTTTTCAAGTAAAATATGGAAATAGATGGAATGCTTACATCTCACGTTCCAACATAGTTGGGCACAATCAATACGTACGACGCTTATTGGAGACTGGAATCCACACAATGGCAGGGCTAATAGGGTACCGCCCGTCACAGTACGTAGCCTAGATCAATGTACCGAGGATCACTCCCGACCCCCTGCAACACAAAGGTAGAACCATCCCTTACTGGACAGTCCCGAATAAGAAAACCCCGCGGTTGTAGCTAGCAACCGCCCACACAGTCGAATAAAAAGGGACTCTAGACAGGGGTAAATATTATCCTACTTGGGTGCTACCCACTTAGCCTTGCTGCACCTCCCATATTTTAGCCATTCTCGGTTGATGAGGCTTGAGGCTGCAATTACCTTTATAGAACACATCTATCTTAGAATGCTCATTATCCTCCTGACGATGTTCTGAAAGCATTCAATCCATACAAGTTCATTCCGGGTTCGAACGAAACCAAAGGCACTATCACGTTACACTCATTTTGGGATCACCCATAGAGTTAACGACAATAACCCTTGCACTCTGAATCTTCATCTTCACTTGAGATTCACGGCCTAACGTTTAATTTGGATCGATGTGGTTTTCGCATATCCAAATTTGAAAACCCGATCCCCGTCTCATCGAAATCCAAAGCGCCATCTTTTAAAGTCAAGTTGTTTTAAAGTTAAAACAATTCAATTCTATTATCTATATTCACACAGATAGATAATTCATATTATCATAAATAGATAATCCATATCATTATAATTCAACCAAGCACCCAATATCACAAATCAACACATATCTCACATCAAAGATAAACAATTCAAGGCATTCAATAACATTCAGCCATTCATAAGCAAAGATCTATTAATCACACATCTATAATTAATTTAAAATGAATTAAATTAATTACTTCATCCCTAATTAATTTAATATAAATTAACTTAACTACTTTCATCACTATAAATCTTGCTTACTTAACCATTAATTAATCACAACCCAATTAATTGATCATCGTCTTAATTAATCATCCTTGACTAATTACCTTTTAATTACATTAAGTAACTAATCCTTAATTAATTACACAAATTAATTATCCTTAACTAACTACAGTAATTAAATTTTAATTACTCTCATTAATTACCTTAATTAATTATCCTTAATTAATTACTTCCATTAATTAACCTTAATTAATCATAAACATTAATTATCATCCTGTAATTACTTACCTTAATTAATTAACTTCTTAATTAATTATATTAATCCTTTAATTAATTACACCAAGTAATGTAATTAATCCTTAATTACTTCTACAAAGTAATTATCCTTTAATTACTTCCCATTAAGTAATTTCCTTTTTATTTAATTACATCCAGTAACTACCCAACAATTACTTACACTAAGTAATTATACTTATCAATCTTATTAAGTATTTATACTTAATAAATCATCAAGAGATTATTTTAAATTAATTAAAAAATTAATTAACTTAAGTTAATCGCATCAGTTACAATTGAGAAATTCATCCCTTAATTACCTTAATCAATTTATCTTTAATTACAGAATAATTGTTCTTTAATTATTAATTAATAAACCTTAATTATCAATTAATAAATCTTAATTATCGATTAATAAATCTTTAACAACAAAATAATTAATCCTTAAAATCGGTTAATTAATCCTTAATAAATCTTTAATTAGATTAATAATCTCTTAATTATTAATCAATAAAACTTAATTATTAATTAATAAAACTTAATTAAATACTTACCAATCAATTAACCTCTAATTACTTAAATAATTAATTTCTAATTATAAATTAATTAATTAATCTCTAATCATTAACTAATCAATCTTAATTACTTAATTAATTATCTCTAATCATTAATTAATAATCTCAAATTATCCAATTAATGATTTTTAATTACAAATTAATTAACCTTTAATTTATAATCCTTAAATTATAAATTAATTAATCCTTAATTATTAGTTAATTAAATTAATTAATTTCTTAATTAATCCTTTATTATTAATTAATTAAATTAATTATACTTTAATTTCTTAATTAACTCAATTAATCTTAACTCATTAAAAACTTTAATTAATCCTTAAGATAGAACATAATCTTATTTAATGGCTAAACAATCATTAACAACATAAAACATTTTATCTTAAAGATTAGCTTTAATTAATTAAATCATTAATTAAGATTAAAAAAATCATTTAACCTTAAAAGTTATCTTCCTTTATTAAATTTTTTAAATTAAGATTTAAAATAAGTTAAAAATTAACCTAACAAATTCAAGTTAAACATTTACATAATATTCTCACATCAATTGCTTAAAACATTATTTTTATAAAGAATAGATTTTAAGAACAAGATTCATTTCAAAATTTAAAACTTACTTTATTTAAATTTGAAAACTTGTTTTTATAAGAACTTTTTAAAACTTTTGAAAACTATTTTTAATCTTACTTTGGGTCTAACCCGAACATCACTCAAGAGCTACCCGAGTTCTCTTCTTTTCTTTCATTTCAAAAACTTAGTTTAAATTTTAAGTTTAAAAATCTGTTAAACAAAACACTTAAGAGCTACTCGAACTTCCACTCGAGACACAAACCCAAAAACTTAATACCTCCTTCGAGTTCAACTCACAGCAAAACCCACAACCCAAAACAACAGACACGAGAATCATCACCGTGCACATGCACCATCGCTAGAGCCACCGCCGGCCTTCGATGATCCCTCCTGCACATCGCCTAACGCCATCGCTACCAACTCTGACCATCAATACACAATCACAAACCACAGATCAAAATCGAGCAGTCCATTTGAAACTGGAACCAAACACCATGGACAAAACCCCCCTCGAACTCACGCCTCCGACCACCAAACGACGCGCAACCACGGTCACACCATCTCCGATCATCCACGAAGCCATCACCTAAATCCGATGCAACTCGATGCATTAGAGACACCACCGAAATTAGGTTTTAAAACCTAAATCACCTCCTCAACGTCGCCTCGACGATCTGGAATTCTTCCAGTTATTTTTCCCAAACTCGCCGTAACTCCTTCAAAATCCAGTAGAAACCCCGAGACCTCACTACCCCTTGATCGCCAGAGGTAGCCTTAATACCAGATTCCAGTCATCACCAAAATGCTTACTTAATACATTATTAAAAATTGTGATTTTAGTTTTAAAAATCCTAACTTTCTAAGTAGATTCAAATTGTAATCCTGAAACAGCAATTTGCAAAGTTTGATTTTTACATGATTTAAAGAATTCCATCGTCTTTCCATTTTTTTAAGATAAATTTCCAAATATTTTACTTCAATTCATATTTAAATTTTTATCTATGACTAACAAACATTTATTGTTTTAAACTAAGTCATTACAGAGATCAGAGGAAGAAAGAATGGAATTTGAACTAAATTTAAACTCTGCAATATGAAAATAGAGAAGAACATGAATTCAACCAGACATGCACACATGAATACATTCATATATATAGATTCTACACTTATGTATACACATGCAGGCATCATCATCATCATAGAGATTTCACAAGCAATAATCAATCATCTACTTAAACTTTTAATTTAAATGTTTACTCACCAGACAGAGCTTTTCGAAACAATTTTGGATTTTGAAGACTTGAAAAGCTTTAAAACTGGAATGCTTGAAAAACTGGAAACTTTGAATTTCTTTAAGACTTTGAAAACTGAGATGCTGATGTTTAATAAACCATGCTTCAGGTTGTATTTTAAAATTGAAACTTTGCTTTATTATTTGATTACAGACTTGAGAATAATGGTTACAGGGTTTGGTTTTGCACTTGAAAAATGTTTACAGGGTAGTGATTTTTGTTTGAGGAATTGGTACAAGCTTTGTTTTTTTGAGGATTTCTGGTTGCATTTGAAACTTGTTACAGGCCTGATTTTGAAATGGAAAAATGTTTGCAGGATATTTGAACTTGAGTTTGAGCTTTTGAAAATGATTACAGGTTTGTATTTTGGTTTAAAAATGAATTACAGGGTTTTGGTCTCAGATTTGAAAATGTTTGCATGGTTTTGATTTTGGTTTCTTGAATTTTCTTTGCTTTTGTTCTTTGAGTTTTGAAAAGGAGATAGAAAAAGGAAATGAAGAGGAAAGTATATGTTTATATAAGTTTAAATTAGGTTTTACTAAAATAAAAGAAAATTAAAATAAAAGTGACACTTATCTCTTACCTTATTTAATATGCCAACACATGTTATTAAAGAGGTTTATAACTTAACACATGTAATAACTTATTTTTATATATTTTTTAAATGATTTTAAAAGCTTTTATAATAAATTTCCTAATAAATTAGTATATTTCTAAATTAATAAATGCTTTTCTAAATTTATATAAATAAAACCTTTAAAAGAAAATTAAATAAAAACCAATCATATTTTAAATAAAATCATATATAATATATTTAATCCATTTTCAAATGCAAATATAAAAATTTTGTATTTATTTACTATTAAATAAATACTTTCTAAATTTATATAAATAAATTTCTTTTAAATAAAATAATATAAAAAAATCATATTTTAATAAAAACCATATCCATATACTTGTATATACAAAATATTTTAAAATAATTATCTTTAAAGATTCAAATTTTAAATCCAGATTCAAACTCAAAGTTAATTTAAAATCCAACTTAAAAATCAACTGAATATATTTATATTTAAATAAACACATTATTAAATTTGAAATTAATTATTCTATTTAAAATCAACTTAAATACATACATATATATGCATATACATTCAAACAGCACATTATTACATTTGTAAATAATTATAATTTTGCCACTTTTTAAATAGCTTTGAAAAATATTAAATTGAATTTAATCATAGCTTCAAATCATACTATATACATTCATATGTATTACAATCTAAAAACATTTCTTTTATTAATTTAAATCCAGGACTTCCTATTCACAATATATATGTGTGTGTGTGTGTGTGTGTGTGTGTGTGTGTGTGTGTGTGTGTGTGTATACACATCATAAATAGAAAACAATTTTATTAGCTTTTAAAAGATAAAATTTACCAATTAAATATTTATAAAAGAAGATTATTAAACCAACTTAAATGCTTATTAACAAAGCTTATTAAATAAATATTGCCTAAAATTCCGGGTCATCACAATTTTATATCTTCTGGACTTTCTTAGTCGATTCTCTGTCAGAGTGTGACTCCCTTCGTCTTTTGGATTTCCTAGACTAGGATCGCCATTGCGTTCAAATGTTGCAACCAATACCTTCTTATCGTTGAGTAGAGTATTCCAATTTCTTCAAATGTTTCAATTGCTTGAAGTAGGTAGTACCTCTTCAAGGTGAAGCCTGAATTGATTATATGGGGGATAAATTTTAAGATGTTCACATTTTTTAATCCGTAGTTTGGATTGAGATGCAGTTTTGACCCAGGTGTATATCATGATCTCAAGTAACCTTTACAAGTGCTTTGAGTATATTATCTGACTGTGTCAAATTTGCCAATAACACTTCGTTCCGTCCTTTTAATTACACGATGACGCTTTTATTATACATCTTCTGACTGTTTCTGTACTCCTTGATGTCTTTTCCTATCCACCATGCTGTGGGGAAAAATGCCCCAACATATTATTTTTGATTTTTGTGTATGTTATGTAATTTTTGTTGTGTTTTGAAAATAATCGAATTTGATTTTGCAAAGAAAAGAGATAACTTTTGTGTTTTAAAATGTTTAAATGTCTATTTACTTATTTAGTTAAAATAATTTAATCGTTAATGTTAAAAGATGGTAAATTAAACTTTATAGAGTGACCTTTAACTTCTGTGCAGACACGGCATTTTTGTTGATTCTTTTTTTAGTGTAAACGGCTAAAATATACCGTTCGCACAGCACATTAATTTCTAAGCAGCACGTGACGTTTCCTATGCTGTTGAAAATTCTACACCATTAAACCCTTGCATATCCTTTTTATCCGAGCTCCAGTGCATAGGTAGGGTTTTCTCCATTTCAACAAATTCGCTATCTTTCCTGTCGCCGCCGCCAGTTAGGTCATCGTCGATGCTCGTCCGCTAACCTGAATCGTAGCTCTATCGTTTGACTATTCTAGAGTTTCTAGAAGAAGAAACCACTATTTCGAAAAAGCATAGAAAGCCTATCAATGGGAACAACAGCATGGGATACGTCGGCATCGGATGATCATATTGTGGAGTTTGAGAAGCCGCAAATCGTGGCCGTCAATTCGGCTTCGTTGGCTCGGAAAGCTTAGGTGGTCCGAGTATGTACCCGACGATCCTGAAGTAGCAGCTTGATTTGTGTTGCCTTGCGGCAGCAGTTGGTATATTTCCGGTTATAGGTCTTTTTAAGTTATTTTGAGTAATTAAAGTAAATTAGGTGAATAATTTAGCATGGTAATTAAGATGGCTATTTTGAATAATATATCTGAAATTGCCATATTTAGACTTGTTTTCCTTAATAAAAATAGTTTATAGTCGATTAAGATGGCTAATTGTTTTGCTATCTTTTTGAATCAGCATATCATTATAAATGAGAATTGTATGCATACATATATTTAAGTTGTGCCATTTATAAAATCTGTTTACAAAAAGGTGGAGCACATTTTGTATCATAAGAGTATTAAGAATCATTAAAATTGATTAAATGATGGCCGAGATTTGAATCCATGGTTTTCAAAACTAATTTATGTTTACCAATTGTGCAAATTTATTGTCATTGTTATTTTTATAAAATGGAGTCTATTATTGTTTTTTCGTCAATTGATGGGTAGCGGTTGTATGGAACTATTTTAAAATCTTGTCCATCTCGCTCAAGATTTTATTTTTGCATGACACATCAAATATCACTTATATCTCGTTCAACATTCATCTCGTCTAAGAAACTAAAATCTAACCTGAAATCCAGATCGATATGGATCTCACTTGCAATCGTATATTTTTAATCTAACATTTTTTTACTTTTTATACGAGCAGAAACAAAATCGTCCTACAAACTAGTCATTGAATAACTCTAATTCTTATTTCAGATCATGGATAAGGCTAATAATGACTTTGTATTTTCTATTTCCATTCATCAATGTTTAAATCAGAAGAATTTCTCACTTACTACCGAATCAATCTACATAATACTTTCCTCAAAAAAAAGTTAATCTTCATCGTTTCATGCAAATCTAGTATGTTGCATTTTTTTTGATAATAATTATTAGAAAATCTTAGAAATATGCCCGTTCAAGATCCGAAATCTGCATAGGTTTGTTTCCTAAAATATGATCAGTCATTAAAAACTTGGAAGGCAGGATCGTTGTATGAAACAAAAATGATCAATCAAACTGATAAACATTGACAACTGTGGGATTTGAACCCATGCCCTTTCGGACCAGAGCCTAAATGTGGCACCTTAGACCAATCGGCCAAACCGTCACTTGATAAATTTTCGAAATTGCCTATTTTTCTAGGTACATGTCAAAATTATGTGCGCACACACATGCTTTTAAGGTGTTCTATTTAAAGAACTGTTTACGACTTTGGAAACACTTCTCTATGACGATTTACGAATGCATTAAACATCGTAGAAAATGAAAAGGAAACAAAGATTAGAATTGTGGCTACGAGATTTGAATACTTGGACTTTCTAACTAAATCCTTAAATATGAAGTTTTAGGCCGCTTGGACAAATCATTCATTCCTATGTTACATTGTATATTTGAATCCACATACTATGTTTTTTGACAAACGGAAATAATAATGTATAATTTTCATGTTTTAAATGTATGATGCAATAGCAATTTTATTCACTCATTATTTAGTACATGATTACATACTGAACATTTTAAAATAGGATAAAATACAAGGCAATTATTCATAAACGAGATTTTATGGCACGTGCATTGCGCATACATTAAAAAAACTTATAAAATTTAAAATTTCTACTAGTTTTGATAAACAATAAATTGAAAATAAAGAAAAAATTGTAATTGTTCTGTTGGAACAGAGTTTCAAACTTACAAGCTTGTTTACTTTTCAAAATTTTCAATTGAAAATAGATGCTAATTTTTGGTTTTCATGGATTCAAACTCCTGATCTCTTTTTGCATATAAGGCAATTTTGGAAGTTTCACGTTGGACCAAAATGTTGTGTTTCTGTGCCAGTTATTAATAAAGATGTCAATTGGGACTTAAAACAATTCCTTTTCAATTCAAAATTTGAATCTAGCACCGTAGACTAAATCGACACTTGTATTAAATATTGTTTGTGATAAAGGATAGAAACATATATGTATTTCATTTGCTTTGAAGTTTTGCCCTTTGTTATAACTAATGTGTAACTCATGCATTGCACATGTAATGTTGTAAAAACGTTGTATTAATATTTAAATATAGGGCTATCAATGGATACTTGAAAAATCTGAAATCCGTCCGCATCCGCATCCAAAAAAGCGGATATATATCCGATATCCGGAAAAGCGGACGCGAATACGGATATGAAGATATCCGCATCCGAAAATTATCCATTTGGTTTTTGTCAAGATTATAATTCAAATTATGTGTATTTTAGTGCAGTGAAAAACATTTGTTTATTTTTTTTTAATTTAGTAGTTTATAATATATACACTTAATGCTTTTTAATTGCTCAAAACTATTTATTATCATCATATTTGTTAATTTTTAACATTTTTATAAGCAATGAGATTGAAAAATATTTATGTTAAACTAAAATTTTCTTTTTATAATTCTTGATTTATCGGTCATTAACAGATAGGATAATTATCTGATATTCGTCTGTATCCGCAGATGCGGATATCCGGTATCTGAAAATGGTTTTGGATGCAGATGCGGATATGGCACTATCCGCATCCGAAAGCATCCATTGACAGACCTATTTAAATATTGTTAAAGATAAGAGTTATGTTATGCGATGTATTTGTTTAGATAAATGGACTATGAAGTAAAATTAATTTTATTGTATATGTAAATAATTGATATCATGTGATTTATATATCTTTATCTATATGAATGAAAAACCAATTTTACAGCTTCTTAGTATGAATGTGGTATGCAGGTAGACAAGTTAATGAATGTTACTCGATTGAATTTATTAATATTTCAAATTTAAGATCACTTAAATATGAATTTAAATGTGATACGATACGATAGAATTGAAAAAGTTCTGCAAATAAATGTTGGTATAGGATTGCCTCGTAGTAACATCTGAGTTTGAATGTAAGGGAATGAACATATATCGAATGTGCATCATGGTTGACATCTCCGAAGCTGATATAAATTTCGGAACTACCTGGTAGTAACATACGAGTCTGAATGTTTCTCATCTAAAAAATACAAGCATGCGTGATAGGTAGAAAGATTTTGGTTAATATGATAAACTGATAGAAATTGAAGAATTTCTTCTCGTTTAACATTGATAAAAAAATCATCTGCTATCACTTACTTGAAAAAAAAGAAGTAATAGGATTGCTGGGAGTATGAATAACAATTGTTAGATTATCATATTCATATAAAATGTAAGTAAGTTGCATAGAAGTATCAAACAATTTAGGATGAGATCTTGCATTGAGATTTTGGCTCATATTCCAGATTAGAATTCAAAATTTCGGAGGAGATCAGTGTCAAACAAGATATGAATAAGATGTTTCTTTTATTTTCAAAATGAAAAAAAAGACCTGTTAGATATTTTGGATGTGAAACTTTAATTGTAAATTTCTTCCAGGACACTGAATTGAATTGTTAGGTTTTAAAACTGAGCTCTTTCTTTAACACAACAGGGCCATCTAATTACACAGTTACAATCAATATGGCAAATGTACGATTTATATGATCGATTGCCGCTCACAGACACATTGCAATGGCCTAAATCCCTTATCATCTATCGTTGATTTGGTGGAGGGTGGTGTTGATTGTTGCCGCAACCTTAACAACCCTTCCTTAGATCATTTGGCCAAACTATCACTTGTTATGTTTTAAATTAGTTTACCTTCTGTGATAAATGTGGGAATATATGCATGCACATGCTTTCGAGTTGTGTTTTGTATAATTTCAGGTGATTATGGAAGGAGAAACTATTTAGATAAAGAAAGTGACCATTTTTTTTTTGGATTGGGCAAAGTTGAATTATCAAGGGGAAAACTATTTAGTAAATTGAATAAAATTATTTAATGGTATTTTGGTCAATAATAAATACCTTCATTATGCTCAAACACACATTATCCGCCACTATTTTTACCATCCTTTTATATCCAGTGATCATTTTACTTTCCCTTCCAACATTCACCAAAGGTGACTTATGCAAAAGCTTCAATTACAGCATGTATTAAAAGAAAAAATCCATTAATCATAAAATAATAATAACAATAAAAGGAACATGAATGGTGGAAAAACCTGAAGTAAAACTGCAAAAAAAGGTAAAAGAATTGATATTAAATTTGGGAAGGGGCCGCGCGGACACGTACCCCCCTAAGCAATAAATAATGACGTCCACTCTTCCACTTGGGAAGATGGTAGACCAATGCATTCTCAAAGTGCAATGAGAACCACTGGACTAGGCCTGAGCCTTCTTGATCACTCAAAGACCCCGTCCAGGTAAGTGCTTTTCAACATGCACTACAAATTCTATTTATATTTGCATGCACCTGCTTTTTCATTCAAATCAGTGATGTGGGACTAAACTAACCCAATTATAAGTACCACTGCTTTGCCCAATTTAATTTTGAACTCCTCATTATATCTGAATCCTCCTCTCTTCTGAAACAATTTTTTGAATAGTTACTGTGATCATAACATATGAATATGGGACAACGAATGAACATAGATTCAGTTGCTACAAATGCGATAAAACGATCAGTTGATAGCATACAAAAGACTGAATTAGTTCTATTAAAAAAATCATGTATCATTTATGGACTCAGGAAGAAAATCACAAGGTTCATCTCTGATTCTATTTAACAGGCTTCACAACTTGGATATCGAACCTGCTAATAGGTTGTTATTTTTTTTGGTTAAGTAAGTGCAAACTAGAGGGATAATCGTGTTTATTGTTCACATCATACTGCTTTCGATCCCTGGATAAGTAAAAGGGTAATTGTGGTTACTGTTCACGTCAAGCTGCTTTCAGGAAGCCTTGTTTATATAATTTTATCAAACATACAGATCTATAGTTTGGACATGTACTATGCCTAGAACTAAATTAACTGATTTGAACAGGATCGGTGTTGTTGGGATCTCTATATTCCTGCTGGTATGTGAAGGCCTCATTATGACCATAGAAGACTCGTTAGCCCGGGCCTTGAGTGTAACATTTCCATTTGAAGCTTTGTGGTTGCTACATCATCTTATGTGTATCTGTTTGCTTGAGCCACTGTCAAACTTTTGTCTATGTGTGGATGTCGGTTTAGCCCTCCATTGGTTAGGAAGTGAGTTGGGTATGTTCTTCTTGAAACTTGGCAAGGTATCCAATCTTCCTTTGTTGTCACTAGCCTCAGTGACCTTATAACTTCCAGGTGTTTCTTTGGACAATTGGTTCTAGTGGTCTTCTGAAGGGAAAAATAGCTATCAAATCAACCCTCGCATCTCTTTCAGTTTGAAATTGTGGAGTATACCGTGAAAATTTGAACGTTTTTGATTGAAAGTCATTTGAATCATAAGGTGAGATTTTACTAGTGTTCAATAATGTTAGAATAAACTATGACAATTTTTTAATTGAATGTCATTTGAACAACAATGTTAGAATAAACTATGACAATTTCTTAATTAATTGTCATTTGAACAATAATATGCTTAATAACACTTTTCTATTGTTAAAAAACGAGTTGCTCCGGTCGAAATTGACAAAGGTGGCATGTTTGAGAGGGCTTAGAATGAGGACATGTCAGAGCCGACGATGTGGTTTTATTTAAATGGTAAGGCCACCGATGTTGGGTCGGGTATGCATTAATTGACGGAGTGATTTTTCGTTAAGAAGACGGCAGTTGAAGCAACAAGCATATATTATGAGATAGATGAAGGGGAGGTGGAGTTAGTGGAGATGACAACAGTTGTGACATTGAAAAAAGTATATGAGCCCACTTCCTAACTGAATACGTGAAGAAAAAAAGAAGAGAGAGGAAATATGGTAAGTATATATTTACTTTTACTTGATGAATTACCGCTGCATATAATATGTTGGTTCTAGAAATTTTGATATACTTCTTAATAGTTGTTGAGTTATGAGAGTGTACAGTGTCATATTTTTATAGGAAGAATGAAGGAATTCTGCTTGTTCTTTAGTTATTTTTCCTTCTCCTAAGTCATATGAGTTGCGACTATCGTCCATATTTATCTGAGAATCTAGATTTACTTCTCACTTCTTGTGAGTGAAGCTGATATATATTCATATGGAAAAATATATTCAAGGATAATTAAAATATGATTTAAACATTTTGTCTTGAATTTAAAATATATTACAACTTACTAGTTCAAGTGGCAAGTGATACGATGCTCTAGACTAGGCTGATATTATAGAGATCATGGGTTTGAACTCCCGAGAAATTAAAACAAGTGTTTTGCTTGAAAAAGGTACAAATCTTATTCTAAAATAATAATAATAATAATAATAATAATTTACAACCTACAAGTATAAATATTTTTACGTTCTAACACAATTTATTGACATACGAGTCCCATCGAAATCCATGGTAATAAGAATGATCGTTGTGGATTTCAAGTCCATGGATTTTTAGACTAAATCCTAAATCTAGCGATGTGGACCACGCAGTCATTATTTGTTATTTTATATAGCGTATAATAATCAATTATTTTTTAGGGCGTTTCAAACATAGACTGTTTTACTACATGAGTATTAAGACATAAGTAGAAAAAGAGAGGCCAATTTAAAATGTGCATTTACTTAATCAAACCATCACTTGCTATGTTAATACACTATGCTATCAACATATTATGTTCTTAGATTACAAGAAAGGAAAAAATTGTTATATAACCGTATGCAATGCACGGCTTGGTAAACACTTTTAAATTTGAAAATGAGAGATGCAAAAGAGAAAAAAATTATGAAATAAAGGGTATATAGAATAGTTTATAAAATGGAGAGATGTGAAACAAATATGGTTTTGAGGGAGGGTTGTGTTCCTAATTTCCATTGAAATAAATTTATAATTGATGTTAAGAAGCAGTGAACCAAACTTTATATGTTCATCTTTAATTGTGCGGGCGGACACAATAGTAGCATTTGCTAGTTTCTTTTTTCAGTGTACATGGCTAGAACATACTGCCGTACAGCACATCCATTTCCTGCAGTTAACAAGCATATGAAGTTTCCTGTACTGTTTAAAATTCTACCACTACACCGTTGCTTGTTCTTTTAATCGAAGCTCCAGTATATTGGTTGGGTTTTCTCCATGCAACAAATTCGCTATCTATCTTGTCGCCACCGCCAGTTAAGTCATCGTTGACGCTTATGCCAACTAACCTGAACCAGAGCTCTTCCGTATGACTATTCCATAAGTTTCTAGAAGAAACCACTATTTCGAAAAATAATAGAAAGCCTATTAATGGGAACAAGAACATGGGGTAGTAATTCGGCATGGATGATCAGATTGTAGAGCTTGAGAAGCCGCAAATCATGGTCGTTGATTCGGCTTCGTCGGATCGGAAAGCCGAGGTTGATCCATCATTTTACCCAGCGATCCTGAAGTAGCAGCTTGATTTTGTATTGCCTTGCGGTAGCAGACTAGCAGCTGGTGTGTTTTCAATTATAGACATTTTTAAGTTATTTTGAATGATTGAAGTAAATTAGGTGAATAATTTAGCATGATAATTAAGATGGCTGCTTTGAATAATATACCTGAAATTGCCATATTTAGACTTGTTTTGCTTAAGAAAAATAGTTTGTAATCTTTTAAGATGGCTAATTATTTTGCCATCTTTTTGAATCAGTATATCATTATAAATGAGAATTGTATGCATACATTATTTAAGTTGCGCCATTTATAAAATCTGTTTACACAGAAGTGGGAGCACATTTTGTATCATAAGAGCATTAAACATCATTAAAAGGAAAATAATA
This sequence comes from Allium cepa, assembly GCA_030765085.1. Lineage (NCBI taxonomy): Eukaryota > Viridiplantae > Streptophyta > Magnoliopsida > Asparagales > Amaryllidaceae > Allium > Allium cepa. The sequence goes on from CM060938.1 coordinate 406,475,742, forward strand.
TTGATTAAATGATGACCGGGACTTGAATCTGTGGTTTTAAACTAACGTATCTTTACTAATTGTGCAAATTTATTATCATTGTTTAAAAATAAAATAAAGTGGAGTCTACTATTGTTTTTCTCGTTAATTGACGGATAATAGTTGTATTGAACTATTTTTAAATCTTGTCTATCTTGTTCGAGATCTCACTTAAGTTTTTATTTTTGCATGAAACATCAAACATCACTCTTATCTCATTCAACACTCGTGTCGTTCAAGATATTAAAACCTTATCAGAAGTATATGGATCTCACTTGCTATTGTATGTTTTTAATCTAACATTTTTTACCTTTTATACGAGCATGAGTGAAATTGCCTTACAAACTATTGTTATTTAATATAACTCCTCCAATTCTTTTCTATCATGGATAAGACTAAAAATGACTTTGTTTTTTTTTTTTCATTTACCAATTATTATTTTTTATTTCCATTTACCAATGTTTAAATTAGAAGAATTTCTCGCATACTTCCAAATTAATCTATATATAATACTTTGCTCTAAAAAAAGTTAATCTTCATCTTTCCATGCAAATCTATTATGTTGCAATTTGTTTTTTCTTTGGATGATAATTGTTAGAAAATCTTAGAAATATGCCCGTTTTTGACATGTAAATTACTTTAAGATTGTCTGGAATATACTTCAAGATCCAAGATGTCAATACAAGTATGTCTAAATATACAATTTTCTAATCCTAAATCTCATCCGATACAAGATATCGTATGTGAAGACTTTGAGATGACACACGATCGAAATCTGAGACTTAAAACTTTATTGACTTTATAAATCTAGTTCATATTATGGACCTTTCTGTTTAGTAAACAATTCACATCTGCATATGTTTGTTTCTAGAATTATGATCATTCATTAATCAGAAGTTGGAAGGTAGTGTTGAATTTTAACGACACTATATGAAGAAATTAAAGTGGTCGGTAGTAGCTTGGTGACGGAGAAAACGGTTCGTAAATCGAAGCTCGAAGGAGGAAGATATGACAATGAAAAGGGGAGTGTTGTGGCCCGCATCAGGGGACTGACGTCTGTCATTAAGTAACATACAGCAGTGACTACAGGGTTTGGAATCCCAGAGTTTGAACAGACGTTTGTGGTGTCTAGAATTTTTCCCGAGACCTATGACAGATGTCTGTCACTTGTCATAGGTGTCTGTGGTGACCTTCTGCCTATATTTTGACCCGGGTTTGGTGTGAAGATTTATTATATTTGAAGGGTCAATTTTCAAATTTGCCTAGGTTTTCTATTCTTCTATATAAGCTATTTTCAAGATTCAGATATGTATGCGACCAAAAAGCGAATGCAAAGGTTTTAGCCTCTACTAATTAAGGTTTTATCTAAATTTAATTTTCTTCAATTCTCTTCTCCACAAATCAATTCTATTCGAATATTGATTTATAATCAATCTCTTGTACTCTTCTCATTTGTATTAATAAAAGCTCTCTCTCAAAGTGGATGTACACTAACAAGAAGTTAGTGGAACCTCTATAAACCAGTGTGTGATTTATTTCTTCATTGTTGCTTTTATATTATATTGCTTGTTGGGTGATTGTGATTGATTTTCGATTGGATTGAGATATTAATTGGTTGTTTTTACATTTTCTACTACGATCTCATTTTTCCGTTGTGTTTTGGGGTTTTGATTTGAGTGGTTTTCGAGTTAGAGTGTCCCATAAAATTTGGTATCAGAGCTTTGGTATTGGTAGGTGGTTGTAGAAATGTCGGAATCAGATAATACCTCACGTAGTTCTCAATGGCTAATCCAAGTGGTGTAGCGCCTTATGTACGTGGATTGTATGCGGCTTCAGGATCACAATTGGTTATAAACAAGTGCAATGGTGATAATGATTTTGAAAAGTGGCAATGGAAGATAAAAGTGGTTCTAAGGAGGAATCGGGTAGTGTTTGACGCACATTTATTGCCAGCGGACATTTCGGATGTTGAGAGAGAAGAAATGAAAGAGTGGACATTCACTACACTTCAACTTGCTATTGTGGGGGATGTTATCTTCGAAATTAGTGATGAGATTACTGATAAGGGTATTTGAGATAAGTCGGAGGAGTTGTATATGAATAAGTCACTAACTAATCGTTTGATCTTGTTGCGAACGTTCTTCACCTATAAGATGAAGGAAGGTACTTCGCTAAAGGCGCACTTGAATACTTTTGATATTTTCCAATGAAGATGAATGTGGTAGATTTGAAGATTGAGGAAGAACAAAAGGCGATGATATCGTTGCGTTCGTTGTCGGATCGTTATACGGGTTTCTCATATAGTTTGACCTATAGCCAGGATATTTTGACTCTAGATGATGTCAAAACAAATCTTCTTAGCGAGAAGTTGCAGGATCAAATGGAATTAGGTGATGGAAGTAGTGGTGCTAGTAGTGGTCATGGTTTATTTGTGGAGGAGGGATATGTGAAGAAGGAGAACCGCGGACGTTCTAAATCAAGGAATCCCGGTTGGAGAGAAAAGTTGAAGGAAAGAATGGGTAAATGCTATATTTGTAGTAAGCCCGGTTGTTGGAAGAATGTGTGTCCGGACAAAGAGAAGGCAAAGAAGGAAGTAGCATTTTCATCCGTAGCGGTGGAGAGTGGAGTTGGTGAGGGAGACGTAGATGTGTTGTCTACGGGAGCATCAGATGTTTCAGGTAGCGAATGAGTGCTCGATTCGGGTGCTTTTTTTAATATGACATCGAATATGAATTGTTTTTCTTCTTATATCGACAAAGAAGGAAATTTCATTGTTAAGGGTAATGGTGCTATTTGTAAGTTGAAAGGCATTGGTTCCGTGCAAATTCAGATGTTTGATGGAGTGGTTCGTACTTTGATTAATGTGCGCTATTTTCCAGAACTTCAGAAGTCTCTTATCTCTTTGGGGCAGCTGTATTCTTTAGGTTGTAAAATCACTATTGAGAGTGATAGCTTGCGGGTTTCGAAGGGTGTGCTTGTGGTAATGAAGGATGCTAGGACTTATGGTGTTTATTTACTTTAAGGAGTGAATATAGAAGGTGAAACTTGTGTGGAAGCTGATGGTTCTCGTGGCTTGGATGCGAGTAGGTTGTGACATTTGAGATTAGGTCGTGTCTCAGATAGGAGTTTGGATATTCTTTGGAGGGAGATGATCGATAGAGAGAGTTTCAACAAACTAGAGTTTTGCGAGGAACGTGTCATAGGGAAGCAAACTAGAGTTTCATATGGTGAAGGAAAACATGATTCGAGAAGGGTTCTTGAGTATGTTGATACGGATGTCTGGGGACCGACACCGGTTGCTTCTTTGGGGAAGCTCGCTTTCTTTCCTTGCTGATTTTTCTCGAAAGATATGGGTGTATATAATGAAAGCCAAGTTGGAGGCATTTGCAAAGTTCAAAGCATGAAAAACTCTTGTTGAGAATGAGAATGACAAGTCTTTGAAGGTTTTATAGTCCGACAATGGCAAGAAGTATGTTTCCAGAGTATTCTTGGAGTTTTGCTGGCATCATAGTATTCAGAGGCATTTTACTACCTGGGAGGTCTGCAGTCGAATGGTGTTGCGGAGAGGATGAACCGTACTCTACTTGAGAAAGCTCGATGCTTGAGATTGATATCGGGTTTGTCTAAGGGACTTTGGATTGAAGCTTTGTCAACCGCGGTGCATATTATTAATCGAATTCCGTGCTTGACTATTGGTAACAAAATTCTAGATAAGTGTGAAGGGACAAAGTATTGACTTGAGTTATCTTCGTGTGTTTGACAATCCGGTCTATGTGCATGATTTGAAAAATGATAAGCTTGAACCTAGCTTTCAAGGGGATTTTGCTTGGCTATACGGATGGAGTAAAATGCTATCGATATGGAATCCGCAAATGAAGAAGGTTATGAATTCTCGTCATTTTACTTTTGATAAGTCAGCGTTCTTCAACGAGAATGAGAGCTCATCGGATGTTGCAGATTTGGTTCATGGTGAATCAAAGGAGAAGGAAATTACTTCCACAATTTGTCCAAGGAGTAGAGAGAGTAGAGTGGTTGAAGATGCTTGTGAGGAGGAAGTGGTAGATGTTACATCGTACAGTCCACATGGTGCCTCTAGTAGTGTTGGTGACGTGCATGATTCTGGAGAGCATTCGGTTCAAGGTGGAGCCGAAAGGAGTTTGGGTGATGGTCGTGCTATAAAATCACCCGATAGATACAGTGATTGGAACCATCTTAGTTTTTGTGATAATTTGGACTATGCTCTTCATGTAGTCCAAGATGAGCCGATGGACTTTAATGACGTCATGAAGTCGAGTGATATCTCGAAGTAGATTTGTGCTATGGAGGAAGACATGCAATAATTGTTGAAGAATCAAACTTGGGATTTGGTTCCACTTCCTAAAGGAAAGCGTGCTATTGGATGCAAATAGATATACGAGGTGAAAGACGATAGGAGATACAAAGCTAAGCTAGTGGCTAAGTGGTTTGCACAAAGGAAGAGAAATGAGCATGATGAGATATTCGCACCGGTTGTGCGCCATACTTCTATCCGAATATTACTTGCTATAGTGGCTATTCACAACTTGGAGTTGGAGAAACATGGCGTGAAAACTACCTTCTTGCATGGTGACTTCGATGAAGACATCTACATGGAGCAACCGGAAGGTTTTGTTGCGGATGGTAAGTCAAATTTGATTTGCAAGCCAAAGAAATCACTATATGGTTTAAAGCAATCACCTAGACAATGGTACAAGAGATTCGATCATTTTATGCTTGAAAATGGTTTTGATAAAAGCACCAAGGATGCTTGTGTATATTCCAAGAAGTTAAAAAACGATTGTTGGGCGTATTTACTCTTATATGTGGACGACATGCCTATTGCTTCTATGGATAAGAGTAAAATCAGCAAACTAAAACTAAGTTTGTAATTGGAGTTCGAAATGAAGGATTTTGGAGAAGCAAAGATGATATTTGGCATGAAAATAGAAAGGGATCGAAAGCGTTTTGAGTTGAAATTGACTCAAAAAGAGTACATAGAGAAAGTGCTTTGCCAGTTTAGCATGGAGAATGTAAAGGCATCAAATACACCTTTACCTTTGCATATGAAGCTTTCGAGTAAGGGATCACCTATCTTGGAAAAAGATAAGGCTTATATGGCAAAGGTGTCATATGCTAGTGCGGTCGAAAGTCTAATACATGCTATGGTGTGTACAAGGCCCGATAAGGCAAACACATCGGGATGGTTAGTCGGTATATGACCAATCCAAGGAAATCGCATTGGAAAGCGGTGAAGCTTATATTAAGATGATACCTTAAAGGTACATCATTTTATGATCTTTTTTTGGCAGTAGTGATGGGAAGAAATGCAAGTTGGTTGATTATTGTGATTCAGACCACGCCGGTGATAGGGATCAGAGAAAATCAACTTTCAGATATGTCTTCACACTTGGTGGTACAGTCATAAGCTAGAGATTAAGATTGCGGACCGTAATTGCTTTATCCAGTATGGAGGCAGAGTTGATATCCGCGGTGGATGCGGCAAAGGAGACACTTTACTTTAGGCGATTGTTGTGTAACTTAGGATTTGAGCATGATAACATTGATGATCGATGTGATAGCCAGTGTTGTTCATTTGGCGGAGAATTTTGCGTTTAGCTCATAGACTAAGCATATTGAAGTGAGAGGGTCATTTCTAGTAGCGATGGATGAAGATAAGCAGGTATATCTTCGGAAATTGCATACAAAGGATAATGTAGCGGATGTGTTCACTAAGACAATGCCGGTTGGGAAGTTCAACTTGATTCGTTTGGAGAAGTGCTAGGTGCCACGGGATGTCACAGTTGAGAGTGGCTTGGTTATGGATGAGGAAGAGTATCGGTAAGAGATTGTGATTCTATCTTCTTGGTGAGTACTAGTTTACACTCCATGGTGCTTTAGTCTTTGGTGAGACGGTTTGAAATTTGGATGTTTTCAACACTTTGCTAGTGGGCGGGGGCTTTGTCTGAGCTTGTTGATGGAGTGTAATGGGCTGTGCCATTGGCGAAGCTCATTGGGAAAACATTCATGTTTGGTTGAAGGTAGAAGTGGTGATAGTTGGTGCTATTGATTGTTAATGATGGTATGATACCATTGGAGTTGGAGTTGGATATCGTGTCGAGTTGGAGTGTTGAATTTTGACAACACTGTATGGAGAACTTGAAGTGGTCGGAAGTAGCTTGGTGACGAAGAAAACGGTTCGCAAATCCGAGGTCGAAGGAGGAAGATATGGCGATGAAAGGGGAATGCAGTGGCCAGCATCAAGGGACAAACGTTGTCCTAAAATGACATACGTCTGTGACTATAGGGTTTGAAACTTGAGAGTTTGGACAGACGTCTGTCATTTTATGGCAGACGTCTGTAGTGTCAGGGAATTTTTCCCGAGAATTATGAAAGAGTCCGTGACGACCTTTTGCCTATATTTTGACCCGGATTTGATGTGAAGATTTGTGATATTCGAATGGGCAGTTTTGGAATTTGCCTAGGTTTTCTATTCTTGTATATAAGCTATTTTCTGGATTCAAATATGTATGCGATCAAAAAACAATTGCAAGGGTTTTAGCCTCTACTAACTAGGGTTTTATCTAAAGCTAATTTTTTTCAATTCTCTTCTCCAAAAATCAATTTTATTATAGTATTGATTATGTAATCACTTTATTGTATTCTTCTCATTGATATTAATAAAAGCTCTATCTCAAAGTGGATGTACACTAACAAGACGTTAGTGGAACCACTATAAATCAGTGTATGATTTATTTCTTAGTCATTGCTTTTATACTATATTGCTTGTTGGATGCTTGTGATTGGTTTACGAGTGGGTTGAGATATTGATTGGTTGTTTTTACACTCCTTACCACGATCTCATTTTTCCGTTGTGCTTTGGGGTTTTGATTTGAGTGGTCTTGAGTTAGAATTTCTCACAACTTGTAGAATCGTCGTATGAAACAGCAATGATGGATCGTACTGATAAACGAGTGACGACTGTGGGATTTGAATCCACGCCCTTTCAAACCAGAGGCGAAATCTGGCGCCGTAGATCACTCGACCAAATTGTCACTTGATACATTTTTGAATTTGCCTTTATTGTAGTTACTGATCAAAATTATGCACATACACATGCTTCTAAGGTATTCTACGAACTATTTACAACTTTGGAAACACTTCTCTATTACAAATGTATTAGGCATCATAGAAAAAGAAAAGAAAAAACTAGAATTATGGCTACGAGATTTTAATCTTGGACTTTCTAACTAAATCCTTAAATATGAAGTTTTAGGCCACCTGGGCAAACCATTCATTTCTACGTTACATTGTATATTTGAATCCATAAACTATGTCTTTAACAAATGAAAATAATAATGTATATTTGTAACACCCCATAAATTAAACGGTAGTTGATTTGAAAATCAATAAATAATTATTAAAGCCAAAAAGGGGTATTTTCACAAACGTTAGAATTTGGCTGCGAAACTTGCGTCGTTGTTTTCGTGGTGATTTTCTAATCAATTTTCATCTATAAAATTTTACGATTGGAGTTCAAACAATAAAGTTATTAATGTTTGAAGATTTCGGATCAAATATATATATATATATATGGAAATTAATTAAAGAAGGAAACAAATCAACAACGCCAACCTGTCGACCATAACGGTCGATCGGTGAAAGGCGGCGGCTGATAATAAACTTAGGTTGAGCGGCTTAGATTTAATGTAATCTAATTTAACAGATATAATTGGTTCGAGCGTCTATAAATACAAGCTTAACCTCATATTTTTACTCTCATAATTTTTTGAATCAAGAGCGAAACTCTGTAATTTTCTCTTTTCCACTTATTCTAAGAATTGTAGAAAACTATAAAATATTATATATTAATATATAAGTGGTGGAGAATAGTGGAAAACAAAAAAAAAGAATATGGTCTAATCAATTCATCAGAACAAACGGTAGATTGTAAATCTAAATCTAAATGTACGATTAGTTCTCAAACTTATAATTCTATTAAATATGTATATGCTTTTTATATATATATTTTGGTAGCAAGAAAGGGAGTCAAATAGAAATAATGGATTTAGATCTAGATATTCGAAAGCTAAGAGGTGAGTGAGAAATTATATAAAAATATATAATATTGGATTTATATCGTTGTGAATCTGTTCAATTTATGCCTAAATGTAAGTTCTTACATTTTGGAATTATAGACTTAAATATATATGTGTGCGCGCGTGCATGCGCGTTGAACTTGAGAACGTTGCCTATATATTCTATAAATCGTTAACTTTAATTAAATGTTATACACACCTAAATTTGGAATGTAAGGTGTAATCTATATCTTGCGAATAACATAAACCCTAAGATCTAGAATTACATGATTATCACATATGTAAAGAATTAATAAAACATACCTCCAGACATATTGTATACGAATCAGCAATGGATGTTGTCGAATGTTGTTTCAATTGAGAAAGAAAATGGTTTCTCTCTCTTTTCCTATATATTTCATTATGTGTTTTCTGTATATCCTTTGTGATGGTCAAAGGTTAATATTTATAGGTAGAGAGAGGACCAAATTTCCAGATTTGTAGACTTAATCTTGATCGTCCATCAAGATCAAGATAAGAGAAATTAACGCTCTAGATTATAACCGTTTTATTTATTTAGCATATTAATAGGAAAAACCTTTTAGATTATATTGACCACATAATGAGGAAGGAAACGTTTGAGAAAAGAAACGGTCCATTAATGTACCACATAATGAGGAAGGAAACGGTCCATTAATGTACCACATAAATTTCCTTACAAAACGATCAAATTTCCTTACAGTCTCCCACTTGGTCAATAGTAAAATCTATTAATGTTTTCGTATTAAGGTCATAAGGCGCGCATGATATGCTAAATTTTTCTTTAGTCCGTTATCATAAGTGTCTTGGCTAATCTAGTGGTCAATGAAAGTCATGACGTGTACACGTTATTTTGCAACATGCTTACTTCCATGTACTATGACATTGACAACTTTCATAGCTAGACCGTAGATGAGCATAACTTAATGGTCACATAATGTCTTGAAGCAAAAGACTATTTCTGTTATCATTTATCTAAATATAAATGGTACACATTATAAAACAGAAATAAAGGATGTCCAAATTATTAAGAGCTCAATAATTTTTATGTCTAGATAAGTACAAAATAAATGGCATAATAAGAAGATAATTAGGAACTATCTGCAAGACCCATGCTATCAGTATGTCTCTGAAAGGTCTTTGGAGGTAGTCCTTTCGTGAATATGTCTGTCACTTGTAAGTCTGTACTTATTGATTCAACAATAATTTTCTTTAGTTTAACATCTTGCTTCAGTAGTAGGTATTTAAGGTCCATGTGTTTGGAACCTTTGGTTATCCTATCATGCTTAGAGAAAAAGGTTGCAGCTTCATTGTCGCAGTAAACAGTTAGTGGCTTAGAGATAAAACTTAAAGTGCCAAATTGTGAGACAAAATTACGCAGCTATGCTCCCTGAATTGAAGCCTCATAACATGCTACGTATTCAGCCATCAGGGTGGATCCGAAAAGCATCTCAGATTTCTGGCTTCTCCATGATATTGCACCTCCACATAAGAGGTACACATAGCCAAGAGTGCAGATCCTAGTGTCAGGACATCCAGCAAGGTCTGAATCAGAATAACCAGATACCTGTAGGTAACTTGATTTTCTATAGGTGAGCATGTAATTCCTTGTTCCCTTTAGGTATCTTAGTACCTTCTTTGCAGCTTTCCAATGAGCGATTCCTAGGTTACTTTGAAATCTACCCAGCATACCAACTGCATGACTGATATCAGGTCTTGTACAGACCTGTGAATACATCAAACTCCCTACAAGAGATGCATAAGGATATTTGGTCATTTCTTCTCGTTCCATAGGAGTCTTTGGGCACTGCTCAAGAACAAGTTTGTCTCCTTTCTGCAGTGGGACGGGACTAGAGGAACAATTCGTCATGCCAAATCTCTCAAGAATTTTGTCAATATATGCTTTTTGAGACAATCCTAGAATTCCTTGTGATCTATCACGGAATATTTCTATTCCTATCACATAGGATGCCTCACCCATGTCTTTCATTTCAAAGTTCGTTGAGAGATAATCCTTAGTTTCACGTAATAAACCAAGGTCGCTGCTAGCTAATAATATGTCATCAACATACAGAATCAAAAATATGAACTTGCTCCCACTGAACTTGAGGTATATACAAGGGTCAACTATGTTTTCTGTGAATCGAAAGCGGTAACGATTTCATGAAACTTTAGATACCATTGTCTAGAAGCTTGTTTCAGTCCATATATTGATTTCTTAAGTTTGCAGACCATGTCTTCCTGTCCTTCAATTATGAAGCCTTCAGGTTGACGCATGTAGACTTCTTCTTCCAAGTCTCCATTTAGAAAGGCTGTTTTCACATCCATTTGATGTAACACGAGATCATAATGAGCTACTAATGCCATGATAATTCTAAGAGAATCTTTCCTGGAAACAGGAGCAAAAGTTTCATTATAGTCAATGTCTTCTTTCTGATTAAAACCTTTGAAAACAAGTCTAGCTTTATATCGTTCAATTTTACCATTGCAGTCACGTTTGGTTTTGAAAACCCACTTACAACCGACTGCTTTATGTCCTTGCGGTAACTGAATGATTTCCCAAACTTGATTATTATCCATAGATTTCAGTTCATCTTTCATGGCATCAATCCATTTAATAGAATTAACATCCTTAATGGCTTGTGAATAAGAAATTGGGTCCGTAGTTCCTTCAGATTCTATTAGATAAAGCATGTAATTATCAGAAATAACTAATCTTCTTTGTCTTTGAGATCTTCTTAATGTTAGTTCCTGTGGTACTTCATCAACATTATGATTGGTGATAATTTCATTATGGAGTTGTTGATTATTTATTGGGTTTTCCTCATTGTGAACATGTTCAACAATGGGATGATTCCCAATATCTTTCGAAATAGAGGGTAAGATAATGGGTACCCTTATTTCATTGATGACCACTTCTTGTTGTTTTGTACTCCCACTGATTTCACCATTCTCATAGAATTTGGCATTTCCGGTTTCAACAATTCTTGTACTATGGTTAGGACAATAAAATCTATATCCTTTAGATTTTTCTGGGTAACCTATAAAGTAACCACTGACTATCTTAAAATCCAATTTCTTTTCATTTGGATTGTACAGTCTAGCTTCAGCTGGGCAACCCCAAATTTGGAGATGTCTTAAACTAGGTTTCCATCCTTTCCAAAGTTCAAAAGGAGTCTTTGAAACGGCCTTACTTGGAACTCTATTTAAGATGTAGACAGCTATTTGTAATGCATCCATCCATAATGATATAGGTAAATTTGCATGACTCATCATGGATCTAACCATTCCCATGTATGTACGATTTCGCCTTTCAGCTACACCATTCTGCCATGGAGATCCAGGCGTTGTGTATTGTGCAACAATTCCAAGTTTTTGAAGAAGTCTAGCAAAAGGTCCAGGATGTTGTCCCGTTTCATCATACCTTCCATAGAATTCACCACCCCTATCTGACCTAATGATTTTCACTTTTCTTTCTAATTGCCTTTCGACTTCAGTAATGAACACTTGTACAGCGTCCACTGACTGAGATTTTTCATGCAACAGATAAAGAAAGCAATAACGTGAAAAATCATCGATAAAAGTGATGAAATATTTCTCTCCACCAAAAGTTGGAACATCAAAAGGTCCACAAATATCTGTATGTATTATTTCAAGAAGTTGTGTACTTCTTGTGGCTCCTTTCTTTGTGTTTTTTGTTGTTTTTCCTTTAATACAATCAACACATGCTGTAATGTTAGCGAAGTCTAGATCCGGTAGGACACCATCTTTCACTAACCTTTTGATTCTTTCACTGGATATATGACCCAGTTTTCTATGCCACAAGAAGTAAGAATCATTATTGGATGACTTTCTTTTATTTTCTTTTCCATGCAGGGTGAGTTGGATTTCAGCATTTTGTTTAAGATGAAGTTTATAAAGTCCATCAATTAATATTCCAGAACCAATAAGACTAGAATTTTTAAATAAACTAAAATTTCCATTTCCAACTTCAAAAAAATATCCAAATTTATCAAGTACACTTACAGAAATCAAATTACGGGAAATAGACGGAACATAAAGAGTTTGACATAAATCTAACTGATAACCGCTATCTAAAATAAGACGAAAAGTTCCAATAGCTTCAACTGGAGCTTTATCTTTATTCCCCATTAAAATGAAATTCTCACTTGGGTTTGTGGTTTGGATCGTAATGAATCCCTGCATAGAATTCAAAACATGAACGTTAGCAGCAGTATCAATCCACTAAGTAGAAGAAGGTACATTAGTAAGATTTGATTCGAAATGACTTACGAAACCCATTGGGTTACCTTTCTTTTCGAACCATGCTTTGTGCTTAATGCAATCTGCCTGGAAGTGTCCAGGTTTCTTGCAGAATTTGCAGACATCATCCTTCTTTTTCTTCTTGGATGGTTGAGTGGCGTCATCAGATTTGGGTGGTCCTCTTTTATGCTGTGATTTGTTCTTTTTGTCAGCTTGTTTTCCAACCCCTTGAGTGAAATAAGCAACTTTAATGCCGTGCGAGCCTTGCCTAGACTCCTCTTGAACCAGTTTGTTGGTCAATTCATTCAGACTCCACTTTTCCGTAATAGTGTTGTAATGAATTTTGAATGGTTCATACTGAGGAGGTAAGCTAGTGAGAATGAATTGGACGAGAAAAGCATCGTCCATAACCAATCCCAAGTTCTTAAGTTTGGCAGCAAGGTTAATCATTTCAATGACATGAGCGCTCATTGAGCGAGAACCATCAAACTTCATGGTTACAAGATCTTCCATAAGTTTTCGAGCAAGGGATTTGTCTGCAGTCTTGCACCGATTTTCAATGGATTGCAAATATTCTTTTGCGCTTTCAGTTTGGGGTAGGGAGGTTTTGATGTTGGTATCAATCACCATTCGCATAAACATCATGCTGAGCCTATTAGATCGTTCCCAATCATTATGGAGTTTGTTTTCCTCAGGCGTACTTGTGTCAATAAGTGGGGCTGGCTTTTCCTTAAGGAGAGCCATGTCCAGTTCAAGTACGCCTAAAGAAAACTCAACTTGCTCTTTCCATTCTGAGTAGTTGGTTCCATTGAGTTTGACGATAGATATAGCGTACGAATTAAGGTTTGAGGGCATTGCAACTGCAGATATAAAAGAAATGTAGGCTTCTTTATTAGAATAAAACACATGTCATAATAAGAGGTTAGGTTTAGCGCCTCCTGTGGGTAGGCAGTAGAACCATGCTATTGAAAGAATGATAAACATTAATGTTTCATGCGTTATTGTGCAAGCAGCAGCCGCCTGTGGACGGGACTGCATGCAACAGACCAGAGGAAACAAGGAATTTAAGCACGGAAGCGTAAAATAAAACAAGAGATAAACATTAATGTTTTTTTTTGCATAAACATTTGTCATTCTTTCAAGTAATCCACAGCAAGGATAATTAATGTCTAGTAACTCCAAGTAAATTCCATACATGAATTTAACATATAAATAATTATTTTGCAAATCATATATAGACAATTATCTTGCAAGTTCCAGGTCATGAATTTAATGTCAAACTAGAAAACAATTGTTTTCAATATGTATACTTTCTGAAAAGTATTCGCATACAATAAGTTGTTCCATATTATACAGTAGGTCAAATATTAAAGTAGAAAAAAAATCAACTTTTGCGGAAATATAAACTTTCCAGATCCAGATTTAAGAATACAATAAATAGAACAATATTGATAATCATGATTACTGTAGTAACTTAAATAATACGAATATTAAACTTGAATCATATTAACATTAATAATCATTATCATTATCATAGTAAAATTACAAACATCATATCAAAGATCTATGGTAGTTTCGTTTTACATATTGATGGATAATCATGAATTCTAAAACCATGCTCTGATACCACATGTAATCTATATCTTGCGAATAACATAAACCCTAAGATCTAGAATTACATGATTATCACATATGTAAAGAATTAATAAAACTTACCTCCAGACATATTGTATACGAATCAGCAATGGATGTTGTCGAATGTTGTTTCAATTGAAAAAGAAAATGGTTTCTCTCTCTTTTCCTATATATTTCGTTATGTGTTTTCTGTATATCCTTTGTGATGGGCAAAGGTTAATATTTATAGGTAGAGAGAGGACCAAATTTCCAGATTTGTAGACTTAATCTTGATCGTCCATCAAGATCAAGATAAGAGAAATTAACGCTCTAGATATAACCGTTTTATTTATTTAGCATATTAATAGGAAAAACCTTTTAGATTCTATTGACCACATAATGAGGAAGGAAACGTTTGAGAAAAGAAACGGTCCATTAATGTACCACATAATGAGGAAGGAACCGGTCCATTAATGTACCACATAAATTTCCTTACAAAACGATCAAATTTCCTTACATAAGGATGAAAGTAGTCCCTAAAAGTTATGAGATAATTCATTAATCAGACTGTATGTAAGTTCCAGATTTGTTATTTGAATGTTATACGTTATTAGACATAAACTGAAGATTGTTACAAATTAAATTGGGGTGAAGTTAATATTTTAGTTCATTGAAATGAAGAATGTTACTATGTGAATTTTTATAAATTATCCAACTTTATAATTATTAAAGTGTATTTTTTGAAATAATAAGGAATATGCATAAAAGAAAACGCTATGCAATATATGGATGTTTACAGTGTTTACATTTTTTTGGAAGATATGGTTTCAATGCATTAAAGTGCCCTAAATGTAAAACCAAACTATTGTAAATAAAAATAATAACAATAATCCCATTGTCGATTTAATATACGCGATTTAAGATAAGTTAGGAAATAAGTAATAAGCGATGAAAGTAGGGATAATACAACAAAATAAGAAATTAGGAAAGTCGTATTAATTGAAAATGAAGCAGTAAAATGTATTTATTTTATTAAACTTGAAAGAGACGGTAAATGGCATTCAATGACAATAATGAAATAAGAAGTTCATGTAAACATAATGAATACTAATATTGAACTTAGGAGGCATAATAATTCTCTAGTTAAAATTATATAGCCTCAAGAATACGTTTATGACGGGTGTGAATTTTTGAACCTATCCAATATTTTGACTAACTATAAATGACGTCATTAGTAAGGGCTGGAATGCTAGGTCAGTAATGTTACATAACAAAAGTCTGCTCTCTACAAGTGGTTACCAGCAGTTGTGTATACATTGTACTGATGTGAGACATATCTAACTGTAAGACCCGTGAGGATATACGTTCGCATATGGGTAAAGGGAATAGACAAAATGGGTTCGCCTTTAGTTTGAAGTCTTAAATGGCCAATTAAGGTCTACTTCAATCCCAACATGAGATACTAAGTAATCAGGTGGACATTTCCTTGATTTGCGTTAGGCAATCTAAATCGGACGGTGGATGTAAGCTCAGCGTTATATATTTAAGGAATAGAGCTGTATACATAGGTCGTGCGTGCCATCTGTCCTGGAGCGGTCAGAAAAACTCGGGTTATGCCTAGAGACTGATTACACCTCCTGCCAATGTAAGTGTGGTATAGGATATGCAAGTGTCTCAAAGTTTGTTTGTTTGTCATTAGGAGACTGGCTACATAACTCTTAGATGTGTCTTCGACACGAATTCGAATTCGGCTAAATAGTTATGATGTCGTTATTAGACCCTAATAGGAGGTTTCTCGGTGTACGTAGATGATCCGGCCTAGACAATTGTTAAATGGGTTTTTAACCCAATAGAATTCAAAGAGAACTAGAACATCTACGACAAGTCAAAATATCTTGATGATCGACCAAGAAGACCAGAAGGAAAAGAAGAGAAAAGACCAAAGAAGAAAAATGTCAAAACAAGCTAAGGCGATGGATCGCTCCCTTACGGATCGCTAGCGATCCATAAAGCTTGCTTATGGATCCTCCAGTCCTCTTGCATCATGGTCTAATATGCTTTTTAGGGACGCTTGCTAAGTTTCATAGCATGCCAAACAATCTAGCTCGAGAAGTGAAAACTCACCAGATTCAAGTTCTTTGACCAAAAGAAGCCATCTTAAAATGGACCTACAGAACTCATACGAAGTCGGATTGACACTTGCCAAGTTTCGTAGAGCTTGCTTATGGATCCTTCAGTCCTCTTGCATCATGATTTAATATATTTCCTAGAGACGCTTTCCAAGTTTCATAGCATGCCAAACAATCTAGCTTAAGAAGTGAAAAATCACCTGATTCACGTTGTTTGACCAAAATTAGTTAACTTAAAATGGTCCTACAGAACTCAAACGAAGTCGGATTGGCTTAAAAATTTGGGAGAACATTTAGAAGACATAGGAGAAGGCTCACAAAAAATGATAGCATTTGAAGTTGATTTGATGAATCGCTAACGATCCATCTTGATTTAGCCCCACCAACTTAAATTTTTATGGTGGGTCCCTAACACCCTCTAGAGTGTTTCTGCAAAGTTTCGTTCGATTTCGTTAAGATTTGAGTGAGTTATGAATGATTCTTCTGGACTAGATGGCCCATGAAGACGGATGATCAAACTAACTCCAAACGACTTGTTATTTGAACAAGGCACTTAAATAGAAGATAAGAAGACAACCAAACAAAGATCACTCAAAAATTTGTTAAGTGGATGGATAGATAGCGATTCATAGAAAGGACTCAGATTGATTTGAGATTTTCGGTGATGACTTGGCATAACAACTGGATCCTTCTGCACTTGGACTTCTTGCCCAACACTCACTGAATTCCCCTCTAAATACTCACCTACCTGCAACTAAAGATGGATCTTTTGCGGAGAGAGTGTTGTCATTACTCTACTAGAATTCCTTCACTTCTTTAACTTTCATCTCCCTCACAAGAATCATCAAGAGAGTCACTGTGATTCTTCAGTCAACCCTTGTACTTATGACTTATTGTAACTCATTGTAACTTAGATTTAAGAACTAACTAGTTGATATTCAAAGAGATTTAACTAGTATATAATCATAATAAAGATTGATTAAAGTGGATGTAGGTTAGAGTCAGCCAAACCATTATAAAATCATACGTCTCTTTTCTTACTTCTGTTGTTTATTTGTCGTTTATTTGAGATTTGTGCTACTAATTATCTGCACTGGTGCTTTCACACTGATCCAAGTGTTGATCCATTTTTTGGATCAAAATTTTGGTGCTTTCATTGAGAACCATGAACGAGATCTGAAGAACTGAAGTTTGAATCTATGATTTAAAGAAGATGAGTAGGCCTAATTCTAGATCTAGAGCTGTAGCAAGTCAACCGATGCCTGAGGGCAGCTATGAGGTGTCTTCAATTTCTCACCAATCCATCTATGTGATTAGAAAAGAAATGGAAAAGACGACGAAGAAGATGCAAGATGGGATCTTGCCTAGGAAACAAGAGATGAGGGATACTTCTTCCATAGGATGGAGCAACAATGGATGGCTAGATCTGCAGGGAATATGAATCAAACTTCAGGAAACAAAACAGGAGCTGCTAGAGTTGTATTGGAACAAGGTGGAGTCTTGCCTCCATGCCTAGAGCAACCAATACTTGGGGCAACGCTGGAATCAACAATAGGATCCAATGCAAGAGCATCTGGAGTTAAAGCAAAACAAACTAAAATAATGCCCACATAACTTGGGAGCACGATAGATTTGGATCCAGGATAAGCTTTAACACCTGGAATAGGTGATGTTGGAGCTAGAGTAGCAAATAAAAGTACAAATATATGACCCCATGAGCCAAAACCAGAATCCCACAGTTGGAACAGGGGGCGGGTATGTCCCTTACTCTCCGCCTTTTGTTTTTTCTGCTTTTAATAATCTCATGCTGGTTACACGTGTACGGGATTCTGAGCGGTCCCTAGGCACGCTCTGAGTCGGATGCCTGAAATGAATATTTAGGACAACAATGACCGCAGATCGCTTAAAAGTGTGTTAAACCTAGATTGGTTCCTAGTCGCTCTCTGAGTCGGATATCCAGGATAATTGTTTAGGATAATAATCTTAGATCGCTTAGACGTACACAAAACCTAGATTGGTCCCTTACCACGCTCTGAGTCGGATGTCTGGGATAGACATTCAAGATTTTTTATTTAATTTCTGCTTGTTTGCTTTAATTTGAAATTTGAATTTTGTAAAATCCATATTTAACGTGATAACTAATTTTGAATGCCATATAGTCCCGACCGGAGAGACGGGACCAGAGAGACAGGACCGGAGTGCAATGTGCAAGTTCCTTCATCGGAGAGCAAGTGGATGAACTTGTACGATATTAAACGCCATAGAGTTCCGTTCGAAGAGACGAGATCGGAGTGCAAGAATTAAGTCCCTTCACCAAAGAGTGAGCGGATGGACTTTCTTAATCCCCCTTAACTTAATAAGAAAATGATCCGAAGAGATCATCCCCCTTAATTTAATAAGCAAACGATCCGGAGATATCGTCCCCTTAACTTAAAACATTAAACGATCCAGAGATAACATTAAACGATCCGAAGAGATTGTGCATTAAACTAAACATTGGTGATCCGAAGAGATCACGCATTAAACTTTAAACTATCAAGAGAGATCGAGCCTTCAAACAGATTTGATTTAATAAAAGGATTTGAGTGCCTCATAAACAGAATAAAACTGATAAATCCCAGATGGACGCAGGATGATTTCGGTATATGATGTGATTCTGATATATGATGCGACTCTGATATATAATGTGATTTGATATATAATGTGATTTTAACATATGACGTGACAATTCTGAATGATAAGCAAAAATTGATAGTGATGTAAATCACGAATGAACATGGGACAATTAGAGACGTGTGACGTAAATGGAGATATGTGATGTAATTGAAAACATGTGCTTTAATTAGAGATATGTGATGTAGTAAATCCAAATGAAATTGGAATGATTGTGATGTATAGATTACACCCAACCAGAGTTGGAGTCCTAGGATATAATAGGTTTGGAGCGACTTGTAATTGACCAAAGAATCTAAAGAAATTAGACGGTTTGCTGAGGCTAAAGCCGCTAGAAAGCTCAATAATCAAAGACTTGTTACTGGAACTTGTTCTAGAGCAAAGCACACCTTTCATTCAGAAGGCGTGCTTTGGGAAGCAAGTGTTAACAGGTTTTTAATCCAATAGAATTCAAAGAGAACTAGAACATAGAAACAGTCAAAATATCTCAAGGATCGACCAAGGAGACCAGAAGGAAAAGAAGCGAAAGACCAAAAAAGAAAAATGCCAAAACAAGCTAAGGCGATTTATGGATCGCAAATGATCCATCTCCTATGGATCGTCGGCGATCCATAAAGATTGCTCATGGATCCTTCAGTCCTCTTGCATCATGATCTAATATGTTTCCTAGAGACGTTTGCCAAGTTTCATAGCATGCCAAGCAATCTATCCCGAGAAGTGAAGATTCACTGAATTCAAGCTGTTTGACCAAAAACAGCTAATTTAAAATGGACTTGCAGAACTCATACGAATTCGGATTGACTTGAAGTTTTAAGAGAACATTTACTTTCCAAAATTTCCATTTGAATATTAATATTAATTTTTGCCCTAAGAAGGGATTCGAACTCCTGGCATTTTTTGTATGTAAGGGCAATTTTGAAAGTTAGAGGTCGGACCAAATGATGTGATTCTATTCTAATTATTAATAAAGATGTCAACTGGGAATTAAAACCATACATTTTCGATTCAAAATCTGAACCTAGCACCTTAGACCACTTGACTAAATTGCCACTTGTATTAAGTATTCCTTGCGACAGATGATA
This sequence comes from Allium cepa, assembly GCA_030765085.1. NCBI lineage: Eukaryota > Viridiplantae > Streptophyta > Magnoliopsida > Asparagales > Amaryllidaceae > Allium > Allium cepa. The sequence goes on from CM060938.1 coordinate 406,495,653, forward strand.
TATTTCATTTTCTTTTAGGGTTACGCCCTTTGTTATAATTAATGTCTAACTCATGCATTACACATGATATAATATTGTAAAAACATTGTATTAATATTTGAATATTGTTAAAGATAGAGTTGTGTCATGTAATATATTTATTTAGATAAATGGATTGTAATATATTTATTTATTTTTATATATACGAGACGCAGCAAGTAAAAGAACGATCTATTTACCCTAAACCAATGTTGAAACCGGTGCAATAGTTCGTCTACCAAAACCATTAATTAACATTGCTAATTAACTGCCTCATATAGAAAAATGAACAGGCGGTAATAAGTGGGAAAGGGCGATGAATTTACAGAAAATAGCAGTTTCATAAAAAAACTACGTACAGCTGTTTTATAACAGATTCAGTATGCTCATCCAGCTAAGGATATGACGTTACCCCTACGGTAATTCCAACTACTGCACATTTAGATCGGTAAAGAAAATACAACTTTTAATGTCACAACAGTTGAACTGATGTATAAAGAGTAGACATTTTCGATTGTAAAAGGGGACAAGGCCAAGCAAAATAGTCGTTTGTTAAAATGACCGTGCTAAAGTTTAGTAAGCTAACTCAATCAGCTGAACAACTTCCACAAAAACAGTTGCAGAATGTAGTAACTTAATAACAGTATGATATGAATATTTTGAACCAAACAACGGTAAATCGAATTAACCATGTCGTGATATTTACTGTGAAATGCAGACAGGGAAAAGCTGTTGCTGCATATGTCAGTTTTCATTACAGCATAGACGTAAGGGTATTTTTGGTATTTCAAAAAGACACGGTTGAAATTAGTTCGTGGAACTTTCATTATTAGTAGTAAAGATGAACGGAATTTTTTTTACAATTTTTTAGTATGAGTGTGGTATACAGGTAGGGTTGTCATTTTTTAAGTTTTATTAGACAAATTAATGAATGCTACTAGATTGGATTCATTAATATTTCAAATTTAAGATCACATAATTATTTTAAATATGAATTTAAATGTAGAACAATATGATAGAATTGAGAAGAGTTTTGTAAAAAAATGTAAAAATTATGAAATGTGAATATTTGAATGTAAAATGTTGGTATAGGATTACCTCGTAGTAACATACGATTTCGAATGTAAGCGAATGAAATATATCGTTATGTGCATCTTGGGTTGGCATCTCTTATATTGATATAAGTTTAGGGACTACCTCGAAGTAACATACGAGCCTGAACGTTTCTCATCTAAAAATACAAGCGTGCGTCTGTGCTAGGTAGAAAGATTTTGGTTAATTTGATAAAAATTGAAGAATTTCTTCTCATTTAAACGTTGTAAAAAAGTCATCTGTTGTTCACTTACTCAAAAAAGTAATAGGATTGCTGGGATTAGTGAATAACAATTGGTTGGATTAATTTTTTCATATAAAATGTACATAAGTTGCATAAAAGTAAATTAAACAATTTAAATTAGATTGAGTTTTTGGTTTATATTCCAAATTAGAACTCAATATTTCATAGGAGATCGGTGTCAAACAAGATATGAATAAGAATTGGTGTTTCTTTGTTTTCAAAATGGAAAAAAAACCTGTTAGATATTTTGGATGTGTGAAACTTTAATTGTAAATTTCTCTCAGTACACCGAATTGAATTGTTAGGTTTTAAAACTGAGCTCTTTCTTTAACACAACATGGCCATCTAATTACACTGTAACAATTAGTATGGCAAGTGTACGATTTATATGGTCAATTGCCACTCACAGACATTACAATGGCCTCAATCCCTTATTATCCATCGTTGATTTGGTGGATGATGGTGTTGATGGTTGCCGCAACCTTAACAACCATACCTTACATCATTCGGCCAAACCGTCACTTGTTATGTTTTAAATTAACTATTGTAAATGTGAGAATATATACATACACATGCTTTCAAGTTGTGTTTTGTATTATATCAAGTGATTATGGAAGAAGAAACGGCTCAAATAAAGAGAGCGCCTTTTTTTTGGTTTGGACAATGTTGAATTAGGGGAAAACCATTTAATAAACACTGTCAATATATATCAAATTGGTCTTTGCTTTAGAAAAACCCTTCTTTTTAAGCAATTTAAAGTATTGAATAATAAGAACGTACAAAAGGCTAAATCCTATTTTGTTTTAACTTTTCTGAATCAGACTGTTTGAAATGATATTCTTTTGAAGATTAAACTTTAGAGATTTAAGAGTTTAACCATTTTTAAGTAAAAACTGATTATTATTTTTTCTTTTTCAATTGTTTTTTAACGAATTTGAACTTTTTTAATTTCTAAATTTTGGAAAATTTTCAATTGGATAAAATTATTTAATGATATTTTGGTCAGTAATAAATACCTGCATTATGCTCAAACACTAGTTCTCCGCTACTATTTTACTATCCCTTTATTCACTTATTATTTTACCCACTTTAGTTTCCCTTCTAATATTCACCAAAAGTGACTTGTGCAAAAGCTTCAGTTACAGCATGTATTAAAAGACAATCCATTAACCATAAAATAATAATAATAACAAAAGCAAAATGAATGTTGGAAAATATGAAGTAAACTGCCAAAAAAAGGTAAAAAATAATTGATATTGAATTTGGGAAGGTGCAATATGATAGCCCAATGCATTCTCAAAGTGCTTGAAAACCAGTGGACTAGGCCTGAGCCTTCTTGATCACTCAAAGACCCTATCCAGGTTAGTATTTTTAAATCTACACTACAGCCTCTATTTATATTTGCTTGCACCTATCTTTCCATTCAAATTTGTGATGTTGGACTAAAATAATCCAATTAAATACCACTCCTTTTCCTAACCCAATTTTTAACTCCTAATTATATCCCAATTCTCCTCTCTTATGAAACAATTTTTTGAACAGTCACAGTGATTATAACATATGAATATGAGATAATGAATGAACATAAATTTAGTTGTTGCAAATGCCATACACTATAAAACAATCAATTGATGACATACATAAGACTGAATTAGTTATATCGAAAAATTGATGTACAATTTATGCACTCAGGAAGAAAATCACAAGATTCATCATTGGTTGATCCTATTTAGCAGGCTTCAGACCCTGAACATCGAACATGCTAATAGTTTTTCTTTTTTTGGTTAAGTAATTACAAAACTAGAGGGCTAATCGTGTTTTTTTTCTCATATCATACTGCTTTCGATCGTTGGATAAGTAAAGGGCTAATTGTGTTTACCGTCCACCTCATGCTGCTTTCAGGAACCCTTGTATATATAATTTTATCAACTATACACATAGTTTGGACATGTACAATGCCTAGAACTAAGTTAACCGATTTAAACAGGATCAGTGTTGCTGAGACCTCAATATTCCTGCTGGTAAGTTAAGGCCTCATTGTGACTAAGACTCATTAGCTCTTGCATTGAGTGTAACATTTCCATTTGAAGCTTAGTGGTTGCTACATCATATTATATGTGTATCACTTTGCTTGAGCCACTATCAAACTTTTGCATATGTGTGGAGATTGGTCTAGCACTTCATTGGGTTGGGAGGAGAGTTGGGAATGTTCTTGAAACTTGGCAAGGGATGCAATCTTCCTTTGCTGTCATTGGCCTCGGTGACCTTGTAACTTCCTGGTGTTTCTTTGGACAATCGGTTCTAGTGGTCTTCTGAAGGGAAAAATAGCCATCAAATCAACCCTAGCAATCTCTTTTGGTTTGAAATTGTGGAGTATAAACCATGACAATTTGAACATTTTTAATTGAATGTCATTTGAATCATAAGGTGACATTTTACTATTGTTGAAAATGTTAGTATAAACTATGACAAATTGAATTGTCATTTGGACAACAATGTTAGAATAAACTATGACAATTTCTTAATTGAACGTGATTTGAACAATAATTCGTTTAATAATACTTTTCTATTGTTAAAAATTGAAGTTGATTAAGTCAGAATTGATAAAGGTGGAATGTTTGGAGAGAGCTTAGAGTGAGGACAGGTCAATGGTCACAATGTGGTTTTATTTAAAATGGTAATGCCATTAATGTTGGGTCGGGTATGCATTAATTGTCAGAATGATTTTCCATTAAGAAGATGGCAGTTGAAGCAGCAAGTATATGTTATGAGATAGATGAAGCGAGGTGGAGTTAGTGGAGATGACAACAGTTGTGACATTGAAAGAAGTATAATTAGCTCACTTCCTAACTGAATACCTAAAGAAAAAAAAATAAAAGAAGAGAGAGGAAATACGGTAAGTATATACTTATTTCTACTTTGTAAATTACTGCTCCATATAATATGTTGGTTCAAGAAATTTGGATATACTTATGAGGGTGCACATGGTCATGTTTTCATAGGTTTGAATGAAGATATTCTTCTTGTTTTTTGGTATATTTCCTCCCAAGTTGTATGAGTTGCGACTATTGTCAAAATTTATTTGAGACTCTAGTTTTACTACTCATTTCTTGTGAATGAAACTAGTATATATTCAAATGGAAAAGTATATTCAAAGATAACTAAAATATCAGAATGAGTAACTAAAATATGAATTAAACATTTTGTCTTGATTTAAAATATATTACAACCTAGATCAAGGACCACGAATTCAGGTGTCAAAGTGATATGATGTTCTAGATGTTAGAAATTGGTACCTAAATTCCTTGATGCACATACGGAGGAGGAAGAAGCCCTAAGCTGTTGAGGAAGAAGGGCTTCGATCGGTGAAAATATCGAACGAGAATTATCATTCGAGAATTAGGCCATGAAGATTTGGAGCGGTGGAATGTGATTTGTTGATAGGGAGTTCGTTCGGTAGAGGAGCTCATTCGGCGAAGAAGCAACGTGATTGGAAGAATGTCAAACGAAATGTTGACGAGGAAGAAGTCGCAGTGCTTGGAAGGATTTGAAGCGGTGATTTACCGAACGAATTATTTCGTTCGGTGACTTGCGGAATGAGATATTTCATTCGGTGTTTTGCCGGTCCAAATTTTTCGTGGGTGTAAAAAAAGGTCATAGTCACTATAGTAATTCATCGTTTCATTAATAGATATTTTTAACATTAATAGTTCTATATTAATTTTATACCATGTACCTATACCTCTGTGAGCAAATAACATCTCGTTTAACCATGTACTTTATAAAAAAATGAATATCGGAGTTGACAATGTGCAGGCATTTAAGGTTATTTATTTATATTAAAAATTGGAGTTATTTGAAAGTTGAGGACAAATTTGAAAATAAGAGTAGAAATCATAAAATGTAAGCACTAGAAGGAAAAATGATATTAGAGAATTACTAAACTATCATAAATAATTGTAAGATCATAAATTGAGTTGAGACATCAAACTAAAAATACCTATAAAATATGTAGAGAGAAGCTACGAGAGTTTGGGAAAATCCTTGAATCAACATGAGAGTTAAAAGAGCTTCTATTTTACCATTATTTTAGGATGATCCTATGCTTCTTCACACAGGGTTTGTTCAATGAAGAATTGTTTTATTTTTAGTGCCTGTACATTCTAGAGACTTCATCATCTTTTCGTTTTAACTTGCAAGTCTAAATATAGGAGTTTTAGCACTCATAATAACCGTATAATTCAACTGTTTTCATGTGAATTACCAGATCCAAACATTAATCAATTTACAACTGCTTCAAACTAAGTGCAAGCTTGGGCATCATGCTAGGTATTAATAAACCGATGATATTTCAAACTTCGAAAGACATAAATCGCATGAAGTCAACAATATTCATTTAGTTCAAAACCTTGTATAAATATTCGATTGTTTATAAAGACAAAAATTTGTTGTCCGATTTAAAATAAAGTTTGAATAGATTCCAATTGGAAAAGGGTCAAATTATGGGACGTTATCATTTAGGTTGGACGATAATGGGGGAAGGGTAGAGCTGTGCACGCAGAGAAAGGAACAAATGGCGTGATAGTTCGTTTAAAATCTCCAAAAAATGGAAGAGGGCTTCTGCACTCAGGAAATAGAACTCAGTAATAATAGTATAGTGTAGATATGGAAATTTACCTTGTTAACATATGTTAAATAGAAATTTAGTTCCAATTCATTAAAATATAGTAAATCCTATGAGTTGAACATTAAGATAAGAATGAAATAGAAGTACCAACAAGATGGAAAGTAATGAAAGTGATAATGTCAAGTTATTGGCAAGAACAAAAAAGAACAAAAAATGAAATGGAATAGAAATCAAAGTTAAAATTAATTAATATGGTAGCAACGATATTGATAGCTAAAAATAAGAAGCGGCAAATGAATTTGGAAAAGACAAGTTAAATGCATAATAATAAAACAATAAGACCTAGGATCAACCATAAGAACTATAGAGGCAATTAATGGATAGAATTAAATGCCGAGAATGTATAAATATAAGACATGTTTATAAGTAGCCTAGGTATGCATTTATGACAGATGTGATTATATTTAATATGTAAGTTAAGCGTAGAAAATGACTTAAGATCATCATAATAGGTTGGAATGAGGAAACACATCCAATTATAGAACCCACAGAGAGTATATGCTTGCATATTGAGAAAGAGATACCTTCGGGTTAGGACTGTGTCTGAAACAGAAGTTCCCTAAATAGTCACACATTCATTAGCAATAATTAACATTGATTGTTAGGCGGATGTCGAGACTGGACTCGCACAATCAAAATAGGTCTACTTCAAAAATTGTTAGAGGAGGTATTGCCTTAATTGCATTAGTCAATCTAAATGGATGGTGGATTGATCGAACATTATGCGACATGTGTGGTACAAGTTTTTTTTAGGGGTAGGGTCGTATAGGTTCCGGGTCCAACATTGGTCACTTGCGGTCAACGGGAAGGGCATGGTTATACATCATTAAGCTTCATTGCCTACTAGGGTTGATTTAATTAGGTAATACACTACCATAATTGTTTGCTAGTTTGTTTGATAGAGCAAGGCTAGATAACCCATAATAAGATTCCTTCAAAACAGGGACGAGGTGGTTAGTGGAGCTGAGTCCATGTCATAAGAAGTATAAGAAGTAGAAAAGGTAGAAAATCCCTACGGAGAAACAACTTAATGGAGTAGAGGTCGTCAATGCATGCTATAGGATTTCATCATTTTATATGATGATCGTGATATAGTGAGGCGATGGATCCCGACGAGGTGCGGAACGAGAGATACCCGTGGAGGTGGTATCTAGGTCCATTAAGGGATATATATGTGTGTGTGTGCACGCGCGCGTGTGTATAAATCTACGGGGTGTGGATGCAAGCGGTTCATACGTAGGGATGGAGTCAAAACAATTAATAATAATATCAAATATAACATGAAATAGTGAACAATCGGCATAAGCCAGTGTTATGTATAAGATATATAATTTATCAGTCGCCAGAACATCGTTATGACCCCCTCCTCATTACAACCCACATGATAGGTTGAAGGAAAGGTACCGATGTTTAGCATGTTCGGTGCTGACAAAGACACTTGATTTTGGAAGTGTCAAACCTTAGTCGGTACTTAGTTGATCTATTGTAGTTTAAATTATTCTATTGCAAGTTATTTCATTAGAGTTTTGATGCATTCTTTTGTTTTATTTGCAGGATACCGATCCAACGATACATATTTTGGTGGACTTGAATTTTCGGTTTAGTGAAAATTCAGGCTTATTGGGGTGTGTGTTATTACACAGCTAAACCTAGCTTCAATTTCTCACTCCCCTTGCTCATGCTGATACATTATCTAATGATTCGAGCCATTCTACCCTCTGATTTGCGTGACTGACAATGATAGCTCGACCTTTCCTTTTGGGGTAGATATTATCTTTCATATGATGACTCGATCTTCAGTTACAGGTATGATTATGGCTCCATGATTGGTCCTAGTGATCTCTATGTCCTCTATTACCTACAATTATAGTAAGGGAATGAGACAAGTTTGTTGCACCTCCAGTTTGGCATGATCCCCTGTCTGGTTTGGTGCCGAACCGCTTCGCGGGTCTTACTTCGAGCTAAACTCTTACTCATTTCATCCCTTTAGCATTCCATTTTATATCCTTTGGACTTTCTTAATCGGATTCTCTATCAGAGTGTGACCCCCTTCGTCTTTTGGATATTCTAGACTGGGATTGCCGTTGCATTCAAATGTTGCAACCAATAGCTTCTTATCGTCGAGTAGAGTATTCCAAAGTCTTTGAATGTTTCAATTGCTTAAAGTAGGTGGTACCTCTCCAGGTTGGAGTCTGAATTAATTATATGAGGGATAAATTTTAAGATGATCACATCTTTCAATCCATAGTTTGGATTGAGATGCAGTTTTGACCCGTGCGTATATCCTGATCTCAAGTAACGTTTACAAGTGCTTTCAGTATATTATTTGTCTGTGTCAAATTTTTCCATAACATTTCATCTTGTCCTTTTAATTACATGATGACGCTTTTACTATACATCTTCCGAATGTTTCTGTACTCCTTGATGTCTTTTCGTATCCACCATGCTATGGGCAAAAATGGCTCAATATATTATTTTTGATTTTTGTGTATGTTATGTAATTTTTGTCGTGTTTTGAAAATAATTGACTTTGGTTTTGCAAAAAAGAGAACTTTTTTGTTTTAAAATGTTTAAATGTCTATTTACTTAAAATAAATTAATCGTAATGTTAAGAGGCGTTAAATTAAACTTTATACCGTGACCTTTTATTTCTATGCAGACGCAACATTTTTGTTAGTTCTTTTTTTGTGTGAACGGCTGAAATATACTGCCCGCATAGCACATTGATTTCTAAGCAGCACGTGATGTTTCGTGTGCTGTTGAAAATTCTCCACCATTAAACCGTTGCATGTCCTTTTTATCGAAGCTCCAGTATATAGGTAGGGTTCTCTTCATTCAACAAGTTCGCTATCTTTCCTGACACCACCGCCAGTTAAGTCATCGTCGACGCTCGTCCTCTAACCTGAATCGGAGCTCTTTCGTATGATTATTCTAGAAGTTTCTAGAAGATGAAACCACTATTTTGAAAAAGAATAGAAAGCCTATCAATGGGAACAACAACATGGGATAGTACGTTGGCATCGGATGATCAGATTGTGGAGGTTGAGAAGCCGCAAATCGAGGCAGTCAATTCGGTTTCGTTGGCTCCGAAAGGCTAGGTGATCCGAGTATGTACCCGACGATCCTGAATTAGCAGCCTGATTTGTATTGTCTTGTGGTAGCAGCTGGTATATTTTTAGTTATAGATCTTTTTAAGTTATTTTGAGTAATTAAAGTAAATTAGGTGAATAATTTAGCATGATAATTAAGATGGCTATTTTGAATAATATATCTGAAATTGCCATATTTAGACTTGTTTTCCTTAATAAAAATAGTTTATAGTCGATTAAGATGGCTAATTGTTTTGCTATCTTTTTGAATCGTCCTATCATTATAAATGAGAATTGTATGCATACATATATTTAAGTTGTGTCATTTATAAAATCTGTTTACAAAAAGGTGGAGCACATTTTGTATCATAAGAGTATCAAGCATCATTAAAAAAAAGGAAAAATGATGCTGATTAAATGATGGCCGAGATTTGAACCGTGGTTTTCAAAACTAATTTATGTTTACTAATTGTGCAAATTTATTGTCATTGTTTTTTTTATAAAATGGAATCTATTATTGTTTTTTCGTTAATTGATGGGTAGCAGTTGTATGGAACTGTTTTAAAATCTTGTCCATCTCCCTCGAAGATTTTATTTTTGCATGACACATCAAATATCACTTATATCTCGTTCAACACTCATCTCGTCCAAGATACTAAAATCTAATCTGAGATTCACATCGATATGGATCTCACTTGCAATCGTATACTTTTAATCTAACATTTTTTACTTTTTATACGAGCAGAAGCAAAATCGTCCTACAAACTATTTATCATTTAATAACTCTAATTCTTATTTTATATCATGGATAAGGCAAATAATGACTTTTTGTTTTCTATTTCCATTCATCAATGTTTAAATCAGAAGAATTTCTCACTTACTACCAAATCAATCTACAAAATACTTTCTTGGAAAAAAAAGAAGTTAATCTTCATTGTTCCATGTCAATCTAGTATGTTGCATTTTTTTAATTTTTTTGTTAATAATTATTATAAAATCTTAGAAATATGCCCGTTCAAGATCCGAAATCTGCATAGGTTTGTTTCCTAAGATATGATCATTCATTAATCAAAAACTTGGAAGGCAGGATCCCTGTATGAAAAAAAGGATGATGAAACAAACTAATAAGCAATGACGGCTATGGGATTTGAACCCATGCCTTTTCAGACCAAAGCCTAAATCTGGCGCCTTAGACCACCTGGCCAGACATCACTTGATACACTTTTGAAATTGCCTATTTTTCTAGGTACAGGTCAAAATTATGTGCGCGCACACATGCTTTTAAGGTGTGCCATTTAAAGAACTGTTTACAACTTTGAAAACACTTCTCTATTACGATTTACAAATGCATTAAACATCGTAGATAAAGAAAAGGAAAAAAAAGATTAGAATTGTGGCTACGAGATTTGAATCCTTGGACTTTCTAACTAAATCCTTAAATATGAAGTTTTAGGCCGCTTGGACAAATCATTCATTTCTATGTTACATTGTATATTTGAATCCACATACTGTGTTTTTTAACAAACGAAAATAATGATGTATATTTTTCATGTTTTAAATGTATGATGTAATAGCAATTTTATTCACACTCATTATTTAGTACATGATTACATACTGAACATTTTAAAATAGGATAAAATACAAGGCAATTATTAATAAACGAGATTTTATGGCACGTGCATTGCGCGTACATTAAAAAAAACCTATAAAATTTAAAATTTCTACTAGTTTTGATAAACAATAAATTGAAAATAAAAAAAATTGTATTTGTTCTGTTGGAACAGAGTTTCAAACTTACAAGCTTGTTTACCTTTCAAAATTTTCAATTGAAAATAGATACTAATTTTTGGTTTTTGTGGATTCAAACTCCTGGTCTCCTTTTGCATATAAGGCAATTTTGGAAGTTTCCCGTTGGACCAAAATGTTGTGTTTTTGTGCCAGCTGTTAATAAAGATGTCAATTGGGACTTAAAACAATTCCTTTGCAATTCAAAATTTGAATCTAGCACCGTAGACTAAATCGACACTTGTATTAAATATTGTTTGTGATAAAGGATAGAAACATATATGTATTTCATTTGCTTTGAAGTTATGCCCTTTGTTATAACTAATGTGTAATTCATGCATTGCACATGTAATGTTGTCAAAACGTTGTATTAATATTTAAATATAGGGCTGTCAATGGATACTCGAAAAATCCGAAATCCGTCCGCATCCGCATCCGAAAAGCGGATATATATCCGATATCCGGAAAAGCGAACGCTGATACGGATACGAAGACAATCCGCATCTGAAAATTATCCGTCCGGTTTTTGTCAAAATTATAATTCAAATTATGTGTATTTTAGTGCAGTGAAAAACATTTGTTTATTTTCTTTTTAATTTAGTAGTTTATAATATATACACTTAATGCTTTTTAACTGCTCATAACTATTTATTATCATCATATTTATTAATTTTTAACATTTTTATAAGCATCGGGATTGAAAAATATTTATGTTAAACTAAAATTTTCTTTTTGTAATTCTCGATTTATCGGTCATTAACGGATAGGATAATTATCCGATATCCGTCCGTGTGGATGCAGATAACCGATATCCGAAAATGGTTTTGGATGCAGATGCGGATATGGCACTATCCGCATCCGAAAGCATCCGTTGACAGACCTATTTAAGTATTGTTAAAGATAAGAGTTATGTTATGCGATGTATTTGTTTAGATAAATGGATTATGAAGTAAAACTAATTTTATTGTTTATGTAAATAATTGATATTATGTGATTTATACATCTTTATCTATATGAATGAGAAACCAAATTTGCAGTTTCTTAGTATGAATGTGGTATGCAGATAGACAAGTTAATGAATGTTACTCGATTGAATTTATTAATATTTCAATTTTAAGATCACTTAAATATGAATTTAAATGTAAAACGATATGATAGAATTGAGAAGAGTTTTGCAAATAAATGTACGTATAGGATTACCTCGTAGTAACATCTGTGTCTGGATGTAAGGGAATGAACGAATATCGAATGTGCATCTTAGGTTGATATCTCCGAAGCTGATATAAATTTCGGAACTACCTCGTAGTAACATACGAGTCTGAATGTTTCTCATCTAAAAAATACAAGCATGCGTGATAGGTAGAAAGATTTTGGTTAATATGATAAACTGATAGAAATTGAAGAATTTCTTCTCGTTTAAATGTTGATAAAAAAAAATCATCTATTATCACTTACTTGAAAAAAGAAGTAATAGGATTGCTGGGAGTATTGAATAACAATTGGTTAGATTGTTTTATTCATATAAAATATAAGTAAGTTGCATAGAGATATCAAACAATTTAGGATGAGATCTTGCATTGAGATTTTGGCTCATATTCTAGATTAGAAATCAAAATTTCGGAGGAGATCAGTGTCAAACAAGATATGAATAAGATGTTTCTTTTGTTTTCAAAATGAAAAAAAAGACCTGTTAGATATTTTGGATGTGAAACTTTAATTGTAAATGTCTCCCAGGAGACTGAATTGAATTGTTAGCTTTTAAAAACGTACCTCTTTCTTTAACACAACAAGATCATCTAATTACACTGTTACAATCAATATGACAAATGTACGATTTATCTGATCGATTGCCGCTCACAGTCACAGACACATTGCAATGGCCTAAATCCCTTATCATCTATCGTTGATTTGGTGGAGGGTGGTGTTGGTTGTTGCCGCAACCTTAACAACCCTACCTTGAGATCATTTGGCCAAACCATCACTTGTTATGTTTTAATTAGTTCACTTTCTACGATAAATATGGGAATATATGCATGAACATGCTTTCGAGTTGTGTTTTGTATAATATCAGTTGATTATGGAAGGAGAAACTATTTAAATAAAGAAAGTGACCATTCTTTTTTTTGGGATTGGGCAAAGTTGAATTATTAAGGGGAAAACTATTTAGTAAATTGAATAAAATTATTTAATGGTATTTTGGTCAGTAATAAATACCTGCATTATGCTCCAACACACATTATCCGCCACTATTTTTACCATCCTTTTATATTCAGTGATCATTTTACTTTCCCTTCTAACATTCACTAAAGGTGACTTTCAATTACAGCATGTATTAAAAGACAAAGTCCATTAATCATAAAATAATAATAAAAGGAGCATGAATGGTGGAAAAGCCTGAAGCAAAGCTAAAACAAAAAGGTGAAAGATTTGATATTAAACTTGAGAAGGGGCCGCGCGGACGCGTACCCCCTACGCAATAAATAATGACGGGAAGATAGCAGCCCAATGCATTCTCAAAGTGCAATGAGAACCACTGTACTAGGCCTGAGCCTTCTTGATCACTCAAAGATCCCGTCCAGGTAAGTGATTTTCAACATGCACTACAACTTCTATTTATATTTTCACGCACCTGCCTTTTCATTCAAATCAGTGATGTGGGACTAAACTAACCCAATTATAAGTACCACTGCTTTGCCCAATTTGATTTTGAACTCCTAATTATATCCCAATTCTCCTCTCTTCTGAAACAATTTTTTGAATAGTTACTATGATCATAACATATGAATATGGGACAACGAATGAACATAGATTCAGTCGCTACAAATGCGATACACTGTAAAACGATCAGTTGATAGCATACAAAAGACTGAATTAGTTCTATTAAAAAAATCATGTATCATTTATGGACTCAGGAAGAAAATCACAAGGTTCATCTCTGGTTGATTCTATTTAACAGGCTTCACAACTTGGATATCGAACCTGCTAATAGGTTATTTATTTATTATTTTTATTTTTTGGTTAAGTAAGTGCAAACTAGAGGGCTAATCGTGTTTATTGTTCACATCATACTGCTTTCGATCCCTGGATAAGTAAAGGGGTAATTGTGGTTACCATTCACGTCAAGCTGCTTTCAGGAAGCCTTGTTTATACAATTTTATCAAACATACACATCTATAGTTTGGAGTCTTTGGACATGTACTATGCCTAGAACTAAATTAACTGATTTGAACAGGATCAGTGTTGTTGGGATCTCAATATTCCTGCTGGTATGTGAAGGCCTCATTGTGACCATAGAAGACTCGTTAGCCCTGGCCTTGAGTGTAACATTTCCATTTGAAGCTTTGTGGTTGCTACATCATCTTATGTGTATTTGTTTGCTTGAGCCACTGTCAAACTTTTATCTATGTGTGGATATCGGTTTAGCACTCCATTGGGTTAGGAAGAGAGTTGGGTATGTTCTTCTTGAAACTTGGCAAAGTATCCAATCTTCCTTTGTTGTCACTAGCCTCAGTGACCTTATAACTTCCAGGTGTTTCTTTGGACAACCGGTTCTAGTGGTCTTCTGAAGGAAAAAATAGCTATCAAATCAACCCTGGCATCTCTTTCAGTTTGAAATTGTGGAGTATAAACCGTGAAAATTCGAACGTTTTTGATTGAAAGTCATTTGAATCATAAGGTGAGATTTTACTAGTGTTCAACAATGTTAGAATAAACTATAACAACTTTTTAATTGAATGTCATTTGAACAACAATGTTAGAATAAACTATGACCATTTCTTAATTGAATGTCATTTGAACAATAATGTGTTTAATAACACTTTTCTATTGTTAAAAAAGGAGTTGCTCCGGTCGGAATTGACAAAGGTGGCATGTTTGAGAGGGCTTAGAATGAGGACATGTCAGAGCCGGCGATTTGGTTTTATTTAACATGGCAAGGCCATCGATGTTGGGTCTGGTATGCATTAATTGATGGAGTGATTTTTCGTTAAGAAGACGGCAGTTGAAGCAGCAAGCATATATTATGAGATAGATGAAGGGGTGGTGGAGTTAGTGGAGATGACAACAGTTGTGACATTGAAAGAAGTATATGAGCCCATTTCCTAACTGAATACTTGAAGAAAAAAAGGAAAAAAAAAAACAGAGAGAGAAAGAGAGAGGAACTATGGTAAGTATATATTTACTTTTACTTTATGAATTACCACTGCATATAATATGTTGGTTCTAGAAATTTTGACATACTTCTTAATAGTTGTTGAGTTATGAGAGTGTACATTGTCATGTTTTCATAGGACGAATGAAGGAATTCTGCTTCTTCTTTATTTATACTAGGGCGAAACCCGTGCTACGCACACGGTTTATTTTTACTCTTTGTTTAAAGTTTGATTTAGAAATTTGATTATGTCACTATTCATAATTTTTTTCCAAAAGTGAAAATCCATGCAACCACATGAAGTGATATGAATCATGTATTTTAATAAACTCGGACGTGATATTAAGAATAATATTAATCAACAGTCTGTGTATATAGGATTTGCTATCATAATTTTGTTTGGGTGAACACTGTACATATAGCAAAACACAACATAATTTCAGCAGCACCCCAAGTGAGCTGTCATACATTGTATTGCATAATATAAGCATATGAATTATTCTCAGTATGTTTAAGTGTATGTATTGCGTAATATAGATTAATGAATTACTATTACTAAATCAATGTGGACATATATATATATGCATACATAATCAAACGTAAACAAAGCACAAATTCATATTTACCCAAAGAATAAGATCCAGTAGATATCAAAATAGAGCAATCAAGTGAATGACTCATACAAATTAATTGTTCAAACATAATGTCTCCAGGGCAAAGTATGCCCAAACCTGATATCGTAGATAAATAATTTAAATGCAGATAAAATGGTTCACCAAAGAAAATTTGATTAAAACATTTTAATAATTTGTACTCTATCATCATGGAAGTCCAAATATCCAACCCTTCGTTATTTTGGAGACTTCCAAGGTGTATAGGGATATAATTCTTACTTATGAGCTTCATAATAAAGAGATTACAGAGCAATTATATAATCCTTGGAGGTTTCAGGTACGCAGCAATGAACACATTATGAGGGGCATATTGTATGAATCTGCAAAGGAAAGAAAAATGAAATTAATCATTACCATTTCAGAATAGTTGATTGCAAAAACCAATTTGATAAAGTGGCAAAAACCAAATAAATCAGTTGCACATAAAATTTGATCAGTACAATGTAAGTTTTGCTTCCTTATTTTTCCATTTAATTATTCACTTTTGAAATTAGATGATTCAAGTATCATAGTGGTAATACTAACCTTTTATAAAGAAAAATATCTTTTTACCTGTTAGGAATTTATCTCAATGGAAATGCAATTGTTGGGTATGATCTACAAAACGCAGTTCATTGCTAGAGTATATGAACCTGTTCTATAAGCCCAATTACCATGTTATTGAATTTTTGCAACCATCTAACTGTGATATGAATTCTAGCTTAGAAAAAGGAAATGAAATTTGTCAAAGCGGGGAATATTGAAATTGCAATAATGAGGAGAACCTCCACCAATTTACCAAATATGGAGGTTGCATTTGCATAAGTACATTGGAGAATTAATAGGATAAAAGTAAACCAACAGCTAGCAATCAAAGGTTATCATTGAAGATTGTAAGCTGAAGAAGGATATAATTTCAGCTTATCATCAATTTTGCTCACCCCATACGTTGGGGCTCTGAATATCAACCTTAGCAAATGAAACATGTAGTTTATGATAAAACATGACACATTTTGAATATCAACCTTAGATTTATGTTTATCACCATATGAACACTCCATGCAATGAAAAAAAGTAAATTAGAAATAATATCCATTTGCAGACAAAGAACAATAGCACAAATTGACATAATACTCAAATCTAAATTTACTTGTCAAATAATCCACATCTTAAATTTAATAAGATGCTTAGTTTCCAACCAGTAAATCTATTTTTGTTTCACATCAGTAAAAAAACTGCCAAGTGAAAAAATATTAGTAAAATATAGCTTGACCGAATCCACATTTTTAAAGAAAAGAAAATATTTGAATTCATATTCTCTCATCTACCCACATGGTAAAAGGTAAGAATGAGCAAGTAAGAAAATTACCGCCAAAAATCACGTTCTTTTTTACCCCCAATGAAGTTTAAATAGAAATTGGCAACCCAAATTAATTTATATTAACACATACTAATAGGATATGCAATAGATGAAAAATTCTAAATAATGCTTTTATGTATAAAGTGGGTTTAATTCAAAGAATGAGAAGTTCGCACAAATTATACACGTTATTTTCAACTGAGTAACTAATAATAAATTTAGTTATTATTGAAGATAATTAAACAATGGAGTAGTTATATTCACACATGCACATATAAGTCTTCACACAACTATAGCTATGAGCTCGAATGGAACTTAGCAACCTTGGTTAATTTATGTTAGTGCCTGACCAAGTAGCTTGAAAACATCAAATATATATGGATGTGTTAACGTGTAAACAGGGCTGAATCCACGAATTATAGAGTCACAATACCAATTCATATTCTTTAAAATGAGGCACCTTAAATAAAGTAGTTGTAGTTGTTGATAATTAAACTATTGGCATGATTTTATCCATCAATATGCAAACAAAGTTTGATATTGCTCTTAGAAATTCAAACTTGTAAATTGTGTAGATGTGTTTGTTGTTATGCAACCATCCAGGCTCGTGTATAGTGTAAAATATGAAAATCGTGCCATATGTAAATTATACACAATTTTTTTTACTTTTATAAAAACTTAAATCCAATTCAGTATGGTGTATAAGATAAAAAATTCTAACACACAGTTTATAAGTCAAATTTTGAAAATAATACGACAAAGAATGGAAATAAATTAGTAAATAAATATAATAGGAATAAGATAAAATATAATATATTAGGAATAATATAAAGTGGCAATTAGTGAAGCAGAACTTAATTTCAACCCACCTTCTCTTGATCAAACATTTCCAGTCACCCATCAAAAATTATTTTTGGCAAATTTTTTCAAAATTTTTACATTGAAATCTGCATTAAATTGCAACTATATTTGAGGAAAAATTCCTAAAATTGCAAAAAAAAAAGCAAATATTCATAAAATTTTTGCAAAAACTCACATGTTTACTGCAAATATTTGCAATCAAAATGGTATGTTGAAATTTTTTTTGATTGATTTAATCATTTTTCTACGTTTAGTTGAAATGAAGTTGAATCGAAAGATAAATTGAAGAAAATAGTGGTGTGGCATGTCAATTTTCGTTGTTTTCCTATAATTCATGCTAGTTTCAATGAATAAGGGTGTAATTTATAATAATTAATTGAGACGAGATTTTACCTATTTTTAAAAAATTTAGGCGAGTTTTGCAAAAGTTTACTAATATAATGGCACATAAATTAGGAATAAGATAAATGTACATAAAGGTTTTGATAACGCTTGACTATTCCAAGTCAAAATTTAGTCAAATGTATTAAATTGCAATATACTTAGAACTTAATCATGCCATGTATAAAAATATCCATGAGGTAACTTAAACACAATTAAATTAATTTCTTTACGAAATTCAATTATGCCACTAATATAAAATTCTTAGTGTTATCATGACTATTAAAATTCAATTTCTTATGGTATATAATATCAAAATATATAACATGTACAACTACTATAGAAGTTTGATCTTAAACCAAAATGAAAATATAAATAGCATGTAAATATAATAGGAATAGCATACCAAACAATTTATTAGGAATGATATAAATACATACATTAAGGATATTATAACTATATTACGAATAAGATCAATACAATAATATTAGGAATAATATAAAGTGACAATCAGAGAGACACTCTTATTTTGAAACTTAATTCAAACTCTCTCAGTCAAACATTTCAAATTACCCCCTATAACTATTTTCAACAAAAAAACAAATTCAATTTTTTTCACAATTGAAATCTACACTAAATTGCGATTATATCTAAGATTAATGGAAAAAATCGAATCTTTTTCTCAAAAAGTTGCACTTTTCACTACAAATATTTTGGAGGAAAAAAGAAGATTATCTTTGTATAGAAATATTTGCAGAAAATAGAGCAAAGATTTGTGTAATTTTTGTAAATGTTTGACGTTTTTCTATGAATACTTACAGAAATAAAAAATGGTGGATTGAAATATTGTTGCATTTAGAAGAAATATATGTGAAGTGAAAAATGAACTGAAGAAATTATCGTATTTCATGTAGATATATCACATTTTTGCAGGATTTATGCGTGTTTTAAAAAGTAAGTGCATAATTTAGAAAATTTCTTAGAAGAAGGATTTTATCTATTTTAAAACTTTTTAGAGGTGTTTCCCAAAAGATACCTAATATAAATGCACATATATTAGGAATAAGATAAATGCGCAGACAGGTTTTGATAACCCTTGACTATTCCTAATTGGATGGAATATATTATTCATATTTCGATCATGCCAAATACATATAGTTAGACTATTTTCGTCATGAAATTCTATCATGCCACATATATCAGAATGTCCATAGATTTCCTAGTGATATAGAGCTTAAAAGAGCACTCTGAATGGTAAGAACAAAATATCCAACATATACACCTATTGTGTAAGTTTAATTTTAAAATACAAACCACAAAAATGGAAACATAAACTGTAAGTAAATATAATAATAGTAAGATAAAATACAATATATTAGGAATGGTATAAATACACATATATTAGAAGTAAGATAAATCCACATATAGGTTTTAATACAACATCCGAGTACTAAAAATTAGAAGTTAACGAAAGGGGCTAATAGTCCATAAATTTATTAGTGTTATATATATTAGTCTAATTTCAAAAAACAAACCACAAAAATGAAAATTTAAACAGCATGTAAATATAATAGGAATAAGATAAAATACAATATATTAAGAATGATATAAATCAACCTTTCCTAGGGATAAGATAAATCAATGTAGAAGTTCTAATATAACTCTTACTATGGAAAAATTAATGAATGGGGCTGGTAATCCAATATATTATTTAAAATTGAATTGTGTCATATGTATGTATGTACATGCATATATATACATATATGTATGTACACACGCGCATATATATACATATGTATGTATATATACGTATATGTGCGTGTGTGCGTGCGTGTTTATGCATGTGTGTGTATGGCTATGAATTTTTGCTGCCACTAAAGAAAGTGAAAATCCAAAACTTATACTTGTACATACATAGAATAAAAACTTCTAGCAGATATTCTATGTCTCGGTGTTAAAATACTAATAAAAAAAAATAAAGAGACAAAAATAAGATAAAATACAATCAGCTCTACCTGCTTTAACATATGAGCAAAATTTTATTTTCTTTTTGAAAAAATTAATCACAAGGTGACTCAAAAACAATCAAATTAATTTCTTGGAGAAATTATTTCATGCCTCATATATAAATATCCACAAATTTTTCTTAATGCTATAAAAATTAAAATCTAGTTTCTTATGGCATTCATAGTATGAAACTACAAACTAAAGTCCAAATTAAAACATACCTTGGAAATTTGTGTATTCTGGCAATCATAGTTATTAGCAGGAAGCTACGTATCAAATCCTATTATTAAGTCATGTGTAAAAAGTTTACTGAAAGCATACACTGCTTAAGATAGAAAAATAAACACACAAAAATTGTTGATTTGGGGTTCTAATCCTTGGATATGGAAACCAAATTTTGCAAAATAACCAGAAATTAGTCCCGGGCTACATTAAGAACAACAGTGATGGAGGCCACAATCATTTTAACACAACAATCAGAAACTAAACAAAGAAACCACTAATTGAAAATTTGATTTTTACATAGACAACATAACAAAATAGGAAAGAACAACCACAGATTAGAAATCAGCAAACTAAATTTTCACTGGCATGATCAAGGTAAGAGTTCATTGCGTTGATCAATAGTATTCAAAGATAAAGGATCGCATATTGTGTACATACGTCCAAGTAATATGTGCACGTATTAAATAACTATAAAGATCTAACTGTTATGAGACATAAAGACCTTAATTTCACAGTGATCCATACCATGTTTATTAATTAGTTAACATAATTCAAATCTTAGTAAAAATGAGTTTTTTGTGTAGAATTAATCTAAAAATATATTTTGTTGTCAAGCTATCAAAATTATTAGATGTAAAAAAACTATTTCAAGCACATAGTTATTATTTTCGTATCATAGATCGACTAAAAAAGTCGTGGATATCGCATACAATCAAAATAGATGTTCTTTCACTGGCATAATTAGGTTACATACTCATCTAGTTCGCAATTATATTGTTAATCGAATGAATGTATAATATGTTCATGCTTCCTAGGAAGATGTGTAAATGTTAACTTACCATACACTAACTATCATGAGAAAAAGGTTTCAATTAAATATTGATCCAATATTTGCTTATGAATTATTCCTTACATATTATAAGTGTAGTTTAAATTAGGGATTCATAAAATTGTTCAGTAATATTGCCCAATTAAAAGATGATGGTTGAAAAACAAATGTATATAATGGAATACAAATAACAATCAAAGAATATCAATCCCTTAACCTAATTACAGTAAAACTTCGTTTTCAAACAGTTGTAAACAACAATCAGTTTAGCTTCTCGGATGCTATTGGATAAGAATGTAAGATAATAATGGAAATTAGTCAGCAATAAAGAATGACTTTTCATGTGAATTACGGTACCTGGGATTAAGCTAATCCATATCTGTGACGACCCGGAAATTTTAATGAATTAAATTGGAATAATTAATTGATTTTAAAATATTTAAAAGTTAATTTTAATCTGAATTCAAGATATCAATATTTTCTAGATAATTAAATCATCGAATTATATATTTAAATGTGAATTTAATAATTGAAATTGGGTAAGTTGTTGAATCTGGAATTTCTAAGCCTGTTTAGAATAATTGGAAGGCTTATAAAATTTATAATGATAATACTGAAGATAATTGAATGGTTGAAATTTAATTTAAGGGTGATTTGTTCAGTTTTGAAAATTTTATCGTTTAAATTGGAATTTAAAATAGCCTTCCGAGGCACAGTCTCGGAATTCGACGAAACCAGTTCCATTGGATCCATAATAGTTAGTTATTATCGGATTCCAATTTTCGTAACAATCGGAGTTGTCGTTTGACCCTGGCAGCTCGAAACGCTTAGATTTATTGTGATCGATTTAATTTAATATCGATCGTTTAATTCCGTAACTCGCACATACGATCGAATTAGCTTCCGAAACACGTTCCATTGTGTTCGGAACGCGGGCAAAACCTTATAAATGCTTGGCGGCTTGTTTGATTCGAAGTCCGTTCGAACAGCTTGTAAAATATAAGAATATTAATAAAATTAAAATAATAAACAACTTCTTCAAGATGCCTTCTTTTCCTTCCCAAACAGGCCACCCTCTTTCCTTAAAGTCGTATCTTTCCCTTCATCTATATTGGTTCTCCTCCCCTCAAATTCAATTATTTTCGACATCGGGTTAAAAAAAAAAGAGGAATGGCCGATCGTTTCCTCAATTAAAAAAAAAAAGAACGAGAGGGGGCGCGTGCGAAGGCGAACGCGAGGATGAGGGTTTCTCAGTGAAGCCGTAGTTCAACCAGAGATTCGAAAGCCTATACCTGCAGTTGACAAACCCTAATCGATCGAATCAAAAGGGGGAGGGGGTTGATCTCGCGATGGTGAACTCGAGCTCGAGAAAACTTGCCGTAGTCGCTAGGGTTGAGGCTTGCGAGGGGAAGTCGGATACTGGGATCTAGCTTTGGGGTGTTCGGCGATCGCGAGAATAGGAGCTCGCTTGTCTCTGGCTCGAACTCAAGTTGTAGGGAAGAACCGGCGTTAGGCTTCGGTCGTGAGGCCAGAGGGAAGGCGAGTCGAGATCGTTTGCGTGGCTGAAGGTATTGTTTCGTTAATTTCTTTCCATTTCTGCATTTAATCGAAAAAAGGTTTTATAAATTTATTTACAGTGGAATATATGTACAGGCAATTTTCTATATATAGGAATAAGATTTCGAGTATATGAGAATTTATAAAAGTCAGGTTTTAAAATCTATAAATTATTTTATAAGAGTTTGAAAATAAGAAGGGTTTTAGATATACAGTAGAGTTATATAAAGATTTAGTTTAAATCAAACTTTTAAGTTGAAATTTGTGGATTCTTAAATAGGTATGAACTTGTAAATTAAATTGTTTACCAAACACTAATAGCAAAGTTAAATTTAGAGTTTTCTATCCCAGTAGATTTCATTTCAAAAATGAGAACCATTATTTAGAACTAGTTGGTAAAATTTATTTAATGATTAAAATAAATTGTCAAATTAGATCAAAATATTAATAAATTATAATGTTTATACAAGGTCGAAAACACGAAGCTAAGCCGAGATTGGATGGATTTACAAATCGAAAGCAAAGGTGAGTAAATATCACTTTGTTGGGCATTTATTTATATTTAAAATGGTTGAATTTAGATAATTGGATGGATTGAATTGTTTGGATGTGCACTGATGATTCAGTGATTTTTGTTTTGGTTGGTTTTCGAGTTAAGTGTTGATTGACTCGAAGCATTTGAATTTAAATTATTTAAAACTTAAACCATAAAAAAAATGAAAAAAAAATGAGTTGTTTTCATTTTAATGTTAATAAGGATTTAATAATTTGTGATTCATTAAATTAGTAGGGTAATTAAAATGGATGATTAATTAATTCAGACAATTAATGATGGGCGATTAAATTAGTAATTAAAGGTCTGAATTAATTAATTAATTAAAGTTTAAGTTAACCCATTAAGTTTAATTAATCCAGAATAATCAATGGATGGTGGGATAAGCAATTACTTAATGTAATTAATAAAATTAATCAAGAAATTAATTAAGATGATTAATTAAGGAGAAATTTGATTTATTTAATGAAGTAAATAAATAGGTAGTTAATTTCAGGATTGAGATAAATCAAGAATGATAAATATTGGGATTTAATTAATGTAATTAAATATAATTGGAAATCGTTAAATTATATAATCAATGACGGAATTAAAGATTGATTAATTAAGATTGATAATCAAGAATGAGTGACTTATGAGAAGTCAATATATAAGTAATTAAGGATTAATGTAACTAAAACATCTGTTTATGAAGTAATTAAGATTACTTATCGTTTGGTTAAGAATAAGTAATATGGTGAAGTTAATTAAAGATGGTTGCTTGAATGAAATTAAAGGATAATTAATCCAGGTTGATTAATTAAGATGAATATTGAAGGGATGATTGGATTATATGATTTGAAATTAATTAATTAACAAGTAAAGAAATCTAAATGATTGAGGATTGAAATTCAATTAGAATCAATTGAATTAATTTGGAGTGATCAAATTTGATTATGGATGATTAAATGGTATGTGATACTTTGAATGAGTTGATATCGCTGATATGAAATGTTGTGTATTTCATTTGGATTAGGATAATATGAGATCCGAGGAGACCGGGACCGGGTATTAGGAAAACACCCGAACCCACTTCGGATTAAACATAAATTGATGTGGGAATAAATAGACTGGAATGAAGTGATTTAAGTGAATTGGATTATTTTATCTAAGTTTGGTACTTAGGAAATAGATGTGTGGAATTTGTGATGACTATAATAAAATTGTGGCTTGTGAATTGAAATGAGTTACCCGGGTTTTATATAAGTCGATTTCTTTGGTATTCCATGTTAGTTGGGTTTACTCACGCTGGTTTCCAGCCTGACCCGGGTGTTACTTTGATGTAATGCTCGGGCCAGACCGAGTATTACAGATTTTCAGGTTAGGACGTTCTGAAGCTCAGGAGGCGAGCTGGTGGCAATATCGTATAGAATATATCTGTTGTATTTATATTATTGTTAATCTGAGTCATGATAAATTGTAAATATTCAGTGACTGTATATTATGAGAACTCTGATGTATATTAAATGTAATCGACAGATATAGTATTCTTTTATAAACTGTTATTAGTTATTATTATATTTATCCGCTGCGAATGTGAGATGTATGGTGTTTTATGTTTTTTTTCTTCTATCTCTTTCTTCTTTTTCATAACTATCTGAAATTTTCGGGATCGGAAATTTCGGGTCGTTACATTTGGTATCAGAGCAGAAAGGTTAAGTGAGAACCTTGGCTCTGGTGGGGATTACTCATTTAATAGAGTCTGTAGTACTCTAGAATGGGTTGAGTGTATGTATATATGAGAGCGTACTTGTTATTTTCTTATATAAAGATTTTAAATGATTTTATATAAAATATATTTTGATATATATAAAGCAATATTTCCTTCTAATAAATATTAAGGTGATTGGTTGTTAAATTATTCGAATTAAAATTGAGAAGTAATATAATACAACCAAATTGAAGTCTTGAATTAGAATTAAATGAAGTAAAAATGAAAATACAACCAAATCGAAATTTAATTAATTGAAAATGAAATTCTAAAATCAGAATTCAGGAATTAAATTATTTAAAAGCTTTAAATAAATGTAAGTTTGAAATGGGATTCAAACTGAAATTTAATCTTGAAATTATAGAAATAAGAATAATATAAAAAGGAAATGGGACTTGTTGCAAACAATGGATTGTTTGAAATTTGATTTGAATTTAAACCAAAGGTGGTTTACAATTTTTAAAAATGGCTGGGAGGGCCAAGAAATAAATATGTATGGATATACATGATATCAAAGATATTTTGAAATAAACTCTAAGAGGTTGAGTTTTGATTTCTCCCTGAATTGTGATGTAAAACCCAAAGTAGTATAAGTTTTGAGCTTATAAGAGGGATAGAATTTTGAAGTTTGAAGCGAAAATTCAAATTGAGTAAGGTTGATTGGATTAAGTAAGTTGGAAGTTAACTTTAGGAAGTTAAATAAGTGTAGAAAAAGCAACCATAATTGGAAGATTCAAGATGAAATTGGAATTTAACTTGGAAAGTTAAATGGTTGATTTAAATTTGGGAAGGAATCAAGATTGATTCAATTTGAATTGGGAATTAATCAAGTCCAATGGAGTTTGGAGTTATTTGAATTGGAATTGGGTCAATTTAAATGGAGATTTAAATTGAATTGTTGGGGAAGTGAACAGTTGGCTCTTGACTATTTTAAATATAAATTGTTTTGATACAAACTTATTTTTCTAAGCTATTAAATATATACAACTTTTCTTTCTTAAAGCTAACTTATTTTATATTTCCTTTACCATTATTTTTGGAGCTATTTAACCATCTTTCAACTGTTTCTTAAACTAATTACTATTTTTCAACTATTTCACAAACTAATTTATGTTTTACAACTATTTGGCAATTATCTAAAATTTTTGAAATTATTTAACTATTTTACAGCTATTTTGCAAACTAATCATTATTTTTCAACTACTTATCTATTTTTGAAATTTTCAAGCTATTATCCAAATATAAACTGGTCAGAGTTCAAACTGTTATTGATTAAATACCCAACTGAAATAAGGATTGAAGTGATAATTCAATGAGAATTAAGGCAATTGTAAAGAAGTGAAAAAGGGAATTAACGGAAATGTGGATAGGAAGGAAATTGATTTCGCTGATAATCAATGAAAATAAATACGTAGGATGTACATTATTCTATTCACATAGTGATTTGATCCAGATTCGAGCACAGAATTTCGAGATAGTTTATCGATCCGAGTTGGAATTTTTCACTCGATTTTCAACGGCGAACCTGGATATGGATTGTTGATTGGTTCTGAATATTCTCTATCATAGTTATGTCTATGCAAGGAGAATGACGGTTTCTAATCAAGGAATCAGATCTGAGTTCGCACTAGGAAGTCGGGTGGACGATACTAGTTCGGAAGTGAAATTGTGTGATCGAGTGAGCGATCAGATTGGTATAGCGTACGGATGATAAGTGTACATCATACGGATTTGTATGAAATTGATCTTGGAAAGAGAAATTAAATTGGGATATTTGGTTTTGAATGAACAAAGTTGTATATCTTTGTTATATGAGATAAATCTCCCCTTGTTGATTTTTTTTGCTGGAAAAAAAAATTGTTTTTGAAAATGTTTGAAATATAAAAGGAATTTTATACAAGTTTGAAGAGATCCAAAGTTTTAAAAATTTATATATAAGGGATCTTATGAGGGTTTTGGAAAAGGTTTTGAGAACCTTTGGATTTGGAAAGGCTTTTGATTTTTGGGTAAAATCAATATTGACATTTGGAAAGCCTATTTTGAGAACTATCGATTTTGGGATAGTCGATTTTGTGTAAAGGAGCTTTATATGAAATCATACTAGGTGTATGATTTCAAGATACTATATGTGTATAGTATAAAATTGTTTTGATGATGGCTCTGGGGAAAAAGGCGCTCCCTTGAAATGAACTTCTCAGGAGTGCCACCGGGTGGTGCTGCCTTGAGCCCCAGAGGGGGTTCTAAAGTTGATCCTGTGAGGAGTCCGGACGAAACTAGTTCCCGAGGATTATGAGTTGAGTATACCATAGCGTAAGTCATGTGTGTTGCTGAGAGCCAACAGTCTGCATTTGATTTTATATCGGTGGACTGCGACCTATGGTATAACATAGCGAAAGTCGTGTGTGCTGCTGAGAGCCAACAGTCTGCGTTTGATTTTATATCGGTAGACTGCGACCTATGTAGGAGTGGAGAAGTTTCGTTTTAACATCGGAAATCAAAGGCCGCGGAGAGCCTGCAGTTGCATGGACTTTTGTAGTGACGGCAACGTAACCCTGTATGTTACTGTGATCTGTTGTGTGGGATCCATGGCGTAATCGAGAGGCCGCGGAGAGCCTGCAGTTACATGGACTTTTGTTGTGACTGCAACGTAACCCTGGTATGTAACTGTGACCATGGATGGGGTGATGATTTCCAGAGCATTCTCACAAAAGATACTTCCTCTATTTCCAAAAACTGATTTCTATATTTTCAATAAAATTATTTTCTAAGTATTTTCACTGGGTGTTGAAAACGGGTTTACCAAGTACTTATAGATTTTCAGTTCTACGCCTGATCAACGTATGACTGAATTTCTGTGAGAACAAGGATGGACTGGTTGAGACATCGAGTTATAAAAAAATATTTTTATAAAAAGCTATTTTAATTGTATGATGTAAATTTAAAAGCACTTCTAAAATTTTTAAATAAAGAAAATAAAAAGGAAATCCAAACTAGAATTTTAATGAAGTGATTTTGTAATTGAAATTGAATATTGAATTAAAAAGATGGAAGTAAGTTAATAAATAATTGTTTGATAGAGTATGTTAATGAAAATTTAACTTGGCTAAACAAATGGATTGGAAATTAATAATAGAGTTCGGAAGTGAATTAGAATTGTAAATAGAATTCAACTTGGATTTGATAATGAATTGAATAAGTGAAGATGCTATAAAATGGAAATAAAATAGCATTGGATTGAAATGTGATGGTTGGGATTACAAGTAAAACATTCAAGTGTGATTTGACTAATATTCAATGAACTTACAAATATATTGGATATAAGAGAAGTGATTATAATAGAAATGGTTTGAGTTGCAAAACAAAAACCCAGGTGAATAGAAATAAATTGAGAATGGTCTTATATTAATAAAATAAATTCGAAAATGAATTAAGTAAGAAAAAAAAAATTTAAAATGGGTTAACTGAATTAAATAATAAATGGATAAAGTCTGATTGAATAAAAACTAAACCAAAGTTGTAATTGGGATTGGATTATCAGACTGAACTTAAGTTTGGTGGCATATGTGCTTGGATACTATTTTGGAAATTGAGAAGGTGAATTAAAATTAAAATTAAAATGGATGGGCTAACTAAATTTAATGGAATTTCATTAAGCGAGAATCAACTAGATGTAAACCTAAGTTTGATGTTGGAATAAATTGAAGTAAATTAACTTAAGTTTAAAATTTATGGAAACTTGGTGTAGAATAAGGATGAAAGCCCATTAAATAAAAGCTTGGATTGAATTAATTTGGGAATGGTTAGAAGTATACAAACATGGAATGTGTCGAGCTAAATAAATGGTTGGTTAATAAATTAGAATGAAATGAAATTAATTTGAAATAGTTATAAATTAAAATAGATACTCTATTAAGTGAATATCGTCAAAATTTGCATGAAATAATTATCGTTTGGTGTGAAATCAAAGAAATTAAATTCTATGAGATAATAGAGATTGAATAAATTTGATTCTGAATCATTTGAAGTGAATATGAGCTTGTTTGGATTTTAAATCAATGGAATGTCAGAAATTGAGTTGTGAACCATTAAAACTTAAATGAAACGACATATGAATTGGTTGAAAGGAAATTGAATTAGCTTTAAAACATATAAATTGTTTATGGGAAGTGTTTGGTGCTTGATGTTTAGTAATGTATATGTTTAGCTATTGAAAGTAAGTAGAATGTTAATAAATTCTCTATATATGGCACTTACATATTTAAATTGAGTAAGTACAGGTACCTGAAGGTCGTTTGGCTGGTTTGGATTGCACTAATTGCTAAAATAAATAAGCTGCTTGCTTAAAATGCTAAATAAGATACGCCTACGCAATAAAAATAGGAAATATGAATTGTTTTTTGCTTTTTTCGACCGGGTGGGTCGATGTATATATATTTATATCTCTTGTCAAATTGCAAAAGCTCCTCCGTACAAAGGAGACTCTGCCAAAAAATTTCGAAATTTTTGGGAGTTAGAAAATTTTTGGTAAATTTTGGTTAACGACAAACAACTGCAAATTGGAAATTAAAGGAAACTAGTAAATGAAACTAATATGAATCAGTTTAAATGAAAGATAAAAACTCAATATTAGAAACTGAAAATAAATTGAATCCATAAGAAACGATGAAAACTGATTTAAATAGAAGGGGGTATGAAACTTATGTAAAGAGATGTATAGAATAATTTGGAAAGTTGCGATTGAATATTATTGCTTGGTAAGTTATGCCGGTATTATAAGGGAAAAGAAAATTGGATTTGATTCCAAAGATAAATTTGTGTTGCCCGACAAAAAGGTACGTATTTAAATTTCTAGATGAGATTGGATTGGGTTTTTGATGTAGCCACTTGGCTTTTGTTTTCTTTTTGGAATTTGGGAGCCCGTGGAGGCCTTTTGTAGTAGTACCGAGCTAGCCGCGCAAAGGAGACGCTGGCAAAAAATTTCGGAAATTTAGAGAGTTAGAAAATTTTTGAGAAAATTTTGATAATTCAAAATTTGGTTTTTAATTGAAATTTAGACGATTGAGCAGAGGGGTGTTGTTTGAAACTATAGGAGGTTTTGGGAGGTTGGTTAAGGGGATAGTGGATCTTTAATAAAGGATAGTTGGTAGGATGTTGAATTTTGGGTTTTGGAAAAAGTAAACGGGTATTGGTCCATTCGCCCTAACTGGTAATTTCGGGGACGAAATTCTTTTAAGGGGGAGGAATGTGACGACCCGAAAATTTTAATGAATTAAATTGGAATAATTAATTGATTTTAAAATATTTAAAAGTTAATTTTAATCCGAATTCAAGATATCAATATTTTATGGATAATTAAATCATCGAATTATATATTTAAATGTGAATTTAATAATTGAAATTGGGTAAGTTGTTGAATCTGGAATTTCTAAGCATGTTTAGAATAATTGGAAGGCTTATAAAATTTATAATGATAATACTGAAGATAATTGAATGGTTGAAATTTAATTTAAGGGTGATTTGTTCAGTTTTGAAAATTTTATCGTTTAAATTGGAATTTAAAAATAGCCTTCCGAGGCACAGTCTCGGAATTCGACGAAACCAGTTCCATTGGATCCGTAATAGTTAGTTATTATCGGATTCCAATTTTCATGACAATCGGAGTTGTCGTTTGACCCTGGCAGCTCGAAACGCTTAGATTTATTTTGATCGATTTAATTTAATATCGATCGTTTAATTCCGTAACTCGCACATACGATCGAATTACCTTCCGAAACATGTTCCATTTTGTTCGGAACGCGGGTAAAACCTTATAAATGCCTGGCGGCTTGTTTGATTCGAAGTCCGTTCGAACAGCTTGTAAGATATAAGAATATTAATAAAATTAAAATAATAAACAACTTCTTCAAGACGCCTTCTTTTCCTTCCCAAACAGGCCACCCTCTTTCCTTAAAGTCGTATCTTTCCCTTCATCTATATTGGTTCTCCTCCCCTCAAATTCAATTATTTTCGACATCGGGTTAAAAAAAAAAGAGAGGAATGGCCGATCGTTTCCTCAATTAAAAAAAAAAGAACGAGAGGGGGCGCCTGCGAACGCGAACGCGAGGATGAGGGTTTCTCAAAGAAGCCGAAGTTCAACCAGAGATTCGAAAGCCTATACCTGCAGTTGACAAACCCTAATCGATCGAATCAAAAGGGGGAGGGGGTTGATCTCGCGATGGTGAACTCGAGCTCGAGAAAACTTGCCGTAGTCGCTAGGATTGAGGCTTGCGAGGGCAGGACGGATACTGGGATCTAGCTTTGGGGTGTTCGGCGATCGCGAGAATGGAAGCTCGCTTGTCTCTGGCTCGAGCTCAAGTTGTAGGGAAGAACCGGCGTTAGGCTTCGGTCGTGAGGCCAGAGGGAGGGCGAGTCGAGATCGTTTGCGTGGCTGAAGGTATAGTTTCGTTAATTTCTTTCCATTTCTGCATTTAATCAAAAAAAGGTTTTATAAATTTATTTACAGTGGAATATATGTACAGGCAATTTTCTATATATATGAATAAGATTTTGAGTATATGAGAATTTATAAAAGTCAGGTTTTAAAATCTATAAATTATTTTATAAGAGTTTGAAAATAAGAAGGGTTTTAGATATACAGTAGAGTTATATAAAGATTTAGTTTAAATCAAAATTTTAAGTTGAAATTTGTGGATTCTTAAATAGGTATGAACTTGTAAATTAAATTGTTTACCAAAAACTAATAGCAAAGTTAAATTTAGAGTTTTCTATCCCAGTAGATTTCATTTCAAAAATGAGAACCATTATTTAGAACTAGTTAATAAAATTTATTTAATGATTAAAATAAATTGTCAAATTAGATCAAAATATTAATAAATTATAATGTTTATACAAGGTCGAAAACACGAAGCCAAGCCGAGATTGTATGGATTTACAAATCGAAAGCAAATGTGAGTAAATATCACTTTGTTGGGCATTTATTTATATTTAAAATGGTTGAATTTAGATAATTGGATGGATTGAATTGTTTGGATGTGCACTGAAGATTTAGTGATTTTTGTTTTGGTTGGTTTTCGAGTTAAGTGTTCATTGACTCGAATCATTTGAATTTAAATTATTAAAAATTAAACCATAAAAAAATGAAAAAAATGAGTTGTTTTCATTTTAATGTTAATAAGGATTTAATAATTTGTGATTCATTAAATTAGTAGGGTAATTAAAATGGATGATTAATTAATTCAGACAATTAATGATGGGCGATTAAATTAGTAATTAAAGGTCCGAATTAATTAATTAATTAAAGTTTAAGTTAACTCATTAAGTTTAATTAATCCAGAATAATCAATGGATGGTGGGATAAGCAATTACTTAATGTAATTAATAAAATTAATCAAGAAATTAATTAAGATGAATAATTAAGGAGAAATTTGATTTATTTAATGAAGTAAATAAATGGGTAGTTAATTTCAGGATTGAGATAAATCAAGAATGATAAATATTGGGATTTAATTAATGTAATTAATTTAGATTAGGATCAATTGAAATATAATTGGAAATCGTTAAATTATATAATCAATGACGGAATTAAAGATTGATAAATTAAGATTGATAATCAAGAATGAGTGACTTATGAGAAGTCAATATATAAGTAATTAAGGATTAATGTAACTAAAACATTTGTTTATGAAGTAATTAAGATTATTTATCGTTTGGTTAAGAATAAGTAATATGGTGAAGTTAATTAAAGATGGTTGCTTGAATGAAATTAAAGGATAATTAATCCAAGTTGATTAATTAAGATGAATATTGAAGGGATGATTGGATTATATGATTTGAAATTAATTAATTAATTAACAAGTAAAGAAATCTAAATGATTGAGGATTGAAATTCAATTAGAATCAATTGAATTAATTTGGAGTGATCAAATTTGATTATGGATGATTAAATGGTATGTGATACTTTGAATGAGTTGATATCGCTGATATGAAATGTTGTGTATTTCATTTGGATAATTTGGATTAGGATAATATGAGATCCGAGGAGACTGGGATTAGGTATTAGGAAAACACCCGAACCCACTTCGGATTAAACATAAATTGATGTGGGAATGAATAGACTGGAATGAAATGATTAAAGTGAATTGGATTATTTTATCTAAGTTTAGTACTTAGGAAATAGATGTGTGGAATTTGTGATGACTATAATAAAATTGTGGCTTGTGAATTGAAATGAGTTACCCGGGTTTTATATAAGTCGATTTCTTTGGTATTCCATGTTAGTTGGGTTTACTCACGCTGGTTTCCAGCCTGACCCGGGTGTTACTTTGATGTAATGCTTGGGTCAGACCGAGTATTACAGATTTTCAGGTTAGGACGTTCTGGAGCTCAGGAGGCGAGCTGGTGGCAATATCGTATAGAGTATATCTGTTGTATTTATATTATTGTTAATCTGAGTCATGATAAATTGTAAATATTCAGTGACTGTATATTATGAGAACTCTGATGTATATTAAATGTAATCGACAGATATAGTATTCTTTTGTAAACTGTTATTAGTTATTATTATATTTATCCGCTGCGAATGTGAGATGTATGGTGTTTTCTGTTCTTCTTCTTCTATCTCTTTCTTCTTTTTCATAACTATCTGAAATTTTCGGGATCGGAAATTTTGGGTCGTTACAATATCCCTCTTCGGGAGTGCAAACAATCCCTTTGACCTTGACTTTAAGAAATATATGATATAAAGTAAGAATTACAAAATGTGCAGTTTTTTAAGCTATTTTAATAATTGAAATTCAATCAATAATAACATTTTGATGCCTCATATACTTTTAGAGCATTCAAAATATTTCATACATTATATGGCTTACCAAAATACTACACATTTGAGTCTACATAAGACATTAGCACAAACAAAAATAACTAAAGATGGGAAATATGCCAAACAAAATCGAAGATCTATTGACTATAAAAAATAGATAACGAAATTGGGAAAATATAAAAGTCACCTAAATCACCGATGTTTGGTTGAGATCTGAATCGTCGGGATAATAATCCAATGCGATCTCGAGTCGTCGCTTTGTCGATGTTTAATTCGCCAGCAAAATGGACCTGACATCGTCGCGTAATGAAATAATCTAACAGATGCTGAAATTTAAACTCTTCTGACCTCAATAGATGAGAAGATTAGGGGTGGTGGTTGTTCTGAAATGAAGACATTAGACCCATTATAGTAAGTAACCGGACGACGACGATTGGAAGAGAAGATAAGCGTAAGAGGAATCGGTCAATTTCGGATGGAGGAAATTGGAAGGAGGAAATTAGTGATTGAGGAACGAAAGTTTCAGCAGGTGGAATGGGATGATAAAAATAAGAAAGCGTAGAGGAAGAAAATTTCAGAGACGAAATTTCAGAGACGGTTTGGTTGCCAAAATCCAAGGAGGCCAGTGTGAGCTTGAAACTCAACTCACTAATCATAATATGGTATAGATTTCCTTCTCCTAAGTTAAACGAGTTGCGACTATCGTCCATATTTATCTGAGAATCTAGATTTACTTCTCACTTCTTGTGAATGAAACTGATATATATATATTCATATGGAAAAATATATTCAAAAGATAACCAAAACATGATTTGAACAATTTGTCTTGAATTTAAAATATATTACAACTTACTAGTTCAAGTGGCAAGTGATATGATGCTCTAGGCTTATATTATAAAGATCATGGGTTTGAACTCTCGAGAAATTAAAATAAGTGCTTTGCTTGAAAAAAGTACAAATCTTATTCTAACATAATAATAATAATAATAATAATAATAATAATAATTTACAACCTACAAGTATAAATATTTTTATGTTCTAACACGATTTATTGACATATCGAGTCCCATCGAAATCCATGGTAAATAAGAATGATTGTTGTGGATTTCAAGTCCATGGATTTTTAGACTAAAGCCTAAATCTAGCGATATGGACCGCGTAGTCATTATTTATTATTTTACATAGCGTATAATAATCAATTATTTATTAGGGTGTTTCAAACATAGACTGTTTTACTACATTAGTATTAAGACATAAGTAGAAAAAAGAGAGGCCAATTTAAAATGTGCATTTACTTGATCAAACCATCATTTGCTATGTCAATACACTATGCTATCAACATATTATGTTCTTAGATTACAAGAAAGGAAAAAGTTTTATAAAACCGCATGCAATACACGGCTTGGTAAACATTTTTAAATTTGAAGATGAGAGATGAAAAAGAGAAAAAATATGAAATAAAGGGTATATAGAATAGTTTATAAACTGGAGAGATGTGAAACAAATAAGGTTTTGAAGGAGGGATGTGTTCCTAATTTCCATTGAAATAAATTATAATTGATGTTAAGAAGCAGTGAACCAAACTTTATATGTTCATCTTTAATTGTGCGGGCGGACACAATAGTAGCATTTGCTAGTTTCTTTTTTCAGTGTTAATGGCTAAAACATACTGCCGTACAGAACATCCATTTCCTGCAGTCAACAAGCATGTGAAGTTTCTTGTACTGTTTAAAATTCTACCACTACACCGTTGCTTAGTCTTTTAATCGGAGCTCCAGTATATTGGTAGGGTTTTCTCCATGCAACAGATTCGCCATACATATATTTAAGTTGTGCCATTTATAAAATCTGTTTACACAAAGTGGGAGCGCGTTTTGTATCATAAGAGTGTTAAAAATCATTAAAAGGAAAATAATGTTGATTAAATGATGACCGGGACTTTGAATCTGTGGTTTTTAAAACTAACGTATCTTTACTAATTGTGCAAATTTATCATCATTGTTTAAGAATAAAATAAATGGAGTCTACTATTGTTTTTCTCGTTAATTGACGGATAATAGTTATATTGAACTATTTTTGAATCTCGTCTATCTCACTCGAGATCTCACTTAAAGTTTTTATTTTTGTATGAAACATCAAATATCACTCATATCTCATTCAACACGTGTTGTTCAAGATATTAAAATCTTATCAGAAGTATATGGATCTCACTTGCAATTGTATGTTTTTAATCTAACATTTTTTACCTTTTATACGAGCATGAGCAAAATTGCCTTACAAACTATTGTTATTTAATATAATTCCTCCAATTCTTTTTTATCATGGATAAGACTAATAATGACTTTGTTTTTTTATTTTCATTTACCAATTATTATTTTTTATTTCCATTTACTAATGTTTAAATTAGAAGAATTTCTCGCATGCTTCCAAATTAATCTATATATAATGCTTTGCTGTAAAAAAAGTTAATCTTCATCTTTCCATGCAAATCCATTATGTTGCAATTTGTTTTTTCTTTGGATGATAATTGTTAGAAAATCTTAGAATTATGTCAGTTTTTGACATGTAAATTACTTTAAGATTGTCCAGGATATACTTTAAGATCCAAGATGTCAATACAAGTTGTAGGTCCAAATATACAATTTTCTAATGCTAAATCTCATTCGATACATGATATCGTAAGTGAAGACTTCGCGATGACACATTATCAAAGTCCGAGACTTAAAACCTTGTTGACTTTATAAATCTAGTTCATATTATGGACCTTTTTGTTTGGTTATAAAAAATTCACATCTACGTATGTTTGTTTCTAGAAATATGATCATTCATTAATCAAAAGTTTGAAGGTAGTGTTGAATTTTGGCGACACTATATGAAGAAATTGAAGTGGTCGGTAGTAGCTTGGTGATGGAGAAAACGGTTTGCAAATCGAAACTCAAAGGAGGAAGATATGACGATGAAAGGGGGAGTGTTGTGGCCCACATCAGGGGACAGACGTCTGTCATTAAGTAACATACATCTGTGACTACAGGGTTTGGAATCCGAGAATTTGAACAAACGTTTGTGTGTCTAGAAATTTTTCCCGAGACCTATGACAGATGTCTGTCACTTGTGACAGGTGTTTGTGGTGACCTTCTGCCTATATGTTGACCCGGGTTTGGTGTGAAGATTTGTGATATTCGAAGGGGCAATTTTGGAATTTGCCTAGGTTTTCTGTTCTTCTATATAAGCTATTTTCTAGATTCAGATATGTATGCTACCAAAAAGCGAATGCAAGGGTTTTAGCCTCCACTAATTGGGGTTTTATCTAAATCTAATTTTCTTCAATTCTCTTCTCTACAAATCAATTCTATTTGAATATTGATCATTATAATCAATCTTTTGTACCCTTGTCATTGGTATTAATAAAAGCACTCTCTCAAAGTGGATGTACACTAACAAGATGATAGTGGAACCACTATAAACTAGTGTGATTAATTTCTTCGTTATTGCTTTTTATATTATATTGCTTGTTGGGTGATTGTGATTGATTTTCGATTGGATTGAGATATTGATTGGCTGTTTTTACACTTTCTACCATGATCTCATTTTTTCGTTGTGCTTTGATGTTTTGATTTGAGTGGTCTCGAGTTAGAATGTCCCGCAAAATTTGGTATCAAAGCTTTGGTGTTGGTAGGAAGTTCTAGAAATGTTGGAATCAGATAATACCTCAGGTAGTTCCGCAATGGCTAATCCAAGTGGTGTAGTGCCTTATGTACGTTGATTATATGCGGCTTCAGGATCACAATTGGTTATAGATAAGTGCAATGGCGATAATGATTTTGAAAAGTGACAATGGGAGATGAAAGCGGTTCTAAGGAGGAATCGGGTGCATCGAGTAGTGTTTGACGCACATTTATTGCCAGCGGACATTTCGGATGTTGAGAGAGAAGAAATGAAAGGGTGGACATTCACTACACTTCAACTTGCTATTGGGGAGGTGTTATCTTCGAAATTAGTGATGAGACTACTGCTAAGGGTATTTGGGATAAGTTGAAGGAGTTGTATATGAAGAAGTCGCTAGCCAATCGTTTGATCTTGTTGCGAACGTTCTTCACTTATAAGATGTAGGAAGGTACTTCATTAAAGGCGCACTTGAATACCTTTGATGATTTGCTAATGAAGATGAATGTGGTAGATTTGAAGATTGAGGAAGAACAAAAGGCGATGATATTGTTGTGTTCGTTGTCGGATCGTTACACGGGTTTCTCAAATAGTTTGATCTATAGCCAGGATACTTTAACTCTAGATGATGTCAAAACAAGTCTTCTTAGCGAGAAGTTGCGGGATCAAATGGAGTTAGGTGATGGAAGTAGTGGTGCTAGCAGTGGTCATGGTTTATTTGTGGAGAAGGAGAGATATCTGAAGAAGGAGAACCGCAGACATTCTAAATCAAGGAACCCCGGTTGGAGAGAAAAGTCGAAGGAAAGAAATGGTAAGTGGTATATTTGTAAGAAGCTCGGTTGTTGGAAGAATGAGTGTCCGGACAAAGAGAAGGCAAAGAAGGAAGTATCATCTTCATACATAGCGGTGGAGAGTGGAGTTGATGAGGGAGACGTAGATGTGTTGTCGGCGGTAGCATAATATGTTTCAGGTAGCGAATGAGTGCTCGATTCGGGTGCTTTTTTTTAATATGACACCGAATATGAATTATTTTTCTTCTTATATCGACAAAGAAGGAAATTCAATTGTTAAGGATAATGGTGCTATTTGTAAGTCGAAAGGCATTGGTTTCGTGCAAATTCAGATGTTTGATGGAGTGGTTCGTACTTTCACTAATGTGCGATATGTTCCAGAACTTAAGAAGTCTCTTATCTCTTTAGGCAGTTGGATTCTTTAGGTTGTAAAATTACTATTAAGAGTGATAGCTTGAGGGTTTCGAAGGGTGTTCTTGTGGTAATGAAGGATGCTAGGACTTATGGTGTTTATTTACTTTAAGGAGTGACTTTAGAAGGTGAAACTTGTGTGGAAGTTGATGGTTCTCTTAGCTTGGATGCGAATAGGTTGTGGCATTTGAGATTAGGTCATGTTCGGAGAGGAGTTTGGATATTCTTTGGAGGAAGATGATCGATGGAGAGAGTTTCAACAAACTACAGTTTTACGAGGAATGTTTCAAGGGGAAGCAAGCTAGAGTTTCATTCGGTAAAGGAAAACATGATTCGAGAAAGGTTCTTGAATATGTTGACATGGATGTATGGGGACTAACACCGGTTGTTTCTTTGAGGGAGCTCGCTATTATATTTCTTTTATTGCTAACTTTTCTCAAAAGGTATGGGTGTCTGTAATGAAAGCCAAGTTGGAGGCATTTGCAAAGTTCAAAGCATGAAAACTCTTGTTGAGAATGAGAATGACAAGTCTTTGAAGGTTTTATAGTCCGACAATGGCGAGAAGTATGTTTCGAAAGTATGCTTGGTGTTTTGCTGGCATCATGGTATTCGAAGGCATATTACTACCCTGGGAGGTCCGCAGTCGAATGGTGTTGCGGAGAGGATGGACCGCACTCTACTTGAGAAAGCTCGATGCTTGAGATTGACATCGCATTTGTCTAAGGAACTTTGGACCGAAGTTTTGTCAACCACGATGCATATTATTAATCGAATTCCGTGCTCAACTATTGGTAACAAAATTCTGGAGAAGTGTGAAAGGGACAGAGTATTGACTTGAGTTATCTTCGTGTGTTTGATAACCCGGTTTATGTGCATGATTCGAAAAATGATAAGCTTGAACCTAGCTTTCAAGGGGATTTTGCTTGGCTATATGGATGGAGTAAAATGCTATCGATATGGAATCTGCAAACGAAGAGGGTTGTGAATTCTCGTCATGTTACTTTCGATAAGTCGGCGTTGTTCATGGAGAATGAGAGCTCATCGGATGTTCCAGATTTAGTTTATGGTGAATCAAAGGAGAAGAAAGTTATTCCCACAATTTGTCGAAGGAGTGGAGAGAGTAAAGTAGTTGAAGATGCTTGTAAGGAGGAAGCGGTAGATGTTACATCGCATAGTCCACATGGTGCCTCTAGTAGTGTTGGTGATGTGCATGATTCTGGAGAGCATTCGGTTCAAGGTGGAGCCGAAAGGAGTTTGAGTGATGGTCGTGCTATAAAGTCACCCGATAGATACGATGATTGGAACCATCTTAGTTTTTTTGATAATTTGGACTATGCTCTTTATGTAGTCCAAGATGAGCCGATGGACTTTAATGACGTCATGAAGTCGAGTGATAGCTCAAAGTGGATTTGTGCTATAGAGGAAGAGATGCAATCATTGTTGAAGAATCAAACTTGGGATTTGTTTCCACTTCCTAAAGGAAACCGTGCTATTGGATGCAAATAGATATACAAGGTGAAAGACGATAGGAGATACAAAGCTAGGCTAGTGGCTAAGGGGTTTGCACAAAGGAAGGTAAACGAGCATGACGAGATATTCGCACCGGTTGTACGCCATGCTTCTATCTGAATATTACTTTCTATTGTTGCTATTCTTGACTTGGAGTTGGATCAACTTGGTTTGAAAACCGCCTTCTTGCATAGTGACTTGGATGAAGACATCTATATGGAGCAACTGGAAGGTTTTATTGCGGATGGTAAGTCAAATTTGGTTTGCAAGCTAAATAAATCACTATATGTTTTAAAGCAATCACCTAGACAATGGTACAAGAGATTCGATCATTTTACGCTTGAAAATGTTTTGATAGAAGCATCAAGGATGCTTGTGTATATTTCAAGAAGTGAAAAAACGATTGTTGGGCATATTTACTTTTATATGTAGATGACATGCCTATTGCTTCTATTGATAAGAGTAAATTCAGCATATTAAAACTGAGTTTGCAATTGGAGTTCGAAACGAAGGATCTTAGAGAAGCAAAGAGGATATTGGGCATGAAAATAGAAAGGGATCGAAAGTGTTTTGAATTGAAATTGACTCAAGAGTACATAGAGAAAGTGCTTTGCCGGTTTAGCATGGAGAATGCAAAGGCATCAAATACACCTTTACCTTTGTATGTGAAGCTTTCGAGTATGTGATCGCTTATCTGGGGGAAATGTAACATCCCGCCTTTTCGCACACTTTAAACCGACACACGTGCCAATTCAAAGCATACGCAAGGGCGGATTGTTATGGGGTAAATAAGAAAACAGAGAAGAAATAAAAACAAAACAGAATCTCACAGCGGAAGGATAAAATATAATAATAAATATACAGTTCAAAACAGTTTACAAACACTTGATTTGCTTTATACAATAAATATCAGAGTTACACATACCAATACAATCAATGCAGCGGAACAGTATGAGTGTGGTGCAATACTATAGATAATAATAATACGACTCCTTCGTCTTCGTCCTTCAAAGCTAAAGTCTTCGATCCTGAAACGCTCGGACTGACCCGAGCGAATTTGAAAAGACAAAAACACTCGAGTCAGACTAAAAGATCTTATGTGAGTTAAATTAACAGAAATAAATATGAGTACAGTAACTCAAGAGATGTCCGGGATTTACAGCTCCTAAGGATCCGTTAAACTATTTACTATGTAGTATATTGCGCTATTATAATAGTGTCTATATATAAAATAAACTTACTTTTAAATAGCGTTAAGGCTTTACATTTTCCACCTTAACACGTAAAATGCCAATAGTCTATACAGTACCGTAATACCTCCTGATCGGGAGGCTACCAGAGGATACTCCATAGGTACGACACAAATAGAAACTCGTAGTAAAGGCTCGGTATGGTAGGTGACACGGCACAACTAGGCAATGCCAGGGTAGATATACCAATTGCTATCCAGGCTGGTGGAAACGCGTAGCCGCAGTTACCGCCCACCTCGGACTAACTCCCCAAAATCAAAATGTAGAAGTGGCCACTGAATCAATCCAAGTCAAAGTATAATATCGAAGAGGAGGGTCCGATAAGAGGAATGACCTCATTGGCCTGAGAATCGCTCCTGTTTTAGCCACCTTATGCCAACTCACGGGAGTCGGGTCCACATATTTACCTTACAGGCAACGTCGCCACCACCTACTTCATTCTGGAATCTCCACCGCGTACACGGTTAGTCAAAGTGGTTTTCGATATCGACAGAGAGTATGTCCATATCCGATCCCGGTCTCTTTGCCAACCCATCGTTATTATAACACCGCGGTCATTTAAAATAGTTTATACTTTAAACCAGAATAAAATTTCCATTTCAAAACTATGAATACGATATCAATTTAAAACCCAAAACAATATGATATCCTTTATCCCAAATATAAACCTTTTCAAAAATCCAAATGCTTTAAAATTTATAACGTCTGAAAGCAAATATCCTTTCAAAGCATAATATTTCGAAATTCATAATTTAAAACCATAACTTTTAAAACTTGAATGGTTTGGATATTCAACGGTATATGAATTAAAAGGTTTAACTTAAATGTTACTTTGTAAAGAAAATAGTTCTCATGGCTTTACAAATACATTTCTTTATTAAAGTCTAAACCAAAATTTGTATTATCTCTCTCAAGTTCCTAAACTACTTCAATTTATATATATATACGTATATCCATTTGGAGTATTAATATTTCAAACTAAAGTTGGATTTTATTCTTTCAACAAATCGAATGTTTTATTAATTAGTCTTGAATATTCACATAAAATCCATAAATAAATAAAAACTCCAATTTCTAGTAATAAAATATATATATTTTTTTCAATTCAAATTATACTAGAATATTCATTTCAATTTATCTTGGGAAAAATCCAATTATAAATATCATATCTTAAAATTTCCAAACTTAACATTTAAACATATGATATAAATTATCAAACTCCATTTTCTTATTTTTTTTTCCATTTTTAATAAAGAGATTTATACACCTTTTAAATTTCAAAATTTTCAACTTCATATGTATATATATGGAAGAATAATATTTATACAATATAAAATTTAAGATTATTATAAACCGTATTCCATCCAAACCATAGAAATCACATTAAAATAGTTATATATAGACCGCGGTGCCTGTATATAATTTTCTATCCTATGGTCAAGTGATACGGATATTTATCATTTCAATCCGCAATTTAAAAGATATAAAATTTTGCGGTTGTATATCATTTCAAACCACAATCCCGAATGAAAGGAAATATGCATGATAATTTGCAATTTAATGATATACAATAAAACATCCATCAACATCACCCATCATCCAATCACAATCATCAAGCAATATCAATCAATAACAATTTATATTTGATAATATATAACAGGTAATAACTGGCAATTTTATTCAGATTAAATTTAACAACTATTAATCTAACAGTTTATATTCAGTAATAATCTATATAACTGTTAACTAGCAGTTTATAGGCAAACAAATAAATTCTAACTATCAATTAATACGCAATAAATAAATTAAATTAACAGTTAAATTTAATAAATGCAATTCAACAAATATGAGTGAAATAACCATGCCAAATACTCATAAATAAATTTCTATTCATTTCTAAAATTAATTTAACAAACATAAAAGCTTCTAGTAGTTGTGAGTGGGTTAAAACACTCACCTTTTTGAATTTAAATTGAATTCAAATCCAATTTAAACCCAAAAATTGGACAGTCTCCAAATTCATCCAAACTAGTGCCAAAACGTCATAAATTCCGATACGATCCCATCAAAATAAACCGCGCGCGAATCCGAGCTCGTATGCAAAAGTTATGAAAATTTGAAAAATGGAAAATTCTGGTCCTGGGTCGACTTCGGTGCGCCGCCTCAATTCCCCGGTGCTTGCTTGGAGTTTTCGCCAAAACGACCCGGAGCGACCCGAGTCATTTTCTTCCTGACCCGAAGTTGCTCTAGGGTTTTCTCCCCTGAAACCCGAAGCG
Source organism: Allium cepa (assembly GCA_030765085.1). Taxonomy (NCBI): domain Eukaryota; kingdom Viridiplantae; phylum Streptophyta; class Magnoliopsida; order Asparagales; family Amaryllidaceae; genus Allium; species Allium cepa. The sequence goes on from CM060938.1 coordinate 406,539,612, forward strand.
CGACCCGAAGCTGCTGCAGATCCGCATTTTTTTTTTTTGGAATTTGAGAATTAGGTTTTTTTCTGCCATTAGAATGAGGAGTTGAGAAGGAGATCTACATATAGAAAAATGAAAATAAGGAGTGGCTAGGGTTTAATATTTATAGTTAGGGTTGGGTTAGAGCGTATAGACTAGAAGGATGAACGTACGCAACAAACTATGGCCCAAAAAGCCCGCTATGCCTCCGGAACCGAATTTATTAAATCTATATATCCAAATAGGTATTTTAAGATATTCTGAACGCGATGGAAAAAGTTTCACGTCCAAATTTGATCGTATGAAGAAGTTATGATGAAAACAAAATTTCCAAATTGATTTCAAATTGATTTTATTAAAATTGATTTCAAGGTGTTTCACGCCCGTACGATCAAACGACAAGTCCGATCGATACGAAACTTGAAACCCTATAATAATTCACCGATACGGATCCGATGAAACTAGTTTCGTCGAAATCCGAGTCCGTGGCCAAAATGGCTATTTTTAATATTCATTAAATAAATTAAATAAATTATAAAAATCCAATTTTTACATCTAAATTCAAAAATTGACCAAATTTTCTCCCTTTAAATTTTCTTAACTATTTACTCCAATTCTAAACAATTCAAGTGTCAATGCATAGTTGTTCTATTCATCAATTTAGATGTTAATCCTTACTTAAAGGTTAAATTCCAATTTTTAATAAATTCAACATTATACGTTTGATTAAATTTATTAAATTCACTTTCTTTCTATTATTCAAAGTTATTGATGTCAATTTAATGAAACTAACAATGGCTCAATATCTATACATTAAAAATCTCAATTCTAACCTTAGATCTTCAACATGTGAAATAGTTAAATAATAAATTCCATCTAAATCTACAACTTCCTACTATCTAAATATTTAGAAAAATTACTTACCACTTTTTATTGTAAATTTCTAAACTAGTAGATTTGTGTCATTTCTAGCCCTCTGGATATTTTAAATTAACTAAAAGCAAATCTACATATAATTTCCATCGTCCATTATTTTAGTGAATAAATTTTCAAAGGTTACTGCAATTAATCCCATAAATTGCAAAAAATTCTAATAAATTTGACTCTATTTGATTACAACTCACAACTAAATCAATTATTTCCCAACTACAAAGTTACCGTTTCTTATATATATATCACTACAGTAATACTTCCAAATGTTCATCCTTTGTTTGCATAAATTACTGTATTCAATTGAATTGTAATATTGTTATCTTACACATAAATAAAAATTAACAACTAATAGAATAAATAACTTACAAAATTTGTTGTCATAAATATATTTTATAAGTCTACACTTAATTATTATCTTACAATATGTTTTTACGTTACTATAAAATTTATACACTCTTCCGTTACCATATTAATAATTACTAAAGGAACGTTCATTCTTAATAACAACATTATACTATTCACATATAAAAGGACTCTATTCCCCAAATACATTCATTTATATTTATTCCCTTAAAGTTCTCCTTTATTGACTAGACACATTAATTTAGATTCATTTACATCGAATGCCCTTCTTAGCTATATATTCAATACATGTTAAATCTAAATAAAATTTTTTTTTACCCCTTTTATTCAAATTCACTTATACCATCAATAACAAAATGTTGCTCTAAATTTAGATTCAATTATATACATTAGATAAATGAGTAAACTTTTGTAATTATCCCATATATGAAAATATTTTTATGCATACATTTCCACTTACTTACTATGCATTCATTTATTAAATTACTAATTGCCTTAGTCAACTTATCCCCTATTTACTACCAAATTTCAAATTTAATTATAGCTTATCAATACATAAAATTTACATAGGCAAAACAAATTTTATTACTATCTTAAGTCCATTTATTATTGACAAAATTCATTAAATCTCCTTATCAACACTTATTGCATTGATTTATTCAGCGGTCACCTTTTATTTAGTTACTATCCATTTTACAATCCAATGTAAGTCTTCCACTATTTATTTTATATTAAATGAATTCCATTCTACTTAATCTTTTTATTGATATTCACTAATTCAACCCTTATATCAGTTTCTTATATTTAACTTTAAATCAAATTGTGACAATCTACATTATCCAAATCTATTGTCATAAAATTTTATTGTTACACTAAATTACAACTACTATACCAAATTTCTACATTTATTCTCAATTAGATTAGAAATTATATTAATTCAATTCATTTAATATTATTAATTTAACGGGTCGTTACAATCTCCCCCACTCAAAACTTTTCGTCCCCGAAAAGGAAGAAAAAAAAGGAAGAAGGAAGAATAAACAGTACATCTTATTTCAAATATTAACTTATAAACAATAATTTACTGGATTAATTTCCTTTAATGAAATATACCCGTTTATAATCATTACAACCTTTTATACTTAAATCATTAAAGTTTGGAAAATATTCAACAAAATTCTAAGTCCAAAATTTACGAAAATTTTTGGCAGAGTCTCCTTTGTACGGTGAGGCTCGGAAGAAAATATAATATCAAAATATACAAATATATTACATATATTATCAAAATATTATATCCCAACACGGGAAAAATAGCGCTTTAAACGTAATCCGAAAACGTACCTATTTGTCAGGCAATATACGCTTATTATTTTGGAACCAAAAGCAGTAGCAGTTGCTTCCATCACCTGTATTCACTTATATAATCTAAAAGGTTAAATATTTATATTAAAGTGAAATGTTTAGGTGGTTTCAACCATTAATCAGCCAATCAATACAACAACCATCAACCTTACAAACAACATACATACATAAAGCAAAGCAACCATTTAATCCATCAAACAAATAGTTGTTTGGGTTCAAAACTTGAAATTTGTATGAAATGAAATTAACTATCAAGTGCATCCTTTACTCAACAGTCTTAGATGGAACAAAGATAGATACTTATTCATTTAACCACTTCAAATTTCTTACCCAACAACATAAATCAAACAACACAATTCAAACCAACACCCAAATTTATTTATTATACATTTATCTCATGCTTCAATGGTTTGATTTTCTTTCTTTCATTTATGGAGTGATTTCTTTATTTCTTATAAATTTTCATTTTCCATTTATCACAAAATTCATTATATTTGTATTTCAATTTATTTACTAAAGTTTCTATCATCTATTTATACTACTTACCTTTACTTATAGTAAAATTTCCAATTTAACTTAAGTCCATACAATTAATTCTCATTAATAATAGCAAATTAATAGAATACCTTTATTACCTTACTCTTCACTTGTAAGATTTCCCCTTACATTTTCCTACTAACATTGCAACTTTTTTATTATATGGTAAGTTATGTATGTTTTAAGAATGTAAGTGAAAATTTACAAGTTTCTTCTCCATTCCTTTAATTAATATATATTTGTTTTATAAATTACAATTTTGACTTACCTTTAATCTCATTCATTTATTTAATGTTGAAGTTTCCATTATATTTAATTACAGTAACCCTCTACTTACACTTAATTTATTAACCTTATAACTTGCATTCCTATAAGTGAAAGATTTTACTCATTCATTAACTATGGATTGCAGTCATTTATATTTTTCCTACTTTCCATTATATTAGAATAGGGGGAAATTAAGGCGTACTTAAGTTAATAACCCTACAATCAAACTTTATAAATTAAGGAATTTCATTTTTTACTTAAGTTTAAAATCACCTATTTATATTACTTGCCTTAAAATTTTAGTAAAGTTTCTATTATAACTTAAGTTTATACCACTAGATTATTATTTAATATAGCAATTCATTGAATACTTCATTATTTCCAAAAATTCTACTTGCATAATATTCTATTCCACTCTTAATTTACATTTCAACTTTTTATACTTGGTAAGTTTTTTGTGTTAAAGAAAAAGCAAAAGAACTTATACAAGTTTAATCTCAACCCTTTTAATTCATTGATTACTTAACCTTTATTTCACTAACCTAATTTTTTTTTTACAACTAATTAATGGAAATTCAAGAATTAATACCGAGTCAAATTCCAAAATTACTTTAAATAATAGATAATTAATTTCTTACAACTTTTATATCTCTAATTACCTTTAAACAATCAAAATTTTAAATAATTTCAAAACAAATCTGCAGTAGAGTTTACTACAGTGGCCTTTCCCTTCGAAACTCGAAAATGAAAGTCGATGATGCGGCCGTCATCACCGAAATTATTTTCCAGCGACAGAGAGGAAGGTACAAACTTATTTTCTTCAAAATCCTCTTTAAACCAATTCTTTCGAATTATGCTAAATATTTATATAAGAAAATATTTATAAACCAAATCATTATATTTCATAAATCCTTTGAAAGAAGATTTCAAAAATCCTGGACTTAAGTTCTAAAATCTCCAATTTGATTTATTAAAATTCAACTTAGCTTTACTTCATTACAAATATTTTTATTACCTAACACCCAACTATAGCAACCAAAATATATCTTTATAAAAATATTTTTATATATAGAAAATAATAGGCAAAATTATTACATTCACCTATATTAAAAACAAATATTATGTCGGTCTGTCCTATTAAGTGTTTAGAAATCCCTATTGATGACATAGCGTCCCATGCATCAACCAGAATTTATAAATACAAAGTGGAACAGATTAACACAATATCAAAATCTTTTTATAACACTAACAAGTACGCTCCCTCATATATATACACTCAGCGACTCCCATAGGGTATTACTACCCTATTAACAAAGAGTCGAACCCCACAAAGTCAAGGTTTATCGCTAAACCAAAGCTCTGATACCAACTGTAACATCCTGCCTTTTCGCACACTTTAAACCGACACACGTGCCAATTCAAAGCATACGCAAGGGCGGATTGTTATGGGGTAAATAAGAAAACAGAGAAGAAATAAAAACAAAACAGAATCTCACAGCGGAAGGATAAAATATAATAATAAATATACAGTTCAAAACAGTTTACAAACACTTGATTTGCTTTATACAATAAATATCAGAGTTACACATACCAATACAATCAATGCAGCGGAACAGTATGAGTGTGGTGCAATACTATAGATAATAATAATACGACTCCTTCGTCTTCGTCCTTCAAAGCTAAAGTCTTCGATCCTGAAACGCTCGGACTGACCCGAGCGAATTTGAAAAGACAAAAACACTCGAGTCAGACTAAAAGATCTTATGTGAGTTAAATTAACAGAAATAAATATGAGTACAGTAACTCAAGAGATGTCCGGGATTTACAGCTCCTAAGGATCCGTTAAACTATTTACTATGTAGTATATTGCGCTATTATAATAGTGTCTATATATAAAATAAACTTACTTTTAAATAGCGTTAAGGCTTTACATTTTCCACCTTAACACGTAAAATGCCAATAGTCTATACAGTACCGTAATACCTCCTGATCGGGAGGCTACCAGAGGATACTCCATAGGTACGACACAAATAGAAACTCGTAGTAAAGGCTCGGTATGGTAGGTGACACGGCACAACTAGGCAATGCCAGGGTAGATATACCAATTGCTATCCAGGCTGGTGGAAACGCGTAGCCGCAGTTACCGCCCACCTCGGACTAACTCCCCAAAATCAAAATGTAGAAGTGGCCACTGAATCAATCCAAGTCAAAGTATAATATCGAAGAGGAGGGTCCGATCAGAGGAATGACCTCGTTGGCCTGAGAATCGCTCCTGTTTTAGCCACCTTATGCCAACTCACGGGAGTCGGGTCCACGTATTTACCTTACAGGCAACGTCGCCACCACCTACTTCATTCTGGAATCTCCACCGCGTACACGGTTAGTCAAAGTGGTTTTCGGTATCGACAGAGAGTATGTCCATATCCGATCCCGGTCTCTTTGCCAACCCATCGTTATTATAACACCGCGGTCATTTAAAATAGTTTATACTTTAAACCAGAATAAAATTTCCATTTCAAAACTATGAATACGATATCAATTTAAAACCCAAAACAATATGATATCCTTTATCCCAAATATAAACCTTTTCAAAAATCCAAATGCTTTAAAATTTATAACGTCTGAATGCCAAATATCCTTTCAAAGCATAATATTTCGAAATTCATAATTTAAAACCATAACTTTTAAAACTTGAATGGTTTGGATATTCAACGGTATATGAATTAAAAGGTTTAACTTAAATGTTACTTTGTAAAGAAAATAGTTCTCATGGCTTTACAAATACATTTCTTTATTAAAGTCTAAACCAAAATTTGTATTATCTCTCTCAAGTTCCTAAACCACTTCAATTTATATATATGTGTGTATATCCATTTGGAGTATTAATATTTCAAACTAAAGTTGGATTTTATTCTTTCAACAAATCGAATGTTCTATTAATTAGTCTTGAATATTCACATAAAATCCATAAATAAATAAAAACTCCAATTTCTAGTAATAAAATATATATATTTTTTTCAGTTCAAATTATACTAGAATATTCATTTCAATTTATCTTGGGAAAAATCCAATTATAAATATCATATCTTAAAATTTCCAAACTTAACATTTAAACATATGATATAAATTATCAAACTTCATTTTCTTAATTTTTTTTTCCATTTTTAATAAAGAGATTTATACACCTTTTAAATTTCAAAATTTTCAACTTCATATGTATATATATGGAAGAATAATATTTATACAATATAAAATTTAAGATTATTATAAACCGTATTCCATCCAAACCATAGAAATCACATTAAAATAGTTATATATAGACCGCGGTGCCTGTATATAATTTTCTATCCTATGGTCAAGTGATACGGATATTTATCATTTCAATCCGCAATTTAAAAGATATAAAATTTTGCGGTTGTATATCATTTCACACCACAATCCCGAATGAAAGGAAATATGCATGATAATTTGCAATTTAATGATATACAATAAAACATCCATCAACATCACCCATCATCCAATCACAATCATCAAGCAATATCAATCAATAACAATTTATATTTGATAATATATAACAGGTAATAACTGGCAATTTTATTCAGATTAAATTTAACAACTATTAATCTAACAGTTTATATTCAGTAATAATCTATATAACTGTTAACTAGCAGTTTATAAGCAAACAAATAAATTCTAACTATCAATTAATACGCAATAAATAAATTAAATTAACAGTTAAATTTAATAAATGCAATTCAACAAATATGAGTGAAATAACCATGCCAAATACTCATAAATAAATTTCTATTCATTTCTAAAATTAATTTAACAAACATAAAAGCTTCTAGTAGTTGTGAGTGGGTTAAAACACTCACCTTTTTGAATTTAATTTGAATTCAAATCCAATTTAAACCCAAAAATTGGACAGTCTCCAAATTCATCCAAACTAGTGCCAAAACGTCAGAAATTCCGATACGATCCCATCAAAACAAACCGCGCGCGAATCCGAGCTCGTATGCAAAAGTTATGAAAATTTGAAAAATGGAAAATTCTGGTCCTGGGTCGACTTCGGTGCGCCGCCTCAATTCCCCGGTGCTTGCTTGGAGTTTTCGCCAAAACGACCCGGAGCGACCCGAGTCATTTTCTTCCTGACCCGAAGTTGCTCTAGGATTTTCTCCCTTGAAACCCGAAGCGCGACCAGAAGCTGCTGCAGATCCGCAATTTTTTTTTTGGAATTTGAGAATTAGGTTTTTTTTCTGCCATTAGAATGAGGAGTTGAGAAGGAGATCTACGTATAGAAAAATGAAAATAAGGAGTGGCTAGGGTTTATAACTGTATATTTATAGTTAGGGTTGGGTTAGAGCGTATAGACTAGAAGGATGAACGTACGCAACAAACTATGGCCCAAGAAGCCCGCTATGCCTCCGGAACCGAATTTATTAAATCTATATATCCAAATAGGTATTTTAAGATATTCTGAACGCGATGGAAAAAGTTTCACGTCCAAATTTGATCGTTTGAAGAAGTTAGGATGAAAACAAAATTTCCAAATTGATTTCAAATTGATTTTATTAAAATTGATTTCAAGGTGTTTCACGCCCGTACGATCAAACGACAAGTCCGATCGATACGAAACTTGAAACCCTATAATAATTCACCGATATGGATCCGATGAAACTAGTTTCGTCGAAATCCGAGTCCATGGCCAAAATGGCTATTTTTAATATTCATTAAATAAATTAAATAAATTATAAAAATCCAATTTTTACATCTAAATTCAAAAATTGACCAAATTTTCTCCCTTTAAATTTTCTTAACTATTTACTCCAATTCTAAACAATTCAAGTGTCAATACATAGTTGTTCTATTCGTCAATTTAGATGTTAATCCTTACTTAAAGGTTAAATTCCAATTTTTAATAAATTCAACATTATACGTTTGATTAAATTTATTAAATTCACTTTCTTTCTATTATTCAATGTTATTGATGTCAATTTAATGAAACTAACATTGGCTCAATATCTATACATTAAAAATCTCAATTCTAACCTTAGATCTTCAACATGTGAAATAGTTAAATAATAAATTCCATCTAAATCTACAACTTCCTACTATCTAAATATTTAGAAAAATTACTTACCACTTTTTATTGTAAATTTCTAAACTAGTAGATTTGTGTCATTTCTAGCCCTCTGGATATTTTAAATTAACTAAAAGCAAATCTACATATAATTTCCATCGTCCATTATTTTAGTGAATAAATCTTCAAAGGTTACTGCAATTAATCCCATAAATTGCAATAAATTCTAATAAATTTGACTCTATTTGATTACAACTCACAACTAAATCAATTATTTCCCAACTACAAAGTTACAGTTTCTTATATATATATCACTACAGTAATACTTCCAAATGTTCATCCTTTGTTTGCATAAATTACTGTATTCAATTGAATTGTTATATTGTTAACTTACACATAAATAAAACTTAACAACTAATAGAATAAATAACTTACAAAATTTGTTGTCATAAATATATTTTATAAGTCTACACTTAATTATTATCTTACAATACGTTTTTACGTTACTATAAAATTTATACACTCTTCCGTTACCATATTAATAATTACTAAAGTAACGTTCATTCTTAATAACAACATTATACTATTCACATATAAAAGGACTCTATTCCCCAAATACATTCATTTATATTTATTCCCTTAAAGTTCTCCTTTATTGACTAGACACATTAATTTAGATTCATTTACATCGAATGCCCTTCTTAGCTATATACTCAATACATGTTAAATCTAAATAAAAATTTTTTTACCCCTTTTATTCAAATTCACTTATACCATCAATAACAAAATGTTGCCCTAAATTTAGATTCAATTATATACATTAGATAAATGGGTAAACTTTTGTAATTATCCCATATATGAAAATATTTTTATGCATACATTTCCACTTACTTACTATGCATTCATTTATTAAATTACTAATTGCCTTAGTCAACTTATCCCCTATTTACTACCAAATTTCAAATTTAATTATAGCTTATCAATACATAAAATTTACATAGGCAAAACAAATTTTATTACTATCTTAAGTCCATTTATTATTGACAACATTCATTAAATCTCCTTATCAACACTTATTGCATTGATTTATTCAGCGGTCACCTTTTATTTAGTTACTATCCATTTTACAATCCAATGTAAGTCTTCCAGTATTTATTTTATATTAAATGAATTCCATTCTACTTAATCTTTTTATTGATATTCACTAATTCAACCCTTATATCAGTTTCTTATATTTAACTTTAAATCAAATTGTGACAATCTACATTATCCAGATCTATTGTCATAAAATTTTATTATTACACTAAATTACAACTACTATACCAAATTTCTACATTTATTCTCAATTAGATTAGAAATTATATTAATTCAATTCATTTAATATTATTAATTTAACGGGTCGTTACAGGAAAGATAAGGCTTATATGGCAAAGGTGTCATATGGTAGTGCGTTCGAAAGTTTAATATATGCTACGGTGTGTACAAGGTCCGATATTGCAAATACCGTCGGGATGGTTAGTCGGTATATGACTAATCTAGGGAAATCGCATTGAGAAGCGGTGAAACTTATATTGAGATCATACCTTAAAGGTACATCATCTTATGATTTTGTTTTTGGCGGTACTGATGGAAAGAATTGCAAGTTGGTTGATTATTGTGATTCGGACCATGCCGGTGATAGGGATCGAAGAAAATCAACTTTCGGATATATCTTCACACTTGGTGGTACAATCATAAGGTAGAGATCGAGATTGCAGACCGTAGTTGCTTTACCGTAGTTGGTTTATCCACTACGAAGGCAGATTTGATGCTGGAGGCGGCAAATGAGGCACTTTACTTGAGGCGACTGTTGTGTAATTTGGGATTCGAGCATGATATCATTAATGTTCGATGTGATAGTCGAGTGCTATTCACTTGGTGGAGAATTTGGCATTTAGCTCACGGACTAAGCATATTGAAGTGAAAGAGTCGTTTCTAGTAGCGATGGATGAAGATAAGAAGGTATACCTTCAGAAATTGCACACAAAGGATAATGTGGCGGATGTGTTCACTAAGACGTTACCGGTTGGGAAGTTCAACTTGATTAGCTTGGAGAAGTGCTAGGTGCTACGGGATGGCACAGTTGAGAGTAGCTTGATTATGGATGAGGAAAGTATCAGTGAGAGATTGTGATTCTATCTTCTTGGTGAGTACTAGTTTACACTCCATATTACTTTAGTCTTTGGTGAGACGGTTTGGAATTTGGATGTTTTCAACACTTTGTTAGCGGGAGAGGGATTTACCTAAGCTCGTTGATGGAGTGCAATAGGCTATGGCATTGTCGAAGCTCATTGGGAAAACATTCATGTTTGGTTGAAGGTAGAAGTGGTGATAGTTGGTGCTATCGATTGTTGATGATGGTATGCTACCATTGGAGTTGGAGCTAGATATAGTGTCGAGTTGGAGTGTTGAATTTTGGCGACACTGTATGGAGAACTTGAAGTGGTCGGAAGTAGCTTGGTGACAAAGAAAATGGTTTGCAAACCGGAGCTCGAAGGAGGAAGATATGGCGATGAAAGGGGAGTGCTGTGGCCAGCATCAAGGGACAAACGTTTGTCATAAAGTGACATACGTATGTGACTATAGGGTTTGAAACTCAAGAGTTTGGACAGACATCTGTCATTGTATGGCAGACGTTTATATTGTCGGGTAATTTTTCCATAGATCCATGAAAGATTCCATGAACGGACTTTTGCCTATTTTTTGATTTGGGTTTGGTGTGAAGATTTGTGATATTCGAAGGGGCAGTTTTGGAATTTGCCTAGGTTTTCTATTCTTCTATATAAGCTATTTTCTGGATCCAGATATGTATGCGATCAAAAAACAACTGAATGGGTTTTAGCCTCCACTAATTAGGGTTTTATTTAAACCTAATTTTTTCAGTTTCTTCTCCACAAGTCAATTTTATTAGAATATTGATTATGTAATCACTTTATTGTATTCTTCTCATTGGTATTAATAAAAGCTCTATCTCAAAGGGGATGTACACTAGCAAGACGTTAGTGGAACCACTATAAATCAGTGTATGATTTATTGCTTAGTTATTGCTTTTATACTATATTGCTTGTTGGATGCTTGTGATTGGTTTTCGATTGGGTTGAGATATTGATTGTTTGTTTTTACACTCCTTACCACGATCTCATTTTTCCGTTGTGCTTTTGGGTTTTGATTTGAGTGGTCTCGAGTTAGAATTTCCCACAACATGTAGAATCGTTGTATGAAACAAAAATGATGGATCGTACTGATAAACGAGTGACGACTGTGGGATTTGAATCCACGCCTTTCAAACCAAAGTCGAAATCTGGCGCCGTCGATCACTCGACCAAATCGTCACTTGATACATTTTTGAATTCGCCTTTATTGTAGTTACTGGTCAAAATTATGCACATACGCATGCTTCTAAGGTGTTCTACGAACTATTTACAACTTTGGAAACACTTCTCTATTACAAATGTATTAGGCATCATAGAAAAAGAAAAGAAAAAAATTTAGAATTATGGCTACGAGATTTAAATCCTTGGACTTTCTAACTAAATCCTTAAATATGAAGTTTTAGGCCACTTGGGCAAACCATTCATTTCTATGTTACATTGTGTATTTGAATCTATATACTATGCTCTTTAACAAACGAAAATAATAACGTATATTTGTAACACGCTGTAAATTAAACAGTAGTTAATTTGAAAATCAATAAATAATTATTAAAGCCAAAAAGAGGTATTTTCACAAACATTAGAAGTTGGTTACGAAACTTGCACCATTGTTTTCGTGGTGATTGTCTAATCAATTTTCATCCATAAAATTTTACAATTGGAGTTCAAACGATAAAGTTATTAGACATGAACTGAAGATTGTTACAAATTGAATTAGGGTTTACGTTAGTATTTTAGTTCATTGAAATGAAGAATGTTACTATGTGAATTTTTATAAATTATCCAACTTTATCATTATTAAGGTGTATTGTTTGAAATAATAAGGAATAAGCATAAAAGAAAATGCTATGCAATATATGGATTTTTACAGTGTTTACATTTTTTTTGGGAAGATATGGTTTCAATGCATTAAAATGCCCTAAATGTAAAACAAAGTATTGTAAATAAAAATAATAACAATAATCCCATTGTCCATTTAATATACGCGATTTAAGATAAGTTAGGGAATAAATAATAAGCGACGAAAGTAGGGATAATACAACAAAATAAGAAACTAGGAATGTTGTATTAATTGAAAATGAAGCAGTAAAATGTATTTAATTTATTAAATTAGAAAGAGATGGTAAATGACATTCAATGACATTAATGAAATAAGAAGATCATGAAAACGTAATGAATACTAATATTGAACTTAGGAGGTGCAATAATTCTCCAGTTAAAATTATATAGCCTCAAGAATACGTTTATGACGGGTGTGAATTTTTGAACCCGTCCAATATTTTGACTAAATATAAATGACGTCATTAGTAAGGGCTGGAATGCTAGGTCAGTAGTGTTACATAACAGAAGTCTGTCCTCTGCAAGTGGTTACCAGCAGTTGTGTATACGTTGGACTGATGTGAGACATATCCAACTTTAAGACCCGTGAGGATATACGTTCGCATATAGGTAAAGGGAATAGACAAAAGGGGTTCTCCTTTAGTTTGAAGTCTTAAATGGCCAATTAAGGTCTGTTTCAATCCTAGCATGAGATATTAAGTAATCAGGTGGACATTTCCTTGATTTGCATTAGGCAATCTAAATCGGACGGTGAATGTAAGCTCAGCGTCATACATTTAAGGAGTAGAGCTGTATACATAGGTCGAGTGTGCCATCTGTCCCAGAGTGGTCAAAAAAACTTGGGTTATGCCTAGAGACGGACTACACCTCCTGCCAGTGTAAGTTTGGTATAGGATATGCAATTGTCTCAAAGTTTGTTTGTTTATTTGTCGTTAGGAGACTGGCTACATAACTCTTAGATGAGTCTTCGACACGAATTCGAATACGGCTAAATAGTTATGATGTCGTTATTAGACCCTAACAGGAGATTTCTCGCTGTATGTAGATAATTCAGCCTAGACAATTGTTAAATGGATTTTTAACCCAATAGAATTCAAAGATAACTAGAACATCTATAACAAGTCAAAATATCTTAATGATCGACCAAGAAGACCAAAAGGAAAATAAGAGAAAAGGTCAAAGAAGAAAAATGTCAAAACAAGCTAAGGTGATGGGTTGCTCCCTTATGGATCACTAGCGATCCATAAAGCTTGCTTATGTATCCTCCGGTCCTCTTGCATCATGGTCTAAATGTTCCCTAGGGACGCTTGCTAAGTTTCATAGCATGCCAAGCAATCTAGCTCGAGAAGTGAAAACTTATCGGATTCAAGTTGTTTGACCAAAAGCAGCTTTCTTAAAATGGACCTAAAGAACTCATACGAAGTCGGATTGACGCTTGCCAAGTTTCATAAAGCTTGCTTATGGATACTTCAGTCCTCTTGCATCATGGCTTAATATGTTCCCTGTTAGTCCGTGAGATGATGGTTTTGATGACAACATCCTTAGAATAGGATTAAAATATAAATACTAACATTATAGTTTAGAAATATATGTATATGCAGGATTTAACCATGCAAGTACCAAGAATGAAGACTGTACATTATAGAGATTCAAGATATCAAGATTGAAGACTCATGAGTATCAAGAATATCAAGATTATCAAGGGTTCAAGATTTCAAGAATAAGTAATTTTAATTAGGAAATTTTGTTAAAACTCCTAGAAAAGCACTGACATCTTAAAATCCAATTTATTCATGGAATGGTATCCACTTCGAGCCAGTTAAAGGGATGGAACCCTGAGTAGGATGGAACCTACGAAAAATCTAGTGGAACATTGTTTCGTATCCGCTAATTTTTATTCAAAATGATTTTACAAAATTATATCTTGTTTTCAAAACCTTCCTTTTAAAAGAATCAAAAACATCTATCCCGATTTCAAATACTTTTAGCCTCAAAATAATCTTTTATTTCAAAATCAAATTATTCTTTGTTTTAAAACTATCTTTAATAATAATATATTTAACTTTAAATATTTATACTTAGATTTAAATATAAAATTATATATATATTATTCTCTATATATACTTATGTATTTTAACCATACTCAAGTATATTTATATAGTTTAAAGTAGTTATTAATATAAGATAAAAGTTAGTTTCAAAGAAAAACAAACCACCAAAAATTCCTTTGGGATGTCGACATGCTCAATATACCCATGTCGATATAGTGTCAGTTAATTTTAAAATTTAAATTTCAAAAGAAGTGTCTATTCGTCATATCTCTTCACGAATGGACATGGCTGTTGTTCTCCTATAAGTAGGGGTTGTTTTCAACGAATTTTTAATCATATTTTCTGGTTTTCATTTCTCTTCTTCTTCTTCCACATTTCTTTATATATATTCCTACCATTACTCTGCCGAAATCAATATTGAATCTAACTAGATTATCTCTGGTTTTATTCTCTATCACTATCTCAACAAGATCCTCAGTGCCATTCAGAGTTATATGCTTTTTTGTAATCAATTAAACGAGAAAAGGTGTGATTGTAGCCTTGGAAATCAATTAAGCATGAAAAGGTGTAATTGTAGCCTTGGAAATCAATTGGGTGAACTTGTTGCCCGAGAAATCAAGTATCTCTACGTAGAGGATTGTGAATCTGAAGGGTATACCTCGTGGCCTTGAAATCGAGGGTGTAATTGTACAATTGCTTTTGAAAGAAAATTTGTACTTGTGTACGGGACAGGATATAGGGTAACTCCGAACCAGTATAAAATCCGGTGTGTTCTTTCCTTTATCGGTTTTACTTTATTTCTACATCTGTGTTTGATTCTATGATCATATCTGTGTCTGAATATTGCACACATTTGTGTTCAAATTAATAAACAGTCAAAAAGATTTAATAATTCCTTAAAACACTATTCACCCCCTTTAGTGTTTATCCTAGCCTTAAGATCTGTAATCCGCATTTCTCACATTTGGTATGGGAGCAAGGTTTTCAAAAGTTTCATAACCTGAATTTTGAAAAGTTTTAAAAATGGCTACCAACACTGGTACTGTTACTAACTCTAGTATCTCCGTCACTAGTTCATTCATAAAAGGTCAATCTACTGTCGGACCACCACTGTTTAATGGCACTAACTATGCATATTGGGCATGTAGGGTGAAAATATATTTACAATCTTTGGGTTAGACACTTGGAATATCACACAAACTGAATATTCAGAACTCACAGCTGATTTTGCACAGTGGACCGCTGAGCAAAAGACTGTTGAACAAAATAATTCTAAAGCAATGAATATTCTATTTTATTCACTTGATAGAAATGAATGTAATAGAGTGTCAGTTTATAAATCTGCATATGAAATCTGAAAAACTTTACAAGTTACTCACGAAGGAACAAGCAAAGTTAAACAGACCAAAATTTCCACGCTCACAAATCAGTTTCAATTATTTAAAATGAATTCTAATGAGTCTATTTCAGATATGTATAGTAGATTTCAGGATATTATGCATTCTCTAATATCCTTGGGAAATGAATTTTCGAAAGAAGATCAAGTCAATTTTTTTTAATTCTCTTACTCCGGAATGGGATCAAAATAAACTTGCGATCGAAGAGGAAAACGACATCAGTATCTTAAAGATGGAAGAATTAATTGGAAATTTAATGTCTTTTGAAGTCCAAATGATAGGGAGAAGAGAAAGCAAAGCATCTAAAAAGAAATCAATGGCATTTAATGCATTGACTGATGGATCAGACTCAAACAGCGATAATGATGAAGAGATAGCCTTTATGACCAGGAATTTTCGAAAATTTCTGAAATACAGAAAGATGAATAATATCAAGAGAAACAACTATTAGAACTCTGGAAATCAGAATGTAGTGTCAAACAATGTCAAATGTTTCAACTGTGATGAACCAGACCATATCAAAAGAGACTGTCCGTATCCAGAGAGGCGAAATCCTCCTATAAACAATGATTTAGTAAAGAAACGGAAGCGTGCATTTACTGTTACACTATATGACTCAGACTCGTCCTCAAGCGATGATGATCCGAAGACAGATAATTCAAATTTGTATTTCACAGCAGTTCATGACTCCGACGAATTCAGAGAAACAGACTCAGAAAAAGGTACACATTTACAATACAATTGGTTGAAATTGCATGCTTAGAATTAGATGCTTGATTGCTTGATTGATTGATTTTGAATTGATATGTTATTTGAATTTTAAATTTTTTACTATTATTTTATTATTATCTTATTCTTATTTTATAATTATTTTTATTAGTATAATAATATATTATGAAATATACTATAATTCTAATAATATTCCAGATATATATAGACATTAAAAATAACATATATATATATATATATATATATATATATATTGGAGTAGTTAGGAAAAATAAATCTTAGAAATTCACAAGCACATGTCGACATGGTCCCTACCATGATATCGACATGGGTACAGAATTTAAAATTAAAAATTTAAATTCAAATGGTTGGATTTCCCTCCACCTTTTCACTTCATTCAATTCTCTGAAAAGGCATCTTTTGACCAGAGAACGTGTCCTTTGAGAATCTATTTATTTACTATCTTTTATCACATCTTTTCACTCTCATTTTCAAATTCAAACTCTCTCTTCAAAACTTCAAGCTCTCTACTCTCTACTCTAATAGCTTCTTCAAGCAACCCCTCTACCATGAGAATTTCTAGAAAGATAAAAGAGCAACTCTTCAATGATCCGGAGGCTATAAAAGCATACATCAATTATGCTAACTATGCAAACGTTCATCCCGGAAAATTTGCTATATTTCAAGATTTCTCTTCTTATGAAATTGATTATCTTTTTGCAAAAAATCAAATTCTTAGTCTTGTTGATGCTTCTCAAAATGATTTTGTTTGTTATTCAAATATTGTTAAAATTTTCTACGCATATTTAAACCGTGGATTTTATATTGGAAATGATGATGAAATTTGAAGAAGTGTCAAAGGCACTAGAATTGTTTTGAATTGTGATCTTTTGGGTACCATTCTCAATTGCAAGAGTACGGGAATGGATCTTTCTAATTTTAAAATCGATGAAAATGACCGAGAGACGTTTCATCACATTTTCAAAGAAATGATAATTTTGAATTCAAAAATCGAAATTTTCGACCAAAAGCTAGAATTGTCAATCTTCTTTTACAACATACTTTGACCCCAAGATCAAATTTTTTTAACAATCCTACTTCAAAAGTTTGCAAAGCACTTTTTCTATTTTTGGAAACTATGATATTAATTGGGCGCAAGTTATTTTGTATGAACTTCGTTCCAAAAATCTTGAAATGGGTGAGAATACTTTGTATCATAGAATTTATCTCACTCGGATTTTTAACTATTTTGGAGTGGATTTCAAAGGAGGAGAATTTGTTTCTAGAAAAGTTTTCAATCATTCCAACATTTCGCTTATGAAAATTCCATTTGTCTTTCAACCTTACGAGACTCTTGCCGAAAAAGAAGAGCGTTTGACTCATGAGGAGATGGAAGAAGAGGAAGAGGAAGAAGATGAAGAAGGGGATGAAATGGAAATTGAAGAAGAAGAAGAAGGTGAAACTTCTTTGGAAAGCATCGAATATCCTCCTAATCCTCCAACAAAATCCTTCTCAAAAACCAAAAGACCATTGTTGAGAATCAGCAGATTCTTAAACGATCCATTAGTAAGAAGTTGGACAAAATTTCATCTAAGATGAACAAGTTTATTTCCAAAGTCAGCAAGAAGCTTGATTATCTTCATTGTCATCATCCTCTAACTAGTTCTACCTTTTCGTATCTTGTTGTATTTGTTTTAGTTTATTTTGATTTGGATATTCGTGTAGTTCTTTGTGTTTAATCGTTGTATCGTGTTATCGTGAAATGAAATTGAATTCATTTTCTGTTATCTAGCTTATCTTATCTCCAGAATAAATGTTAGTATATTATATAAATACACACACACACACACAATTATTCACAAAATCAAAATAAGTCATCAAAATTCATTACACCATGTCGACATCCCCCTATGACCATGTCGACATGTACTGGTCAGAAATGACATTTTATTTTGAATTTGAAATTTGAATAACTACCTTATGTCTATTCATTTCAAACGAATTTCTACACTTATAAATGCATATTTCTTCCAGAATTCATCACTCGATATTATTTCTTATCCACTTTGTCTCTCATTCTTCTCACAAACTCGAATATGGCCAATTCAATTCATAATTTATCCGAGAATCTTGAAAAAAATCTTAATTCTTTCAAGAATATTCTTTCGTTCATTCTTCGTAACCAGTGACACTTAGAATTGAGTCGCAGATGATTATAGAGAAAGAAAGGCATTTCGATGCAATACGATGGATGATTTCCTCCCTGCATAAGGATGATAACGAAGCATGAAAATTGGGATGCCATTAAAACAAACCCTATATTTGGAGAAGAAGGATGGGTGGAAGTTCCTTGTAATGTTTGATTTGATTGGTTTGTTTGATTTGGTTTGTTTGATTTGAATTGTTTGATTTCATTTGATTTGATTTGAATTGATTTGGATTGATATTTGGTGTAAGAAACATGTATAAATATGCATTAATATTTATATGATCTTTAATTAATTATCATGTCTATCAGTATAATTATCTCTTAATCTATCTATTATATACTCCATTTGTATAGTTTATTAATGCATGTACTTTAGTCCAAGAATGAGGGGGAGTTATATAGTTTGGAGTTAGTTTTTGTTGATGACAAAGGGGGAGAAGTATAAAATAGGATAGTTAGGCATAGATTAAGAGGAAGTTATTAGGATAGAAGTAATATTTTATAAACAAAGATTGTCATCATCAAAAAGGGGAGATTGCTAGTCCGTGAGATGATCGTTTTGATGACAACAACCTTAGAATAGGATTATAAAATATAAATACTAAAATTATAGTTTAGAAATATATGTATATGCAGGATTTAACCATGCAGGTACCAAGAATGAAGACTATACAATATAGAGATTCAAGATATCAAAATTGAAGACTCATGAGTATCAAGAATATCAAGATTATCAAGAGTATAAGGTTTCAAGAATAAGTAATTTTAATTAGGAATTTTTGTTAAAACTCCTAGAAAAGCACTAACATCTTAAAATCCAATTTATTCGTGGAATGGAATCCACTTCGAGCTAGTTAAAGGGATGGAATCTACGAAAAATCTAGTGGAAAATTGTTTTGTATCCGCTAATTTTTATTCAAAATGATTTTACAAAATTATATCTTGTTTCAAAATATTTTCAAAACCTTCCTTTTAAAAGAATCAAAAACATCTATCCTGATTTCAAATACTTTTAGCCTCATAATAATCTTTAATTTCAAAATCAAATTATTCTTAGTTTTAAAACTATCTTTAATAATAATATATTTAACTTTTAATATTTATACTTAGCTTTAAATATAAAATTATATATATATTATTCTCTATATTTACTTATGTATTTTAACTATAGTCAAGTATATTTATAAAGTTAAAATAGTTTTTAATATAAAATAAAAGTTAGTTTCAAAGAAAAACAAACCACCAAAAATTCCTTTGGGACGTCGACATGCTCAATATACCCATGTTGACATAGTGTCAGTTAATTTCAAAATTTAAATTTCAAAAGAAGTGTCTATTCATCATATCTCTTCGCGAATGGACATGGCTGTTGTTCTTCTATGAATAAGGTTTGTTTTCAATGAATTTTTAATCATATTTTATGGTTTTCATTTCTCTTCTTCTTCCATATTTTTTTATATATATTCCTACCATTACTCTGCCGAAATCAACATTGAATCTAACTAGATTATCACTGGTTTGATCCTCTATCACTATCTCAACAAGATTCTTAGTGCTATTCAGAGTTATAGGCTTCTTTGTAATCAATTAAACGAGAAAAGGTGTGATTGTAGTCTTGAAAATCAATCAAGCGGGGAAAAGGTGTGATTGTAGCCTTGGAAATCAAATGGGTGAACTTGTTGCCCGGGAAATCAAGTATCTCTACCCAGAGGATTGTGAATCTGAAAGGTGTACCTCGTGGCCTTGAAATCAAGGGTGTAATTGTACAGTTGCTTTTGAAAGGAAATCTGTACTTGTATGCAGGACTGGATGTAGGGTAACTCCGAACCATGATTCTTCTGGATGATTCTTCTGGACCAGATGATCCATGAAGACGGATGACCAAACTAACTCCAAACGACTTGTTATTTGAATAGGGCACTTAAATAGATGATAAGAAGACAACCAAACAAAGATTACTAAAAAATTTGTTAAGTTGATGAATAGCTAGCGATCCATCTCCTATGAATAGCCAACGATCCATAGAAATGACTCAGATTGATTTGAGATTTTCGGTGATGACTTGGCATAATAACTGGTCCCTTCTACGCTTGGACTTCTTGCCCAACACTCACCGAATTCCCCTATAAATACTCACCTACCTGCAACTAAAGATGGATCTTTTACGGAAAGAGGGCTTTCATTACTCTACTGAAATTCCTTCACTTCTTTAAATTTCATCTCTCTCACAACAATCATCAAGGGAGTACTGTGATTCTCCAGTCAACTCTTGTATTTGTGACTTATTGTAACTCATTGTAACTTAGATTTAAGAACTAACTAGTTTATATTCGAAGAGATTCAACTAGTACATAATCATAATAAAGATTGATTAAAGTGGATATAGATCAGAGTCAGCCAAACCACAATAAAATCATACGTCTCTTTTCTTACTTATGCTGTTTATTTGTCGTTTATTTGAGATTTGCGTTGCTAATTATGTGCACTGGTGCTTTCACACTGATCCAAGTGTTGATCCATTTTTCGGGTCAATATTTTGGTGCTTTCATTGAGAACCAAGAATGAGATCTTAAAAACTGAAGTTTGAATCTATGATTTAGAGATGATGAGTAGGTCTAATATTAGATCTAGAGCGGTAGCAAGTCAACCGATGCCTAAGGGCAGCCATGAGGTGTCTTCAATTTCTCATCAACCCATCTATGTGATTAGAAAAGGAATGGAAAAGACGACGAAGAAGATGCAAGATGGGATCTTGCCTAGGCAACAAGAGATGAGGGATAACTTCTTCCAGAGGATGAGCAATAATTGATGGCTAGATCTACAGGGAATAGGAATCAAACTCCAGGGAACAAAAAAGGAGCCGCTGGAGTTGTATTGGAACAAGGTGGAGTCTTGCCTCCGTGCCCAGAGCAACCGATACTTGGGGCAATGCTGGAATCAACAATAGGGTCCAATGCAAGAGCTTCTGGAGTTAAAGTAAAACAAACTTAAATAATGCCCACATAACTTGGGACACGACAGATTTGATCTAGGATAAACTTTAACACATAGAGTGGGTGATGTTGGAGCTAGAATAGAAAATCAGAGTACAAATACATGACCTCATGAGCTGAAACCAGAATCCCACAGTTGGAACAAGGGGCAAGTTTGTCCCTTAGTCTCCGCCTTTCGTTTTTTCTTCTTTTAATAACCTCATGCCGCTTACACGTGTACATGATGTCGAACGGTACTTAGGCACGCTCTGAATTGGATGCCTGAAATGAATAGTTAGGACAACAATGACCCCAGATCGCATAAATGTGTGTTAAACCTAGATTGGTTCCTAGTCGCACTCTGAGTCGGATATCCAGGATAATCGCTTCGCTTGGACGTACACAAAACCTAGATTGGTCCCTTACCACGCTCTGAGTCGGATGTCTGGGATAGACATTCAAGATTTCTGCTTATTTAATTTCTGCTTGTTCGCTTTAATTTGAAGTTTGGATTTTGTAAAATCCATACTTAACGTGATAATTGATTTTGAACGCCATAGAGTCCCGACCGGAGAGATAGAACCGGAGTGCAATGTGCAAGTTCCTTCGTCGGAGAGCAAGTGGATGGACTTGTACGATATCAAATGCCATAGAGTTCCGTTCGGAGAGATGGGATCAGAGTGCAAGAATTAAGTCCCCTCACCAAAGAGTGGGCGGATGGACTTTCTTAATCCCCCTTAACTTAAGAAGCAAACGATCCGAGATATCGTCCCCTTAACTTAAAACCTTAAACAATCCGAAGAGATCATACATTAGACAGAACATTAAACGATCTGAAGAGATTGCGCATTAAACTAAACGCTGAGTGATCCGAAGAGATCATGCATTAAACTTAAACTATCAAGAGAGATCGAGCCTTTAAACAGATTTGATTTAATAAAAGGATTTGAGTGCCTCATAAACAGAATAAAACTGATAAATTTCAGATGAACATAGGATGATTTCGATATGATGTGATTCTGATATATGATGTGATTCTGATATATAATGTGATTTTGATATATAATGTGATTTTAATATATCACGTGACAACTCTGAATGAGACGCAAAAATTGATAGTGATGTAAATCACGAATGAACATGGGACAATTAGAGATGTGTGATGTAAATGGAGATATGTGAAGTAATTGGAAACAAGTGCTTTAATTAGATATGTGGTGTAGTAACTCCGAATGAAATCAGAATGATTGTGATGTATAGATTATACCAAAGCAGAGTTGGAGTCCTAGGATATAATAGGTTTGGAGCAACTTGTAATTAGCCAAAGAATCCAAAGAAATTAGACGGTTTGCCGAGGCTAAAGCCGATGGAAAGCTCAATAATCAAAACTTGTTACTAGAACTTGTTCTGGAGGAAAGCGCACCTTTCATTCAAAAGGCGTACTTTGGGAGGCAAGTGTTAACTGAGTTTTTAATCTAATAGAATTCAAAGAGAACTAGAATATACAAATAGTCAAAATATCTCAAGGATCGACCAAGAAGACCAGAAGGAACAGAAGCAAAAGACCAAAGAAGAAAAATGCCAAAACAAGCTAAGGCGATTTATGGATCGCCAATGATCCATCTCCTATGGATCATCTGGGATCCAAAAAGATTGCTCGTGGATTTTTCAGTCCTCTTGCATCATGATCTAATATGTTTTCTAGAGACGTTTGCCAAGTTTCATAGCATGCTAAATAATTTAGCTTGAGAATTGAAGATTCATCGAATTCAAGCTGTTTGACCAAAAGCAGCTAACTTAAAATGGACCTGCTTAACTCATACGAATTCGAATTGACTTGAAGTTTTAGGAAAACATTTAGAAGGCATAGAAGAAGGCACAAAAAATGAGAGCATTTGGAGTCGCTAGCGACCCATCTAGATTGGGCCCCACCACCTCAAATTTTTATGGTGGGTCCCTAACATCTTTTAGAGTTGATATTTGGACAGAGCACTTAAATAAAAGATAGGAGGACAACCAAACAAAGCCACCAAAAAAATATGCTAAGTGGATGGATAACTAGCGATCCATCTTCTATGGATGGCTAGCGATCCACAGAAATGACTCAGATTGATTTGTGATTTTCGGTGATGACTTAACATAACAACTAGACTCTTCTGCACTTGAATTTCTGGCCCAACACTCGTCGAATTTCCTTATAAATATTCACCTACCTGCAACTAGAGATGAATCTTTTCCCTTGAGAGGGTTGCCATTGCTCTACTGGAATTCCTTCACTTCTTCAACTTTCTTCTCCTTCACAGCAGTCATCAAGAGGGTTACTGTGATTTTTCAGTCAACTCTTGTACTTGTGACTTATTTTAACACATTGTACCTTAGATTTAGGAACTGACTAGTTGATATCGGGAGAGATTCAACTAGTATAATCATAATAAAGATTGATTAAAGCCCATAGTCAGCCGAACCGCTATAAAAATCCCGTCTCTTTTCTTACTTTTGCCGTTTATTTATTATTTATCTACACCGGTGCTTTCACACTTGATCCAGAGTATTAATCCATTTTTTGGGTTAACAACAATGTTGGTGGATACCCGATACGATGCAGAGTTATGTATACTAGCAGGGAATGTGTCGTGGTCCAAGGGGGACTGATACACACACATTAAGTAGGTTGGTGTATCGTATGCCTACATGAAATCAAATGACTAAGCTTTAAATGATAGGCATAACACGTAATGGAAAAATGGTCAGCATAGTGTTATAGACAAAGAATGTTATTTACCAGTCACCGGAATGTAGTTATGACCCCTCCTCATTACAACCCACATGATAGATTTAGAGACATGTATTGGTACAAGGAAAAAATGATGGAACGATATATTTTCTCATGCATTCTCTACACTGACAAGGACATTAGGTACCGGAGATATTAGTATTGGTCAGTGTATATTTATATGTGTTATCATGCTTTATTATTCCACTGTGAGTTCTTATCGACAAGTCTCAGATTTACTTTTGTTTATTTATAGGATAACGACATCGACGATCTGTATCTTCGTGGACTTGTGTTTTCGATTTAGTGAAAATACGAATCCATTATGTTTTTAATGTATGATGCAATAGCTAGTTTATTTACAGTCATTATGTAGTACAGATTACTTACTAAATGTTTTAAAGTAGGAAAAACAATACCAGACGATTATCTATAAACGAGATTTTATTGCAGTGCAATGCATGTGCATTAAAAAACACTTATAAAATTATAAATTATAAAATTTTAAATAAATTGATAAATACAAACAAATTTTTTTTATTTATTTTGTTGGAATTGGGTTTGAACTTGTAGGCTTATTTACTTTCCAAAATATCCATTTGAAAATAAATATTAATTTTTGCCCTTTGTGGGATTCGAACTCCTGGCATCTCTTTGTATGTAAGAGCAATTTTGAAAGTTCGAGGTCGAACCATATGATGTGATTCTATTCTAATTATCAATAAAGATGTCAACTGGGAGTTAAAACCATATCTTTTCGATTCAAAATCTGAACCTAGTACCTTAGACCACTTGAATAAACGGTCACTTGTATTAAGTATTGCTTATGACAGATGATGTATTTCATTTTCTTTCTGGGTTATGCCCTTTGTTATAACTAATGTGCAACTCATGCATTACACATGATATAATATTGTAAAAACATTGTATTAATATTTGAATATTGTTAAAGATAGAGTTGTGTTATGCAATGTATTTATTTATATAAATGGATTATGAAGTAAAATTATTATTACCGTTTATGTAAATAATTGATATTTTATGGTTTATATATCTTTTTATATATTGAACGGAATTTTTTTCACAATTTTTTAAGTTGAGTGTGGTATACAGGTAGGGTTGTCATTTTTTAAGTTTTATTAGACAAATTAATGAATGCTACTATATTGGATTTATTAATATTTCAAATTTAAGATCACATAATTATTTTAAATATGAATTTAAATGTAGAACAATATGATAGAATTGAGAAGAGTTTTGTAAAAAAATGTAGAAATTGTGAAATGTGAATATCTGAATGTGAAATGTTGGTATAGGATTACCTCGTAGTAACATACGATTTCGAATGTAAGAGAATTAATGTATCGTTATGTGCATCTTGGGTTGACATCTCTTATATTGATATAAATTAGGGACTACCTCGAAGTAACATACGAGTGAACGTTTCTCATCTAAAAATACAAGCGTACGTGCGTGCTAGGTAGAAAGATTTTGGTTAATTTGATAAAAATTAAAGAATTTCTTCTCATTTAAACGTTGTTAAAAGAATCATCTGTTGCTCATTTACTCAAAAAAAGTAATAGGATTGCTGGGACTAGTGAATAACAATTGGTTGGATTAAGTTTTTCATATAAAATGTAAATAAGTTGCATAAAAGTAAATTAAATAATTTCACTTGGATTGAGTTTTTGGTTTATATTCCAAATTAGAACTCAATATTTCGAGGGAGAACAGTGTCAAAGAAGATATGAATAAGAATTGATGTTTCTTTTGCTTTCAAAATGAAAAAAAAACATGTTAGATATTTTGGATGTGTGAAACTTTAATTGTAAATTTCTCTTAGTACACGAAATTGAATTGTTAGGTTTTAAAACTGAGCTCTTTCTTCAACACAACACGGCCATCTAATTGCACTGTAAGAATCAGTATGGCAAGTGTACGATTTATATGGTCAATTGCCGCTCACAGACATTACAATGGCCTCAATCCCTTATTATCCATCGTTGATTTGATGGATGATGGTGTTGATGGTTGCCGCAACCTTAACAACCATACCTTAGATCATTCGGCCAAACCGTCACCTGTAATGTTTTAAATTAACCATTATAAATGTGGGAATATATACATACACATGCTTTCAAGTTGTGTTTTGTATAATATCAAGTGATTATGGAAGAAGAAACGGCTCAAATAAAGAGAGCGCTTTTTTTTGGATTGGACAATGTTGAATTATTAAGGGGAAAGCCATTTAGTAAACACTGTCAATATATATCAAATTGGTCTTTGCTTTAGAAAAACCCTTCTTTTTAAAGTATTGAATAATAAGAATGTACAAAAGGCTAAATCCTATTTTGTTTTAACTTTTCTGAATCGGACTGTTTGAGATGATATTCTTTCGAAGATTAAACTTTAGAGATTTAAGAGTTTAACCCTTTTTAAGTAGAAACTAATTTTTTTTCAAATTGATTTTTAACGAATTTGAACTTTTTTAATTTTTAAAATTTGGAAAATTTTCAATTGAATAAAATTATTTAATGATATTTTGGTCAATAATAAATACCTGCATTATGCTCAAACGCTAGTTATCCGCTACTATTTTTACTATCCCTTTATTCAGTTATTATTTTACCCACTTTAGTTTCCCTTCTAATATTCACCAAAAGTGACTTGTGCAAAATCTTCAGTTACAACATGTATTAAAAGACAACCCATTAACTATAAAATAGTAATAACAAAAGCAAAGTGAATATTGCAAATTATGAAGTAAACTGAAAAAAAAGGTAAAAAAATAATTGATATTGAATTTGGGAAGAGGCCGCGCGAACGCGTACACCCTAAGCAATATGATAGCCCAATGCATTCTCAAAGTGCAATGAAAACCAGTGGACTAGGCTTGTGCCTTCTTGATCACTCAAAGACCCCACCAGGCAAATACTTTTCAATCTACACTACAGCTTCTCTTTATATTTGCTTGCACCTATCTTTGCATTCAAATTAGTGATGTTGGACTAAACTAATCCAATTAAATACCACTCCTTTCCCAACCCAATTTTTAACTCCTAATTATATCCCAATTCTCCACTCTTCTGAAACAATTTTTTGAACAGTCACAGTGATCATAACATATGAATATGAGATAATGAATGAACATAAATTTAGTTTCTACAAACGCCATACACTATAAAATAATCAATTGATGACGTACATAAGACTGAATTAGTTCTATCGAAAAATTTATGTATCATTTATGGACTTAGGAAGAAAGTCACAAGATTCATCATTGGTTGATCCTATTTTACAAGCTTCAAAACCTGAACATCGAACATGCTAATAGTTTTTCTTTTTTCTTTTTTCTTTTTTTGGTTAAGTAATTACAAAACTAGAGGGCTAATCGTGTTTTTTTACATCATACTGCTTTCGATCGTTGGATAAGTAAAGGGCTAATTCTGTTTACCGTTCACATCATGCTGCTTTCAGGAACCCTTTTATATATAATTTTATCAAATATATGTAAGGAAATTTGATCATTTTGTAAGGAAATTTATGTGGTACATTAATGGACCGTTTCCTTCCTCATTATGTGGTACATTAATGGACCGTTTCTTTTCTCAAACGTTTCCTCCCTCATTATGTGGTCAATAGAATCTAAAAGGTTTTTCCTATTAATACGCTAAATAAATAAAACGGTTATAATCTAGAGTGTTAATTTCTCTTATCTTGATCTTGATGGACGATCAAGATTAAGTCTACAAATCTGGAAATTTGGTCCTCTCTCTACCTATAAATATTAACCTTTGCCCATCACAAAGGATATATAGAAAACACATAAAGAAACATATAGGAAAAGAGACAGAAATCATTTTCTTTCTCAATTGAAACAGCATTCGACAACATCCATTGCTGATTCGTATACAATATGTCTGGAGGTATGTTTTATTAATTCTTTACATATGTGATAATCATGTAATTCTAGATCTTAGGGTTTATGTTATTCGCAAGATATAGATTACATGT
Source organism: Allium cepa (assembly GCA_030765085.1). Classification (NCBI taxonomy): domain Eukaryota; kingdom Viridiplantae; phylum Streptophyta; class Magnoliopsida; order Asparagales; family Amaryllidaceae; genus Allium; species Allium cepa. The sequence continues at coordinate 406,568,345 of CM060938.1, forward strand.
GGTATCAGAGCGTGGTTTTAGAATTCATGATTATCCATCAATATGTAAAACGAAACTACCACAGATCTTTGATATGATGTTTGTAATTTTACTGTGATAATGATAATGATTATTAATGTTAATATGATTCAAGTTTAATATTCGTATTATTTAAGTTACTACAGTAATCATGATCATCAATATTGTTCTATTTATTGTATTCTTAAATCTGGATCTAGAAAGTTTATATTTCCGCAAAAGTTGATTTTTTTTCTACTTTAATATTTGACCTACTGTATAATATGGAACAACTTATTGTATGCGAATACTTTTCAGAAAGTATACATATTGAAAACAATTGTTTTCTAGTTTGACATTAAATTCATGACCTGGAACTTGCAAGATAATTGTCTATATATGATTTGCAAAATAATTATTTATATGTTAAATTCATGTATGGAATTTACTTGGAGTTACTAGACATTAATTATCCTTGCTGTGGATTACTTGAAAGAATGACAAATGTTTATGCAAAAAAAAACATTAATGTTTATCTCTTGTTTTATTTTACGCTTCTGTGCTTAAATTCCTTGTTTCCTCTGGTCTGTTGCATGCAGTCCCGTCCACAGGCGGCTGCTGCTTGCACAATAACGCATGAAACATTAATGTTTATCATTCTTTCAATAGCATGGTTCTACTGCCTACCCACAGGAGGCGCTAAACCTAACCTCTTATTATGACATGTGTTTTATTCTAATAAAGAAGCCTGCATTTCTTTTATACCTGCAGTTGCAATGCCCTCAAACCTTAATTCGTACGCTATGTCTATCGTCAAACTCAATGGAACCAACTACTCAGAATGGAAAGAGCAAGTTGAGTTTTCTTTAGGCGTACTTGAACTGGACATGGCTCTCCTTAAGGAAAAGCCAGCCCCACTTATTGACACAAGTACGCCTGAGGAAAACAAACTCCATAATGATTGGGAACGATCTAATAGGCTCAGCATGATGTTTATGCGAATGGTGATTGATACCAACATCAAAACCTCCCTACCCCAAATTGAAAGCGCAAAAGAATATTTGCAATCCATTGAAAATCGGTTCAAGACTGCAGACAAATCCCTTGCTGGGAAACTTATGGCGGATCTTGTAACCATGAAGTTTGATGGTTCTCGCTCAATGAGCGCTCATGTCATTGAAATGATTAACCTTGCTGCCAAACTTAAGAACTTGGGATTGGTTATGGACGGTGCTTTTCTCGTCCAATTCATTCTCACTAGCTTACCTCCTCAGTATGAACCATTCAAAATTCATTACAACACTATTACGGAAAAGTGGAGTCTGAATGAATTGACTAACAAACTGGTTCAAGAGGAGTCTAGGCAAGGCTCGCAAGGCATTAAAGTTGCTTATTTCACTCAAGGGGTTGGAAAACAAGCTGACAAAAAGAACAAATCACAGCATAAAAGAGGACCACCCAAATCTGATGACGCCACTCAACCATCCAAGAAGAAAAAGAAGGATGATGTCTGCAAATTCTGCAAGAAACCTGGACACTTCCACGCAGATTGCATTAAGCGCAAAGCATGGTTCGAAAAGAAAGGTAACCCAATGGGTTTCGTAAGTCATTTCGAATCAAATCTTACTAATGTACCTTCTTCTACTTGGTGGATTGATACTGTTTCTAACGTTCATGTTTCGAATTCTATGCAGGGATTCATTACGATCCAAACCACAAACCCAAGTGAGAATTTCATTTTAATGGGGAATAAAGATAAAGCTCCAGTTGAAGCTATTGGAACTTTTCGTCTTATTTTAGGTAGCGGTTATCAATTAGGTTTATGTCAAACTCTTTATGTTCCGTCTATTTCCCGTAATTTGATTTCTGTAAGTGTACTTGATAAATTTGGATATTTTTTTGAAGTTGGAAATGGAAATTTTAGTTTATTTAAAAATTCTAGTCTTATTGGTTCTGGAATATTAATTGATGGACTTTATAAACTTCATCTTAAACAAAATGCTGAAATCCAACTCACCCTGCATGGAAAAGAAAATAAAAGAAAGTCAACCAATAATGATTCTTACTTCTTGTGGCATAGAAAACTGGGTCATATATCCAGTGAAAGAATCAAAAGGTTAGTGAAAGATGGTGTCCTACCGGATCTAGACTTCGCTAACATTACAGCATGTGTTGATTGTATTAAAGGAAAAACAACAAAAAACACAAAGAAAGGAGCCACAAGAAGTACACAACTTCTTGAAATAATACATATAGATATTTGTGGACCTTTTGATGTTCCAACTTTTGGTGGAGAGAAATATTTCATCACTTTTATCGATGATTTTTCACGTTATTGCTTTCTTTATCTGTTGCATGAAAAATCTCAGTCAGTGGACGATGTACAAGTGTTCATTACTGAAGTCAAAAGGCAATTAGAAAGAAAAGTGAAAATCATTAGGTCAGATAGGGGTGGTGAATTCTATGGAAGGTATGATGAAACGGGGACAACATCCTGGACCTTTTGCTAAACTTCTTCAAAAACTTGGAATTGTTGCACAATACACAACGCCTGGATCTCCATGGCAGAATGGTGTAGCTGAAAGGTGAAATCGTACATACATGGAAATGGTTAGATCCATGATGAGTCATGCAAATTTACCTATATCATTATGGATGGATGCATTACGAACAGCTGTCTACATCTTAAATAGAGTTCCAAGTAAGGCCGTTCCAAAGACTCCTTTTGAACTTTGGAAAGGATGGAAACCTTGTTTAAGACATCTCCAAATTTGGGGTTGCCCAGCTGAAGCAAGACTGTACAATCCAAATGAAAAGAAATTGGATTTTAAGACAGTCAGTGGTTACTTTATAGGTTACCCAGAAAAATCTAAAGGATATAGATTTTATTGTCCTAACCATAGTACAAGAATTGTTGAAACCGGAAATGCCAAATTCTATGAGAATGGTGAAATCAGTGGGAGTACAAAACAACAAGAAGTGGTCATTAATGAAATAAGGGTACCCATTATCTTACCCTCTATTTCGAAAGATATTGGGAATCATCCCATTGTTGAACATGTTCACAATGAGGAAAACCCAATAAATGATCAACAACTCCATAATGAAATTATCACCAATCATAATGTTGATGAAGTACCACAGGAACTAACATTAAGAAGATCTCAAAGACAATGAAGATCAGCTATTCCTGATGATTACATGCTTTATCTAATAGAATCTGAAGAAACTACGGACCCAATTTCTTATTCACAAGCCATTAAGGATGTTAATTCTATTAAATGGATTGATGCCATGAAAGATGAACTGAAATCTATGGATAAAAATCAAGTTTGGGAAATCGTTCAATTACCGCAAGGACATAAAGCAGTCGGTTGTAAGTGGGTTTTCAAGACCAAACGTGACTGCAATGGTAAAATTGAACGATATAAAGCTAGACTTGTTTTCAAAGGTTTTAATCAGAAAGAAGGCATTGACTATAATGAAACTTTTGCTCCTGTTTCCAGGAAAGATTCTCTTAGAATTATCATGGCATTAGTAGCTCATTACGATCTCGAGTTACATCAAATGGATGTGAAAACAGCATTTCTAAATGGAGACTTGGAAGAAGAAGTCTACATGCGTCAACCTGAAGGCTTCATAATTGAAGGACAGGAAGACATGGTCTGCAAACTTAAGAAATCAATATATGGACTGAAACAAGCTTCTAGACAATGGTATCTAAAGTTTCATGAAATCATTACCGCTTTCGATTTCACAGGAAACATAGTTGACCCTTGTGTATACCTCAAGTTCAGTGGGAGCAAGTTCATATTTTTGATTCTGCATGTTGATGACATATTATTAGCTAGCAGCGACCTTGGTTTATTACGTGAAACTAAGGATTATCTCTCAACGAACTTTGAAATGAAAGATATGGGTGAGGCATCCTATGTGATAGGAATAGAAATATTCCGTGATAGATCACAAGGAATTCTGGGATTGTCTCAAAAAGCATATATTGACAAAATTCTTGAGAGATTTGGCATGACGAGTTGTTCCTCTAGTCCTGTCCCACTGCAGAAAGGAGACAAACTTGTTCTTGAGCAGTGCCCAAAGACTCCTATGGAACGAGAAGAAATGACCAAATATCCTTATGCATCTCTTCTAGAGAGTTTGATGTATTCACAGGTCTGTACAAGACCTGATATCAGTCATGCAGTTGGTATGCTGGGTAGATTTCAAAGTAACCCAGGAATCGCTCATTGGAAAGCTGCAAAGAAGATACTAAGATACCTAAAGGGAACAAGGAATTACATGCTCACCTATAGAAAATCAAGTTACCTACAGGTAACTGGTTATTCTGATTCAGACCTTGCTGGATGTCCTGACACTAGGATCTGCACTCTTGGCTATGTGTACCTCTTATGTGGAAGTGCAATATCATGGAGAAGCCAGAAATCTGAGATGCTTTTCGGATCCACCATGATGGCTGAATACATAGCATGTTATGAGGCTTCAATTCAGGGAACATGGCTGCGTAATTTTGTCTCACAATTTGGCACTTTAAGTTTTATCTCTAAGCCACTAACTGTTTACTGCGACAATGAAGCTGCAACCTTTTTCTCCAAGCATGATAGGATAACCAAAGGTTCCAAACACATGGACCTTAAATACCTACTACCGAAGCAAGATGTTAAACTAAAGAAAATTATTGTTGAATCAATAAGTACAGACTTACAAGTGGCAGACATATTCACGAAAGGACTACCTCCAAAGACCTTTCAGAGACATACTGATAGCATGGGTCTTGCAGATAGTTCCTAATTATCTTCTTATTATGCCATTTATTTTGTACTTATCTAGACATAAAAATTATTGAGCTCTTAACAATTTGGACATCTTTTATTTCTTTTTTATAATGTGTACACATTTATATTTAGATAAATGATAACAGAAATAGTCTTTTGCTTCAAGACATTATGTGACCATTAAGTTATGCTCATCTACGGTCTAGCTATGAAAGTTGTCAATGTCATAGTACATGGAAGTAAGCATGTTGCAAAATAACGTGTACACGTCATGACTTCCATTGACCACTAGATTAGCCAAGACACTTATGATAACCGACTAAAGAAAAATTTAGCATATCATGCACGTTTTATGACCTTAATACGAAAACATTAATAGATTTTACTATTGACCAAGTGGGAGACTGTAAGGAAATTTGATCGTTTTGTAAGGAAATTTATGTGGTACATTAATGGACCGTTTCCTTCTTCATTATGTGGTACATTAATGGACCGTTTCTTTTCTCAAACGTTTCCTTCCTCATTATGTGGTCAATAGAATCTAAAAGGTTTTTCCTATTAATATGCTAAATAAATAAAACGGTTATAATCTAGAGCGTTAATTTCTCTTATCTTGATCTTGATGGACGATCAAGATTAAGTCTACAAATCTGGAAATTTGGTCCTCTCTCTACCTATAAATATCAACCTTTGCCCATCACAAAGGATATACAGAAAACACATAAAGAAACATATAGGAAAAGAGAGAGAAAACATTTTCTTTCTCAATTGAAACAACATTCGACAACATCCATTGCTGATTCGTATACAATATGTCTGGAGGTATGTTTTATTAATTCTTTACATATGTGATAATCATGTAATTCTAGATCTTAGGGTTTATATTATTCGCAAGATATAGATTACAATATACACATAGTTTGGACATGTACAATGCCTAGAACTAAATTAACCGATTTAAACAGGATCAGTGTTGCTGAGACCTCAATATTCCTGCTGATAAGTTAAGGCCTCATTATGACCATAGAAGACTCATTAGCTCTAGCATTGAGTGTAACATTTCCATTTGAAGCTTGGTAGTTGCTACATCATATTGTGTATCTGTTTGCTTGAGCCACTGCCAAACTTTTGCATATGTGTGGAGATTGGTTTAGCACTCCATTAGGTTGGGAGAAGAGTTGGGTATGTTCTTGAAACATGAAGGGATGCAATCTTCCTTCGCTATCATTGGCCTCGGTGACCTTATAACTTCGAGGTATTTCTTTGGATAATCGGTTCTAGTGGTCATTTGAAGGGAAAAATAACTATCAAATCAACCCTAACATCTGTTTTGGTTTGAAATTGTGGAGTATAAACCATGACAATTTGAACATTTTTAATTGAGTGTCATTTGAATCATAAGGTGACATTTTACTGTTTTTCAAAATGTTAGTATAAACTATGTCAAATTGAATTGTCATTTGGACAACAATGTTAGAATAAACTTTGACAATTTCCTTATTGAACGTCATTTGAACAATAATTCGTTTAATAACACTTTTCTATTGTTAAGAATTGAAGTTGCTTCAGTCAGAATTGATAAAGGTGGAATGTTTGGAGAGAGCTTAGAGTGAGGACATGCCAATGGTGACAATGTGGTTTTATTTAACATGGTAATGCCATTAATGTCGGGTCGGGTATGCATTAATTGAAAGAAGGATTTTCTAATAAGAAGATGGCAGTTGAAGCAGCAAGCATGTGTTATGACATAAATGAAAGGGAGGGGGGTTTAAGTCAGTGGAGATGACAACAGTTGTCGCATTGAAAGAAGTATATTAGCTCACTTCCTAACTGAATACCTGAAGAAAAAAATAAAAAGAAGAGAGAGGAAATATGGTAGGTATATATTTATTTTTACTTTGTAAATTACTGCTCCATATAATATATTGGTTCAAGAAATTTGGATATATCTTTTAATAGTTGTTGAGTTATGAGAGTGCACATGGTCATGTTTTCATAGGTTTGAATGAAGATATTCTTCTTGTTTTTTGTTATATTTCCTCCCAAGTTGTATGAGTTGCGACTATTGTCAAAATTTATTTGAGACTCTAGTTTTACTTCGCATTTCTTATGAATGAAACTGGTATATATTCAAATGGAAAAGTATATTCAAAGATTACTAAAATATCAGAATGAGTAACTAAAATATGAATTAAACATTTTGTTTTGATTTAAAATATATTACAACCTAGATCGAGGACCACGAATTCAGGTGTTAAAGTGATATGATGTTCTAGGTGTTAGAAATTGGTACTAAATTCCTTGATGCAAAGACGGAGGAGGAAGAAGCCCTAAGCTGTTGAGGAAGAAGGGCTTCGATCAGTGAAAATACCGAACGAGAATTATCGTTCGAGAATTAGGGCATGAAGATTTGGAGCGGTGGACTATGATTTGTTGATAGGGAGTTCGTTCGGTAGAGGAGATCGTTTGGAGAAGAAGCAACGTGATTGGAAAAATGTCGAACGAAATGTTGACGTGGAAGAAGTCATAGTGCTTGGAAGGATTTGGAGCGGTGATTTGTCCAACTAATTATTTCGTTCGGTGACTTGTCGAACGAGATATTTCGTTCTGTGTTTTGCCAGTCCAAATTTTTCGTGGGTGTAAAAAAAGGTCATAGTCATTATAGTAATTCATCGTTTCATTAATAGATATTTTTAACATTAATGGTTCTATGTTAATTTTATATTAATTTTATACCATGTACCTATACATCTGTGAGCAAATAACATCTCGTTTAACCATGTACTTTATAAGAAAATGAATATCGGAGTTGACAATGTGCAGGCATTTAAGGTTATTTATTTCTATTAAAAATTGGAGTTATTTGAAAGTTGAGGACAAATTTGAAAATAATAGTAGAAATCATAAAATGTAAAGTGCGAAGAAGAGTCTGAATCCGAAGCGATGATGATCACTAATCAATATTTTGAGAAGGTATTTTTTTTTCATTTTTCTGTTTCCAAAGTAATTTTATATGATACGAGTATATATGCACGTCCAAGTGGACCTACTCTAATCACCATGGTACTAAACAACTTGGCACATGAACAAAGTGGTTAATTTGTTTACTTCATTGGAAGAATTAAAAGGTGAAAGTGTTATAATTTGTAATGACTTATGTGTGTAAATAAATATTGCAATAATCGGTTCGGTGAATCAACTCTTACAATCTTAGGATAGATCAAAGTAGCACATTGATAGTTAACTAAAACTATAAAATGAAATAATTATGAAACAAACAGCAAACTTTCACATTTCCTCAGGCAAACTAAAAAATGAAATCAATACGACACATCCAAAAAAACAAATTCTTCTCATCTTTGTAACAACCTTGTTGAAAAAAACACTAATATGAATCAATTCTCACACTTTTGTTCTGAATCAAGTGAGTATGCCTCAAAAAGGACAAAGCACGCATGTTTAATCCCTTTTTCTTGGCACACTTACTTTGTGGTACATTAACACGGTCAACAACATAAGCACCTAGAGCCTTCAATGAATTATCATCTGAGTATACATGAAATCCTTAGCAGAACCACTTGATATATTGAATGAAAATTGAGTGCCTTCAAGACTATAAGCAGAAAAAATATAGAGTTTTCATCATCCTTGGTCTTCAGATTTGACATACTTTGCTCACCCAATCATTTGTATACTCATGAGAGTCAAGTTATTAAACTCTCTATTTATACCTATAACCAATATATGAAAAAGTTACAATTTATTTATAGCACTTTGCTCTATGTGCTAAAATGAATATTCTCAATTTTAATCCATGCATAATAAAAGTTGGTCTAGAAATATTTGCTAGATGCCAGTTTTTATTCAGGTTTATTTCTTAATTATTATAATTATCACAAAGCATATGCAAATGAGTTTGGTCATACAAAACTGACACAAATTAAAGTTATTGTCTTGTCAACAACCAAACTTAATTATGAATACCATAGTTGATTATTTTAGAGACGTACTTTGTACTTAAATATGAAACTTATGTACAATTATGGAACAAATTGATATTATGTATGCAACTTTTTTATAAATATAAAGGAAGTTAGAAAAAAAATTATGGAAAATCAGACTCATACATCACAAATGGTTACTCCCAAATTATATATCCTTAGTTTATGAAAGAAGCAGTGACCCTGTATGCAGAACTATGTTGTCAAAAAATGGTTTTTCAAATTTGGTGAAAAATATATCAAAACATCAAAGCAATCGGTTGGGAAGTGCAGTTCTTAACTTTCTTCTCGGTACCAAGATATTGGGCTCCTTTTACACACAGTTGCACACAACATAAGTAACTAAAGACTATATAGATGCAAAACCATTATATAAGCATGCCCTTGTAGGCCTGCTTCTACTTTTTGGGTATGTATATGCTATTGTTTTTAATTAGCACGTTCTTTTCTTCATTACAATCTATTTGATAATTACTGTATTCGCCTGTTATTGATCTAGATGTTCATCACTTTTTTCTTGCCTCAATATTTCAATGTTGCAATCTACTTTTCACTCACTTTCTTTGTTCTTTTCTTTTACCGATGGATCAAATATCTTGCTAAATCTCTGTCGTTCCCCTCTTCCATAAAGAACATAGAGAGCTAGACTTAGACGATTGATATATTTATTACTTAGTTGCTTGGATCTATATTTGTTCAATGAGTGCTTTTAAAAATAGATGTATCCATTGTTCACCTAAATTTAATATTATTTGATGCATGACTAAGATTTTCCATAATGATTCTAATACCGATTTGCAGACATGCAGCATAGAAAATTTGTAGCTCATTAAAAATAATATTCTTTTATGCTAACTAATATTCTATGTTGAAACAAAGACAGAACAAAGTTAATTTCCTATCACAAACATCAATAAGATGCATTAACTCATAACCTTATCACCTATCGACAAAACGACAATATGTATCGTTTTCTGATCTGATGTGTATTTATTTTAAATTCTAAACATATGATAAATTCATCGACACTATTCATTTACCTCATTAGGCAGTTGTCCTATCTTCTTCATTGCCTTCAGGGGCTCCACCAGTCTACACTGTACATTAATTGTTAACACCTATAATATGTTAGGCATATATTAGTGACATGTCCTAAAATTGTAGTGATTTTGGATGGATTGTCATTGCACCTCTTGGATAAATTACCATAATGCTACAAATTATAAAACACAAATTAAAACTTGATAGCTTTTTTTGTACAATTGACAACCATGATGTTTAGCCATGCCTAAAACATGTCATATGGTGGATTTACAGCTTGAAAAAACTAACTGCATTTAGGAGGTTTCAATTTTGTATGCTCTATAACCAACCACAAATAAGAAAATATTTACAATCAGCAGAAAACATGAAACCATGACATCAAATAAAACCTGCATCATTAGCAATCTGCTATGATATGGAATCATACAGTGCAAAACTTTGACTGGATGGTCCTACTGGTCGCATTTTAGAATCTTATAAAATCAAAACCTATGAATAAACAGAACTGATAATACGTGTATTTCATAGTATAGGAAACATGAAATTGGTTATAAACCATTATTGCCAACAAAAGAAATCCACAAACCTTTATCTTCAACCTCTCTATATGCTCGTATAAAGTTAATTCATAAATAATAAAAAGTTATAAAAAAAGTTAAGAGATATTACTATGAGGATGTGATGAGTTTTCTAGTCTCACTTTATCCAAATGAAAAACAGTCCAATAATCCAGTAGAGATATAAAGTATCAAATGGTAATAAATGGTAAAAAGATAATAACTCATAATATGTTTTTCCTTGGTATGCAAGAAGTATAAAAGGTCAACTTAATGCTACGTATGTAGAAATGACAATACTGTAAAGGTAGCAATACCCAACCTACACCCCCTGCATGTAGCCAAGGCTATGCCAAGCATAACGCCAAGAAACTCATTTACCATTCCTTCTCTCCACTTTAATGACAAAAATGCATAGGAAATAAATAAAGTGTATAGGATAGCATTATGTACTAAAGCAACATGTGGCAAAATTTTGAAAATGTATTCATCTGTACCCTATAGAAAGCAACTAACACATCCAATTATGGGCATTACTTAAAAATACAGAGAAACGAAACGTGAAAAAAATTTGATAAAGTTTTATCCTTCAACATTGTCCATTTGCTAAATTCAACATGGCTTTCAGGATTTTATTCCAAATTCATGAACCATTATCCTAATCACACATCCATGTATACTTGCTAATTAAGAGCATCTAAACTGCAATTATGTGCATGTTGCACTAAACCTAAATAGTTTATTTAGTAAATCAGACACTGTCATATTTTCCAACAACAATAAATCTATCAGGATATGTCAAATAGAGTTTTGTTCTTTCCGACTCAGAATTAATATATTATAGAAATATGTAAGAATAACTAACATCTGTGCATGATAGGAATCTTAGATTAAGTAACTACGAAATTATAAGCTTATGCATCACAGTTTGCCTAGGAAAAAGCATAAGAGATAATGTAAAATAAACCTGATGAATCTATCTCAACCTAGATACTGATGTTGATTCAAGTTCAATATGTCTACAACATTACATGATATAGCATAGAATAATTAGTGAGAATAAAGTTAATCAGTCATAGATAATGCACAAAAACACTAAATTCGTTAGTAAAAGTTAAACCCTAAAATAAACTATGTATAAAGAAATTCATAGGCTATAAATCCTAAATCATATAGTCTCCATAAATTTTGTTCTCATAATGTCTAAAGGAAAAACATGTAATCACTCTGAATTAATCAAACAATAAACCACCCAGAAGAGGTTTGATATTATAACAGAGCCCATTATTACTTTTCTCTGCCCACCACTAAGAGGCTTCCTCGTTCACCAACTTGAGTACCTTGACCCTTCGTCGTAAATGACATGTACTTCAGTGAAAAGAAAGAAAGAAATTATGAATTGCAGACTTTATATTTTCGTGAATGAATATTTTGTAAACCCGAAGGAGAGATATAATGAATTCATGAGCATTTGCATCTTTAGTCGCTTCTATTACATCTTCTTTAGACACTTCTTCATCTTTAGTGGAAATCCCGTTCAAAGGGACTTTAAACCTTTCACAATTTATTAGTGCCCAGTATATACTATGCTTTCAAAAAATTTCTCAATTTCCACAATAAAACCGCTGTGATTACTCTCACCTGGCTCCGGTTCTCCAGGTGCGCCAGTGAATGTTGTTTGGCTTTTTTTTTTTTGCTAAGAACTACTTTATTGCCTAGACTTAGAATAACATACAGATCTATTTTTCCTGTAAAACATTTTTTATTCGTTCTCATTAAAATGTGGGAATCATAAAACGAATGTTGAGCTATTTTATGAAGTTGTTTTCATCTAAAATCACAACAAACTTTGATGGAAATGTGCTCATTAACATACATAACATATGTTTAACTATAAAAAGCGACCCAATTTTGCATATCACTTGCACCAACGTACAGCTAGCATATGTTGTACTATAAATAAAATTAAAAATATTGCTTATACTTCATATATCTTGTGAACTTATGGAATACATTGCGGGTCTCGCATAGAATATTTACTCTGGCGACATTTTTGGCATCCTTGATATTGCACAAAAGTGGATTATGTTAACCAGAAGATCCACCTTTACGTAGCTGAAAAATGCAAACTAAAAAGGATATATATCTGATGCATAAAACAAAATGTATTTATATACATTTATAAGCCAAATTCAACATGATATACTGGACAAAACACCACTAATAGCAAAATACAAACTGATTTATTTTTGAGTTGCTTTAATAATCTTCTAATATATTAACAAACAACTGTTTTATGTTAAACAAACAAAGTATAAATCATGATATCTACTAAACGTATGCTAAAAACTTGCGATACTATGGCAAACCTTGCAAAAAAAATCAATGACTGTATATCGCAAAAAAAAAGGACATGTAAGAAAGTCAAAGCATTAATCTCTAAAAGATATTAATTAATTGCATGGAATTTAAAATACTATGAAAATCCCTTATGAGTAGCATCCAAATTCAATGTTATATACAAAATAAATGACATAGATAGTCTAAAGTTAGAAGAGATAAATCGTAATTGTTAAACAAATAGCAAAAGAATTAGTTAACTCTACATAAATTGAAAAGTGTAGATCTAGATAATCCATCCAGTAAACTAATAGTGAATGATGCAAATCATGTATTCGAATGTTGGTAACACAGCAGTTGCACCCAGGTGGAGCACATAACCTGGAATAACTTAGACCCACTGCACTCCTCTCAAACTTATTTTCTTTTAATACCTTTTCAATCGATACTCAAGCATAGGTCCTACCCTACACAACTTGCAACCAAGCCTAGTAATTGAATATTATATTAATTTGAGTATCAAAACAATGGTATTCACAACTTGCACAAAAACTTGCACATAAACAAAAATATAGCCACAAGCAAATAATTTTCTATCCTTCTATGCCTTCTATTATGTCAAAGAAAACATCAATTTACCTGTCCTAATGTAGCCAAAAATACACTATGGCTTCTTCTACAGATTAAAGGTACAATATTCACATCTTGCACAACCATATAGTTATAAACACATAGTTTTCTATCCAGTTGTCCCTCATTAAATAACTAATTACTCTGATTGTTATTAGTTTGAGAATCAAAATTATAGTACATAAATTTTTTTTAGTTAAACAGTAAATAGTTCTAAAGTATGCCCATTGAGTAAAAATGTACACACTTAATTTTGCATGGCTAAGACAAAATAATGCTGTAGCCCTCTTTTGTTGTACATACATCATTTTGAAGTTCACAAAGATAAATTTTGACATATATGGTTAATTTTGTACCACCTCACATTGATATTACTAATATTGATAGAAAAGTCAAGTCCGAGTTTTCAGGCAGCAGTAAAATTCGAAGGAATGAAAGTAATTACTAAATATCAGAAGAAAAAAACACCACGGGCATATTTCTTACCAATGGCTCTTCCTTCACAGAAATAAAAGGTATCTTGTATGTCACTGCTTCACTGAAAGTGCCATATCCATTTTTTCCTAATTCAAAAGAAAACAATATTACAGTTCTGGTAAAATGCACTGCCAGTTATTTTGATATATTTTAAAATTATTACCAAGCATGCAATAAGAGATAGCCATCAATTCAGGTGTATATGCATATTTTGTAATTCTTATAAGTTGAAGCAAGCTCTTAAATCAATGCACACAGCAAACTTAGTACTTGCGTCGGGTTACAGAGTTCAACATCGATTGGTAATAGGGAAAATATACATAAATAGAAATTCTAATGAAATCAAGGTTAAGTACACCATACCTAAAGGCGATGGTATGACGGTGTTCAGTTGATGGAAGCAGCGTCAATAAGCAGCATCATTTAGTTTTTTGATTTATTGACGTTGAAAACAATGGCGTCGGGTGATTCTGTAAAAAGATTGTCGATCGATTTGAGGATTGTAGCCGAGGTGATGAGAGGCAACGACCAATTTGGTGATTGTAGTCGATTATTAGTCAATTAGCGATGAATAGGTTTGGTGGAGATGGTGATGGCGTATTTAGTATACTGGCGTTGAATCACCATGGCGATTAGGGTTAGGAATGAGAATGAAGAAGCAAAGAGACTGAAAAGAAAACGCAAACCGAAGCGAAAATGAAAAGGGCATTTTTGGTATTTCAAAAAGACACGGTTGAATTCGTATTGGTTGAATTCTCATTATTAGTAGTAAAGATGTATCACATAGTCTCTTTTATGTTACGCCATGTTCATTATTCTGACACCATTTGCATATTAAATTAATCAATGTTACTCTTACTTTTCTTTATACTATAATTTCATATAGGCATGTCGGGACGTAGACGTTCACACTCCGGATCTTCCAGCTCACAGAGAGGTGATGATGCTGGTCCTTCATAGTCGGGTGTTCGGCCTACGGTATGGCTGAAACCCAAAGCCGATGGCAGGTAAGTATAAAGTTTCAAAATTAAATTTTATTCCATACAATCTTTTACCAAATATATATAGTAGTAACGGAATATTAAATGTTTTTTTCCTATTTTACACAGCGGTGGGTTTTCGTTGGAGCCTTCCAACATAGTGCTCAAGATCTCGCGACGGGCGTATATGGCTCGTATGACCTCGTGTTGGCCGAGGTGGGACTGCGATACCAGAGGGGGTGTGGGAGGCTATCTGGCAGGACTTTTTGGTATGTGTGGTATATCAATTATTGCATTATGTAGTCATGTACATTATGTCAATTCATGTTTGCACTATTTATAGCAACTGTATAACTCATATTTTTTCAAACGTGCAGGGGAAATGGACTTGGCCGATTCTGATGTTTCTGTCGTCCGGCGCCATTGGAGCAGCAAAATTGCAAAAAACTATCGCGAAACAATAAATAACATCAAAACATCAGGAAAGAGGCCTCATTGGATGAGTGAAGCTGTCTTTGATGAGTTCACCACCTGGTGGAGCAACGAGGATTTTGTGGAAAATCTATCATATATTTAATTTAAATTGTTTGAGGCAAATAATATATAAATAATTAAAACTGTGAAAACAATTTTTGTTTTCAATTTAAATTTGCAGAGGCAGTCCGAGAGGAATTATGCAAACAGGAGCAGGAACCCCGTTACACATCGCGGTGGTTCCAAGTCTTTCCAGCACCACCGGAAAGATTTGGTATAATTATTAAATAAGATAAATAGTTAATTATTTTAAGTTTTAATTTATTAAAATATAAATAATGTATATTTATATGTGCATATTTAAGGAGAGACAACGGGGGGTGCTGTTAGTTATTGGGATGTGTTTACCCATACACATGCCTTGACTCAGGTCGATGATTCCGGCGCAGTTTCTTACTCTTGGGACCACAATGACAAAGCACGTGCTGCCTATGTAAGTATAACATAAGTAACTAAAAATTACGAGTTAATTGAAATAACGTTAACTAAATTCAATTATATTTTGCATGACAGCAAAAGTTCCAGAAAGCGCGGACAGCCTTACTTGAGGATACGGGACGAGCTCACTTGACCCCCGATGAGAGGGATGCCATTTTTGAGTCTGTCATGGATCCAGTGACCCGCGGCAGACGCTACGGATATGGAAACCAATCGGTAATTTTAAGTTAAATTTTAAAATAATTATTCTGATTAATTAGTGTGCTAATCATATGTGTATGTTAATTATTATTGTGTGTTAATCAATTCTTTAACTGGCTTGAATTCGGGTTTAAGTTAGTAAATATCCTTATACTAGTGTATTCAATTCATATTTTGAATAATCATGATTTAGTTTGTTTTATGAATTTGTTAGTGAATATATATAGGTTAGTTAATTTGCAATTATTTTAATACTAATTTTTTAGTGTAGTTGATAATTTAAATTTGTTTACAGGTTCAGACAGTCCAAAGAGAATATCAAAAGGCTCAAGATAAGGAAGAGATTGCGCAGCTACGAGCTGAGCTTGCCAAGATGCGGGAAGGCAATTTGCTGCATGAAGCAAGGACGGAGGAGATGAACCGGCGTATGGCGGAGTTCATCGCACAGTATGGACAGCCTCCTTCATCTGGTGGTTCTGATGTGGAGTGATTTAGGTATGTTTTGTTATTGGCATGTATATTTTGGAGTTGGTGAGAATTTGATACATTCTGATGGTTTCTGTGTATATTTGGATTTGATACATTCTGATGGTTTGGTTGTGGATGTTATTTTGGATTTGATGATGTTGGTTTGGATTTTTTGATGTTGGTTATGTTGTGTTATGCTTGGATATTGGTTTATGTTGAAATATATGCATGATTTGGTAATATATATGTTTGGATATGTTTTGATATAGTTGTTATATATATATATATGCTCGAAATGGAGCTGTTTTGATATAATTATGGTTGCGTGTGGCTGGAAGCAAGTACTGCTGGTTTTATAAAAAAATATACCCAGATTTCCAACAGTTTTCAAGGCGACCAACGGCGAAAACGTCCGACGGCTTCCAACGGCATATTCCAACGCATTCCAACGGATTTCCAACGGTAGTTTGGCCAACGGGATTTGCCACGTTGGTAAACTTGCCGTTGGAAGCCGGTGGTATAACCTCGTTGATGCCGTTGGAGGCCGTTGGAAGCTGTTGAAATGTATACCAACGGCCTTTTCAACGGCCTCCAACGGCTTTCCAATGGCCTCCAACGGCCGCCCGCCGTTGGAAAGAGTGTTTCTCTTGTAGTGTTGTTCAATGAAGAATTCTTTTATTTTTAGTGCCCGTACATTCTAGAGGCTTCATCATCTTTTTGTTCTAACTTGAAAGTCTAAATATAGGAGTTTTAGAACTCGTCATAATAACCATGTAATTCAACTGTTTTCATGTGAATTACCAGATCCAAACATTAACCAATTTACAACTGCTTCAAACTAAGTGCAAACTTGGGCAACATGTTTGGTATTAACAAACCGACGATATTTCAAACTTCAAAAGACATAAATCGCATGCAGTCAACAATATTCATTTAGTTTAAAACCTTGTCTAAATATTTGATTGTCTATAAAGATAAAAGTTTATTGTTCGATTTAAAATAAAGTTTCAATAGTTTCCAATTGGAAAAATATTCACTCATGACAGATATACCATATACAAAGGCATTTGGACAACGTTTGCCATGAATACATCACAATTAAGCAAGGTTGTAGTCGCATATTATTTATGGCACTATATGGGTGCATGGGTGCTACGTTTGGCCAGTACTAAATTAATTACGCATAAAAAAAGGGTATGGAATTGGTTATAGTATTTGATAACAACGGTTGTGCACACCAAATGTTAAAATTCAAACTACTATAAACACGCACATGTATAAAAATATGTAGGTAACAAAGAAGAGGAAAGAAAAAAAAATCTCACTCTAATTCTGATTATCAAGATGACCTAAGGCTGCAATGCTGATTAACGTAATTGTCAACTCAATTTTATTAGATACTTGGTAGTAACAGCAGTATCTATATATTAGAGTAAATCGAATGCACTTCTATTATGAACTACGAGTCTTTTTCTTTTTAAGAAACAAATCTTAGTGTTAAACAGCATTTCCATTAAAAATAGTTATTCTATGAGAAATCTTTAAATTTTTGTATATACAACATGATTTTCCATTCAAAAGAATGTCACATCAAACGCACTGACAAAGTAGGAAATATCTTCTACCTCGCATGGTCACCATGATTCAGCGTAGAATATAATAATTGTAAACTCATTTCCAAGTAAATAGTTAATACCAGCAATAACATTTATACACATTAAAATACAAATTTATATAAGAATCTATACGGTAAATATGCATTAAGTTATTAAAAAAAGAATAATTCATTTGAAATGGAACCATGCTACATTTGCAAAATAGTTTAAAGTTTTAACATCTACCAACTAAGAATCTATATAATTTTAAGGAACAATTATTAAATAAGGGCATTGTTATTGACACTCCAAAAATTGTTAAGGGGAGGTCATTTTTTATTTTAACTCCACTTTAAATCAAATTGCTAAGGGGTGTACATTTATATCGTAAAATAAAATATAGACTGCCAATTCTAACCTTTTAACCCTATTCATTACTTTTTACCGTTCTTTGTCCTTTCTTACTTTTTATTGTTAGTCATTTCGCTCTACTCCTTCTCAAACGAATTTCGATCAAAATGATTCGCACCAAAAACTGTGCGCGATCACGAAATTCAGACCCAAAATTGGTAGAGAAGGTCATGGCAAGGTGAGTTTGGTTATCTGTAGTGGATTGCGATTTAAGGATTTGGTGTTGAAGATGGAGATTAAAAACGCTTGGGTTTAGGCAGTTGTATAATTCGGCGTCTAGAAATCGAAAAATTTATTTAACTACAGATCTGTAACGTCACTTTGATATAGATCGGTTATAGCTGAACGAATTTCATAATTTATTAGGGTAATGGAGTGTCGTATTGCAGGGTAATTGCTATGGTGCAAAGTTTGGCAATAGACCGTCGTAAATAATATTTTGTGTCAGTGCTATGGTCTCAAACTAAATATTCTATATCGTTTAGCCCTTGCCGAATTTAATACTCATGTATAACTCATATTTTTCTCGGTGCACTGTTGTCGAATTTTGTATATTGGTTGATGAAGGCAGTACGTTTTTGAAAATACAGTGAAAGCCTGTTAGTTGCATTTAGTTTTGAAATTTTAGTTGAAATTTTGGTGAAACCATAACGTCGAATTGCTGTGAAATTGAATTGGTACGAAGTTCGATAACAGTTTGTCGTAAATAACATTTTATTTCGGTGCTATGGGGTCGAAGTAAATAATTTATGTCGCTAAACCCTTGCCGAATTTAATAATCTTGTATAACTCCATTTTTCCTCGGTGCTATGTTGTCGAGCTCTGTGTTTTGGTTGATGAAGGCAATACATTTTTTAATTGGAAACATACGCTTTGCCTGCAGTACCTTAACATATAACTTCACACCTAAATATAAACTTGTATCATTTACTCAAATTTCATTGACTTATCATAACTTACTTAAGTCTCTATATTTATCACTGTATAGTTTATTTATTTCTATTTCATTTTTGTTATCTGTTTTCTACTTTTCCAAATAATTTACCATTTTCTATCAAAATTCAACTATTCACATTCAAAAAATCACACAACTTATTATTTAACTCATTTTAAACATTTATCTGTCACAAGTTTTGTTCGCGATCTACATGTAGGCCTGTCAAACGGGTTGGGTTGAGTCAAAATGGGTTGGGTCGAGTTTGACCCAACCATTTATGTCCCATTCTCTTTTATCCATTTATGATCCAACCCATTTATGATCTAACCCACTTAATAAGCGGGTTGCCCATTTAATTCATTTAAAGATTTAAATTTCATTCACTAATAAAAAAACAAATAAATATAAGATAATTCTAATTCTAATTTTCATCAAAATTCAAATATGGGGATGAGGTAGATTATTATTTTCCAAGTACAACTGTCAGTGCCCTTGGAGAATTACAGTGTGCGTTCACACGATAAAGTATCCGACTATTCCATACTATCCGTAATTTAGGTTATAGTTAATCGGTCGAAGTTCCGCCTGATTCTGAGTTAGAACGAAGAGTTATTGTAGTCTGAACAAAAAAATAGCGGCTTTTGCACTAGGCGGAGTTCATATATGGATGTGGTAGCATGTTATTTTTCAAGCACAACTATCATTTCCCTTGGAGAACTATAGTGTGCGTTCACATGATAAAGTATCCGAGTGTTCCATACTGTCCGTAATTTAGGTGGGAGCTGATCGGTCGAAGTCTCGCCTGATTCCGAGTTAGAACGAAGGAGTTACTGCAGTCCGAACAAAAAAAAGCTGCTTCTGCACTAGGTGGAGTTCAATATGCAGATGTGGTAGCCTGTTATTTTCTAAGTACAACTGTCAGTCCCCTTGGAGAACTATATTGTGCGTTCACGCGATGAAGTATGTGAGTGTTTCATACTGTCCGTAGTTTAGGTGGAAGCTAACCGGTCGAAGTCTCGCTTACTTCCGAGTTAGAACGAAAGAGTTATTGCAGTCCGAACAAAAAAATAGCGGCTTCTACACTAGGCGGAGTTCAAAAATGATAATATGGTAGCCTGTTATTTTCTAAGTACAACTGTCAGTCTCCTTGGAGAACTACAATGTGCGTTCGCAGGATGAAGTATCCGAGTGTTTCATACTGTCCATGATTTAGGTGGAAGTTAATCGGTTGAAGCCTCGCTTAATTCTGGTTAGAACAAATGATTTATTGCAGTTCGAACAAAAAATAGCGGCTTCTGCACTAGGCGGAGTTCAAATATGGGGATGTGGTAGCCTGTTATTTTCTAAGTACAACTGTCAGCCTCCTTTGAGAACTACAGTGTGCGTTCACACGATGAAGTATCCGAGTGTTCCATGCTGTTCGTAATTTAGGTGGAAATTAATCGGTCGAAGTCTCGCTTAATTTCGAGTTAGAATGAAAGAGTTATTGCAGTCTGAACAAAAAATTAGCGGCTTATGCACTAGGCGGAGTTCAAATATCGGGATGTGGTAGCCTGTTATTTCTAAGTACAGCTGTCAGTCTCCTTGGAGAACTACAATATGCATTCACACGATAAAGTATCCGAGTATTTCATACTGTCCGTAATTTAGGTTAGAGTTGATCGGTCGAAGTCTCGCCTAATTTCAAGTTAGAACGAAGAAGTTATTGCAGTCTGAAGAAAAAAATAGCAGCTTCTGCACTAGGCGGAATTCAAATATGTGGATGTGGTAGCCTGTTATTTTCTAAGTACAACTGTCGGTCTCCATGAAAAATTATAATGTATGTTCAAAATTCTTATTTTTCAATTTTATATTAAGATTTAATGTTTTTAATAAATGGGTTATCCGTTTATAATCCTTTTAAAAATGGGTCAACCGAACCCATAACTCATTTTATAATATTCATAAATGGGTTGACCCAACCCATTTATAAGTAGGATAAATGAGTTGGGCTAATGAGTTGGATCAAATATTGACAGCTCTATCTACATGAAATAATAGTTAGTCATTCAATCTGTGTATTGTCTGATCAAATTTTTGTTGTTGTTGTGACATCAAAAAAATCTTCTACTTTGTCTATAACCACTCACAATCCGCAAACTGCTTCAAATCGCAGGAGATTAGAGTTGGAGCGAATGAAAAAAAAATTTAGACGAGGCTGTTGTAGACGACGAAAGAACTGGTGAGGAAGATGAAAGTTCGAGCGAGGAGCAAGGAATTGAAGGCGAACACAATGTTGAAGGAAACGCAGAGGGTCAGGATCAAGTAGAAGAGGTTTCGAAGGAGGTTGATCCATCTCTTGACACCGAAGAGGAGACTGAAACAGAGATACAATCATTAGAAAAGAAAACGAAAGGAAAACAGTAAATGGCACAACCTAGTGAATCAACAGAAAGCGAAGCACAATCAACATTATTGTTTGCGTTCGAAGATCATATTGCTTCTACCATATGGATCTCTATGGTATGTTTATGTATATCATATATAATTTTGGATAATCTAACTATATGTATATCTATGTATATGTTTTGTTTATTGTTATGGTAATGCAGCCCCAAGGGAAGAAGCAGAATTGTTAAGCTTCATAGTCATGTAGGAACTCATAGACGATGGGATTTAAACAACGAGTGTGCTTTTGTTAAGGACGCGGTAGCCGAATCGGGATTTTTGGATATAATAAAACATGCACATGACAAAGTTGACAAAGCATTGATCGATGCTTTTATTGGGCGATTCTATCCGGACACCAACACTTTTCATCTTCCGTTTAGGGAGATGACAATCAGTATCAATGAAGCGTTTCACATGAGTGGTCTTCCTGTCGAAGGTAAAGCGGTTAAGGGGCCGCTTGGAGGATCAAGGGGGATAAGTGATAATGATGTGCATGGGTTGTTCGATAACTATCTTGGCATAAAAGAAAAGGAGGCCGACGAGTTGTTGGGAGGTGAGAAAAAAGTAGTTTTGGAATGGTTGAGAACAACATTTTTTGGTTGTCAAGATTCTGATACTATGGAACGTAAACGGCAATGCACAATTGCATATTTGCTATATACTAGTGGTGTGCTAGTTTGTGGGGATAAATCTGGAAATAAGATCTCGGTGCATTTTTTGCAATGTCTACGGGTGTTATGGCAAGTGAACACGTATTCTTAGGGCACATCATGTTTGAGTTGGCTGTTTTATAATTTAGCTCAAGGCACAAGAAAAGGTGTACGTCAAATTGCAGGTTGCATGACTTTACTACAGGAAGGAATCAAAATTTAAAAATAAATTTACTTGCAACGTTTGTGTTTATGATTGATATTTCTTGTATAGGTTTGGATATTTGAACACTTCCCATTTTAAGACGACACAATCGTAATCCACATGTATAGGTTGGATATCATAGGTCAGCTTATTACTTTGCGATGTAAACTAATACCAACTTGTGTTACAATTTGGTGACTCTTAGAGAGAAATTAGATGACCTTCAAGTGACAGATGTTGTTTGGGACTGTTTGAATGGTATGAGAGATCAGTACCCATTCCAGCCATATGCGTAATACAATGGACGAATAGTCTTTTTGAAGTAATTGAGTTACATCTTCCGCTAAGAATCCTTCGTCGGTTTGGCTATGTTCAACCAATACCTGTAACCACTTTTGCTTTGGAGAAGAAAAAAATGAAGTCGTCGTAAAAATCTTACAAGGCAGCATATTGTAATGTAGGAAATTTCAGTTCGAACGAGTGCCGAAACCATCTTCTGAATCAAAGTCTAACCTCGACCCATGTCACATAACCTTGGCATTGCGATCCAATGTACATGCAGTGGTACATATCTGTGTCACATCCTGTTGTTGATAATCCAAAGTCACGATTTACGGAGCAAATGCAAGTTAGCGAAAATAATTCACTAGTTGTTTGCATTGTAAGTCGATGTTTTCATTCAACTTATTGTTTTCTTGAAGTATAGTCGATCATACCTTTAAAGTTTTAAATTTACAGAAACGGAAACTGAGAAACATTGCGAACTTCATTAAAGCTTGCACTCCTACCGAGTCAATGGCACAAGTTCTGGAAAGGATAGAACGCATTGAAGAAGATGAGCCGCTTGATATATTTGGTGAACAAGTGCGTAGATAAAAAGAAGCCGTTGAACCGGTTGAAGGATCAAAAGCGAAGAAGAGCAAGAATAGCAAAGAGGGTGAAGGTGGAAGACATAATGTGAAGAGGGTTGTGAGCAAGAAAAAAAAGTTGAAGTTGGTATTTTTTTATTTGAACTCATGTAGGTTCATACTATGTTTTGTTATGTAGTTTCATCCTTATTAGCATACGGTGAAATGTGGTGCAGGCAACAAAAAACTTGATGTTTTATTTGAGCTCCTGTATTGTACATTTTATGTGAATGACTGGTAATGTTGTTTTATGTTGTTTATTTGTTATCTTATTGATTCTTGGTGGTGCTTTTGTCTGATGATGAATTTATTTTGTGATATGGAATATGATAGTGATGAATGTTTATGTGAAGCATTGTAATAATGAATGTGTGAAATTTTTTATGGTTAAATTAGAAGGCACGATGCCTTTAAATCGAAAAAAAAGCAAAAAACGATACACCCATGTCGATAATACCCTATACTCTCAGAAACGGCACGTCTTTGTCGAACCAATGGTCAACATATGTTGGGGAGAAATTGACTTAACCATGCAATTTGTATGAAGCAGCAGTAAAGGCAGCAACTTTTCGAACTTAATAATTTACTTCGTTACTATGGTATCGAATAAGGTAAACACCAAGCCATCAAAGTGCCCATACCAATATCAGGTACCGCACTTTTATATCAAAGTAATAAAATAAAAACGATACAACCTTGTCGAAAATACCCTAAACTCTTGAGAACGACACGCCTTTATCGAACCAATGATCAACAGACGTTGGAGATAAATCGAACTAACCATGCAATTTATGTGAACTAGCAGTAACGACAGCAACTTTTTGAACTTAATGATTTACTTCGTTACTATGGTATCGAATAAGGTAAACACCAAGACATCAAAGTGCCCATACCAATATCAGGCACGACAGTTTTATATCGAAGTAATAAAATAAAAATGATACAACCTTGTCGAAAATACCCTAAACTCTCGGGAACGACACATCTTTGTCGAACCAATGGTCAACAGACGTTGGGGATAAATCAAACTAACCATGCATTTTGTGTGAACCAGCAGTAACGGCAACTGCTTTTTGAACTTAAGTATTTACTTTGGTACTGTGTTACCGAATAAGGTAAACAACAAGTCCCTAACATGCACATACCAATATTAGCTACGATGCCTTTATATCGAAATAATAAATTAAAAGCGATATACACTGGTCGAAAATACCCTAAACTCTCGGGAACGACATGTCTTTGTCGAACCAATGGTCAACAGATGTTAGGGAGACACCGAACCGACAATGCTTTAAACTAAGTCATCAAAGCGTATAAGGTAGTAGCAGGAACGACAACGTTGGGTCGAGATTTATTATATAGGTCGATGTATATTCATTGATAGTGGACAGAATTCTCGAGATTGACAAGCTTTGGTCGAAAATATAAATAATAAACGTTAGGTACTAATCGAATAGAAGTTGGGTACTCATTGTCATCATAACACAATCAACAGGTGGCCAAAAAAAGGAAATCCAAAACAATCAACAACCAAAAAGAAAATTAAACAATGAAAACAATTTATTTTTCATATATCATTCACTTGCACTATGAACATAAACATAAAATGATCAAGACCATATAGTAATTGTCGTCACAAAACTATGAACATATACTCATTGACAATGATTCCTAGTACAAATTCAGATGAACACTAGGAACATGAACAGAAGCAAAAACATGAAAGCCAATATATATGTTTTTCAATTCTTTTATATATCTCAAATCCATTACAACCCAACAAGCGCATATCCCAAAGTCAATACATATGTCAAATTCCATACATGTCTCAAAATAACGACATTTCATTCCTCTTCACCAGTAAGTACGTTAAGTGCGCTGCCTTCATTTTTCTCGTCATCCGTATAAGCTAAGTACTTGTTCACTCTTTCCACATATGGTCTGATCCAATCTTCCGCGTTAATATTATAGAACTACGAAAATAAATAAATTGAGGTATACGAGGCAAAGGAGAGTCGGAACTGAGTTTAATACCCACATAATGTGAGTTGTTTACAAGGCCCATAATTATCATCCTATCATGGTTTAACATGGTCGGATGTATTGTTGTGGGAACAAATGTACAACTCATATGTTTGCTTAACAAGACAACTATAGTGCCAAACGTTTCAGCTATTATAAATCCTGACTCTGGCATCTACATCCACTCACTAAATCCAATTGCATTTGGACATTGTATCCTTTTCTTCATTTCTTCAAAACCACATTCATCCCACATTCTTTTGTACATTTCCGACCGTATCAGTAAATTGTCAACCATAAACTCACAAACAAACTTACACGGAATTTCCAGTCTTCGATTATGGAGATTCAATTGATTAACCACAACCCAATAACCGCAATTACCATCACTAGGCATATCATCTATGCCAATTATGTAGGGTCTCATACGTTTGGGCATTTGCAACAAATATTCATCGTCGACTTGACTTTTTGCACATGCTTTAGTTTTGATGCCAAGCTTCTTTAAGTAGCGACCAACCGGAGTAAGATTTGATCCACATGACAATGACACTTCTACATGTTCAAAGTAAGAAGGATATCGTTTAGCTGATTTATCTTTTTTCGACGGTCTACCTTTTCTAATAGCTGCCATAGAGGGTTCTAAAATAGTGGTAGTTTGAGGGAACGCTAGTGTTTGCGCAAAAAATGGGCAAACACCTCAAAGCCGTACGATTTAGTTGATTTTATGTTGTTTTTAGTGATTTGGGTGATTTATGCAAATATATGAAAAGCAGGGACTAAACTGTAAAAGACACACAAATTTATAGTGATTCGGCCAGAACGTGCCTACGTCCACTTTATATGTTATTCTCCTTTTCCCTTCAGATTACAAGTACAAAGCTTTGATTACAAGTAACTGAAAGTTGTTTGAAAGTTCTATCCGTGCTTGAGCTCTCAAACTTGTCCCCCATTGTTGTACCCATGCCCCTCTATTTATAGAGTGAGGCTGGGGGCAGGGGTCCTGGATGTATATAGCTGCTGGTGGGCCTGGGCTGAAGCAATCTAGCCTGGCACATCTTGTTCGGCGTTCCTTGGTTCGGCCGAGGTGGTTCGGAGAAGTGCCGGTCCGGTGGTGGAGTTGGTCTGGATGAGTGCTGGTTCGGCGATGGAGTATGGCGGACCGGTAGTGAATGGACCGGTAGTAGGAGCATGGTCTGGTTCGGCCTAGGCTTGGAGATTGGTTCGGCAGGATCTGGTCCGGTGAGAGCTAGTTCGGTGGTAGGAGGGAGCCGGACGAAATTCTACCCAACACACCGAATCAAATACCTTCTTTTGCCGATCCGGGTGATTTGCCGGATGAGTTTGTTGTTACCAAAGTACCGAATGGCTTACGTGCCGAATGTGGTTCCGCCGAATGGACTCTCGCATGGCTTCACCGAATGATCTTTTATATTTGAACCTTGAGTGAAATCCCTGACTTATGTACGCTTGCTTGCTTCTTCTTGGTTCGGTCGTGGTGGAAATGCACACAACATTGATATTCCAGTTTTGACCAAAAATGGGATAACACTTTGCCCCCCAAAACATGTCTTGCGATAGGAAGGTGCGTTTTGTAATGCCATGAGCTGGATGTTCATATCCTGTTGACAACCTGTAAAGAGCTTGATATTTTATATGGCCCCAAATGACGACCGTTCAGGACCGAGCTATTTGGGATGAAGCGCGGCCATTCATGGTCAAGCGCCTAACTTCAAATGACGACCGTTCGCGATCGAGTCATTTGAGGTGAAGTGCGACCGTTCGCGGTCAAGCGTCTAAATCCATGCGACGATCATTCGAGATCGAGTCATTTGCGGTGGAATGTGATCGTTCACGGTCAAGCGCTTTACTTCAAATGACGACCGTTCGGGATCGAGCCATTCGAGGTAAAGTGCGACCGAGCCCGGTCAGAGGGCGGACCTCAAATGGCGACCGTTCGCGATCAAGCCACTTGGGGTGAAATGTGACCGTTCACGGCTGGTGCCGTTCGCGGCAAAAGATGAAATGGGACCGTTCGCGGTCAAGCGCCTTACTTCGGATAACGATCGTTCGAGATCGAGCCATTCGTGGTAAGGTGCGACTGTTGGCGGTCAGGGGGTGGACCTCAAATGGCGACCTTTCGCGATCGAGCCATTTGTGGCGAGATGAGTTGTGCCGTTCGAGGCGAGTTTGTGACTGTTCGAAGTCGGGTGCCGTTCGAGGCGAATTGTGACCTTTCGAGGTCGGGTGCCGTTCGAGGCGAGTTGTGATCGTTCGCGATCGGGTGCCGTTCGAGGCGAATTGTGACTGTTCGAAGTCGGTTGCCGTTCGAGGCGAATTGTGACTGTTCGAAGTCGGTTGCCGTTCGAGGCGAATTGTGTGTGCCCGGGGGGGACTTAATATTATCAGTGTCGGAGTTATTGTTTGGGGGAGTCTCCGAATCAAAGACTTCGGCAGTTCGCTGCCATGCAAGAGGTGCTCGTGGACCGTTCGCGATCCAACGGGCATACAAGTAAATTTTTCCATAGAATTGTAAATGTTAAAGCAATAATCATATGAACCTTACGGCAGGCATGTCCAAACAGGAAGAATTTAAATGTTCAAATCAAAATCAAAGCAAAAGGCAGAATGAAGATGTCAAAGCGCAAACTCTTACTATAACGCAGTTGGTAGTCATTCAGAGCATGCCTATGGATCGTGCGCGATCGCTCACATGTGTAAATGATTTAACCGCGTTAGTGAGAGGTTTACAACTTGTTCATCGTTATTTTGATCAAGCAATCAATGGATAATCAAACGGTGTCCCGATCCAGGGTCACCTCTAGTCGATGTAGATGGTGGTCGCTCTAGCTCCACTGCTGGAGTTCGCCTCCTCACATACTGAAGGGGCATACCGTTCCTGATATGCCCTTCCACCTCGTCCTTCAAATGTCTACAATCATTAGTGTTATGACCGTTTAATTCATGGAATTCACAAAACTTATCTGATTTTCTTTCGTCAGGAGTTGGATCCCTTCGCATTGGTCTACGATACGGAACCTGCTCCTTGGTATCCTGGTAAATTTGTTCCAGACTCTCATTCAGCTGAGTTTTGGTGGTGAATTGCGACTCTCTCCGTGGCCGCTTTGACCTGTCATCATTATCCTCAGCCTTTCTCTTTCCTTTGCCAGTCTCCGCACCCTTTCCAGGTGGGTTTCCGCTCTTGATTGCGTAAACGTCAACTTCTTCCTCTCTTTCTGCACTAGCATCTTCCAAACGCAGAAACTTTTCAGCCTCATGATAGAACTCTCCCAGATTCATAGGCGGATCCTTAGTTAACGAATTCTTGAACTCTGTACTATCAGCTATTCCAGATACAGCCGCCATCATGACCATAGATGGATCTGGTCGATCCACAGATGCTGCCGCCGCATTAAATCGCGTTAGAAAGCTCCTCAAAGTCTCTCCAGTTTTCTGCTTCAAGGTTGCCAAAGTCATCACATTCTTGGGTCTCGCAATATGAACCCTGAATTGCCTCATGAACCTCTCAGTTAAATCTTCCCATGTTCCTATGGAGCCGCTCTCCAGCTGCCTAAACCATAACGCTGCAATGTCCGTTAAATACAATGGAAAGCACCGGGCCATGACCTCTTGTGATGCCCCCAGCACTTCCATGTGCCTCATATACTTTGTAAGATGGACCGCAGGGTCTGTCCTCCCATCGTACATCTCTACTGACGGTAACTTGAACTCTGGTGGGTTCCTAGCCATCCTAATCGCAGGGGAAAAAGGACTCCTGTTTACATCTTCCAAGTCTCTATTTACTAAACCGCCTCTCATAGCTCTTCTAACCATCTCTGCTAATCTGTCATTGTCTCCAAGCTGTAGTCCTCGCTCACTGCCTTCGACCTGCCCCCCGAGTCCGTGGGAGTTTTCATGTGTATGCCTCCCTGGCTGAACGTTCATTCCTCTATTGCTACCAGGTGGCTCGGATGCCCCCATCTCTCTTCCCGGGGTCGGATCAACATGTTCTGCGTGAGTGCCCCCTAGCTCTGGTGCTACGCCAGATGGTCCTACTCCGTTCTGAACTCCAGTTGCTCCTTGGTTTTGGGCTCCAAGTTGCCCAATTTGCTGAAGCAAGTTCTGGATCATCTCTTCTTGTCTTCTCATCATAGCCTCCATCTCATCCCTGGTGATGAAGGCTGAAGCTTGGTTTGCTCCTGAGGAAGCCTCTTGACTCCCTTCCTGTTGACTCTGCTCTGGCCTTGGCCTTCTTCTTGATTGTCTTGCCATGACTCTTCCAATCTGAATCTCTAAACTCTTAAGTTCGAATTCCAAGCGGTAGAATCCCTGAGTTCAATTCTCAGTGAAAGCACCAAAAATGTTTGCGCAAAAAATGGGCAAACACCTCAAAGCCGTACGATTTAGTTGATTTTATGTTGTTTTTAGTGATTTGGGTGATTTATGCAAATATATGAAAAGCAGGGACTAAACTGTAAAAGACACACAAATTTATAGTGGTTCGGCCAGAACGTGCCTACGTCCACTTTATATGTTATTCTCCTTTTCCCTTCAGATTACAAGTACAAAGCTTTGATTACAAGTAACTGAAAGTTGTTTGAAAGTTCTATCCGTGCTTGAGCTCTCAAACTTGTCCCCCATTGTTGTACCCATGCCCCTCTATTTATAGAGTGAGGCTGGGGGCAGGGGTCCTGGATGTATATAGCTACTGGTGGGCCTGGGCTGAAGCAATCTAGCCTGGCACATCTGGTTCGGCGTTCCTTGGTTCGGCCGAGGTGGTTCGGAGAAGTGCCGGTCCGGTGGTGGAGTTGGTCTGGATGAGTGCTGCTTCGGTGATGGAGTATGGCGGACCGGTAGTGAATGGACCGGTAGTAGGAGCATGGTCTGGTTCGGCCTAGGCTTGGAGGTTGGTTCGGCAGGATCTGGTCCGGTGAGAGCTAGTTCGGTGGTAGGAGGGAGCCGGACGAAATTCTACCCAACACACCGAATCAAATACCTTCTTTTGCCGATCCGGGTGATTTGCCGGATGAGTTTGTTGTTACCAAAGTACCGAATGGCTTACGTGCCGAATATGGTTCCGCCGAATGGACTCTCGCATGGCTTCACCGAATGATCTTTTATATTTGAACCTTGAGTGAAATCCCTGACTTATGTACGCTTGCTTGCTTCTTCTTGGTTCGGTCGTGGTGGAAATGCACACAACATTAATATTTCAGTTTTGACCAAAAATGGGATAACAGCTAGCACTTTTAAATCTTATTGCATAACAGGCCTCACATTATCAGGCGATTCGTCATACCTATTTTTCAAAGCTATGATTTCCGGCAAGTCAAAAAATTCAAGAGTTTTGCGATGCAACATAAGCGGAGTGCAAGATAATTGCTTCCAATAAGAGTCTATAAAGGTTAGAGGTATGAAACCTTCTGAATGTCTAAAATCTGCAAGCATATGTGTACATGGTAGTCCATTTACTTTCCATAAAACACAACCACAATTGTCAATAGTCAAACCAACGTTTGAAATGTTACATAATTCATTTAATAGTAAATCAAGTGCTTTGTGAGATACAAATCCCAAAATTTCTTTAAACATTGGTTCACCTCGAAATCCATGCATTGTTCTAGATGTGCTTGTTTCGAACGCATGTTCGATTGCAACTAATTCATTCTCACAACAAAGATGTGCACTAGTCCAACATTGCACGAAGCCACCAGCAGCTGAATCGAAGTATAATTTCAAATGATGGTGTGCACTTTCGACTATGCTTGTTGATACATTATCATAATGTTTTATTTTGTTGGTACAAGCCAAAACAAACATCTCCTTATATTTATTAAGCCAATTTTTCATTACATACGTCATAGTTTTTTTGTGTTTGTCAATCCATTTGTCATGAAATAATTTTAAGTTTCGATAGTACTCTTCCTCCGAGAATGAGTTAATTACATTTATCCAACCATCCCAAAAAAGTTCATACTCCTTTTTTCCTTCCTCATCCCCCAATAGTATCTCTTATCCCCAATCAATACTCGTTTCCTTTTTATAAAATTGAGTTTACAATTCGCCTGAACATTCTTCGAAATATGCCATGCGCACAAAATATGACGTGCTGCTGGGAAGACGGTAGTTACTGCATTTGTAAGAGCAATTTCGGCATCTGTGATGATAACACACGGAATTTCTGCATGTCTATAACACTTTCGAACACATTCAAGAGCCCATATGTATGATTCCGTAGTCTCACGACTAATAAAAGCAAGTGCAACGGTAAAGGATGCTCCGGTTGATGTTTGCGACACCATATGGAAACATGGTAACTTGTATCGATTCGTTTTGAACATGCAATCGAAGAACAAAATTTGATAAAAACACTACGCAAGAGCAACACATGTAGGATGACTAAAGAATAAGTTGGAAATTTCATTGGTTGTACCATCAACTCTATGGTGCATGGAATAATGATGACTTGTAGCCAATTCATAAACTACTGCATAATTGAGCTACCTTCCGTATAACGTAGTTTCAGCTTCACTTTCGCATTGTAAACATTTCTTATGGTTGATTGGTTGTTCGGATTGTCAATTTTAATAGTGGTTAGAATATTTCGAGGCCTAACACCACTCTTTGTCATTGTTTCGACGGTCTTAATTTTTTGATCTTTCAGCCTCGCCACATACGAATGCCCGGTTAGTACATTAGCAAGACTATGATTGTGTCTTCCGTTCTTCACGTTCAACATCCATCTTCCATCGTTACCACAATGTGCACTTAACTCAAATGGACGTCCACATTTTCTACTTTCCGACCTTCTCCGTTTTTGTTGGGTTTTCGGAACATGACTCTTTGCTTTATGGTCAATATACTCTCCACTTCGTTCACATACTAGAACCATCCAAGACCTTTTCCATTGCCTAGCAAATTTCTCGTTCTTGTTCTTTTCGTCACAATAACACAGTTGACATTAATCCCACGATCCCGACACCAATCCCGTACACTTTCCTTTGTCTCGAACAACTGCATCATAAATACGTAACATAAACCAAAAAAAAATCATTCATACATACATATATATATATATACATATATTATTTTATCGTAGCATGTCATTAGTGAAATGAGAGGTCAAATCGGGGTAATCGAAAGACGACATGGTGATTTCCTCTTTATGATTGTTATTGGCATCATCGTTCCCAAATTCTTTGCAATTGTCCACGTCGTTTGATTCATTGCAATCTTTGTTTTTACTATTTTCAAATTCTTTGAACTCATCCACTTCAGCTGATTCAATCATCAAATCATTCTTCAGTACCTCGCGAAAAAGAAAGAAGTCGATCTCAAAATTTAAAATACGATTCAAAAAAAATGATTTCAAATTCGGCATGGAAAAGTCGTGATTTGCATTTAGAAATAAACTTCAACAACTGAATATAATCATATATCTCGGCACGAAGATGCCGAAATGTTGCACTCCATTATCATAGAAAAAATACGAAAACTCTTTTCCGAAATTTTACAAAAATTACGATGTCAAGGCTCTGAAATATTGTGTAACCTTCAATGATCGTATATCTCGGCATGTTGCTCTTGAATTTGTGTATTAATCTCGGCGCGTGCTCTCTGCATTAGCATTTTTGTAGAAATGCCAATTCGTTCGTGAAATCCTATGTAAACCCTAGCTAATAAAAAAACTTACTTCTTCGTTGTTTGTTTCGACGAATTCAACGAAGCGTTCACTTTCTTGAGTTAGAATCATTCGTTCTCTTTCTTTGGTGAATAAATTTCATTGACAGTAGATTTCTTCATGATTACAGACTAATGATTATGATTAAGGAGGAAAAAAATGATAAATACAGTTACAATTTAACAAAATAGGAGAAAAGATGATAACAAAGGGTAATTTGGTAAGACTATAGTTTTATGTTAAGGGGGGACTAATTTTTTTCCCCCATAGCAAATTTTATTTTTTTATAGAAACGACCACCCCTTAACAATTTTTGGAGTGTCAATAACAATGCCCTTAAATAATTTAGGACAACTTGATATAGCTATTATTAACATATGTCCATGAACGCATATCATTTGAAATATACATAGATACCATAGATTGGCATCACATTAAAATGATACTTAGTGCTTATGCAATTTCTCATCATATCAAATAAAAAATGTAGACATAGAGATAGGCTTCATCAATAATAAACGAGTTATTTTCACTCAACTATGAGTAGTGACAAAAAACAACCCCAAATTAGAAAATAGTGTTAGTGTTTAAGTACATGCCTGGAGGATTACCAACAAAATAAGGATCCCTAACGCGCCGATGCTTGAGAGAGAAAATGATATTGTCGAGAAATGTTTCTATGAAAGTGAAAACTGTGATTAGAGAAGAATTTGGAAGATGGCTATGATAAATTTGATGTGAAAGCCAATTTGAGAACTAAATAAATTACTCAGTATACATGAAAATTCTTTTCAAGTTAATGCCCACTATTAGGTGAAATATTAAATCAGTGGGAAGAAGAAGCACTTATAGTGGGGGAAGAACCGATAACCTTGGAGGCGACCCCACGACGTTCTTATGGCGGACGAAGAATACGATAGCTATCGATGAAGTGTGAGGAAAATTGAAAAGGGTAGAGAGGTAAAGACGGCTGTTAGTCGATGTGGCGGAGATTTGGGATCAAAGGAGATGGCGACGGTGGTGAGAAGAAGGGACAATGCCGACACGTTGGAAAAGGGTCAAATTAGAGGATGTTATCATTTAGGTTGGACGATAATGGAGGAAGGGTATAGTTGTGCACGCAGAGAAAGAAACAAATGGCGTGATAGTTCAGTCTAAAATCTACAAAAAATGGAAGAGGGCTTCTGCACTCAGGAAATAGAACTCAGCAATAGTAGCATAGTGTAGATATAGAACATTAAGATAGGAATGAAATAGAAATACCAACAAGATGGGAAGTAATGAAAGTGATAAGTCAAGTTATTGGCAAGAATAAAAAAGAACAGAAAATGAAATGGAATAGAAATCAAAGTTAAAATTAATGAATATGGTAGCAACGTTATTGATAACTAAAAATAAGAAGCGACGAATGAATTTGAAAAAGATAAGTTAAATGCATAATAAAAAAATAATAAGACCTAGGATCAACCATAAGAACTATAGAGGCAATTAATTGAAAGAATTAAAAACCGAGAATGTATAAATACAAGACATGTTTATAAGTAGCCTAGGTATGCGTTTATGACAGATATGATTATATTAATGTGTATGTTATGCATAGAAAATGACTTAAGATCATCTAATAGGTTGGGATGAGGAAACACATCCAATTATAGGACCACCGAGAGTATGCTTGCGTATTGAGAAAGAGATACATTTGGGTTAGGACTGTGCCTGAAACCGAAGTTCCTTAAATAGTCACACATTCATTAGCAATAATTAACATTGATTGTTAGGCGGATGTCGAGACTAGACTCGCACAATCAAAATAGGTCTACTTCAAAAATTTCTAGAGGGGATATTGCCTTAATTGCATTAGTCAATCTAAATGGACGGTGGTTTGATCAAACATTATGCGACATGTGTGGTACAAGTTTTTTTTAGGGGTAGGGTTGTATAGATTCCGGGTCCATCATTGGTCCCTTGCGGTCAACGGGAAGGACATGATTATACCTCATTGATCTTCGTCGCCTACCAGGGTTGATTTAAATTAGGTAATACACTACCATAATTGTTTGCTAGTTTGTTTGATAGAGCAAGGCTAGATAACCCATAATAAGATTCCTTCAAAACATGGACCGGGTGGTTAATGGAGCCGAGTCCATGTAATAAGAAGTAGAAAATGTAGACAATCCCTACGGAGAACACAACTTAATGGAGTAGAAGTCGTCAATGCATGCTATAGGGTTTCCTCATGTTATACGATGATCGTGATACAGTGAGGCGATGGATCCCGACGAGGTGCGGAACGAGAGATACTTGTGGAGGTAGTATCTAGGTCCATTAAGGGACCATGATATATATATGTGTGTGTGTATGTGTGTGTGTGTGTGTGTGTAAATCTATGGGATGTGGATGAAAACGGTTCATACGTTGGGATGGACTCAAAACAATTAATAATAAAATCAAATATAACATGAAATAGTGAACAATTGGCATACGCCAATGTTATGTATAAGATATATAATTTATCAGTTACCAGAACATCGTTCTAACCCCCTCCTCATTACGACTCACAAGATAGGTTGAAGAAAATGTACTGGTTTTTGGCATGTTCGATGCTGACAAAGACACTTGATTTTGGAAGTGTCAAACCTTAGTCAATACTTATGTGATCTATTATAGTTTAAATTATTCTGTTGCAAGTTATTTTGTTAGAGTCTTGATGCATTCTTTCGTTTTATTTACAGGATACCGATCCAACGATACGTATTTCGGTGAACTTGAATTTTCGGTTTAGTGAAAATTCATGCTTACTAGGGTGCGAGTTATTACACAGCTAAACCTAGCTCCAATTTCTCACTCCACTTGCTCATGCTGAATACATTATCTAATGATTTGAGCCATTCTACCCTCTGGTTTGGGTGACTGACAATGATAGCTTAACCTTTCCTTTTGGGGTGGATATTATCTTTCAGATGATAACTCGATCTTCAGTTACGGGTACGACTATGGCTCCACGATTGGTCCCAGTGATCTCTATGTCCTCTATTGCCTACAATTTTAGCAAGGGAATGAGACGAGTTTGTTGCACCCCCGATTTGGCATGATCCCTGTTTGGTTGGTGCCGAACCGCTTCCCGGGTCTTACTTCGAGCTGAACTCTTACTCATTTCATCCCTTTAGCATTCCATTTATATCTTTTGGATTTTCTTAATCGGATTCTCTGTCAGAGTGTGACCCCCTTCGTCTTTTGGATTTCCTAGACTGGGATCGCCATTGCGTTCAAAATGTTGCAACCAATAGCTTCTTATCGTCGAGTAGAGTATTCCAATGTTTTTGAATGTTTCAGTTGCTTGAAGTAGCTTGTACCTCTCCAGGGTGGAGCCTGAATTGCTTGAAGTAGCTTGTACCTCTCCGTAGTTTGGATTGAGATGCAGTTTTGACCCAAGGTGTATATCCTGATGTCAAGTAACCTTTACAAGTACTTTGAGTATATTATTTGATTGTGTCAAATTTTCCCATAAAACTTCGTCTTGTCCTTTTAATTACATGATGACGCTTTTATCAAACCGACCGTTAGGGAGGTTTGCTTACTGTCATTGGCCAAAATCAATTTTTCTGAAGCAAAAAAAACGTGGATTTTGTCTCATCGCAGTTTCCCTAAAAACGTGGATCTTGTCTCATCGCGTTTTCCCTAAAAACGTGAATCTTGTCAAACCGACCGTTAGGGAGGTTTGCTTACTGTCACTGACCAAAATCAATTTTTCTGAAGTAAAAAAAACGTAGATATTGTCTCATCGCGGTTTCCCTAAAAACTTGGATCTTGTCTCATCGCGGTTTCCATAAACTTCCTCATTTTATTTTGCGCATCAAAGATTCCAAATTCAAATCTATTATGATTTTCAAATTCTAAAATTTCAGTTTCAAATCGCAATTTTGAATGCTTTGATTAATATTTAAATTTGAAATTCATATTTTCGGATTTAAATCTCAATTTATTCTTTTCCAACATATTATCACTTAATGTTTAAGTAATATTAACAAAAATTTTGAATGTATATTTCTTATCAAAGTTATATAATCGAACGGTCGGTTTCTCCACCGTTGTGCGGTTATACTAGTTACACATTTTCCGATTGTTTCTGTACTTCTTGATGTCTTTTCGTATCTACCATGCTATGGGCAAAAATGCCTCAACATATTATTTTTGATTTTTGTGTATGTTATGTAATTTTTGTTATGTTTTGAAAATAATCGACTTTGGTTTTGCAAAGAAAAGAGATAACTTTTGTGTTTTAAAATGTTTAAATGTCTATTTACTTATTTACTTAAAATAAATTAATCGTTGATGTTAAGAGGCGGTACATTAAACTTTATACCGTGACCTATTACTTCTGAGCAGACACAACATTTTTGTTGGTTTTTTTTAGCGTGAACGGCTGAAATATACCGTCCGCAATGCACTAATTTCTAAGCAGCACGTGACGTTTCCTGTGCTTTTGAAAATTCTACGCCATTAAACCGTTGCATGTCCTTTCTATCCGAGCTCCAGAACATAGGTAGGGTTTTCTCCATTGAACAAATTCGCTATCTTTCCTGTCGCCACCGCCAGTTAAGTCATCGTCGACGCTCGTCCGCAAACCTGAGTCCGAACTCTTTCATATGACTATTCTAGAAGAAGAAACCACTATTTCGAAAAAGAATAGAAAACCTATCAATGGGAACAACAACATGGGATAGTACGTCGGCATCGGATGATCAGACTGTGGAGGTTGAGAAGCCGCAAATCGTGGCCGTCAATTCGGCTTCGCTGGCTTGGAAAGCCGAGGTGATCCGAGTATGTACCCGGCGATCCTGAAGTAGCAGCTTGATTTGTGTTGCCTTCCGGTAGCAACTGGTGTATTTCCGGTTATAGGTCTTTTTAAGTTATTTTGAGTAATTAAAGTAAATTAGGTGAATAATTTAGCATGGTAATTAAGATGGCTATTTTGAATAATATATATGAAACCGCCATATTTAGACTTGTTTTCCTTAATAAAAATAGTTTATGGTCGATTAAGATGGCTAATTGTTTTGCTATCTTTTTGAATCAGCATATCATTATAAATGAGAATTGTATGCATACATATATTTAAGTTGTGCCATTTATAAAATCTGTTTACAAAAATTTAGAGCACATTTTGTATCATAAGAGCATCAAGCATCATTAAAAAAAAAGGAAGAAAGATATTGATTAAATGATGGCCGAGATTTGAATCCATGGTTTTCAAAACTAATTTATGTTCACTAATTGTGCAAATTTATTGTCATTGTTTTTTTCATAAAATGGAGTCTATTATTGTTTTTTTGGTTAATTGATGGGTACCGGTTGTACGGAACTGTTTTAAAATCTTGTCCATCTTGCTCTAGATTTTATTTTTCATGACACATCAAATATCACTTATGTCTCGTTCAACATTCATCTCGTCTAAGATACTATAATCTAATCTGATATCCAGATCGATATGGATCTCACTTGGAATCGTATATTTTTAATCTAACACTTTTTACTTTTTATATGCGTAGAAACAAAATCGTCCTACAAACTATTTATCATTTAATAACTCTAATTCTTATTTCATATCATGGATAAGGCTAATAATGACTTTGTATTTTCTATTTCCATTCATCAATGTTTAAATCAGACGAATTTCTCACTTGCTACCAAATTAATCTACATAATACTTTCCTCAAAAAAAGTTAATCTTCATCGTTCCATGCAAATCTAGTATGTTGCATTTTTTTTGATAATAATTATTAGAAAATCTTAGAAATACGCCTGTTCAAGATCCGAAATCTGCATAGGCTTGTTTCCTAAAATATGATCATTCATTAGTCAAAAAGTTGGAAGGTAGGATCGTTGTATGAAACAAAAATGATGAATCAAACTGATAAACAGTGACGGCTGTGGGATTTGAACCCACGCCCTTTCGGACCAGAGCCTAAATCTGGCGCCTTAGACCACTCGGCCAAACCGTCACTTAATACATTTTCGAAATTGCCTATTTTTCCAGTTACAGATCAAAATTATGTGCGCACACACATGCTTTTCAGGTATGCCATTTAAAGAACCATTTACAACTTTGGAAACACTTCTCTATTACGATTTACGAATGCATTAAACATCGTAGAAAATGAAAAGGAAAAAAGAATTAGAACTGTGGCTACGAGATTTGAATACGAGATTTGAATCCTTGGACTAACTATATCCTTGAATATGAAGTTTTAGGCAGCTTGGACAAACAAGTCATTTCTATGTTACATTGTGTATTTGAATCCACATACTATGTTTTTTAACAAACGAAAATAATATTGTATATTTTCATGTTTTAAATGTATGATCTAATAGCAATTTTATTCACACTTATTATGTAGTGATTACATGCTGAACATTTTAAAATAGGATAAAATACAAGGCAATCATTAATAAACGAGATTTTATGGCATGTGCATTGTGCATACATTAAAAAAACTTATAAAATTTAAAATTTCTACTAGTTTTGATAAAAAATAAATTGAAAATAAAAAAAAAATGTAATTGTTTTGTTGGAACAGAGTTTCAAACTTATAAGCTGTTTACTTTTCAAATTTTCAATTGAAAATAGATACTAATTTTTGATTTTTGTGGATTCGAACTCCTGATCTCTCTTTGCATATAAGGCAATTTTGGAAGTTTTCCGTTGGACCAAAATGTTGTGTTTCTGTTCCAGTTATTAATAAAGATGTCAATTGGGACTTAAAAACAATTCCTTTTCAATTCAAAATTTGAATCTAGCACCGTAGACCACTCGACTAAATCGACACTTGTATTAAATATTGTTTGTGACAAAGGATAGAAACATATATGTATTTCATTTGCTTTTAAGTTATGCCCTTTATTATAACTAATGTGTAACTCGTGCATTGCACATGTAATGTTGTAAAAACATTGTATTAATATAAATATTGTTAAAGATAAGAGTTATGTTATGCAGTGTATTTGTTTAGATAAATGGATTATGAAGTAAAATTCATTCTATTGTTTATGTAAATAATTGATATTATGTGATTTATATATCTTTATATATATATGAATGAAAAACCAATTTTACAGTTTCTTAGTATGAATGTGGTATGCAGGTTGGGTTGTCATTTTATAGGGTTTATTAGACAAGTTAATGAATGTTACTCGATTGAATTTATTAATATTTCAAATTTAAGATCACATAAATATGAATTTAAATGTAAAATGATATGATAGAATTGAAAAGAATTTTGCAAATAAATGTTGATATAGGATTGCCTCATAGTAACATCTGAGTCTGAATGTAAGGGAATGAACATATATCAAATGTGCATCTTGGGTTGACATCTCCGATGTTGATATAGATTTCGGAAGTACCTCGTAGTAAGATACGAGTCTGAATGTTTCTCACCTAAAAAATAGAAGCGTGCGTGCTGGGTAGAAAGATTTTGGTTAGTATGATAAACTGATAGAAATTGAAGAATTTCTTCTCGTTTAAACGTTGATTAAAAAAAATCAGCTGTTATCACTTACTTGAAAAAGAAAGTAATAGGATTGCTGGGAGTATTGAATAACAATTGGTTAGATTATTTAATTCATATAAAATGTAAATAAGTTGCATAGAAGTATCAGACAATTTAGGATGAGATCTTGCATTGAGATTTTGGCTAATGTTTCAGATTAGAATTCAAAATTTCGGAGGAGATCAGTGTCAAACAAGATATGAATAAAATGTTTCTTTTATTTTCAAAAAATGAAAAAAAAGACCTGTTAGATATTTTGATGTGAAACTTTAATTGTAAATTTCTCTCAGGACACTAAATTGAATTGTTAGGTTTTAAAATTGTGCTCTTCCTTTAACACAATAGGGTCATCTAATTACACTGTTATAATCAATATGGCAAATGTACGATTTATATGATCGATTGCCACTCACAGACACATTG
This sequence comes from Allium cepa, assembly GCA_030765085.1. Lineage (NCBI taxonomy): Eukaryota > Viridiplantae > Streptophyta > Magnoliopsida > Asparagales > Amaryllidaceae > Allium > Allium cepa. The sequence continues at coordinate 406,609,611 of CM060938.1, forward strand.
CAATGGCGTAAATCCCTTATCATCTACCGTTGATTTGGTGGAGGGTGGTGTTGATTGTTGCCGCAACCTTAACAAACCTACCTTAGATCATTTGGCCAAACCATCACTTGTTATGTTCTAAACTAGTTTACTTTCTGTGATAAATGTGGGAATATATGCGTACACATGCTTTTGAGTTGTGTTTTGTATAATATCAGGTGATTATGGAAGGAGAAACTACTTAAATAAAGAAAGTGACCATATTTTTTTTGGATTGAACAAAGTTGAATTATTAAGGGGAAAACTATTTAATAAACACTGTCAATAAATATCATAATGGTCTTAAAAAGCCCTTCTTTTTAAGCAATTTTAAAGTATTGAATAATAAGAATATACAAAAGCTAAATCCTGTTTTGTTTTGTCTTTTCTGAATCGGACTGTTTGATACGATGTTCTTTTGAAGATTAAACCTTAGAGATTAAAGAGTATAACCCTTTTTTTTTATTTAAAACCTGTTTTTTCTTCCCTTTTTTTTATCGAATTTGAACTTTTTTAATTTCTAAAATTTGGTAAAATTTCAATTGAATAAAATTATTTAATGATATTTTGGTCAATAATAAATACCTGCTTTATGCTCAAACACACATTATCCGCTACTATTTTTACCGTCCTTTTATATTCAGTGATCATTTTATTTTCCCTTCTAACATTCACCAAAGGTGACTTATGCAAAAGCTTCAATTACAGCATGTATTAAAAGACAAAGTCCATTAATCATAAAATAATAATAACAATAAAAGGAACATGAATGGTGGAAATACCTGAAGTAAAACTACAATAAAAAAGGTGAAAGAATTGATATTGAATCTGGGAAGGGGCCGCGCGGACGCGTACCCCCTAAGCAATAAATAATGACGTCCACTCTTCCACTTGGGAAGATGGTAGCCCAATGCATTCTCAAAGTGCAATGAGAACCACTGGACTAGGCCTGAGTCTTCCTGATCGCTCAAAGACCCCGTCCAAGTAAGTGCTTTTTAAAATACACTACAACTTCTATTTATATTTGCTTGCACCTGCTTTTTCATTCAAATCAGTGATGTGGGACTAAACTAACCCAATTATAAATACCTTTGCTTTGCCCAATTTAATTTTGAACTCCTAATTATATCCCAATTCTCCTCTCTTCTGAAACAATTTTTACTGTGATCATTACATATGAATATGAGACACGAATGAACATAGATTCAGTGGCTGCAAATGCGATACACTGTAAAACAATCAGTTGATAACATACAAAAGACTGAATTAGTTCTATTAAAAAAAACCATGTATCATTTATGGACTCAGGAAGAAAATCACAAGGTTCATCTCTGGTTGATTCTATTTAACAGGCTTCACAACTTGGATATCGAACCTGCTAATAGGTTATTTATTTATTATTTTTATTTTTTGGTTAAGTAAGTGCAAACTAGAGGGCTAATCGTGTTTATTGTTCACATCATACTGCTTTCGATCCCTGGATAAGTAAAGGGGTAATTGTGGTTATCGTTCACGTCATGCTGCTTTCAGGAACCCTTGTTTATACAATTTTATCAAACATACACATCTATAGTTTGACATGTACTATGCCTAGAACTAAATTAACTGATTTGAACAGGATCAGTGTTGTGGGATCTCAATATTCCTGCTGGTATGTGAAGGCCTCATTGTGACCATAGAAGACTCGTTGCCCTGGCCTTGAGTGTAACATTTCAATTTCAAGCTTTGTGGTTGCTACATCATCTAATGTGTATCTGTTTGCTTGAGTCACTGTCAAACTTTTGTCTATGTGTGGATGTCGGTTTAGCACTCCATTGGGTTGGGAAGAGAGTTGGGTATGTTTTTCTTGAAACTTGGCGAGGGATCCAATCTTCCTTTGTTGTCACTAGCCTCAGTGACCTTATAACTTCCAGGTGTTTCTTTGGACAATCGGTTCTAGTGGTCTTCTGAAGGGAAAAATAGCTATCAAATCAACCCTGGCATCTCTTTCAGTTTGAAATTGTGCAGTACAAACCGTGAAAATTTGAACGTTTTTGATTGAAAGTCGTTTGAATCATAAGGTGAGATTTTACTAGTGTTCAACAATGTTAGAATAAATTACGACAATTTTTTAATTGGATGTCACTCGAACAACAATGTTAGAATAAACTATGACAATTTCTTAATTGAATGTCATTTGAACAATAATATGTTTAATAACACTTTTCTATTGTTAAAAAAGGAGGAGTTGCTCTGGTCGGAATTGACAAAGGTGGCATGTTTGAGAGGGCTTAGAATGAAGACATGTCAGAGCCGACGATGTGGTTTTATTTAACATGGTAAGGCCATCGATGTTGGGTCGGGTATGCATTAATTGACGGAGTGATTTTTCGTTAAGAAGACGGCAGTTGAAGCAGCAAGCATATATTATGAGATAGATGAACGGGAGGTGGACTTAGTGGAGATGACAACAGTTGTGACATTGAAAGAAGTATATGAGCCCACTTCCTAACTGAATGCTTGAAGAAAAAAAAGAAAAAAAAGAAGAGAGAGGAAACATGGTAAGTATATATTTACTTTAACTTTATGAATTACCACTGCATATAATATGTTGGTTCTAGAAATTTTGATATACTTCTTAATAGTTGCTGAGTTATGAGAGTGTACATTGTCATGTTTTTGTAGGACGAATGAAGGAATTCAGCTTGTTCTTTAGTTACATTTCCTTCTCCTAAGTTATACGAGTTGCGACTACCGTCCATATTTATCTGAGAATCTAGATTTACTTCACTTCTTGTGAATGAAACTGATATATATCCAAATGGAAAAATATATTCAAAGATAACTAAAATATGATTTAAACATTTTGTCTTGAATTTAAAATATATTAATTACAACTTACTAGTTCAAGTGGCAAGTGATATGATGCTCTAGACTGATATTCTAGAGATCATGGGTTTGAACTCCCGAGAAATTAAAACAAGTGCTTTGCTTGAAAAAAGTACAACTTTTTTCTAAAATAATAATAATAATAATAATAATAATAATAATTTACAACCTACAAGTACAAATAATTTTTACGTTCTAACACGAGTTATTGACATACCGAGTCCCATCGAAGTCCATGGATTTTTAGACTAAAGCCTAAATCTAGCGATGTCATTATTTGTTATTTTATATAGCATATAATAATCAATTATCTATTAGGGTGTTTCAAACATAGACTGTTTTACTACATGAGTATTAAGACATAAGTAGAAAAAGAGAGAGGCCAATTTAAAATGTGCATTTACTTAATCAAACCATCACTTGCTATGTCAATACACTATGCTATCAACATATTATGTTCTTAGATTACAAGAAAGGAAAAAATGTTATATAACCGTATGCAATACACGGCTTGATAGACACTTTTAAATTTGAAAATGAGAGATGCAAAAAAGAAAAAATTATGAAATAAAGGGTATATAGAATAGTTTATAAAATGGAGAGATGTAAAACAAATAAGGTTTTGAAGGAGGGATGTGTTCCTAATTTCCATTGAAATAAATTTATAATTGATGTGAAGCAGCAGTGAACCAAACTTTATATGATCATCTTTAATTGTGCGGGCGGACACAATAGTAGCATTTGCTAGTTTCTTTTTTCAATGTAAATGGCTAAAACATACTGCCGTACAGCACATACATTTCCTGCAGTTAACAAGCATATGAAGTTTCCTGTACTGTTTAAAATTCTACCACTACACCGTTGCTTGTTCTTTTAATCGGAGCTCCAGTATATTGGTAGGGTTTTCTCCATGCAACAAATTCGCTATCTTTCTTGTCGCCACCGCCAGTTAAGTCATCGTTGACGCTCGTGCCAGCTAACCTGAACCGGAGCTCTTCCGTATGACTATTCCATAAGTTTCTAGAAGAAACCACTATTTCGAAAAAGAATAGAAAGCCTATTAATGGGAACGACAACATGGGGTAGTAAGTCGGCAGGAATGATCAGATTGTAGAGCTTGAGGAGCCGCAAATCATGGCCATCGATTCGGCTTCGTCGGATCGGAAAGCCGAGGTTGATCCATCATGTACCCAGCGATCCTGAAGTAGCAGCTTGATTTTGTATTGCCTTGCGGTAGCAGACTAGCAGCTGGTGTATTTTCAATTATAGACCTTTTTAAGTTATTTTGAATAATTGAAGTAAATTAGGTGAATAATTTAGCATGACAATTAAGATGGCTACTTTGAATAATATACCTGAAATTGCCATATTTAGACTTGTTTTGCTTAAGAAAAATAGTTTGTAATCTATTAAGATGGCTAATTATTTTGCTATCTTTTTGAATCAACATATCATTATAAATGGGAATTGTATGCATACATATATTTAAGTTGTGCCATTTATAAAATCTGTTTACACAAAAGTTGGAGCACAATTTGGATCATAAGAGTATCAAACATCATTAAAAGGAAAATAATGTTGATTAAATGATGACCGGGACTTGAATCTGTGGTTTTTGAAACTAACGTATCTTTACTAATTGTGCAAATTTATTATCATTGTTTAAAAATAAAGCGGAGTATACTATTGTTTTGCTCGTTAATTGACGGATAATAGTTGTATTGAACTATTTTTAAATCTCATCTATCTCGCTCGAGATCTCACTTAAGTTTTTATTTTTGCATGAAACATCAAATATCACTCATATCTCATTCAACACTCGTGTCGTTTAAGATATTAAAATCTTATCAGAAGTATATGGATCTCACTTGCAATTGTATGTTTTTAATCTAACATTTTTTTTACCTTTTATACGAGCATGAGCGAAATTGCCTTACAAACTATTGTTATTTAATATAACTCTTCCAATTTTTTTTATCATGGATAAGACTAATAATGGTTTTTTTATTTTCATTTACCAATTATTATTTTTTATTTCCATTTACTAATGTTTAAATTAGAAGAATTTCTTGCATACTTCCAAATTAATCTATATATAATACTTTGCTCTAAAAAAAGTTAATCTTCATCTTTCCATGCAAATCTAAGATCTAAGAACTGACTAGTTGATATCTGGAGAGATTCAACTAGTATAATCATTATAAAGATTGATTAAAGTGGACGTAAGTCATAGTCAACCGAACCATTATAAAAATCCCGTGTCTCTTTTCTTACTTTTGCCGTTTATTTGTTATTTATCTGCACTGGTGCTTTAGCACTTGATCTAGGGTATTAATCTATTTTTTGGATTAACAACAATGTTGGTGGATACCCGATACGATGCAGAGTTACGTATACTAGCAGGGAATGTGTCGTGGTCCAAGGGGATTGATACATACACATTAAGTAGGTTGGTGTATCATATGCCTACATGAAATCAAATGACTAAGCTTTAAATGATACGCATAACACGTAATGGAAAAACGGTCGGCATAACTAGTGTTATGGACAAAGGATGTAATTTACCAGTCATCAGAATGTAGTTCCGACCACTTCTCATTACAATCCACATGATAGATTTGGAGACATCTATTGGTACAAGGCGAAAATGATGGAACGATATATTTTCACATGCATGCTCTACACTGACAAGGATATTAGATACCAGAGATATTAGTATTGGTTAGTATATATTTATATGTGTTATCATGCTTTATTATTCCATTATGAGTTCTTATCGATAACTCTCTGACTTACTTTTGTTTATCTATAGGATAACAACATCGACGATCTGTATCTTCGTGGACTTGTGTTTTCGATTTAGCGAAAATACGAATCCATTATGTTATGGGTTGTCACAATATCTATATGTTTTTAATGTATGATGCAATAGCTAGTTTAATCACACTCATTATGTAGTACAAGATTACTTACTAAATGTTTTAAAATAGGAAAAACAATACCAAGCAATTATTAATAAACGAGATTTTAAGCAGTGCAATGCATGTGCATAAGAAAACTCTAAATTATAAAATTTAAAATAAATTGATAAATACAAATGATATTTTTTTAATTTTTTTTGTTGGAATAGGATTTCGAACCTGTAGCCTTATTTACTTTTCAAAATTTCCGTTTGAAAATAAATATTAATTTTTGCTTTTTGTGGGGTTCGAATTTCTGGCATCTCTTTGTATGTAAGGGCAATTTTGAAAGTTCGAGGTCGGACCAATGATGTGATTCTATTCTAATTATTAATAAAGATGTCAACTGGGAGTCGACCATACCTTTTCGATTCAAAATCTGAACCTAGCACCATAGACCACTTGACTAAATCGTCACTTGTATTAAGTATTGTTTGTGACAGATGATGTATTTCATTTTCTTTTAGGGTTACGCCCTTTGTTATAACTAATGTGAACTCATGCATTACACATGAAATAATATTGTAAAAACTGTATTAACATTTGAATATTGTTAAAGATAGAGTTGTGTTATGCAATGTGTTTATTTAGATAAATGGATTATGAAGTAAAATTATTATTACTGTTTATGTAAATAATTGATATTATATGGTTTATATATCTTTTTATATACATAAACGGTATTTTTTTACAATTTTTTAATATGAGCGTGGTATACAGGTTGGGTTGTCATTTTTTAAGTTCTATTAGACAAATTAATGAATGCTACTAGATTGGATTTATTAATATTTCAAATTTAAGATCACATAATTATTTTAAATATGAATTTAAATGTTGAACAATATGATAGAACTGAGAAGAGTTTTGTAAAAAAAATGTAGAAATTATGTAATGTGAATATTCGAATGTAAAATGTTGGTATAGGATTACCTCGTAGTAACATACGATTTCGAATGTAAGAGAATGAAATATATCGTTATGTGCATCTTGGGTTGACATCTCTTATATTGATATAAATTTAGGGACTACCTCGAAGTAACTTACGAGTCTGAACGTTTCTCATCTAAAAATACAAGCGTGCGTGCGTGCTAGGTAGAAAGATTTTGGTTAATTTGATAAAAATAGAAGAATTTCTTATTTAAACGTTGTAAGAAAAATCATTTGTTGTTCACTTACTCAAAAAAAGTAATAGGATTGCTGGGATTATTGAATAACAATTGGTTGGATTAATTTTTTCATATAAAATGTAAATAAGTTGCATAAAAGTAAATTAAACAATTTCACTTGGATTGAGTTTTTGGTTTATATTCCAAATTAGAACTCAATATTTCGGAGATCGGTGTCAAACAAGATATGAATAAGAATTGATGTTTCTTTTGTTTTCAAAATGGAAAAAAAAACCTGATAAATATTTTGGATGTGTGAAACTTTAATTGTAAATTTCTCTCAGTACACCGAATTGAATTGTTAGGTTTTAAAACTGAGCTCTTTCTTTAACACAACACGGCCATCTAATTACACTGTAACATTCAGTATGACAAGTGTACGATTTATATGGTCAATTGCCACTCACAGACATTACAATGGCCTCAATCCCTTATTATCCATCGTTGATTTGGTGGATGATGGTGTTGATGGTTGCCGCAACCTTAACAACCATACCTTAGATCATTCGGCCGAACCGTCACCTGTTATGTTTTAAATTAACCATTATAAATGTGGGAATATATACATACACATGCTTTCAAGTTGTGTTTCGTATAATATCAAGTGATTATGGAAGAAGAAACGGCTCAAATAAAGAAAGCGCCTCTTTTTTTTGGATTGGACAATGTTGAATATTTAGGGGGAAAACCATTTAGTAAACACTGTCAATATATCTCAAATTGGTCTTTGCTTTAGAAAAACCCTTCTTTTTAAAGTATTGAATAATAAGAATGTACAAAAGGCTAAATCCTATTTTGTTTGAACTTTTCTGAATCGGACTGTTTGAGATGATATTCTTTCGAAGATTAAACTTTAGAGATTTAAGAGTTTAACCCTTTTTAAGTAGAAACTGATTTTTTTTCAAATTGTTTTTTAACGAATTTGAACTTTTTTAATTTTTAAAAGTTGGCAAATTTTCAATTGAATAAAATTATTTAATGATATTTTGGTCAGTAATAAATACCTGCATTATGCTCAAACACTAGTTTCCGCTACTATTTTTACTATCCCTTTATTCAGTTATTATTTTACCCACTTTAGTTTCCCTTCTAATATTCACCAAAAGTGACTTGTGCAAAAGCTTCAGTTACAGCATGTATTAAAAGACAATCCATTAACCATAAAATAATAATAATAACAAAAGCAACACGAATGTTGGAAAATATGAAGTAAACTGCAAAAATAAAGGTAAAAAAATTGATATTGAATTTGGGAAGGGGCCGCGAACGCGTACACCCTAAGCAATATGATAACCCAATGCATTCTCAAAGTGCAGTGAAAACCAGTGGACTAGGCCTGTGCCCTTTTGATCACACAAAGACCCCATCCAGGCAAGTACTTTTCAATCTACACTACAGCTTCTATTTATATTTGCTTGCACCTATCTTTCCATTCAAATTAGTGATGTTGGACTAAACTAACCCAATTAAATACCACTCCTTTTCCCAAACCAATTTTTAACTCCTAATTATATCCCTATTATCCTCTCTTATGAAACAATTTTTTGAACAGTCACTGTGATCATAACATATGAATATGAGATAATGAATGAACATAAATTTAGTTGCTGCAAACGCCATACACTATAAAACAATCAGTTGATAACATACATAAGACTGAATTAGTTCTATCGAAAAATTTATGTATCATTTATGGACTCAGGAAGAAAATCAAAAGATTCATCATTGGTTGATCCTATTTAACAGGCTTCAGAACCTGAACATCGAACATGCTAATAGTTTTTCTTTTTTCTTTTTTCTTTTTTTGGTTAAGTAATTACAAAACTAGAGGGCTAATCGTGGTTTTTTCTCATATCATACTGCTTTCGATCGTTGGATAAGTAAAGGGCTAATTGTGTTTACCGTTCACATCATGCTGCTTTCAGAAACCCTTGTATATATAATTTTGTCAAATATACACATAGTTTGGACATGTACAATGCCTAGAACTAAATTAACCGATTTAAACAGGATCAGTGTTGCTGAGACTGAGACCTCAATATTCCTGCTGGTAAGTTAAGGCCTCATTGTGACTATAGAAGACTCATTAGCTCTAGCATTGAGTGTAACATTTCCATTTGAAGATTGGTGGTTGCTACATCATATTATGTGTATCTGTTTGCTTGAGCCAATGTCAAACTTTTGCATATGTGTGGAGATTGGTTTAGCACTCCATTGGGTTGGGAGGAGAGTTGGTATGTTCTTGAAACTTGGCAAGGGATGCAATCTTCCTTTGCTGTCATTGGCCTCGGTGACCTTATAACTTCCAGGTGTTTCTTTGGACAATCGGTTCTAGTGGTCTTCTGAAGGGAAAAATAGCTATCAAATCAACCCTAACATCTCTTTTGGTTTGAAATTGTGGAGTATAAACCATGACAATTTGAACATTTTTAATTGAATGTCATTTGAATCATAAGGTGACATTTTACTATTGTTCAAAATGTTAGTATAAACTATGAAAAATTGAATTGTCATTTGGACAACAATGTTAGAATAAACTTTGACAATTTCCTAATTGAACGTCATTTGAACAATGATTCATTTAATAACACTTATCGATTGTTAAGAATTGAAGTTGCTTCAGGCAGAATTGATAAAGATGGAATGTTTGGAGAGAGCTTAGAGTGAGAACATGTCAGTGGTGACAATGTGGTTTTATCAAACATGGTAATGCCATTAATGTTGGGTAGGGTATGCATTAATTGACAGAATGATTTTCTATTAAGAAGATGGCAGTTGAAGCAGCAAGCATATGTTATGAGATAGACGAGAGATGTCACATTGAAAGAAGTATATTAGCTCACTTTCCTAACTGAATACCTAAAGAAAAAAAATAAAAGAAGAGAGGAAATACGGTAAGTGTATATTTATTTTTACTTTGTAGATTACTGCTCCAATAATATGTTGGTTGGAGAAATTTGGATATACCTTTTAATAGTTGTTGAGTTATGACAGTGCACATGGTCATGTTTTCATAGGTTTGAATGAAGATATTCTTGTTTTTTATTATATTTCCTCCCAAGTTGTATGAGTTGCGACTATTGTCAAAATTTATTTGAGATTCTAGTTTTACTTCTCATTTCTTGTGAGTGAAACTGGTACATATTCAAATGGAAAAGTATATTCAAAGATAACTAAAATATCGGAATGAGTAACTATAATATGAATTAAACATTTTGTGTTGATTTAAAATATATTACAACTAGATCAAGGACCATAAATTCAGGTGTCAAAGTGATATGATGTTATGTTAGAAATTGGTACCTAAATTCCTTGATGCACAGACAAGGGAGAAAGAAGCCCTAGGCTGCTGAGGAAGAAGGGCTTCGATCAGTGAAAATACCGAACGTGAATTATCGTTCGAGAATTAGGGCATGAAGATTTGGAGCGGTGGAATGTGATTTGGAGATAGAGAGCTCGTTCGGTAGAGGAGCTCATTCGGAGAAGAAGCAACGTGATTAGAAGAATGTCGAACGAAATGTTGACGAGGAAGAAGTCGCAGTGCTTGGAAGGATTTGAAGCGGTGATTTGCCGAACGAGATGTTTCGATCGGTGTTTTGCCGGTCCAAATTTTTCGTTCGGTATTTGGATGCCGGTCTAAATATTTTGCTGAACATTTTGCTGAACCAAACCAGATGCATACCGAACCGAACTCCAGGGCTGCTATATAGCAGCTCCCCCTCATCATTTCTTCACTATATAAATATGGGATCTTCTGGACAATAATGACAGTCGAAAGTGAGAGCTAATTTCAGAGCCAATTGAAACTCTGTAGAATTTTGTCTGTATTGTAAATTCTTCTTATGTATAGCCTTCAAAAATGAATCAATCTTGTAACCCCGATCTTTTAGTGATTAATAAAATCTCATCTCCCCAAGTGGACGTACACTGTCTATCGTTAGTGGAACTATTATAAATACTGGTGTTATTTTTTTTTGCATTACATAGATCTGTGATTATTTGTTTTGGTGTGTCTCTATTTGTATCGCCTCACTACAATCACGATCAAGTTGTTTTCTGCTGCGTTCGGTTTTTTACTTCCTTAGTCTGATCATCTGAAGGGATTTTCCCCAATAGTCTAGTATCAGAGCTGCAAGGTTAATTGAGGAGTGTCAGACGCTATGGCAGGAGATGAAGGGACTTTAGTTATTACATGACCCTATACTAGAGAGATGTATATAGCATCAGGACCACATTTGGCAATTGAGAAATGGAATGTGGATAAAGACTTCGAGAAGTGGCAATGGAGAATGAAGGTTGTTCTAATGAGGATGAAGTCCATCCAGTGGTATATGCCCTTAAGGAGTTTGACGGCTGATATCTCAATCGCGGAAAGGAAGGAGATGGAGAAATGAGCGTTTATTACTATATCTAGCTATGAGAGAGAATGTTATCTCAGTAATTAGCATTGAGACCACTACTAGGGGCATTTGGACCAAATTAAAAATTCTCTACTTGAAGAAATCTTTGACTAACCATCTGATATTACTGAAGACATTTTCCACCATACGGATGAGAGATGGTACTTTAGTGAAAGAACGTCTTAATTTCTTTGATGATCTCGTGATGAATATGAAGACTGTAACGACCCAGAATTTCTGTCATTTGAAATTCATATATTTAATTGATTTTAAATATTAACAAGCAAAATTTGTAAGTCGAATAAATTATATTTCGAATATCTAGATTTAATTGGATAATTAAATCGATAATTTAATATTTGAAATTACAGAAATAATTGGAAATTGGGTTTAATGTGATTAAAATTGATTTGTAAAGTTGGGTTAAATTATATTGGAGTTAGAATGATGTTATAGAACTTTTAAAATTGAATTAAAAGTTAATTTGTGGAAATTGAATATTTTAATATTCAATTTACGAGTAAAAATAGTCATTTTTCAAACAGTCTTGGATTTCGACGAAACTAGTTTCATTGGATCCGTAATGTTAAATTATTGTAAGATTTCAAATTTCGTGTCAATCGGATTTACTGTTTGTCTGGGGCAAGCTAAAACGCTTAGAAATTGGCTTAAGTGAATTTCTAAATTTAAATAGTCGATTTGAAAGCCTATCTTCCAAATACGATCGAATTGGCTCTCAATACATATTCCATTGCGTTCGGAACGTGGTTAAAACATTATAAATGTCAGGCGGCACGCTTCGTTTGGAGTTCGGAAAATCTAGGATGAGTAGTGCGTTGAAAAATTTCTATAAAGGGACCTCAAAACTTTCACTTTTGCACTTAGAAACCCTAACTAGGTTTCCAGCCGCCACTCTACTCTTCAATGGCCGAAATCATGTCTTCGTCTTCTTCATTTTTGTTCAAATCCATCGACTTTTACGCGAAGTGTTCAACTGCAAACTTCTAGAGCTCGGCACGACGAGCAAATCCAACGGCTGTAATCGAAAACGGAGCTGCAAATCGATATGAATCTCGATGCAAAGTTCATATGTTTCGGCATGAATTTCGAGACAATGACAAGGCCGAGCATCATGACGTTTGGGGCAGTGGTTCGTGGTTGAAGAGGTTTCAGAATGGTGGCGTCAGATCGTCATCGTGATTAACATGGTGGGTGCGGCCATCAAATTTTGTGCGTGTTCTATGGGTTACGTGCTCGCGTTTTTCACTGGAGAAGAAACCAAACTCGCGGCCAAATCTCATTCAAATAAAATCAACGGCCCAGAAAAATATAGGTTTAAAAATAATTAATAAAATAGTAAATTGATTTATAAAAATTCGTATAATGTATAAAATGTACAGTTCTTTTGATTTAAAAATTATTCATTTATCTATTATATGTTGTTCCGCTGCGATTCTGAGATTCTGATATTGTTTCTGTTGCTTTTCCTTTCTTTATTTCTTCTTCTACCTCTTCTTCTTTAACCCTCACAATTCGGTTTTCCGGCCTTCGATTGCTCGGCAGTTGATATAGTGGACGTATTAATGTCGATTTTCGAAAGTCGAAAATCTTGAAGACGTTACATTTGGTATCAGAGCATTTGGTTAAGCGACAACCTTGATTCTATTGGGAATTACTCATTAGAGATAGAGTCAGGAGTACTCTAGAATGAGTTTTAGTGTAATAATAGATATGAGCACGTATTTGTTAGTGAATATAAAAAAATGTTTTTTTTATTGTGTTTGCTTATCCATTGAGTTGTTTGTGAATTTTGGTCGGTATGTGGGACGCCATATTATCGATAGGGGTTTCTAAACTCTTAAACGAGGCAAACCGACATAGTATCATTTTAAATTGGGTAAATGAAATAATTTTACCTCGATTATATTTTACATATAAAGGAAATAATTTTTCAAAAATTATTAAAGTGTACATAAATTGATTGTTTGGTTGTTGAAAATGTAAGAATATATATAAGTTAATTAAAAGATGTTTGAATAATCTAAATAAAAACAACAATTGTAGAAGAATAATTGTATAAGCAAATGAATTATTAAGTATGGAATTATAATTTATGTAATTTACAATTGTGAAATAATCTTATATATAAGAAGTGAAACTATATGAATATATTTATAAATATGAATTGAAAACGTTGAATCCTGTTTATTTTAGAAATTATTTTCCAAAATTAAAAGTTAAATAGTGCAATTATATAAGAAAAAGACTTATAAATGTGATTTATGAATAAAAGGAAATTTTTGAAAGAATATTAAGCACTGAATTCACTATTATCACTAGAAAATAATAAGGGTGATGACTGTAGCATCATCAGTATCATTTTCGAGTTTCTGTGAGATGGATTTGCTACCACAAATTGAAAATTGAAATTTTGTTGTGATAAACAAATTTGAAAATTTAAAATCCAAGCTGTAATTGTTAAATATAAGTAATCAAGTTTTGGACTTATAATATGAAATAATAAAGATTTTACTTTGGTAGAGTTGGAATAAATTTGAGTTGGCATAATAAACATATGATTTGAAATTTAACTAAACGAGAGTTAAATAAATTGAATTGGATTAGATAGGTGATTATTTAATATGATTTGGAAGTTTAAATATATAAGTTGTATAACTTATTAAAAGTGAGAAAATGTAAGTGAAACCAAATGATAAAATGGTTAAACAATTCTGTTAAGCAAAACGAGATATGAATTTGAATAAGTGACGAAATTTGACTTTGGTAAAAAGTTAAATAGAATTTACTTCAGAATTGGAATCTGAATTGGATTTATAAGGGGAATTTTAAGTTAAGTTAAACAAATGATGTTTGAAATGGAATATAACTTAAGTGATGTTGAATGAAGTTGGTTTTCGTATCGAAGTATAATAACAAAGTGAAGTGATGAATATGAATTTGAGTTATATAAATGGAATTCAACCTTATTTGTTAAATGAATTAGCAATTGAATTAATAAATGGATTGAATATTAATCAATCTAATGTAAAAGAATTGATATAGAATAATGAATGTAAGTGTTAATTCATTAGAAGCTAATGAAGTTGAAGAAAAAATCGAATGATTGAAAGAAAAGTCAATTAGATATTAAACCAATTGAAAATTAAAAGTGTTAAACCAAATTGAAGTTAGACAAAGTGAATATGAATTATTGAATGTGAATTTAATAAATTTGGTTATGATTTGGTTGTTATATGATTGTTAGTTGATTGTATATAATTCATTAAGTGTTAATGAAATTGAATTGATAAATGGAAAGCTATGTAATTGAATTTGAATTGAAAGTGAATTAATGTGAATTGGTTGTAAGCAATTAAAATTTGTATCGAAACCTTATAAATTACTTATGGGAATTATTTTGATTGCATTGCTTATGAAAACTATGTGTTTTTTATTGAAAATTAGTGAAATGTAAATGAATTTCCTATATATGTCACTTACATGTTTAAATTGAGTAAGTACAGGTACCAGGGCTGTAGTTGGCTGGATTTGATCACGCTAAAATGCTAATAAATAACCGCTTTGCTTAAAAATGCTAAAAAGGTACGCCTACGCAATAAAAATAGGAAATATGAACCGTTTTTCTGTTTTCCAACCGTGTGGGTCGATGTATATATATTTATATCTATTGTGATATTGCAACAGTTCCTCCGTACAAGGAAGACTCTGTCCAAATTTTTCGTAAATTTTGGGAGTTAGAATTTTTTTTGAAATTTTTTGTTAACGAAAAGTCAATTTTTAAATTGAAATGTAAATGTAGGATTTGAAAACTTAGTAAAGTTATTATAAGAAGTTTAACAATGGATTTTGGAAAAGTTAAGGAATTTAGATGAATTCGAAATTTAATTTGAACAAATGGTTTTGAAAAGTTAATGGATTATGTAACTTTTTCTTACTTGGCAATTTCGAGGACGAAATTCTTTTAAGGGGGGAAGTTTGTTACGACCCAAAATTCCTGTCATTTGAAATTCGTATATTTAATTGATTTTAAATATTAACAAGTAAAATTTGTAAGTCGAATAAATTATATTTCGAATATCTAGATTTAATTGGATAATTAAATCGATAATTTAATATTTGAAATTACAGAAATAATCGAAAATTGGGTTTAATGTGATTAAAATTGATTTATAAAGTTGTATTAAATCATATTGGAGTTAGAATGATGTCATAGAACTTTTAAAATTGAAATTAAAAGTTAACTTGTGGAAATTGAATATTTTAATATTTAATTTACGAGTAAAAATATTCATTTTTCAAACAGTCTCGGATTTTGACGAAACTAGTTTCATTGGATACGTAATGTTAAATTATTGTAAGATTTCAAATTTCGTGTCAATCGGATTTACTGTTTGTCCGGGGCAAGCTAAAACGCGTAGAAATCGGTTTAAGTGAATTTTTAAATTTAAATAGTCGATTTGAAAACCTATCTTCCAAATACGATCGAATTGGCTCCTGATACATGTTCCATTGCGTTCGGAATGGGGTAAAACATTATAAATGTCATGCGGCAAGATTTGTTTGGAGCTCGGAAAAGTTCGGAATGGAGTGACACATAGGTTTCGCTAATAGCCCTATCTTCGTTGGAGACACATTAATAGTGGAAGATGTGAAGTCACGCCTTCTATCTGAGGGCTTGAGAGATTAGATGAAGGAGATAAGTGAAGGAAGTAGATGTGGAAGGTGTATCCATGGCTTGTTTGTTGAAAGAGGTAGATAAGATAAGAAGAATTGACATCCTAGAGGGCGTTTTAATTTTAGGAAGCCTGGTAATGGCAAGAGAGGAAAGTCTAAGGACGGGAAGTGCTTTATCTGCAAGAAATCTGGTCATTGGAAAAAGGATTGTTCAGATTTGAAGAAGGAAGAAGACGAACCTTCATCATTTGCGGTGGAGAAGTCTATATCTGACGATGTGTTGTCTACAGCAGTATCGGATGTCTCAGACCATTGGATGCTGGACCCGGGGGCGTCTTTTCATATGACGCATAATAAGGATTACTTTAGTTCTTTCATTGAACGAGAGGAAAGCTCTATTCTTATGGGTAATGATACTAGCTGTAGAACAATGGGTGAAGGTACAGTGAGGATTAGGTTGTTAGACGGAGTGATATGCACTTTGACAGGTGTCCGATATCTTCCAGGTCTTCATAAGTCCTTAATTTATTTAGGACAATTGGCATCTTTAGGATGCAAGGTAACTATCGAGAAGGATAGTCTGAAGGTTTCGAGAGGTGCACTAGTTCTTATGAAAGGAGATGTATTTCAAAATTTGTATTTACTAAAAGAAACCACAGTTCTTGGAGAGTCTTGTGTTGGAGTAGATGGTTCTCGTGCATTGGATGCTACAAATCTTTGACATCTCAGGTTGGGTCATATTTCAGAGAAGTGTTTAGAGTTGTTTCGAAGATGGAAGATGATCAAAGGAGAAAGATTCAACAAGATGGACTTATGCCAGGAGTGTGTGTTAGCAAGCAAACTAAAGTATCTTTTGGAGTTGGACTCCATAGATCAATGTGAGTACTTGAGTACGTGCATACATATGTTTGAGGACCGATAGCTACTCTTCTTGGAGGAGCAAAGTATTTCATCTCTTTCATTGATGCTTTTTCTCGAAAAGTATGGGTGTATGTGATGAAGGTCAAATCAAAAAATTTTGGGAAGTTCAAAAACTGAAAAGCGCTTGTTGAGAACCAATTTGGTTCTAGTTTTAAGGTGACGATATCTGATAATGGCGGTGAATTTGTCACTAGGGAGTTCTTCGACTTCTGTAGACAGCATGACATTCAAAAACATTTCACTACATCCGGCGATCCGCAATCTAATGGGGTTGCAGAAATGATGAACATGACTATACTGGAGAAGGCTCACTGCTTGAGATTAACGACGGGCTTATCTAGAGGCTTTTGGGCTGAGGGTTTGTCAACTGCGGCGCATATTATAAATCAAATTCCATGTTCAGGCATAGATGGGAAGATTCCAGAGGAAAAGTGGAGAGGTGAAGCAGTGTTTCTTGGTTACTTTCGAATTTATGGTTGTCCTGTGTACGTTCACCGTACGGGTGATGACAAGTTGGAGGTTATAGAATACAAGGGCATACTAATGGGATACACCATTGATATGAAAGGGTATCGATTTTGGAGCCCTATTAATCAGAAGATTGTTCATTCCAGACATGTTACTTTTGATGATTCTGCTATGTTCAATCCGAAGGAGAAGCTACCGACCACAGCAAAAGATTCTGATAGGCCTAAGGAGATGGAAGAAGTTCTCGTGTTCCAGCCAAATAGTAGAGTTGAAAGAAGTTTAGGCGAAACAGTATCTTCCCAGATCAGTCGTAGGACTATTAGGTCGCCTGAAAGGTATGGTGATTGATAGTTTGCGAACCCTAGCCTAGGTGATCAGTTTGACGATGCCTTACATGTGGTTCTTGAGGAGCCACTTAACTTTGATGAAGCTTTGAAATCATAAGACAGTTGGAAGTGGATGTGCGCTATGAAAGGGGAGTTATAGTCATTGAAGAAGAAAAAGACTTGGGATTTGGTACCACCTCCTCAAGAAAGCCGAGCTATATGTTGCAAATGGATATTCATGGTGAAGAATGATGGGAGATACATGGCTAGACTAGTTGGTAAAGGGTTTCCACAAAGAAAGAGATTGGAGTGTGATGAGATATTCTCCAGTAGTGAGCCATACGTTCATCCGTATTTTGCTCGCTATCGTCGTAGCTCTTAACTTGGAGATGGACCAACTGGACGTGAAAACCGCTTACTTGCACGAAGACTTGGATGAGACCATTTATATGAAGCATGCAGAAGGATTTGTTGTAGATGAGAAAGAAAATTGGGTTTGTAAATTGAAGAAGTCGTTGTATGGACTTAAACAGTCGCCTAGACAATGATACAAGAGGTTTGACTCTTTTATGCTTTCACTTGGTTTTGATCGTAGCATCAAAGATGCTTATGTGTACTTCAAGCATTTAAAGAGTGGTAGATGGGTGTGCCTACTCTTGTACATGGATGATATTTTGACTGCTTCCAAGGATAAGGCTGAAATCGATAATTTAAAGCGAAAGCTAAAAGGAGAATTCGAAATGAAAGACCTTAGAGAAGTAAAGAAAATTCTGGGTATGGAAATCCCAAGGAATAGAAAGATAGGACTTTTGAGCCTCACTCAAAAGGAGTACATTCGAAAGGTGCTTGCTCGGTTTAGCATGGAAGGGGCAAAGACAATCAGCACATCCATGCCTTTGCACATACTGCTTTATAGTAAAGGATCTCCAATCTCGAAAAAGGACAATGATTATATTATGAAGGCCCCATATGCAAGTGCATTTAGCAGCTTGATGTATGCCATGGTCTGCGCTAGGTCTGACATTGCATTGGCTGTTGAATCGGTAGGTTCATGAAAAATCCAGGAAAGATGCATTAGGAAGCAGTGAAGTGTATCTTCAGATACCATAAAGGAACTCCAAACCATGGACTTGTCTTTTGCGACAGAGGAAGAGATTTCAGCTTGGTTGGATTTTGCGATTCCGACTATGCCGGTGATAGAGATCGAAGGAAACCAACCTCCGAATATGTGCTCACCATTAGTGGGACATTGATCAGTTGTAGACGATTGTGGCTTTGTCTACTACTGAGGTAGAGCTCATAGCTACGGTTGAAGCAGCTAAGTAGGCGCTTTATTTGAGGCGACTATTGTGTGATTTAGGCTTTGTATATGAATGTGTGGATGTGTACTGTGATAGTCAGGGTGAAATTCACGTAGCTGAAAATCCTGCATTCAGCTCGAGGACGAAGCATATTGTGGTGAGAGAGTCATTCCTTGTCTTGATGAGTGAAGAGAAGCTAGTTCGTCTTCAGAAGGTTCACACAAAGTAGAATGCAACAGACATGTTTACCAAGTCATTGCATATTGCTAAGTTCGAGCATTGCTCAGATTTGATTCGCTTAATGAAGTACTAGGTGCCACGAGGTGGAGTGTTGAGATGGTTCATGGAGACGTTTGTTTTCCTGGCGGAGATTGATAAGTTCTACACGGACTGGATACTTCGAACACTCTTTTGACGGGCGGTGGCATTACCGGAGTTCATTGATAGAGTGTAATGGATGATGGCATTGGCGAAGCTCATTGGGTAAGTATCTATTACTTGGAGCATGAAGGCGTAGATGAAGTTGGAAGGCTTGTATGTAATTAGATGACAAGGTGGAGATTGTTAGAAATTGGTACCTAAATTTCTTGATGCAGCAGCAGATGGAGAAGGAAGAAGCCCTAGGCAGTTGAGGAAGAAGGGCTTCGAGCGGTGAAAATACCGAACGAGAATTATCGTTCATGAATTAGGGCATGAAGATTTAGAGCGGTAGAACGTGATTTGGAGATAGAGAGTCCGTACGGTAGAGGAGCTTGTTCAGAAAGCAACATGATTAGAAGAACGCCGGACGAAATGTTGAAGAGGAAGAAGTCGCGGTGCTTGGAAGGATTTGGAGCGGTGATTTGCCAAACGAATTATTTTGTTCGATGATTTTCCGAACGAGATATTTCGTTCGTTGTTTTGTAGAACGAATTTTTTCGTTCAGAATTTTGACGTCGGTCCAAATTTTTCGCTCGACGTTTTTGCGAACTAAACCAGATGCATGCCGAACCAAACCCCAGGGCTGCTATATAGCGGCTACCCCTCCTCATTTCTTCACTACATAAATATGGGAGCTTTTGGACAACAATAACAGCCGAAATTGAGAGCTAATTTCAGCCAATTCCATAACCATCCTAGAGAGCTGAAACTATGCATAATTTTGTCTGTATTGTAAATTCTTATTATGTATAGCCTCCAAAAGTGAATCAATCTTGTAACTCTGATCTTTCAGTGAATAATAAAATCTCCTCTCTCCAAATGGACGTACACTGCCTAGCAGTAGTGGAACCACTATAGATACTGGTGTTATTTTTTTTTTTGCATTGCATATATGTGACTGTCTGTTATGGTGGTTGTCTCTATTTGTATCATCTTACTACAATGACGATCCAGTTGTTTTCTACTGCACTGGGTTTTTTATTCTTTTAGACTGGTCATCGGAAGCGGTTTTTCCCAACATTAGACCGATGTTCTAAAATTCGTAGGTTCAAACCTCGGAGACATTAAAGTAAGTGCTCTGCTTGAATAAAATGTCACTCTTATTTTCAAAAAAATAAATATATATTACAACTTACAAGTATAAATAATCTTAGATTCTAACACGGTTTATTGACTTACCGAGTCCCATCGAAATCCATGGTAAATAAGAATGTTTATTATGGATTCCAAGTTCATAGATTTTAGACTAAAGCCTAAATCTAGCATTGTGGACCACGTAGTCATTATTTGTTATTTAAATAGTGTATGATAATTATTTATTTGAGCGAGAGGACAGATTGGTTTACCGGCTGTGTACTCTTTTTGAGCCTTGGACAGCTATTGGAATGATACCAATTGGCACCTTCGCTACTAGTTGAATCAAAACATTAGTATTGGTAGGCTTGAATACTGGGGCAAGAGCCCCCACTTTATGAGCCAACGTGTCCATTATAGAGAGAGGGGAGTTCTCATTAGGAGAGGAATATCTGGTGGTCTCAAAAGTAAGCGTGATAGAAAGCTAGCAATTGTGAGATCGTATCCCTTTTGATAGAGGTTCTTAATCTCCCGGTCGTAAGGAAGAAGAAGACGAATTTCAGTCCATTGGTCTATAGCTGTAGTAGTAAGCCTCTCAGGAAGGTTCTATTAAGCAAACCAGTAAGTTAGTGATTCAAAGTATAGCCCTGATGCTGGTGTATGAGATATTGAATTCTCAGTGAAAGCAGACTCAGAATCCTAAGTTTAGTAAGCCAGTCCACGGCTACGAATTTCATAAATTAAGCAAAGGGCAAGCATTTGTAAATGATAATTGACATACATGTGAGACAAGCAGATTTGTAAAGTCTAGTTTAAGACAAAACTTGGCCTATTCTTTATTTTCCCCTATAGGATTCAGCGGATTGTTTATCCAATCGACCCTCTTGCTCCCAGTTAATATACTGGGCAAGATATGCTCCTTGAAATATGGATAAGCCTGGAAATCCAATCAGGCTTGAATTGATAGATGCCATGGATGGTCTAAACTCTGGTCTTCACTTGCTTACTCTAAGATAGTGCCCTTGAATGACCATGGTCGCCCATCCAAGACGTGTAGATAAGACTTTTTAGCGTAGAAAGGCAATAGGAAGAACCCTATATCTAAATCTAGCATTTCAAAATCATGCTCAAACTTCGAAAGGCGCTAAGGAATACGAAGTGAGATGATTTCCATCGAATAGAATGGATGCTTAAGTGATTGATCGATCCCCAATTAATATACTGGTCTTACTAGCTAATTAGTAGCAACTTCGGAAGAAGGAGTTGGATTAACTAGTTGGAGCTGGTTTCAGTATGCCTGGGGCCTGAAGAAGGAGTTGGATTACAGAGGAGCTTTCTTCTGTGAATGTGAATTAGGTTGGCTACTAGGTTCTCCTCTCACTTCACTACGTTCCCCGGAACTACTTGGCTCCCTGCCGGTTGTTGGGTTCTCCCCCTAGTTGATTGGGGTAGTTTTAAGGCATATTTCAAATTATTCTATTCTGTTTCTTCGCTACCCATAGTCATGACTGGGTGGGTAAGTAGGTTATACTGGCATCTCTCCCGAAAATCTCTTTGTCTACGGAAAGATCTCTTTCGCTGCGCACCTGTTCTGACCTAAGGTGCTTGCCTCACCAAGCCTGGTGAGTTCTGGGTACGTGACTCTTGGTCACTTTCATAGAACATGGAGAGACTCGAGCATAGAGAGAGCTTCTGCTTTAGATCTCTAGTCTTTCATCTCAAACTGTAGTAACAAGGAAGTTCATTCCAGATGTGGGAAATGAAGCCATGAATGCACTCGTAGGGCAAAGGAAGTCTTGCGATCAGACTCGGGAGTGACTTTGACCTTATGGCTTTGGCCTGATAGGAAGAATTTCAATAAGTATGATTGAACACCATAGCTATTGCATATGTTCGACTGCAACGATCGGACAAACTGCTCACTTATGATGAGCTCCCTTCTCCTTACTCGTCGAGTAAACCGTATCTCTCTGTCTATCTAGTCTTAGGACTTGTAGGAGTCGTGGACTTATGTTCGGTCCAAGCTTTTAGGGAAGCCGACCTTTCCTTCTGCCGGTGTCGTGGAGCCAGTCTATGATGTTCCAAGTGGAGAACCATTTCCCAGTGTCTTATTCATCTAAGAGGCCAGTGCCTTGGAAGAAGATTCTTAGCGACTTCCCTACGCCAACCCTCAAGGAAATAAAAAAGTGATATTATACTTATCACCCTATTACAAAATGTCCTATTAAACTTCCTTTAATTCATTTCAACGATAACCCCTCAATCATCGTCGGTGGAAGAAAGCTATGATAGAAGAAATGGAGGTGCGTAGCGAAGAACGACACTTGGGAACTGATCACGCTACCAAGAGGCAAATGCACGGTTGGCTGCAGGTGGCCCCGAAACACAAAGATGATGGCTCTATCGAGAGGGCTCGTATTGTGGCAAACGGTTTCATACAAACCTGTGGCATCTATTATCTCGATACGTTTGCTCCTGTGGCCAAACTAAATGAATCATTCTGTCAGTTGCAGCCAACAGATCTTGGTCACTGCATCAGCTCGATGTCAAAAAGACCTTTCTTCATGGAGACCTCCACGAATAGGTTTCTATGAGTCCTCCACCAGGTTTTCGAGCTCAGGGGGAAAGTTTTCAGGTGAGGCGATCGATCCAATATACTTTGAGAGCAGTCTCCTCGGGCTTGGTTCAGGATATGAAGTTTGGTTATGACGAAGATAGATGGGTATCCAGAGAAGGAATGCTGATCATTCCGTGTTTATAAAAAGGTGCGCAACGAGGAAACTGCTATTCTCCTAGTGTACTAAGTTTATTTATCTAAATTCACCAGTGAAATTCTTATATTAGTCAGAAAGGTAGCTAGTAAGCAAGTCGAGTAAGACGGCTATTATTAAGTCGAGCGAGCTTTCGCTAATACTAATCAAAGATGAAAAGCTAAGGTCAGAATTCGCATGCGGTATGCTTGCGAAATCCTTTTCTGGTCCATCCGTCTTAATGAAATCCATCCCGTGAAACAAAGGATAGTTCATTCTTTGGGTGAATAAATAGAGACTACTGCTACGGCCGTAACTTCAGGATCAACCTCAATGAATTATGGCGTAACTGGCTTAGTATAGATCCGTATCCCGCTCTGGGTCTTTAATTGAAACTGGGACTAGGCATTGAAAAGCTCGATCAACGTCCTCCTCTCCCGAAGTTATAAATATGGAGGGACCTTTCCCTGTCACCTGTTAGCCCGACGTACTAGCGTGTGTTAGTGACATAAAGTGCGAAGTTCATCGAGACATTTTCTAATGTCCGGTTATGCTTCTTTTTTATCCTCTCCCAACTGCCAAAACTCCTATCCTATAGGAATCACATCAATAACCTTAAGAGCTTTCAGTAAATTAAGGGGGTCTTTTAGCAGTCCTAGTTGATGCAATAAGAGAAAAGAACCTAGGAAGGAGCAAGTAAGATTTTTATCCCCAACGACACCGGTATAACATTGGCAACGGCCCGCGGCATTTTCGGGGAGTAGCCCGCTAGAAACTTCCATACATTAGGATTTTAGATTAAGGGAGCCATCGAAATGTGACTAAAGCACCAGAAACGGGGACTATCTAAGCTAATGATAGAGGCAAGAACACTTTTCGGCCAGGTCCCATTAATTGATCATAACGATATCGTAGAAATGCTGCACGGATCTATATATGTAGAAAGAGAAAAAGAATCACCTTGATACTAAACCAGATTGAGTCCGCGATCTTCTTGGAAATGGGAAGATCTAAGATAGGTGGCCAACCTCCTATAGAGAGCGATGTGCATGGACCGGGTGAGCAGGGATGCAGCTCCGTGGACCGCTCGTCGGGCCTGATAGGTGGTGGTATCACACCCTTCTCAAAGGAACCGTACGTTAGACTCTCGCGTCATACGGCTCCGTCCCGGAATCTGAACCTCCCCTTTCCTTTGACCAACAGGTCCTCAAACCCAATCATTCATTGATTGATGAAAGGTGGCTTTAGCCATTGATTGAAGTGGTAGAAGATAGTCGCCTAACAGCGAGTTTCGATCCTTTTGTTCGAAATTTCTTCGTTCGTACCAAACCGCTTGCAGAAAAATCATGTTCCACAAGATCCTATATCAGCTATACATCCTCCTCGCATTTATGCCGGAGACGTCGCCAGTGCTATGGGATTTGGCTTATGAAGATCAAAAATGCTGAATGGGATTGTGGCACTCCATTCGCCACCAATGCGGAAGTATGCCGAGAATGGAACGCTGCTTCACTCTGCGGATGCATCAGATCCCATCATATAAGAAGCTCGCTCTTTACCCGATTATTCAAACATTTTGTGGGTGGCGCACCTGATCTATTATTGCGTAGCAATAGAAGCTTGCATTAATATACTGGATCACTCGCTCCTTCCTTCGGGCTAAGGCTCCTTGACGTCTCCGGGGGCCTCGACCCAATCTCTATGCCACATTGATGCCAAGAAGAACTAGGCTGCTTCACGGGCTACTGCTTTCTTTGCGCTTTTTTGCATTCCTCTTACTTGTTGAGGACATTGCATTCTTCACAATAAGAAATCTTGTACCATTCTCAATGGGAAGGAGGAATTCGTTCATCGTCATCATATCAGGAAAGAAGGCATGAAGAATAAGGCACTATATGATGTGACAGAATAGCCCCCTACTCACAAAAGATGGAAGCAGAAGGTTGAGGTACCGAGATTGCACGGGAGATGCAGTCAAAAAGCGGCCAGGTTCGCAAGAATGTCCATGTGTGAAAATTGCTTCATTCATATCACCTAGAAAACTAGAACGTTCCAACAACGTTCGATTCATTTGCACGCCAGACTCGATGGGATGAGAATACCAATCTATGTTTCTTCAGGCGAGTGGTGAACCTAAGAAGCATAGAAATGAAATGGATCAAACTATCTTATTTGATTAACTTAGATCCAACCGACCGGCGGATCTGTATCGCCTCACCTATGGATTCTACGGATTTCAAGCATGAAATAACGCTTTTCGGCAAAGCTACCTCTAGAAAAGATGAGATCCCAGATGGCCCAGCAGATATGAAGTTCACTATCTTCGTGGTTTTCAAGATGAGTAGGTTTTGAGGACACAACAAGTCTCAATTAATATACTGGGCCAGAAAAGACTCCTTTTTTTGGCACCAAGTATGAATCTATCTAGAAGCAAAGCTGATTGATCTATCTAAAATTATTCTGTTATACGATAATACCCGACGCACTAGCCATACGAGTCTGGGTGTACCAAAGTTGGATTGTGGAGCTACCGGATGAGACTGGAAATTGAGAGGAAAGCTTCGCGGATAATTTCATTACCTTCATGAGCAAGATCACGTCCCTAATTACGAGCTTGTACACACCCTTCTAAAGCGATTCGATTAGCTACCGCACCAGGTGCATTTCTCCAAGGGTGCCCTAACGTTCCTCCACCGAACTGTAGGATGGAATCATCTCCAAAGATTTCAGTTAGGGCAGGCATACGCCAAACATGAATACCCCCGGAAGCCACGGGAATAACACTTGGCATAGAAACCCAATCTTGAGTGAATATCGCGACTTCGGTCTTTTTCAATGAAATCATCACGTAATAAATCAACAAAACCTAAAGTCATCTCACGTTCCCCTTCCTACTACTGTACCAGAGTGAATATGATCTCCAACAGACATACGTAATGCTTTAGCTAGTACACGAAAATGCATACCATGATTTTTCTGTCTATCAATAACTGCATTCATTGTGCGGTGGATGTGAAGAAGTAGACCATTGTCTTGGAAATAATGAGCCAAACTATTATTTGTAGTGCGGTTATGTAGTCGTGCATTATGATAGGAACTCCCTATGACATGTGTGGATAATGAATGACTTGCATGGTATGCAATCTGAACGTCCACATAGTACATTACAAAGGGTAAGACCTAATTAGAGAAATGTGCTTAGCACAACACGATATGGGCTAGAAACCTAATCCTAAAAGGAGAAAACCCATCACTGAACAATCATAGGAATAGAAGAAATAGGTTCAGACTAAGTGACAGAACTCTCTATGAGTTGGGCTACATAAAAGATCTTATTCTAAAATTAACGCATGTCGCCCTAACCGGAGGATGCTATTAAATCAAGCCTACACAGGCGAGTGGAGTATACGTAACAAATGATCCGAGCCGAGACTAAGTTGACCCTAAGCCATAAAGCTCTTATGCAGCTAGCCAAGTAGCTCAAAACCTATGAGTGTAGTAAGACGTAGCCAGGAAAAACTAACCAAGAGTATGCTCCACGCTGATATGAAATATCGAGCTAGGGTTCTACAGATAATTGATAAGTCAAAATAGAAAACTTTCTTTCATTCTGTATACTGGACTAGGTATCATAGCCTCTCCTGCTTTTCATGTTCACCACCGACGACATTTCCTTATTTTGGGACGTTATGGAAAAAGACGACGACTCTTGGTGTAACAACCCTAGATTTTTATGTATATTTTAATTTTGACTTTATTTCATTTTGAATTTTTTTTAACCGGTTCCATTTCAAACTTTTTATTTTTAAATATAATCTTTGATTATTATGTGATTTATAATTCCAAAATGGTATAAATTGAATATTTTCCTGAAATGTTGATTTCGGTAAATTTGGGTCAAACTTTGATTTTTAAATTTCAAATTTAAATATTTAGATTCTTAAATTTTATCTTGTATTATGAAAATAGACTTAATAACTTGAATACTGCTTTTCGTTTCGTTGAAAACAGATTTAAATTGTTTATTTTAAATTATATAAACTATATTTTTATTGTCATATTTTATTTTAAAATGTGTCAATATGTCATGTTATATATATTTTGTCTTTTAAATATTATTAAAGTGATGTTTAAATTTTCCCAAAGTCTATTGCATTTATTTTTTATTTTTAAAGGCTAGTTTCCATTTTTCTGCTATTTTCTTCATTAAATTATATTAAATTAATATTTATTTATTTATTTTGTGAATTCGTTTTTTATTTTGTGTTCTTATCTTTATTTATAAATATTTTTCGAGTATACAAAAATTTTCCAAAGTTCATTGCATTTATTTTCATATTTTCATGACTAGTTTGTAGTTTTTGCTGTTTTTATTAATTAAATTATATATAATTAATATTTATTTATTTATTTTTGTTTATTTACTATATTTTCGTGTTTTTATCTGTAATTAAAATTAATTTTTCATTTTGTTAAAATTTGCAAAAGAAATTAGAGAAATATGAAGAGTTTTGACCTTTTACATACCATTGTCTTTTCACCTCCTTTTGTCTTTTCAAATTCAATAACACTTGCATTAATCATTTGCTGACCATATCTCTTTGTTTCAGCCGACTCTTCCATTGTTTCTCATGTGAAAATTTTCCCTCAAACCCTAAAATAAGTTTCGGCCATCTCCAAGAAGAAATTTTGATAAAAAATTTCATTTCTTTTTACATTTTCTACTTGATTTACTTGATTTTTGCACCTGCAATCTCTTATGCAGTTTGGCCCCTCCATCTCCAGCGCCTTGGTCGCCTCCACCACCACCTATTCCAGCCACCATACCCTCCTCTCCACTGCCATTGCAAAGCCGAGGCCATCCATGTTGATGATCCACCAAAATATGAAGCAAACTCCACCTATATCCAACATAGCCTAGCTACCTTGCTTTCATCACCTCCTCCACCACTTTGGCCGACCATACACCACCACCACCAGAAAATTCCTGACCTGAGCCCACTGCCACATCATCCTCCAGCCCACTACAGACCTGGCCGTGCCCTCCTTGGCCTTGGCCGAGCCCTTAGTGCATAGGAATCCATGATATTTGCCTTGTAGTGTTAGTTCATGCTCATATATCTTTGCTCCATCATTTTGCCATGCTAGGCCGACCTTTGGGAACCCAAACCAGATCCAAACCATGCCTTTAGCCGTGCCATTTTAGATCTGGAGCTGAAGCATAGATGGTAGAAAGCGAGTGCAAACACTTTGGTGATGTTTTGTGTATTCATTTCTAGCTTTGTTTAATTGAATTTGGGTTGAAAACTTATGTTATATTTATTTGTTTTGTCTCATGTATTCAAGGCAATTAACCTTGTTTCCCTCACACTCAAATCATTGTCATGCCTTCGCGCTTTCGGGGTCTTTGTTTGTGTCTCTGAATCTGTTATCTCCAGCTTGTAGAGGTGAGTTATTCACACCAGACAATATGTACATATATAACTCGTAAATTGGCCCCTTTTGAATCTGTAAAATGCATTATCATGTTACACCTGCTATATTATGATTATATGATGTTTACCCATGCTTAAACACGTGTTATAACATCTGTTACTGTTATATTATGCTGTTCTGTTATTTTTATCAGTTTATCACACTGCAAGTTCCCTTTAGATTGGAATCACTATGGGTTGAAATGATACATACCCGAACGGACTTTAGAATAGTTGAAAATCGTTATGAGCTGAAATGATAGGCTTGAATAATTTTCATTTATTTTCATTTACTTGGAATTGCGGGTTTGAAATGATCAAACCCGGGTTTTCTTTGTAAATTACGGGTTGAAATGATATATTACCCGTATCACTTTAACTAGGCTAGAAAATGAAATACAGGCCCGCTGTTAAAATATGTTTTTCTAAAAATTTTAAAATATTTTAGAAATGTAAATATTATAATATTTTGATTTATATTTGATTAAAAATGATTTTTGTAAAGCATTATTGATTTTCTGAAAATTTATAAGTGAAATTAATAAATGGTAAAGATAGGAAATCTGAAATGTAAGTTATTTTGGAAATTATAATTTGGTGATAAATGGAATTTAAATTAAATATTAAAATATGATAAATATATAATATTTCGAATTAAATTAATTAAAAATGAAACTAAGTTATATTTGAAATTTTAAACTTAAGTGTCAAGTTAAATTTAATGAATTTAAATTTAATGTTGGAATTCAATAAGTGAATTATCATTAAATCTTGATTTTTGAATGGAGATTTAACTTTATAAAATCATGAATATAAGGGTATTTATATGATTGTTTTAAAATTGGAATTATATGATTTTATAAGTTAAAAATGATTTAAATAAAAAATATATATAATTGTTTGTGAAATTATACTTAATATTTGAAGTTAATTAACTGCATTTCTAAAATACTGTTAATTCTAATGTAAATGATAATACAGTATTTGTAAATGCTGTAGTGGATAATAATGAACCAAATGGCTAAGTTTAATTAAAGACTATTATAGCATTTTTGTAAATGTTATAATTGTTGAATTTAACTAAGTTTTATTGAAACTGATGTAACTCTATTATAGTATTTTTAAATGCTATCTTTTGTTAAATTGAACTGTTTTAAATGTAACTTTCTGTAGCAATTTCTAAATGCTGCGAAAGTTGAATTTCCATCTGTTTGAATAAATTAAGTGAATAAATGAATTTTGAAAGTCTCAAATTTTGGAAATTTAATAATTTAATTATTAAATATAATAACTTCATTTTATGATTTAAAAAGGAAGTAATTTGTTTCGAAATATAAACTATTTTGAAATGTGTTTTGTAATGGTATTTAAATTAAAAAAAAAATGTGGTTTGGAAGATTTTTTTTTTTGATATTTTGAAATGGATTTTGAATGATATTGAATTTTGAAATGATATTTGATTTTGAAGTATAAAATACCATTTTAAAGTTTTAACCACGGGATGTATTTAATTTATAGTTTAACTGATACTTAAAGGATGGGCGATCCCAAGCATCCTTTAAGTTATTATGCATTTCTACTACAGTTCACTTGAGTTGGTTTACATTATATAAGTATATATTGTCCTGACTCAAGTGTTTTGTGTTTTACTTTACGCTCGGGTCAGCCTGAGTATTTACAGCTTAGCTTTGGATTTCTTTTCTAGAGCTAGGAATCGCTGGAGATTCTGCTTGTCTAGTTATCTATTTCCTTTCAGTTTCAGTTGTTCTATTTCAGCTCTGGTATTTATGACTTCTATGTATTTGTGATTCTATTGTATATGTTTTCAGACTGATATTATGTATTGTGTTTGAGAGTTTGTTATAGTAGCTTCATGAACTACTATGGTATTTTAATTTCCATTGCGAGTTATTATGATATTTCTATGTCTGTGATTCTGTGATTGTATTTCATTTGCTCTAAATTTATTTACAATGCGGTATTTTGGGCAATTCAAGTCCGACGTGTGTGTCTACCTATGCACTTACAATGGATACGAATGGATGAAAATATCGGGTTGTTACACTTGGAAGGAAAGAGAAGGCCATTGACTACCAATGTACATTCCCTTGATAATCACTTGACATAACATGAGTTAAGGACTGGCTTCCGCTCAGTCTCGTAGATGGGTTCGGTCGTTAACAAGGAGCGGGAGGTAGATCTCCAGTATAAGGCCGTTACCTACCATTATTCTTCACTTAAACAGGCCTACCCTTAGATTCATTAGGCTTTTTGACTTAAAGTTCATTGCTTTACTAAGGGCTTTTATCTAACCTTGGCCCTTCTATTGTGACGATAAGAATTTTCCACGCTCGAAAATCGACATCCATACTTTACATCGTACTCGAATGTCGCAGATTCGACCGTTCAAATCCGATTCGCCGGAGCTTATAACACAATTAAGTAAACAACACAGCGGAAGTAAAGAATAATACATTGATATACAGCTTTGATACAATATCTGATATAATGATAAATATACAATGAATATCATATACATCAGAGATATGATACAATAAAATAGCAGCGGAAAGAAAATAGATAACACTAGCAGCAGAACAAATAACTCAAGATAGTCTTCAAGGAAGAACTCCAAAACTGAAACTCCATCTCCAAGAATCAATCCAGAAATAGCTCGAACCAACATCACGATGCACAAAGACAAGCAAGACTGGTGTGCATCCAAAGACTGAAACTAGCTCCAGATAATCTACTAAATCTGACTATCTGAAAAAACCAACTCTAGACTGCTCGTGTGGAAAATAGTGAGCACCCAGAGTTTAGGAAAGGAACAATAAACTCCGGATCAGTCATGGGACTGGTGTGAGTAACAAAAACAGTTCATCTTTTAAAACAATCAACAAAGGATTTGAAGGTCAATTCGCAATGCTTTTT
The DNA here is from genome assembly GCA_030765085.1 of Allium cepa. Lineage (NCBI taxonomy): Eukaryota > Viridiplantae > Streptophyta > Magnoliopsida > Asparagales > Amaryllidaceae > Allium > Allium cepa. The sequence goes on from CM060938.1 coordinate 406,641,386, forward strand.
GAAAATGTAACTACCATAAGACCTCCCACCACACACACAATGCAAGCGCAGACTTGGAGGAGATTTCTTCTTATGTTAGTCAAAGATGCTTACTACGCAAAATCAAATCATTTGATTATTATTATTAGCTCATAGTGTAGAAAATATTTCGAAAATAGAATATAAATCTTAGCCAGCATAAGTACCATTATATTATGCCTACTATAGCTACCATTTTAAATGGCATGTTCTACAACTAAAATCGTACAGGGCACGTATTATTTTGATTGGATTTCCAACAAATGGTCAGGCCAAGGAACTTCCTATTGCCATATGGAAACGCCTCTGGAAGGACGTCTCGAGAACCAACCCGGTTCTCTGCCAAACAAGGCCGGCTACCCCCTTTCCCGGGGAATATTCAAAACCTCAGATATGCCACCCCCGGTCCTTTGGGACCTTTATACGAGGTACCTCTAATCCAACAACCACATAGAAATAAATATAGTGTGTCCACATGAGTAAGCATCTGGGCTCCATACCATGATACTACCTTTTCCAGAAGGAATGGTCATACCCTAGGGAAGCTACCCTTGAAACCTTGCCGCATCTTTCCTGTTTCGACCATTACCGGTTTGTGAGGCTCGACGAAGTCTCGTCCACAAAGCTACGCTTTTCACGAAAGCCACGCTTTGACAACAAATGATCAGCAGTACTTAGCAGCCACATTACCAAGTTGGGAATATATTACTGATAACCTTCAACTACATAACCTCTAAGGGTGTTAAGCTAAGAGAATAAATTCTCCGCTACCAACAGAAATGTATTTGAAAGAAATCTGCTTTATATCTCAAAGTATAGTGTCAGACATACAACCATACAAGTCTGTTCCGGGTTCGAATAGAACCGAAGGCACTTCCAAAGAAGTCCTTGCAATCCGGGTATTCACAATCCCGATCGGACTTCCCATCAGTTAGGGAATCTCTATACCGTAGCTACTCGGTGCAGAGACAATCATAGGTCATCATCCTATCTTTCTCGCAAATACACGGTCTTCACCACCGGTCTTCAAATGCTATCCATAACGACAAATCACATATTCGGAATGGGTTATACGACACAAAGGTCCTTTCCCTACTAACCCGAATAGTGAGCGCAACATTTAAAACATATGGATATGGGATTTCAATTAAGTCACAAGTTAATAATTCAAAACTTTCCTTCAAATGGTTTAAACTGATTACCATTTTCAAATCTTTAAACAAAAGATTTATTTCACTAAGTTCGCCCATTTTCACAAAGATCCATTTACGGATTTCAAAACAGTTTCCATTTCAATTGGATTAACTCGTTTAAATCTTTAAATCAAGATTTATCTTATAGCTTTCAAACCGTTTCCATAACTTGGGAAATCATTTTCATTTTTAATTTGAAATCCTTTTTAACACAAATTGGACGTTCATTACTTATGTGAAAGCTTTTATTATTTGAAAACAAATAGTTTTCGTTTTAGAAAGATCCAATTTTTTATTTACACGAGTTAAAGCCTTTGAATTTAAATTATAATTCTCAAATCAATACATTTAAAAAATGGGTTAATTCATATAAACTCATAAATAAGTGGAACAGCCTTTTTAAACCCTAGTTCCCAAATCATAGAATTCAATTTCCAATATTGAATTCAAACTTAAATCAAATTATTTAAATTCCAAAACTCAGTCAAGTTAAAAATAAATTTCATCTTTGAAATTCCATTTCAAAAGCTTTTCACTTTATACCCAATCCCTTTCCAAAACATTTGATTTAAATATTCAACTTTGAAAATCATTTCAAAATCTGTGACTTAATCGATTTCCTCGTGAAATCCATATTTGTGTGTGTATAAGTGTGGTCAAGGGATTCAACACAATAGTGCAACATCATTCAATCATCACAGATCAAACACAGAAATATAGTTGATAAGCGATATAAACTATAACACTTATCGTCCATTCACAGATTCACAGATAATATACAAATGTAAATAGATGAATAAATCATACACGGCACAAACCACAGAACAAAATATCACAGATCAGACAGGGCAATCAATTCAAGGTATCTCATATAATACAATCATTCATAAGTAAGGTCAAGTATTCAATAATCATTTATAAGTATGATTAATTAATCGTTTAATCCTAATCAATTCAATTTATTTCCAAGTAAATTAATTACTTATGAATTAATTATCAAATTCTGATTAATTAATTACAAATCATTGATATAAATTAATTAATCAATCACCTTGATTAATTTAAATTATTCTTAAATAATCATATAAATCAAGTTAACCTTTAAACCAATTACCTAATTAATTAAGCCCTTAACTACTTATTTTAAGAAATTAAACCTTTAACTAATATCCAATTAATAAACCTTGATTTACAAATTTATCATTCCTTACTTACTTGATTAACTTAACCCGTAATCAGTATATTCAAATCATAAAATTAATTATATAAATAAATTATCCGTTTGAATTAACTTAATAATTAATGAATTACAAATAATCATTATATCTTAATTACTTAAGTTAAAACTCATTCTTAGTGATGATTAAATTACCATCCACAATTTTGATTGGAAACATTGGTTTTCGAATTTACACTTAAATTTTAATTTAAATCCCAAGATTCGAAATGAATACCGATTTATCTTCAATAGAGTTTAAACTGATTTCCAAACCCTTTAAATTTACATGTTAAAGTAATATTTTGTTATAAAAGAAATTTAAAGGGTTAAAATCAAATTCTTCTTAAAACCACAGATTAAAAGTATACTTTAACTTTAATTTCCCTTTTAACATTTTTAAGTATTAAAACAATTTAAATTTAAAGCTTTATCTGTTTCCAACAAAAATTTTCAAACTAAACTGGAATCTACATTCAAACTTAAATTTTAAACTTAATTTAAATCTTTGATTTATAAACTTAAATCTCAGTTTTAAATTTCAAAACAAACAGGTTGAACCCTGTAAACAACTCCATCCGAGCCTCATCACGCATTGCTTCGGGTCAAAACGCAAATTCCCCGAGTCTCTCCCCTGTTATTCACGCAACCTTCTTCTTCTTCCTCCTCCTTTTTTTCCAAGTTTAATTATAACTACTGTGCCCATCCTATCACACGCACGTACCCAAACCACGTCCCAGAGAAAACACGAAGCAAGTACGATGTTTACTCGAGCAAATTTCCAAATCCCAGAACACCGCACCATGCACGTACACGTTGACGCGGCGGCGCTCCGGTCATCGGCGAGACCTCCAGCAAGTCGCGAAATGACCCCATACTCGAGAGCAAACCCCAGTTCGATGCGAAATACACGAAATTGAAATTGAGTGATTTGGCCAAACCTGGAATATCAAAATCCACCGCAACCCAAACCTGGAAATTGCGTCGTCCACGAAACCTCGACCACCGGAATTCCATCACCACCAGCCACGACATCGCCTACCATCCCTCTTGCAATCCCCAGAACCCTATAGCACTCGACACTCCAGGGAAAACGAACATACCCAAAATATACCACCCAGACAAAATTAGGTTTAGGAACAAAAAACCATGACCACTGCCTCCACCTACCTCTGATCGACTACCACCCAATTTTTCCATACTCTCCAGTCATCCCACTACCATCAGAGAGAAATTCGGCCTCTCAAATCACTGGGATCACCAGTGATTCCCAAAAACCCCCAAAAACAATCAACACAGAAATGTAAATCCAATACTTAATTTAAAAATATGATTTCAGTTTTAAAAATCCTAATTATGTTTAAATGTTTGATTCATCTTCCTGAATCCAGGAATTATAAATTTTGAGTTTTTACAAAACTCAAGTTTTCATATTATTCTTAAGGTTCCAGAGCAGAATCTACTTTATTTAAATTAAATACAAATTTTAAAAATTTGCTTTGTAACCAAACAAACCTATTTTCTTTAGATCCTAAGTCATGACACAAAATAGATCAAGCAAAATTGATTTTTGAAGTAAGATATGAACTCAAGATTTATTAACAGGATGTCTTACAGAGTTTCCAATATGCAGATATTCCATCTCACAACACACAGAGAAAGCATCGTATAAAGATTTACACAAATATTTTTAAGCATTCAAATATTAACGTGTAACGAATTTTAAAATCTTAGTTATTTTAAAAATGTTACTCACAGTTGATTTTTGAAGAAAGAACAGAGATGCTTTTTTCCTTGAAACTGCTTTGAATTGTTGTTGAAAACTCCTACCTTGATGCTCTGGTTGTAAATGATTTGTTTTGATGTTTTGAGATGATATCATTTCAGATTCTTTTCTTAGCTTATGGACGAAATGAGATGGGGAAATTGGTATATAAAAGAAAGGATTACAGGTTAATATAATTTATTATGTACTGGAAATATTTTGTAAAGATTTGGCCAGAGCTTTTTCTATCCTTGTTTTGACTACATGTTACTTTGGTGGCTAATGATAGTGCTAGCATTTTGCTTTGTACATAAACATTTGTATATTTTTTTTCTTTCATTTGTTTACAGGTGATACAACTTGCTATGTATAATATCAAAGATATTTGGTGGCTGCAAATGAAACATCTTTGTGCTAGCATTTAATGCCAAGGTGCATATGTCTTCATGCTTACACTTTATTTGTACAAAGATATTTGCTGTCTTGTTTATACTTACCCATTTGTTGTTTCCTTTTGTAAGAGCTCATATTTATCTTATATTTTTTTTATATTAATTGTTTTCTTTCTTTTGTTTCTTGTTTTGTTTCTACATACTTATAGTTTTATTTATTTTGGCCTGTTACTTTGAAACAAAAATGAATATCCATAATTAATATATTGTAAGAATTGTTGCCAATGTATTTACTTTATACTTGAGTGTATTTGTATCTTTTATTTTCTTGTTTGTACTTAACATTCATTTATTTATTAAATACAAATTCAACATTCAAATTCAATTTCTAAGGTCAAATTTAAATTAATTCAAAATTTATTCCAAAAAATTTACATTAATTATTAATTTAAATTTGATTCAAAATTCGAGATCAATACAGCTATTATCTAAATGTTGATGGAACCCCATCCAATTGGGATTTGACTCTTACTACGACACTAGGTAACCGGGGGGCCCGAAGGCGAGCGTTAGTGGGGTGCTAACAAAGACTTTTCTTTCTCTCGGGTACCATGGTCGAGACAAAAACCCAAGTCGTGATCATAGATCAGTCACGCCACTCCCTCGTCCTTTTAATCGAACTCGTGAAACGAGGAGCGAAGTCATGCGAAGCAGAGAGGAAGATCATTCATTTTGCCTAGTAAGTCAGAAACTATCCATCGAAACTGATCTAGTTGAGCCACAAAGGCCGTGCAAATTATATATATAGATTCATTCTATCAATAAGACAAAGGAAGGTGTAAAGTAAAGGTGCTTAGATCTTGGCTATAAGTCGTTAGTCTTAGGTTCCCTATTGGATGCAGAGTATATTAATAGGCCGATCCCTGAATCATTTGGTTCCTAGAAATAAAAGACTAGTCCGATCAACCAACCGGAGATGGAAATTCGCTTTGACCACGACCTCTTGACTAGTGTGTCAACTGTTGCATGGGAGTTCATTGGGCCTAATCGACTGGGGTTCAGATGGATCTAATTATTGTATTGAAACAAGTACGCCGGGAAAGCTAAGCCAAGGCGAGCGAAGCGAGCGGCTAGGCCGTTATAACAATAAAGAGTTTAGGTCCTAGTATATTAATTGGGGTTTCACCTGGGATGGTTGGATTCATTTTAGTCAATCTCCTTTGGAAATTTAATCCAAACAGAAATCTATAAGTCAATCGCCCATTATATTAATTCTCAACATACCTATGGTCCTTTGGCCCCCTCATCAGTAGATCAATGGTAGAAATATAGCTCCAATGTTCCAGCTGACTCCGCCTATTGTATGATCCATCTTTCACGGGTCACCAGACTAATTGGTATAACCAATCGCCAAGAGGAGAAAGAACTCCGAGGGCGTGGATTGACTACTACTGGAAAGTTGGTTTCTACCATGGAAATCAAAAATAAGTTCATTAATTCCGGAAACCTTTTCCCGAGCCAGACCAGATAAAGACCTTTTGGTCCGCCATAGGTTAGATGCATTCCAAGCTGATAAACATGTCAAGTCAAGTCTGGTTCCGCCAAACCCCGCTATCTTTCTCTTTCTGTGCTCGAAAAAAAAGAAAAGGAAAAGCTACTAGGAACAGCATTACGCCCGAATTAATATACTGGGCAAGCAGAAAATGGAAAGAATAAAAGCAGGGAACAAACAATTTCTTTTTCTTTCCAATTTCAACGGTCTCCATCCTCCCGAGTCTCAAACCATTCCCAAACTCTCACCGCCCTCCCAAGGTAATCATCACGCTGAGAGTCAGCAATATTGATCCCCATATCTATTGCTGACGCCTGCCTAGGTGGTGGATGTTCGATCCTTCTTTTTCGCTGGGTTGGTAATAATATAGATAGAAGAGATAGGAGAGGCGACCCCAATATCTTAATTAGAGGTCCAGTTCCACAATTAATATACTGGCCTAGAGGTCCAATTCCTCCCTATCGGTCGCTCCAGTACAGGGAGGACCAAAGGAAGGCCCGATTCACCAGGGGAGACCATAGGTGCAATTAATATACTGGGCCCAATCATAGTCCGACATCTGAGTTTGATCTTGGCTCAGAAGGAACACTAGCTTATGCTTAACACATGACTTCTGTTCCAACTGAACTGGGACGGTCAAGTGCACCCATTGGACCCTGAAGCCAATGTTCTACACACAGAAGGACATACATAAATAAAAGAAGAAAACTCTTCTATTTTACACCTTTCTTGCTTACGTCTGATTCTTTCTCGAAGAGAAAGAATTCCTTATTCTCTAGAAAAACTTGAAGGCCCCTAAACGGATATCTGTAAGGTTATTATCCCAAGCACTGGCCATAGAGTTTCTCAGGCTGCGTATATTGACTTCCTCCTTCCCCATTCCATTGTGACCCCGTTCTAAGCCTTATTTATGGGTAGGGAATTTAGAGGTAAATCTTACTCCTTTTAGAAACTTCCTGCAAAGATTAGCATTGGCTGGCTAAACCGCGAAAACTGCCGGTTCTTCGACTGCCACTGCGCGCACTTTCGCTTCATCCATCTTCAGCCTCGAATGCCAGATAGAGAAAGAAAGTCCTGTCCTCGTTCTGTTGCATTTTCCGGTATGCGTTCTCGAACGCTTCCGAAAAACAGTTCTGAGATCTTCTATGTGCTCAGCATTTAAATAAAAGCTTTACTAAGAAAATAAATAGAGGCTCGCTAACCATCTTTCTTTCTTGCTTTGGACCCTTTCTTATCCTTATTTCCCATTTCTTTTTTTTCATTCTTTATCTGCTCTCCCCAATAAAGAAGGAAGACTTAAGGGAACTTGAATCTAGCTAGGGTAGAGACAAAGACAACTATTAGTATACCGACCCCTCCCTTACTCAACAGCCCCTCGTTAAGTACACTTCCTCCCAATTAAGATACTGGCACGTCGCATATAACATAGGTGAATGGTATCTTTATTCTGCTTAATCAGTGCAAGTTCAGGAAAGCACTTTCTTTTCACGGAAGTCGTACAACCGAATCGGTGGTACGGAGTCGTACGTTTCGAATGATCTGTGAAAGTGAGTGGGCACATGAATGTCATTTAACGCTACAACCAAGCAAGTTTCATTCTTTTCTATCATACTACTTACTACGTGCTTTGAATCATCTGAATTAAAGTGAGTGGACCACTGGTGTGGGGGCATGAACGGTATTTCAACAAAAAGAAGGTATAACCAAGAGAGTGGAATGGGTCATAGTACTTGCCGAGCAGATAATCCTATCTATTGATTAAGGAAGGCAGGTTCACATCGCGTGCAGACGTGACTAAGCGATAGCTGGTCTAGGTGTTCGTAGCATGATTCATCAACATGTAAAGGGAGTAGTTCATCGAAAACCATTCCCCTCTAAAGCCAAGGGAATGAAGCCCAAGGCGCCAATATATTAATTGGGAGGTATATTAATTGTGAGCGGGAGGTTGCTTTCGAAACATTCTTCATCGACTCTAATTAATATACTGTATTGTCATTACAACTTGGGCAAATCCGATTGCTTTCTTCCGAGAATCTATGGAGAAGCTAAGTTTCGGATTTGATCACAAAAAATAGTCAAAGCGCCAACCCTTCCTCTTAGACACTACTATTGATCGGCATGACTTTCTTTCTTGAGTAAGGTAAGGGGTACCGTCCTCTTATCACAGTTTGAACGGGATTCATTTAAGGGAAGAAGACGAAGTCAATTCAATCCAACTCCAACTAACCAACTAGAGGGATATTTAGTCATGAAAGGCAGAAATAAGAAAGAGATTCTTCGAGCAGTACCTTTAATGCATAAAAGGTGATTAGGCGGGGAGAAGAGAAAGAATCCTGGATGCTGAAAGCAGGAAGACGTGTCAATAATCAGAGTTCATCTGGTCGCCCATAGGGGGAATTCCTATATCGATGCTCACCCTCCTGGAAGTGTTTCGTCCCCTTCTCTTTCTTCCAAATAGCTGTCCATGACTCATCTTTCTTAATAGTAGTCAAATTATGATGCATCTTTTAAGACACAACTAATTCTGAGCGCTACTTGAAACTTTCAATCCTGGCTGAGATTTCTTTTTCTTCGAGGCTTTCCTTAGGGATGTGTTCCTCTGTGTTGGGAAAGGTCAGTTCAATCTGGGTAGCCAAGAGGGTACTTTCTAGGTCAAATAGGTAGGCAAAGCCAATTTCGATGTGTTCTAGATGCCTGGATCAATCGTTTAGAATCCATTAAGGTCAGAGTCAGTCAATCGTTGGGTTGCGAAGCGCTCTAAAAGAGCAGGACAGACTAACAGGGCGTATCGGTCTTGGTCAGTAAGTGATGTGTAATGGCTTTTTATGTGAAAAAGATGCGCATAGTCTTCACTACGATAGCAAGCAATTCATCTGTTTTGGTTAGTGGTTTTTCAGTGTTATATTCCAGAGGAAGCTACTGAGATAGTGGTATTCTCAGGTAGACAAGTGGAAGTGGTTTTTTTATATAAGATATGGAAGCCACATTTGTTGGGCCTGGAGGGTCCGCAGAACCAAGAACATATGTAATTGACCATGGGAGGATGTGGTTCAGGTTGTTAAGGAGCTCCTTTGCTCTGTTTTCGCTCCCTATGGTCGGACAAAGTGGACCTCTGGAAGAGGTCGCCTGGTGTCTTCAAATAGTGAGGTTGGTACGGTCCTATGGGTATGGAAGGAAAGTAGTCCGAAGGGCCCGCCCAATCAGGTGAGAGCTTTTACCCATTCATCGTTGTTCCGCTCAGCTAGTTACCTATTCTTGTTGGCATTGAGAAGCTGAGGCCACTATACTAATTGTTGGCCTATGTATACTGGGGCAGTTCGCTTTGGTCGTCAGACTAATGGAAGGATGAGTTGTCTATCGACCTATCGGTCTCCTATTAGAGAGGATTGACCGATCCCTTAATATGTGGGGTCGTGCCAAATGTTTATAATAGTTTGGATTGTTTGCCTTATCTTTCTTTCTGTCCATGTTAGTGAATTGTTGACATTGTCAAATCGAGATTAGGTGGGTGGCAAGGAGCGACAACTCATCAAAAAGAATGCATTGGATGGATGCCCGGGCATTGAGAAGGAAGGATGCTTGCTTTCAGAAGCGAAAGGCCATGGGGAGAGAGAGCGTCTGTGATCCGTGGATCTCCGATCGAAAAACCGTATCCAAGCTCCATGGTTAGTCTACGCTCTTTGGACTTTTCAAACTTAGCGAACTAAAACATCTGAGTAGCTAAAGGAAGGAAAATCAAAAGAGAAACCATTAGTAGTGGCGAGCGAGAGTGGAACAAGGCAGGAGACCGATCCATTCTATTGGAAGCGGTTTCATTCGATGTGGATTGGATGATGGAAAAACCAACAAGCAGCAAGCGTGGGCTGTGTTGCCGTAGCGCTCCCGGATGACTTAAAGTCAGCAACCTGGGGCGCAAGCGTAAGCAACACAGTATGGGGTGGGGCACGCAGTGAACTGGTTTTCTGAAAAGGTTGGAAGATCTGGCCAAAGAAGGTGACAGCCCTATGAATTTGTTCCCATGGAAAGATCCTTCCTAGTAAAACGTGGCATGTTCGAATGATTAGCTGTTGACTTAGGGAAGGGAAGGTTATTCGTGCATATGAGACGGAATGAATGATTAGCTGTTGTTTCTGTGAGTTCTGAGTTAGGTGAGACTGGTATAATAGGGGATAGGGGCCCCGGGTTGGGTAAAGAAAATATCTTCCTCTTCCCGTTGGTCACCTCCCGAATTAATATACCGGCCATGGTAATAATCCTGCCTATCCTACCTAAGGGAAGCTGGAATGAGAACTTCTTCTATCGTGACCAAACAAGTGTTCCAATAATACCTTTCATCGTCAATGCATCTCTCCTTAGGAGGTGAGCCAAGAAAGCTTGTTCTATTTTATAGGATATCTTCCTGCAGCCAGTAATCTGGGGGGCACGAGGATAGGGGCCAAGAGAAATGAGGTTCAGAACGAGCGTAGAATTAAATAACCTCTAAAAGTCAAGGTTTCAAGGAATTTATTTACAAAGGGGCAGGAGGACGACCCTCTTAACCCAACCTTTACGGAGAAGAAGATCAGACAAAGACGAAGCTGCAATTATGGTATTCATATAATCATCTTCGTCGGCTAACCCTTGAGAAAACGAACTCTCCCCCCTCCCCTCCCGCGAATTGCTTTGCTTCTTCAATGAATGTGCTTGCTGTTCTGTCTGATGGAGTTATTATGCCCAGTTGTCTAAAGCTAAAACAAGAGTTTGCCAGGCATGGGAGGCCCTCGTACAAAGCCTTTTCTTTTCGGCATGGAAAATGAAATATCAATAAAAATAAGTAGAAGAGTAGCTCGCACAATGGGTAGGGGTGAAGTACGCAATTTTCTTTTTAAGAAATGTATTCCCTTCTAAGGGAGGTGTGGTGCCTGTCGGCCCGGTCATAATGATCGGTCTTTCTCCTTTCCCAGGAGTGAAGGAATTCGTTTATTCCAATAGTGAAGGAGTTCTTCTCTATGCCTATAATTTCATTAGTTAGAAAATCTGTTTAATGGCTGTCATGTTTGGAAGTTCAGTACTAGAGGTGTCTTCTAATATGATTTTAGACTTGATTTCCTAGTTTGATCTCCGCCTTCCCTTTCTCGCCACAAGGAGCTCTTCTATAAATAACAAATGGGGAGGCGGAAGCAATCAAAGTGATGCATAAAGTCGGGGCTTTGGGAGGGACTCATGGTTTAGATAAGCTTCAATACTATGTGTGTTAGACTTCCCCCTTCTTGCAGTCCACTCGTTGGACTCGTGTCACCTCTATGACCGTGCTATTATTATGTCCATTCTCTTCTCTTCCTGAATTGCTATATGATTACCTTATGAACAGATTCAACTAGAGGGGTTCAACCTACTAGGAATAAGTCAAAAAGAAGAACAGGTAAATGGGATATGAGGCCCGATGATCATTATCCGTTATCTCCAGGGCTCGATCAAAAGTTGCAAAAAGGAAGTACATGCTTGACGTACACACAGAGCTAAAAGCCATGACTTATAACAACGTTGGTATGCCGAAGAACCCTAATCTAATAACTAATTATTATGGGGAGGAGCAACTAAAAGGAACGCCCGAGGAGCGTAGCCGGTATACTTATAGGGGGGAAACTAAGACTCAAAGATTGCACGTGGTTAGGTGCGAAGCGGGCAAGTCTGCTTAGTTGTTATCAGACTACTACTATAGGACTACTATAGGGGAGAATCCTTCTTTAACTTTGCATATTCAAGTTCTGTTAACTCTCTCTGGTACCAATACCCGAACCAACTAATAATTCCAGTTTTTTGGTTGGATTATATTAAAAAATCTAGGGACGGATTGAACAATGTTACAACAAACGAATAAGCTATTGGCACACCTGTTGATGAGATAGGGGACCTCTCGAGAAATTTCAGAGATATGGCGACAGAGAAAGACCCATGATCCTTGTTACTAAAGAAAGACTAGAGAAGCATAGGCAGAAGGAAGGGGATATATAACCTTAGCTCTAGTTGTTATGCATTTCCTTACATTTCATGACACACTAGGCATCAATTCGGTCATCGATGCCATTGCCGAAGCAACTTGTTGAAGAGGCAGTAATAGACCAGACAGATAAGACAGATAGAAAGGGTGAGCAGACTGATGAAGAGATGACGCTTCCACTGGAGTTCAGGGTAATTCCTATCATACCACCGTGTACTCATTGAGATCGCCCGAGTATAGAGGTTATAAACACCAAGCTTACCTTACCAATGAGAAGTGGTTAGCTGTCTGACTATGCTAGCTCCTGTTGGAATCCATTCATTTCGTTACTTGAATGAATTATTTTTGTTGACCATGAGGTGCCTATCAAACACCTCAATTGTATAAGTTGTGTATCAGCCCAACTCATATCCCATTTCATTCGGAGGCTTTCACTAGATCTTCGTCGTAGCTGCCTTTTGTTCTTTTAACTACAAGACCAACGTCTCCAGTATCTGGAAAGACAGGTGTAAATCCCTTGTTATGGGAGGAAGAACTTTTTTGCCCGGTTCTCGGCGGTATTAAGGAGTTGACTCCTTCCTAGGTCTTGATTCACCACCTAACTTAGAGGCGAGGTGCAAAATAACTATCCCTTAGATAGTGCGTGCAAGCCAATGTCCTTACCTCTTGGACGAAAGGGACAATCAACATCTCAAGGACAATAGCCAATCCGAAGAGACGAATCTCTCTGATTCTGATTCAACATCCACACAAGTAGGACCTTTCCTGAGTAGCGTATGAGTAGCCTGGAAGGATATTGCGAATAGACAAGAGTTGCTTAACTAGATGCTATAGCGAAGTCTGTTAGCTGATTCAGGAAGGGTTACTACTCAACTTAATAAGAGTTATTCCCTGGGAAACGACTTATAAGCAGATACGGTATGGGAACAGGTATTGAACCGCTTATGGGCCTAGTGCGCTACCGACTGCTCTATCCCGTAATGATTGCTAAGACAGCTGGACTACCCAACACAGTGATTATAAGATCTACCTTATAAGACTGACTCTTAGCTCGGAACCAGATCGTATACTGTTAACTTCGCTCGGACAGAACTTCACCAAGGGTACGCAAGAACTAAATGAAGAATATGGCCCCCCTTAATAAATAAAGAGTGGTTTGCCCCCTAGTCTATATTAAGGCCCCTACGAGGGATTAGGTTCGGCATATTATGATAGAGCTCTGCTTACTAAATCAATCACGAGGGAGCCATAGCTTCTGTTAAGCCTAAGATTTCAAGCTAATCCGCGAATGAAAGAGCTGAACACCTTTCCTATGCCAGCTAAAGCAATTTTGTTGCTAGACCTACTGCTTTCTACCCTCCCCCATTGATTTGGGGTCACCTAAGTGCGAAAAGACAGTGCAAGCTTTGTTATGCCTAAACCTAAATGTAAAGTCAGCAGCACTCCTAAATGCCACTTCTTCCCGTCGCATCCGTCTTCAGGACGATATAGTCATAGGTTTTCACAACTCAGCGAGTGAAAGATTTGTCCCTGGGTGTACGACTTCTATCATAGAGCTAATTCGAGAGGGCTTAGTAGTCTAAGGTGGGTAATAATCTCTTTCTTATTTCGCAAGCACCTTGAGGCCCAGTATATTAATTGGCAAGTATAAACATTGGCAACCTCTAGTACATTAATTGGGTCCACACCACGTCCGACCCCAGTATCTTAATTACCAGTATAAACATTGGCGACCAATGTGAGGGCGGTTAAGTAGACTGGGCAATAGCAGATCGCGTTCAGAATTGATTTCAATTCCCCTACCAGATAGCAGGGGACACTCAAACTAATTAATTGGGCAAGACAAGTGAGAAAACCGGGAATGTGTAATCTTTATTATTTCAATGAGAGCGGTAGTGGAACAAAGCAAATGAATACAAACTAGTAGTTATTCCAATTATACTGGTTGAATTATTTCAATCATTCTATAGAGGAGACCTGAACTATTGGTTCTGCATTTAGCCTTCCCTGCTTCTAATATCACTACACGAAATGCATACTATAAAGAAAAGAAAAGAACAGAAGAACTAATGTCCTATGAAGTAAATTTGTAGGCTAAACGAGTTCAAGCTCAAGATAAAAAGAATGTAGCATTTCATGCAAAACAAGAAGAACTAGATTCAGACAAAGACCACATAGCCTTTATTGCCAAAAACTTCAAGAAATTCTTGAAATATAGAAAAGGAAACGGAAATAATGGCAAGAGTAGCTCAAATAGCAATAAACCACCGTCTTCATCAGTTATGGAGTGCATTAACTGTCACAAAAAGGGGCATATACAAAAGGACTGTCCAGATAAAAAAAAAGAATATTAAATAAAAGGAAGGATAAATTCATAAAAAACGCCATTTCAGTTACATGGGATGATTCAGATTCTTCCTCTTCTTCTGAAAGTGAGGGTGACAGCGATAATGAACAAGCCAACGTATGCTTTATGGCCAAAGATAATGAGCTTAGTGATTTAACTTTTGATGATATGATAGAGACAAATTCTGAATTATTAGATACTTTAAAACGTATAAAAAGAAAATATAAAGAGGCTGCAGAAAATCAGAACAAGGCAAAATTCGAAAGAGATATGCTTAAAAACAAGAAGAAAATATTAGAAGAAGAACTTGAGAAAACTCAAGAGTCTCTTTCAATGTTAATTCTCAACTTATATTATTGAGTCAAGAAATTGAAACTCAAAAAGAAAAAATGATGGTCTTGTTTCTTAAAATCATGTTTTAAAAACTAATATTAAATGGTAGAATTAGAAAATTCAAATCTAAAGACCAAACTAGAAGGAATCACTAAAAAAGTTTCAAATTTTAATAAAGGAAGAGAAAATTAATCAAGAATTATTGAGAATTCATAACCTGTTAACAATAAAAACAGTTTAGGCTATAAGAAGAAAGTCAAGAATTCACAATCTAACAATTTAAACAAAGTCAAGTATGATAAAACACCCACATCTTCAAAAAGACTAGTTTCTAAAACTATAAATATATGGGTACCTAAAACTAATAACAAGTTAATAAGAAAAAGGTATATTAGTTCATTCATAGAAGATGTTCATGATAACAAAAATTATATTCATAAAAGGGATACTAAACCCACTTGGGTTTGGTTTCCTAAGACCTAACTCTTAGGACCTTATTAAAAAGGTAGGTAGCAACGTTATCTCATATTTTTTGCAGGTCCCACTCAAAAAAGAGGAAAATGGATACTCGACAGCGGTTGTTCAAAACACATGACAGGAGATAAAGATATGCTGATAAATATTACATACTCAGATGGAGATTCTGTCACTTTTGGAGATAATTCCAAGGGCTATATCATCAGCGAAGACGATGTGAGCAATTACGGTACATCTATTTTACCTCTTATTACAAACGTTTTATTAGTTAAGAATCTAAAACATAATCTATTAATTATAAGTCAATTATGCGATAAAGGTTTTAAAATATCCTTCTCTGAAAATAAATATAATATCTTTGATCAAAATCAAAATCTTATTTTCGAAGAAAATCGAGATAAAAACATATACGTTTTGAATATGAAAGTTAAACATAACTCTGACATGTGTTTAATAGCCAAAGAAAATGATTCCTGGATATGGCACAAACGATTCTGTCATATCAATTTCAAAAATAGAAATAAAATTTCTAAAAATAATCTCATAAAAGAATTACCAAAGATAAATTTTAAAGTTGTTAATTCATGTGACTTGTGTCAATTTGGTAAATTACTAAATCCTCGTTTAAATCTAAGAATCATTTCAACATTACAACTACTTGAATTACTCCATATGGATTTATTTGGACCTATTCAAATTCAATCCATAAATCACAATAAATATGTATTTGTAATGGTTGACGATTTTCTAGATATACATGGACTATTTTTATGGAAAATAAAAGTGATACTTTTGAAAATTTCAAAACATTTGTTAAACGAATTCAAAATTTAAAAGGCACTAGAATTAAAAATATTAGAAGCGATCAAGGAGGTGAATTTGAACGAATAGTTTGATAATTATTGTAAAGAAAGGAATATTTCATAATTTTTCGTTTCCTAGAATTCCACAATAAAATGGAGTTGTAGAACGAAAGAATCGAACTCTACAAGAATGTGCAAGAACTTTACTAAATGAATGCACATTACTAAAACATTTTTGGACGGAAGCTATTGCAACTGCCTGTTATGTATTGAATCGTGTTTCTATTAGACCTCTCACCAAGAATACACCTTACAAACTTTTTAAGGGTAGAAAACCAAACATATCTTATTTAAAGATATATTGGATCAAAATGTTTTATATTAGATGCCAAAGATCAGCTTGGCAAATTCGATTCAAAATGTGACGAAGATATATTTCCCTGATACTCGAATCGAAGCAAAACTTATTGAATTTTTAATAAACGAACTAATACTATCGAAGAGTCACTTCACATACCTTTTGATGAAAACTCTAAACTTATTTCAAAAACAAACAATGACGATGATTTACTTAATAATAAACCGAATATAATAATAAACAACTCAAGAGATGATGAAGATATTGTTTATAGTTCTAGACAAGATGAAAACATTGTTAATAATTTAGAAAATAGAAATATTACTAATATAATAAGATCTCCTCGAAGAATCTTACGAAATCATACTACAGAAAATATAAGGGGAGAAATAAATTCAAATGTTCGAACTGGGAATCAACTAAATCTAATGGGTAATGTAGCTTTTCTCTCTACTATAGAACCTAAAAATACTAAGGAAGCATCATCCGATGAAAATTAGATTATTTCTATGCAAGAAGAACTAAATCAGTTTGAACGAAATGAATTTTGGAAACTAGTACCCAGACAACCGATCAGACTGTTATAGAACTAAATGGGTTTATAAAAATAAAGCAGACGGGTTAGGAAATATAACTAGAAACAAAGCGAGGCTAGTAGCACAAGGATATAACCAGGAAGAAGGAATAGACTACGAAGACACGTTTTCTCCAGTCGCTAGATTAGAAGCAATACGAATCTTATTGGCATACTCATGTTTTAATAACTTTAAACTTTATCAAATGGATGTTAAAAGTGCAATTTTAAATGGCTATATTAAAGAAAATGTTTATGTTGAACAACCTCCTTTATTTATTCATGAAAAATACCCAGATCATGTCTATAAACTTAAGAAAGCTTTATATGGTTTAAAACATGCACCACGTGCTTGGTATGAATGCCTTAAAAGCTATTTAATTAACTCAGGATTCGAAATAGGAAAAGTAGATCAAACTTTATTTATAAAACATTCTAAAAATGATATTTTGATAGTTCAAATATATGCAGACGATATTATAATTGGTTCAACTAATAATAAATTATGTACAGAATTTTCTGAAATAATGACTAGAGAATTTGAAATGTCCCAAATGGGAGAATTATCATATTTTCTAGGATTTCAAATAAAACAAGTTTCAAATGGAATACTTATAAATCAAGAAAAATACTGTAATAATCTTATTAAGCGTTTCGGAATGGAAAACAGTTCTGCCAAATCAACACCTATGAACATAACAGCATATCTTGATAAAGATGAAAATGGCAAGAATATAGACGAAAAACTATATCGTAGTATGATTGGATCGCTACTTTATTTAACAGCGAGTAGACCAGATATTATGATGAGTGTGTGTCTATGTGCACGATTTCAAGCTGACCTAAAAGAAGCACATTTGCGAGCCGTAAAACGAATACTACGTTATCTTCATAATACTACAGGTTCAGACTTTTCTATCTAAAAGTGCGCTCGTTCGAGTTGGTATCATACAGCGATGCTGATTTCGGAGGATCATGAACAGATAGAAAAAGTACAAGCGATACGTGTCACTTCATTGGTAAAAATTAATATCATGGTTTAGCAAGAAACAAAGCCGTGTCTCACTATCAACTTGTGAAGCGGAATATATTTCTGTAGGACTAGCTTGCGCACAAGTAATTTATATGCAGCAGACACTTAAAGATTTCATAGTCAATCTATCAAAGTCAACAATTTACTGCTATAATTCTAGTGCAATAAATCTATCCAAAAATCCAGTAAACCACTCAAGAACTAAACACATAGATATTAGACATCACTTTCTACGCGATAATATAGAAAAAGAAGTGATAAATTTAGACTACGTTCCATCAGAAAATCAATTAGCTGATATTCTACTAAACCATCGTTAGAAAATACTTTTATAAAATTACGTCGTGAACTCGGTATAATGTCAATTAAAGATATATAAATAATAAAATACGAAATTTTGACTAAAAATTCAATTTTTTTTTTTTTACAAAAATTCATATTTTTGACCATGTTGAGACTCGAACCTATGACCTATTGTAAATAGCCCAGATGTCTTAACCACCAAAGTTATTGATTATTTCTATTACAGTCTTGGTCGGGTATTCTATTATATGGTGACATCTATACACTAAATTATGTATAACACTTATCTTTATAAATATACTTTACTGCTTTTATGCATATTACATTTACTTAAGATAAATCAAATAACATAAAATCAACGAAATAACACATTTTTCCTAACTAATAACCCTTTTATATAGCTAAATTAAAGATAAGCCATTCACTTTAACCTTCTTTTTCTCAACATTAGGCTATAAATAGATATGCCTATTCTATGTTATTCATAAAATCGAACTGAAATACAAACTAATTTTCAAGATGTCAACTTCTTCATCAACCGACTCCATTGAAATTCTAGCCTCTACCGATTCATCAAAAACACTCATCCATCATACTACACAATCTTCTACCTATCATGATCATACCGGATATGCTTCGGAGAAAAAGAAAGGGAAGAAGTTGGTTGACGTATCTCCAAACACTAAACAAAAAATAGATGATTTGCATCACTATCAATAAAAATCATTGATGCTTCAATGTGAAATATACTACGAGCCAAAAATCAACTCGAGATATCTAGGAATTATCGAGCACATTGCTATGTAGTTTTGCGGTGCTTCAACACATCCAATAGACGAACACGCAGTTTCGCCTATTCGACGACGTTCTACTTCATCCCCGCCGCGACCACTGGTCTCACCAAATTCATGGGATCGAAATAAAGCATCGAATGTTCATCGCAGACAACTATAGGGCTACAAAACTCCAAACCCTTCAAAATAAAAGTATTTGCTATTATTTGTTGATTTTTTTTCCGAATAAATCTACTAAAGTATGTACGATTTGTTTTTGGAATAATTCGTTTCTTTTTTTTCATATTATCAACACTTATACTAGTTACAATATTCAAAAATAAACTTATAATGTTCATAGGTATGAAAATTTGTAAAAAATTACTTAAGAAAAATTGACTGAAGAAATTCACCCAGGTCAGTCGACTGAACCAGGGGGCCAGTCAACTGACACCGAAGTAATTTTTTTAAAAACGATGGTCAGTCGACAGCCACAGTGGCTCAATTGACTGGACCAGAAGGCAAAATATATATAACCCAGATTCAGTCGATTGAATCAGGCATTTAGTTGACTGAACCCGAAGGATCAAAATTTTCGAATTTTAGATTTAGTCGACTGAACCACTGATTCAGTCGACTGATTCGTGAATTTGAGCAACATTACTGCTTCTATCCACTCACTTTTCACCTTTTAACCATTACCTTTCCCTTCTCTCTCTTCACTCATTTCAAATTTTTAACTTCTCCAAAACCCTAGCTCTTCAAAAAATCAATTTTTTAACCTCCAAACAATCAATTCAATGGCTCCTAAGAGAAAAGGACAAGCATCTTCATTCTCTCAACCTCCTTCAAATGAGCAAATCCAACAATGGTTATTCGAGGATACCACAATAGAAGATGGAGGAGAATGCTAGATTCTCGCATCTTTGAAGGTTTATTTATAAAGTTTGCTGATTTTTCTCCATACCATATACAAGAATTGGCTCGCAGGAGCAATTTGGAATCTTTATTCAATATTGACGACAAGAAGCACAAAATTAATCAAATTATGGTCAAACTATTTTATCCTAATCTTAACTTGGGTCACCAAACCGTTCAAAGCCAAAAAGATTGTGTATGGAGTCTAGTTTGTGAAAAACCCGTCCTTTTCTCCTTAGATCGAATGGCTCACATTTTAAGATCTGAAAATGATGGTATAGAATTGAGCAATGTTGAATGTGATATGGTCGTTCGTGACCATATAAGTCATTTATCCTTAGAAGACGACATGCACCAACTCAAGTCCATGTACTTAAGACCAAAAGCAAGAATTATACACCGTGCGTTAATGAAAACCTTAACTCCCCGAACCGGGAGTTATGAACTTGTTTATGATCATAACTTTAAAGCCTTGTACATCATCTTTGAAAATGTTAAAGTCAATTGGCTACGATTAATTCTTGATGAATTCTTAAGCTTCAACAATGGTCAAATGAATGTCATCTACTATGGTGAGTATATTATGCGACTGCTAAAGGCATGTGAGATTCCGAAACCGGACTCGTCGGTTTCTACCTTGGGTATTTAAACTCTCGTACTATAACTTGAATGAAGCTACCGGTTGCTCGACCACCTCCTATCATTACTTTCAAAGAATGGATTCAACGACAATTATCTCAAGATCAACCACAACAACATGGCGAAGCATCTCATGATCCATCTCGCCAAAGATCAACTAGTCGTCAACAAGATGAAATTTTGATTCCTAGTCCAAGCCTTCCTTTACATGAGATGATTTCTATGATATGCCACAACCAACAAATTCTTCAATCTCATATCACTAAAGTTGACAAAAAGCTAGATATGTCTCAGAGACCAATGCGATTGGATCCTGGTTTACAGTTGTATTAATAGTCGTGTGAACATTACCCGACTGGACTGTTTGATATTTATTATTAGATTGAACTGAATTGTTTTTATTATTCCCATCATTTTGAGAATTGATAAATATAGAGTTTTTTTCATACTATCTTGATTTTCTATGACAATAATAGTATCACCAATATTATCTATGTTTTACCTGATGTTATCTATGTTCATTTCATTGTTTTCATTTGACTGTACTCGAGGAGGATTTTTAGGCATCCATACTTTACCAAATTGGCAGTGAGACTCATCGTGTCCAAAACTGGAGCACCTAGAGCAAATTGTAGGTTTCCATTCGTATACCACTTCTTGCCAAATAATTTCATCTTTTTCCAATAGAATAGGAATCTTACTCGGAAAATCAAAAGAGTTCTTGATTTCTATTAAAACTCTAGCATAAGCAATTTTAATTATACCTTCAGTAAATTTGTCCAGTTTGATGGGAGATCCAAGAACCGAGGCAATACGGCTAATTCCTTCTTTCATCTAATAGTCCAGCGGTAGGTTGGGGAAATGAACCAATATCAGAATAGAGTTAAGTAATTCTTTATTAAGTTGCATCCAAGAGACCATCTCTTCATCATCATCAACTTTTTATTGTAGTAGTAGGGACCACTTTCTAGGATTCTATCACAACCTTTCGTTATTAAATTTTATAATATAAAATCCGTTTACCTTAGAATATTTAGAATAATCATCTTCAGGCTTCCAAATTCTGATTGTATAATCCTTACAGTAAGGATATTATGGTTTGGGACCATCAATGTAAATCACAAAGCATTATCCTATTTTATTTTAGCGTTTTGAACAACTTTAGCAGACATTTTAGCACAATTCATTGAATTGAAATTGCAAGGTTGATAAAATTTAAGCGGAACAGAAACCGGAATGTTATTACTCTTAACGACTTCATTCCACGCCCGACGAGATGAAGTGGAAAAATTCCATTTTGTGCTAGTTGATCTATTCTCAGCTTGGGATAAGCAGTTAAGATTCTCTTGAGTATGAGCTAGATTTTGGTGAACATGTTAAGTAGGCGCAGATCTCGAATTTTTTGTTTAAGAGCTGTTGGAAACAGTATTGGAAATATGTGGCAATTGAGATTGATTAGAATGTCGCTTGCACCTTTTTGATCTTACTAAGATGAAGCCATCATTTGGATTGACCGACGAGGCAGTCTTAGGTAGCGAAGAAAAGCCTGGAGGCGGGTCTGAAGAATTAGGCATCGATTCTGGGGAGGGAGGCGAGTCATGACTGGAGGGTATTGGAGAGGACATAAGGTGGGAAACATATCACATAGGAGGCAAATAGGAGATCGCAGAAATTAGGGAGAAAACTGGAGGCAAACGAAAAAAGAAGGACGAGGCAAACAAAAAAAATAAAGGGCCAGGCTGAAATTAGGGTTTCCGGCATTAACATCAAACTTTATTAGGTATTTTATATTTTAATTAAAAGATTTACTTTATGGTGATATTAACTTCAATACAAACAAAAGCTTTATTGGAAAAAGAAAAAAGATATATATATTTAGTTAACATCATTAGTATTGGTTGATGTTGTACGGTAGCTTCCAACAATTGATCTAGTTAGGTTGTGTTGTAAGCATTAGTTATATTTATTAGGGGTAAAAGCACGTACAATCTGATAGGAAATGTTCTTGTTTATTGGTTTTTTTGCTTTCAAAGTGGACCTCAATGTTATGGGAAAAACAATAGGATAAGGAAATTTCAGAAATGATACAACAACTAGTACAAAAGAGAATAAAACAGTAAAAACTAGTAGTTAACAAATAAATTAAAATAAATAATTTAAATACCACTAAAATGGAAATGGAATAGGATTGATAAGTAAGCAGTGGACAGGGGAGGAATGTTGAGTAGCCACGAGTCAATGTCATATACCTCAAAGGTTGGAATTTATAATCAAACTTGGTTATTAGTTGCCATTATAAATAAAAGAAGAGTTTTTGAAACTTAAAATTTATCACGTAAATTAAGAGAAGTCCACTACGTACATTGAATTGTTGACTAAACTTCGATTCCTTGTGTTATGGAAATTTTGTTTTGAAAAACCTATACATAAGCATATCATTGAAAAATAAAATATTTTTGCAAATTGTTTTGAAGGATTTTTAGGACTATTTTAGAAAGTAATATAAAAATACTTTTGAATTAAAAAGGAATTTTCAGAATTTGAAAGTGCCATATGCTTCACGTTGGGGAATAGTTGATAGGTTGGTTGGTAAAAGTTTTACCTGCTGCAGAAATGACAGTAAAATAAAATACGATTAGAAATATGAGAGAAAGTTGTTATAGCTAGGAAATCACTTTCTCCATATCTTTTAAAAAGTTGAATTTTAAAATAACCTCTGCTTTAAAAACTAAAATGAAATTGACTAATGCAAACTATATCTAGAAAAGTTGGAAAAGGAATGGGGGAGAAAGAGAAGATTCCAAGATACATGGAAAGGGATACATAAGAAAAGGATGGAAATATAGAATTTCCTATTTAGGCACTTTTCTAGCATAAGAAAATATTTTTAAAAAACAGGATTTTCCTAAAACTTAGATGTTAGAAATGGTGTAATATGTTTTTGGATGGTAAGGATTGGATGAAATTGGTTAGACTACACTTTAATTCATAGAAATGTTGGAAATTTGGGTGAAAAACAAGTTCTTGGTTTCAAAAGTTGCATACATGTAGAACTGCTAGTATATTTAGGATATTTGCACCATGTTTTCAAAATTTTGTTTAAATGCAAGTCATTCATATAGGAGGCGCCAATTTAGAATTGCTCGGTGTGCATATCATATATGTGTTATACACCATGCACCGTATGTGAACAGTTGCAAAATTTATTGCACACTAATTGATTGTTAATACAAAATGGATGTGCAATAGGTTTACATGATCGAATCCTTGTGAAATTTTGGGGATGAAATTCTTTTATAGGGGAGAATGTAACGATCCGTATTTTTTCTCTGTGTTTTTGCGTTAATTAATTATAACAAATCAATTAATAAATAGTAAACAATGAAAAATGGAATTTTTGCAAATATCGGAATTTGGTTATGAAACTTACACCACTATGTTTGTAATGACTTTTTGATCAATTTTCATATATAATATTTTTCAATCGGAATCGGAGTTCAAATGGAAAAGTTATTAATATTTGAAGTTTTAGCATCGAAAATAATTAAATACATAAATTTGATAAAAAATATCAATTAAGGCTAATCAAATGTTAATAAATGTTAACATTTAAACTAAAATCACAGAGAATATAAAATAGAGGAAAGAATTGAACGAGATCAATTAACGAAGGAAATAAATGCACAAAGTAATTGAATAAAGGAAATAAAAATAAACAAAGATCACACTTTTTAAAATTTACGTTCAAAAGCATAACCATGTTGACCCAAAAAGTGCCTAGATCAATCGTTACCGCTGGACCTGTATATTTCTGGTGGGGATAGTGAATTGTTTTTAAACATTCCAAATTTAATTGGTTTGGTTGGACGGTTAGCGTTGATTTTAACCTTTGTAAATTAAGACCTAGGGATTCATTTCCAACTCATAATTTTCAGATGAAATGCTTTGTCATTTTATTTTCTTCTCCAGAATTCTAAATACACATAAATAATTTTATATTGCATGGATACACTTTAGAGATGAAATAAGAGGGGACAAAAAACAGAAAATGGGTTCAAACCAAGGCACTACATCGAATGTAAACTCTAGATCTGATCTTAATTAGTCAAATTAAATCTAAATCTCTTTTTTCTAATCCAAATTTTAATAGATCTGTATAAATGTTATTTGTAGATTCAAATAGGGAGACCAAAATGGAGAATGCAGATAATACGGTTTAGATTTGTATTAGATCTAAAGATTTGGAAGCGATAATAGAAGATGAATGAGAATATTACATGTTTATATGTAATATTAGATTATATCGTTACAGATCCATTCATATATGCCTAAGAATAGAAATTAAACTGTAGATGAATTCTTGAATATGAAAAGTTGAAGATGTTAAACTTGCTTATGAAATTTATATTGATAATTTCAAAAGCATAATAATTAGATTTAGTTCTGTAGTTGCGTAATGATTAGATTTAATTCAATAATTGCGTAATTATTAGATTTAATTCTGTAAAATGCATGATGATTAGAATTGGTATTTTAACGGCAAATGAACTGAATGAAATCTTAATGAATGTATAATGATTAGGAACTTATTTTTATTTGACAATATGAATATAGTTGAAATAATTAATTGTTTAAATCTTTTAGGGCTTTTGTGATATTTCAATGCATTGGAACTTGAAATGGTGCAAGTAGATCTATACTATAATATTATTATTGAGTTACATTTCAAGAGCGCACAAGCTTCCTTCATATTTTGGAAAATAAACAGTCACTTTTTAAATTTCTTTCTATTCCAAACTTTGAAATGTGATAACTTTTTCTACATTAATTGGATTTAAGAATCAATTTCACTATTAAATCTCAAATTTAATATGCTTTCCAATGATATCCATTGTTGGTAGCTAAAAATAAATTTTTTAAAATCATAATTTTTTAGATTATTCATATTATTAAAGTTATTAAATCTGTTTGACTTTATTTCTTTTAACTAATCTATGTCGTTGATTGTTTTGAAAATTTCCAGCCACTGATTCTACTTTCACAAATTGCAGTCAAGTCTGGTGAAATCCAACATTACCAAAATACAGCAACAATGTTAGATGAAATTAGAAATGGAACCAGAAAGCTCAATTATATGCTTCTTATTATATTGAATTTGCTTTAACTATAAAAGAAATACAATGATATTCTTCACATTAAAATAAATATTGTTGAATAATGGTTGTTAGTTCCAACACTTCAGACATAAAATATGTATGCTTTAGATTTAGCATATTTTTCACAAGAATCGTTCAAAACAGAAATAAATCTATTTATCCTCTAATCTTATCATTCTACAATAATATGATGCTGCATAATATGTTCCTAAACATAGTCAGTTATGAGATCATCATCAACATTTGCGTTCTCATGAATCATGTCAACGTTGTTTTTGGCATTTTTGGATCAATGGTCAAGTGTAAATCAAATGTTGTTACATGCACTGCTCTTACAGATAGTTAATACCGAAGCAACAAATGGAATCAACGACATCAAGTATTAAAAAAATGATTGATAAAAGTATCTCACCAAATGAAGTTACATATAATACAGCTGATGCATGGAGCAATAGCTGATGCACACAATAAATTTATATGTATATTCTTTGAAAATTTTATCTTTGAAATCATTTTTGCTCGATATTTTGTAATTGTTTATCAAGCACCGGTACTATATGCATTACTGTTTTCAAAGATTTATACACAAGTTTTAGGTAAAATGCAAACTTATTTGAAAATTGATAAAAAAGATCAGTATTTTTTAATCAATGAACCATATAAATGATTTAAACATGTTATGATGATAAGAGGTTGAGTGCGGTCCGTATGCAAAGCACGGGTTCGCACTAGTTTCCATATATTCTCAAGTTTAAAACAATGAAAAGTGTGATGTTCGAAACAATAAGGAATGTAAAAATTAAAATAAAACGAAGCTGTAAAAAACAAGGGAAAATTTCGTGTTTTGTATCTATTTCAAGAGAAATTCATGAGGTGATTCCTTGTAATTACAAACACTGCATAAATATCTCATCTTTAGATAAAACTAAGTGCAGACTCATGCTTTGCACATAGATTACGGGTATATTTTTATAATCATCATCCGTTCTTTGTTTGTTTTATATTTGAATATTATTTAGATAAAGTTAACTTGTGATGATGGTAAAACCAACGCATAATATGCATATAGCACTTGTATATAAACATTAGAAAAATCGATATGATAATGAAAAAAAATACTAATTGGGCAGTAAGAAAGAAAGAAAATATATTGGCCTATTACTAATTTTTGGGTTGATATAGACACTATAGTTATGTCCGTGAAATACAATATGGCATGTATTTGTCCATATTTTCTTAGGCTAAATATGTATTATCTATGTGTGTTAGAGGATGCGTCCTTCCAAAGAACTAATTCTAATTCCTTTTTATCTAAGTAGCATGTTATACCATAGTTTCGTCTTGTCTATATGATATAGGATGCCTAAATATAATTATTCAAATCTTCTATGAGTAGTATGGAGTAATTATTATGCCAATTGACATGTTACCTTCAAGAGTGGCCTTATCAAAAATAAAGTCCAAGTAGTAGAATTCTCATTCTTTTATTGTATAATAATCATGCTCATTAGTAGAAAAACAGTTCAAATATTATATCTCTCTGTACATCAACTATATCGACGCCCACTCATACTTCATGAGTTTCATATTGTAGATGTTCACACAATATACAAAATCAATAGGCCCCTCATCAAAATATTGCACTACATTGGAAAATATTGTAAGTAAATAGGCGATAACCAAACAGGAAAACTGGTTGCGCATGCAAAGCCGTACTATGTATAAAGTATAAATAAAATAGAATTAGTAGCCTGTTGAAGAAGGCGGGTATATGATAGTAGCGGAAATAGACTAAATTATTGCATACACATATAAGATAAATGACGTGTGTTTCAAGATCAGGCAAAAAGCAATAGTTTATGGTTTTTACTTTTTCCTAAGCTGTGAGAATAAATACAAATAGCATGAAATATTTATCAGCACATCAACTGGTGATCTATAAAGTGATTATGTTGACATCATTCAATTGGAAGTGATGATTATTGCAAACAGATATAAGTTTGAAGAGAGCAATTTTCGACTCTCTTATAGCTAGTACATTAGCATTATCAAAATGTTAGGGCATGATAGAAAATAGTGTAAAGCCAGCCCAGCTTTACATTGTAAAAGAACAGTTTTTTGCTTTTTTTACTGAAGACAAACCAGAAAATAGTAAAAATCTAATAATAGTCTCTGCATCTCAGATGGGTAAATTTCAATGGAAAGATACTTGTTAGCTTCATGTCGTTATCTATGCAAAGCTTGGTCAAAATAGTAAGACCAACCTAGAAAAATATAAAATGTCTGATTAGGAGTGAATAAATTTAGCATGATGCGTAAACATAAGTTGGTAAACTGTGGTAGAACAAAACAATTTAGTAATATGTAGAACTTGAATGCAGACCCAAATTAAGCAGTGTAACAATCTATTGTATGCCTTTGTATCAACAACATACATGTTGAAGCATCGAACACCAAATGTGGTTACATACCTTCTAGAACTCCTTGTTGAGCTGGCTGCATAGATTAAAAGAGAGATCAAATAAAAAAAAATTATTTATTGAGAATGGTTAGGTAAAACATGTGTTGAATTGCAAAGTAATTTGAAAAATTCAAAAGAAATAAGAAAACAAATAACTAAATTCCAAGTAAAATATTTTTTTTAACAATCATAAGTTATATAGAAAACCAGCTTAAATATAATTTGCAAAACTTATAGTGAACCCTTATACCTTCCATTTTCAACTTTCAAGTACCATATTATGTTATCATTAAAAGGAAATATAATTCAAAAACCAAATAAAAAACTTATTTTCAAAAATAAATACAGCATTGATCGAATATGAATTGTAAAAGACTGTTCCGGGTTAGGATATTGGCGATTAAAGGGTTAGGATATTGAGGATTAAATAATAAATATAAACAAATAATTTTTTCTAGTAATAACTTTGTCTTATTAAACTTAATATAATTTATTGAGTTAAAATATAAGTTGAATATAATAAACTTAATATAATTTATTTCAATTACCTACCGTAGGTCTCTATCAACAGATTGATTTAGCCTTTTTTTCAAACAAATAAGGATAGTGGAGTTAAGCTGTTGTCTGTCTACATAAATCAAGCAGGAACGAATTATTCTATGAACAAAAAAAACAAATTCGAAGAAAAATGCAGACGAATGAAAGGAAAAAGTTTGTGAAATATGTAGGCCAAAATGGAAACAGGGAACAAACACATACCGTGCTACCCAATAATTGCATATTAAATTGAAAACATCATTGCTTCGCAGGTTGATAGAGTCCCATAGCCTGCCAATTCGCACTCGTATCGTTGCCCTTGCAGTCCCAATGATTAGTGATTTGAGTGTTACATGTTCAACATCCATTGCCAAAAGTGTTATAAGTAAGAGATGTGCTTTAAATTAGTTTACAAACTATAGTTATATAGAAATATAATTATGACCTTCTATAATTCATTAATGTAAATGAATTTAGTTGAAGATATGTGTAAACTGTTTAACTTCAAACAGTGCCAAAAAAATTTAATTTACTAGCGCTAATAAAATTTGCAACTGATGTATAATTGGATGCCACTGGTTTATTGTAACGACCCGTATTTTACGTGTCGATAAAATCGTAAAATAGTTGCTTTAAGTCGTTGTTAAGTTATTTGGAGTTTGATTCGACCATAGCTTAAGTCGTATGGAGGATAGCTCGTGTGAGCGACTTAAGGAGTTGGGCCGACTTAAGGTGGTAGGCGAGTTAGTGATGTTGCCGACTTAGTGTTAGATCTAGTTGAGACAGTGACCGACTCATAGGGTGACGACTTAAGGGTTAAGCGGTTTGTTGGGCTCGGCCGACTTAAGGCTTAGACGACTTAAGGAAAGTGTTGGCCGAGTTAAGGTAGGTGTGACCGACCTAAGAGTTAGTGAGTTAAGGCTTAGGGGCTGGCACGAGTTAGCGTGTTAGCAAGTTAGTGGAGCTACCGAGTTAGTGGGGATAGCGTGTTACCGAGCTAACGAGTTAGCGAGTTAGTGGAGATACTGGGTTAACGAGTTAGTAGTGAACGAGTTGGCGACCTAGTAAGCTTGGACGAGTTAACAGGTTAACGTGTTAGGGGTTAGCATTGTGTTTTGTTAGGTCGTTAAGTCGTGACCGGCTTAGGTTGAGTCGGCATGTGTTCTGTGTTGAGTCGCGCGCATGCATGAGTCGTAAATCGTTGACTCGGGGTTGAGTTAGGCCGTATCTTGCGTGCGTGTTAGGTCGTGTGTGTTTGGGTTAGGCCGTTTGGGTTAAGTCGCTAACTCGCGAACGACTTAAGGAGCCGAACGGGTTAGGGCCAGAGCGACTTAAGGGCTATAAATACACGACCATTTCTTCACTTTTTGGCACCGGTTTTTGAAGCGACGAAGTGCTGCCATTTTGAGAGCTCGACTACAGCATTTCTTCATCTTCTTTTCTCCACTCCAATCTAGTTCTAACATCCATCCAAGATCGAAGATCGAGATTGAAGATCCAAGAGCCAAAGTTGAAGATCTTCATCCAACGAAGCTAGATTTCATCGTTTCAAGCGGGATTTCGACGAATCAAGCTTGAATTTTCGCTGTCCAGATCTGAAGTTGATAGTTTTTGAAGTGTTTGGGTGATTTGGTGAGTGGTGGTTATCTCTCACGCGGACCCAAAGGAGTATATTGGTTTGGTGGTTTGTTGGAGTGTTGTAGATAGTGGTTTTATGCATTTTTCCTTAGATTCAAGTGTAGATCCATTACTTATAAAGATGTTTACTTTTGCAAGTTCATTCATCAAGTTGTAGAGACAAAACCCATGATTTATATTTGTTAGATCTATGTTAAAAACCCATGATCCATGTATGTTAGATCTATTCTCATTTATTTACGAAATTGCCATTTTAGTTATAAATGTCTATTTAGATCCTGATTGACTACTTATTTGTTTGGATTAATGTATTCCTTGTTTGATTGTTGTGAATGAGTTATCTAGTTGATAGATTTGGACAAGTATGGTCAAAGACGATTCAAAAGCTACGGAAGAGGCTCTTGAATGGTGAAAGCTGCTTAAAACATATGTAGCGGATGTTGAAGCTCATATGTATGGATTGGATGATGTTGAGATGGAACTTTACCATGATGCATTGAGGCAAACCATGATGTTGAGATGAGACTTTGCTATGATGCGATGAAGCAAAATATGATGTGAGTCTTGGCATAATCCAGGCAGGGATCATTCCAAGCATGTTGATAACTCGAGGGATGGTTCGAGTTGGGTGATAAGGGATTGCTCGAGAGGTAGCTTGGGCTAGCATGGTAATAGTCATCGAGGAGGATGACTAGGAGGCTGAGATCTCATCGTTGTTGAAGGTTCTAGCATGCTCAAAAGCAAGAGTACATGGGGCGCCCAAAACGACTACAGGTAGGTAGTCGGGACAACCAAAAGACTACAGGCAGGTAGTCGAGTACTCTGGGCAGAGTAGATAAGTCCTAGGCACAGGTAGCGTGCAGAGTTATGACTAGAACCGGGGTTACCATTAGCCCTTGACAGGTGGTCATTCAACTAACGGTGAAATCAAGACAATGATAATAGTGATAGCCAGAGTCATGGACGTATGGACGTTTGGTTGTATCATCATTCGGTCTCAAGAGCGGTGTTTTCTGGGTGCTTATCTGATCTTGGTTTAGGCCTTGGGGGTTTGTATTTGGAAAACATCGACCTTGACTCGAGTGTTTATTGCTTTACCTTAATTGTCTGCTATGTTATGCTTGCTTCTCCTTAGTGTGTGTCTGGGGGGGGGCGTGCTATCACTGTAGAAAGAGGTGGAGTGGGATGGTTTGGTTCCTATTCCTTTTATCCCTTATGCTCTTTTGGTATGTTTGATAGTTGATTTACTGCTCACTAAGACTTTGTCTGACTCAAGGTTTTATGTCTCCTCTTATTACCTTGGGCTGTCCATCCATGTTTGGGATGGGCAGGCTAGGTAGCAGGTGAGAGGTGCTGTTCTTGGAGATCTACGCTAATGATGACGAAGACGAGCAGGAGGCTTTTGCATATTATTTCATATTATATGTACTGGATGTTCCGCTGCTGTATTTGATTGAGTGTTATGTAGTGAGGCTTTGATGTATGGATGATTCATATGTTTGTATAAAACTACTATGATGCTTATATGATGATTTTTTGTTGTGGAGCTTTACTATATATATTTCTCTATTGTATTTTATCCATGCGCTGTGAGTTACGATAGAGTTTTGCTGTTTTATCTTGCCTTGACCATCGTCCATGGCTGCCTGGCACGCTTTTCAGCGCATTATTTCCTTTTTTTGGTGCGGGAGTCATGGGCGGTCGTCATATTTGGTATCAGAGCTTTGGTTAATCGATTTTAGCCAACGCTCGCTGACGTAATTACGTATGAGAGACGTAATTGTATGTTGATGGATGATTACTATATATAATATAGTAGTTTAGATGGATTTGAACTCCTTATGCAGTTGTTTCTTAAGGTGTTGTAATCATTCTCTTTATAGATATTAAGGATGAGTCGAAGCGAGAGACAAGCTGCGAGGGAAAGCCGTGCTGCTAGGGAAGCTGTTGATTATGCTCCTATGTTTGAGGCCATGATGACTTCGATCATGAGGAGGATACCAGCTTCAGGATCATCAGTGGATGTGGGAGTTCAAGTTCAAGCTCCAAGACCGGTGGATTTTGCTAAGCTTTGCAAGGACTATACTTCTCTTGGAGGAAAAGTTTTCTTGGGAACGGAATCGACCATTGAGGTGCAGAGATGGATTGATGCTTGTCGAAGGATTTTTGGTGACTTGGGGATTGAGGATGCAACTAAGAGGAAGCTTGCATCGAGACATCTTCAGGGAAGAGCTGCTGATTGGTGGAATTCTATCACCATTGATACTCCAGAGGAAGAGATTACTTGGGAGCAATTCCAAGTCAGATTTGAAGCTAAGTTTATCTCTACGGCTCAGAAATCTGTTTTGTTTAAGAAGTTTGTGGAGCTCAAGCAAGGTGGGAGATCGGTTCTTGAGTATGTTTCTGAGTTTGAGGCTTTGTCCAAGTATGCCAGATCGTATATTGATTCTCCCTACCAAAAGAACGAGAAGTTTGTGACGGGCTTGGACGATTATCTTGGGAGGCAGTTGGTGGATCATCTGGACGATCCGTTTGAGAAGATTGTGGAAAAAGCCCTCAGGCATGAGTGTTTGTTTCCTAGGGAAAGTTCTGTTGTTGCTGTAACCAAGGAAGGATCTAGGCCACAGCAGAGTGGAAACAAGAAGAGGAAGCAGCAGCAACAGAGGGGTAAGGATGGCCAGAAGAAGCCGAAGGGCGAAGTGACCTGCTACAACTGCCAGCAGAAGGGCCATCTCTTCAAAGATTGTAAGAATCCCAAGGTGCCAGGAAAGTGTTACAACTGTGATAAGCTGCGACATATCAAGAAGAATTGTCCAGAGCCGAGGAAGGACAGGCAGATTGTGCAAGCTTATGCTTTGGGAGCTGTGCCGTTGTCTTCAAAAGCTCCTACTGCTGAAGAGAAGGGGAAGAATGTGGTGGTTCAAGGTACTCTTTCGATTTGTGGTGTTCCAGTTAGAGTGTTGTTTGATACTGGAGCGTCGCATTCTTTTGTTTGTAATGATTTGGTAGGCCAGTTAGGTTTGGAACCGGATATTGTTGATAGACCATTGGTTGTGACAAATCTAGTTGGGGGTTCGTCTTGTTTGTGTATGGTATGCCGTGGTCTAGTCGTATCGAGTTATGATTGCTCGTTTGTTTGTGATTGCTTTGTTCTGAACTTTGCGGGGTTCGGAATTATTTTGGGTATGGACTGGCTTAGGAAGTATGCGGCAAGGATTGATTGTGAGAGGCTTGAGGTGACAGTCGGGAATGTGGAAGGGCGAAAGGTTGTGATACGATGTAAGCATGAAGAAGGCGTCTTCATGAGCTTCATGTATTCACTGGTTGTTCCACGGGATGTACTGTCATCGGTGCCTATTGTGAATGAATTTGAGGATGTCTTTGACGAAGTCAAAGGACTACCGCCGCATAGGAAGATCGAGTTTCGTATCGATCTAGTTGGAGGAGCCAGACCTGTGGTGATGCCTCTTAGGCGGATGGCGCCTAGGGAGCAGCAAGAGTTGAAGGTGGAAGTTGATGACCTTTTGCAGAAAGGATTCATTCGGCGTAGTGTGTCCGAATGGGGTGCACCAGTTGTGTTCGCAACCAAAGCGGATGGATCGTTGAGGTTGTGTGTGGATTATCGCGAGCTGAATAAAGTGACTAAGAAGAACAAGTATCCATTGCCGAGAATAGATGACTTGTTTGATCAGCTTCACGAAGCTAAGGTGTTTTCTCAGATGGATTTGGCAATGGGATTTCACCAGTTGAGAGTGGCGAAGGATAGTGTGCCGAAGACTGCTTTTAGGACACCATCCGGTTTTTATGAGTGGCTGGTAATGCCGTTTGGATTGACTAACGCACCAGCATATTTTGTGGACCTTATGAATAGAGTGTTTAGAGATCAGTTGAATAAGTTCGTGCTTGTGTTCGTGGATGATATTCTGATTTATTCCAGAACTGAGGAGGAACACAAGAGACACTTGAGAATTGTTTTGGAAATCTTACGAAAACATCAGCTAAAGGCTAAGTTTTCGAAGTGTCGCTTCTGAAAGGGTGAAGTGAGGTTCTTAGGCCATGTTATCTCTGGAAATGGAATCGCGGTTGATCCCGCTAAGGTGGCAGCAATCCAGGATTGGGTTAGACCTAAGAATGCATCTGATGTGAGAAGTTTTCTTGGATTAGCAGGATATTATCGTCGGTTTATCAAAGACTTTTCCAAGATAGCTGCACCGTTAACAGGATTGATGAAAAAGAACCAAGTGTTCAGCTGGGATGATAAGTGTGAGCAAGCTTTCGTAATCCTGAAAGAGCGACTGACTAGTGCTCCTGTTTTGACTATTCCAAGTGGGAATGATGAGATGGTGGTTTACACCGATGCATGTGGTACTGGACTTGGAGCAGTGCTGATGCAGAAGGATAAAGTTGTTGCGTATGCTAGTCGACAACTGAAGCCGCATGAAAGGAATTATCCGACTCATGATTTGGAGTTAGCGGCGATTGTATTTGCTTTGAAGATGTGGAGACATTATCTTTTGGGAGTTCGATTCGAATTGTTTACAGATCATAAGTCGTTGAAGTATCTTTTCTCCCAAAAGGATTTGAATCTTCGGCAGCAACGATGGCTAGAGTTTTTAGCATCGTACGATTTTGGTATAGCCTACTCCAGGAAAAGGCAACGCAGTGGCAGATGCGTTAAGTCGAAGACATGTAGGATTGGGAGCCATGTTTTCGGAATGGAAGAGTCTAGAGTATTTGGTTGAATTTGACTTCAGGCCTAGATGTGAATTGGAACCTGAGATGTTGGCAAACTTATCGATAAGGCCTACTATTGTGGAGAGAATTGGCGAGAGCCAAAAGCGGGACGATAAGCTTGTCAAGATTATCCGAGATTTGGAATCTGGATTGAATCCAGAAAAAGATAAAGGATTTGAAGTCGATCGAGAGGGTTGGCTTCGAAAGCAAGGACGACTAGTTGTTCCTGATGTAGATGGATTGAGAGATGAAGTTCTTAGGGAAAGTCATCACTCGAAGTTGACAATTCATCCAGGTGGAAATAAGATGTATCGGGATATGAAGAGAACCTATTATTGGGAAGGCATGAAGAAGGATGTTGGAAATTTTATTTCCAAGTGTATGAACTGCCAGTTGGTGAAAGCTGAGCAGAAGAAGCCCAGTGGATTACTTCAGCCATTAGAGGTTCCTACATGGAAGTGGGAGCAAGTGTCGATGGATTTTATCGATGGCCTACCTAGAACCAGAGCGGGGAATGAAGGGATTTGGGTCAAAGTAGATCGATTGACCAAGAGTGCAAGATTCATTCCTGTTCGATCAACTAGGACTGCATCGAAGTTGGCTGAATTGTATGTGAAGTGGATTGTTCGATTCCATGGTGTTCCGAAGAGTATAGTGAGCGATCGAGACCCATTGTTCACTAGTGGATTTTGGAAGAGCTTCCAGGAAGTTTTGGGAACTAAGTTGTGTTTGAGTACAGCTTACCACCCTCAAACAGATGGTCAGACTGAGAGAGTCAACCGAGTTTTGGAAGATCTTCTCAGAGCCTGTGTTGTGGATTTCGGAGGATCATGGGAAGATCACCTTCATTTGGTGGAATTTGCATATAATAACAGTTATCAGTCAAGTATTGGTATGGCACCATATGAAGCACTGTATGGAAGACCGTGTAACTCTCCGACATGTTGGTTGAAAACTGGAGAAAAACTAATACTTGGGCCAGAGATGATTCGACAGACTTCGGATTGTATAGGGATCATTCGGCAACGAATGAAGGCAGCCCAAGATCGTCAGAAAAGTTATGCCAATAATCGTCGTAAGGATTTGGAATTCGACGTAGGTGATATGGTTTTTGTGAAGATTTCTCCTCTGAAGAATGTTATTCGATTCGCGAAGAAAGGAAAGTTAACTCCGAGATTTGTTGGACCATTCCCGATTATCGAGCAAATTGGAAAACTCGCTTATAGATTGGAGTTACCGGAAAAGATGGCGGGGGTGCACAATGTTTTCCATGTATCTTATCTACGGAAGTATGTGCATGACCCAACTACAGTGGTTTCTGTTGATAGCTGTGAAGATTTAGAGGTTGATCTAATGGTTAGAAGACCTCGTAAGCCGCTTCGTGTTATTGGAACTGACATGAAACAGCTTAGGAGGAAGACGATTACGTTGCTCAAGGTACAATGGAGTGATGATGTTGACGACTGTACGTGGGAGGAGGAAGAGAGGATGAAGGCGGCTCATCCTGTACTCTTCGAGGTATGGCCCTAAAGTGTCGTAACATCTCATGAATTTGTAACTTGTTCTAAGTCTTAGAATTATGCATGCTAGGCTAGAATTGAATGCATGGTTTGTTGATTGCTATGGATGGTAGGCATGCAGAATAGCTTTGATTGCTGTTGTTTGCTTGGAATTTCGGGGGCGAAATTCCTAAGGGGAAGAGAATGTAACGACCCGTATTTTACGTGTCGATAAAATCGTAAAATAGTTGCTTTAAGTCGTTGTTAAGTTATTTGGAGTTTGAGTCGACCATAGCTTAAGTCGTATGGAGGATAGCTCGTGTGAGCGACTTAAGGAGTTGGGCCGACTTAAGGTGGTAGGCGAGTTAGTGATGTTGCCGACTTAGTGTTAGATCTAGTTGAGACAGTGACCGACTCATAGGGTGACGACTTAAGGGTTAAGCGGTTTGTTGGGCTCGGCCGACTTAAGGCTTAGACGACTTAAGGAAAGTGTTGGCCGAGTTAAGGTAGGTGTGACCAACCTAAGAGTTAGCGAGTTAAGGCTTAGGGGCTGGCACGAGTTAGCGTGTTAGCAAGTTAGTGGAGCTACCGAGTTAGTGGGATAGCGTGTTACCGAGCTAACAAGTTAGCGGGTTAGTGGAGATACTGGGTTAACGAGTTAGTAGTGAATGAGTTGGCGACCTAGTAAGCTTGGACGAGTTAACAGGTTAACGTATTAGGGGTTAGCGTTGTGTTTTGTTAGGTCGTTAAGTCGTGACCGGCTTAGGTTGAGTCGGCATGTGTTCTGTGTTGAGTCACGCGCATGCGTGAGTCGTAAATCGTTGACTCGGGGTTGAGTTAGGCCGTATCTTGCATGCGTGTTAGGTCGTGTGTGTTTGGGTTAGGCCGTGTGGGTTAAGTCGCTAACTCGCGAACGACTTAAGGAGCCGAACGGGTTAGGGCCAGAGCGACTTAAGGGCTATAAATACGCGACCATTTCTTCACTTTTTGGCACCGATTTTTGAAGCGACGAAGTGCTGCCATTTTGAGAGCTCGACTACAACATTTCTTCATCTTCTTTTCTCCACTCCAATCTAGTTCTAACATCCATCCAAGATCGAAGATCGAGATTGAAGATCCAAGAGCCAAAGTTGAAGATCTTCATCCAACGAAGCTAGATTTCATCGTTTCAAGCGGGATTTCGACGAATCAAGCTTGAATCTTCGCTGTCCAGATATGAAGTTGATAGTTTTTGAAGTGTTTGGGTGATTTGGTGAGTGGTGGTTATCTCTCACGCGGACCCAAAGGAGTATATTGGTTTGGTGGTTTGTTGGAGTGTTGTAGATAGTGGTTTTATGCATTTTTCCTTAGATTCAAGTGTAGATCCATTACTTATAAAGATGTTTACTTTTGCAAGTTCATTCATCAAGTTGTAGAGACAAAACCCATGATTTATATTTGTTAGATCTATGTTAAAAACCCATGATCCATGTATGTTAGATCTATTCTCATTTATTTACGAAATTGCCATTTTAGTTATAAATGTCTATTTAGATCCTGATTGACTACTTATTTGTTTGGATTAATGTTTGCCTTGTTTGATTGTTGTGAATGAGTTATCTAGTTGATAGATTTGGACAAGTATGGTCAAAGACGATTCAAAAGCTACGGAAGAGGCTCTTGAATGGTGAAAGCTGCTTAAAACATATGTAGCGGATGTTGAAGCTCATATGTATGGATTGGATGATGTTGAGATGGAACTTTGCCATGATGCGTTGAGGCAAACCATGATGTTGAGATGAGACTTTGCTATGATGCGATGAAGCGAAATATGATGTGAGTCTTGGCATAATCCAGGCAGGGATCATTCCAAGCATGTTAATAACTCGAGGGATGGTTCGAGTTGGGTGATAAGGGATTGCTCGAGAGGTAGCTTGGGCTAGCATGGTAATAGTCGTCGAGGAAAATGACTAGGAGGCTGAGATCTCATCGTTGTTGAAGGTTCTAGCATGCTCAAAAGCAAGAGTACATGGGGCGCCCAAAATGACTACAGGTAGGTAGTCGGGACACCCAAAAGACTACAGGCAGGTAGTCGAGTACTCTGGGCAGAGTAGATAAGTCCTAGGCACAGGTAGCGTGCAGAGTTATGACTAGAACCGGGGTTACCATTAGCCCTTGACAGGTGGTCATTCAACTAACGGTGAAATCAAGACAATGATAACAGTGATAGCCAGAGTCATGGACGTATGGACGTTTGGTTGTATCATCATTCGGTCTCAAGAGCGGTGTTTTCTGGGTGCTTATCTGATCTTGGTTTAGGCCTTGGGGGTTTGTATTTGGAAAACATCGATCTTGACTCGAGTGTTTATTGCTTTACCTTAATTGTCTGCTATGTTATGCTTGCTTCTCCTTAGTGTGTGTCTGGGGGGGGCGGGCTATCACTGTAGAAAGAGGTGGAGTGGGATGGTTTGGTTCCTATTCCTTTTATCCCTTATGCTCTTTTGGTATGTTTGATAGTTGATTTACTGCTCACTAAGACTTTGTCTGACTCAAGGTTTTATGTCTCCTCTTATTACCTTGGGCTGTCCATCCATGTTTGGGATGGGAAGACTAGGTAGCAGGTGACAGGTGCTGTTCTTGGAGATCTACGCTAATGATGACGAAGACGAGCAGGAGGCTTTTGCATATTATTTCATATTATAT
This sequence comes from Allium cepa, assembly GCA_030765085.1. Taxonomy (NCBI): domain Eukaryota; kingdom Viridiplantae; phylum Streptophyta; class Magnoliopsida; order Asparagales; family Amaryllidaceae; genus Allium; species Allium cepa. Next base: position 406,680,767 of record CM060938.1, read on the forward strand.
GTACTGGATGTTCCGCTGCTGTATTTGATTGTGTGTTATGTAGTAAGGTTTTGATGTATGGATGATTCATATGTTTGTATAAAACTACTATGATGCTTATATGATGATTTTCTGTTATGGAGCTTTACTATATATATTTCTCTATTGTATTTTATCCATGCGCTATGAGTTACGATAGAGTTTTGCTGTTTTATCTTGCCTTGACCATCGTCCATGGCTGCCTGGCACGCTTTTCAGCGCATTATTTCCTTGTTTTGGTGCGGGAGTCATGGGCGGTCGTCACATTTATCAAATTATATTTCTTGTAGGGCATCCTTTTTGGCCCCATAGCATATTTTAAGTTGCAGGTCAGGTCTATGTAGTCCATGTATGAAATATAAACCACCAATTTTGGAATTAAGATATGTAGGAGGTTGACTTTCTAACTCAATCTATCTTCGAAAGTTTTATAGTGATGTAGTAACAATTGTAGTAATACTACGATTGCCTTAGTTGGACAGTCAAATAGTGTTATTATTTATTTAAATGCACACTCAAATTTCCATCTTTATTTGAAAAAAATAGCAAAAAACCTATTTTGTAACAACCAGGTGATTTTCGACCCCCGAAAATCGATACTAATATGTTCATTGTATAGAGCGTCGAGCAATCGAGTGCTGGACATACCAGGTTGTTAGGGTTTAAGAAGAAAAGAGATAGAAGAAGTAACAAAAATAACAATAACACAGAATCCCACAGTCGTAGCGGAATAAAATATAATATATAATAACAGCTTTTTATACAGAAGAAAAACTAAAATGTTAATATACATACAAATTATCATAGTACAATAATCAATATATAAATCTGGACAGCTATAATAACTTGTTCTCAAATGCTGAATATAGAGCCTACAATACACAGCGGAATATAATCTAATACGTGCAATGCGTCTCTGCCATCCAACTTGTCTCCTAAGCTCCAAAGCAACCTAACCTGAATCCGTAATACTCGATCTGACATGGGCATTACAATAAAGTAACACACGAGTCAGGCTGGAAACCAGCGCAAGTAAACACACATAAATTGAACTACTAAAGTTATCAAAATCTTTTGAAAACCCCAAGTATCTCGTATAAACACGACAAGTTTTTATCTTATTATATCCAAAACACTTTTATAGAAAATCTGGTGATATTATAATAGAGTCTAATAATAACTACTTAAATAAAAAGTCGAAAATTGTTAAATTAAATAAAACCCAACATACTAGGCTTTAAATCAAAACCGTAAAGGTTAGTGATAGTTATTCAATCGAAGTGGTTTTGGATAACGCTGATATCCGATCCCGGTCTCTTCGAACCCAAACTATAAATTTTTAAAAGTCCAAGTCGTTTAAATAACAACTTCTCAATCAGGATGCTAATATTTACATATGGAAACATTCCATATGCTTACTATATCATGACCGGCCCATCGAAAATAATTTGTTTGTACTCATCACATTTCGAAAATTCAGAATAGTAACCAGTACAAGTCAATTTACTTGCCGATAAAACATGTTAATGTTTTATCTTATTTACTTTAACTTATTCGACAACTTAATAGCACAGACAAAAAAAAATTGAAATAAATAACCAAGAGTAATAAAGCCAAAGCAAAGATCATTAACCAATTTAGCGATTAATAACTAATATTAAAACAATTCACAAATCAGAATTTCATTAATTTAAATTAACTGAATCCATTTATATTTTTAGTCCAAAATTACTTATAAATTAAGGAAATTTTAAAACGATTTATTTTTAGTTTAAAAAATATATTTAGTAACTAATTTACTAATTAAAATAAGATTAAATCAAATAAGACTTTAATTATTTATTCTCTTTAATTATTATAATAACCTAATTTATATTATCGCAAATTAACGAAATAATTTTAGATTATAAAACTAGGTGCTGTGATCTCAATGCAAAGAAAAACTTCCACATTTGACTGGGTTTAAAATGAATGATAAAACAATGTTTTTTTATTTAAAGATTATTAACATAAATTTTATTAAATTACTTTATACTTTTATAAAACCAAAGCCCTGCCCATTTCGATCCAAGAAAATAATTCCAAACCCAAACCTCAATCTTTCTTCCTCTCCTGTTTCTTTCCCTTCTTCCCTCTTCATTTTCGAACACCCACGCATTTGCATGTAGACATGCACATACACATGCGTGTTGCCTCTGATCACCGTAGTTCAACGCCGACCATCCCTACTAGTCACTGCCGACCCCACTCCATGTTCCACCACCGAAAGTTCGGCAAAATCACACGTTTGAAAATCGAACAATTCAACCCAACATTGCAATCACTCCGTGCCACTCGAGCATCATACCATGCCATTATAGACCCTCGTTCGTTACTAAACTCCACCACTAGATTCGCCATCATATCCTCTTCCTTATCCCCCGGACAGCACTCTTACTTTGCCTCCTCCACGTCGCCATTTGCCTGCAACCGAGACCACATGCAACCACCCTTTAAACCCTACTTCGACTCAATCCGTAAACACACCCAATAACAAAATGCCACGCCATTTTTCTCGCGTGCACCGCTACTTGAGTTGCCTCCACACCAACTGTTGTACCATGAAATCAATGGTATCACGGTAATTTGCCCACTTTCCCAATTCCATTCATCTTCCCATCTCTCATTCAAAACACCACTAAAAATCACCAAATTACTTTTAAAAATCATCATTTTAAAAAATAAACACACTCACGTAATCAAAGTATTTAATTGTGATATTCGAATTTCGTTCAACTTTAAGTTGCTTACAGAAAAATGTATTTTTCTTCTTCTATGCTAAATGATATCGAACGGAATAAATTTTAAAATAAACTACATTAAAAATCAAGCATCTCCCCTTTTAGAATCATAGCCTAACATCAACTAGTTAGTGAGATAGGGATTTTTTTAAGTTGGAAGATTTATTTTTTTAAAAGAGCAGAGGTGTTGTTCATACTTCTTGAGGTTACAAAGTGTTCAGACATGCCTAACACACATATATAAAGCACAGAACATATTAATACATGAATTCATGCCAAAATACAAGAGTTCATTCCAAATTCCAAACTTATAGATGCATATATATTTCCAGTAAGCAAAAACTTTAAAGTTGTAACCACTGCCTTTTGCAAAATAAACATCGCTGCTGTTATACTAAGCCTTCTTTCTTCAAGCTTCTGGCTTTAGCACTTAGTTTTTTTAAGGTTTTCAAAATGGCAGCTTGTTCTTTTTTTTATTTTTTGAATGTTGGAATGGTATACGAGAACACAAACAACGCAGTGTACTTATAGAGAAGAGGATGGGTTGGAAAAAGCTAAAGCTTATTTTCATATGTAGGCTTATTTTTCATTTCATTTTATTTTTCTCTAATTTGATTTGAGAACTTTTGACTTGATTTTTATAAGTTAGATTGACTAGAAAACTTGAGTGAAAGATTTGATTTATTATATGCTTGAGTTGATATGCATTTACCATAATGCCCCATTGTGTGCAAACATACATCGTGCGTGCGTATCCTATAACTTGGACCATAAGCGCATGTTTTTGTTTACTAACATGTATATATAACATGCCTAAGTTTGATACTTCTTGTATAATTTATTATACATACATTATATTTTTACACATATACAAAGCTAATCACAAGTATTTATTCTTATATATATATATTATTTTAATTTTATAGCATAATTGACAGGGTTAACAGAGGATTCATTATTCACATGCTTGACTCTATGGGGGTTCTTTGAAGCTACTAAAACTGATCAAGTACTCTCTAGACACACCTATTTTATGTATCATGATAAATGGAGTTCCTAAAGGTAATATACAGAGTAGTTGTGGGATTAGACAATGTGATCCTCTCTCTCCATATTTATTTGTTGTGGCTTTGGAATGGTTTACTCTTCAAATGGAACTGGCATGTTATCACAAATTCATCCAACATATTTATAATATCCTCTCACAGGTAACTCACTTAATATATGTTGATGACTTATTAGTGGCGATAAAGGGTAAAACAAAGGTTATTGATAAGGTCAAATCTATATTCACTGACTTAGAGAGGCTAGCTGGACTAAAATTGAATGAACTTAGAACTAAGTGCTACTTCAATAAATTCTGTTCAAATAAGCAAGCTATGCTAGAGAGATTGGGGTTCTCAGAGGGCCACCTTCCAGTTAAATATATGGAGGTACCACTTTCAAATAATACAATTACAGATCTAGAATGTGGTAAACTAGTTGATGTCAATAGACACAAATTACAAGGATGGAGATCCAAACTGCTGTCATTTGCGGGTAGAGTTGAATTAGTTCATATTGTTATTGCCTCTAAAGTCATATTTTGGCTGTAATCATTTCAAATACCTAACTGCCCTATTGCCAAAATAAATTCAGTTTGTGCAGTTTTATATCGAAAGGGGGGATGCACATAGTAAAATGCTCAGATCTTTGTAGAAAGAAAGAGGAAGGAGGAGTTGTGCTGAAAAATTTATATGAGCTTAAGAAAGTCTATGGATTGAAATTAGCTTGGAATGTTCTAACATCTAAAAATCTGTGGGCTAGTTGGATGAGCTCGAGGTATCTAAAAGACAATTTTTGGACTATAAAAATGGATAGTAATGCCTTTATTATATGAAAAAATATCCTAAAAACCAGGAATGAACTACAATCTTATTTAGATAGAGAGATTGCTACTGGAAATAACACAGACTTATGGAAAGACCCCTGGTTGAACTCACAAAGTTTTATTAATAGACTAGGCTGGGAAGCTTTTTCAACATATGGAGCTCCTACATGCAAAGTGGCTAAAATTATAGATAACAGTGAATGGCATTATGACATGAATTTGCTCAATTCAAACTATAAAGAGGAAATTCAATGCATAAACATTAAAACAGATGGAATGGAAGATATTTGGACATAGAAGAACAGTTCAGATGGTCAGTTCAAATTCAGTGGTGTATGGGAGGATTCTAGAACTAAATTCCCTTTGGCTAACTGGGCAAAAGTGGTCTGGAGCAGGTCTAATAGTCCAAAAAATGGCTCACGCCTTGTACAAAGCCATACTCAAAAGTTTACCAACTAAAGATAGACTTTATAAATGGGGGATCTTGGAGAATACAATATGTTATTTTTGTAATTTTGCTGAAGAAACTCATGAACACCTATATTTTAAGTGCAAATGCAGCAAAAGAGTGTAGTGTATACAAAAATTAAGTTGCTTATAAACTAACACTGTTCGGAATATAGCAGAGGAAGTAGAATACCTGAACGGAGGGAGCAACCTCATGAAGCTAATGCAAGAGATTGGAAAAATTGGCCTCACAACTTCCTTATGGCACATCTGGAGGGAAAGAAACAATCGGGCTTTCAACAATAGACAACAAGATGTTTTAGTCCTTATGAGACAAATAAACCGAGACATTAGCTCACTAATCATCCGGATTCTAAAGAAATTGCTTACCACTACAACGACACGAGAAGAACTACAATTGGAGATGTTGATGTTGAAGGCGTCGATCGAATCATCTCAAGCAGTGAACCGTAAGCCGGCATAAGAAAGCCCTAAAAAGGAATGTTTTTAGGTTTTTATAGTTTGAAGTCTTACGTTGTCTTGTAATATCTGCTATAGATAAGAATCGAATTTTTGTAAGGCTTTGGGCCGCATAGCCCAACTGCAATTATAATAGTTAACACATTTTCGAAAAAAAAAATATAGCATAAGTTTTTCATATACAAAAAAACATACACACACACATATATAGAAGCTTATCTAATTATTTATAGAAATTAGATTTTAAACTTTTAAATCAAAGCCTCTAATACATACATATATATATATGCATACATATACAATATACATATGTATTTTATCCTATTAAGATATTTACATTTTCATATGCATATATTTTACAACATACACCAGTGTATATATATATATATATATATATATAGTTAAAGGTTTGAAATTTTGCCATTATGAAGTTTGTACCTTCATGTACATACATATTTATTCACAAATACAGTAATTCTTTGTATATAAATATATGGATATTGTATCTTAAATTTTAGATGGAGGAGTTTATATACATATATCTAAAAAAATTATCATATCCAAAAATTAAATATAGTTTTAATCGATTTATGGATTCAAACATTGCCAATATCAGAAAATTTACCTATTCGTCTTATAAGAATTAATATTTCAAAACTTAAAATTAGTCAATCAACCCTAAATCAGGTGGCTAAAAACCGATTCGTTACATATTTAATCTAGTGAATTTTAGTTTTTAGCAGAATGTTATAGCTCAAGATCCTGATCAGGTCTATGCAGTGCGCGGATAGAATCAGAATCATCTACTTGGGAATTGAGTTCAATAAGACGATGGCTTGATAAATCCATTTATGTACATAATTTCTGCAGCGTCGAGTGCTTTAGTCGGATATTCAAGTAGTGTCATTTACGTATTGTTCTTTAAAAAAATTAAAGTAAATTTCAGAGTCTACAAAATTAAACTACAATTTTAAAAAATGGTTTCCTTTTAAAATTTGTGGTAAATGAAGGATGATGAATTAAAATGATTTTTCATGTATTGTTCGTTATAATTTGAACATTTTCCATTAAGATATCAGTTATGTAATTTTTAGGTTTGCAATCTAGATTTTCAAAGTTCAAAATTTAAGCTGCCGATATTAGATTCTAATATATATTTTTCATGCATCTTAAACTAAGTTTTATTTGTTTTGAACTGTATAAGTTATTTGTTGATGTTTTACTATTTTGTTTCTATAATTTTTAACACCATTTAACTTCGAATTTTTCCACATTTTCATCGGGTTGGGGGGGCACTGTTTGTTATGTGTGTGATATTGAAACTGTATAAGCGACTATTATAAAGAAACATCGATATCTTTTACCCATTGTCAAATTTTGTGTGTGATATTGAAAATAATGCAGAAAACACTATAGACTGACAAAGTATTGCAAAATGTGTACCATCTTGGTTTAATGAACAAAATTCACCCAAATACTTCAGTACACACATAGTTACTTTGCTAATTGTGCAAATAGAATGTTACCAAATAAATTCACACTAGCGGCCTTTAGCAAGCTCCAAAACCATTCACATGAAATTGAGCCTCCTAGATATATTACCCTCTCATATTTCAGATACTACTTCCATTCGTGGGTAACTGACGTAAAAAGATATAAATTTGTAGAAAACTCATTTTAGTGCAAATATCAAACAATATGTTTTAACTTTGTATTAAAGTTAAAGTCCTTATAACCAGGAGCATCCTTGTAAAGCATGGATTCAAACTCTTTTAAAGAATTTAGTTGGTCTACATTCCTCCCTTTTTCCATGAAGTTTCTTTAGATGTTATTCAATGTGTGTTCTAACGCCTATAAAACAATATGAAGTTTTTCTGAAGCCAATATAAATATGTAAGTGAGATGTTCTTTTCACGCCTTTGTAAGAGCTACTTACATCCAATGCCACTCGAGGCCCTACATACAAAGCTCCCTTTCCTTGAGAATTAATGTATAATTAAGCATGTCCTTCTTTCAGTAATGCACAATAAATATTAGAGGACGACATAGTGAAATATGAATAAATCTTATACCTCATATATATTTACCAGCATGATTACATGTTCCATGTGATCCGAAATTTTTTGACTTAAGGCTGCAAAGACATTAACTTAGAAATGGTAATGAGGTTACTTATGTAACGACCCTGGATTTCGGCCCCTGTATTTTTAATAAATGTTTAATCTAATTAAATATAAAATATGAATTGTTCATATTTAAATGAATATGATTTTGGAAGTATTGCCATCTATTTATATAAACTGTATTTTTAAAAAGGAAATTGATTTGAAAATTGAAATAAATATTTCAATAATATTCCTGATAAAAATCTATTTTATATAATTACTTAAAATACTTTACATTGTTTATATTTAGTATAAAATAATACGTATTGATGATAATGTTGAAATTCTAAAATAAGTTTCTTATAATATTCTTAATAAAATTGAACTCATATAATTAAATTAGAATGCTATACATTGTTAACATTGGTTAAATAAATCCATATGCTTGATAATGTTTAAAATTTAAAATCAAATTCTAGTAATATAAAATATAAATGTAAAATACGAGTCAAACTTATGTGTATAATTTGAAAAAAATTATAATTGGAATTAAATATAAAAATAAGTATTAAATATAAGTAAAACTTAAGAATATAATGTAAATATTGATAATCAAATTATAAAATACAAATATAAATAAGTAAGCAAGCAAATAATAAAACTGTTCTTTTATATACAATATCTTCACATGTAATTCAAACTCAAAGTACAAAATGAAATAAAAAACAAGTATAACATAATACAAGACAAGATTTTAACAACAAAACAAATACTTCAACTATTTTCTTTGCAGTAATTTAAGTCTGCCATATCAGAAACTATTGTTAACATTTGAAGACATATTCATTAAAGTTAAGTACAATTTGTCATTTCAGACTACAAATTAATGTTTTAGCCGAAATATCATATTGCAGTAAATTAATGCAAAGTCATAATTGGTCAAAATTAGTGTATATATTTGTGTTCAAATAATAATAAGACAAAACAAAGTTAACAGCAAACATTAATATCATGTTAGCCCAAATGAACACTTTAGTACAAGCAAACCTGCAATATCTTTGTACAAGATGTTGTGTCAGCAAGCAAATATTGATTGTGTTAACTTAAGAGAGGACATAAATATAAATTAGCACACTTTTCTTTTTGAAATAAATTTATTCAGCCGAAATGGTTGAATTGACTTAGGTTCTAGTACATGGAAAAAATAAAGCAAGATATTTATCAAGAGAAAGCTTATTGAAGAAGGCACAGCTTGTTCAAGATATATATGTATTGAACATTCTTATTTCATTAGTTCAGTCTTTAACTTATGAAATCAATACTGAGAAAGAGTAAAAGAAACAAACAAAACCTTATTTTTGCAAGTCAAAACAAATTCAGGAAATAAGGAAAGTTACAGGAATTTCAAACTGCATACTATCAAGCTTAATCAAATTCAAGCTTCAGGTTTCTTGCATCAACAACTACTCTCTGTTTCAACAGTAACTAGGCGAATAAACTTATTTTTCTGAACTTTTAATTATGATAATAAATTCATATATTTGGTGTTGCTATGTGCTGATAACAAAAGAACAGGTAGTGATATTTGTTTACTGGGAAGTGTATGTCCTTCATTGTGTTTAACTTTTCTGGTCAAGAAAGTGGAAAAAAAAAGAAAATTCTCTACAGAACATTGTGAACTTAGATATTTTAACTAAATAATTTTTTTTATTGTTTATTCTTAAAAACAAAAACAATCTGGAGGTGGTTTAAGGTTTGTCAATGGAGTCAGCTTCATCATGCTCAGGTTTACAGTAAAATAAATCAAACTATTAAAAATATGAATGTGTTAAGTTAATGATTTGATTTCATAACATGGTTTAAAACACAAAGCTAAGATTTTTAAAATAGAAAAAAATGTTTTTTGAACATTGGATAAGGAGCAGTTCAATGATGAAGCAAAATTTCATATTTGTAAATTTTTATCTGTTCCACGAATCTTAAGAGTTGAAACTTGTTGGAAGCTTGCTTTCGGGTTCTTGAATTTAGGAAAAATACAATAAAATTTTTTGAAAGCAAGATTTGGTTAGGTGGATCAAAAGTAGGGTTTAAGGTCTGTAACTTTTGGGTTCTGCATTTATGGTGATCGCGACATCATAGCATCACCGAGTGACTTGAGATTTGGGTAGAGGCTCGAGAAGGGTGTTGGCAAGGATCGGCCGAAGCCACGTCGCTTCAGAAGGTCACGGCAGTGAGAACGAGGTGGTTTTGGCCACTGAGTTTGTGTTGTAGTTCAACATTTAGGGCATATTTTGATTTCGTGTGATTTGAGTTGAACGGGGTGGTGATTTCGCGTGAGGGGATGCTTTGTGACTTGTGGGTGGCGTCGTAATGCGATGGCGCGGTGGTGGACCGCCATGCACGTGCACGGCGGTGGGGAAGTATCTGATGGGTTTTGACTCGAGTTCTACTCGAGTATCTTAGCATGCTGCTTCGGGTCGTTACTTTGGAGTCACGTGAGTGTGCGCGCTTGTTTACTTTGTTTAAAACTAAACTGAAAAAAAAAGATGAGGGAGAAGAAGCACAGGAGTTTGGAAGCGAGAAATTTCAGGTAATTCTTGTGTTCGACCCGAGTAATTCACGGGGTTTGCTTCGGGTTTTCTAATTCCTGTAATTAGTTAACTTTAATACTAAGTTTAAGATTTATAAGTTAAGTGTCATTTAAAGTTATATTGATTGACAAATTGTTTTGAGTCAAGGTGAACTTTAAAGTTTTATAGGAAACAAAGAAGAGTAATTAAGTTAATTTCGAAGCAAATTAAGAATATAATCAATTTTATAATTAATTTAATAAGTAGTTCAAAATGTAATTGAAGTTGTAATTAATGATTTTAATGATAATCTTGTATAATTCGATTGTAATGAAGAATTTAGTAAATCATTTAAAGTTGATAAATTAACAAATCGTAGTTAACAAATTAAGAAATTAATTAATGATTAAACGATTAACTTAATTAATAATTAATGATTAATTAGGTAAATCATAATACGTAATTGTGTAATTGAGTTTTATAAATCGATAATTAAGGTTATTGATTAGTAATTAAGAATTAATTCATTAATTTAGTGGCTAATTAATAAGTAATTAATAAATGGAAATAAGTTAATTAATTAATTATTAATTAAGCAAGGAATAAAATATAATTTACTCGTGAGTATGTAATTAGGTTTAAAACAAATCAATCTGGTTGATATGAATCGATGATTATATTGATTGCCTCTGATGTTTATTTATTTCTGTGATGTTCTGTGATATTTTAGATATATCTGTGATGGTTGTGTATACTTTATGTGTTTCATTGCTATATGTTTATCTGATGTTATTTATCTGTATTAAATTGCTATATGAATTCAATTATTGAATTTAAATTATTTAAACTGTTTAAGTTAATTAGACAACTTGGCCCTTAAAATGGCGTTTGGATTCGATGAGACCGGGATCGGAAGAATCAAATTTGATTCCCCGAAAACCACATCAATCCAATTTAAACATTAGGTCGTGAATCCTGAAATGTAGATCGAGATGGTGTATTCAGAATGCAAGGGTTATCGTCGTTGACTCTGAGGGTGATTCCAAAATGAGTGCAACGAGATAATACCTTCGGTTTCGTTCGAACCCGGAACGAACTTGTATGGATTGAATGCTTTCAGCACATCATCAGGCGGACGATGAGCATTCTAAGTAATATGTTCTATAAAGGTAATCGCATCCTCAAGCCTCATCAACCGGGAATGGCTAAAACAGGGGAGATGCAGCAAGGTTAGGTGGGTCATGCCCAAGCAGGACAAGATATTTCCCCTGTCTAGATGCCCCTTTTTATATTTCGGCTTAGTGGGCGGTTGCTAGCTACAACCGCGGGGTTTATCTTGTTCGGGACTGTTCAGTAAGGAATGGTTCCGGCCTTGTATTGCAGGGGATGAAGGGAGTAATCCTCGGTACGGTGATCTAGGCCTCGTACTGTGACGGGCGGTACCCCAGTAGCCCTGCCATTGTTGGAAATCCATTTTCCCTACGAGACCCTACGGTTTTGATTTGTATTACCCACTTTTGTGGCTAGTAGCTGGAATTTAATCATGTAACAATTTCGGCTATTTTCTATTTACTTGAAAACCCTAGACACTATTATAATATCACTGGATTTCCTATAAAATGTTTTGGTTACCGTAAGGTAAAAACTTACCCGTATTTATTTGTGGGAAGTCTTACGTGATACCTTTATTTTCAAATGTTTTTCAAAAGTTAAACAACTTTAAAACGTTTACTCATACCAGACCCATGTCTGACCCGGAGTTTATTTTTGTTTTTCATAAACTCTCGGGTACCCAAATTTTTACGGGTAGTCAAGGGATTCAGGTTAGCTTTAACGAATTCTGGAGGAGCAATGGAGCAGGAGGCTTCAGCGTTGTAGATATATATATATTGTTTCGCTGTGTTGGTATCTCTGAGTCATATTGTTTGAGTTGTATTGTATTGAGTTGTATTAACTAGACAGGTGTTTATAACTGTCTAGTATGTGATGTATGTATGATTGTCATATGTATTGATATTGTATAACTCAGATATATGAAGAAACTATGTATTATATAAGTGATATATTATATTTTGTTCCGTTCCGCTGTGAGATTCTGATGTTGTTGTTCTTTCTTTCTCTTTCTTTTCTATTTCTATCCCCTTCTTTCTTAATGATGATACGGCTTTCTGGTAGTAGAAGGGCGGGTCATCACAGTTGGTATCAGAGCATAGGTTGGTGATAACCTTGGCTCTGGTAGTGATTACTCAAATAGAGTTTGTAAAACTCTAAAATGAGTTTGTGTGTATTAATAGATATGAGCGCGTACTTGTTAGTGAATATAAAATTGTTTTTATATTGTGTTGATGTATCTGTTGAGTGTTTATGGATTCTGGTCGATGTGTGGGACGCCATTCCATCGATAGGAATTCCTAAACTCTTAAACAAGATAGACCGACACAGTATTGTTTTTAAAGGTAGGGTAAATGAAATAATTTTACCCAAATTTGTATTTTGATATAAGGAAATATTTTCTGAAATAACTATATATACTTGGATGTTTAATTGTTAATAGTACAATCAAATAAAAATTAAAATGTGAGTGGTTTATAACCAAATAAAATTATTTAAGAATGATTTTAAATAAAAAGGAATATAACTAAAATTTGATTAAACAGAATTTAAGTCCCGGGAATTTGAAAGTGTTTAAATGAATTTAGACAAAAGAATTTGGGAATTTGAAATCTTGGAAATGTTTGAAATGTTTTTCCAAAGATTTGAAGGCAATAATGGAGTATTGTTTTGGAAAATATTGTTGAATGGAAATTATTTTGGGAAAATTTGTGAAAGTAAGGAAGCACTGAACTCACTTCAGTCGCTGGAAAATAATCCTGATGATGATGGCCACGTCATCAGTATTCATTTTCGAGTTTCTAAAAGTGATGGATTGCTACCAGGATAGTTGATCATGATATTGTATGGACTTGTTGGGTATACAAGTTGTTTTAGAAATTTCAAAGGGAAATTTGTTTTGGTAAAAACAAGTGTTTGGAATTTGAAAATTTGATTTAATATACCAAGTGGGTATGTGTAGTTATCATTTTAAAATGATTTTGGAAATGAAAACCGGGCAATTGGATTCTAAGAAATTCTATAATGTGAAAGTTTAAATGAATTGACTAGTGAACTTATAAAGTAAAGTTGATATTTATAAGATGAAATCGGGAAATTTAATCCCGGAATTAAAATTTAACTTAAGTAAATAAAGATAAGAAACATATTAGAGTTTAACCTGAAGATAAGTTAAACGGAATTGGAGTTCAAAATGAACTTAATTGGATATAAACCTGGAAGGGAAAATAATTGTAATGGAAAAATGAAATGTATACCCTAAGATAGTAAGAGTTATACATATGTCATCTGAAATTGGGGTTATATGATGAAGTGACTCAAATGAGCAATATAAGATGTTAAGTAGATAAATAAGTTTTGAGCTCACAAATTGAGAAATAAATTTAAAGATTGGTAAGTAGCTAAATTTAGCTGAAGTTGAGTTGAAATAAGATTATATTTAGATGAATTCAATCGAGTCATAAATAATATTGAATAAAATAAAATTCTTATGTAAATAAGTAAATGTAAACCAAGTAAGTCTTGGATTGGATTTAAATAGAAATGGTGTGAGTTGTAAACAAGTCTAATTCAAGCATAAATTGAATAACCTTATTATGAATAAATTCAATAATGAATTGTTAATGTAAATTAAAAAAATTTAAGGATGGAAAAAAAAATAAACTAATCAGGAAAATAGTTGGGATTTGATTAAAGGAAAATCAAATCAAAGATTTAAATGGAAGTTGGTGGAATAGAATAAATTTAAGTTGTTAGGTGGAATAGTTTGAAAAAAATAAATGACTTAAGTAAAATTGTGAGATGATTGTTTAAAATATGGGTTGTCAAATTTAATAAAATGGTTTGGAATCAAACTTTTGAAATAAAAGAAAATGCAACGAAAGGATTGTGAATAAATTAATTGAGATGGACTCAAGTGTAAATTGAGTTGAAATCAATTTAAAATTTGTTATAAAGCTTAAGTGGTTATTTATTCACAATAATATTGTTGAATTGAATTAGGAAATGGGTTGTTCAAAGTAAATGGGTTTGAATAAAATTTTATGAATTATTAGATGCAAGATAAGATGATTGTGAATATGTGTTTGTTTTTCTTAAATGGATTACATAGATAAGTAAGTTGTAAATTCCTTTTAACTGAAAGGGAATGATTTGAGAATTGATTGAAATTAATTGTGATGAGAATTGAAACCCTTACATATGTGCTTATGGAAATATGTAATGCTAAACAAATGGAGACTCTGTCAAAACTTTTCAAAATTTGAAAACTATAAAAAAAAATTAGCAACAAAACAATTTCAAATTGAAAATTTAAAGTAAACAAATGAATGAAACTAATTTAAAAATAATAATAATAGGAATCAGTTATAAATGGAGATGATCAATAAAGGTTCAATATTTAGAGATTAAGAAAGTTGAATTCATATGGAATTGGTAATTCAGATTTAAATAAGAAGATTAAGGCTTAAGTGGCAGAATAATAATATAAGGGAATATATAATGCTTATATTAAGCTTAAGAAATGAGTGGTGGAATTCTTAAGTGAAATTTGATATTGGGAAAAATTATTCCAAGTGATAGAATCAGGATAAGGTGAATAAAAGAAAATTGATATGGTTGATAACCAATGGATATAAATACGTATGATGTACGTATATTATTTTATTCGCATAACAATTTGATCCAGATTCGAGCTCAGAATTTCAAGATAGTTATATCGATCCGAGTTGGGATTTTTCACTCGATTTTCGACGACGAACCATGGATATGGGTTTTGATTGATTCTGAGAAATTCTCTATCATAGTTGTGACTATGCAAGGAGAATGACAGTTGCTGATCAAGAAAACAGTCCTGAGTCCGTACTAGGAAGTCGGGTGGACAATACTAGTTCGAAAAGGAAATTGTGTGATCGAGCGATCGGATTTGATATTGCGTACGAATGGTATATGTACATCGTACGAGCTTGATTGAATAGATATAGAAATTCTGTAAAGAAGTCAATAAATTTGGAAAGAGTTAATACTGTGAATTTCAGAATTTAATTTCCAGAATGGATGTCTGGAATTTATTGTGTATCCCATATATCTCAGGAAATTTGTTCATGATTCATTATTAATTGTTAAACTAGTAATTCAGGAATTTGGAGGTTGAATCAAATTTAACTGTGGTCAGGAATCCAGTTCGGATTGTTGATCATCGAGAGACAACTCTCGATAATTTTAGGGAAGCTTATCTAGAATTGTGTTCGGATAACTAGGGTTGTTTGTTAGGATAGACTGTTTGATTATTTGCTAATATATAAATGTGCTAAAATATAACAGATAAGTATGTTTGAATAGTTGATATACAAGCTTTTGAATTAACTGTTGTTTTAAATTTCGGGGACGAAATTCTTTAAAGGGGGAAGGAATGTAACGACCCTGGATTTCGGCCCCTGTATTTTTAATAAATGTTTAATCTAATTAAATATAAAATATGAATTGTTCATATTTAAATGAATATGATTTTGGAAGTATTGCCATCTATTTATATAAACTGTATTTTTAAAAAGGAAATTGATTTGAAAATTGAAATAAGTATTTCAATAATATTCCTGATAAAAATTTATTTATATAATTACTTAAAATACTTTACATTGTTTATATTTAGTATAAAATAATACGTATTGATGATAATGTTGAAATTCTAAAATAAGTTTCTTACAATATTCTTAATAAAATTGAACTCATATAATTAAATTAGAATGTTATACATTGTTAACATTGGTTAAATAAATCCATATGCTTGATAATGTTTAAAATTTAAAATCAAATTCTAGTAATATAAAATAAATGTAAAATACGAGTCAAACTTATGTGTATAATTTGAAAAAAATTATAATTGGAATTAAATATAAAAATAAGTATTAAATATAAGTAAAACTTAAGAATATAATGTAAATATTGATAATCAAATTATAAAATACAAATATAAATAAGTAAGCAAGCAAATAATAAAACTGTTCTTTTATATACAATATCTTCACATGTAATTCAAACTCAAAGTATAAAATGAAATAAAAAACAAGTATAACATAATACAAGACAAGATTTTAACAACAAAACAAATACTTCAACTATTTTCTTTGCAGTAATTTAAGTCTGCCATATCAGAAACTATTGTTAACATTTGAAGACATATTCATTAAAGTTAAGTACAATTTGTCATTTCAGACTACAAATTAATGTTTTAGCCGAAATATCATATTGCATTAAATTAATGCAAAGTCATAATTGGTCAAAATTAGTGTATATATTTGTGTTCAAATAATAATAAGACAAAACAAAGTTAACAGCAAACATTAATATCATGTTAGCCCAAATGAACACTTTAGTACAAGCAAACCTGCAATATCTTTGTACAAGATGTTGTGTTAGCAAGCAAATATTGATTGTGTTAACTTAAGAGAGGACATAAATATAAATTAGCACACTTTTCTTTTTGAAATAAATTTATTCAGCCGAAATGGTTGAATTGACTTAGGTTCTAGTACATGGAAAAAAATAAAGCAAGATATTTATCAAGAGAAAGCTTATTGAAGAAGGCACAGCTTGTTCAAGATATATATGTATTGAACATTCTTATTTCATTAGTTCAGTCTTTAACTTATGAAATCAATACTGAGAAAGAGTAAAAGAAACAAACAAAACCTTATTTTTGCAAGTCAAAACAAATTCAGGAAATAAGGAAAGTTACAGGAATTTCAAACTGCATACTATCAAGCTTAATCAAATTCAAGCTTCAGGTTTCTTGCATCAACAACTACTCTCTGTTTCAACAGTAACTAGGTGAGTAAACTTATTTTTCTGAACTTTTAATTATGATAATAAATTCATATATTTGGTGTTGCTATGTGCTGATAACAAAAGAACAGGTAGTGATTTTTGTTTACTGGGAAGTGTATGTCCTTCATTGTGTTTAACTTTTCTGGTCAAGAAAGTGGAAAAAAAAGAAAATTCTCTACAGAACATTGTGAACTTAGATATTTTAACTAAATAAATTTTTTTATTGTTTATTCTTAAAAACAAAAACAATCTGGAGGTGGTTTAAGGTTTGTCAATGGAGTCAGCTTCATCATGCTCAGGTTTACAGTAAAATAAATCAAACTATTAAAAATATGAATGTGTTAAGTTAATGATTTGATTTCATAACATGGTTTAAAACACAAAGCTAAGATTTTTGAAATCGAAAAAAATGTTTTTAGAACATTGGATAAGGAGCAGTTCAATGATGAAGCAAAATTTCATATTTGTAAATTTTTATCTGTTCCACGAATCTTAAGAGTTGAAACTTGTTGTGAAGCTTGCTTTCGGGTTCTTGAATTTAGGAAAAATGGATCAAAAGTAGGGTTTAAGGTCTGTAACTTTTGGGTTCTGCATTTATGGTGATCGCGACATCATAGCATCACCGAGTGACTTGAGATTTGGGTAGAGGCTCGAGAGGGGTGTTGGCAAGGATCGGCCGAAGCCACGTTGCCTCAGAAGGTCGCGGCAGTGAGAACGAGGTGGTTTTGGCCACTGAGTTTGTGTTGTAGTTCGACATTTAGGGCATATTTTGATTTCGTGTGATTTGAGTTGAACGGGGTGGTGATTTCGCGTGAGGGGATGCTTTGTGACTTGTGGGTGGCGTCGTAATGCGATGGCGCGGTGGTGGACCGCCGTGCACGTGCACGGCGGTGGGGAAGTATCTGATGGGTTTTGACTCGAGTTCTACTCGAGTATCTTAGCGTGCTGCTTCGGGTCGTTACTTTGGAGTCACGTGAGTGTGCGCGCTTGTTTACTTTGTTTAAAACTAAACTGAAAAAAAAAGACGAGGGAGAAGAAGCACAGGAGTTTGGGAAATTTCAAGTAATTCTTGTGTTCGACCCGAGTAATTCATGGGGTTTGCTTCGGGTTTTCTAATTCCTGGAATTAGTTAACTTTAATACTGAGTTTAAGATTTATAAGTTAAGTGTCATTTAAAGTTATATTGATGGACAAATTGTTTTGAGTCAAGGTGAACTTTAAAGTTTTATAGGAAACAAAGAAGAGTAATTAAGTTAATTTCGAAGCAAATTAAGAATATAATCAATTTTATAATTAATTTAATAAGTAGTTCAAAATGTAATTGAAGTTGTATTAATGATTTTAAAGATAATCTTGTATAATTCGATTGTAATGAAGAATTTAATAAATCATTTAAAGTTGATAAATTAACAAATCGTAGTTAACAAATTAAGAAATTTATTAATGCTTAAACGATTAACTTAATTAATAATTAATGATTAATTAGGTAAATCATAATACGTAATTGTGTAATTGAGTTTTATAAATCAATAATTAAGGTTATTGATTAGTAATTAAGAATTAATTCATTAATTTAGTGGCTAATTAATAAGTAATTAATAAATGGAAATAAGTTAATTAATTAATTATTAATTAAGCAAGGAATAAAATATAATTTACTCATGAGTATGTAATTAGGTTTAAAACAAATCAATCTGGTTGATATGAATCGATGATTATATTGATTGCCTCTGATGTTTATTTATTTCTGTGATGTTCTGTGATATTTTAGATATATCTGTGATGGTTGTGTATACTTTATTGTGTTTCATTGCTATATGTTTATCTGATGTTATTTATCTGTATTAAATTGCTATATGAATTCAATTATTGAATTTAAATTATTTAAATTGTTTAAGTTAATTAGACAACTTGGCCCTTAAAATGGCGTTTGGATTCGATGAGACCGGGATCGGAAGAATCAAATTTGATTCCCCGAAAACCACATCAATCCAATTTAAACGTTAGGTCGTGAATCCTGAAATGTAGATCGAGATGGTGTATTCAGAATGCAAGGGTTATCGTCGTTAACTCTGAGGGTGATTCCAAAATGAGTGCAATGAGATAATGCCTTCGGTTTCGTTCGAACCCGGAACGAACTTGTATGGATTGAATGCTTTCAGCACATCGTCAGGCGGACGATGAGCATTCTAAGTAATATGTTCTATAAAGGTAATCACAGCCTCAAGCCTCATCAACCGGGAATGACTAAAACAGGGGAGATGCAGCAAGGTTAGGTGGGTCACGCCCAAGCAGGACAAGATATTTCCCCTGTCTAGATGTCCCTTTTTATATTTCGGCTTAGTGGGCGGTTGCTAGCTACAACCGCGGGGTTTATCTTGTTCGGGAATGTTCAGTAAGGAATGGTTCCAGCCTTGTGTTGTAGGGGATGAAGGGAGTAATACTCGGTACGGTGATCTAGGCCCCGTACTGTGACGGGCGGTACCCCAGTAGCCCTGCCATTGTTGGAAATCCATTTTCCCTACGAGACCCTACGGTTTTGATTTGTATTACCCACTTTTTTGGCTAGTAGCTGGAATTTAATCATGTAACAATTTCGGCTATTTTCTATTTACTTGAAAACCCTAGACACTATTATAATATCACTGGATTTCCTATAAAATGTTTTGGTTAGCGTAAGGTAAAAACTTACCCGTATTTATTTATGGGAAGTCTTACGTGATACCTTTATTTTCAAATGTTTTTCAAAAGTTAAACAACTTTAAAACGTTTACTCATACCAGACCCATGTCTGACCCGGAGTTTATTTTTGTTTTTCATAAACTCTCGGGTACCCAAATTTTTACGGGTAGTCAAGGGATTCAGGTTAGCTTTAACGAATTCTGGAGGAGCAATGGAGCAGGAGGCTTCAGTGTTGTAGATATATATATATATATATATATATATATATATATATATATTGTTCCGCTGTGTTGGTATCTCTGAGTCATATTGTTTGAGTTGTATTGTGTTGAGTTGTATTAACTAGACAGGTGTTTATAACTGTCTAGTATGTGATGTATGTATGATTGTCATATGTATTGATATTGTATAACTCAGATATATGTAGAAACTATGTATTATATAGGTGATATATTATATTTTGTTCCGTTCCGCTGTGAGATTCTGATGTTGTTGTTCTTTCTTTCTCTTTCTTTTCTATTTCTATCCCCTTCTTTCTTAATGATGATACGGCTTTCTGGTAGAAGAAGGGCGGGTCATCACAACTTATTACTGGAATATGTTGATACTTAAAGGCTGCATGCTAACATGGATGCTTGACTAATGGTCTTGTATCCTTCGCATCTTCAATAAATATTTTTAGGTTGGTTGTTCTCCGTGCTCACCTATTTTCTAAAACTATTTCGACAATAGTGGTGAAAATGGTTTCAATATTTATCTTATGGCAAAATTATTCCCACCACCACATTTGCATTGACCCTAAACGCAATTGTGCATCTAGTTCTAGCCTCAATATAGCAACTCATCTTTCAACTTATTGTTAATCCCTAATAATTACTAATGAAATCGAGAATAGTTAGCCAAGTTATCCCATCAAGCCTAGATGTAACATATTAATCATTGAGTAGTATGGACGAATGAAGTGATAATTATGTAAAACTGTCATTTAATCATCTCAAGCTCTCAGAAAAGAAAATTTAATTCATTTTTCAAATAACTTTCAAAAGAATTTCTCGTTTCTTCATGTAAAAACCATGAAGATTATTGACTGCTCCATTAAGAATGAGTTGAAAGGAATGAAAGATAATTAATTACCTTGCTCTCTTACTTGTATGTTTGTTACATTATTTATCATTTTCTCACTATTATTGTCAAACTTAAGTCTTCGCAAAAAAAATTAAAGTTTTGTTTTGAATAAAAAATAAATTAGTTAACTTTTTCAAGGAAAAATCTATTAGGCATGCAAAAATACAATATTCAATAATAATTTACTTTGAAATTTCAATGAATATAAATCCACTCAAGTTTGTCATTCATGTAAACTTGAAATAGTTTCCTCTTAATGCATGTGATAAAAAATGGTTATTTGTTCTCTCTTTTTTGTCCTCGTTTGACAGAAAGTGACCCATTTGTAATCCAGAGGCTTTTGCAAAATACATAGGATAGTCACATTGGAAATATGTTGTGGTTGAAGGATGCTTAAAAAAAGCTTGACATGCAAAAAAAAATGTATTCTATTTATGTCATCGGCAAATTGTTTTCTTCGATTCTACTCTTGAAAAT
The DNA here is from genome assembly GCA_030765085.1 of Allium cepa. Lineage (NCBI taxonomy): Eukaryota > Viridiplantae > Streptophyta > Magnoliopsida > Asparagales > Amaryllidaceae > Allium > Allium cepa. Next base: position 406,702,257 of record CM060938.1, read on the forward strand.
TTTCTTACTTCCTTTATTTGTGTTTTTCTTGGTACATCACAAATTCTTTCACACAAAAGATATGACAAACATATGGTTACCTATAAATAACACTGCAATAAAATTTCATATCAAGGGCTAATGGCTAACTATTCACACCAACTTGCATTAAAATAAACATGTGTAATCTATCTTTATACATGTGCTAACCCAAATATGTGTACTTATTTTATATGAAAAATTATTTTGTAACATGAAATAGGTTCAATTTATATCCATAAAATCATGGCACGAATATCAAACTTTGGCAACAATTGAAATATAACATAGTTAATAAAAAATGTATGATTAGCAAACCATTATCTTGACCATTTATTTCATAACCTCACAAACACTGAACACAACAGAAGACAACTTTGCAATCTGTATAAATTACAGTAGAAATGGAGGAAAGTAATACTGAAATTAATACTGTTGCTAAATCTAAATTTGTAATTTCCAAGAAATTGTGAAAATATTACTGTTAATCAAACTTTTATTAACGCTTGAACTGCAAATTACATAACATGGAAAATAATTTCACTATTTACTCCACGGTGCATGGAAAATGAACTAAAGAAGCATTGATCATCACAATTCATATCAAGTATGTTAATTTGTCTAGTAAAAAAGATCAACTTTGCATCTTGCACGTTTATTTGTTTTGTAAATAAAAGATCTATTTTCCCATATTAGAGACGTATATTTTGTAATAGCCTAAGCAGCCAGCTAGGCAGAGTAAACAAAAGACAACATTTAAAAAAATAGTGTTCAAACTCCTATAGAACTTATATTAGGTTATGGAGCATGATTTCCGGTTACTAAAATCATAATACATCTGTCAAAGTCACTGCAAATACCTGCAGTACAAAAGAATTGATTAGGTAAATAACTGTCCAAAATTTATGGGGCAGAACTTTGTTTCGAAAGTCAGTACAAAAGTGTTCTAAAAGGAATCTTTAGAAAATAATGTCAAAACAAAATACCTGCAGTTGTAACAACTCTTTTCTGGTATTATCTATTCCCCTGTCACCTATGGCTATCATGTTGTCATGAATCATGATGTTGCACCTAACTAACGGTGACTGCAAAACTTGAATACAAAATAAGTAAAATATCTGTTAGTATTAAGAAAAACATTGTATCAAATAAAAAAAATAAGAATAGTATATGCGAATTAATTGCCTTTAGAATTTTTTAACAGTCAATATAAAATAGTTAGAGAAGAACACATCAATAAATATAAATCTTATACCATCAAATCTTATAGAAAGACTATACACAGCCAGAATTTGAATGGCAGTTCATCTTTAAATTCCAATATGCATAAAGATGAGTGCTGAAATTGTTTTAATCCAATTAAATTGATTTCAACTACATTATCTATGCATGAATTTTCAATTTTGATTTTCCATTATATCATATGTGATTCAAATAACTTAATTGTAAAGATAATTTGTGTTTATAAAGAGAGTTTTCATTAGATTGTTTTCTGTATTGAAGAGAGATTTGAATCTGTATAAAATGCTTTATTGCAGAATAAAAGAGTAATACAAAACATCTTGTACAGTTTGGCATTTAAATACATAGTAGTGGGCCTTATAAGATCCATCCCATGTAAATAACAATGTAAAAGCAACGGTTGTGATGATCTCTGAATTGATGAATGGCTGAGATATAAGGCTTTCAATATATATACGCGGATTGCCAGATACTGCTGAAAACCTCATTATCTCATTTTTGCTTATTCCCCCCTTCGAACCCTAGCTCTCTTAGGGTTAGCGTTTGAGTAAAAATCATTGATTTCCAGTGGAAATTAGAGATGAACTTTATTGATTTGAGTTGCGACAGAAGTTTTCTGAGCTGAACCATGAGAAAGTTGATGACTTTGAGATGCTTTCTTCTCTCGATCTTCGCTTAAGAAGAGCGTATCAATCTTGAGTTCTGAATTGATTAGATCTGAGTTGTTTCTTTGAGACTTTGATCTGTCTTGCTTCAGATTGAGAGGAGATTGAGCTTTCTCAGATTGTAGTTGGCTTCACTTGACTGAAGATCGATTTTCTGTAACTCTGTGGTCGCTTTTGAATAGCAAAATTTTTTTCTCCAATAGTGACTTGGTCAGTGCATCCGCCATTTGGTAAAGTGGCTGGTAAGTGGTTTAATTGTAAATTCCCTTTGAGTACTTGGTCTCTGACAAAATGTAAGTCTATTTCAATATGTTTAGTCCTTGAGTGCATTACAGAATTTGCAGTCATGTAAACGGCATCTGATTACCGCACCATGATGTTGCTCTGATGCTTGCATCCAGTCTTAGTTTCTTTATGATTGACTGTAGCCACATTACTTCTACTGTTGCACTTGCTATGCTTCTATATTCGACTTCAGTGCTAGATCAAGAAATGGTTGATTAATTTTTTGAACTCCATGATATTAAGTTACCTCCAACAAATGTACAGTATCCTGTAACTGATTTTCTGTCATCAGGATCAGTACCCCAATCTAAGTCTGCATAACCTGTTATATTAAGATTTTTGCTTGCTTTGAATGTCAATCCATGATTGATTGTTCCCTTTAGATATCTCAGAACCCTTTTCACAGCCTTCCAGTGCTCATCTAGTGGATTCTGCATAAATTGAGAGAGTTTGTTAACATTGAAAGCAATATTTGGTCGTGTTATAGTGACATATTGTAATTCCCCTATAACACTTCTATATTGTTTAATATTACTTATGGCTTCACTCCTGTTTTTTGATAAGTTTTGATTGCTGATCATGGGAGTAGCCATGGGTTTAGCATCTTCCATTTTTGTTTTGACAAGCAGTTTTGTTATGTTTTTTTTTGACATAAGATGATTTCTGAATTTGAAATCTTGTGTACTTCTATTCCCAGAAAATAATTGATATGTCCCAGATCCTTGATTGAAAACTGCTTGTTCATATACCATATGACTTGATCATGGTTATTTCCTGTAACTATTAAATCATCAACATAGATTAGTATGTAAATGATTGAGGATGTATTATTTTTGATGAATAATGAGGTGTCTGACTGATAGATTGATATCCTATTGACATTAAAGTTGATTTTAATCTATCAAACCATACCCTCGAGGCTTGTTTTAGCCCATATATTGCCTTGTTCAGTTTACACACAAGACTTGAGTCTTGTTCATAACCAGGTGGTTGCATCATATAAATTTATACTTCTAGTATGCCATTTAAGAAGGCATTGTTGAAATCCAATTGCCTTGTATTCCATCCTTTATATAGTGCAATTATGATAATAAGCCTTATAGTAGTGGGCTTGACTACTGGGGAAAATGTCTCAGTGAAGTCAAACCCATATTGTTGAGTGTACCCTTTGGCGACTAATCTTGCCTTATATTTATTGATGGATCCATCAGGATTCCTTTTTATCTTGTATGTCCATCTACAACCTATAATATTTTTGTGTGCAGGTTGACATACTAGATCCCAAGTTTTGTTTTTTATAAGAGCATTATACTTTTCATCCATAGCTGCCTTCCAGTTTTTGTTTTTTGCAGCTTGATCAAATGTACATGGCTCATCAGCATTAATATTGGCAATATATGTCTTGGGTTTGAATATCCCACTTTTGGCTCTAGTGATCATGGGGTGACTGGGTCTGATTGGAGCTTCGGTTTGAGGCAACTCAGTATTTTCATTGTGATTGATACTGCTTTCTGAATCATAGTTTTGATCTTCCTCATTCATTGGATGTGTAGGTGAGTGGATGGCATGACTCTGATCATCTTCCCACTCTGAGTTTTGTTGAGCAGATATTGGAGAGTGTGATTGATGATCAGCAGTAGTCCTCCTCATCTCTACTGAGCTCTGTTTTCAGATACCAGTGGTAACTCAGGTATAGACACACATGGATTGTGCACTTTTTCTGTAGTTCTTACTTCAGAACTTTTAAAAGGAAATACTTTTTCATTAAACATAACATGCCTGCTTATAAAGATCTTTCCATTATCATCAATACATTGGTACCCTTTCTGATTAGAAGCATATCCCAGAAAGTTACATTATTTTGATCTAAAATTTAATTTATTATTATTATAGGGTCTTAAACATGGAAAACATAAGCATCCAAAGACTTTTAAACTATGATAATCTGGTTTTATCCCTTGCAACTTTTCAATGGGTGATGTACTATCTAAAGTTTTGGTTGGCAGTCTATTAATGAGATAGACAGCTGTATTGAATGCCTCTGGCCAAAACTTTAGTGGTAAATTTGCATGAGCTAGTAAACTAAGCCCTGATTCTACTATATGCCTGTGTTTTCTCTCTACTAAACCATTTTTTTATGAAGTATAGGGACAGGTAAAGCGATGAATTATTCCCTTTACCTTAAAATAATTTTTAAGTGGCTTATATTCAGTCCCTCCATCTGATTGTATGGTTTTGAAATACATACCAAGCTATTTTTCAATCATTGTAATGAAATTTATCACAACACTGCATGTTTCTGATTTATTTTTCAGAAAATATATCCAAGTGTGTCTTGTATGTGCATCAACAAATGATATATAATATTTGAATCCATAATCTGAATGTATTGGGGCAGGCCCCAGAGATCAGTGGCAATGAGTTCAAGTGGCTTAGAACACTCTGTTATAAAGTCACCAAATAGTAGTTTATGAATTTTCCCCATTTGACAATAGGTGCATACATAGGGAAGAGATATATTATTATATACATTATTGTATACTATATTATTTTTAGAGAGAACTTGCTTAACAACTCTAGTACTGGGGTGACCAAGTCTGTAATGCCACATATCAAAAATACTGTTACTATTTTCTATTTCACAGTAATTACAACAGTTTTTCTCATTTATGTGTTGGCTGTTGTTGACAGATTTAAATCTGTATAGTCCTCCTTCAACATCACCCTGCAATAAAACATCTTTAGTTAGCATACCTCTAACAAGGCAGTACTTAGGGTAAAACTCAAAATAAACATTATTATCATTAGCAAACTGAGATACACTTATGAGATTCTTTTTGATTTTTGGCACTCTCAACAAGTTATATAAAAATAATTATTTCTTTCCTTTAATAGTAGCATTTCATATATGTGAGATATTGAAACACTTACTATTCTCGATGCAAATGAATTTTTTACCTTTATATTCTCTATTGCAAAGATTTGAATTGTCAAGATCATTGGTTATATGGTTGGTTGCTCCTAAGTCTGGGTACCAACAGTCATCATTCATGAATTGATTATTTTCACTTGCATTATGATCTTTGTTATCTGATTGACTGCTAGAACTAGTCTGAGCCATGTTGACACTGTAATTTCCACCTTTTTGATTGTTGTTGTGATTAGAGTATCTAAAATAGCACTTTACAGCAGTGTGTCCAATCTTTTCACAGATTTGACACTTTGGTCTGTTGTTACTGATGTATCTACCCCTTCCTCTTGATCTGTTTGGATAACCTCCTATCTGTGTGCCTCCTTTCTGTGTAGTCTGGTCTGACTTGTTGTTATTTTGAACTTTGTTTCTTGAAGTGGCTGTGTAGTTGATTGTAAACTATGATCTTGGGGTCTTTTATTATCAATTTTGGCCTCATGAGAAAGTAATATGAAGTAAACATCATCAAGTGATGGTAAATCCTTCTATGATGCTATAACAGCAATAACTATTCATAATCCTCACTCAATCCATTAAGGACGGTCAAAATGTGTTCTGAATCTGAGACTTTGTGATTTGCTGCCTCTAGTGAATCACATATTCCTTTAATTTTGAAAATGTATTCTCTCATGGTGCTGTTGTCTTTCTTTATGCTGTGCAGTTGTCTTTTATAATACATCACCTTGGCAGCTGATTGTGTATTGAACACTTTTTCAATAGTTGTCGATATATCAATTGCAGTTTTGCATCCAATAACATGTGATAGCAAATTTGTGCTTATTGATGATAAAAGCCAGGAACAAATTAATCTATCCTACCTATGATATTTGACATAATCCTCATTATTGACAATTTTGTTTTCTTGATCAGTTATACATTTGGGAGGAATTGGGATAGTTCCAAGAATGTGGCCTTCAAGCCCATATCCTTGAACTGTAGTCTCAATTTGTAATCTCTAGAGAAGAAAGTTATCCTGATTCAATTAAACTGTAACAAGATTGCTTTGTGGGCTAATCACTGTTTTGATGAGTTTCTCTGCGGCAATACTTGGCTGACTATTGTTACTTTCATTATCTGAGCTTGCCATGCTGGGTTGATTATTCGTCTCATCACCCATGATGATCTCAAAAACAAGAAGGAATACAGAAAAGCAATGGAAATGCAGAGCAACAGAAAAATATTCAATTGGATATAGAAAATAAAGGTACCGAGTCAAGAACTTCTCACAGTGAATTTAATGCAACCTATGACATAAATGATGATCTATTTTTTGATCTGATATGTCGTGCAGGAGGGCACCTTCTTTAGTTTTGGGATGATTCTTGATTTATTTGTTTTTTGGTTTTCTCGATTGATTTCTTTTCTGTGAGAATATGTGAATGAATTCTGATGCAGCCATTATTGTTTGGCACGACACTGAATTGTATCATTGACTCAATAATCCCTTCAGATGATGAACTCAATTTCTGATGAAGATTGATCACCCAAATGATGACACAGTTTCTGATGGAATTTGATCAAATGAATAGATGGTTGTTAAGCCTTTATAAGCTGTGATACCATGTAAAGATAATTTGTGTTTATGAAGAGAGTTTTCATGAGATTGTTTTCTGTATTGAAGAGAGATTTAAATCTGTATAAAATGCTTTATTGTAGAATGAAAGAGTAATACAAAACATCTTGTACAGTTCGGCATTTAAATACATAGTAGTGGGCCATATACAATCCAGCCCATGTAAATAACAATGTAAAAGCAACGGTTGTGATGATCTCTGAATTGATGAATTGCTGAGATATAAAGCTTTCAATATATATACGTGGATTGCCAAATACTGCTGAAAACCACATTATCTCATTTTCGCTTATTTTAATGTACAATTTTTCACTATAAAACAAATTTCATGATCGAAGATCATTTTGATCGTAATAGAATAAAACTTAATACTTCTTTTCACAGATACATAACTAAACAAGATAGTATTGTATTGAATATGAGTTGTTTACATATAGCTAGAAGGATAAATCAGTGTAAGATTCAAAATAGAGAAAGCTAGAGGTCTATGGATAGTGATGTTTAGAAGTGAGCCATCGGTTGAAGATTGCAATAATAGTGTTGCGGGTAGAAAGCAGAAGGGAACATAATGGTAAATAGGAGAAAAATGCAAGGGAAAAAAGGGTAGAATTGATTGTTTACCCAAAAATAACGGATAATTCAGTATGTTAAAAGAACATAATATAAAGCATGTAAATTTTGAAGCAATTTGATAAAAGCGCTAATTTAATGGGTTTATAGGGCGTATATGAAGATATCGTTAAAGATAATCCATAAATCGATAAGAATTGTAGAAACATTTGCATATTTATGGGGGATCACCAATATATTAATCATTCACTTCAATTTAAATAGATAGGCATACACCGAACCAAAAATTTGAGGCAGGTTAATGGAGGCGAAAAGCTTATGTAAAGAAAAAAAATTAGATAGGTAATAAGGCTAAGGATTTTGTTGCTTGGTTTCCAGTAAAGCCTATTATTTACTTACAGTGAAGAGGTTGGTTATGATAAAGTGAAATGTTTTATTGTGTTTTTTCTTTTATGTTGGACCATAATGTGGTTGAAGTTTCATAAACTATAAATCCTTCTTCATTTTCAGATAACATTTGTTTAAATTTATCGTTATCTAATTAATCATGGGTGTAAAAAAAGGTCATAGTCACTATAGTAATTCATTGTTTCATTAATAGATATTTTTAATATTAATGGTTCTATGTTAATTTTATACCATGTACCGATACCTTTGTGAGCAAATAACATCTCGTTTAACCATGTACTTTAAAAAAAATGAATATCGGAGTTGACAACGTGCAGGCATTATTAAAAAATGAAGTTATTTGAAAGTTGAGGACAAATATGAAAATAAGAGTAGAAATCATAAAATGTAAGCACTTGAAGGCAAAACGATATTAGAGAATTACTAAACTATCATAAATAACTATAATAAATTGAGTCGAGACATTGGAATTCCTATTGAATGAAAATATACATAAGTCCCACATCGCCATAAATTGCTAAGCTATACTAGTATATATATATGGCTTTGCAATGAAGGAGTTGGGGCCCAGGGATACCAAATGTATGCTTCATTGTGAGGAGGGAGATCATGCATCATCAACACACGCGCGTCGCCGCCGTCCGTCAAACCGAACTAGGCCGGGCTTGGATCTAGATGATCCTATTTTTATTGCGAAACCGGGTCGGGGTTTCTAACAGTTGCAGGCTATATGAACAGACGTGACTGTTTGAAGAAATGCGGACAAAATTATAAATAGGAGAGAACTCTAATCACATTCAATTCCATTCTAATTTCTTTTTCTTCTTCTTTTCTACTACTCTATACAATATATCACAAAGTTGACATGGTCATTACAATCTCGTGCAGATTGCGTCTGTTGTATCTTGGAAGACTTTAAATAAAGTCTTAAGGAAATTGTTACGACAAGCCTCAGACGGAATTTCCTTCTTCAAACCGGTTAGGTTTATAATTGAATTATATATTTATTTATATGTATCATTTTCGTTTCCACATTGCACTATTTCTTTAAATAGTATAATGTTTGATCTATTGCTATAGTTATTATTACTATACTTGTTACATTGTGGTTGTAATTTAATTACAACATATTGTTTCATTTAGCAAACACAGACTTCCGGAGTAGTGAAAATCTAATTGATAAATTTGTGAGACGATTTTATAATTGATTATTCTCTATTTTGGTATACTAGATGTATAACATCTTAAGACTTTCCTGTTTTTTGCTAAAACAGAGATGACAACAGTTGAATTATTAACAAAGGCTACTACAGACAACAGGTCCGATCCTTTTAAAGGAGAGGGTAATGATTTTCTAACAAGGAAGAATCAGATGTTATTTTATCTCACCATACTCGGTCTGCAATGGTATCTCGAGGAGGATGAACCGATTCCGACACCAAGCAAGGAATCAGATGTTGTTATGTGGAAGCATTCCGATTTTCTATGCAGAAACTATATTCTGAATTGTCTCGACAAGGTGCTATACAAAGTATATCAGCCTCTAAAGACAGCAAAAGCACTTTGGAATGCACTTGCCACGAAGTATAAGATGTAGAATATCAGTTTTATTGTAGACAAATTCATGGACCACAAGATGGTTGATTCCAAACCGTTGACCACTCAACTGCATGAACTGCAAATCATTATTCATGAACTTAAAGCAGAAGGTCATAAGGTTGGAGAATCGTTTTTGGCTGAAGCCATCACGGAAAAACTACCGCCGTCATGGAGAGATTATCGCAATTATCTAAAGCGTAAGAAAAAGGAAATCACTTTACAGGATCTCATAGTCCGACTAAAAATTGAGGCAGATAAACGTGGAGTTACAAAAGCAAGTGAGGAAGGATTTGTGGCTGAAGGTTCAAAAACCAAAAACAAAAAGAAGAGTTTCCAAAAGAAAAGGAAAGCTCCAGACAACAAACCAAAAGACAAAAAACGAACCAAAAAGTTTAATGGCGAGTGTTGGATTTTGTGGAAAGGTTGGACATGCTGATAGAGATTGCAGACACAAAAAGGAACGCAACATAGAGGCAAATATAGTAGACAACATGGATGTAGATGAGTCCAACTTCTCGGCAGTTGTATCTGAATGCAATTTGGTTCAGAATCCTAACCAATGGTGGGTAGACACAGGCGCTACTCGTCATGTCTGCTCTGACAAATCCATGTTTTCTACATACCAGAAATTCGATCACGAAGAAAAACTCTATATGGGTAATTCTGCAGTATCCATGATTGAAGGCAGTGGCACAGTAATCCTCAGGTTTACTTCTGGAAAAACTGTCAAATTGAATGACGTGCTCCACGTTCCGTACATACGCAAGAATCTCATCTCTGGTACAGTACTATCAAAGAAAGGATTCAAAATGGTATTCGAGTCGGATAAGATGGTTCTGTCCAAAGATGGAACGTATATCGGAATGGGATATTTATGTGATGGCCTACTTAAGGCAAATTTAGCCGTTATCAGCAATAAAACTATGTATTCTGATTGTGCTATTAATAAAATTGAAGCTTTTTACTTGCTTAAGCACGAAATTTTACTGTGGCATAATAGATTGGGACATATAAATTTCCGAAAAATGAAAATATTATCAAACTTGGGATTAATTCCGAAATTCCAAGTAGATAAGAACTACAAATGTGAGACATGTGTAGAAGCAAAAATAGTTAAAAAACCATTTCGATCTGTTGATAGAAGCACTGAACCACTGGGTTTGGTTCATACAGATTTATGTGATTTTAAATCGTTACCTACAAGAGGTGGGAAAAAGTACTTTATCACGTTTACTGACGATTATACGTGATATTGCTATGTATATCTTTTGAATAGTAAAGATGAAGCAATTACATCATTTATAAAGTACAAGGCTGAGGTAAAAAATCAATTAAATAAAAAGATTAAGATTTTGAGATCTGATCGAGGTGGAGAATATGAATCACCATTTGAACATTTCTATGCCGAAAATGGTATAATTCATCAAACAACAGCTTCATATTCACCACAACAAAATGGTGTAGCCGAAAGGAAAAACAAAACGTTAAAAGACATGATTAATGCCATGCTTTTAACCTCTGGTCTACCAACGAACTTGTAAGGGGAAGCCTTAAATATGTCTAATCACATATTAAACAAAGTCCCTCACAATAAAACAGGAACAATTCCATATGAATTATGGAAAGGACACAAACAAGTTTTAAATACCTCAAAGTGTGGGGTTGCTTGGCAAAGTTCCAGTTCTGCCTCCCAAGAAAGTCAAATTTGGACCAAAAACAGTAGATTGTTACTATTTAGGGTCAGCCCATAATAGTGGTGCCTGCAGATTTTTGGTATTCATGTCTAATATAGTTGATATTCATGTAAATAAAATCATTGGAATCTAGAGATGCCTCATTCTTTTAAGACGTGTTTCCGCATAAAAGGAATGAAAGGAATAATGTCCCTAAAAGGACAAGAGAAGAATCAAGTAATTCTCAAGAAGGTAAAACTCATCATGAGATTGAGGAAGTTGAACCAAGAAGAAGCGTAAGGGCTAGGACTTCCAAAACATTTGGTTTGGATTTTTTCACATATGTGTTAGAACACGAATCTCAAATGTACAATGAAGCAATATCATCTTCTGAATCTTCACGTTGAAAAGAAACAATCCAAATTGAGATTGATTCAATTCTAAGTAATAAAACTTGAGAAATTGTTGATATTCCACCTGGAATAAAACCTATTTGCTATAAATGGATTTTCAAGAAGAAAATGAAAGCAGATAGCTCTATCGACAAGTATAAAGCAAGATTAGTAGCCAAAGGATATCATCAAAAAGAAGGAGTAGACTTCTTTGATACATATTCGCTGGTAACACGAATAACCTCTATAAGAATGCTAATAGCAATTGCATCGATCTATAATCTAGAAATTCATCAAACGGATGTAAAGACAGCTTTCTTAAATGGAGATCTCGATGAGGAGATCTACATGGAGCAACCTAAAGGTTTTGTTTCCAAAGGAAATGAAAACAAACTCTGCAGATTAGTAAAATCATTATATGGACTAAAACAAGCTCCAAAACAATGGCACGTAAAATTTGATAGTGTCATGATGAGAAATGGTTTTCGTATAAATGAATGCGATAAATGTGTTTATTATAAACAAATTGGACAATCATATGTGTTGATTTGTTTATATGTTGATGATATGTTAATGTTTGATCCAAATACTCAAGTGATAGAGACCATAAAGAAGATGTTAATTAGCAATTTTGATATGAAAGACTTAGGAGTTGCAGACGTTATTTTGGGAATCAAAATAATAAGAACACCTAATGGAATTGAATTATCTCAGTCACATTATGTAGACAAAGTGATTGAAAATTTTCAAAATTTTGAAATTAAAGGAGCAAGAACACCTTTTAATCCATCAGAAGTACTGCATAAAACATTAATGAGAGTGTAATGAAAATGGAATACTCTCGCGTAATAGGATGTCTCATGTATCTCATGAATTGCACAAGACCAGATATAGCTTATGCAGTAAGTCAACAGAGTAGGTATACAAGCAATCCAAGAAAGGAACACTGGAAAGCACTAATGAGAGTGCTTCGATATTTAAAAAATACCACAAATTACTCCTTACAACATGGAAAATATCCTACCGTCTTAGAAGGATATAATGATGCAAATTTGATTGTTGATTCATAGGAATCAAAATCAACGAGTGGTTATGTATTTACCTTAGCAAGGGCGGCAATGTCATGGAAATCAACTAAACAAACATGCATAGCTCGGTCCACTATGGAATCAGAGTTCATCGCTTTAGATAAAGCAGTCGAAGAAGCGGAATGGCTTCGTCGGTTTTTAGAAGATATTTCATTTTGGCCTAAACATGTACCGGCCATATGATACACTATGATAACCTAGCTGCTCTAAGCAGAGTGCACAACTTTGTGTATAATGGAAAGTCACGACACATTCATCGACGCCATAACACAGTTAGGCAGTTACTCTCAAATGGGACTATTTCCATGAATTATGTGAGAACAAATGATAAACTCGCGGATCCATTTACTAAAGTTTTATCAAGAGAGAAAATTGACTACGCATCGAGGGGAATGAGTTTAAAAGCCTAAACCACCAAGAGATATCATATACGGAAACCTATCCTAGCGATTGTAGATCTCACGGACTATGATCAATAGGCAAACCAGTACTGAGTAACACAAGACGTAATGCATTTGCGTGGACATAGTCCAACTCCAGTCCTATGGTGCACAAAATAAATGCATTCCTACAGAAGTATTTAAAGGTTAAAACTATGTTTTTTAATGATGAATATATCTTGGAAATAACAAGTGGGGTATATGTAGGTTACCCTTAATGGTTGCGATCACCTATGTTAGTGTGAGCTGGATCGGCTCTGTGAGAATATTAAAGGCTTATATTTTCTATAAACACTCGTAGAACCAAAAATTATTCAGGACCAAAATGAACACAACCAAGATATTGGATGTGAAGGGAATCAATGCTGTGTAAAGCTTATTGTCTAGATATATAATAAAAGCTGACGGTTCAAGATGAAATAATTCACCGATTAGCCAAGTAGATCCGGTAAGTTTTAACTAGGGAAAGTACAAAGTGAAATTCTACTTATCCACGATAAAGCATTATTCCATATGTACACTGTGATATTTCGCTTTGTATGGGTAATATGTATATTATCATTTATGTGGGGGATTGTTGGAATTCCTGTTGAATGAAAATATACATAAGTCCCACATCGCCAAAAATTGCTAAGCTATACTAGTATATATATGGCTTTGCAATGAAGGGGTTGGGGCCTAGGGGCACCCAAATGCATGCTTCGTTGTGAGGAGGGAGATCATGCATCACCACCACACACGCGGGCGCGCTGCCGCCGTCGTCCGTCCGACCGAACCGAACCGGGCTCAGGCTCGGGCTTGGGTTCGGGTTTGGGTTTGGATCTAAATGATCCTATTTTTACTGCAAAACTGGTGGGGGTTTCTAACAATTGCAGGCTATACGAACAGACGCGACTCTTCAGATGCGGACGCGGAGTGACTGAGGAGGTGCGACTTATGAAGCGGGTGCGAACCGTTAGACGCAAACGGGTGCGACCCGACTGAAGAAGTGCGACGCGAAGGGATGCGAGGAGCAGGCGGGTGCGACCCATTAACGAACAATAGCGGTTCAAAAGGCAATGGTGCGACCCGTCAAGCGGATGCGACTGTTTGAAGGGATGCGGACGAAATTATAAATAGGAGAGAATCCTGATCACATTGTCATCCATTCCATTCTAATTTCTTCTGCCTTTTCTTTTCTACGGCTCTACACAATATATCACAAAGTTGACATACTCATTACAATCTCGTGCAGATTGCGTCTGTTGTATCTTGGGAGACTTTAAATAAACTCTTAAGGAAATTGTTACGACAAGCCTCAGACGGAATTTCTTTCTTCAAACCGGTTAGGTTTATAATTGATTTTATGTATTTATTTATATATATCATTTTCATTTCTATGTTATACTATTTCTTTAAATAGTATAACGTTTGATCTATTGCTATAGTTATTACTACTATAGTTGTTATATTGTGGTTGTAATTTAATTATGACATATTGCTTAATTTAGCAAATACAGACTTCCGGAGTAGTGGAAATCTGATTGATAAACTTGTGAGACGAGTTTATAATTTATTATTCTCTGTTTTGCTATACCAGACGTATAACAGACATCAAATTAAAATAGCTCTAAATATGTAGAGAGAAGTTATGAGAGTTTAGGAAAATCCTTGAATCAACATGAGAGTTAAAAGAGCTTCTATTTTACCACTATTTTAGGATGATCTCATGCTTCTTCACACAGGGTTTGCTCAATGAAGAATTGTTTATTTTTAGTGCTTGTACATTCTAGAGACTTCATCATCTTTTTTTTTTAATTGAAAGTCTAAATATAGGAGTTTTAGTACTCGTCATAATAACTATATAATTCAACTGTTTTCATGTGAATTACCAGATCCAAACATTAATCAGTTTACAACCGCTTCAAACTAAGTGCAACCTTGAGCAACATGTTAGGTATTAATAAACCGATGATATTTCAAACTTCGAAAGACATAAATTGCATGTATTCAACAATATTTATTTAGTTCAAAACCTTGTCTAACTATTCGATTGTCCATAAAGATAAAAATTTGTAGCCCGATTTAAAATAAAGTTTGAATAGGTTCCAATTGGAAAATTATTCACTCGTGATAGATATACCATATACAAAGGCATTTGAACAGTATTTACCATGAATACATCACAATTAAGCACGGCTGCAATCGTATATTATTTATGGCACTATATGGGTGCATGGGTGCTACGCCTGGTCAGTACTAAATTTATTATGCATAAAAAAATCGGTATGGAATAAATTGGTATGGAATTGATTGTAGTATTTGATAACAACGGTTGTGCACACCATATGTTAAAATTCAAATTATTATAAACACGCACATACATAAAAATATGTTGGTAACAAAGAAGAGGAAAGAAAAAAAAAATCTCACTCCAATTCTGATTATCAAGATGACCTAAGGCTGCAATGCAGATTAATGTAATTGTCAACTCAATTTTACCAGATACTTGGTAGTAACAGCAATATCTATATATTAGAGTAAATCAAATGCACTTCTATTACAAACTATGAGCCGTTTTCTTCTTTAGAAACAAATCTTAGTGTTAAACAGCGTTTCCATTAAAAAAAGTTATTCTATAAGAAATCTTTAAATTTTTGTATATACAACACGATTTTCCATTTAAAAGAATGTCTCATCAAACGCACGGACAAAGTAAGAAATATCTTCTACCTCGCATGGTCACCATGATTCAACGTAGAATATAATAATTGTAAACTCATTTCCATGTAATACCAGCAATTAACTTTTATACACATTAAAATACAAATTTATATAAGAATCTATATGGTAAACATGCAGTAAGTTATTAAAAAAAGAATAATTCATTTGAAATGGAACCATGCCACATTTGCAAAATAGTTTAAAGTTTTAACATGTACCAACTAATGGAGTCTATATAAGTTTAAAGAACAATTATTAAATAACTTAGGACAACTTGATATAGCTATTATTAACATATGTCCATGAACTCATATCATTTGAAATATACATAGATAGCGTAGATTGGCATCACATTAAAATAATACTTACTGCTTATGCAATTTCTCATCATATCAAACAAAAATATTGACATAGAGATAGACTTCATCAATATTAAACGAATTATCTTCACTCAACTATAAGTAGTGAAAATAAAGAAAACAACCCCATTAGTGTTTGAGTACATGCTTGGAGGATTACCAGCAAAATGAGGATCCCTAATGCGTTGATGTCTGAGAGAGAAAATGATATTGTCGAGAACTGTTTCTATGCAAGTGAAAACTATGATTAGAGAAGAATTTGGAAGATGGTTGTGATAAATCTGATGCAAAAGCCAACTTGAGAACTAAATAAATTACTCAGTATGCATGAAACTTCCTTTTGTTGTGCGGAAATTCAATTGATTTGCACTAACTCCAAAACGCAGCAGAATGCTAATGCACGGAAACAATCAAAAGAAGAATCTAGCTTGTCAATTAATTACCAACCACAAATTCAATGAAAAATAATCACCAAATAAAGAAATATAGAAGAGCAGAGAACACAAAGATTTAACGTCGTTCGGCTAGATTGCCTACGTCCACGGACACAACACCTAATCTTTATTTCACTGGAAAAAAAAGAGTGCAAAAGAGAGATTACAAAATTATAGATAGTAGTGGAGAGACTAACCTATAATTACAAATTGAATAATCAATTTAGCCGATGACTTGCTTACGCTCAAAACCCCTAATTGATTAACTACAGAAATTACGGTTTACCGAAGAAGAGGATAATGGTGGATGTCTCTCACACTCACACACAAATATGAAGATGAACCTCCTTCATTTAAATAGACTTAATGAAGGAGTTACTTAGAGATTAAGAAAATTAATTTTCAGATTATGTTTGAAACCTTTCTGAATAACCATGATTTGATTTCTATGTAAATGGATAATGGTGATCTTGCTTTCCATAATTTTCCTTGCTTGAATCAATATCCATCAGCAATCTTTTCTTTCCTAACAAATTCTTTGACTAATTAATTGGTTAGCAATTAATTAGTTTCTTTTCTCTAAAAGATATCACATATATCCTTCCTCTTTATCTTTCCATATATAGCCTAACTAATTGATTGACTGAATCAAGTAATTATTTTCTTGTCTTTTTTGGAAAATATTTGAATCGCTAAATTCAACACTCCACCTTGATTCAAATATAACTATCTCTCTGCATCGCCACATTTCGACACATTGTTGGGTCTACGTCAACAAGCTCAATGTGAACTAGTTTGGAAAATATTTCCCAAACAGAGCTTTCAAATCTTTCCCAAGCATAAGAAAGATAGAATGCACATCAGCAAACATAATGCATATGAGAAACTACCAAAATTATTCAACAAATCCGATGTTGGAGACGAATATATAGATACTAATTTTCGAGAGACCAATGGAGATTTAACAGCGTGCTTCACCTTCTCCATTCCAAATTGAGTAAGGACATACTCAATATTATCTACTCCAATCTCCTCCACAAGAATTTTGCTAGACTTTCCTAATTCAACATCAGCAGACTCACCAATAAGCTCCACAAAATTCAAAGCATAAGATGAAGAATCATCGCTACAAATATGCATACAAATAGGGCCAACTGAACCAAAAGTCATTTCCGGCAAGTGAGCTCCACCTAGAGTCTGAACCTTTGAATCTTCTCATCAACCATGGTATCATCGAAAATACCAATATCTCTCCGAATATGAAAACAATCTGATGACTTCAAATGTGTTTGGCAATTTTCTGCCCTCGCAATGTCATCACTTGATAGAGGCTCCACCTTCAACAAAGACCTCTCATCAAATATCGCATGCCTGCTAGTCACAATTTTCCTAGTTGTTTTACACCATAACCTATACCTCTTCACTTCTTCTCTATACCTAACAAAATGTGCTTGCTTTCCTTAGGCTTCAACTTATCATGTCTCTCATCTTATAAGTAAGCTGAACAACCAAACACTTTAAGGAGTGAATAATCAACAGGCTCTCTTTTCCATATCTATTCTAGGATCTTCATATCTATAGGAATAGAAGGTGTGCGGTTGATGAGAATTACTGCCATAGATATCGCTTCTCCCCAAAGTCCCTCTTCTAGACCAGTAGTCGTTCTCAAGCTCATACCTCTATCCCACAATATCTGACACATGCTCTCCGCCACTCCATAACAATGTGACTCAACAGAAATAGAAAAATCTCTAATTACATGCTCGGACGAACAATAGTTAGTGAATTCTTATGACATAAATTCACTACTATTTCCAACTTTGAGAACCTTCAAACGCTTCCTCGACTGCTTCTCTACCAAGGTCTTCCACTTACAAAATTGGGCAAATATTTAGTCTTTGGCCTTCAAGAAATAGACCCAGACCTTATGTGAGAAATCATCCACAAATAAGATGAAGTAATTGGCTCCACCAAAAGATGCAACTGGGGTGGGTCCTCTCACATAAGAATAAACATACTCTAAAAACTCTGTAGCTTTTGGTCTTCCAACATCAAATGTGACAAGCTTCTTCTTTTCAAAAGAACGATTTCCACAAGAGCTAGGCTTCGACTTACAAACACTATCAATCAACTCACGCTTCTTTAATACTTCAAGACTCTCCTCATCAACATGACCTAAACAAAGATGCCATAATTGAGTAGAATCTGAAATACTAGAATCAGTAGAAACTACCGACTCTTCTATGGCTGTCTCTCCATGAAGCACATAAATATCATTAACTCACACCGCTTTCATCACAACTAAGAAACCCTTCACCACTCTCAAATTCTCTCCATCTATTATTATCCTCATACTAAGTCTACTCAAAGCTCCAACTGATAAAAAACTTCCACGCAGCATCGAAACATGTCTAACATCCGTGATAGTTCTGACAACACCATCATGCACCCTAAACCTCACACTTCCAACGCCCACAGCATGACAAGATGTGTCATTCCCTATATGAACTGCTTCGCTATTAATCTTCTTGTAACTAACAAAACAGCTTCTATCTAGCGTCATATGACAAGAGGCTTCAGAATCAATCACCCAACTAGTATGCTCTAAAGGTGAAATACTGGCTGAAAGTAATGATGTATTACTATCACTTCTATCCGCATCCGATCTAACTGCAGCCGCAACTAAAGCTTTCTTCTTTTTTTCTCTCTTCTTTCTAAGAGCTGGACAATCCCGTATGAAATATCCATTCTTCTTGCTATAATAGCAAGCACCCATTCTAGTACCCTTGAAGTGGGACCCATGCATATCTCTACCTCTAAGATGCTTCTGGCTTTTATCTCTTTCTCTAAACGAATGAAGTTGTTACTGAAGAACAACGTCATTAGTCTTCACTTTCATGTCCCAAAAACTTCTTTTCTAACAAATTTGGTGATGCCATAATTTTTCATACCAAAACTGAAAGAATTTGCCATTGATAACTAATCTAAAACAAGATAGCTAGCTCTGATACCAAATTGTTGTGCAGAAATTCAATTGATTTGCACTAACTCTAAAAACGCAGCGGAATGCTAATGCACATAAACAATCAAAAGTAGGATCTAGCTTGTCGATTAATTATCAACCATAAATTCAATGAAAAATAATCACCAAACAAAGAAATATAGACGAGCGGAGAACACAAATATTTAACGTGGTTCGACTAGATTGCCTACGTCCACAGACCCAACAACTATTCTTTATTTCACTGAAGAAAGAGAGTACAAAAGAGAGATTACAAGATTATAGATAGCAGTGTAGAAACTAACCTATAATTACAAATTGAATAATCAATTTATCCAAAGACTTGCTTACGCTCAAAACCCCTAATTGATTAACCACAGAAATTAGGATTTACTAAAGAAGAGGACAATGGTGGATGTTCTCTAACACTCACACACAAATATGAAGATGAACCTTCTTCATTTAAATAGATTTAATGAAGGAGTTACTTAGAGATTAAGAAAATTAATTTTCAGATTATGTTTGAAACCTTTCCGAATATCCATGATTTGATTTCTATGTAAATGGATAATGGTGATCTTGCTTTCCATAATTTTCCTTGCTTGAATCAATCTCCATCGGGGATCTTTTCTTTCTTCATAAAACAAACTCTTTGACTAATTAATTGGTTACAATTAATTAGTTTCCCTTCTCTAAAAGATATCACATATATCCTTCTTCTTTATCTTTCCATATATAGCCTAACTAATTGATTGACTGAATCAAATAATTATTTTCTTGTCTTCTTTGGAAAATATTTGAATCGCTAAATTCAACACCTTTCAAGTTAATGCCCATTGTTAGGTGAAATATTAAATCAGTGGGAAGAAGAAGCACTCATAGTGGGGGAAGAACTGATAACCTTGGAGGCAACCCCTCGATGCTACTTTATGAACCAATCTTATGGCGGATGAAGAATACAATAGCTACCTATGAAGTGTGAGGAAAATTGAAAAGGGTGGAGAGGTGAAGGCGGTTGTTAGTCGATTTGGTGGAGATTTGGGGCCAAAGTGGAAGGCGACGGCGGTGAGAAGAAGGGACAACGTCGACAAGTTGGAAAAGGGACAAATTAGGGGACGTTATCATTTAGGTTGGATGATAATGGAGGAAGGGTAGAGCTGTGTACAACAGAAAGGAACAAATTGCGTGATAGTTCAGTTTAAAATCTCCAAAAAATAGAAGAGGGCTTCTGCACCCAGAAAATAGAACTCGGTGATAATAGTATAGTGTAGATATGGAAATTTACCGTGTTAACATATGTTAAATAGAAATTTAGTTCCAATTTATTAAAATATAGTAAATCCTATGAGTTGAACATTAAGATAAGAATGAAATAGAAATACCAACAAGATGGGAAGCAATGAAAGTGATAATGTCAAGTTATTGGCAAGAACAGAAAAGAACAAAAAATGAAATGGAATAGAAATCAAAGTTAAAATGAATTAATATGTTGGCAACAATATTGATGGCTAAAAATAAGAAGCGGCAAATGAATTTGGAAAAGATAAGTTAAATGCATAATAATAAAATAATAAGACCTAGGATCAACCATAAGAACTATAAAGGCAATTAATGGAAAGAATTAAAAGCCGAGAATGTATAAATATAAGACATGTTTATAAGTAACCTAGGTATGCATTTATGACAGATGTAATTATATTTAATATGTAAGTATGCGTAGAAAATGACTTAAGATCATCATAATAGGTTGGAATGAGGAAACACATCCAATTATAGGACCCACAGAGAGTACATGCTTGCATATTGAGAAAGAGATACCTTCGGGTTAGGACTGTGCCTGAAACAGAAGTTTCGTAAATAGTCACACATTCATTAGCAATAATTAACATTGATTGTTAGGCGGATGTCGAGACTGGACACGCACGATCAAAATAGGTCTACTTCAAAATTTGTTAGAGGGGGTATTGCCTTAATTGCATTAATCAATCTAAATGGACGGTGGATTGATCGAACATTATGCGACATGTGTGGTACAAGTTTTTTTAGGGGTAGGGCTGTATAGGTTCCGGGTCCAACATTAATCACTTGCGGTCAACGGGAAGGACATGGTTATACATCATTGATCTTCATTGCCTACCAGGGTTGATTTAATTCAAGTTAAACATTTACATAATATTCTCACATCAATTGCATAAAAACATTATTTTTATAAAGAATAGATTTTAAGAACAAGATTCATTTCAAAATTTAAAACATACTTTATTTAAATTTGAAGACTTGTTTTTATAAGAACTTTATAAAACTTTTTAAAACTGTTTTTAATCTTACTTCAGGTCTAACCTGAACATCACTCGAGAGCCACCCGAGTTCTCTTCTTTTCTTTTATTTCAAAAACTTAGTTTAAATTTTAAGTTTAAAAATCTGTAAAACAAAACATTCAAGAGCTACTCGAGCTTCCACCCGAGACACAAACCCAAAAATTCGATACCTCCTTCGAGTTCAACTCACAGCAAAACCTACAACCCAAAACAACAGACACGAGAATCATCACCGTGCACATGCACCTAGGCCAGAGCCACCGCCGGCCTTAGATGATCCTTCCGGCACATCGCCTAACGCCGTCGCAACTAACTCCGACCATCAATACACAATCACAAACCACAGATCGAAATCGAGCAGTCCAGTTGAAACTGGAACCAAACACCATTGCCAAAACCCCCCTCAAACTCCTGCCTCCGACCACTAGACGACGTGCAACCACGGTCACACCATCTCCGATCATCCAAGAAGCCATCACCCAAACCCGATGCAACTCGATGCATCAGAGACACCGCCACAATCATAGTTTTAGACTCGATCGAAATTAGGTTTTAAAACCTAAATCACCTCCTCAACTTCGCCTCGATGATCTGGAATTCTTCCAGTTATTTTTTCCAAACTCGCCATAACTCCTTCCAACTCTAGAAGAAAACCCGAGACCTCACTACCACTTGATCTCCAGAGGTAGCCTCAAAACCAGATTCCATTCATCACCAAAATGCTTACTCAATACATTATTAAAAGTGGAAATTAGCCACAAGGGCCTCTTTAGCAAGTGCAGTTAGTTTTTAGGATACACAACTGAAATAATTACTTTTAAGGACAAAATGAAAAATAATTAGCTTCTAAGGCCTAAAACTCTATGAAATCATGTCCTTGAAAGTAATTGGACTGCTGATTTTGTCCTTAAAGTAATTATTCTACTGACTTTAGCCTTGAAATTAATTTCTATGGATGTGTGTCCTAGAAACTAATTGGACTGCAAAGTTTGTGCTTCTAGTGAAATGCCCCGTATTAAAAATTATGATTTTAGTTTTAAAAATCATAACTTGTCTAAGCAGATTCAAATTGTAATCCTGAAACAGCAATTTGCAAAGTTTGATTTTTACATGATTTAAAGAATTCCATGGTCTTTCCATTTTTCCAGATAAATTTCCAAATATTTTACGTAAGTTCATTTTTAAGTTTTAATCTATGACTAAACAAACATCTATTGTTTGTAAACTAAGTCGCTACAGAGATCAGAGGAAGAGAGAATGAAATTTGAACTAAATTTAAACTCTGCAATATGAAAACAGAGAAGAACATGAATTCAACCAGACATGCACACATGAATACATTCATATTTACAGATTCTACACTTATGTATACACATGCAGGCATCACCATCATGGAGATTTCACAAGCAACAATCAATCATCTACTTAAACTTTTATTTTAAATGTTTACTCACCAGACAGAGCTTTTTGAAACAGTTTTGGATTTTGAAGACTTGAAAAGCTTTGAAACTGGAATGCTTGAAAAACTGGAAACTTTGAATTGCTTTAAGACTTTGAAAACTAAGGTGCTGATGCATAATAAACCATGCTTCAGGTTGCATTTTGAAATTAAAACTTTGCTTGATAATTTGGTTACAGGCTTGAGAATAATGGTTACAGGGTTTGGTTTTGCACTTGAAAAATGTTTACAGGGTAGTGATTTTTGTTTGAGGAATTGGTTACGAGCTTTGTTTTTTTTGAGGATTTCTGGTTGCGTTTGAAACTTGTTACTGGCCTGATTTTGAAACAGAAAATATTTTCAGGATATTTGAACTTGAGTTTGAGCTTTTGAAAGTGATTACAGGTTTCTGTTTTGGTTTGAAAATGAATTACCGGGTTTTGGTCTCAGATTTGAAAATGTTTGCACGGTTTTGATTTTGATTTCTTGAATTTTCTTTGCTTTTGTTCTTTGAGTTTTGAAAAGGAGATAGAAAAAGGAAATGAAGAGGAAGGTATATGTTTATATAAGTTTAAATTAGGTTTTACTAAAATAAAATAAAATTAAAATAAATGTGACACTTGTCTTTTATCTTATTTAATAAGCTAACACATGTTATTAAAAAGTTTATAACTTAACACTTGTAATAACTTATTTTTATATTATTTTTAAATGATTTTAAAAGCTTTCCTAATAAATTTCCTAATAAATTATATATTTCTAAATTAATAAATAAATTTATATAAATAAAACCTTTAAAATAAAATTAAATAAAAACCAATCATATTTTAAATAAAATCACATATAAGGTATTTAATCCATTTTCAAATGCAAATATAAAACTTTTGTATTTATTTACTATTAAATAAATACTTTCTAAATTCATATAAATAAATTTCTTTTGAATAAAATAATATAAAAAAATCCTATTTTAATAAAAACCATATCCACATATTTTTATATTCAAAATATTTTAA
Source organism: Allium cepa (assembly GCA_030765085.1). NCBI lineage: Eukaryota > Viridiplantae > Streptophyta > Magnoliopsida > Asparagales > Amaryllidaceae > Allium > Allium cepa. The sequence continues at coordinate 406,726,450 of CM060938.1, forward strand.
AATAGTTATCTTTAAAGATTCAAGTTTTAAATCTAGATTCAAATTCAAATTTAATTTAAAATCCAACTTAAAAATCAACTCAGATATATTTATATTTAAATAAACACATTATTAAATTTGAAATTAATTATTCTATTTAAAATCAACTTAAATACATATATATACATATACATTCAAACAACACATTATTAAATTTGTAAATAATTATAATTTAGCCACTTTTTAAATGGCTTTGAAAAATATTATATTGAATTTAATCATAGCTTCAAATCATACTATATACATTCATATGTATTACAATCTGAAAACATTTCTTTTATTAATTTAAATCCAGGACTTCCTATTTACAACATATGTACCAATATATATATATATATATATATACACATTATAAATAGAAAATAATTTTATTAGCTTTTAAAAGATAAAATTTATCAATTAAATATTTATAAAAGAAGATTATTAAACCAGTTTAAATGCTTATTAACAAAGATTATTAAATAAATATTGCCCAAAATTGTCATCGCATTCCTCCCCTCTCAAAAAAATTTGTCCCCGAAATTTAAAAGCAAAGATAATTTAATAATCCAACAAAACTTTATTTCAAACAATTCTAGCATACATAACAGTCATACACTATCAACCAAACAAACAATTTTATCCAAGCAAACATTAGTAGTTATCCAGACACAGATCCGGATAAGCTTTACTAAAACTATCCGGAGTTTCCCAGGTACCAATACTGTGATACTCGCTCTACTAAATCCAAACTATCCACACCATTAAGCTTCTGAGCTCCTACACTTGTAGATCTACCATATACACAAGATCTCTGACCACAGTCAAGATCGACTCAACAACCAAATCCTCCTGAACTATTGGTTCCAGAACAAATGACGGATCATACACGTACTCCCTCAGAGATACATGAAATACATTGAATCCCAGTCTTCCAAACTGGCAATTCAACCCTATAAGCCAAAACACTAATCCTTACAAGAACACAGAAAGATCCAATATTCTTTGGAGCTAGCTTCTCAATCTTACCCATCTTACTGCTCCTTTTACCAGAGAAAACCTCATCTAAAATCCAAATCTCCAACTTCGAATTCCAAATTCTTTCGTCTCTTGACCACAAAACTCTTCTCACGATCCTGGGCTACCTACATCCTTCCTTGATTAGCCCAACCTTTGTAGATGCTTATTGAAATAAACTGGATCAAAAACAATCCAACAAATGATCTTCTCAAGATCTATCGAAATCAAGAACACAAACTCTACTCCATAATCATCAGTAGACTTCAAACTTACTTCTTCTATTCGGAAAAGACAAAACAGGTGCACTCGCCAATCTGGCCTTCAGATCCTAAAAAATTTCCTGTAGAAACCCTCTAATCCAAAACACTGCAATTTCTGGTTGCTTCCACTCTAGAATAGCTGCCACCTTTCTTCCGCTGCACAACTCTGATCTGGAGCAGATGAGAATGCCGTCAATGAACATGAACACAAACTTGTCCGACACATCCTAGAAATAAGGTTCAACAGATCCAAAAAGAGAAAACTCAAAAGTTCCATGAAATACTAAGCTGTTTCACCTAACCTCTTCTTTAGGAACCATCTTTCTATTAGCATAACCACCGATATCACTCCTGGAATCCTAGCTGATACGAAAACTCAACCTCCAGATGCTATGGCAGAACTTGACTTCTAAGAAGACATCCGAAAAAAAATCTATGATAACTCCGATAACTCCTACATTCCCAAGAAATGCCTCGATCCCAAGCAAAAGATTTCCCAAGAGAACACTCAACTATCGCAAGTCACTTTTGCGATCCTATCCAGTTCAATATCCAAAGATACTATTCTCCCTTCACAAATCAGAACAACTTGTCCTTGACTAACCAATCCATCGAAGAAATGGATCTACCTCTAGGAACTGCTAAGCCAAAAGATCTTCCTGCTAGCACACAAAACACCAACCGGCTGCACCGAGGCCATAGATGCCAAAGACTTCCTATCCAAAGCTCCTTGATCTTCAAAGCTATATCATCCAATCAAACACAGAGCCTTGAGATGGGCAGACATCTCCTTAAGAAACTCGGCCTCAAACCAAACACAACACCCTTCAGAAACTTAGTCTCTCACCGATGCAGGCATACTTCCTCAAACTTTTTCCAACAGAAATATCTTCAGAAACATCCATAGTCTCTGCGTCTCACCACGCAGCTGCATTTTCCTAAGGTTGCCAAAATACCATCACTCACCTCTGCTCAACCGACAGATCCAAACTCCTGAAAATCCACTCACACGAGCGCGATCAACTTACACTTAAATGATGGACTCCGAACCTTAACATGTATCCTTCAGAGGTTAGTGAAATCCTTATATCATGCTGCAAAGCTTAGTCGAGACGGTGTTGGGTCTAAGCTTCGGCAGATACACTTCCAACCTCAACACTCAGGCTTCTTCCATTGGTAGTCGTGCTACACACACCACTACCCTTTCTTACCTCTAGAACTCATATTGGAATACTTGAACAGGCAACCCAATAAAATAGATATAAATATGGATATATATATATATATATATATATATAGTATGCTCTCTCAAGAAAGAAATCACTCCAAAGGCTAGGTATTCACTCAACCTAATGCTCTGATACCAACTGTAATAACTCATCTTTCACTGCACAGAAAGACGAATCATTATTAAGAAAGAAAGAATAGAAAACAGAAAAGATAGAAAAGAAAGAACTAAATAATATCAGAATCTCACAATGGAACGAATAATTATATTAATCACATAGATATTACGTAGTATCATATACATCATCTATTAGAGTACAGAGCTTATACAACAAAAAATAGATAGTTATAAAACCTGTTTGTCATACAACTCAAGATACAACATAAATATCAACACGGAGATCAACACAGCGGAACCACTATATCTACATACGCTAAAGCCTCTTGCTCCATATCTTCTCCAGAATTTGTCAAAGCTAACCTAAATCCCTTGGCTACTCGTAAAAATTTGAGTACCCAAGAGTTTAATAAAACAGAAAATAAACGCCGGGTTAGACATGGGTCTGGTGTGAGTAAACGTGTTAAAGTTGTTTAACTTTGAAAATCATTTGAAAACAAAAGGTATCACATAAGACTTTCCACACATAAACATGGGTAAGTTTTTACCTAACGCTAACCAAAACATTTGATAGGAAATCCGGTGATATTATAATAGGGTCTAGGGTTTTCAAGTAAAATACGGAAATAGATGGAATGCTTACATCTCACGTTCCAACATAGTTGGGCACAATCAATACGTACGACGCTTATTGGAGACTGGAATCCACACAATGGCAGGGCTACTAGGGTACCGCCCGTCACAGTACGTAGCCTAGATCAACGTACCAAGGATCACTCCCAACCCCCTGCAACACAAAGGTAGAACCATCCCTTACTGGACAGTCCCGAATAAGAAAACCCCGCGGTTGTAGCTAGCAACCGCCCACACAGTCGAATAAAAAGGGACTCTAGACAGGGGTAAATATTATCCTACTTGGGTGCTACCCACTTAGCCTTGCTGCACCTCCCATATTTTAGCCATTCTCGGTTGATGAGGCTTGTGGCTGCAATTACCTTTATAGAACACATCTATCTTAGAATGCTCATCATCCTCCTGACGATGTTCTGAAAGCATTCAATCCATACAAGTTCATTCCGGGTTCGAACGAAACCAAAGGCACTATCACGTTACACTCATTTTGGGATCACCCTCAGAGTTAACGACAATAACCCTTGCACTCTTAATCTTCATCTTCACTTGAGATTCACGGCCTAACGTTTAATTTGGATCGATGTGGTTTTCACATATCCAAATTTGAAAACCCGATCCCTGTCTCATCGAAATCCAAAGCGCCGTCTTTTAAAGTCAAGTTGTTTTAAAGTTAAAAAAATTCAATTCTATTATCTATATTCACACAGATAGATAATTCATATTATCGTAAATAGATAATCCATATCATCATAATTCAACCAAGCACCCAATATCACAAATCAACACATATCTCACATCAGAGATAAACAATTCAAGGCATTCAATAACATTCAGCCATTCATAAGCAAAGCTATTAATCACACATCTATAATTAATTTAAAATGAATTAAATTAATTACTTCATCCCTAATTAATTTAATATAAATTAAATTAACTACTTTCATCACTATAAATCTTGCTTACTTAACCATTAATTAATCACAAACTAATTAATTGATCATCATCTTAATTAATCATCCTTGACTAATTATCTTTTAATTACATTAAGTAACTAATCCTTAATTAATTACACAAATTAATTATCCTTAACTAACTACAGTAATTAACTTTTAATTACTCTCATTAATTACCTTAATTAATTATCCTTAATTAATTACTTCCATTAATTAACCTTAATCAATCATAAACATTAATTATCATCCTGTAATTACTTACCTTAATTAATTAACTTCTTAATTAATTATATTAATCCTTTAATTAATTACACCAAGTAATGTAATTAATCCTTAATTACTTCTACAAAGTAATTATCCTTTAATTACTTCCCATTAAGTAATTTCCTTTTTATTTAATTACATCCAGTAACTACCCAACAATTACTTACACTAAGTAATTATACTTATCAATCTTATTAAGTATTTATACTTAATAAATCATCAAGAGATTATTTTAAATTAATTAAAAAATTAATTAACTTAAGTTAATCGCATCAGTTACAATTGAGAAATTCATCCCTTAATTACCTTAATCAATTTATCTTTAATTACAGATTAATTGTTCTTTAATTATTAATTAATAAACCTTAATTATCAATTAATAAATCTTAATTATCGATTAATAAATCTTTAACAACAGATTAATTAATCCTTAAAATCGGTTAATTAATCCTTAATAAATCTTTAATTAGATTAATAATCTCTTAATTATTAATCAATAAAACTTAATTATTAATTAATAAAACTTAATTAAATACTTCTTAATTACCAATTAATTAACCTCTAATTACTTAAATAATTAATTTCTAATTATAAATTAATTAATTAATCTCTAATCATTAACTAATCAATCTTAATTACTTAATTAATTATCTCTAATCATTAATTAATAATCTCAAATTATCCAATTAATGATTTTTAATTACAAATTAATTAACCTTTAATTTATAATCCTTAAATTATAAATTAATTAATCCTTAATTATTAGTTAATTAAATTAATTAATTTATTAATTAATCCTTTATTATTAATTAATTAAATTAATTATACTTTAATTTCTTAATTAACTCAATTAATCTTAACTCATTAAAAACTTTAATTAATCCTTAAGATAGAACATTATCGTATTTAATGGCTAAACAATCATTAACAACATAAAACATTTTATCTTAAAGATTAGCTTTAATTAATTAAATCATTAATTAAGATTAAAAAAATCATTTAACTTTAAAAGTTATCTTCCTTTATTAAATCTTTTAAATTAAGATTTAAAATAATTTAAAAATTAACCTAACAAATTCAAGTTAAACATTTACATAATATTCTCACATCAATTGCTTAAAACATTATTTTTATAAAGAATAGATTTTAAGAACAAGATTCATTTCAAAATTTAAAACTTACTTTATTTAAATTTGAAAACTTGTTTTTATAAGAACTTTTTAAAACTTTTGAAAACTATTTTTAATCTTACTTAAGGTCTAACCCAAACAACACTCAAGAGCTACCCGAGTTCTCTTCTTTTCTTTCATTTCAAAAACTTAGTTTAAATTTTAAGTTTAAAAATCTGTTAAACAAAACACTTAAGAGCTACTCGAACTTCCACTCGAGACACAAACCCAAAAACTCGATACCTCCTTCGAGTTCAACTCACAGCAAAACCCACAACCCAAAACAACAAACACGAGAATCATCACCGTGCACATGCACCATCGCTAGAGCCACCGCCGGCCTTCGATGATCCCTCCGGCACATCGCCTAACGCCATCGCTACCAACTCTGACCATCAATACACAATCACAAACCACAGATCAAAATCGAGCAGTCCATTTGAAACTGGAACCAAACACCATGGCCAAAACCCCCCTCGAACTCACGCCTCCGACCACCAAACGACGCGCAACTACTGTCACACCATCTCCGATCATCCACGAAGCCATCACCTAAATCCGATGCAACTCGATGCATTAGAGACACCACCGAAATTAGGTTTTAAAACCTAGATCACCTCCTCAACGTCGCCTCGACGATCTGGAATTCTTCCAGTTATTTTTCCCAAACTCGCCGTAACTCCTTCAAAATCCAGTAGAAACCCCGAGACCTCACTACCCCTTGATCGCCAGAGGTAGTCTCAATACCAGATTCCAGTCATCACCAAAATTCTTACTCAATACATTATTAAAAATTGTGATTTTAGTTTTAAAAATCCTAACTTTCTAAGTGGATTCAAATTGTAATCCTGAAACAGCAATTTGCAAAGTTTGATTTTTACATGATTTAAAGAATTCCATCGTCTTTCCATTTTTTTAAGATAAATTTCCAAATATTTTACTTCAATTCATATTTAAATTTTTATCTATGACTAACAAACATTTATTGTTTTAAACCAAGTCATTATAGAGATCAGAGGAAGAAAGAATGGAATTTGAACTAAATTTAAACTCTGCAATATGAAAATAAAGAAGAACATGAATTCAACCACACATGCACACATGAATACATTCATATATATAGATTCTACACTTATGTATACACATGCAGGCATCATCATCATCATAGAGATTTCACAAGCAACAATCAATCATTTACTTAAACTTTTAATTTAAATGTTTACTCACCACACAGAGCTTTTCCAAACAGTTTTGGATTTTGAAGACTTGAAAAGCTTTAAAACCGGAATGCTTGAAAAACTGGAAACTTTGAATTGCTTTAAGACTTTGAAAACTGAGATGCTGATGCTTAATAAACCATGCTTTAGGTTGTATTTTGAAATTGAAACTTTTCTTGATTATTTGATTACAGACTTGAGAATAATGGTTACAGGGTTTGGTTTTGCACTTGAAAAATGTTTACAGGGTAGTGATTTTTGTTTGAGGAATTGATACAAGCTTTGTTTTTTTTGAGGATTTCTGGTTGCATTTGAAACTTGTTACAGGCCTGATTTTGAAACGGAAAAATGTTTGCAGGATATTTGAACTTGAGTTTGAGCTTTTGAAAATGGTTACAGGTTTGTATTTTGGTTTAAAAATGAATTACAGGGTTTTGGTCTCAGATTTGAAAATGTTTGCATGGTTTTGATTTTGGTTTCTTGAATTTTCTTTGCTTTTGTTCTTTGAGTTTTGAAAAGGAGATAGAAATAGGAAATGAAGAGGAAAGTATATGTTTATATAAGTTTAAATTAGGTTTTACTAAAATAAAAGAAAATTAAAATAAAAGTGACACTTGTCTCTTACCTTATTTAATATGCCAACACATGTTATTAAAGAGGTTTATAACTTAACACATGTAATAACTTATTTTTATATTATTTTTTTAAATGATTTTAAAAGCTTTTATAATAAATTTCCTAATAAATTAGTATATTTCTAAATTAATAAATGCTTTTCTAAATTTATATAAATAAAACCTTTAAAAGAAAATTAAATAAAAACCAATCATATTTTAAATAAAATCATATATAATATATTTAATCCATTTTCAAATGCAAATATAAAATTTTTGTATTTATTTACTATTAAATAAATACTTTCTAAATTTATATAAATAAATTTCTTTTAAATAAAATAATATAAAAAAATCATATTTTAATAAAAACCATATCCATATACTTGTATATACAAAATATTTTAAAATAATTATCTTTAAAGATTCAAATTTTAAATCCAAATTCAAATTCAAAGTTAATCTAAGATCCAACTTAAAAATCAACTGAAATATATTTATATTTAAATAAACACATTATTAAATTTGAAATTAATTATTCTATTTAAAATCAACTTAAATATATATATATACACACACATACATTCAAACAGCACATTATTACATTTGTAAATAATTATAATTTTGCCACTTTTTAAATAGCTTTGAAAAATATTAAATTGAATTTAATCATAGCTTCAAATCATACTATATACATTCATATATATTACAATCTGAAAACATTTCTTTTATTAATTTAAATTCAGGACTTCCTATTCACAATATATATATATATATATATATATATATGTATGTATGTATGTATGTATGTATGTATGTATATATGTGTGTATGTATATATATATGTGTGTGTGTGTCTATATATATACACATCATAAATAGAAAACAATTTTATTAGCTTTTAAAAGATAAAATTTACCAATTAAATATTTATAAAAGAAGATTATTAAACCAACTTAAATGATTATTAACAAAGATTATTAAATAAATATTGCCTAAAATTCCGGGTCATCACAATTTTATATCTTCTGGACTTTCTTAGTCGATTCTCTGTCAGAGTGTGACTCCCTTCGTCTTTTGGATTTCCTAGACTGGGATCGCCATTGCGTTCAAATGTTGCAACCAATACCTTCTTATCGTTGAGTAGAGTATTCCAATTTCTTCAAATGTTTCAATTGCTTGAAGTAGGTAGTACCTCTTCAAGGTGGAGCCTGAATTGATTATACAGGGGATAAATTTTAAGATGTTCACATTTTTTAATCTGTAGTTTGGATTGAGATGCAGTTTTGACCCAGGTGTATATCATGATCTCAAGTAACCTTTACAAGTGCTTTGAGTATATTATCTGACTGTGTCAAATTTTCCAATAACACTTCGTTCCGTCCTTTTAATTACACGATGACGCTTTTATTATACATCTTCCGACTGTTTCTGTACTCCTTGATGTCTTTTCCTATCCACCATGCTGTGGGCAAAAATGCCCCAGCATATTATTTTTGATTTTGTGTATGTTATGTAATTTTTGTTGTGTTTTGAAAATAATCGAATTTGATTTTGCAAAGAAAAGAGATAACTTTTGTGTTTTAAAATGTTTAAATGTCTATTTACTTATTTAGTTAAAATAATTTAATCGTTAATGTTAAAAGATGGTAAATTAAACTTTATAGAGTGACCTTTAACTTCAATGCAGACACGGCATTTTTGTTGATTCTTTTTTTAGTGTAAACGGCTAAAATATACCGTCCGCACAACACATTAATTTCTAAGCAGCACGTGACGTTTCCTGTGCTGTTGAAAATTCTACACCATTAAACCCTTGCATATCCTTTTTATCCGAGCTCCAGTGCATAGGTAGGGTTTTCTCCATTTCAACAAATTCGTTATCTTTCCTATCGCCGCCGCCAGTTAAGTCATCGTCGATGCTCGTCCGCTAACCTGAATCGGAGCTCTTTCGTTTGACTATTCTAGAAGTTTCTAGAAGAAGAAACCACTATTTCGAAAAAGCATAGAAAGCCTATCAATGGGAACAACAGCATGGGATACGTCGACATCGGATGATCATATTGTGGAGTTTGAGAAGCCGCAAATCATGGCCGTCAATTCGGCTTCGTTGGCTCGGAAAGCTTAGGTGGTCCGAGTATGTACCCGGCGATCCTGAAGTAGCAGCTTGATTTGTGTTGCCTTGCGGCAGCAGCTGGTATATTTCCGGTTATAGGTCTTTTTAAGTTATTTTGAGTAATTAAAGTAAATTAGGTGAATAATTTAGCATGGTAATTAAGATGGCTATTTTGAATAATATATCTGAAATTGCCATATTTAGACTTGTTTTCCTTAATAAAAATAGTTTATAGTCGATTAAGATGGCTAATTGTTTTGCTATCTTTTTGAATCAGCATATCATTATAAATGAGAATTGTATGCATACATATATTTAAGTTGTGCCATTTATAAAATCTGTTTACAAAATGGTGGAGCACATTTTGTATCATAAGAGTATTAAGAATCATTAAAATTGATTAAATGATGGCCGAGATTTGAATCCATGGTTTTCAAAACTAATTTATGTTTACCAATTGTGCAAATTTATTGTCATTGTTATTTTTATAAAATGGAGTCTATTATTGTTTTTTCGTCAATTGATGGGTAGCGGTTGTATGGAACTATTTTAAAATCTTGTCCATCTCGCTCAAGATTTTATTTTTGCATGACACATCAAATATCACTTATATCTCGTTCAACATTCATCTCGTCTAAGAAACTAAAATCTAACCTGAAATCCAGATCGATATGGATCTCACTTGCAATCGTATATTTTTAATCTAACATTTTTTTTACTTTTTATACGAGCAGAAACAAAATCGTCCTACAAACTAGTCATTGAATAACTCTAATTCTTATTTCAGATCATGGATAAGGCTAATAATGACTTTGTATTTTCTATTTCCATTCATCAATGTTTAAATCAGAAGAATTTCTCACTTACTACCGAATCAATCTACATAATACTTTCCTCAAAAAAAAGTTAATCTTCATCGTTTCATGCAAATCTAGTATGTTGCATTTTTTTTGATAATAATTATTAGAAAATCTTAGAAATATGCCCGTTCAAGATCCGAAATCTGCATAGGTTTGTTTCCTAAAATATGATCAGTCATTAAAAACTTGGAAGGCAGGATCGTTGTATGGAACAAATATGATCAATCAAACTGATAAACAGTGACAACTGTGGGATTTGAACCCACGCCCTTTCGGACCAGAGCCTAAATCTGGCGCCTTAGACCAATCGGCCAAACCGTCACTTGATAGATATTTGAAATTGCCTATTTTTCTAGGTACATGTCAAAATTATGTGCGCACACACATGCTTTTAAGGAGTGCCATTTAAAGAACTGTTTACGACTTTGGAAACACTTCTCTATGACGATTTATGAATGCATTAAACATCGTAGAAAATGAAAAGGAAACAAAGATTAGAATTGTGGCTACGAGATCTGAATCCTTGGACTTTCTAACTAAATCCTTAAATATGAAGTTTTAGGCCGCTTGGACAAATCATTCATTCCTATGTTACATTGTATATTTGAATCCACATACTGTGTTTTTTAACAAACGAAAATAATGATGTATAATTTTCATGTTTTAAATGTATGATGCAATAGCAATTTTATTCACTCATTATTTAGTACATGATTACATACTGAACATTTTAAAATAGGATAAAATACTAGGCAATTATTCATAAACGAGATTTTATGGCACGTGCATTGCGCATACATTAAAAAAACTTATAAAATTTAAAATTTCTACTAGTTTTGATAAACAATAAATTGAAAATAAAGAAAAAATAGTAATTGTTCTGTTGGAACAGAGTTTCAAACTTACAAGCTTGTTTACTTTTCAAAATTTTCAATTGAAAATAGATGCTAATTTTTGGTTTTCATGGATTCAAACTCCTGATCTCTTTTTGCATATAAGGCAATTTTGGAAGTTTCACGTTGGACCAAAATGTTGTGTTTCTGTGCCAGTTATTAATAAAGATGTCAATTGGGACTTAAAACAATTCCTTTTCAATTCAAAATTTGAATCTAGCACCGTAGACTAAATCGACACTTGTATTAAATATTGTTTGTGATAAAGGATAGAAACATATATGTATTTCATTTGCTTTGAAGTTTTGCCCTTTGTTATAACTAATGTGTAACTCATGCATTGCACATGTAATGTTGTAAAAACGTTGTATTAATATTTAAATATAGGGCTATCAATGGATACTTGAAAAATCTGAAATCCGTCCACATCCGCATCCGCATCCAAAAAAGCGGATATATATCCGATATCCGAAAAAGCGGACGCGAATACGGATATGAAGATATCCGCATCCGAAAATTATCCGTTCGGTTTTTGTCAAGATTATAATTCAAATTATGTGTATTTTAGTGCAGTGAAAAACATTTGTTTATTTTTTTTTTAAATTTAGTAGTTTATAATATATACACTTAATGCTTTTTAACTGCTCAAAACTATTTATTATCATCATATTTGTTAATTTTTAACATTTTTATAAGCAATGAGATTGAAAAATATTTATGTTAAACTAAAATTTTCTTTTTATAATTCTTGATTTATCGGTCATTAACAGATAGGATAATTATCTGATATTCGTCTGTATCCGCAGATGCGGATATCCGGTATCCGAAAATGGTTTTGGATGCAGATGCGGATATGGCACTATCCGCATCCGAAAGCATCCATTGACAGACCTATTTAAAGATTGTTAAAGATAAGAGTTATGTTATGCGATGTATTTGTTTAGATAAATGGACTATGAAGTAAAATTAATTTTATTGTATATGTAAATAATTGATATCATGTGATTTATATGTCTTTATCTATATGAATGAAAAACCAATTTTACAGCTTCTTAGTATGAATGTGGTATGCAGGTAGACAAGTTAATGAATGTTACTCGATTGAATTTATTAATATTTCAAATTTAAGATCACTTAAATATGAATTTAAATGTAATACGATACGATAGAATTGAAAAAGTTCTGCAAATAAATGTTGGTATAGGATTGCCTCGTAGTAACATCTGAGTCTAAATGTAAGGGAATGAACATATATCGAATGTGCATCATGGTTGACATCTCTGAAGCTGATATAAATTTCGGAACTACCTGGTAGTAACATACGAGTCTGAATGTTTCTCATCTAAAAAATACAAGCATGCGTGATAGGTAGAAAGATTTTGGTTAATATGATAAACTGATAGAAATTGAAGAATTTCTTCTCGTTTAACGTTGATAAAAAAATCATCTGTTATCACTTACTTGAAAAAATAGAAGTAATAGGATTGCTGGGAGTATTGAATAACAATTTGTTAGATTATCTTATTCATATAAAATGTAAGTAAGTTGCATAGAAGTATCAAACAATTTAGGATGAGATCTTGCATTGAGATTTTGGCTCATATTCCAGATTAGAATTCAAAATTTCGGAGGAGATCAGTGTCAAACAAGATATGAATAAGATGTTTCTTTTATTTTCAAAATGAAAAAAAAGCCCTGTTAGATATTTTGGATGTGAAACTTTAATTGTAAATTTCTCCCAGGACACTGAATTGAATTGTTAGGTTTTAAAACTGAGCTCTTTCTTTAACACAACATGGTCATCTAATTACAGTGTTACAATCAATATGGCAAATGTACGATTTATATGATCGATTGCCGCTCACAGACACATTGCAATGGCCTAAATCCCTTATCATCTATCGTTGATTTGGTGGAGGGTGGTGTTGATTGTTGCCGCAACCTTAACAACCCTTCCTTAGATCATTTGGCCAAACTATCACTTGTTATGTTTTAAATTAGTTTACCTTCTGTGATAAATGTGGGAATATATGCATGCACATGCTTTCGAGTTGTGTTTTGTATAATTTCAGGTGATTATGGAAGGAGAAACTATTTAGATAAAGAAAGTAACCATTTTTTTTAGATTGGGCAAAGTTGAATTATCAAGGGGAAAACTATTTAGTAAATTGAATAAAATTATTTAATGGTATTTTGGTCAATAATAAATACCTTCATTATGCTCAAACACACATTATCCACCACTATTTTTACCATCCTTTTATATTCAGTGACCATTTTACTTTCCCTTCCAACATTCACCAAAGGTGACTTATGCAAAAGCTTCAATTACACCATGTATTAAAAGAAAAAATCCATTAATCATAAAATAATAATAACAATAAAAGGAACATGAATGGTGGAAAAACCTGAAGTAAAACTGCAAAAAAAAAAAGGTAAAAGAATTGATATTAAATTTGGGAAGGGGCCGCGCGGACACGTACCCCCTAAGCAATAAATAATGACGTCCACTCTTCCACTTGGGAAGATGGTAGCCCAATGCATTCTCAAAGTGCAATGAGAACCACTGGACTAGGCCTGAGCCTTCTTGATCACTCAAAGACCCCGTCCAGGTAAGTGCTTTTCAACATGCACTACAAATTCTATTTATATTTGCATGCACCTGCTTTTTCATTCAAATCAGTGATGTGGGACTAAACTAACCCAATTATAAGTACCACTGCTTTGCCCAATTTAATTTTGAACTCCTCATTATATCCGAATTCTCCTCTCTTCTGAAACAATTTTTTGAATAGTTACTGTGATCATAACATATGAATATGGGACAACGAATGAACATAGATTCAGTTGCTACAAATGCGATAAAACGATCAGTTGATAGCATACAAAAGACTGAATTAGTTCTATTAAAAAAATCATGTATCATTTATGGACTCAGGAAGAAAATCACAAGGTTCATCTCTGATTCTATTTAACAGGCTTCACAACTTGGATATCGAACCTGCTAATAGGTTGTTATTTTTTTTGGTTAAGTAAGTGCAAACTAGAGGGATAATCGTGTTTATTGTTCACATCATACTGCTTTCGATCCCTGGATAAGTAAAAGGGTAATTGTGGTTACCGTTCACGTCAAGCTGCTTTCAGGAAGCCTTGTTTATATAATTTTATCAAACATACACATCTATAGTTTGGACATGTACTATGCCTAGAACTAAATTTACTGATTTGAACAGGATCGGTGTTGTTGGGATCTTTATATTCCTGCTGGTATGTGAAGGCCTCATTATGACCATAGAAGACTCGTTAGCCCTGGCCTTGAGTGTAACATTTCCATTTGAAGCTTTGTGGTTGCTACATCATCTTATGTGTATCTGTTTGCTTGAGCCACTGTCAAACTTTTGTCTATGTGTGGATGTCGGTTTAGCCCTCCATTGGTTAGGAAGAGAGTTGGGTATGTTCTTCTTGAAACTTGGCAAGGTATCCAATCTTCCTTTGTTGTCACTAGCCTCAGTGACCTTATAACTTCCAGGTGTTTCTTTGGACAATCGGTTCTAGTGGTCTTCTGAAGGGAAAAATAGCTATCAAATCAACCCTAACATCTCTTTCAGTTTGAAATTGTGGAGTATAAACCGTGAAAATTTGAACGTTTTTGATTGAAAGTCATTTGAATCATAAGGTGAGATTTTACTAGTGTTCAACAATGTTAGAATAAACTATGACAATTTTTTAATTGAATGTCATTTGAACAACAATGTTAGAATAAACTATGACAATTTCTTAATTAATTGTCATTTGAACAATAATATGCTTAATAACACTTTTCTATTGTTAAAAAACGAGTTGCTCCGGTCGAAATTTACAAAGGTGGCATGTTTGAGAGGGCTTAGAATGAGGACATGTCAGAGCCGACGATGTGGTTTTATTTAAATGGTAAGGCCACCGATGTTGGGTCGGGTATGCATTAATTGACGGAGTGATTTTTCGTTAAGAAGACAGCAGTTGAGGCAACAAGCATATATTATGAGATAGATGAAGGGGAGGTGGAGTTAGTGGAGATGACAACAGTTGTGACATTGAAAAAAGTATATGAGCCCACTTCCTAACTGAATACGTGAAGAAAAAAAGAAGAGAGAGGAAATATGGTAAGTATATATTTACTTTTACTTGATGAATTACCGCTGCATATAATATGTTGGTTCTAGAAATTTTGATATACTTCTTAATAGTTGTTGAGTTATGAGAGTGTACATTGTCATATTTTTATAGGAAGAATGAAGGAATTCTGCTTGTTCTTTAGTTATTTTACATATGTCGCCACCGCCTGTTAAGTCATCGTTGACGCTCGTGCCAGCTAACCTGAACCGGAGCTCTTCCGTATGACTATTCCATAAGTTTCTAGAAGAAACCACTATTTCGAAAAAGAATAGAAAGCCTATTAATGGGAACAAGAACATGGGGTAGTAATTCGGCATGGATGATCAGATTGTAGAGCTTGAGAAGCCGCAAATCATGGTCGTCGATTCGGCTTCGTCGGATCGTAAAGCCGAGGTTGATCCATCATTTTACCCAGCGATCCTGAAGTAGCAGCTTGATTTTGTATTGCCTTGCGGTAGCAGACTAGCAGCTGGTGTGTTTTCAATTATAGACATTTTTAAGTTATCTTGAATGATTGAAGTAAATTAGGTGAATAATTTAGCATGATAATTAAGATGGCTGCTTTGAATAATATACCTGAAATTGCCATATTTAGACTTGTTTTTCTTAAGAAAAATAGTTTATAATCTTTTAAGATGGCTAATTATTTTGCCATATTTTTGAATCAGTATATCATTATAAATGAGAATTGTATGCATACATTATTTAAGTTGCGCCATTTATAAAATCTGTTTACACAAAAGTGGGAGCACATTTTGTATCATAAGAGTATTAAACATCATTAAAAGGAAAATAATATTGATTAAATGATGACGGGGACTTGAATCTGTGGTTTTAAACTAACGGATCTTTACTAATTGTGCAAATTTATTATCATTGTTTAAAAATAAAATAAAGTGGAGTCTACTATTGTTTTTCTCGTTAATTGACGGATAATAGTTGTATTGAACTATTTTTAAATCTTGTCTATCTTGTTCGAGATCTCACTTAAGTTTTTATTTTTGCATGAAACATCAAACATCACTCTTATCTCATTCAACACTCGTGTCGTTCAAGATATTAAAATCTTATCAGAAGTATATGGATCTCACTTGCTATTGTATGTTTTTAATCTAACATTTTTTACCTTTTATACGAGCATGAGTGAAATTGCCTTACAAACTATTGTTATTTAATATAACTCCTCCAATTCTTTTTTATCATGGATAAGACTAAAAATGACTTTGTTTTTTTTTCCATTTACCAATTATTATTTTTTATTTCCATTTACCAATGTTTAAATTAGAAGAATTTCTCGCATACTTCCAAATTAATCTATATATAATACTTTGCTCTAAAAAAAGTTAATCTTCATCTTTCCATGCAAATCTATTATGTTGCAATTTTTTTTTCTTTGGATGATAATTTTTAGAAAATCTTAGAAATATGCCCGTTTTTTTAATGTAAATTACTTTGAGATTGTCTGGAATATACTTCAAGATCCGAGATGTCAATACAAGTATGTCTAAATATACAATTTTCTAATCCTAAATCTCATCCGGTACAAGATATTGTATGTGAAGACTTTGAGATTACACACGATCGAAATCCGAGACTTAAAACTTTATTGACTTTATAAATCTAGTTCATATTATGGACCTTTCTGTTTAGTAAACAATTCACATCTGCATATGTTTGCTTCTAGAATTATGATCATTCATTAATCAGAAGTTGGAAGGTAGTGTTGAATTTTGACGACACTATATGAAGAAATTAAAGTGGTCGGTAGTAGCTTGGTGACGGAGAAAACGGTTCGTAAATCGAAGCTCGAAGGAGGAAGATATGACAATGAAAAGGGGAGTGTTGTGGCCCGCATCAGGGGACAGACGTCTGTCATTAAGTAACATACAGCTGTGGCTACAGGGTTTGGAATCCCAGAGTTTGAACTGACGTTTGTGGTGTCTAGAATTTTTCCCGAGACCCATGACAGATGTCTGTCACTTGTCATAGGTGTCTGTGGTGACCTTCTGCCTATATTTTGACCCGGGTTTGGTGTGAAGATTTATTATATTTGAAGGGTCAATTTTCAAATTTGCCTAGGTTTTCTATTCTTCTATATAAGCTATTTTCTAGATTCAGATATGTATGCGACCAAAAAGCGAATGCAAAGGTTTTAGCCTCTACTAATTAAGGTTTTATCTAAATTTAATTTTCTTCAATTCTCTTCTCCACAAATCAATTCTATTCGAATATTGATTTATAATCAATCTCTTGTACTCTTCTCATTTGTATTAATAAAAGCTCTCTCTCAAAGTGGATGTACACTAACAAGAAGTTAGTGAAACCTCTATAAACCAGTGTGTGATTTATTTCTTCATTGTTGCTTTTATATTATATTGCTTGTTGGGTGATTGTGATTGATTTTCGATTGGATTGAGATATTAATTGGTTGTTTTTACATTTTCTACTACGATATCGTTTTTCCATTGTGTTTTGGGGTTTTGATTTGAGTGGTTTTCGAGTTAGAGTGTCCCATAAAATTTGGTATCAAAGCTTTGGTATTGGTAGGTGGTTGTAGAAATGTCGGAATCAGATAATACCTTACGTAGTTCTCAATGGCTAATCCAAGTGGTGTAGCGCCTTATGTACGTGGATTGTATGCGGCTTCAGGATCACAATTGGTTATAAACAAGTGCGATGGTGATAATGATTTTGAAAAGTGGCAATGGAAGATGAAAGCGGTTCTAAGGAGGAATCGGGTAGTGTTTGACGCACATTTATTGCCAGCGGACATTTCAGATGTTGAGAGAGAAGAAATGAAAGAGTGGACATTCACTACACTTCAACTTGCTATTGTAGGGGATGTTATCTTAGAAATTAGTGATGAGATTACTGCTAAGGGTATTTGAGATAAGTCGGAGGAGTTGTATATGAAGAAGTCACTAACTAATCGTTTGATCTTGTTACGAACGTTCTTCACCTATAAGATGAAGGAAGGTACTTCGCTAAAGGCGCACTTGAATACTTTTGATGATTTTCCAATGAAGATGAATGTGGTAGATTTGAAGATTGAGGAAGAACAAAAGGTGATGATATCATTGCGTTCGTTGTCGGATCGTTATACGGGTTTCTCATATAGTTTGACCTATAGCCAGGATATTTTGACTCTAGATGATGTCAAAACAAATCTTCTTAGCGAGAAGTTGCAGGATCAAATGGAATTAGGTGATGGAAGTAGTGGTGCTAGTAGTGGTCATGGTTTATTTGTGGAGGAGGGATATGTGAAGAAGGAGAACCGCGGACGTTCTAAATCAAGGAATCCCGGTTGGAGAGAAAAGTCGAAGGAAAGAAAGGGTAAATGCTATATTTGTAGGAAGCCCGGTTGTTGGAAGAATGAGTGTCCGGACAAAGAGAAGGCAAAGAAGGAAGTAGCATTTTCATCCGTAGCGGTGGAGAGTGGAGTTGGTGAGGGAGACGTAGATGTGTTGTCTACGGTAGCATCAGATGTTTCAGGTAGCGAATGAGTGCTCGATTCGGGTGCTTTTTTTAATATGACATCGAATATGAATTGTTTTTCTTCTTATATCGACAAAGAAGGAAATTTCATTGTTAAGGGTAATGGTGCTATTTGTAAGTCGAAAGGCATTGGTTCCGTGCAAATTCAGATGTTTGATGGAGTGGTTCGTACTTTGATTAATGTGCGCTATTTTCCAGAACTTCAGAAGTCTCTTATCTCTTTGGGGCAGCTGTATTCTTTAGGTTGTAAAATCACTATTGAGAGTGATAGCTTGCGGGTTTCGAAGGGTGTGCTTGTGGTAATGAAGGATGCTAGGACTTATGGTGTTTATTTACTTTAAGGAGTGACTATAGAAGGTGAAACTTGTGTGGAAGCTGATGGTTCTCGTGGCTTGGATGCGACTAGGTTGTGACATTTGATATTAGGTCGTGTCTCAGATAGGAGTTTGGATATTCTTTGGAGGGAGATGATCGATGGAGAGAGTTTCAACAAACTAGAGTTTTGCGAGGAACATGTCATAGGGAAGCAAACTAGAGTTTCATATGGTGAAGGAAAACATGATTCGAGAAGGGTTCTTGAGTATGTTGATACGGATGTCTGGGGACTGACACCGGTTGCTTCTTTGGGGAAGCTCGCTTTCTTTCATTGCTGATTTTTCTCGAAAGATATGGGTGTATATAATGAAAGCCAAGTTGGAGGCATTTGCAAAGTTCAAAGCATGAAAAACTCTTGTTGAGAATGAGAATGACAAGTCTTTGAAGGTTTTATAGTCCGACAATGGCAAGAAGTATGTTTCCAGAGTATTCTTGGAGTTTGCTGGCATCATAGTATTCAGAGGCATTTTACTACCTGGGAGGTCTGCAGTCGAATGGTGTTGCGGAGAGGATGAACCGTACTCTACTTGAGAAAGCTCGATGCTTGAGATTGTTATCGGGTTTGTCTAAGGGACTTTGGATTGAAGCTTTGTCAACCGCGGTGCATATTATTAATCGAATTCCGTGCTCGACTATTGGTAACAAAATTCTAGATAAGTGTGAAGGGACAGAGTATTGACTTGAGTTATCTTCGTGTGTTTGACAATCCGGTCTATGTGCATGATTTGAAAAATGATAAGCTTGAACCTAGCTTTCAAGGGGATTTTGCTTGGCTATACGGATGGAGTAAAATGCTATCGATATGGAATCCGCAAACGAAGAAGGTTATGAATTCTCGTCATGTTACTTTTGATAAGTCAGCGTTCTTCAACGAGAATGAGAGCTCATCAGATGTTGCATATTTGGTTCATGGTGAATCAAAGGAGAAGGAAATTACTTCCACAATTTGTCCAAGGAGTAGAGAGAGTAGAGTGGTTGAAGATGCTTGTGAGGAGGAAGCGGTAGATGTTACATCGTACAGTCCACATGGTGCCTCTAGTAGTGTTGGTGACGTGCATGATTCTGGAGAGCATTCGGTTCAAGGTGGAGCCGAAAGGAGTTTGGGTGATGGTCGTGCTATAAAATCACCCGATAGATACAGTGATTGGAACCATCTTAGTTTTTTTGATAATTTGGACTATGCTCTTCATGTAGTCCAAGATGAGCTGATGGACTTTAATGACGTCATGAAGTCGAGTGATATCTCGAAGTAGATTTGTGCTATGGAGGAAGACATGCAATAATTGTTGAAGAATCAAACTTGGGATTTGGTTCCACTTCCTAAAGGAAAGCGTGCTATTGGATCAAATAGATATACGAGGTGAAAGACGATAGGAGATACAAATCTAAGCTAGTGGCTAAGTGGTTTGCACAAAGGAAGAGAAATGAGCATGATGAGATATTCGCACCGGTTGTGCGCCATACTTCTATCCGAATATTACTTGCTATAGTGGCTATTCACGACTTGGAGTTGGAGCAACTTGGTGTGAAAACTACCTTCTTGCATGGTGACTTCGATGAAGACATCTACATGGAGCAACCGGAAGGTTTTGTTGCGGATGGTAAGTCAAATTTGATTTGCAAGCCAAAGAAATCACTATATGGTTTAAAGCAATCACCTAGACAATGGTACAAGAGATTCGATCATTGTATGCTTGAAAATGGTTTTGATAAAAGCACCAAGGATGCTTGTGTATATTCCAAGAAGTTAAAAAATGATTGTTGGGCGTATTTACTCTTATATGTGGACGACATGCCTATTGCTTCTATGGATAAGAGTAAAATCAGCAAACTAAAACTGAGTTTGTAATTGGAGTTCGAAATGAAGGATTTTGGAGAAGCAAAGATGATATTTGGCATGAAAATAGAAAGCGATCGAAAGCGTTTTGAGTTGAAATTGGCTCAAAAAGAGTACATAGAGAAAGTGCTTTGCCAGTTTAGCATGGAGAATGTAAAGGCATCAAATACACCTTTACCTTTGCATGTGAAGCTTTCGAGTAAGGGATCACCTATCTTGGAAAAATGTAACGACCCAGAATTTTTGATAATTTAAAAATTGGATATTTAATTGAATTTAAATATTAATAAATGAAATTCTTAAGTCGAATAATTTTATTTCGAATTTCTGGATTTAATTGGACAATTAAATCGATAATTTAATAAGTTAAATTCCAGAAATAATAAAAAAATTAAGTTAATATGATTGAAGATGATTTGGAAAATTTTATTATATCATATTGGGGTTATAGAAATGTTACGGAACTTTTAAAACTGAATTTGGAGTTAATCTGTGAAAATTGAATATTTAAATATTTGATTATCGACTGAAAAATAGCCAATTTTTGAACAGTCTCAGAATTGAACGAGACCAGTTCCATTGGATCCGTGATAGTTAGTTATTATCGGATTTCAATTTTCGTGGCAATCAGAGTTGTCGTTTGACCGTGGAAGCTCGAAACGCATCAAATTGTTTTTAATATTAATTTAGCGAGTTAAAATAGTCATTTTTCAAACGGTCTCGGATTTCGACGAAACCAGTTTCATCGGATCCATAATGTGATATTATTGTAAGATTCCAAATTTGAAGTCGATCGGATTCATCGTTTGTCCGGTACAAGCTGAAACGCCTAGAAAATCGTTTAAATCGGTTTAATTTAAATTGATCGTTTAATTCCATATCTCGCACAGACGATGGAATTAGCTTCCGAAACTTATTCCATTGTGTCCGGAACGCGGGGTAAACCCTAAAAACGCCAGTCACTGCGCGTAAATCGGATTCCGAAAAACCCGGATGAATAGTGTTCAATAATTTCCTATAAATAGCCATTTATTCTCAAGAGAAATAAAAAAAAGAAAACCCTAGTTGAAGCCGGCCGCCTCTTATTCCATCAATGGCCGAAATACTCTTATCTTCTCCCTTCGAATTCTTCCAATCCAAGCAACGATTCATAAAACTTTCAACTAACAAATTGAAGAGGGCATCAAGATCTACAAGTTCAACGGTAGAGATCAAAAATAAGCGAGTATATTGATAGGAAAGTGGCCGCGTTTCCCTGATGTTGCGCACGCATTTTAGAGCACAAGGAGGGGCCGAGCTCCACCCCAGGGCAGCCAAGCATAGCTCTTGGTCGTGGCTTCAAGGTGGTACTATATGATCGAGCTAGAAAGTGATGATGGAGCTGCGTTTTCAAACCCTAGGAAGCTAGTTTGGGGTTCCTCTTCCTGATTCCTGCGTACGAAATTGAACGAGAGGGAAGAAAGGGAATCACGGTTCATATTAGGGAATCCATTTTGCACGGCCCAGATCTGTGCAAGGTTTAATATTGAAAATAAAGTTGTAATTTAATTATATTATAATTGTTCAAACTTTAAAATATGATATCTCTTTCATACGAGATCGAAAAAATGCGCAATCAGTTGCGTTGGAATCGTACGGATGAGCACTACGCGATGGAGCTGGATTGGAGTCAATTGGAGCTCGTTTGAATTTCGGGTAAAATTAAACGTTCGTTTAATTTTATTCGAAACGAGCGCCGAACCAGAATTAAAACCAAGGTGAGAACTCCTCACTCAATCGAACAGATCGAATTAAATTTTAAATAGTTAGATTTAAAATTTTTGAATGATGATTGCAATTATTGATTGCTGTTTGATTGTGATAGTAGATATAGTAGGATATAATATATATAGCAATATATATATATATATATATATATATTAGCATATGTATATATTGGAATTGATTTCCCGCCTTGTATAGCGGATGAGACCCTATTGTGCCGCCTATTAAGCGGATAATATTTTATAAAATTCCATATACCGCGATATTCCGTCTTGAAGCGGAATTGGTATTGTGCTAACATCTATGGATGCAGGGAAACAGGTTGAAGGGATCCAACTGGATTCCTCACAAATATTTATATGATTATAGATATTGTGTGATTATTGATTATCATATCGATATATGATATTTGTGCCATGATTGACTATTCGATGCTGTTGCATCATCGGATTCATTTTTTTAAAAAAGTTAAAAATAATGATTTTTATTTTTAAAAGGATTTTAAAGTGATTTTTCCAAAATATATGTTTTATTAAATTTTTGAATTGATTCACTTTAAAATAAATAAACGAATAAGTTTTTATGTTATAAAAATTGATACTTTTATAAAATATAACCCAAAGGGAAAATTTTAAAATACATAGATTTTTATAAAATAGTTAAATTGGGATTTTGGATAAATTTATTATCGGTTTATATAAAAGATTTTATAAATGGATATGTGTGAATTAAATTTATTGGAATTCTGAAACGGATTTATATAGTGTTGAGTTGATGTATAAAATGAATTTCATTAAAATTTATAGATTTATAAGTTGTGAAAGTTATCAAATGAATAGATGTTGAAAATAAAAGTTTTATAGGAAATTAACTTATAAACTGGCTTTTGGGCATTTAAATGGGATACAGATAGAAACAGTTAATAAAAAGAATTTTTTTTTTAAGTTGAAATTGAAAGAAAATATATAAAGAAATCTTATGAGTAATAAGGTTTAAAAAATTTGTGAAGTTCAAAGGAACGATTTGGTAAATAAATAATATTATAAGTATTCAACTTATAATATAGATTTTGGTTTATAATTGGGTTATATAAATTGAATTGGATTTAATAAAAGAGATTAGTAAATTGAAGTTTATAAATAGAGATGGAATTTATAAACATTGTTATAAATTCGGAAAATAAATGGAATTTGATAAATTGAATATAGAATTTGTTAAAGGAATTATATTCACGTTTTGAACAGTGAATATATCGTTAAATAAAAGGGATATCTTTTGGGAAAAGAATGTTTTAAAATAGAATTTAAAATGATTTAAAGATGTTTTAAAATGCATCAAGTATCGAAACATAGATTTCAACATTCATTGTTGAAATAGACGTTTTCGAGAAATAGAAGGAAAGGAAGTCGTAGATTTCAACATTCATTGTTGAAATAGACGTTTTCGAGGAAAAAAATAAGGAAATAATGGACTATAACACTGTTGTTATAGTAAATGATTTCCGAAAGGAAATATTTTTGTATAGTATTGGGATTTATATATCTACTTAATTTCGAATCCCTATACTAGTGATTTTTGGGTTGTCGTAACGATGTTTTACGCAACATTCGTTTTGACCCAAATAAATGTGAATAAGAGAATGTTTTCCTTAAAGAATGAAATATATACTTAACTATGGTTTAAGTATATTGAATATTTTCAAATTGTTGAAAATAAATAATATTTGTGAATTACTTATTATTAAATAAGTATGGAATTGCTTTTCCAATATGAAATGGAACGTTTTTGAGAATTTATCTTTTTTGAAGATAAATTGGAATTGAATATTGGAAATCTATTGAAAAATGTAGATCAGTAGATATTTTGAAATATAAATTCACTATGGAATTTATAAATGGAAAGGGAAAATTGGTTTTCAAAATAAACGTTGTTTATTTTTGAGGTGTGGAAATTTTATATCTTGTAAAGATATTTTGGGAAAATAAATAATTTGAGAAATTATTTGGAATCTGATGATGTTGCGCATCTTTATTGATAGTTAAATAACCGACTATCAATATTTACCTTCAAATAGGTATTTGTTGTGAATTACTTGAATTGGATGCCACACTTATTTTTAAGTAAGCGCTCACTATTCGGGTTAACCGGGAAAGGACTATGGGGTCGTATAACCCACTCCGAATATGTGATACGTCGTTATGAATTGCATTTGAAGACCGGTGTTGAAGACCGGATATTTGTGAAAACGGATGGATTACCGTCGAGTTACTCTGCATCGGCTGATCTCCGATATAGAGGTTTTATCACCCTTAGTGACGGGTTGTCCGGACGTGATTAGTGAATATCCGGATTGCAAGGGCTTCTTTGGAAGTGCCTTCGGTTCTGTTCGATCCCGGAATAGACTTGTATGGATTGTATGTCTGACGTTACAATTTGAGATGTAAAGCTGGTTTCTATCAAATATATTCCTGTTGGTGGCGGAGAATTTATTCTCTTAGCTTAACACCCTTCTCTGAGACGTACGAGCTCAGAGGTTATATAGTTGATGGTTACTAGTGATACATTCCCGAATTGGTAATGTGGCATACTGAGTGATGCTGTGAAATGATCATTGGTTGATCGTTTGTGATAGGATCATTTGTTTGATCATCTATCTTGATGATCATTGCTTTGATCATTTGTTGACCCAAAGCAGCTTTTGTAAAGCGTGGCTTTGTGGACGAGACTTCATCGGACCTCACACCCCGAAAATGGTCAAAACAGGAAAGATGCAGCAAGGTTATTAGGGGGTAGTGCCCCTTTAGTGTATGTCATTCCTTCTGGATAGAGGTGGTATCATGGTATGGAGCCCAGATACTTAACTTATGTGGTTACTGCAAATTTATTACTTTGTGGTTGTTGGAAATCGGGGATCCTCGAATATAGATCGGTTACGATTAGGGAATGACATATTCGTGTCAGTTGTTACCCAGTTAGGGGTAACCCGGCCTTGTGTTGGCAGAGATCCGGTTAGGTTCTCGGGACGTCATTCCAGAGGCGTTTCCATGTGGCAATGGGAAGTTCCTTGGCCTGACCATTTGTTGGAAATCCAAAGAAACTATACGAGCCTTGTACGGTTTTAGTTGTATTATCTGCTATGGAATGTGGCGGTAACCTGCTATTGAACATAGTAGCTATAGTAGGCATAAGTGCGGAATGCCTATGCTGGCTAAGATTTATATTCTACTTTCGAAATTGTTTTCTACACTATGCACTAACAATAATATCAAAGATGATTTGATTTTGCGTAGTAAGCATCTTTGACTATCATAAGGAGAAACCTCCTCCAAGTCTGCGTTTGCATTGTGTGTGTAGCGGGAGACCTTATGGTAGTCTCATTTTCTAAAAAGCATTGCGAATTTATTTTAAAAAAAATATCCTATTCTTTGTTCTAAAGATAAATAACTGTTTTAGTTCTCTGTAACGACCCAACTTCCATACTCCATTAACATAAACATCTTAACACCTGACATCCCCATAGATTAACAGATGCCTCAAATTCCTTATTTCTGTTTAACAGAAATGTTATTCTTCCCAACAGTTTATCTAAACTGTAATATTAGTTTCTAAAATTCCTAATTCCAAACATGTTCTAATTTATACATTAGTTCTAATATTTATGATGTTTGATATTTGTTTTATTTTAATGATGACTGGTTTTGGTTTACAGAGGCTACAGATTTATTAAACTAACTTAAAATTCATAATTCTAAATTTACACCTAACTAACCTATTTACTTACACAAACTTTGCTAATTAAAACCATTCAAGTGATAAAGCCTTTCCAATAAAGAATATCCTAATTCATAACTAACACTTTATGCAGTTTTCAAGAAATCAAAACATGCAAACATATTTACACACAGCATTTATCAATATAAGATTTACAGACAAGCTTGTTTTCTTTTATTTTTCCTAAGTATTTACATGCATCAGACAATTCAAGCTTCCTTGCATTTGTGAGGTTACTCACTTTCAAAAGAAACAGAGGAGTTCTCATCAAACAGTTTTTTACATTCAGGTGAACTAGCATTTAGTTCTGTAATTTGCACTTATCTTGATTTTAGAAAAAACTGTTTTTAAAATAAAAGCTTACTCACCTATATGGAAGATGCAGAGAACAGACTAGATGCCAATTTTATTTCCAGGAATGCAATATGATGTTGCATGTTGATCCTGGCTTGCATTAGATTACAGAAGTTGCTTGCCAATTTAAATTCAAAATTATTGCATTTGCATGCTCAAGAACTGATTTGCACATGCTTGCTTCCAATTTGATTTACTTGCTGATGTAGTTGCTTGCAGTTGTATCACTTGTTGTATGTGTGCATGCAGACTTTATCTCCCTTTGCTCAGGTTCAACTTGAAGTTTAAATTCCAGTTTTGATGTTGAAGATTTGAACATATGCAGATTTTCAGATTTGAAGATAATGGTTTGAAGATGATCTTTGTATGGATGTTGAAGATAAGACTTTGGATAGATTGCAGATTGAAGTTGTATGCAGAGGTTAAAACATGCATATTGATGCTAAAGCTACATGCTTTGAATAGATTTGCATTGAAGAATTTAAATGCAGATAGGTTGTATGCAGATTTGAAGAAATTGATTGCAGATTTGAAGAACTGAATTTGCAGATTTTAGAACTAATTTGGGTTTTTCTGAATTGATTTTGCAGATTCATTTAATCTGATCTCAGATTCAAATGAAGATAATGTTTTAAACAAATGAATTGTTAAGTTTCTTTTATCTAAAATAATAAATTTCAAAAATAAATTAGCATGCCACTTGTTATGTTAAGTAAGATAATTGATTTACAAGTGTCCACTTAATTGTTTAAGAACTTAACACATGTATATATCAATGTTTAAAAGCAATTTTAAATTTATATATGTATTTAAATTTATCTCAACCATTTCTAATTAATGATTTATTAACACTAGCCTTTAAAAAAAATACATATAAACTTTTTATAAAACTATACACTTACATTAAAATGTTTGTTTAAATATATTTTTAAAATAACATTCTTTATGAAACTAAATTTCAAAAGAAAAGATTTTAAAAGAAATGAGAGGTTGAATTTAATTTTATCAATGTTATACTTTAACACAAATGAATTAATTCTCATTTCAAAGAGAAAAACAATTTTTAAAATAGACAAAACAAATTTTTATTATAAAACAAAATTAAACTATATTTATTCTATAAACAAATAAATACTTACTTACTAATTTAAATCAATTTACAAATTTACATTATATATAATAATTAGAAAATATACTTTATTAAATATAAATTTAGAATTAAAACCAAATCTCTATTTACAATGTATAAACATTTATACATTATAAATAAAATATTTTATTTCGGCTGTGTGGGACGGTTTAGTAGCTACAACCGTCGGGGTTGTCTTATTTGGAACTGTTCAGTAAGGAACGGGTCCGGCTTTGTGTTGCAGAGGATGAAGGGAGTAATCCTCGGTACGGTGATCTGGGCCACGTACTGTGACGGGCGGTACCCCAGTAGCCCTGCCATTGTATGGAATCCAAAATCCAATAAGTGCCAACGGTTTTGATTGTATTACCCACTTTTGTGGCTAGTAGCTGGAATTTAATGAATGTAACAATTTCGGCTATTTCATATTTATTTGAAAACCCTAGACACTATTATAATATCATCGGATTTCCTATCAAACGTTTTGGTTAGCGTAAGGTAAAAACTTTTCCATGTTTATGTGTGGGAAGTCTTACGTGATACCTTTCTTTCCAAAAGGTTTTTAAAGTTAAGCAACTTTAACCTGTTACTCACACCAGACCCATGTCTGACCCGGAGTTTATTTTTGTTTTTCATAAACTCTTGGGTACTCAAATTTTTATGAGTAGTCAAGGGATTCAGGTTAGAATTCTGGATTAGCTTTGACGATTTGTGGAGGAGCAATGGAGCAGGAGGCTTCTGCGTATAGCTATTGAGTATTCCGCTGTGTTTTCTTTGAGTTGTTGTATTATGTTGTATAACTAGACAGGTGTCTATAACTGTCTAGTATGAGTTGATTGTGCTGTGTATCTCTGATGTAAATGATACTATGTAATATTTATGTTATTAATATAATTTATTCGTTCCGCTGTGTTAGATTCTGATGTTGTTTCTTCTTCTCTTCTTTCTTTTCTTCTTCTATCCCTTTCTTTCTTAATTCATGACGCGATTTTCTGGGAGTGGAAAGTCGGGTCGCTACATTTGGTATGCCACGTTGTAACGACCCAACTTCCATACTCCAGAAAGTTGCATCATTAAGAAGAAAGAAAGGGATAGAAAAGAGAAAAGAAAGGAAAGAAAGAACAGACAATATCAGAATCTCACAGCGGAATCGAATAAATTATAATATATCACATAAAACTTTACACAGTATCATATACATCAGAGTTAAACGGCTAATACAACACAAACTAGACAGTTATAAACATCTGTCTAGCAATTACAATCCAAATACATCAGAGAAACAGATACAACTCAAACACAGCGGAACCACTACATATATCTACACGCTGAAGCCTCCTGCTCCATTATCTCCTCCAGAACTCGATCAAAGCAATCCTGAAACACTTGACTACTCATACATAATATGAGTACCCAAGAGTTTAATAAAACAGAAAATAAACACTCAGGTCAGACAGGGGTCTGGTGTGAGTAAACGGGGATAAAAGTTGCTTAACTTTAGAAAATCCTTTGAAAACAAAAGGTATCACGTAAGACTTCCCACACATAAACATGGAAAAGTTTTTACCTTACGCTAACCAAAACATTTGATAGGAAATCCAGTGATATTATAATAGTGTCTAGGGTTTTCAAAATAAAATACAGAAATAGCTGGAATGCTTACATCTCACGTTCCAACATAGTTGGGCACAATCAAAACCGTACAGGAACTTATTGGATTATGGATTCCATCAATGGCAGGGCTACTGGGGTACCGCCCGTCACAGTACGTGGCCTAGATCACCGTACCGAGGAGCCACCCTAACTCCCCTGCAACACAAAGCCGGACCCGTTCCTTACTGAACAGTTCCGAACAAGACAACCCCGCAGTTGGTGTACACTGACAACTGCCCACTAAGCCGAATAAAAAGGGACCTCTAGACAGGGATCAATCTTGCTCTCCAGTGGGGGCTACCCACGAAGCTTCGCTGCACCTCCCCTGTTTTAGCCATTCCCGGTTGATGAGGCTTGAGGCTACGATTACCTTTAGAGGACACATCTCTTAGAATGCTCATCGTCCACCTGACGATATTCTGAAAGCATTCAATCCATACAAGTTCGTTCCGGGTTCGAACGAAACCGAAGGCATTATCTCGTTACACTCGTATTGGAATCACCCTCAGAGTTAACGACAATAACCCTTGCACTCTATATCACCGTCTCGAACCTATAAGTACTATTCCGTCAAACTCATTACGGAATCACCCACAGAGTTATACTGACGTATAGCCCTTACACCTCGAGTCTTCACTTGCTCCACTTGGATTAACGACCTAACGTTTAATTGGAATCGATGTGGTTTTCGGAATTCCAAATATGGAAACCCGATCCCGGTCTCATCGAAACCAAACGCCATCTTAATGTCCAAGTTGTACTTAAGGGTTTTAAACAATTAACTTACTTCATTGTTATCTAATTCATACAGATAGATAAACTATATCTCAAAATAGATAATCACATTCATATCATAAACAGACAATCTGTATCATCCATAAACAGATAATCA
Source organism: Allium cepa (assembly GCA_030765085.1). Lineage (NCBI taxonomy): Eukaryota > Viridiplantae > Streptophyta > Magnoliopsida > Asparagales > Amaryllidaceae > Allium > Allium cepa. The sequence goes on from CM060938.1 coordinate 406,757,237, forward strand.
TCCATCCAAATAATCCATCACAAACCATCATAGTTATCCAAACATTCATATCATACAGATACAATCATCTCATTTCTGAGATCACAACCATTTAATCAATAACATCCATAAGCAATGATTCATTAACCAACAATTATAATTAATTTAAAATGAATTAAATTAATTACAACCATCTCTAATTAATTTAAAATAATTAAATTAATTACTCATTTAAATCCTGCTTAACATCCATTAATTAACCCAGTTAATTAATTCACTTCCTAAGTATTCAACTTGATTAAACAACTTTGATTAATCATTCACTAATTACAATAAGTAATTAGTCTTTAATTAATTTTATAAATTAATTAACCTAAATTATAAGTAATTGACATTAATTACTCATTTATTAATTGATTATAATTAATTATAATTGCCCTTAATTAATTACAATTAATTAATTACTTAATTAATCAATTATTACTTAATTGAACAATCCTTAATTACATCATTAACATTAATTAATGATCTTTAATATTTAAATAGATTACTTAATTAAAATTAATTACATTTAGTAATTAACCTAATTATTAAACACCTTGATTAATAATTAACTATCTTAATTACTCATTTATAAATTAATTAACCAATAATTAATCATTAATTAATTTCTTAATTAATTCCAAAAGTAATTATCCAAATTACTAATTACATTCCAGTAATTAATCTTATTACTTCATCAAGTAATCCTGCTCCACTAATTACATTAAGTAATTACATTCTTAAAGTTATCTAATGATTTATTAAAATTAATTAAACTAAATTAATTAACTTAACAAATCACAATATTAAAATTTATTGACATTAATTAATTACTTAATTATCCTTAGATAATTATCATCATTATTATTTAACACATTTCATTAATTACATACTTAAGAAATCTGGATTAGATTAATAAATCATTTCTAATTAAAATTAATCTAAATCATTATTCCAAATCAGGTAATTAAGTAAATTCTTAATTATCTTAAATATTTTCAAAATATTCAAATTACTTATCAAAAGACTCATTTAATTTCAAAATGTATTAAAACAATACATTTCTAAGAATCAATTTCAAATTTTATTTAAAGATTCATTAATTCCAAAAATAATTATAAACCATAAAATAAAAATGAATGTTTAAACAACACTCATCACTCAAGAAAGATTTAAAACTAAATTACTTGATAAATTAAGCATTGAAAATAAATTGATTATTTTCAACTTTTAAATTTACATCAACACTTCATATTTTAATTCAAATACTTTCAAATACTAAAGGAACTCAATTCTTTCAAGTTTTAAACTTATTTGAAATGAAATTTCATTTTCAAATTCACTTTTAAACATTTGAATATGTTCATTTATTTCAAATTTTAAAAACTGCTTTGAAATTAAACTGGGTTTCAAAGAAATCTGGAAACAGTTTTTAAATTGATTTCAAACTCAGTTTAAAACTTACTTAAAACATTCAAATCTGTTCAAAGTTTTAAAACATACAAAAACTGTTTAAATTCAAACTCTGGTTTTGGAAGATACCCTGAAAACATTTTTTTTCAAACTTTTTTAAAAGAAAGCTGCTCTGTTATCTATTTTTGTGAGAACCTCAATGCAAAAGTTTGAACCTGTCTGATGCATGTGAACATGTAAAGTTGTGTATACTTGTATGAGTTTATTTGGGATCGGATTTGCTACACTACAGCGTGATAGGGGGTTCTCGCTTTGCGTTAGGTGGCGAACGGGAGACTCTTACCCCTACATGCCCCCGGGGATAGTATAAGGTCTTGCGGGGTTGGTTGCGACTCGAGAGGGTGGCCGTAAAAGCAAATTCGAGGTATCACTGTGAGCCACAGCGGGGCTGGGATGGTTGAAAAGCCTACCGGTCGTGAGCCGTTGCTGATGGTTGAAAAGCCTAGGACGTCACATTCTCACACCAGTCACATGACTGACCTGGAGTTTATTGATCCCTTCCTAAACTCTGGGTGCCCACCAATTTCTACACGGGCAGTCTAGAGTTAGGTTATCAGTTCATTTTGGATTCAGGTGTTGCTACAGATATCTGGAGGCGAGCTGGATGGCGTAGCATATTATCTATTGTATATGGTATTTCTTTTCCGCTGTTTGTTGTTGTACACTCTGATAATGAATGTAATGTGATGTAATGTATAAAATGTATAGTTCTTTTGTTTTAATGATTATTCATTTATCTATTATATGTTGTTCCGCTGCGATTGTGAGATTCTGATATTGTCTGTTGTTCTTCCCTGTTCTGGTATTTGTTTTTCTGTTTTTCTTTCTCTCTCTCTCTTCTTCTACCTCTTTCTTCTTCCTTAAACCCTAACATTTCGGTTTTTCGACAACGAAAAATCGTAAACGTCACAGTTGGTATCAGAGCATATGGTTAAGTGACAACCTGCTCTGTTGGGTGTTACTCATTAGAGATAGAGTCAGTAGTACTCTAGAATGAGTGTGAGTGTAATAATAGATATGAGCGCGTATTTGTTAGTGAATATAAAATTTGTTTTATATTGTGATGATTGGTTTATTGAGTGGCATATGAACCTTCGTCAGCATGGTCTGTACAACTATGCCGAAGGGGTTTGTAAACACTTGTATAGAACAATTCGACACAGTATTGTTTAAAAAAAATAGGGTAAATGAAATAATTTTGCCTAAAAACTATTTTTGTATATAAAAGAAATAATTTTCTGTAAATTATTATAGTATATGGATGCATGGCTGTTAGATAGTGATAATATTAAACTATTACCATTGAAATTGGAATAGAATTGAAATCATTGTTATATGAAAATTGAGAAAAAAAATAAGAAAATGAAATCCATATACAAATGAAATTTGAGAATGTAAATTATAAATGTGATTTATAATTATAAATAGAATTCCAGAGAAGTTTTGGAAATGTTTTTGAATAAAATTGGAAATTTTAGGAATTAAATTCCTTTTTGATTTGAAAATGATTTTCAAAGGTTTTTGGAAAATTATTTTGAAGGAATGAAAAGCTCTAAACTCTTTTGGTCGCTGGAAATAATTCCGATGGTGATCGCGACACTATCGGTGTTCATTTTCGGGTTTCCAAAGAGAAATTGCTGCCAAATTGTTTTAAATAAAAGTTGTTTGGAAAATTTGGATTTGGTTTTGGAAAAGCTGAAAAGACTCTGGAATGCTATATAAAAATATTTATGGAATATTATTAAGATGAAAATAAATTTGGAGTAATTAAAATGAATTGGAATTGAATTTGATTTAAGCAAAGCGAAGTATTGAAATGAAAATTAGTAAGCTAAACTAATTGAAGGAATGAAAGTAAATATGATTTGTAAATGAATTGAATTAAATGAAAATGGAAATGAAATTGAAGATTGTTTACAAGGAAATGAACTTGAGTTTGAAGTGAAATAGCTTAAGTAAATTCAAGATAAATATGAAATGCAAATAGAACTGAAGTAGAATTAGAATGAATTGAAATGGTATCAATTTAAATTAGTATAAACTAGAATGAATATGAATTCATTTGGCTTAGAAACAAATAGAATTGAAATTGTAAATTGAATTCAAATGAAATTAAAATGCAAAATTGAATGAAAATGAATGTATAACTCCAATAGTAAAGTAAAGATGATATAAGAAGTATATATCGAAATTTTGTAAAGGAAATGTGCAAAATGGTTTGAATATTGTAATTGGATACTACTACTAGCAGGTTATACAGGTGTTATAAAGGAATTAGGATTTTGATTTCAACAGATAAAAATTGAATTGCTCGACAAAAAGGTACGTATTTCAATTTTAGTAAGAGATTTGATGATTTCCTTCTCCAGCCACTTGGCTTTCTCTTTTCTTTTTGATTCTGAGGGGCCGTAGTGCCGTTTTGTAATCGTACCGATCGAGCCGCGCAAAGGAGACGCTGGCGAAATTTTTCGAAAATTTTGAGTGTTAGAAAAATTTTGAGAAATTTTGGAAGTTTAAAATTTGAATTTAAATTTGAATTGTGAGGTAAACAATGTTCTTTGAAATTTATAATTGAAGTTTGAAAGCTAATTGAAATGATAATGAATCTTTAATAAAAAGATTTGTGTTAGAAAGTTGATAAAACTATTTGAATTGTGAAAAATAATAAACGGTTTAGGATCATTCTCCTTAACTTGCAATTTCGGGACGAAATTCTTTTAAGGGGGGAAGATTGTAACGACCCAGAATTTTTGATAATTTAAAAATTGGATAGTTAATTGAATTTAAATATTAATAAATGAAATTCTTAAGTCGAATAATTTTATTTTGAATTTCTGGATTTAATTGGACAATTAAATCGATAATTTAATAAGTTAAATTCCAGAAATAATAAAAAAATTAAGTTAATATGATTGAAGATGATTTGGAAAATTTTGTTATATCGTATTGGGGTTATAGAAATGTTACGGAACTTTTAAAATTGAATTTGGAGTTAATCTGTGAAAATTGAATATTTTAATATTTGATTATCGACTGAAAAATAGCCAATTTTTGAACAGTCTCAGAATTGAACGAGACCACTTCCATTGGATCCGTAATAGTTAGTTATTATCGGATTTCAATTTTCGTGGCAATCAGAGTTGTCGTTTGACCGTGGAAGCTCGAAACGCATCGAATTGTTTTTAATATTAATTTAGCGAGTTAAAATAGTCATTTCTCAAACGGTCTCGGATTTCGACGAAACCAGTTTCATCGGATCCGTAATGTGATATTATTGTAAGATTCCAAATTTGAAGTCGATCGGATTTATCGTTTGTCCGGTACAAGCTGAAACGCCTAGAAAATCGTTTAAATCGGTTTAATTTAAATTGATCGTTTAATTCCATATCTCGCACAGACGATGGAATTAGCTTCCGAAACCTGTTCCATTGTGTCCGGAACGCGGGGTAAACCCCAGAAACGCTAGTCACTGCGCGTAAATCGGATTCCGAAAAACCCGGATGAATAGTGTTCAATAATTTCCTATAAATAGCCATTTATTCTCAAGAGAAATAAAAAAAAGAAAACCCTAGTTGAAGCCGGCTGCCTCTTATTCCATCAATGGCCAAAATACACTTATCTTCTCCCCTCGAATTCTTCCAATCCAAGCAACGATTCATAAAACTTTCAACTAACAAATTGAAGAGGGCATCAAGATCTACAAGTTCAACGGTAGAGATAAAAAATAAGCGAGTATATTGATAGGAAAGTGGCCGCGTTTCCCTGATGTTGCGCACGCATTTCAGAGCACAAGGAGGGGCCGAGCTCCACCCCAGGGCAGTCGAGCATAGCTCTTGGTCGTGGCTTCAAGGTGGTACCATCTGATCGAGCTAGAAAGTGATGATGGAGCTGCGTTTTCAAACCCTAGGAAGCTAGATTTGGGTTCCTCTTCCTGATGCCTGTGTACGAAATTGAACGAGAGGGAAGAAAGGGAATCACGGTTCAGATTAGGGAATCCATTTTGCACGGCCCAGATCTGTGCAAGGTTTAATATTGAAAATAAAGTTGTAATTTAATTATATTATAATTGTTCAAACTTTAAAATATGATAACTCTTTCGTACGAGATCGAAAAAATGCGAAATCCATTGCGTTGGAATCGTATGGACGAGCACTACGCGATGGAGCTAGATTGGAGTCAATTGGAGCTCGTTTGAATTTCGGGTAAAATTAAACGTTCGTTTAATTTTATTCGAAACGAACGCCGAACCAGAATTAAAACCAAGGAGAGAACTCCTCACTCAATCGAACAGATCGAATTAAAATTTAAATAGTTAGATTTAAAATTTTTGAATGATGACTGCAATTATTGATTGCTGTTTGATTGTGATAGTAGATATAGTAGGATATACTATATATAGCAATATATATATATATATATATATTGGCATATGTATATATTGGAATTGATTTCCCGCCTTGTATAGCAGATGAGACCCTATTGCGCCGCCTATTAAGCGGATAATATTTTATAAAATCCCATATACCGCGATATTCCGTCTTGAAGCGGAATTGGTATTGTGCTAATATCTGTGGATGCAGGGAAACAGGTTGGAGGGATCCAACTGAATTCCTCACAAATATTTATATGATTATAGATATTGTGTGATTATTGATTATCATATCGATATATGATATTTATGCCGTGATTAACTATTCGATGCTGTTGCATCATCGGATTTATTTTTTTAAAAAAGTTAAAAATAATGATTTTTATTTTTAAATGGATTTTAAAGTGATTTTTCCAAAATATATGTTTTATTAAATTTTTGAATTGATTCACTTTAAAATAAATAAACGAATAAGTTTTTATGTTATAAAAATTGATACTTTTATAAAATATAACCCAAAGGGAAAATTTTAAAATACATAGATTTTTATAAAATAGTTAAATTGGGATTTTGGATAAATTTATTATCGGTTTATATAAAAGATTTTATAAATGGATATGTGTGAATTAAATTTATTGGAATTCTGAAACGGATTTATATAGTGTTGAGTTGATGTATAAAATGAATTTCATTAAAATTTATAGATTTATAAGTTGTGAAAGTTATCAAATGAATAGATGTTGAAAATAAAAGTTTTATAGGAAATTAACTTATAAACTGGCTTTTGGGCATTTAAATGGGATACTGATAGAAACAGTTAATAAAAAGAATTTTTTTTTTAAGTTGAAATTGAAAGAAAATATATAAAGAAATCTTATGAGTAATAAGGTTTAAAAAATTTGTGAAGTTCAAAGGAACGATTTGGTAAATAAATAATATTATAAGTATTCAACTTATAATATAGATTTTGGTTTATAATTGGGTTATATAAATTGAATTGGATTTAATAAAAGAGATTAGTAAATTGAAGTTTATAAATAGAGATGGAATTTATAAACATTGTTATAAATTCGGAAAATAAATGGAATTTGATAAATTGAATATAGAATTTGTTAAAGGAATTATATTCACGTTTTGAACAGTGAATATATCGTTAAATAAAAGGGATATCTTTTGGGAAAAGAATGTTTTAAAATAGAATTTAAAATGATTTAAAGATGTTTTAAAATGCATCAAGTATCGAAACATAGATTTCAACATTCATTGTTGAAATAGACGTTTTCGAGAAATAGAAGGAAAGGAAGTCGTAGATTTCAACATTCATTGTTGAAATAGACGTTTTCGAGGAAAAAAATAAGGAAATAATGGACTATAACACTGTTATAACACTGGTGGAGAATAGTGGAAAACAAAAAAAAAAGAATATGGTCGAATCAATTCATCAGAACAAACGGTAGATTGTAAATCTAAATCTAAATGTACGATTAGTTCTCAAACTTATAATTCTATTAAATATGTATATGCTTTTGATATATATTTTGGTAGCAAGAAAGGGAGTCAAATAGAAATAATGGATTTAGATCTGGATATTCGAAAGCTAAGAGGTGAGTGAGAAATTATATAAAAATATATAATATTGGATTTATATCGTTGTGAATCTGTTCAATTTATGCCTAAATGTAAGTTCTTACATTTTGGAATTATAGACTTAAATATATATGTGTGTGCGCGTGCATGCGCGTTGAACTTGAGAACGTTGCCTATATATTCTATAAATCGTTAACTTTGATTAAATGTTATACACACCTAAATTTGGAATGTAAGGTGTAATCTATATCTTGTGAATAACATAAACCCTAAGATCTAGAATTACATGATTATCACATATGTAAAGAATTAATAAAACATACCTCCAGACATATTGTATACGAATCAGCAATGGATGTTGTCGAATGCTGTTTCAATTGAGAAAGAAAATGGTTTCTCTCTCTTTTCCTATATATTTCATTACGTGTTTTCTGTATATCCTTTGTGATGGGCAAAGGTTAATATTTATAGGTAGAGAGAGGACCAAATTTCCAGATTTGTAGACTTAATCTTGATCGTCCATCAAGATCAAGATAAGAGAAATTAACGCTCTAGATTATAACCGTTTTATTTATTTAGCATATTAATAGGAAAAACCTTTTAGATTCTATTGACCACATAATGAGGAAGGAAACGTTTGAGAAAAGAAACGGTCCATTAATGTACCACATAATGAGGAAGGAAACGGTCCATTAATGTACCACATAAATTTCCTTACAAAACGATCAAATTTCCTTGTAGTCTCCCACTTGGTCAATAGTAAAATCTATTAATGTTTTCGTATTAAGGTCATAAGGCGCGCATGATATGCTAAATTTTTCTTTAGTCGGTTATCATAAGTGTCTTGGCTAATCTAGTGGTCAATGAAAGTCATGACATGTACACGTTATTTTGCAACATGCTTACTTCCATGTACTATGACATTGACAACTTTCATAGCTAGACCGTAGATGAGCATAACTTAATGGTCACATAATGTCTTGAAGCAAAAGACTATTTCTGTTATCATTTATCTAAATATAAATGTGTACACATTATAAAACAGAAATAAAAGATGTCCAAATTATTAAGAGCTCGATAATTTTTATGTCTAGATAAGTACGAAATAAATGGCATAATAAGAAGATAATTAGGAACTATCTGCAAGACCCATGCTATCAGTATGTCTCTGAAAGGTCTTTGGAGGTAGTCCTTTCGTGAATATGTCTGCCACTTGTAAGTCTGTACTTATTGATTCAACAATAATTTTCTTTAGTTTAACATCTTGCTTCAGTAGTAGGTATTTAAGGTCCATGTGTTTGGAACCTTTGGTTATCCTATCATGCTTGGAGAAAAAGGTTGCAGCTTCATTGTCGCAGTAAACAGTTAGTGGCTTAGAGATAAAACTTAAAGTGCCAAATTGTGAGACAAAATTACGCAGCCATGCTCCCTGAATTGAAGCCTCATAACATGCTACGTATTCAGCCATCAGGGTGGATCCGAAAAGCATCTCAGATTTCTGGCTTCTCCATGATATTGCACCTCCACATAAGAGGCACACATAGCCAAGAGTGCAGATCCTAGTGTCAGGACATCCAGCAAGGTCTGAATCAGAATAACCAGTTACTGTAGGTAACTTGATTTTCTATAGGTGAGCATGTAATTCCTTGTTCCCTTTAGGTATCTTAGTACCTTCTTTGCAGCTTTCCAATGAGCGATTCCTGGGTTACTTTGAAATCTACCCAGCATACCAACTGCATGACTGATATCAGGTCTTGTACAGACCTGTGAATACATCAAACTCCCTACAAGAGATGCATAAGGATATTTGGTCATTTCTTCTCGTTCCATAGGAGTCTTTGGGCACTGCTCAAGAACAAGTTTGTCTCCTTTCTGCAGTGGGACAGGACTAGAGGAACAATTCGTCATGCCAAATCTCTCAAGAATTTTGTCAATATATGCTTTTTGAGACAATCCTAGAATTCCTTGTGATCTATCACGGAATATTTCTATTCCTATCACATAGGATGCCTCACCTATGTCTTTCATTTCAAAGTTCGTTGAGAGATAATCCTTAGTTTCACGTAATAAACCAAGGTCGCTGCTAGCTAATAATATGTCATCAACATGCAGAATCAAAAATATGAACTTGCTCCCACTGAACTTGAGGTATATACAAGGGTCAACTATGTTTTTTGTGAAATCGAAAGCGGTAACGATTTCATGAAACTTTAGATACCATTGTCTAGAAGCTTGTTTCAGTCCATATATTGATTTCTTAAGTTTGCAGACCATGTCTTCATGTCCTTCAATTATGAAGCCTTCAGGTTGACGCATGTAGACTTCTTCTTCCAAGTCTCCATTTAGAAAGGCTGTTTTCACATCCATTTGATGTAACTCGAGATCATAATGAGCTACTAATGCCATGATAATTCTAAGAGAATCTTTCCTGGAAACAGGAGCAAAAGTTTCATTATAGTCAATGCCTTATTTCTGATTAAAACCTTTGAAAACAAGTCTAGCTTTATATTGTTCAATTTTACCATTGCAGTCACGTTTGGTTTTGAAAACCCACTTACAACCGACTGCTTTATGTCCTTGCGGTAACTGAACGATTTCCCAAACTTGATTATTATCCATAGATTTCAGTTCATCTTTCATGGCATCAATCCATTTAATAGAATTAACATCCTTAATGGCTTGTGAATAAGAAATTGGGTCCGTAGTTCCTTCAGATTCTATTAGATAAAGCATGTAATCATCAGGAATAGCTGATCTTCTTTGTCTTTGAGATCTTCTTAATGTTAGTTCCTGTGGTACTTCATCAACATTATGATTGGTGATAATTTCATTATGGAGTTGTTGATTATTTATTGGGTTTTCCTCATTGTGAACATGTTCAACAATGGGATGATTCCCAATATCTTTCGAAATAGAGGGTAAGATAATGGGTACCCTTATTTCATTAATGACCACTTCTTTTTGTTTTGTACTCCCACTGATTTCACCATTCTCATAGAATTTGGCATTTCTGGTTTCAACAATTCTTGTACTATGGTTAGGATAATAAAATCTATATCCTTTAGATTTTTCTGGGTAACCTATAAAGTAACCACTGACTGTCTTAAAATCCAATTTCTTTTCATTTGGATTGTACAGTCTAGCTTCAGCTGGGCAACCCCAAATTTGGAGATGTCTTAAACTAGGTTTCCATACTTTCCAAAGTTCAAAAGGAGTCTTTGAAACGACCTTACTTGGAACTCTATTTAAGATGTAGACAGTTGTTCGTAATGCATCCATCCATAATGATATAGGTAAATTGGCATGACTCATCATGGATCTAACCATTTCCATGTATGTACGATTTCGCCTTTCAGCTACACCATTCTGCCATGGAGATCCAGGCATTGTGTATTGTGCAACAATTCCAAGTTTTTGAAGAAGTCTAGCAAAAGGTCCAGGATGTTGTCCCGTTTAATCATACCTTCCATAGAATTCACCACCCCTATCTGACCTGATGATTTTCACTTTTCTTTCTAATTGCCTTTCGACTTCAGTAATGAACACTTGTACAGCGTCCACTGACTGAGATTTTTCATGCAACAGATAAAGAAAGCAATAACGTGAAAAATCATCGATAAAAGTGATGAAATATTTCTCTCCATCAAAAGTTGGAACATCAAAAGGTCCACAAATATCTGTATGTATTATTTCATGAAGTTGTGTACTTCTTGTGGCTCCTTTCTTTGTGTTTTTTGTTGTTTTTCCTTTAATACAATCAACACATGCTGTAATGTTAGCGAAGTCTAGACCCGGTAGGACGCCATCTTTCACTAACCTTTTGATTCTTTCACTAGATATATGACCCAGTTTTTTATGCCACAAGAAGTAAGAATCATTATTGGATGACTTTCTTTTATTTTCTTTTCCATGCAGGTTGAGTTGGATTTCAGCATTTTGTTTAAGATGAAGTTTATAAAGTCCATCAATTAATATTCCAGAACCAATAAGACTAGAATTTTTAAATAAACTAAAATTTCCATTTCCAACTTCAAAAAAATATCCAAATTTATCAAGTACACTTACAGAAATCAAATTACGGGAAATGGACGGAACATAAAGAGTTTGACATAAATCTAACTGATAACCGCTATCTAAAATAAGACGAAAAGTTCCAATAGCTTCAACTGGAGCTTTATCTTTATTCCCCATTAAAATGAAATTCTCACTTGGGTTTGTGGTATGGATCGTAATGAATCGCTGCATAGAATTCGAAACATGAACGTTAGCAGCAGTATCAATCCACCAAGTAGAAGAAGGTACATTAGTAAGATTTGATTCGAAATGACTTACGAAACCCATTGGGTTACCTTTCTTTTCGAACCATGCTTTGCGCTTAATGCAATCTGCTTGGAAGTGTCCAGGTTTCTTGCAGAATTTGCAGACATCATCCTTCTTTTTCTTCTTGGATGGTTGAGTGGCGTCATCAGATTTGGGTGGTGCTCTTTTATGCTGTGATTTGTTCTTTTTGTCAGCTTGTTTTCCAACCCCTTGAGTGAAATAAGCAACTTTAATGCCTTGCGAGCCTTGCCTAGACTCCTCTTGAACCAGTTTGTTAGTCAATTCATTCAGACTCTACTTTTCCGTAATAGTGTTGTAATGAATTTTGAATGGTTCATACTGAGGAGGTAAGCTAGTGAGAATGAATTGGATGAGAAAAGCATCGTCCATAACCAATCCCAAGTTCTTAAGTTTGGCAGCAAGGTTAATCATTTCAATGACATGAGCGCTCATTGAGCGAGAACCATCAAACTTCATGGTTACAAGATCTGCCATAAGTTTCCCAGCAAGGGATTTGTCTGCAGTCTTGAACCGATTTTCAATGGATTGCAAATATTCTTTTGCGCTTTCAGTTTGGGGTAGAGAGGTTTTGATGTTGGTATCAATCACCATTTGCATAAACATCATGCTGAGCCTATTAGATCGTTCCCAATCATTATGGAGTTTGTTTTCCTCAGGCGTACTGGTGTCAATAAGTGGGGCTGGCTTTTCCTTAAGGAGAGCCATGTCCAGTTCAAGTACGCCTAAAGAAAACTCAACTTGCTCTTTCCATTCTTAGTAGTTGGTTCCATTGAGTTTGACGATAGACATAGCGTACGAATTAAGGTTTGAGGGCATTGCAACTGCAGATATAAAAGAAATGTAGGCTTCTTTATTAGAATAAAACACATGTCATAATAAGAGGTTAGGTTTAGCGCCTCCTGTGGGTAGGCAGTAGAACCATGCTATTGAAAGAATGATAAACATTAATGTTTCATGCGTTATTGTGCAAGCAGCAGCCGCCTGTGGACGGGACTGCATGCAACAGACCAGTGGAAACAAGGAATTTAAGCACGGAAGCGTAAAATAAAACAAGAGATAAACATTAATGTTTTTTTTTGCATAAGCATTTGTCATTCTTTCAAGTAATCCACAGCAAAGATAATTAATGTCTAGTAACTCCAAGTAAATTCCATACATGAATTTAACATATAAATAATTATTTTGCAAATCATATACAGACAATTATCTTGCAAGTTCTAGGTCATGAATTTAATGTCAAACTAGAAAACAATTGTTTTCAATATGTATACTTTCTGAAAAGTATTCGCATACAATAAGTTGTTCCATATTATACAGTAGGTCAAATATTAAAGTAGAAAAAAAAATCAACTTTTGCGGAAATATAAACTTTCCAGATCCAGATTTAAGACTACAATAAATAGAACAATATTGATAATCATGATTACTGTAGTAACTTAAATAATACGAATATTAAACTTGAATCATATTAAAATTAATAATCATTATCATTATCATAGTAAAATTACAAACATCATATCAAAGATCTATGGTAGTTTCGTTTTACATATTGATGGATAATCATGAATTCTAAAACCATGCTTTGATACCACATGTAATCTATATCTTGCAAATAACATAAACCCTAAGATCTAGAATTACATGATTATCACATATGTGAAGAATTAATAAAACATACCTCCAGACATATTGTATACAAATCAGCAATGGATGTTGTCGAATGCTGTTTCAATTGAGAAAGAAAATGGTTTCTCTCTCTTTTCCTATATATTTCGTTATACGTTTTCTGTATATCCTTTGTGATGGGCAAAGGTTAATATTTATAGGTAGAGAGAAGACCAAATTTTCAGATTTGTAGACTTAATCTTGATCGTCCATCAAGATCAAGATAAGAGAAATTAACGCTCTAGATATAACCGTTTTATTTATTTAGCATATTAATAGGAAAAACCTTTTAGATTATATTGACCACATAATGAGGAAGGAAACGTTTGAGAAAAGAAACGGACCATTAATGTACCACATAATGAGGAAGGAACCGGTCCATTAATGTACTACATAAATTTCCTTACAAAACGATCAAATTTCCTTACATAAGGATGAAAGCAGTCCCTAAAATTTATGAGATAATTCATTAATCAGACTGTATGTAAGTTCCAGATTTGTTATTTGAATGTTATACGTTATTAGACATGAACTGAAGATTGTTACAAATTAAATTGGGGTTTAAGTTAATATTTTAGTTCATTGAAATGAAGAATGTTACTATGTGAATTTTTATAAATTATCCAACTTTATAATTATTAAAGTGTATTGTTTGAAATAATAAGGAATATGCATAAAAGAAAACGCTATGCAATATATGGATGTTTACAGTGTTTACATTTTTTTGGAAGATATGGTTTCAATGCATTAAAGTGCCCTAAATGTAAAACCAAACTATTGTAAATAAAAATAATAACAATAATCCCATTGTCGATTTAATTTACGCGATTTAAGATAAGTTAGGAAATAAGTAATAAGCGATGAAAGTAGGGATAATACAACAAAATAAGAAATTAGGAAAGTCGTATTAATTGAAAATGAAGCAGTAAAATGTATTTATTTTATTAAACTTGAAAGAGACGGTAAATGACATTCAATGACAATAATGAAATAAGAAGTTCATGTAAACATAATGAATACTAATATTGAACTTAGGAGGCATAATAATTCTCCAGTTAAAATTATATAGCCTCAAGAATACGTTTATGACGGATGTGAATTTTTGAACCTATCCAATATTTTGACTAACTATAAATGACGTCATTAGTAAGGGCTGGAATGCTAGGTCAGTAATGTTACATAACAAAAGTCTGCTCTTTACAAGCGGTTACCAGCAGTTGTGTATACATTGTACTGATGTGAGACATATCTAACTGTAAGACCCGTGAGGATATACGTTCGCATATGGGTAAAGGGAATAGACAAAATGGGTTCGCCTTTAGTTTGAAGTCTTAAATGGCCAATTAAGGTCTACTTCAATCCCAACATGAGATACTAAGTAATCAGGTGGACATTTCCTTAATTTGCGTTAGGCAATCTAAATCGGACGGTGGATGTAAGCTCAGCGTTATATATTTAAGGAATAGAGCTGTATACATAGGTCGTGCGTGCCATCTGTCCTGGAGCGGTCAGAAAAACTTGGGTTATGCCTAGAGACTGACTACACCTCCTGCCAATGTAAGTGTGGTATAGGATATGCAAGTGTCTCAAAGTTTGTTTGTTTGTCATTAGGAGACTGGCTACATAACTCTTAGATGTGTCTTCCACACGAATTCGAATTCGGCTAAATAGTTATGATGTCGTTATTAGACCCTAATAGGAGGTTTCTCGGTGTACGTAGATGATCCGGCCTAGACAATTGTTAAATGGGTTTTTAACCCAATAGAATTCAAAGAGAACTAGAACATCTATGACAAGTCAAAATATCTTGATGATCGACCAAGAAGACCAGAAGGAAAAGAAGAGAAAAGACCAAAGAAGAAAAATGTCAAAACAAGCTAAGGCGACGGATCGCTCCCTTACGGATCGCTAGTGATCCATAAAGCTTGCTTATGGATCCTCCAGTCCTCTTGCATCATGGTCTAATATGCTTTTTAAGGACGCTTGCTAAGTTTCATAGCATGCCAAACAATCTAGCTCGAGAAGTGAAAACTCACCAGATTCAAGTTCTTTGACCAAAAGCAGCCATCTTAAAATGGACCTACAGAACTCATACGAAGTCGGATTGACACTTGCCAAGTTTCGTAGAGCTTGCTTATGGATCCTTCAGTCCTCTTGCATCATGATTTAATATATTTCCTAGAGATGCTTTCCAAGTTTCATAGCATGCCAAACAATCTAGCTTGAGAAGTGAAAAATCACCTGATTCACGTTGTTTGACCAAAATTAGTTAACTTAAAATGGTCCTACAGAACTCAAACGAAGTCGGTTGGCTTAAAAATTTGGGAAAACATTTAGAAGACATAGGAGAAGGCTCACAAAAAATGAGAGCATTTGAAGTTGATTTGATGAATCGCTAACGATCCATCTTGATTTAGCCCCACCAACTTAAATTTTTATGGTGGGTCCCTAACACCCTCTAGAGTGTTTCTGCAAAGTTTCGTTCGATTTCGTTAAGATTTGAGTGAGTTATGAATGATTCTTCTGGACTAGATGGCCCATGAAGACAGATGATCAAACTAACTCCAAACGACTTGTTATTTGAACAAGGCACTTAAATAAAAGATAAGAAGACAACCAAACAAAGATGACACAAAAATTTGTTAAGTGGATGGATAGATAGCGATTCATAGAAAGGACTCAGATTGATTTGAGATTTTCGGTGATGACTTGGCATAACAACTGGATCCTTCTGCACTTGGACTTCTTGCCCAACACTCACTGAATTCCCCTCTAAATACTCACCTACCTGCAACTAGAGATGGATCTTTTGCGGAGAGAGTGTTGTCATTACTCTACTAGAATTCCTTCACTTCTTTAACTTTCATCTCCCTCACAAGAATCATCAAGAGAGTCACTGTGATTCTTCAGTCAACCCTTGTACTTATGACTTATTGTAACTCATTGTAACTTAGATCTAAGAACTAACTAGTTGATATTCAAAGAGATTTAACTAGTATATATCATAATAAAGATTGATTAAAGTGGACGTAGGTTAGAGTCAGCCAAACCGTTATAAAATCATACGTCTCTTTTCTTACTTCTGTTGTTTATTTGTCGTTTATTTGAGATTTGTGCTACTAATTATCTGCACTGGTGCTTTCATACTGATCCAAGTGTTGATCCATTTTTTGGATCAAAATTTTGGTGCTTTCATTGAGAACCATGAACGAGATCTGAAGAACTGAAGTTTGAATCTATGATTTAGAGAAGATGAGTAGGCCTAATACTAGATCTAGAGCTGTAGCAAGTCAACCGATGCCTGAGGGCAGCTATGAGGTGTCTTCAATTTCTCACCAATCCATCAATGTGATTAGAAAAGAAATGGAAAAGACGACGAAGAAGATGCAAGATGGGATCTTGCCTAGGCAACAAGAGATGAGGGATAACTTCTTCCAGAGGATGGAGCAACAATGGATGGCTAGATCTGCAGGGAATATGAATCAAACTTCAGGAAACAAAACAGGAGCTGCTAGAGTTGTATTGGAACAAGGTGGAGTCTTGCCCCATGCCTAGAGCAACCAATACTTGGGGCAACGCTGGAATCAACAATAGGATCCAATGCAAGAGCATCTGGAGTTAAAGCAAAACAAACTGAAATAATGCCCACATAACTTGGGAGCACGACAGATTTGGATCCAGGATAAGCTTTAACACCTGGAATAGGTGATGTTGGAGCTAGAGTAGCAAATAAAAGTACAAATATATGACCCCATGAGCCAAAACCAGAATCCCACAGTTGGAACAGGGGGCGGGTATGTCCCTTACTCTCCGCCTTTTGTTTTTTCTGCTTTTAATAATCTCATGCTGCTTACACGTGTACGGGATTCCGAGCGGTCCCTAGGCACGCTCTGAGTCGGATGCCTGAAATGAATATTTAGGACAATAATGACCGCAGATCGCTTAAAAGTGTGTTAAACCTAGATTGGTTCCTAGTCGCTCTCTGAGTCGGATATCCAGGATAATTGTTTAGGATAATAATCTTAGATCGCTTAGACGTAAACAAAACCTAGATTGGTCCCTTACCACGCTCTGAGTCAGATGTCTGGGATAGACATTCAAGATTTTTTATTTAATTTCTGCTTGTTTACTTTAATTTGAAATTTGAATTTTGTAAAATCCATATTTAACGTGATAACTAATTTTGAACGCCATATAGTCCCGATCGGAGAGACGAGACCAGAGAGACGGGACTGGAGTGCAATGTGCAAGTTCCTTCATCAGAGAGCAAGTGGATGAACTTGTACGATATTAAACGCCATAGAGTTCCGTTCGGAGAGACGAGATCGGAGTGCAAGAATTAAGTCCCCTCACCAAAGAGTGAGAGGATGGACTTTCTTAATCCCCCTTAACTTAATAAGAAAATGATCCGAAGAGATCATCCCCCTTAATTTAACAAGCAAATGATCCGGAGATATCGTCCCCTTAACTTAAAACATTAAACGATCCGGAGATAACATTAAACGATCCGAAGAGATTGTGCATTAAACTAAACATTGGTGATCCGAAGAGATCATGCATTAAACTTTAAACTATCAAGAGAGATCGAGCCTTCAAATAGATTTGATTTAATAAAAGGATTTGAGTGCCTCATAAACAGAATAAAACTGATAAATCCCAGATGGACGCAGGATGATTTCGGTATATGATGTGATTCTGATATATGATGCGACTCTGATATATAATGTGATTTGATATATAATGTGATTTTAACATATGACATGACAATTCTAAATGATAAGCAAAAATTGATAGTGATGTAAATCGCGAATGAACATGGGACAATTAGAGACGTGTGACGTAAATGGAGATATGTGATGTAATTGAAAACATGTGCTTTAATTAGAGATATGTGATGTAGTAACTCCAAATGAAATTGGAATGATTGTGATGTATAGATTACACCTAACCAGAGTTGGAGTCCTAGGATATAATAGGTTTGGAGCGACTTGTAATTGACCAAAGGATCTAAAGAAATTAGACGGTTTGCTGAGGCTAAAGCCGCTGGAAAGATCAATAATCAAAGACTTGTTACTGGAACTTGTTCTAGAGCAAAGCACACCTTTCATTCAGAAGGCGTGCTTTGGGAGGCAAGTGTTAACAGGTTTTTAATCCAATAGAATTCAAAGAGAACTAGAACATAGAAACAGTCAAAATATCTCAAGGATCGACCAAGGAGACCAGAAGGAAAAGAAGCGAAAGACCAAAAAAGAAAAATGCCAAAACAAGCTAAGGCGATTTATGGATCGCGAATGATCCATCTCCTATGGATCGTCGGCGATCCATAAAGATTGCTCATGGATCCTTCAGTCCTCTTGCATCATGATCTAATATGTTTCCTAGAGACGTTTGCCAAGTTTCATAGCATGCCAAGCAATCTATCCCGAGAAGTGAAGATTCACTGAATTCAAGCTGTTTGACCAAAAACAGCTAATTTAAACTGGACTTGCAGAACTCATACGAATTCGGATTGACTTGAAGTTTTAAGAGAACATTTAGAAGACTTGGAAGAAGGCACAAAAAATGAGAGCGTTTGGAGTCGCTAGCGAGCCATTTAGATTAGGCCCCACTACTCAAATATGGTGGGTCCCTAACATCCTTTAGAGTGTTCTTGGAAAGTTTCATTCGATTTCGTTAAGATTTGGACGAGTTATGGGTGATTCTTCTAAAACCAGATGACCCATGAAGACGGATAATCAAACTAACTCCAAACGACTTGATATTTGGACAGGGCACTTAAATAAAAGATAGGAAGACAACCAAACAAAGCCACTAAAAAATTGCTAAGTGAATGGATAGCTTGCGATCCATCTTCTATGGATAGCTAGCGGTCCATAGAAATGACTCAGATTGATTTGAGATTTTCGGTGATGACTTGGCATAACAACTGGACTCTTCTGCACTTGAATTTCTGGCCCAACACTTATCGAATTCCCTTATAAATATTCACCTACCTGCAATTAGAGATGGATCTTTTCCGTTGAGAGGATTGCGATTACTCTACTGGAATTCTTTCACTTCTTCAACTTTCTTCTCTCTCACAACAGTCATCAAGAGGGTTACTGTAATTCTTCAGTCAAGCCTTGTACTTGTGACTTATTTTAACTGATTGTAACTTAGATCTGAGAACTGACTAGTTGATATCCGGAGAGATTCAACTAGTATAATCATAATAAAGATTGATTAAAGTGGACGTAAGCCATAGCAGTCGAACCATTATAAAAATCCTGTGTCTCTTTTCTTACTTTTGCCATTTATTTGTTATTTATCTGCACCGGTGCTTTCACACTTGATCTAGGGTATTGATTCATTTTTTGGGTTTAACAACAATGTTGGTGGATGCCCGATACGATGCGGAGTTATGTATACTAGCAGGGAATGTGTCGTGGTCCAAGAGGGACTGATACACACACATTAAGTAGGTTGGTGTATCGTATGCCTACATGAAATCAAATGACTAAGCTTTAAATGACAGGCATAACACGTAATGGAAAAACGGTCGGCATAAACTAGTGTTATGGACAAAGGATGTAATTTACCAGTCATCAGAATGTAGTTCCGACACCTCTTTATTACAACCCACATGATAGAGTTAGAGACATGTATTGATACAAGACGAAGACGGTGGAACGATATATTTTCTCATGCACGCTCTACACTGACAAGGACATTAGGTACCAGAGATATTATTATTGGTCAGTATATTTTATATTTATGTGTTATCATGCTTTATTATTCCACTGCGAGTTCTTATTGATAAGTCTCTGATTTACTTTTGTTTATTTATAGGATAACAACATCGACGATCTGTATCTTCATGGACTTGTGTTTTCGATTTAGCGAAAATACGGATCCATTATGTTATGGGTTGTCATAATATCTATATGTTTTTAATGTATGATGCAATAGCTAGTTTATTTACACTATGTAGTACAGATTACTTACTAAATGTTTTAAAATAGGAAAAACAATACCCGGCGATTATTAATAAACGAGATTTTATTGCAGTGCAATGCATGTGCATAAAAAAAACTCTTATAAAATTATAAAAGTTAAAATAAATTGATAAATACAAACAAATTTTTTTTAATTTTTTTTGTTGAAATAGGGTTTCGAACTTGTAGCCTTATTTACTTTCCAAAATTTCCATTTGAATATTAATATTAATTTTTGCCCTAAGAAGGGATTCGAACTCCTGGCATTTTTTGTATGTAAGGGCAATTTTGAAAGTTAGAGGTCGGACCAAATGATGTGATTCTATTCTAATTATTAATAAAGATGTCAACTGGGAATTAAAACCATACATTTTCGATTCAAAATCTGAACCTAGCACCTTAGACCACTTGACTAAATTGCCACTTGTATTAAGTATTCCTTGCGACAGATGATATATTTCATTTTCTTTTAGGGTTACGCCCTTTGTTATAATTAATGTCTAACTCATGCATTACACATGATATAATATTGTAAAAACATTGTATTAATATTTGAATATTGTTAAAGATAGAGTTGTGTCATGTAATATATTTATTTAGATAAATGGATTGTAATATATTTATTTATTTTTATATATACGAGACGCAGCAAGTAAAAGAACGATCTATTTACCCTAAACCAATGTTGAAACCGGTGCAATACTTCGTCTACCAAAACCATTAATTAACATTGCTAATTAACTGCCTCATATAGAAAAATGAACAGGCGGTAATAAGTGGGAAAGGGCGATGAATTTACAGAAAATAACAGTTTCATAAAAAAACTACGTACAGCTGTTTTATAACAGATTCAGTATGCTCATCCAGCTAAGGATATGACGTTACCCCTACGGTAATTCCAACTACTGCACATTTAGATCGGTAAAGAAAATACAACTTATAACGTCACAACAGTTGAACTGATGTATAAAGAGTAGACATTTTCGATTGTAAAAGGGGACAAGGCCAAGCAAAATAGTCGTTTGTTAAAATGACCGTGCTAAAGTTTAGTAAGCTAACTCAATCAGCTGAACAACTTCCACAAAAACAGTTGCAGAATGTAGTAACTTAATAACAGTATGATATGAATATTTTGAACCAAACAACGGTAAATCGAATTAACCATGTCGTGATATTTACTGTGAAATGCAGACAGGGAAAAGTTGTTGCTGCACATGTCAGTTTTCATTACAGCATAGACGTAAGGGTATTTTTGGTATTTCAAAAAGACACGGTTGAAATTAGTTCGTGGAACTTTCATTATTAGTAGTAAAGATGAACGGAAATTTTTTTTACAATTTTTTAGTATGAGTGTGGTATACAGGTAGGGTTGTCATTTTTTTAAGTTTTATTAGACAAATTAATGAATGTTACTAGATTGGATTCATTAATATTTCAAATTTAAGATCACATAATTATTTTAAATATGAATTTAAATGCAGAACAATATGATAGAATTGAGAAGAGTTTTGTAAAAAAAATGTAAAAATTATGAAATGTGAATATTTGAATGTAAAATGTTGGTATAGGATTACCTCGTAGTAACATACGATTTCGAATGTAAGCGAATGAAATATATCGTTATGTGCATCTTGGGTTGGCATCTCTTATATTGATATAAGTTTAGGGACTACCTCGAAGTAACATATGAGCCTGAACGTTTCTCATCTAAAAATACAAGCCTGCGTCTGTGCTAGGTAGAAAGATTTTGGTTAATTTGATAAAAATTGAAGAATTTCTTCTCATTTAAACGTTGTAAAAAAGTCATCTGTTGTTCACTTACTCAAAAAAGTAATAGGATTGCTGGGATTATTGAATAACAATTGGTTGGATTAATTTTTTCATATAAAATGTAAATAAGTTGCATAAAAGTATATTAAACAGTTTAAATTGGATTGAGTTTTTGGTTTATATTCCAAATTAGAACTCAATATTTCAGAGGAGATCGGTGTCAAACAAGATATGAACAAGAATTGGTGTTTCTTTGTTTTCAAAATGGAAAAAAAACCTGTTAGATATTTTGGATGTGTGAAACTTTAATTGTAAATTTCTCTCAGTACACCGAATTGAATTGTTAGGTTTTAAAACTGAGCTCTTTCTTTAACACAACATGGCTATCTAATTACACTGTAACAATTAGTATGGCAAGTGTACGATTTATATGGTCAATTGCCACTCACAGACATTACAATGGCCTCAATCCCTTATTATCCATCGTTGATTTGGTGGATGATGGTGTTGATGGTTGCCGCAACCTTAACAACCATACCTTACATCATTCGGCCAAACCGTCACTTGTTATGTTTTAAATTAACTATTATAAATGTGAGAATATATACATACACATGCTTTCAAGTTGTGTTTTGTATTATATCAAGTGATTATGGAAGAAGAAACGGCTCAAATAAAGAGAGCGCCTTTTTTTTTGGTTTGGACAATGTTGAATTAGGGGAAAACCATTTAATAAACACTGTCAATATATATCAAATTGGTCTTTGCTTTAGAAAAACCCTTCTTTTTAAGCAATTTAAAGTATTGAATAATAAGAACGTAAAAAAGGCTAAATCCTATTTTGTTTTAACTTTTCTGAGTCAGACTGTTTGAAATGATATTCTTTTGAAGATTAAACTTTAGAGATTTAAGAGTTTAACCATTTTTAAGTAAAAACTGATTATTATTTTTTTCTTTTTCAATTGTTTTTTAACGAATTTGAACTTTTTTAATTTCTAAATTTTGGAAAATTTTCAATTGGATAAAATTATTTAATGATATTTTGGTCAGTAATAAATACCTGCATTATGCTCAAACACTAGTTCTCCGCTACTATTTTACTATCCCTTTATTCAGTTATTATTTTACCCACTTTAGTTTCCCTTCTAATATTCACCAAAAGTGACTTGTGCAAAAGCTTCAGTTACAGCATGTATTAAAAGACAATCCATTAACCATAAAATAATAATAATAACAAAAGAAAAATGAATGTTGGAAAATATGAAGTAAACTGCCAAAAAAAAGGTAAAAAATAATTGATATTGAATTTGGGAAGGTGCAATATGATAGCCCAATGCATTCTCTAAGTGCTTGAAAACCAGTGGACTAGGCCTGAGCCTTCTTGATCACTCAAAGACCCTATCCAGGTTAGTATTTTTAAATCTACACTACAGCTTCTATTTATATTTGCTTGCACCTATCTTTCCATTCAAATTTGTGATGTTGGACTAAACTAATCCAATTAAATACCACTCCTTTTCCCAACCCAATTTTTAACTCCTAATTATATCCCAATTCTCCTCTCTTATGAAACAATTTTTTGAACAGTCACAGTGATTATAACATATGAATATGACATAATGAATGAACATAAATTTAGTTGTTGCAAATGCCATACACTATAAAATAATCAATTGATGACATACATAAGACTGAATTAGTTATATCGAAAAATTGATGTACAATTTATGCACTCAGGAAGAAAATCACAAGATTCATCATTGGTTGATCCTATTTAGCAGGCTTCAGACCCTGAACATCGAACATGCTAATAGTTTTTCTTTTTTGGTTAAGTAATTACAAAACTAGAGGGCTAATCGTGTTTTTTTTCTCATATCATACTGCTTTCGATCGTTGGATAAGTAAAGGGCTAATTGTGTTTACCATCCACCTCATGCTACTTTCAGGAACCCTTGTATATATAATTTTATCAAATATACACATAGTTTGGACATGTACAATGCCTAGAACTAAGTTAACCGATTTAAACAGGATCAGTGTTGCTGAGACCTCAATATTCCTGCTGGTAAGTTAAGGCCTCATTGTGACTAAGACTCATTAGCTCTAGCATTGAGTGTAACATTTCCATTTGAAGCTTGGTGGTTGCTACATCATATTATATGTGTATCACTTTGCTTGAGCCACTATCAAACTTTTGCATATGTGTGGAGATTGGTCTAGCACTTCATTCGGTTGGGAGGAGAGTTGGGAATGTTCTTGAAACTTGGAAAGGGATGCAATCTTCCTTTGCTGTCATTGGCCTCGGTGACCTTGTAACTTCCTGGTGTTTCTTTGGACAATCGGTTCTAGTGGTCTTCTGAAGGGAAAAATAGCCATCAAATCAACCCTAGCAATCTCTTTTGGTTTGAAATTGTGGAGTATAAACCATGACAATTTGAACATTTTTAATTGAATGTCATTTGAATCATAAGGTGACATTTTACTATTGTTGAAAATGTTAGTATAAACTATGACAAATTGAATTGTCATTTGGACAACAATGTTAGAATAAACTATGACAATTTCTTAATTGAACGTGATTTGAACAATAATTCGTTTAATAATACTTTTCTATTGTTAAAAATTAAAGTTGATTAAGTCAGAATTGATAAAGGTGGAATGTTTGGAGAGAGCTTAGAGTGAGGACAGGTCAATGGTCACAATGTGGTTTTATTTAAAATGGTAATGCCATTAATGTTGGGTCGGGTATGCATTAATTGTCAGAATGATTTTCCATTAGAAGATGGCAGTTGAAGCAGCAAGTATATGTTATGAGATAAATGAAGCGGGGTGGAGTTAGTGGAGATGACAACAGTTGTGACATTGAAAGAAGTATAATTAGCTCACTTCCTAACTGAATACCTGAAGAAAAAAAAAAAAAAAGAGAGAGAGGAAATACGGTAAGTATATACTTATTTCTACTTTGTAAATTACTGCTCCATATAATATGTTGGTTCAAGAAATTTGGATATACTTATGAGGGTGCACATGGTCAGTTTTCATAGGTTTGAATGAAGATATTCTTCTTGTTTTTTGGTATATTTCCTCCCAAGTTGTATGAGTTGCGACTATTGTCAAAATTTATTTGAGACTCTAGTTTTACTACTCATTTCTTGTGAATGAAACTGGTATATATTCAAATGGAAAAGTATATTCAAAGATAACTAAAATATCAGAATGAGTAACTAAAATATGAATTAAACATTTTGTCTTGATTTAAAATATATTGCAACCTAGATCAAGGACCACGAATTCAGGTGTCAAAGTGATATGATGTTCTAGATGTTAGAAATTGGTACCTAAATTCCTTGATGCACATACGGAGGAGGAAGAAGCCCTAAGCTGTTGAGGAAGAAGGGCTTCGATCGGTGAAAATATCGAACGAGAATTATCGTTCGAGAATTAGGCCATGAAGATTTGGAGCGGTGGAATGTGATTTGTTGATAGGGAGTTCGTTCGGTAGAGGAGCTCATTCGGCGAAGAAGCAACGTGATTGGAAGAATGTCAAACGAAATGTTGACGAGGAAGAAGTCGCAGTGCTTGGAAGGATTTGGAGCGGTGATTTGCCGAACGAATTATTTCGTTCGGTGACTTGCAGAATGAGATATTTCATTCGGTGTTTTGCCGGTCCAAATTTTTCGTGGGTGTAAAAAAAGGTCATAGTCACTATAGTAATTCATCGTTTCATTAATAGATATTTTTAACATTAATAGTTCTATGTTAATTTTATACCATGTACCTATACCTCTGTGAGCAAATAACATCTCGTTTAACCATGTGCTTTATAAAAAAAATGAATATCGGAGTTGACAATGTGCAGGCATTTAAGGTTATTTATTTATATTAAAAATTGGAGTTATTTGAAAGTTGAGGACAAATTTGAAAATAAGAGTAGAAATCATAAAATGTAAGCACTAGAAGGAAAAATGATATTAGAGAATTACTAAACTATCATAAATAATTGTAAGATCATAAATTGAGTTGAGACATCAAACTAAAAATACCTATAAAATATGTAGAGAGAAGCTACGAGAGTTTAGGAAAATCCTTGAACCAACATGAGAGTTAAAAGAGCTTCTATTTTACCATTATTTTAGGATGATCCTATGCTTCTTCACACAGGGTTTGTTAAATGAAGAATTGTTTTAT
The DNA here is from genome assembly GCA_030765085.1 of Allium cepa. Taxonomy (NCBI): domain Eukaryota; kingdom Viridiplantae; phylum Streptophyta; class Magnoliopsida; order Asparagales; family Amaryllidaceae; genus Allium; species Allium cepa. The sequence goes on from CM060938.1 coordinate 406,783,625, forward strand.
TTTTAGTGCCTGTACATTCTAGAGACTTCATCATCTTTTAGTTTTAACTTGCAAGTCTAAATATAGGAGTTTTAGCACTCATAATAACCGTATAATTCAACTGTTTTCATGTGAATTACCAGATCCAAACATTAATCAATTTACAATTGCTTCAAACTAAGTGCAAGCTTGGGCATCATGCTAGGTATTAATAAACCGACGATATTTCAAACTTCGAAAGACATAAATCGCATGAAGTCAACAATATTCATTTAGTTCAAAACCTTGTCTAAATATTCGATTGTTTATAAAGACAAAAATTTGTTGTCCGATTTAAAATAAAGTTTGAATAGATTCCAATTGGAAAAGGGTCAAATTAGGGCTTCTGCACTCAGGAAATAGAACTCAGTAATAATAGTATAGTGTAGATATGGAAATTTACCTTGTTAACATATGTTAAATAGAAATTTAGTTCCAATTCATTAAAATATAGTAAATCCTATGAGTTGAACATTAAGATAAGAATGAAATAGAAGTACCAACAAGATGGAAAGTAATGAAAGTGATAATGTCAAGTTATTGGCAAGAACAAAAAAGAACAAAAAATGAAATGGAATAGAAATCAAAGTTAAAATTAATTAATATGGTAGCAACGATATTGATAGCTAAAAATAAGAAGCGACGAATGAATTTGGAAAAGACAAGTTAAATGCATAATAATAAAACAATAAGACCTAGGATCAACCATAAGAACTATAGAGGCAATTAATGGATAGAATTAAATGCCGAGAATGTATAAATATAAGACATGTTTATAAGTAGCCTAGGTATGCATTTATGACAGATGTGATTATATTTAATATGTAAGTTAAGCATAGAAAATGACTTAAGATCATCATAATAGGTTGGAATGAGGAAACACATCCAATTATAGAACCCACAGAGAGTATATGCTTGCATATTGAGAAAGAGATACCTTCGGGTTAGGACTGTGTCTGAAACAGAAGTTCCGTAAATAGTCACACATTCATTAGCAATAATTAACATTGATTGTTAGGCGGATGTCGAGACTGGACTCGCACAATCAAAATAGGTCTACTTCAAAAATTGTTAGAGGAGGTATTGCCTTAATTGCATTAGTCAATCTAAATGGACGGTGGATTGATCGAACATTATGCGACATGTGTGGTACAAGTTTTTTTTAGGGGTAGGGTCGTATAGGTTCGGGGTCCAACATTGGTCACTTGCGGTCAACGGGAAGGGCATGGTTATACATCATTAAGCTTCATTGCCTACTAGGGTTGATTTAATTAGGTAATACACTACCATAATTGTTTGCTAGTTTGTTTGATAGAGCAAGGCTAGATAACCCATAATAAGATTCCTTCGAAACAGGGACGAGGTGGTTAGTGGAGCTGAGTCCATGTCATAAGAAGTATAAGAAGTAGAAAAGGTAGAAAATCCCTACGGAGAACACAACTTAATGGAGTAGAGGTCGTCAATGCATGCTATATGATTTCATCATTTTATATGATGATCGTGATATAGTGAGGCGATGGATCCCGACGAGGTGCGGAACAAGAGATACCCGTGGAGGTGGTATCTAGGTCCATTAAGGGATATATATGTGTGTGTGCACGCGCGCGTGTGTATAAATCTACGGGGTGTGGATGCAAGCGGTTCATACGTAGGGATGGAGTCAAAACAATTAATAATAATATCAAATATAACATGAAATAGTGAACAATCGGCATAAGCCAGTGTTATGTATAAGATATATAATTTATCAGTCGCCAGAACATCGTTATGACCCCCTCCTCATTACAACCCACATGATAGGTTGAAGGAAAGGTACCGATGTTTAGCATGTTCGGTGCTGACAAAGACACTTGATTTTGGAAGTGTCAAACCTTAGTCGGTACTTAGTTGATCTATTATAGTTTAAATTATTCTGTTGCAAGTTATTTCATTAGAGTTCTGATGCATTCTTTTGTTTTATTTGCAGGATACCGATCCAACGATACATATTTTGGTGGACTTGAATTTTCGGTTTAGTGAAAATTCAGGCTTATTGGGGTGTGTGTTATTACACAGCTAAACCTAGCTTCAATTTCTCACTCCACTTGCTCATGCTGATACATTATCTAATGATTCGAGCCATTCTACCCTCTGATTTGCGTGACTGACAATGATAGCTCGACCTTTCCTTTTGGGGTAGATATTATCTTTCATATGATGACTCGATCTTCAGTTACGGGTATGATTATGGCTCCATGATTGGTCCCAGTGATCTCTATGTCCTCTATTGCCTACAATTTTAGTAAGGGAATGAGACAAGTTTGTTGCACCTCCAGTTTGGCATGATCCCCTGTCTGGTTTGGTGCCGAACCGCTTCACGGGTCTTACTTCGAGCTAAACTCTTACTCATTTCATCCCTTTAGCATTCCATTTTATATCCTTTGGACTTTCTTAATCGGATTCTCTATCAAAGTGTGACCCCCTTCGTCTTTTGGATATCCTAGACTGGGATTGCCGTTGCATTCAAATGTTGCAACCAATAGCTTCTTATCGTCGAGTAGAGTATTCCAAAGTCTTTGAATGTTTCAATTGCTTAAAGTAAGTGGTACCTCTCCAGGTTGGAGTCTGAATTGATTATATGAGGGATAAATTTAAGATGATCACACCTTTCAATCCGTAGTTTAGATTGAGATGCAGTTTTGACCCATGCGTATACCCTGATCTCAAGTAACGTTTACAAGTGCTTTCAGTATATTATTTGTCTGTGTCAAATTTTTCCATAACATTTCGTCTTGTCCTTTTAATTACATGATGACGCTTTTACTATACATCTTCCGAATGTTTCTGTACTCCTTGATGTCTTTTCATATCCACCATGCTATGGGCAAAAATGGCTCAATATATTATTTTTGATTTTTGTGTATGTTATGTAATTTTTGTCATGTTTTGAAAATAATTGACTTTGGTTTTGCAAAAAAGAGAACTTTTTTGTTTTAAAATGTTTAAATGTCCATTTACTTAAAATAAATTAATCGTAATGTTAAGAGGCATTAAATTAAACTTTATACCGTGACCTTTTATTTCTATGCAGACGCAACATTTTTGTTAGTTCTTTTTTTGTGTGAACGGCTGTAATATACCGCCCGCACAGCACATTAATTTCTAAGCAGCACGTGATGTTTCCTGTGCTGTTGAAAATTCTCCACCATTAAACCGTTGCATGTCCTTTTTATCGAAGCTCCAGTATATAGGTAGGGTTCTCTTCATTCAACAAGTTCGCTATCTTTCCTGACACCACCGCCAGTTAAGTCATCGTCGACGCTCGTCCTCTAACCTGAATCGGAGCTCTTTCGTATGATTATTCTAGAAGTTTCTAGAAGATGAAACCACTATTTTGAAAAAGAATAGAAAGCCTATCAATGGGAACAACAACATGGGATAGTACGTCGGCATCAGATGATCAGATTGTGGAGGTTGAGAAGCCGCAAATCGAGGCAGTCAATTCGGTTTCGTTGGCTCCGAAAGGCAAGGTGATCCGAGTATGTACCCGACGATCCTGAATTAGCAGCCTGATTTGTATTGTCTTGCGGTAGCAGCTGGTATATTTTTAGTTATAGATCTTTTTAAGTTATTTTGAGTAATTAAAGTAAATTAGGTGAATAATTTAGCATGATAATTAAGATGGCTATTTTGAATAATATATCTGAAATTGCCATATTTAGACTTGTTTTCCTTAATAAAAATAGTTTATAGTCGATTAAGATGGCTAATTGTTTTGCTATCTTTTTGAATCGTCCTATCATTATAAATGAGAATTGTATGCATAGATATATTTAAGTTGTGTCATTTATAAAATCTATTTACAAAAAGGTGGAGCACATTTTGTATCATAAGAGTATCAAGCATCATTAAAAAAAAAAGGAAAAATGATGCTGATTAAATGATGGCTGAGATTTGAACCGTGGTTTTCAAAACTAATTTATGTTTACTAATTGTGCAAATTTATTGTCATTGTTTTTTTTATAAAATGGAATCTATTATTGTTTTTTCGTTAATTGATGGGTAGCAGTTGTATGGAACTGTTTTAAAATCTTGTCCATCTCGCTCGAAGATTTTATTTTTGCATGACACATCAAATATCACTTATATCTCGTTCAACACTCATCTCGTCCAAGATACTAAAATCTAATCTGAGATTCACATCGATATGGATCTCACTTGCAATCGTATACTTTTAATCTAACATTTTTTACTTTTTATACGAGCAGTAGCAAAATCGTCCTACAAACTATTTATCATTTAATAACTCTAATTCTTATTTTATATCATGGATAAGGCAAATAATGACTTTTTATTTTCTATTTCCATTCATCAATGTTTAAATTAGAAGAATTTCTCACTTACTACCAAATCAATCTACAGAATTCTTTCCTGAAGAAAAAAAAGAAGTTAATCTTCATTGTTCCATGTCAATCTAGTATGTTGCATTTTTTTAATTTTTTTGTTAATAATTATTATAAAATCTTAGAAATATTCCCGTTCAAGATCCGAAATCTGCATAGGTTTGTTTCCTAAGATATGATCATTCATTAATCAAAAACTTGGAAGGCAGGATCCTTGTATGAAAAAAAGGATGATGAAACAAACTAATAAGCAGTGACAGCTATGGGATTTGAACCCATGCCTTTTCAGAACAAAGCCTAAATCTGGCACTTTAGACCACCTGGCAAAACATCACTTATTACACTTTTGAAATTGCCTATTTTTCTAGGTACAGGTCAAAATTATGTGCGCGCACACATGCTTTTAAGGTGTGCCATTTAAAGAACTGTTTACAACTTTGGAAACACTTCTCTATTACGATTTACAAATGCATTAAACATCGTAGATAAAGAAAAGGAAAAAAGGATTAGAATTGTGGCTACGAGATTTGAATCCTTGGACTTTCTAACTAAATCCTTAAATATGAAGTTTTAGGCCGCTTGGACAAATCATTCATTTCTATGTTACATTGTATATTTGAATCCACATACTGTGTTTCTTAACAAACGAAAATAATGATGTATATTTTTCATGTTTTAAATGTATGATGTAATAGCAATTTTATTCACACTCATTATTTAGTACATGATTACATACTGAACATTTTAAAATAGGATAAAATACAAGGCAATTATTAATAAACGAGATTTTATGGCACGTGCATTGCGCGTACATTAAAAAAAAACTTATAAAATTTAAAATTTCTACTAGTTTTGATAAACAATAAATTGAAAATAAAAAAAATGTATTTGTTCTGTTGGAACAGAGTTTCAAACTTACAAGCTTGTTTACTTTTCAAAATTTTCAATTGAAAATAGATACTAATTTTTGGTTTTTGTGGATTCAAACTCCTGGTCTCCTTTTGCATATAAGGCAATTTTGAAAGTTTTCCGTTGGACCAAAATGTTGTGTTTTTGTGCCAGCTGTTAATAAAGATGTCAATTGGGACTTAAAACAATTCCTTTGCAATTCAAAATTTGAATCTAGCACCGTAGACTAAATCGACACTTGTATTAAATATTGTTTGTGATAAAGGATAGAAACATATATGTATTTCATTTGCTTTGAAGTTATGCCCTTTGTTATAACTAATGTGTAATTCATGCGTTGCACATGTAATGTTGTCAAAACGTTGTATTAATATTTAAATATAGGGCTGCCAATGGATACTCGAAAAATCCAAAATCCGTCCGCATCCGCATCCGAAAAGCAGATATATATCCGATATCCGAAAAAGCGAACGCGGATACGGATACGAAGACATCCGCATCTGAAAATTATCCGTCCGGTTTTTGTCAAAATTATAATTCAAATTATGTGTATTTTAGTGCAGTGAAAAACATTTGTTTATTTTCTTTTTAATTTAGTAGTTTATAATATATACACTTAATGCTTTTTAACTGCTCATAACTATTTATTATCATCATATTTATTAATTTTTAACATTTTTATAAGCATCGGGATTGAAAAATATTTATGTTAAACTAAAATTTTCTTTTTATAATTCTTGATTTATCGGTCATTAACGGATAGGATAATTATCCGATATCCGTCCGTATCCGTGGATGCAGATAACCGATATCCGAAAATGGTTTTGGATGCAGATGCGGATATGGCACTATCCGCATCCGAAAGCATCCGTTGACAGACCTATTTAAGTATTGTTAAAGATAAGAGTTATGTTATGCGATGTATTTGTTTAGATAAATGGATTATGAAGTAAAACTAATTTTATTGTTTATGTAAATAATTGATATTATGTGATTTATACATCTTTATCTATATGAATGAGAAACCAAATTTGCAGTTTCTTAGTATGAATGTGGTATGCAGATAGACAAGTTAATGAATGTTACTCGATTGAATTTATTAATATTTCAATTTTAAGATCACTTAAATATGAATTTAAATGTAAAACGATATGATAGAATTGAGAAGAGTTTTGCAAATAAATGTACGTATAGGATTACCTCGTAGTAACATCTGTGTCTGGATGTAAGGGAATGAACGTATATCGAATGTGCATCTTGGGTTGATATCTCCGAAGCTGATATAAATTTCGGAACTACCTCGTAGTAACATACGAGTCTGAATGTTTCTCATCTAAAAAATACAAGCATGCGTGATAGGTAGAAAGATTTTGGTTAATATGATAAACTGATAGAAATTGAAGAATTTCTTCTCGTTTAAATGTTGATAAAAAAAATCATCTATTATCACTTACTTGAAAAAAAAAGTAATAGGATTGCTGGGAGTATTGAATAACAATTGGTTAGATTGTTTTATTCATATAAAATATAAGTAAGTTGCATAGAAATATCAAACAATTTAGGATGAGATCTTGCATTGAGATTTTGGCTCATATTCTAGATTAGAATTCAAAATTTCGGAGGAGATCAGTGTCAAACAAGATATGAATAAGATGTTTCTTTTGTTTTCAAAATGAAAAAAAAAAGACCCATTAGATATTTTGGATGTGAAACTTTAATTGTAAATGTTTCCCAGGACACTGAATTGAATTGTTAGCTTTTAAAACGTACCTCTTTCTTTAACACAACAAGATCATCTAATTACACTGTTACAATCAATATGACAAATGTACGATTTATACGATCGATTGCCGCTCACAGTCACAGACACATTGCAATGGCCTAAATCCCTTATCATCTATCGTTGATTTGGTGGAGGGTGGTGTTGATTGTTGCCGCAACCTTAACAACCCTACCTTTAGATCATTTGGCCAAAACATCACTTATGTTTTAATTAGTTCACTTTCTATGATAAATATGGGAATATATGCATGAACATGCTTTCGAGTTGTGTTTTGTATAATATCAGTTGATTATGGAAGGAGAAACTATTTAAATAAAGAAAGTGACCATTCTTTTTTTTGGGATTGGGCAAAGTTGAATTATTAAGGGGAAAACTATTTAGTAAATTGAATAAAATTATTTAATGGTATTTTGGTCAGTAATAAATACCTGCATTATGCTCCAACACACATTATCCGCCACTAATTTTACCATCCTTTTATATTCAGTGATCATTTTACTTTCCCTTTTAACATTCACTAAAGGTGACTTTCAATTACAGCATGTATTAAAAGACAAAGTCCATTAATCATAAAATAATAATAAAAGGAGCATGAATGGTGGAAAAACCTGAAGCAAAGCTAAAACAAAAAGGTGAAAGAATTGACATTAAACTTGAGAAGGGGCCGCGCGGACGCGCACCCCCTACACAATAAATAATGACGGGAAGATAGTAGCCCAATGCATTCTCAAAGTGCAATGAGAACCACTGTACTAGGCCTGAGCCTTCTTGATCGCTCAAAGATCCCGTCCAGGTAAATGCTTTTCCATATGCACTACAACTTTTATTTATATTTTCACGCACCTGCCTTTTCATTCAAATCAGTGATGTGGGACTAAACTAACCCAATTATAAGTACCACTGCTTTGCCCAATTTGATTTTGAACTCCTAATTATATCCCAATTCTCCTCTCTTCTGAAACAATTTTTTGAATAGTTACTATGATCATAACATATGAATATGGGACAACGAATGAACATAGATTCAGTCGCTACAAATGCGATACACTGTAAAACGATCAGTTGATAGCATACAAAAGACTGAATTAGTTCTATTAAAAAAATCATGTATCATTTATGGACTCAGGAAGAAAATCACAAGGTTCATCTCTGGTTGATTCTATTTAACAGGCTTCACAACTTGGATATCGAACCTGCTAATAGGTTATTTATTTATTATTTTTATTTTTTGGTTAAGTAAGTGCAAACTAGAGGGCTAATCGTGTTTATTATTCACATCATACTGCTTTCGATCCCTGGATAAGTAAAGGGGTAATTGTGGTTACCATTCACGTCAAGCTGCTTTCAGGAAGCCTTGTTTATACAATTTTATCAAACATACACATCTATAGTTTGGACATGTACTATGCCTAGAACTAAATTAACTGATTTGAACAGGATCAGTGTTGTTGGGATCTCAATATTCCTGCTGGTATGTGAAGGCCTCATTGTGACCATAGAAGACTCGTTAGCCCTGGCCTTGAGTGTAACATTTCCATTTGAAGCTTTGTGGTTGCTACATCATCTTATGTGTATTTGTTTGCTTGAGCCACTGTCAAACTTTTATCTATGTGTGGATATCGGTTTAGCACTCCATTGGGTTAGGAAGAGAGTTGGGTATGTTCTTCTTGAAACTTGGCAAGGTATCCAATCTTCCTTTGTTGGCACTAGCCTCAGTGACCTTATAACTTCCAGGTGTTTCTTTGGACAACCGGTTCTAGTGGTCTTCTGAAGGAAAAAATAGCTATCAAATCAACCCTGGCATCTCTTTCAGTTTGAAATTGTGGAGTATAAACCGTGAAAATTTGAACGTTTCTGATTGAAAGTCATTTGAATCATAAGGTGAGATTTTACTAGTGTTCAACAATGTTAGAATAAACTATAACAACTTTTTAATTGAATGTCATTTGAACAACAATGTTAGAATAAACTATGACCATTTCTTAATCGAATGTCATTTGAACAATAATATGTTTATTAACACTTTTCTATTGTTAAAAAAGGAGTTGCTCCGGTCGGAATTGACAAAGGTGGCATGTTTGAGAGGGCTTAGAATGAGGACATGTCAGAGCCGGCGATTTGGTTTTATTTAACATGGTAAGGCCATCGATGTTGGGTCGGGTATGCATTAATTGATGGAGTGATTTTTCGTTAAGAAGACGGCAGTTGAAGCAGCAAGCATATATTATGAGATAGATGAAGGGGTGGTGGAGTTAGTGGAGATGACAACAGTTGTGACATTGAAAGAAGTATATGAGCCCATTTCCTAACTGAATACTTGAAGAAAAAAAGGAAAAAAAAAACAGAGAGAGAAAGAGAGAGGAACTATGGTAAGTATATATTTACTTTTACTTTATGAATTACCACTGCATATAATATGTTGGTTCTAGAAATTTTGATATACTTCTTAATAGTTGTTGAGTTATGAGAGTGTACATTGTCATGTTTTCATAGGACGAATGAAGGAATTCTGCTTCTTCTTTATTTATACTAGGGCGAAACCCGTGCTACGCACACGGTTTATTTTTACTCTTTGTTTAAAGTTTGATTTAGAAATTTGATTATGTCACTATTCATAATTTTTTTCCAAAAGTGAAAATCCATGCAACCACATGAAGTGATATGAATCATGTATTTTAATAAACTCGGACGTGATATTAAGAATAATATTAATCAACAGTCTGTGTATATAGGATTTGCTATCATAATTTTGTTTGGGTGAACACTGTACATATAGCAAAACACAACATAATTTCAGCAGCACCCCAAGTGAGCTGTCATACATTGTATTGCATAATATAAGCATATGAATTATTCTCAGTATGTTTAAGTGTATGTATTGCGTAATATAGATTAATGAATTACTATTACTAAATCAATGTGGACATATATATATATGCATACATAATCAAACGTAAACAAAGCACAAATTCATATTTACCCAAAGAATAAGATCCAGTAGATATCAAAATAGAGCAATCAAGTGAATGACTCATACAAATTAATTGTTCAAACATAATGTCTCCAGGGCAAAGTATGCCCAAACCTGATATCGTAGATAAATAATTTAAATGCAGATAAAATGGTTCACCAAAGAAAATTTGATTAAAACATTTTAATAATTTGTACTCTATCATCATGGAAGTCCAAATATCCAACCCTTCGTTATTTTGGAGACTTCCAAGGTGTATAGGGATATAATTCTTACTTATGAGCTTCATAATAAAGAGATTACAGAGCAATTATATAATCCTTGGAGGTTTCAGGTACGCAGCAATGAACACATTATGAGGGGCATATTGTATGAATCTGCAAAGGAAAGAAAAATGAAATTAATCATTACCATTTCAGAATAGTTGATTGCAAAAACCAATTTGATAAAGTGGCAAAAACCAAATAAATCAGTTGCACATAAAATTTGATCAGTACAATGTAAGTTTTGCTTCCTTATTTTTCCATTTAATTATTCACTTTTGAAATTAGATGATTCAAGTATCATAGTGGTAATACTAACCTTTTATAAAGAAAAATATCTTTTTACCTGTTAGGAATTTATCTCAATGGAAATGCAATTGTTGGGTATGATCTACAAAACGCAGTTCATTGCTAGAGTATATGAACCTGTTCTATAAGCCCAATTACCATGTTATTGAATTTTTGCAACCATCTAACTGTGATATGAATTCTAGCTTAGAAAAAGGAAATGAAATTTGTCAAAGCGGGGAATATTGAAATTGCAATAATGAGGAGAACCTCCACCAATTTACCAAATATGGAGGTTGCATTTGCATAAGTACATTGGAGAATTAATAGGATAAAAGTAAACCAACAGCTAGCAATCAAAGGTTATCATTGAAGATTGTAAGCTGAAGAAGGATATAATTTCAGCTTATCATCAATTTTGCTCACCCCATACGTTGGGCCTCTGAATATCAACCTTAGCAAATGAAACATGTAGTTTATGATAAAACATGACACATTTTGAATATCAACCTTAGATTTATGTTTATCACCATATGAACACTCCATGCAATGAAAAAAAAGTAAATTAGAAATAATATCCATTTGCAGACAAAGAACAATAGCACAAATTGACATAATACTCAAATCTAAATTTACTTGTCAAATAATCCACATCTTAAATTTAATAAGATGCTTAGTTTCCAACCAGTAAATCTATTTTTGTTTTACATCAGTAAAAAAACTGCCAAGTGAAAAAATATTAGTAAAATATAGCTTGACCGAATCCACATTTTTAAAGAAAAGAAAATATTTGAATTCATATTCTCTCATCTACCCACATGGTAAAAGGTAAGAATGAGCAAGTAAGAAAATTACCGCCAAAAATCACGTTCTTTTTTACCCCCAATGAAGTTTAAATAGAAATTGGCAACCCAAATTAATTTATATTAACACATACTAATAGGATATGCAATAGATGAAAAATTCTAAATAATGCTTTTATGTATAAAGTGGGTTTAATTCAAAGAATGAGAAGTTCGCACAAATTATACACGTTATTTTCAACTGAGTAACTAATAATAAATTTAGTTATTATTGAAGATAATTAAACAATGGAGTAGTTATATTCACACATGCACATATAAGTCTTCACACAACTATAGCTATGAGCTCGAATGGAACTTAGCAACCTTGGTTAATTTATGTTAGTGCCTGACCAAGTAGCTTGAAAATACCAAATATATATGGATGTGTTAACGTGTAAACTGGGCTGAATCCACGAATTATAGAGTCACAATACCAATTCATATTCTTTAAAATGAGGCACCTTAAATAAAGTAGTTGTAGTTGTTGATAATTAAACTATTGGCATGATTTTATCCATCAATATGCAAACAAAGTTTGATATTGCTCTTAGAAAATCAAACTTGTAAATTGTGTAGATGTGTTTGTTGTTATGCAACCTACCAGGCTCGTGTATAGTGTAAAATATGAAAATCGTGCCATATGTAAATTATCCACAATTTTTTTTACTTTTATAAAAACTTAAATCCAATTCAGTATGGTGTATAAGATAAAAAATTCTAACACACAGTTTATAAGTCAAATTTTGGAAATAATACGACAAAGAATGGAAATAAATTAGTAAATAAATATAATAGGAATAAGATAAAATATAATATATTAGGAATAATATAAAGTGGCAATTAGTGAAGTAGAACTTAATTTCAACCCACCTTCTCTTAATCAAACATTTCCAGTCACCCATCAAAAATTATTTTTGGCAAATTTTTTCAAAATTTTTACATTGAAATCTACATTAAATTGCAACTATATTTGAGGAAAAATTCCTAAAATTGCAAAAAAAAAAAGCAAATATTCATAGAATTTTTGCAAAAACTCACATGTTTACTGCAAATATTTGCAATCAAAATGGCATGTTGAAATTTTTTTTGATTGATTTAATCATTTTTCTACGTTTAGTTGAAATGAAGTTGAATCGAAAGATAAATTGAAGAAAATAGTGGTGTGGCATGTCAATTTTCGTTGTTTTCCTATAATTCATGCTAGTTTCAATGAATAAGGGTGTAATTTATAATAATTAATTGAGACGAGATTTTACCTATTTTTAAAAAATTTAGGCGAGTTTTGCAAAAGTTCACTAATATAATGGCACATAAATTAGGAATAAGATAAATGTACATAAAGGTTTTGATAATGCTTGACTATTCCAAGTCAAAATTTTGTCAAATGTATTAAATTGCAATATACTTAGAACTTAATCATGCCATGTATAAAAATATGCATGAGGTAACTTAAACACAATTAAATTAATTTCTTTACGAAATTCAATTATGCCACTAATATAAAATTCTTAGTGTTATCATGACTATTAAAATTCAATTTCTTATGGTATATAATATCAAAATATATAACATGTACAACTACTATAGAAGTTTGATCTTAAACCAAAATGAAAATATAAATAGCATGTAAATATAATAGGAATAGCATACCAAACAATTTATTAGGAATGATATAAATACATACATTAAGGATATTATAACTATATTACGAATAAGATAAATACAATAATATTAGGAATGATATAAAGTGACAATTAGAGAGACGCTCTTATTTTGAAACTTAATTCAAACTCTCTCAACCAAACATTTCAAATTACCCCCTATAACTATTTTCAACAAAAAAACAAATTCAATTTTTTTCACAATTGAAATCTACACTAAATTGCGATTATATCTAAGATTAATGGAAAAAATCGAATCTTTTTCTCAAAAAATTGCACTTTTCGCTACAAATATTTTGGAGGAAAAAAGAAGATTATCTTTGTATAGAAATATTTGCAGAAAATAGAGTAAAGATTTATGGAATTTTTGTAAATGTTTGACGTTTTCTATGAATACTTACAGAAATCAAAATGGTGGATTGAAATATTGCTGCATTTAGAAGAAATATATGTGTAGTGAAAAATGAACTGAAGAAATTATCGTATTTCATGTAGATATATCACATTTTTGCAGGATTTATGCGTGTTTTAAAAAGTAAGTGCATAATTTAAAAAATTTCTTAGAAGAAGGATTTTACCTATTTTAAAACTTTCTAGAGGTGTTTCCCAAAAGATTCCTAATATAAATGCACATATATTAGGAATAAGATAAATGCGCAGACAGGTTTTGATAACCCTTGACTATTCCTAATTGGATGCAATATATTATTCATATTTAGATCATGCCAAATACATATAATTAGACTATTTTCGTCATGAAATTCTATCATGCCACATATATCAGAATGTCCATAGATTTCCTAGTGATATAGAGCTTAAAAGAGCACTCTGAATGGTAAGAACAAAATATCCAACATATACACCTATTGTGTAAGTTTAATTTTAAAATACAAACCAAAAAAATGAAAAGATAAACTGTAAGTAAATATAATAATAGTAAGATAAAATACAATATATTAGGAATGGTATAAATACACATATATTAGAAGTAAGATAAATCCACATATAGGTTTTAATACAACATCCGAGTACTAAAAATTAGAAGTTAATGAAAGGGGCTAATAGTCCATAAATTTATTAGTGTTATATATATTAGTCTAATTTCAAAAAACAAACCACAAAAATGAAAATTTAAACAGCATGTAAATATAATAGGAATAAGATAAAATACAATATATTAGGAATGATATAAATCAACCTTTCCTAGGGATAAGATAAATCAATGTAGAAGTTCTAATATAACTCTTACTATGGAAAAATTAATGAATGGGGCTGGTAGTCCAATATATTATTTAAAATTGAATTGTGTCATATGTATGTATGTATGTACATGCATATATATACATATATGTATGTACACACGTGCATATATATACATATGTATGTATATATACGTATATGTGCGTGTGTGCGTGCGTGTTTATGCATGTGTGTGTATGGCTATGAATTTTTGCTGCCACTAAAGAAAGTGAAAATCCAAAACTTATACTTGTACATACATAGAATAAAAACTTCTAGCAGATATTCTATGTCTCGGTGTTAAAATACTAATAAAAAAATAAAGAGACAAAAATAAGATAAATAACAATCAGCTCTACCTGCTTTAACATATGAGCAAAAATTTATTTTCTTTTTGAAAAAATTAATCACAAGGTGACTCAAAAACAATCAAATTAATTTCTTGGAGAAATTATTTCATGCCTCATATATAAATATCCACAAATTTTTCTTAATGCTATAAAAATTAAAATTTAGTTTCTTATGGCATTCATAGTATGAAACTACAAACTAAAGTCCAAATTAAAACATACCTTGGAAATTTGTGTATTCTGGCAATCATAGTTATTAGCAGGAAGCTACGTATCAAATCCTATTATTAAGTCATGTGTAAAAAGTTTAGTGAAAACATACACTGCTTAAGATAGAAAAATAAACACACAAAAATTGCTGATTTGGGGTTCTAATCCTTGGATATGGAAACCAAATTTTGCAAAATAACCAGAAATTAGTCCCGGGCTACATTAAGAACAACAGTGATGGAGGCCACAATCATTTTAACACAACAATCAGAAACTAAACAAAGAAACCACTAATTGAAAATTCGATTTTTACGTAGACAACATAACAAAATAGGAAAGAACAACCACAGATTAGAAATCAGCAAACTAAATTTTCACTGGCATGATCAAGGTAAGAGTTCATTGCGTTGATCAATAGTATTCAAAGATAAAGGATCGCATATTGTGTACATACGTCCAAGTAATATGTGCACGTATTAAATAACTATAAAGATCTAACTGTTATGAGACATAAAGACCTTAATTTCACAGTGATCCATACCATGTTTATTAATTAGTTAACATAATTCAAATCTTAGTAAAAATGAGTTTTTTGTGTAGAATTAATCTAAAAATATATTTTGTTGTCAAGCTATCAAAATTATTAGATGTAAAAAAACTATTTCAAGCACATAGTTATTATTTTCGTATCATAGATCGACTAAAAAAGTCGTGGATATCGCATACAATCAAAATAGATGTTCTTTCACTGGCATAATTAGGTTACATACTCATCTAGTTCGCAATTATATTGTTAATCGAATGAATGTATAATATGTTCATGCTTCCTAGGAAGATGTGTAAATGTTAACTTACCATACACTAACTATCATGAGAAAACGGTTTCAATTAAATACTGATCCAATATTTGCTTATGAATTATTCCTTACATATTATAAGTGCAGTTTAAATTAGGGATTCATAAAATTGTTCAGTAATATTGCCCAATTAAAAGATGATGGTTGAAAAACAAATGTATATAATGGAATACAAATAACAATCAAAGAATATCAATCCCTTAACCTAATTACAGCAAAACTTCGTTTTCAAATAGTTGTAAACAACAATCAGTTTAGCTTCTCGGATGCTATTGGATAAGAATGTAAGATAATAATGGAAATTAGTCGGCAATAAAGAATGACTTTTCATGTGAATTACGGTACCTGGGATTGAGCTAATCCATATCTGTGACGACCCGGAAATTTAATGAATTAAATTGGAATAATTAATTGATTTTAAAATATTTAAAAGTTAATTTTAATCTGAATTCAAGATATCAATATTTTCTGGATAATTAAATCATCGAATTATATATTTAAATGTGAATTTAATAATTGAAATTGGGTAAGTTGTTGAATCTGTAATTTCTAAGCCTGTTTAGAATAATTGGAAGGCTTATAAAATTTATAATGATAATACTGAAGATAATTGAATGGTTGAAATTTAATTTAAGGGTGATTTGTTCAGTTTTGAAAATTTTATCGTTTAAATTGGAATTTAAAATAGCCTTCCGAGGCACAGTCTCAGAATTCGACGAAACCAGTCCCATTGGATCTGTAATAGTTAGTTATTATCGGATTCCAATTTTCGTAACAATCGGAGTTGTCGTTTGACCTTGGCAGCTCGAAACGCTTAGATTTATTTTGATCGATTTAATTTAATATCGATCGTTTAATTCCGTAACTCGCACATACGATCGAATTAGCTTCCGAAACACGTTCCATTGTGTTCGGAACGCGGGCAAAACCTTATAAATGCTTGGCGGCTTGTTTGATTCGGAGTCCGTTCGAACAGCTTGTAAAATATAAGAATATTAATAAAATTAAAATAATAAACAACTTCTTCAAGACGCCTTCTTTTCCTTCCCAAACAGGCCACCCTCTTTCCTTAAAGTCGTATCTTTCCCTTCATCTATATTGGTTCTCCTCCCCTCAAATTCAATTATTTTCGACATCGGGTTAAATAAAAAAAAAGAGGAATGGCCGATCGTTTCCTTAATTAAAAAAAAAAATGAGAGGGGGCGCGTGCGAACGCGAACGCGAGGATGAGGGTTTCTCAGTGAAGCCGAAGTTCAACCAGAGATTCAAAAGCCTATACCTGCAGTTGACAAACCCTAATCGATCGAATCAAAAGGGGGAGGGGGTTGATCTCGCGATGGTGAACTCGAGCTCGAGAAAACTTGCCGTAGTCGCTAGGGTTGAGGCTTGCGAGGGGAAGTCGGATACTGGGATCTAGCTTTGGGGTGTTCGACGATCGCGAGAATAGGAGCTCGCTTGTCTCTGGCTCGAGCTCAAGTTGTAGGGAAGAACCAGCGTTAGGCTTCGGTCGTGAGGCCAGAGGGAGGGCGAGTCGAGATCGTTTGCGTGGCTGAAGGTATAGTTTCGTTAATTTCTTTCCATTTCTGCATTTAATCGAAAAAAGGTTTTATAAATTTATATACAGTGGAATATATGTACAGGCAATTTTTTATATATATATGAATAAGATTTCGAGTATATGAGAATTTATAAAAGTCAGGTTTTAAAATCTATAAATTATTTTATAAGAGTTTGAAAATAAGAAGGGTTTTAGATATACAGTAGAGTTATATAAAGATTTAGTTTAAATCAAACTTTTAAGTTGAAATTTATGGATTCTTAAATAGGTATGAACTTGTAAATTAAATTGTTTACCAAACACTAATAGCAAAGTTAAATTTAGAGTTTTCTATCCCAGTAGATTTCATTTCAAAAATGAGAACCATTATTTAGAACTAGTTAATAAAATTTATTTAATGATTAAAATAAATTGTCAAATTAGATCAAAATATTAATAAATTATAATGTTTATACAAGGTCGAAAACACAAAGCCAAGCCGAGATTGGATGGATTTACAAATCGAAAGCAAAGGTGAGTAAATATCACTTTGTTGGGCATTTATTTATATTTAAAATGGTTGAATTTAGATAATTGGATGGATTGAATTGTTTGGATGTGCACTGATGATTCAGTGATTTTTGTTTTGGTTGGTTTTCGAGTTAAGCGTTGATTGACTCGAAGCATTTGAATTTAAATTATTTAAAACTTAAACCATAAAAAAAATGAAAAAAAAATGAGTTGTTTTCATTTTAATGTTAATAAGGATTTAATAATTTGTGATTCATTAAATTAGTAGGGTAATTAAAATGGATGATTAATTAATTCAGACAATTAATGATGGGCGATTAAATTAGTAATTAAAGGTCCGAATTAATTAATTAATTAAAGTTTAAGTTAACCCATTAAGTTTAATTAATCCAGAATAATCAATGGATGGTAGGATAAGCAATTACTTAATGTAATTAATAAAATTAATCAAGAAATTAATTAAGATGATTAATTAAGGAGAAATTTGATTTATTTAATGAAGTAAATAAATGGGTAGTTAATTTCAGGATTGAGATAAATCAAGAATGATAAATATTGGGATTTAATTAATGTAATTAAATATAATTGGAAATCGTTAAATTATATAATCAATGACGGAATTAAAGATTGAATAATTAAGATTGATAATCAAGAATGAGTGACTTATGAGAAGTCAATATATAAGTAATTAAGGATTAATGTAACTAAAACATTTGTTTATGAAGTAATTAAGATTATTTATCATTTGGTTAAGAATAAGTAATATGGTGAAGTTAATTAAAGATGGTTGCTTGAATGAAATTATAGGATAATTAATCCAGGTTGATTAATTAAGATGAATATTGAAGGGATGATTGGATTATATGATTTGAAATTAATTAATTAACAAGTAAAGAAATCTAAATGATTGAGGATTGAAATTCAATTAGAATCAATTGAATTAATTTGGAGTGATCAAATTTGATTATGGATGATTAAATGGTATGTGATACTTTGAATGAGTTGATATCGCTGATATGAAATGTTGTGTATTTCATTTGGATAATTTGGATTAGGATAATATGAGATCCGAGGAGACCGGGATCGGGTATTAGGAAAACACCCGAACCCACTTCGGATTAAACATAAATTGATGTGGGAATAAATTGACTGGAATGAAGTGATTTAAGTGAATTGGATTACTTTATCTAAGTTTGGTACTTAGGAAATAGATGTGTGGAATTTGTGATGACTATAATAAAATTGTGGCTTGTGAATTGAAATGAGTTACCCGGGTTTTATATAAGTCGATTTCTTTGGTATTCCATGTTAGTTGGGTTTACTCACGCTGGTTTCCAGCCTGACCCGGGTGTTACTTTGATGTAATGCTCGGGCCAGACCGAGTATTACAGATTTTCAGGTTAGGACGTTCTGAAGCTCAGGAGGCGAGCTGGTGGCAATATCGTATAGAATATATCTGTTGTATTTATATTATTGTTAATCTGAGTCATGATAAATTGTAAATATTCAGTGACTGTATATTATGAGAACTCTGATGTATATTAAATGTAATCGACGGATATAGTATTCTTTTATAAACTGTTATTAGTTATTATTATATTTATCCGCTGCGAATGTGAGATGTATGGTGTTTTATGTTCTTCTTCTTCTATCTCTTTCTTCTTTTTCATAACTATCTGAAATTTTCGGGATCGGAAATTTCGGGTCGTTACATTTGGTATCAGAGCAGAAAGGTTAAGCGAGAACCTTGGCTCTGGTGGGGATTACTCATTTAATAGAGTCTGTAGTACTCTAGAATGGGTTGAGTATATGTATATATGAGAGCGTACTTGTTATTTTCTTATATAAAGATTTTAAATGATTTTATATAAAATATATTTTGATATATATAAAGCAATATTTCCTTCTAATAAATATTAAGGTGATTGGTTGTTAAATTATTGGAATTAAAATTGAGAAGTAATATAATACAACCAAATTGAAGTCTTGAATTAGAATTAAATGAAGTAAAAATGAAAATACAACCAAATCGAAATTTAATTAGTTGAAAATGAAATTCTAAAATCAGAATTCAGGAATTAAATTATTTAAAAGCTTTAAATAAATGTAAGTTTGAAATGGGATTCAAACTGAAATTTAATCTTGAAATTATAGAAATAAGAATAATATAAAAAGGAAATGGGACTTGTTGCAAACAATGGATTGTTTGAAATTTGATTTGAATTTAAACCAAAGGTGGTTTACAATTTTTAAATGGCTAGGAGGGCCAAGAAATAAATATGTATGGATATACATGATATCAAAGATATTTTGAAATAAACTCTAAGAGGTTGAGTTTTGATTTCTCCCTGAATTGTGATGTAAAACCCAAAGTAGTATAAGTTTTGAGCTTATAAGAGGGATAGAATTTTGAAGTTTGAAGCGAAAATTCAAATTGAGTAAGGTTGATTGGATTAAGTAAGTTGGAATTTAACTTTGGGAAGTTAAATAAGTGTAGAAAAAGCAACCAGAATTGGAAGATTCAAGATGAAATTGGAATTTAACTTGGAAAGTTAAATGGTTGATTTAAATTTGGGAAGGAATCAAGATTGATTCAATTTGATTTGGGAATTAATCAAGTCCAATGGAATTTGGAGTTATTTGAATTGGAATTGGGTCAATTTAAATGGAGATTTAAATTGAATTGTTGGGGAAGTGAACAGTTGGCTCTTGACTATTTTAAATATAAATTGTTTTGATATAAACTTATTTTTCTAAGCTATTAAATATATACAACTTTTCTTTCTTAAAGCTAACTTATTTTATATTTGTTTTACCATTATTTTTGGAGCTATTTAACCATCTTTCAACTGTTTCTTAAACTAATTACTATTTTTCAACTATTTCACAAACTAGTTTATATTTTACAACTATTTGACAATTATCTAAAAATTTTGAAATTATTTAGCTATTTTGCAGCTATTTTGCAAACTAATCATTATTTTTCAACTACTTATCTATTTTTGAAATTTTCAAGCTATTATCCAAATATAAACTGGTCGGAGTTCAAACTGTTATTAATTAAATACCCAACTGAGATAAGGATTGAAGTGATAATTCAATGAGAATTAAGGCAATTGTAAAGAAGTGAAAAAGGGAATTAACGAAAATGTGGATAGGAAGGAAATTGATTTCGCTGATAATCAATGAAAATAGATACGTAGGATGTACATTATTCTATTCACATAGTGATTTGATCCAGATTCGAGCACAGAATTTCGAGATAGTTTATCGATCCGAGTTGGAATTTTTCACTCGATTTTCGACGGCGAACCTGCATATGGATTATTTATTGGTTCTGAATATTCTCTAACATAGTTATGTCTATGCAAGGAGAATGACGGTTTCTAATCAAGGAATCAGATCTGAGTTCGCACTAGGAAGTCGGGTGGACGATACTAGTTCGGAAGTGAAATTGTGTGATCGAGTGAGCGATCAGATTGGTATAGCGTACGGATGATAAGTATACATCGTACGGATTTGTATGAAATTGATCTTGGAAAGAGAAATTAAATTGGGATATTTGGTTTTGAATGAACAAAGTTGTATATCTTTGTTATATGAGATAAATCTCCCCTTGTTGATTTTTTTTGCTGGAAAAAAAAATTGTTTTTGAAAATATTTGAAGTATAAAAGGAATTTTATACAAGTTTGAAGAGATCCAAAGTTTTAAAAATTTATATATAAGGGATCTTATGAGGGTTTTGGAAAAGGTTTTGAGAACCTTTGGATTTGGAAAGGCTTTTGATTTTTGGGTAAAATCAATATTGAAATTTGGAAAGCCTATTTTGAGAACTATCGATTTTGGGATAGTCGATTTTGTGTAAAGGAGCTTTGTATGAAATATACTAGGTGTATGATTTGAAGATACTATATGTGTATAGTATAAAATTGTTTTAATGATGGCTCTGGGGAAAAAGGCGCTCCCTTGAAATGAACTTCTCAGGAGTGCCACCGGGTGGTGCTGCCTTGAGCCCCTGAGGGGGTTCTAAAGTTGATCCTGTGAGGAGTCCGGACGAAACTAGTTCCTGAGGATTACGAGTTGAGCATACCATAGCATAAGTCATGTGTGCTGCTGAGAGCCAACAATCTGCATTTGATTTTATATCGGTGGACTGCGACCTATGGTATAACATAGCGAAAGTCGTGTGTGCTGCTGAGAGCCAACAGTCTGCGTTTGATTTTATATCGGTAGACTGCGACCTATGTAGGAGTGGAGAAGTTTCGTTTTAACATCGGAAATCAGAGGCCGCGGAGAGCCTGCAGTTGCATGGACTTTTGCCGTGACGGCAACGTAACCCTGGATGTTACTGTGATCTGTTGTGTGGGATCCATGGCGTAATCGAGAGGCCGCGGAGAGCCTGCAGTTACATGGACTTTTGTTGTGACTGCAACGTAACCCTGGTATGTAACTGTGACCATGGATGGGGTGATGATTTCCAGAGCATTCTCACAAAAGATACTTCCTCTATTTCCAAAAACTAATTTCTATATTTTCAATAAAATTATTTTCTAAGTATTTTCACTGGGTGTTGAAAACGGGTTTACCAAGTACTTATAGATTTTCAGTTCTACGCCTGATCAACGTATGACTGAATTTCTGTGAGAACAAGGATGGACTGGTTGAGACATCGAGTTAAAAAAAATATTTTTATAAAAAGCTATTTTAATTGTATGATGTAAATTTAAAAGCACTTCTAAAATTTTTAAATAAAGAATATAAAAAGGAAATCCAAACTAGAATTTTAATGAAGTGATTTTGTAATTAAAATTGAATATTGAATTAAAAAGATGGAAGTAAGTTAATAAATAATTGTTTGATAGAGTATGTTAATGAAAATTTAACTTGGCTAAACAAATGGATTGGAAATTAATAATAGAGTTCGGAAGTGAATTAGAATTGTAAATAGAATTCAACTTGGATTTGATAATGAATTGAATAAGTGAAGATGCTATAAAATGGAAATAAAATAGCATTGGATTGAAATGTGATGGTTGGGATTACAAGTAAAACATTCAAGTGTGATTTGACTAATATTCAATGAACTTACAAATATATTGGATATAAGAGAAGTGATTATAATAGAAATGGTTTGAGTTGCAAAACAAAAACCCAGGTGAATAGAAATAAATTGAGAATGGTCTTATATTAATAAAATAAATTCGAAAATGAATTAAGTAAGAAAAAAAATTAAAATGGGTTAACTGAATTAAATAATAAATGGATAAAGTCTGATTGAATAAAAACTAAACCAAAGTTGTAATTGGGATTGGATTATCAGACTGAACTTAAGTTTGGTGGCATATGTGCTTGGATACTATTTTGGAAATTGAGAAGGTGAATTAAAATTAAAATTAAAATGGATGGGCTAACTAAATTTAATGGAATTTCATTAAGCGAGAATCAACTAGATGTAAACCTAAGTTTGATGTTGGAATAAATTGAAGTAAATTAACTTAAGTTTAAAATTTATGGAAACTTGGTGTAGAATAAGGATGAAAGCCCATTAAATAAAAGCTTGGATTGAATTAATTTGGGAATGGTTAGAAGTATACGAAAATGGAATGTGTCGAGCTAAATAAATGGTTGGTTAATAAATTAGAAATGAAATGAAATTAATTTGAAATAGTTATAAATTAAAATAGATACTCTATTAAGTGAATGTCGTCAAAATTTGCATGAAATAATTATCGTTTGGCGTGAAATCAAAGAAATTAAATTCTATGAGATAATAGAGATTGAATAAATTTGATTCTGAATCATTTGAAGTGAATATGAGCTTGTTTGGATTTTAAATCAATGGAATGTCAGAAATTGAGTTGTGAACCATTAAAACTTAAATGAAACGACATATGAATTGGTTGAAAGGAAATTGAATTAGCTTTAAAACATATAAATTGTTTATGGGAAGTGTTTGGTGCTTGATGTTTAGTAATGTATATGTTTAGCTATTGAAAGTAAGTAGAATGTTAATAAATTCTCTATATATGGCACTTACATATTTAAATTGAGTAAGTACGGTACCTGAAGGTCGTTTGGCTGGTTTGGATTGCACTAATTGCTAAAATAAATAAGCTGCTTGCTTAAAATGCTAAATAAGATACGCCTACGCAATAAAAATAGGAAATATGAACTGTTTTTTCTTTTTTCGACTGGGTGGGTCGATGTATATATATTTATATCTCTTGTCAAATTGCAAAAGCTCCTCCGTACAAAGGAGACTCTGCCAAAAATTTTCGAAATTTTTGGGAGTTAGAAAATTTTTGGTAAATTTTGGTTAACGACAAACAACTGCAAATTGGAAATTAAAGGAAAGTAGTAAATGAAACTAATATGAATCAGTTTGAATGAAAGATAAAAACTCAATATTAGAAACTGAAAATAAATTGAATCCATAAGAAACGATGAAAACTGATTTAAATAGAAGGGGGTATGAAACTTATGTAAAGAGATGTATAGAATAATTTGGAAAGTTGCGATTGAATATTATTGCTTGGTAAGTTATGCAGGTATTATAAGGGAAAAGAAAATTGGATTTGATTCCAAAGATAAATTTTTGCCCGACAAAAAGGTACGTATTTAAATTTCTAGATGAGATTGGATTGGGTTTTTGATGTAGCCACTTGGCTTTTGTTTTCTTTTTGGAATTTGGGAGCCCGTGGAGGTCTTTTGTAGTAGTACCGAGCTAGCCGCGCAAAGGAGACGCTGGCAAAAAAATTCGGAAATTTAGAGAGTTAGAAAAATTTTGAGAAAATTTTGATAATTCAAAATTTGGTTTTTAATTGAAATTTAGACGATTGAGCAGAGGGGTGTTGTTTGAAACTATAGGAGGTTTTGGGAGGTTGGTTAAGGGGATAGTGGATCTTTAATAAAGGATAGTTGGTAGGATGTTGAATTTTGGGTTTTGGAAAAAGTAAACGGGTATTGGTCCATTCGCCCTAACTAGTAATTTCGGGGACAAAATTCTTTTAAGGGGGGAGGAATGTGACGACCCGGAAATTTTAATGAATTAAATTGGAATAATTAATTGATTTTAAAATATTTAAAAGTTAATTTTAATCTGAATTCAAGATATCAATATTTTCTGGATAATTAAATCATCGAATTATATATTTAAATGTGAATTTAATAATTGAAATTGGGTAAGTTGTTGAATCTGGAATTTCTAAGCCTGTTTAGAATAATTGGAAGGCTTATAAAATTTATAATGATAATACTGAAGATAATTGAATGGTTGAAATTTAATTTAATGGTGATTTGTTCAGTTTTGAAAATTTTATCGTTTAAATTGGAATTTAAAAATAGCCTTCCGAGGCACAGTCTCGGAATTCGATGAAACCAGTTCCATTGGATCCGTAATAGTTAGTTATTATCGGATTCCAATTTTCGTGACAATCGGAGTTGTCGTTTGACCCTGGCAGCTCGAGACGCTTAGATTTATTTTGATCGATTTAATTTAATATCGATCGTTTAATTCCGTAACTCGCACATACGATCGAATTAGCTTCCGAAACACGTTCCATTGTGTTCGGAACGCGGGTAAAACCTTATAAATGCCTGGCGGCTTGTTTGACTCGGAGTCCGTTCGAACAGCTTGTAAAATATAAAAATATTAATAAAATTAAAATAATAAACAACTTCTTCAAGACGCCTTCTTTTCCTTCCCAAACAGGCCACCCTCTTTCCTTAAAGTTGTATCTTTCCCTTCATCTATATTGGTTCTCCTCCTCTCAAATTCAATTATTTTCGACATCGGGTTAAAAAAAAAAGAGGAATGGCCGATCGTTTCCTCAATTAAAAAAAAAAGAACGAGAGGGGGCGCGTGCAAACGCGAACGCGAGGATGAGGGTTTCTCAGTGAAGCCGAAGTTCAACCAGAGATTCGAAAGCCTATACCTGCAGTTGACAAACCCTAATCGATCGAATCAAATGGGGGAGGGGGTTGATCTCGCGATGGTGAACTCGAGCTCGAGAAAACTTGCCGTAGTCGCTAGGGTTGAGGCTTGCGAGGGGAAGACGGATACTGGGATCTAGCTTTGGGGTGTTCGGCGATCGCGAGAATGGAAGCTCGCTTGTATCTGGCTCGAGCTCAAGTTGTAGGGAAGAACCGGCGTTAGGCTTTGGTCGTGAGGCCAGAGGGAGGGCGAGTCGAGATCGTTTGCGTGGCTGAAGGTATAGTTTCGTTAATTTCTTTCCATTTCTGCATTTAATCAAAAAAAGGTTTTAAAATATATGTACAGGCAATTTTCTATATATATGAATAAGATTTTGAGTATATGAGAATTTATAAAAGTCAGGTTTTAAAATCTATAAATTATTTTATAAGAGTTTGAAAATAAGAAGGGTTTTAGATATACAGTAGAGTTATATAAAGATTTAGTTTAAATCAAACTTTTAAGTTGAAATTTGTGGATTCTTAAATAGGTATGAACTTGTAAATTAAATTGTTTACCAAAAACTAATAGCAAAGTTAAATTTAGAGTTTTCTATCCCAGTAGATTTCATTTCAAAAATGGAACCATTATTTAGAACTAGTTAATAAAATTTATTTAATGATTAAAATAAATTGTCAAATTAGATCAAAATATTAATAAATTATAATGTTTATACAAGGTCGAAAACACGAAGCCAAGCCGAGATTGTATGGATTTACAAATCGAAAGCAAAGGTGAGTAAATATCACTTTGTTGGGCATTTATTTATATTTAAAATGGTTGAATTTAGATAATTGGATGGATTGAATTGTTTGGATGTGCACTGAAGATTCAGTGATTTTTGTTTTGGTTGGTTTTCGAGTTAAGTGCTCATTGGCTCGAATCATTTGAATTTAAATTATTAAAAATTAAACCATAAAAAAAAGAAAAAAAATGAGTTGTTTTCATTTTAATGTTAATAAGGATTTAATAATTTGTGATTCATTAAATTAGTAGGGTAATTAAAATGGATGATTAATTAATTCAGACAATTAATGATGGGCGATTAAATTAGTAATTAAAGGTACGAATTAATTAATTAATTAAAGTTTAAGTTAACTCATTAAGTTTAATTAATCCAGAATAATCAATGGATGGTGGGATAAGCAATTACTTAATGTAATTAATAAAATTAATCAAGAAATTAATTAAGATGATTAATTAAGGAGAAATTTGATTTATTTAATGAAGTAAATAAATGGGTAGTTAATTTCAGGATTGAGATAAATCAAGAATGATAAATATTGGGATTTAATTAATGTAATTAATTTAGATTAGGATCAATTGAAATATAATTGGAAATCGTTAAATTATATAATCAATGACGGAATTAAAGATTGATTAATTAAGATTGATAATCAAGAATGAGTGACTTATGAGAAGTCAATATATAAGTAATTAAGGATTAATGTAACTAAAACATTTGTTTATGAAGTAATTAAGATTATTTATCGTTTAGTTAAGAATAAGTAATATGGTGAAGTTAATTAAAGATGGTTGCTTGAATGAAATTAAAGGATAATTAATCCAGGTTGATTAATTAAGATGAATATTGAAGGGATGATTGGATTATATGATTTGAAATTAATTAATTAACAAGTAAAGAAATCTAAATGATTGAGGATTGAAATTCAATTAGAATCAACTGAATTAATTTGGAGTGATCAAATTTGATTATGGATGATTAAATGGTATGTGATACTTTGAATGAGTTGATATCGCTGTATGAAATGTTGTGTATTTCATTTGGATAATTTGGAGTAGGATAATATGAGATCCGAGGAGACTGGGATTGGGTATTAGGAAAACACCCGAACCCACTTCGGATTAAACATAAATTAATGTGGGAAAAATAGACTGGAATGAAATGATTTAAGTGAATTGGATTATTTTATCTAAGTTTAGTACTTAGGAAATAGATGTGTGGAATTTGTGATGACTATAATAAAATTGTGGCTTGTGAATTGAAATGAGTTACCCGGGTTTTATATAAGTCGATTTCTTTGGTATTCCATGTTAGTTGGGTTTACTCACGCTGGTTTCCAGCCTGACCCGGGTGTTACTTTGATGTAATGCTTGGGTCAGACCGGGTATTACAGATTTTCAGGTTAGGACGTTCTGAAGCTCAGGAGGCGAGCTGGTGGCAATATCGTATAGAGTATATCTGTTGTATTTATATTATTGTTAATCTGAGTCATGATAAATTGTAAATATTCAGTGACTGTATATTATGAGAACTCTGATGTATATTAAATGTAATCGACAGATATAGTATTCTTTTGTAAACTGTTATTAGTTATTATTATATTTATCCGCTGCGAATGTGAGATGTATGGTGTTTTCTGTTCTTCTTCTTCTATCTCTTTCTTCTTTTTCATAACTATCTGAAATTTTCGGGATCGAAAATTTCGGGTCGTTACAATATCCCTCTTCGGGAGTGCAAACAATCCCTTTGACCTTGACTTTAAGAAATATATGATATAAAGTAAGAATTACAAAATGTGCAGTTTTTTAAGCTATTTCAATAATTGAAATTCAATCAATAATAACATTTTGATGCCTCGTATACTTTTAGAGCATTCAAAATATTTCATACATTATATGGCTTACCAAAATACTACACATTTGAGTCTACATACGACCTCAGCACAAACAAAAATAACTAAAGATGGGAAATATGCCAAACAAAATCGAAGATCTATTGACTATAAAAAATAGATAACGAAATTGGGAAAATATAAAAGTCACCTAAATCACCGATGTTTGGTTGAGATCTGAATCGTCGGGATAATAATCCAATGCGATCTCCAGTTCGTCGCTTTGTCGATGTTTAATTCGCCAGCAAAATGGACCTGACATCATCGCGTAATGAAATAATCTAACAGATGCTGAAATTTAAACTCTTCTGACCTCAATAGATGAGAAGATTAGGGGTGGTGGTTGTTCTGAAATGAAGACATTAGACCCATTATAGTAAGTAACCGGACGACGACGATTGGAAGAGAAGATAAGCGTAAGGGGAATCGGTCGATTTCGGATGGAGGAAATTGGAAGGTGGAAATTAGTGATTGAGGAACGAAAGTTTCAGCAGGTGGAATGGGATGATAAAAATAAGAAAGCGTAGAGGAAGAAAATTTCAGAGACGAAATTTCAGAGACGGTTTGGTTGCCAAAATCGAAGGAGGCCTGTGTGAGCTTGAAACTCAACTCACTAATCATAATATGGTATAGATTTCCTTCTCCTAAGTTAAATGAGTTGCGACTATCGTCCATATTTATCTGAGAATCTAGATTTACTTCTCACTTCTTGTGAATGAAACTGATATATATATTCATATGGAAAAATATATTCAAAAGATAACCAAAACATGATTTAAACAATTTGTCTTGAATTTAAAATATATTACAACTTACTAGTTCAAGTGGCAAGTGATATGATGCTCTAGGCTGATATTATAAAGATCATGGATTTGAACTCTCGAGAAATTAAAATAAGTGCTTTGCTTGAAAAAAGTACAAATCTTATTCTAACATCATAATAATAATAATAATAATAATAATAATTTACAACCTACAAGTATAAATATTTTTACGTTCTAACACGATTTATTGACATATCGAGTCCCATCGAAATCCATGGTAAATAAGAATGATTGTTGTGGATTTCAAGTCCATGGATTTTTAGACTAAAGCCTAAATCTAGCGATATGGACCACGTAGTCATTATTTATTATTTTACATAGCGTATAATAATCAATTATTTATTAGGGTGTTTCAAACATAGACTGTTTTACTACATGAGTATTAAGACATAAGTAGAAAAAAGAGAGGCCAATTTAAAATGTGCATTTACTTGATCAAACCATCATTTGCTATGTCAATACACTATGCTATCAACATATTATGTTCTTAGATTACAAGAAAGGAAAAAAGTTTTATAAAACCGCATGCAATACACGGCTTGGTAAACATTTTTAAATTTGAAGATGAGAGATGAAAAAGAGAAAAAATATGAAATAAAGGGTATATAGAATAGTTTATAAACTGGAGAGATGTGAAACAAATAAGGTTTTGAAGGAGGGATGTGTTCCTAATTTCCATTGAAATAAATTATAATTGATGTTAAGAAGCAGTGAACCAAACTTTATATGTTCATCTTTAATTGTGCGGGCGGACACAATAGTAGCATTTGCTAGTTTCTTTTTTCAGTGTTAATGGCTAAAACATACTGCCGTACAGAACATCCATTTCCTGCAGTCAACAAGCATGTGAAGTTTCCTGTACTGTTTAAAATTCTACCACTACACCGTTGCTTAGTCTTTTAATCGGAGCTCCAGTATATTGGTAGGGTTTTCTCCATGCAACAGATTCGCCATACATATATTTAAGTTGTGCCATTTATAAAATCTGTTTACACAAAGTGGGAGCACATTTTGTATCATAAGAGTGTTAAACATCATTAAAAGGAAAATAATGTTGATTAAATGATGACCGGGACTTTGAATCTGTGGTTTTTAAAACTAACATATCTTTACTAATTGTGCAAATTTATCATCATTGTTTAAAAATAAAATAAATGGAGTCTACTATCGTTTTTCTCGTTAATTGACGGATAATAGTTATATTGAACTATTTTTGAATCTCATCTATCTCACTCGAGATCTCACTTAAAGTTTTTATTTTTGTATGAAACATCAAATATCACTCATATCTCATTCAACACGTGTCGTTCAAGATATTAAAATCTTATCAGAAGTATATGGATCTCGCTTGCAATTGTATGTTTTTAATCTAACATTTTTTTCCTTTTATACGAGCATGAGCAAAATTGCCTTACAAACTATCGTTATTTAATATAATTCCTCCAATTCTTTTTTATCATGGATAAGACTAATAATGACTTTGTTTTTTTATTTTCATTTACCAATTATTATTTTTTATTTCCATTTACTAATGTTTAAATTAGAAGAATTTCTCGCATGCTTCCAAATTAATCTATATATAATGCTTTGCTGTAAAAAAAGTTAATCTTCATCTTTCCATGCAAATCCATTATGTTGCAATTTGTTTTTTCTTTGGATGATAATTGTTAGAAAATCTTAGAATTATGTCAGTTTTTGACATGTAAATTACTTTAAGATTGTCCGGGATATACTTTAAGATCCGAGATGTCAATACAAGTTGTAGGTCCAAATATACAATTTTCTAGTGCTAAATCTCTTTCGATACATGATATCGTATGTGAAGACTTCGCGATGACGCATTATCAAAGTCCGAGACTTAAAACCTTGTTGACTTTATAAATCTAGTTCATATTATGGACCTTTTTGTTTGGTTATAAAAAATTCACATCTACGTATGTTTGTTTCTAGAAATATGATCATTCATTAATCAAAAGTTGGAAGGTAGTGTTGAATTTTGGCGACACTATATGAAGAAATTGAAGTGGTCGGTAGTAGCTTGGTGATGGAGAAAACGGTTTGCAAATCGAAACTCAAAGGAGGAAGATATGACGATGAAAGGGGGAGTGTTGTGGCCCACATCAGGGGACAGACGTCTGTCATTAAGTAACATACATCTGTGACTACAGGGTTTGGAATCCGAGAATTTGAACAAACGTTTGTGTGTCTAGAAATTTTTCCCGAGACCTATGACAGATGTCTGTCACTTGTGACAGGTGTTTGTGGTGACCTTCTGCCTATATGTTGACCCGGGTTTGGTGTGAAGATTTGTGATATTCGAAGGGGCAATTTTGGAATTTGCCTACGTTTTCTGTTCTTCTATATAAGCTATTTTCTAGATTCAGATATGTATGCTACCAAAAAGCGAATGCAAGGGTTTTAGCCTCCACTAATTGGGGTTTTATCTAAATCTAATTTTCTTCAATTCTCTTCTCTACAAATCAATTCTATTTGAATATTGATCATTATAATCAATCTTTTGTACTCTTCACATTGGTATTAATAAAAGCACTCTCTCAAAGTGGATGTACACTAACAAGATGATAGTGGAACCACTATAAACTAGTGTGATTAATTTCTTCGTTATTGCTTTTATATTATATTGCTTGTTGGGTGATTGTGATTGATTTTCGATTGGATTGAGATATTGATTGGTTGTTTTTACACTTTCTACCATGATCTCATTTTTTCGTTGTGCTTTGATGTTTTGATTTGAGTGGTCTCGAGTTAGAATGTCCCACAAAATTTGGTATCAAAGCTTTGGTGTTGGTAGGAAGTTCTAGAAATGTTGGAATCTGATAATACCTCAGGTAGTTCCACAATGGCTAATCCAAGTGGTGTAGTGCCTTATGTACGTTGATTATATGCGGCTTCGGGATCACAATTGGTTATAGATAAGTGCAATGGCGATAATGATTTTGAAAAGTGACAATGGGAGATGAAAGCGGTTCTAAGGAGGAATCGGGTGCATCGAGTAGTGTTTGACGCACATTTATTGCCAGCGGACATTTCGGATGTTGAGAGAGAAGAAATGAAAGGGTGGACATTCACTACACTTCAACTTGCTATTGGGGAGGATGTTATCTTCGAAATTAGTGATGAGACTACTACTAAGGGTATTTAGGATAAGTTGAAGGAGTTGTATATAAAGAAGTCACTAGCTAATCGTTTGATCTTGTTGCGAACGTTCTTCACTTATAAGATGTAGGAAGGTACTTCATTAAAGGCGCACTTGAATACCTTTGATGGTTTGCTAATGAAGATGAATGTGGTAGATTTGAAGATTGAGGAAGAACTAAAGGCGATGATATTGTTGTGTTCGTTGTCGGATCGTTACACGGGTTTCTCAAATAGTTTGATCTATAGCCAGGATACTTTAACTCTAGATGATGTCAAAACAAGTCTTCTTAGCGAGAAGTTGCGGGATCAAATGGAGTTAGGTGATGGAAGTAGTGGTGCTTGCAGTGGTCATGGTTTATTTGTGGAGAAGGAGAGATATGTGAAGAAGGAAAACCGCAGACGTTCTAAATCAAGGAACCCCGGTTGGAGAGAAAAGTTGAAGGAAAGAAATGGTAAGTGATATATTTGTAAGAAGCTCGGTTGTTGGAAGAATGAGTGTCCGGACAAAGAGAAGGCAAAGAAGGAAGTATCATCTTCATACGTAGCGGTGGAGAGTGGAGTTGATGAGGGAGACGTAGATGTGTTGTCGGCGGTAGCATAAGATGTTTCAGGTAGCGAATGAGTGCTCGATTCGGGTGCTTTTTTTTAATATGACACCGAATATGAATTGTTTTTCTTCTTATATCGACAAAGAAGGAAATTCAATTGTTAAGGGTAATGGTGCTATTTGTAAGTCGAAAGGCATTGGTTCCGTGCAAATTCAAATGTTTGATGGAGTGGTTCGTACTTTCACTAATGTGCGATATGTTCCAGAACTTAAGAAGTCTCTTATCTCTTTAGGCAGTTGGATTCTTTAGGTTGTAAAATTACTATTAAGAGTGATAGCTTGAGGGTTTCGAAGGGTGTTCTTGTGGTAATGAAGGATGCTAGGACTTATGGTGTTTATTTACCTTAAGGAGTGACTTTAGAAGGTGAAACTTGTGTGGAAGTTGATGGTTCTCTTAGCTTGGATGCGAATAGGTTGTGGTATTTGAGATTAGGTCATGTTCGGAGAGGAGTTTAGATATTCTTTGGAGGAAGATGATCGATGGAGAGAGTTTCAACAAACTGCAGTTTTACGAGGAATGTTTCAAGGGGAAGCAAGCTAGAGTTTCATTCGGTAAAGGAAAACATGATTCGAGAAAGGTTCTTGAATATGTTGACATGGATGTATGGGGACTGACACCGGTTGTTTCTTTGAGGGAGCTCGCTATTATATTTCTTTTATTGCTAACTTTTCTCAAAAGGTATGGGTGTCTGTAATGAAAGCCAAGTTGGAGGCATTTGCAAAGTTCAAAGCATGAAAAACTCTTGTTGAGAATGAGAAAGGCAAGTATTTGAAGGTTTTATAGTCCGACAATGGCGAGAAGTATGTTTCGAAAGTATTCTTGGTGTTTTGCTAGCATTATGGTATTCGGAGGCATATTGCTACCCTGGGAGGTCCGTAGTCGAATGATGTTGCGGAGAGGATGGACCGTACTCTACTTGAGAAAGCTCGATGCTTGAGATTAACATCGCGTTTGTCTAAGGAACTTTGGACCGAAGCTTTGTCAACCACGATGCATATTATTAATCGAATTCCGTGCTCAACTATTGGTAACAAAATTCTGGAGAAGTGTGAAAGGGACAGAGTATTGACTTGAGTTATCTTCGTGTGTTTGATAACCCGGTTTATGTGCATGATTCGAAAAATGATAAGCTTGAACCTAGCTTTCAAGGGGATTTTGCTTGGCTATATGGATGGAGTAAAATGCTATCGATATGGAATCTGCAAACGAAGAGGGTTGTGAATTCTCGTCATGTTACTTTCGATAAGTCGGCGTTGTTCATGGAGAATGAGAGCTCATCGAATGTTCCAGATTTGGTTTATGGTGAATCAAAGGAGAAGAAAGTTATTCCCACAATTTGTCGAAGGAGTAGAGAGAGTAAAGTAGTTGAAGATGCTTGTAAGGAGGAAGCGGTAGATGTTACATCGCATAGTCCACGTGGTGCCTCTAGTAGTGTTGGTGATGTGCATGATTCTGGAGAGCATTCGGTTCAAGGTGGAGCCGAAAGGAGTTTGAGTGATGGTCGTGCTATAAAGTCACCCGATAGATACGATGATTGGAACCATCTTAGTTTTTGTGATAATTTGGACTATGCTCTTTATGTAGTCCAAGATGAGCCGATGGACTTTAATGACGTCATGAAGTCGAGTGATAACTCGAAGTGGATTTGTGCTATAGAGGAAGAGATGCAATCATTGTTGAAGAATCAAACTTGGGATTTGTTTCCACTTCCTAAAGGAAACCGTGCTATTGGATGCAAATAGATATACAAGGTGAAAGACGATAGGAGATACAAAGCTAGGCTAGTGGCTAAGGGGTTTGCACAAAGGAAGGTAAACGAGCATGATGAGATATTCGCACCGGTTGTACGCCATGTTTCTATCCGAATATTACTTTCTATAGTTGCTATTCTTGACTTGGAGTTGGATCAACTTGGTTTGAAAACCGCCTTCTTGCATAGTGACTTGGATGAAGACATCTATATGGAGCAACTGGAAGGTTTTATTGCGGATGGTAAGTCAAATTTGGTTTGCAAGCTAAAGAAATCACTATATGTTTTAAAGCAATCACCTAGACAATGGTACAAGAGATTCGATCATTTTACACTTGAAAATGTTTTGATAGAAGCATCAAGGATGCTTGTGTATATTTCAAGAAGTGAAAAAACGATTGTTGGGCATATTTACTTTTATATGTAGACGACAGCCTATTGCTTCTATTGATAAGAGTAAATTCAACATATTAAAACTGAGTTTGCAATTGGAGTTCGAAACGAAGGATCTTAGAGAAGCAAAGAGGATATTGGGCATGAAAATAGAAAGGGATCGAAAGCGTTTTGAATTGAAATTGACTCAAGAGTACATAGAGAAAGTGCTTTGCCGGTTTAGCATGGAGAATGCAAAGGCATCAAATACACCTTTACCTTTGTATGTGAAGCTTTCGAGTATGTGATCGCTTATCTGGGGGAAAGATAAGGCTTATATGGCAAAGGTGTCATGTGGTAGTGCGGTCGAAAGTCTAATATATGCTACGGTGTGTACAAGGTCCGATATTGCAAATACCGTCGGGATGGTTAGTCGGTATATGACTAATCTAGGGAAATCGCATTGAGAAGCGGTGAAACTTATATTGAGATCATACCTTAAAGGTACATCATCTTATGATTTTGTTTTTGGCGGTACTGATGGAAAGAATTGCAAGTTGGTTGATTATTGTGATTCGGACCATTCCGGTGATAGGGATCGAATAAAATCAACTTTCTGATATATCTTCACACTTGGTGGTACAATCATAAGGTAGAGATCGAGATTGCAGACCGTAGTTGCTTTACCGTAGTTGCTTTATCCACTACGAAGGCAGATTTGATGCTGGAGGCGGCAAATGAGGCACTTTACTTGAGGCGATTGTTGTGTAATTTGGGATTCGAGCATGATATCATTAATGTTCGATGTGATAGTCGAGTGCTATTCACTTGGTGGAGAATTTGGCGTTTAGCTCACGGACTAAGCATATTGAAGTGAAAGAGTCGTTTCTAGTAGCGATGGATGAAGATAAGCAGGTATACCTTCAGAAATTGCACACAAAGGATAATGTGGCGGATGTGTTCACTAAGACGTTACCGGTTGGGAAGTTCAACTTGATTAGCTTGGAGAAGTGCTAGGTGCCACGGGATGGCACAGTTGAGAGTAGCTTGATTATGGATGAGGAAAGTATCAGTGAGAGATTGTGATTCTATCTTCTTGGTGAGTACTAGTTTACACTCCATATTACTTTAGCCTTTGGTGAGATGGTTTGGAATTTGGATGTTTTCAACACTTTGTTAGCGGGAGAGGGATTTACCTAAGCTCGTTGATGGAGTGCAATAGGCTATGGCATTGTCGAAGCTCATTGGGAAAGCATTCATGTTTGGTTGAAGGTAGAAGTGGTGATAGTTGGTGCTATCGATTGTTGATGATGGTATGCTACCATTGGAGTTGGAGCTAGATATAGTGTCGAGTTGGAGTGTTGAATTTTGGCGACACTGTATGGAGAACTTGAAGTGGTCGGAAGTAGCTTGGTGACAAAGAAAACGGTTTGCAAACCGGAGCTCGAAGGAGGAAGATATGGCGATGAAAGGGGAGTGCTGTGGCCAGCATCAAGGGACAAACGTTTGTCATAAAGTGACATACGTATGTGACTATAGGGTTTGAAACTCAAGAGTTTGGACAGACATCTGTCATTTTATGGCAGACGTCTATATTGTCGGGTAATTTTTCCATAGATCCATGAAAGAGTCCATGAACGAACTTTTGCCTATTTTTTGATTTGGGTTTGGTGTGAAGATTTGTGATATTTGAAGGGGCGGTTTTGGAATTTGCCTAGGTTTTCTATTCTTCTATATAAGCTATTTTCTGGATCCAGATATGTATGCGATCAAAAAACAACTGAATGGGTTTTAGCCTCCACTAATTAGGGTTTTATTTAAACCTAATTTTTTCAGTTTCTTCTCCACAAGTCAATTTTATTAGAATATTGATTATGTAATCACTTTATTGTATTCTTCTCATTGGTATTAATAAAAGCTCTATCTCAAAGGGGATGTACACTAGCAAGACGTTAGTGGAACCACTATAAATCAGTGTATGATTTATTGCTTAGTTATTGCTTTTATACTATATTGCTTGTTGGATGCTTGTGGTTGGTTTTCGATTGGGTTGAGATATTGATTTTTTGTTTTTACACTCCTTACCACGATCTCATTTTTCCATTGTGCTTTTGGGTTTTGATTTGAGTGGTCTCGAGTTAGAATTTCCCACAACATGTAGAATCGTTGTATGAAACAAAAATGATGGATCGTACTGATAAACGAGTGACGACTGTGGGATTTGAATCCACGCCTTTCAAACCAGAGTCGAAATCTGGCGCCGTAGATCACTCGACCAAATCGTCACTTGATACATTTTTGAATCCGCCTTTATTGTAGTTACTGGTCAAAATTATGCACATACACATGCTTCTAAGGTGTTCTACGAACTATTTACAACTTTGGAAACACTTCTCTATTACAAATGTATTAGGCATCATAGAAAAAGAAAAGAAAAAAATTTAGAATTATGGCTACGAGATTTTAATCCTTAGACTTTCTAACTAAATCCTTAAATATGAAGTTTTAGGCCACTTGGGCAAACCATTCATTTCTATGTTACATTGTATATTTGAATCCATATACTATGCTCTTTAACAAACGAAAATAATAACGTATATTTGTAACACCCCGTAAATTAAACAGTAGTTAATTTGAAAATCAATAAATAATTATTAAAGCCAAAAAGAGGTATTTTCACAAACGTTAGAAGTTGGTTACGAAACTTGCACCATCGTGGTGATTGTCTAATCAATTTTCATCCATAAAATTTTACAATTGGAGTTCAAATGATAAAGTT
The DNA here is from genome assembly GCA_030765085.1 of Allium cepa. Lineage (NCBI taxonomy): Eukaryota > Viridiplantae > Streptophyta > Magnoliopsida > Asparagales > Amaryllidaceae > Allium > Allium cepa. Next base: position 406,821,570 of record CM060938.1, read on the forward strand.
ATTAGACATGAACTGAAGATTGTTACAAATTGAATTAGGGTTTAAGTTAGTATTTTAGTTCATTGAAATGAAGAATGTTACTATGTGAATTTTTATAAATTATCCAACTTTATCATTATTAAGGTGTATTGTTTGAAATAATAAGGAATATGCATAAAAGAAAATGCTATGCAATATATAGATTTTTACAGTGTTTACATTTTTTTTGGGAAGATATGGTTTCAATGCATTAAAGTGCCCTAAATGTAAAACAAAGTATTGTAAATAAAAATAATAACAATAATCCCATTGTCGATTTAATATACGCGATTTAAGATAAGTTAGGGAATAAATAATAAGCGACGAAAGTAGGGATAATACAACAAAATAAGAAACTAGGAATGTTGTATTAATTGAAAATGAAGCAGTAAAATGTATTTAATTTATTAAATTAGAAAGAGATGGTAAATGACATTCAATGACATTAATGAAATAAGAAGATCATGAAAATGCAATGAATACTAATATTGAACTTAGGAGGTGCAATAATTCTCCAGTTAAAATTATATAGCCTCAAGAATACGTTTATGACGGGTGTGAATTTTTGAACCCATCCAATATTTTGACTAACTATAAATGACGTCATTAATAAGGGCTGGAATGCTAGGTCAGTAGTGTTACATAACAGAAGTCTGTCCTCTGCAAGTGGTTACCAGCAGTTGTGTATACGTTGGACTGATGTGAGACATATCCAACTTTAAGACCCGTGAGGATATACGTTCGCATATAGGTAAAGGGAATAGACAAAAGGGGTTCTCCTTTAGTTTGAAGTCTTAAATGGCCAATTAAGGTCTGCTTCAATCCTAGCATGAGATATTAAGTAATCAGGTGGACATTTCCTTGATTTGCATTAGGCAATCTAAATCGGACGGTGAATGTAAGCTCAGCGTCATACATTTAAGGAATAGAGCTGTATACATAGGTCGAGTGTGCCATCTGTCCCAGAGTGGTCAAAAAAACTTGGGTTATGCCTAGAGACGGACTACACCTCCTGCCAGTGTAAGTTTGGTATAGGATATGCAATTGTCTCAAAGTTTGTTTGTTTATTTGTCGTTAGGAGACTGGCTGCATAACTCTTAGATGAGTCTTCGACACGAATTCGAATACGGCTAAATAGTTATGATGTCGTTATTAGACCCTAACAGGAGATTTCTCGCTGTATGTAGATAATTCAGCCTAGGCAATTGTTAAATGGATTTTTAACCCAATAGAATTCAAAGATAACTAGAACATCTATAACAAGTCAAAATATCTTAATGATCGACCAAGAAGACCAAAAGGAAAATAAGAGAAAAGGTCAAAGAAGAAAAATGTCAAAACAAGCTAAGGTGATGGATTGCTCCCTTATGGATCACTAGCGATCCATAAAGCTTGCTTATGTATCCTCCGGTCCTCTTGCATCATGGTCTAAATGTTCCCTAGGGACGCTTGCTAAGTTTCATAGCATGCCAAGCAATCTAGCTCGAGAAGTGAAAACTTATCGGATTCAAGTTGTTTGACCAAAAGCAGCTTTCTTAAAATGGACCTAAAGAACTCATACGAAGTCGGATTGACGCTTGCCAAGTTTCATAAAGCTTGCTTATGGATACTTCATTCCTCTTGCATCATGGCTTAATATGTTCCCTGTTAGTCCGTGAGATGATGGTTTTGATGACAACATCCTTAGAATAGGATTATAATATAAATACTAACATTATAGTTTAGAAATATATGTATATGCAGGATTTAACCATGCAAGTACCAAGAATGAAGACTGTACATTATAGAGATTCAAGATATCAAGATTGAAGACTCATGAGTATCAAGAATATCAAGATTATCAAGGGTTCAAGATTTCAAGAATAAGTAATTTTAATTAGGAAATTTTGTTAAAACTCCTAGAAAAGCACTGACATCTTAAAATCCAATTTATTCATGGAATGGTATCCACTTCGAGCCAGTTAAAGGGATGGAACCCTGAGTAGGATGGAACCTACGAAAAATCTAGTGGAACATTGTTTTGTATCCGCTAATTTTTATTCAAAATGATTTTACAAAATTATATCTTGTTTTCAAAACCTTCCTTTTAAAAGAATCAAAAACATCTATCCTGATTTCAAATACTTTTAGCCTCAAAATAATCTTTTATTTCAAAATCAAATTATTCTTTGTTTTAAAACTATTTTTAATAATAATATATTTAACCTTTAATATTTATACTTAGATATGAATATAAAATTATATATATATTATTCTCTATATATACTTATGTATTTTAACCATACTCAAGTTTATTTATATAGTTTAAAATAGTTATTAATATAAGATAAAAGTTAGTTTCAAAGAAAAACAAACCACCAAAAATTCCTTTGGGATGTCGACATGCTCAATATACCCATGTCGATATAGTGTCAGTTAATTTTAAAATTTAAATTTCAAAAGAAGTGTCTATTCGTCATATCTCTTCACGAATGGACATGGCTGTTGTTCTCCTATAAGTAGGGGTTGTTTTCAACGATTTTAATCATATTTTCTGGTTTTCATTTCTCTTCTTCTTCTTCCACATTTCTTTATATATATTCTCAATATTGAATCTAACTAGATTATCTCTGGTTTTATTCTCTATCACTATCTCAACAAGATCCTCGGTGCCATTCAGAGTTATATGCTTTTTTGTAATCAATTAAACAAGAAAAGGTGTGATTATAGCCTTGGAAATCAATTAAGCATGAAAAGGTGTGATTGTAGCCTTGGAAATCAATTGGGTGAACTTGTTGCCCGGGAAATCAAGTATCTCTACGTAGAGGATTGTGAATCTGAAGGGTATACCTCGTGGCCTTGAAATCGAGGGTGTAATTGTACAATTGCTTTTGAAAGAAAATCTGTGCTTGTGTACGGGACAGGATGTAGGGTAACTCCGAACTAGTATAAAATCCGGTGTGTTCTTTCCTTTATCGATTTTACTTTATTTCTGCATCTTTGTTTGATTCTATGATCATATCTGTGTCTGAATATTGCACACATTTGTGTTCAAATTAATAAACACTCAAAAAGATTTAATAATTCCTTAAAAAACTATTCACCCCCTTTAGTGTTTATCCTAGCCTTAAGATCCGTAATCCGCATTTCTCACATTTGGTATGGGAGCAAGGTTTTCAAAAGTTTCATAACCTGAATTTTGAAAAGTTTTCAAAATGGCTACCAACACTGGTACTGTTACTAACTCTAGTATCTCCGTCACTAGTTCATTCATAAAAGGTCAATCTACTGTCGGACCACCACTTTTTAATGGCACTAACTATGCATATTGGGCATGTAGGGTGAAAATATATTTACAATCTTTGGGTTAGACACTTGGAATATCACACAAACTGAATATTCAGAACTCACAGCTGATTTTGCACAGTGGACCGCTGAGCAAAAGACTGTTGAACAAAATAATTCTAAAGCAATGAATATTCTATTTTATTCAGTTGATAGAAATGAATTTAATAGAGTGTCAGTTTATAAATCTGCATATGAAATCTGAAAAACTTTACAAGTTACTCACGAAGGAACAAGCAAAGTTAAACAGACCAAAATTTCCATGCTCACAAATCAGTTTCAATTATTTAAAATGAATTCTAATGAGTCTATTTCAGATATGTATAGTAGATTTCAGGATATTATGCATTCTCTAATATCCTTGGGAAATGAATTTTCGAAAAAAGATCAAGTCAATTTTTTTTAAATTCTCTTACTCCGGAATGGGATCAAAATAAACTTGTGATCGAAGAGGAAAACGACATCAGTACCTTAAATATGGAAGAATTAATTGGAAATTTAATGTCGTTTGAAGTCCAAATGATAGGGAGAAGAGAAAGCAAAGCATCTAAAAAGAAATCAACGGCATTTAATGCATTGACTGATGGATCAGACTCAAACAGCGATAATGATGAAGAGATAGCCTTTATGACCAGGAATTTTCGAAAATTTCTGAAATACAAAAAGATGAATAATATCAAGAGAAACAACTATTAGAACTCTAGAAATCAGAATGTAGTGCCAAACAATGTCAAATGTTTCAACTGTGATGAACCAGACCATATCAAAAGAGACTGTCCGTATCCAGAGAGGCAAAATCCTCCTATAAACAATGATTTAGTAAAGAAACGGAAGCGTGCATTTACTGTTACACTATATGACTCAGACTCGTCCTCAAGCGATGATGATCAGAAGACAGATAATTCAAATTTGTATTTCACAGCAGTTTATGACTCCGACGAATTCAGAGAAACAGACTCAGAAAAAGGTACACATTTACAACACAATTGGTTGAAATTGCATGCTTAGAATTAGATGCTTGATTGCTTGATTGATTGATTTTGAATTGATATGTTATTTGAATTTTAAATTTTTTTACTATTATTTTATTATTATCTTATTCTTATTTTATAATTATTTTTATTAGTATAATAATATATTATGAAATATACTATAATTCTAATAATATTCCAGATATATATAGACATTAAAAATAACACACACACACACACACACACACACACACACACATATATATATATATATATTGGAGTAGTTAGGAAAAATAAATCTTAGAAATTCACAAGCACATGTCGACATGGTCCCTACCATGATGTCGACATGGGTACAGAATTTAAAATTCAAAATTTAAATTCAAATGGTTGGATTTCCCTCCACCTTTTCACTTCATTCAATTCTCTGAAAAGGCATCTTTTGACCAGAGAACATGTCCTTTGAGAATCTATTTATTTACTATCTTTTATCACATCTTTTCACTCTCATTTTCAAATTCAAACTCTCTCTTCAAAACTTCAAGCTCTCTACTCTCTACTCTAATAGCTTCTTCAAGCAACCCCTCTACCATGAGAATTTCCAGAAAGATAAAAGAGCAACTCTTCAATGATCCGGAGGCTATAAAAGCATACATCAATTATGCTAACTATGCAAACGTTCATCCCGGAAAATTTGCTATATTTCAAGATTTCTCTTCTTATGAAATTGATTATCTTTTTGCAAAAAATCAAATTCTTAGTCTTGTTGATGCTTCTCAAAATGATTTTGTTTGTTATCCAAATATTGTCAAAAATTTCTATGCATATTTAAACCGTGGATTTTATATTGGAAATGATGATGAAATTTGAAGAAGTGTCAAAGGCACTAGAATTGTTTTGAATTGTGATCTTTTGGGTACCATTCTCAATTTCAAGAGTACAGGAATGGATCTTTCTAATTTTAAAATCGATGAAAATGACCGAGAGACATTTCATCACATTTTCAAAGAAATAATAATTTTGAATTCAAAAATCGAAATTTTCGACCAAAAGCTAGAATTGTCAATCTTCTTTTACAACATACTTTGACCCCAAGATCAAAATTTTTTAACAATCCTGCTTCAAAAGTTTGCAAAGCACTTTTTCTATTTTTGGAAACTATGATATTAATTGGGCGCAAATTATTTTGGATGAACTTCGTCCCAAAAATCTTGAAATGGGTGAGAATACTTTGTATCATAGAATTTATCTCACTCGGATTTTTAACTATTTTGGAGTGGATTTCAAAGGAGGAGAATTTGTTTCTAGAAAAGTTTTCAATCATTCCAACATTTAGCTTATGAAAATTCCATTTGTCTTTCAACCTTACGAGACTCTTGCCGAAAAGGAAGAGCGTTTGACTCATGAGGAGATGGAAGAAGAGGAAGAGGAAGAAGATGAAGAAGGGGATGAAATGGAAATTGAAGAAGAAGAAGAAGGTGAAACTTCTTTGGAAAGCATCGAATATCCTCCTAATCCTCCAACAAAACCCTTCTCAAAAACCAAAAGACCATTGTTGAGAATCAGCAGATTCTTAAACGATCCATTAGTAAGAAGTTGGACAAAATTTCATCTAAGATGAACAAGTTTATTTCCAAAGTCAGCAAGAAGCTTGATTATCTTCATCGTCATCATCCTCTAACTAGTTCTACCTTTTAGTATCTTGTTGTATTTGTTTTAGTTTATTTTGATTTGGATATTCGTGTAGTTCTTTGTGTTTAATCGTTGTATCGTGTTATCATGAAATGAAATTGAATTCATTTTCTGTTATCTAGCTTATCTTATCTCCAGAATAAATGTTAGTATATTATATAAATATATACACACACACACACAATTATTCACAAAATCAAAATAAGTCATCAAAATTCATTACACCATGTCGACATCCCCCTATGACCATGTCGACATGTACTGGTCAGAAATGACATTTTATTTTGAATTTGAAATTTGAATAACTACCTTATGTCTATTCATTTCAAATGAATTTCTACACTTATAAATGCATATTTCTTCCAGAATTCATCACTCGATATTATTTCTTATCCACTTTGTCTCTCATTCTTCTCACAAACTCGAATATGGCCAATCCAATTCATAATTTATCCGAGAATCTTGAAAAAAATCTTAATTCTTTCAAGAATATTCTTTCGTTCATTCTTCGTAACCAACGACACTTAGAATTGAGTCGCAGATGATTATAGAGCAAGAAAGGCATTTCGATGCAATACGATGGATGATTTCCTCCCTGCATAAGGATGATAACGAAGCATGAAAATTGGGATGCCATTAAAACAAACCCTATATTTGGAGAAGAAGGATGGGTGGAAGTTCCTTGTAATGTTTGATTTGATTGGTTTGTTTGATTTGGTTTGTTTGATTTGAATTGTTTGATTTCACTTGATTTGATTTGAATTGATTTGGATTGATATTTGGTGTGAGAAACATGTATAAATATGCATTAATATTTATATGATCTTTAATTAATTATCGTGTCTATCAGTATAATCATCTCTTAATCTATCTATTATATACTCCATTTGTATAGTTTATTAATGCAGGTACTTTAGTCCAAGAATGAGGGGGAGTTATATAGTTTGGAGTTAGTTTTTGTTGATGACAAAAGGGGAGAAGTATAAAATAGGATAGTTAGGCATAGATTAAGGGGGAGTTATTAGGATAGAAGTAATATTTTATAAACAAAGATTGTCATCATCAAAAAGGGGAGATTGCTAGTCCGTGAGATGATCGTTTTGATGACAACAACCTTAGAATAGGATTATAAAATATAAATACTAAAATTATAGTTTAGAAATATATGTATATGCAGGATTTAACCATGCAGGTACCAAGAATGAAGACTATACAATATAGAGATTCAAGATATCAAAATTGAAGACTCATGAGTATCAAGAATATCAAGATTATCAAGAGTATAAGGTTTCAAGAATAAGTAATTTTAATTAGGAATTTTTGTTAAAACTCCTAGAAAAGCACTAACATCTTAAAATCCAATTTATTCGTGGAATGGAATCCACTTCGAGCTAGTTAAAGGGATGGAATCTACGAAAAATCTAGTGGAAAATTGTTTTGTATCCGCTAATTTTTATTCAAAATGATTTTACAAAATTATATCTTGTTTCAAAATATTTTCAAAACCTTCCTTTTAAAAGAATCAAAAACATCTATCCTGATTTCAAATACTTTTAGCCTCATAATAATCTTTAATTTCAAAATCAAATTATTCTTAGTTTTAAAACTATCTTTAATAATAATATATTTAACTTTTAATATTTATACTTAGCTTTAAATATCTCTTCACGAATGGACATGGCTGTTGTTCTTCTATGAATAAGGTTTGTTTTCAATGAATTTTTAATCATATTTTATGGTTTTCATTTCTCTTCTTCTTCCATATTTTTTTATATATATTCCTACCATTACTCTGCCGAAATCAACATTGAATCTAACTAGATTATCACTGGTTTGATCCTCTATCACTATCTCAACAAGATTCTTAGTGCTATTCAGAGTTATAGGCTTCTTTGTAATTAATTAAACGAGAAAAGGTGTGATTGTAGTCTTGAAAATCAATCAAGCGGGGAAAAGGTGTGATTGTAGCCTTGGAAATCAAATGGGTGAACTCGTTGCCCGGGAAATCAAGTATCTCTACCCAGAGGATTGTGAATCTGAAAGGTGTACCTCGTGGCCTTGAAATCAAGGGTGTAATTGTACAATTGCTTTTGAAAGGAAATTCGTACTTGTATGCAGGACTGGATGTAGGGTAACTCCGAACCATGATTCTTCTGGATGATTCTTCTGCACCAGATGATCCATGAAGACGGATGATCAAATTAACTCCAAACGACTTGTTATTTGAATAGGGCACTTAAATAGATGATAAGAAGACAACCAAAAAAAATTACTAAAAAATTTGTTAAGTTGATGAATAGCTAGCGATCCATCTCCTATGAATAGCCAACGATCCATAGAAATGACTCAGATTGATTTGAGATTTTCGGTGATGACTTGGCATAACAACTGGACCCTTCTACGCTTGGACTTCTTGCCCAACACTCACCGAATTCCCCTATAAATACTCACCTACCTGCAACTAAAGATGGATCTTTTACGGAAAGAGGGCTTTCATTACTCTACTGAAATTCCTTCACTTCTTTAAATTTCATCTCTCTCACAACAATCATCAAGGGAGTACTATGATTCTCCAGTCAACTCTTGTATTTGTGACTTATTGTAACTCATTGTAACTTAGATTTAAGAACTAACTAGTTGATATTCGAAGAGATTCAACTAGTACAAAATCATAATAAAGATTGATTAAAGTGGATATAGATCAGAGTCAGCCAAACCACAATAAAATCATACGTCTCTTTTCTTACTTATGCTGTTTATTTGTCGTTTATTTGAGATTTGTGTTGCTAATTATGTGCACTGGTGCTTTCACACTGATCCAAGTGTTGATCCATTTTTTGGGTCAATATTTTGGTGCTTTCATTGAGAACCATGAATGAGATCAGAAAAACTGAAGTTTGAATCTATGATTTAGAGATGATGAGTAGGTCTAATATTAGATCTAGAGCTGTAGCAAGTCAACCAATGCCTAAGGGCAGCCATGAGGTGTCTTCAATTTCTCATCAACCCATCTATGTGATTAGAAAAGGAATGGAAAAGACGACGAAGAAGATGCAAGATGGGATCTTGCCTAGGCAACAAGAGATGAGGGATAACTTCTTCCAGAGGATGAGCAATAATTGATGGCTAGATCTACAGGGAATAGGAATCAAACTCCAGGGAACAAAACAGGAGCCGCTAGAGTTGTATTGGAACAAGGTGGAGTCTTGCCTCCGTGCCCACAGCAACCGATACTTGGGGCAATGCTGGAATCAACAAGAGGGTCCAATGCAAGAGCATTTGGAGTTAAAGCAAAACAAACTTAAATAATGCCCACATAACTTGGGACACGACAGATTTGGATCTAGGATAAACTTTAACACATAGAGTGGGTGATGTTGGAGCTAGAATAGAAAATCAGAGTACAAATACATGACCTCATGAGCCGAAACCAGAATCCCACGGTTGGAACAAGGGGAAGGTTTGTCCCTTACTCTCCGCCTTTCGTTTTTTCTTCTTTTAATAACCTCATGCCGCTTACACGTGTACATGATGTCGAACGGTACCTAGGCACGCTCTGAGTCGGATGCCTGAAATGAATAGTTAGGACAACAATGACCCCAGATCGCATAAATGTGTGTTAAACCTAGATTGGTTCCTAGTCGCACTCTGAGTCGGATATCCAGGATAATCGCTTAGGATAATATTGTCAGATCGCTTGGACGTACACAAAACCTAGATTGGTCCCTTACCACGCTCTGAGTCGGATGTCTGGGATAGACATTCAAGATTTCTGCTTATTTAATTTCTGCTTGTTCGCTTTAATTTGAAGTTTGGATTTTGTAAAATCCATACTTAACGTGATAATTGATTTTGAACGCCATAGAGTCCCGACCGGAGAGATGGGACTGGAGTGCAATGTGCAAGTTCCTTCGTCGAAGAGCAAGTGGATGGACTTGTACGATATCAAATGCCATAGAGTTCCGTTCGGAGAGATGGGATCAGAGTGCAAGAATTAAGTCCCCTCACCAAAGAGTAGGCGGATGGACTTTCTTAATAACCCTTAACTTAAGAAGCAAACGATCCGAGATATCGTCCCCTTAACTTAAAACCTTAAACAATCCGAAGAGATCATACATTAGACAGAACATTAAACGATCTGAAGAGATTGCGCATTAAACTAAACGTTGAGTGATCCGAAGAGATCATGCATTAAACTTAAACTATCAAGAGAGATCGAGCCTTTAAACAGATTTGATTTAATAAAAGGATTTGAGTGCCTCATAAACAGAACAAAACTGATAAATTTCAGATGAACATAGGATGATTTCGATATATGATGTGATTCTGATATATGATGTGATTCTGATATATAATGTGATTTTGATATATAATGTGATTTTAATATATCACGTGACAACTCTGAATGAGACGCAAAAATTGATAGTGATGTAAATCACGAATGAACATGGGACAATTAGAGATGTGTGATGTAAATGGAGATATGTGATGTAATTGGAAACAAGTGCTTTAATTAGATATGTGGTGTAGTAACTCCGAATGAAATCAGAATGATTGTGATGTATAGATTACACCAAAGCAGAGTTGGAGTTCTAGGATATAATAGGTTTGGAGCAACTTGTAATTAGCCAAAGAATCCAAAGAAATTAGACGGTTTGCCGAGGCTAAAGCCGATGGAAAGCTCAATAATCAAAACTTGTTACTAGAACTTGTTCTGGAGGAAAGCGCACCTTTCATTCAATAGGCGTACTATGGGAGGCAAGTGTTAACTGAGTTTTTAATCTAATAGAATTCAAAGAGAACTAGAATATACAAATAGTCAAAATATCTCAAGGATCGACCAAGAAGACCAGAAGGAACAGAAGCGAAAGACCAAAGAAGAAAAATGCCAAAACAAGCTAAGGCGATTTATGGATAGCCAATGATCCATCTTCTATGGATCATCTGGGATCCAAAAAGATTGCTCGTGGATTTTTCAGTCCTCTTGCATCATGATCTAATATGTTTTCTAGAGACGTTTGCCAAGTTTAATAGCATGCTAAATAATTTAGCTTGAGAATTGAAGATTCATCGAATTCAAGCTGTTTGACCAAAAGCAGCTAACTTAAAATGGACCTGCTTAACTCATACGAATTCGAATTGACTTGAAGTTTTAGGAAAACATTTAGAAGGCATAGAAGAAGGCACAAAAAATGAGAGCATTTGGAGTCGCTAGCGACCCATCTAGATTAGGCCCCACCACCTCAAATTTTTATGGTGGGTCCCTAACATCTTTTAGAGTTGATATTTGAACAGAGCACTTAAATAAAAGATAGGAGGACAACCAAACAAAGCCACCAAAAAAATATGCTAAGTGGATGGATAACTAGCGATCCATCTTCTATGGATGGCTAGCGATCCACAGAAATGACTCAGATTGATTTGAGATTTTCGGTGATGACTTAACATAACAACTAGACTCTTCTGCACTTGAATTTCTGGCCCAACACTCGTCGAATTTCCTTATAAATATTCACCTACCTGCAACTAGAGATGAATCTTTTCCGCTGAGAGGGTTGCCATTGCTCTACTGGAATTCCTTCACTTCTTTAACTTTCTTCTCCTTCACAGCAGTCATCAAGAGGGTTACTGTGATTTTTCAGTCAACTCTTGTACTTGTGACTTATTTTAACACATTGTAACTTAGATTTAGGAACTGACTAGTTGATATCGGGAGAGATTCAACTAGTATAATCATAATAAAGATTGATTAAAGCCCATAGTCAGCCGAACCGCTATAAAAATCCCGTCTCTTTTCTTACTTTTGCCGTTTATTTATTATTTATCTACACTGGTGCTTTCACACTTGATCCAGAGTATTGATCCATTTTTTGGGTTAACAACAATGTTGGTGGATACCCGATACGATGCAGAGTTATGTATACTAGCAGGGAATGTGTCGTGGTCCAAGGGGGACTGATAGACACACATTAAGTAGGTTGGTGTATCGTATGCCTACATGAAATCAAATGACTAAGCTTTAAATGATAGGCATAACACGTAATGGAAAAACGGTCAGCATAGTGTTATAGACAAAGGATGTTATTTACCAGTCACCGGAATGTAGTTATGACCCCTCCTCATTATAACCCACATGATAGATTTAGAGACATGTATTGGTACAAGGAAAAAAATGATGGAACGATATATTTTCTCATGCATTCTCTACACTGACAAGGACATTAGGTACCAGAGATATTAGTATTGGTCAGTATATATTTATATGTGTTATCATGCTTTATTATTCCACTGTGAGTTCTTATCGATAAGTCTCAGATTTACTTTTGTTTATTTATAGGATAACGACATCGACGATCTGTATCTTCGTGGACTTGTGTTTTCGATTTAGTGAAAATACGAATCCATTATGTTTTTAATGTATGATTCAATAGCTAGTTTATTTACACTCATTATGTAGTACAGATTACTTACTAAATGTTTTAAAGTAGGAAAAACAATACCAGACGATTATCTATAAACGAGATTTTATTGCAGTGCAATGCATGTGCATTAAAAAACACTTATAAAATTATAAATTATAAAATTTTAAATAAATTGATAAATACAAACAAATTTTTTTTATTTTTTTTGTTGGAATTGGGTTTGAACTTGCAGGCTTATTTACTTTCCAAAATATCCATTTGAAAATAAATATTAATTTTTGCCCTTTGTGGGATTCAAACTCCTGGCATCTCTTTGTATGTAAGAGCAATTTTGAAAGTTCGAGGTCGAACCATATGATGTGATTCTATTCTAATTATTAATAAAGATGTCAACTAGGAGTTAAAACCATATCTTTTCGATTCAAAATCTGAACCTAGCACCTTAGACCACTTGAATAAATGGTCGCTTGTATTAAGTATTGCTTATGACAGATGATGTATTTCATTTTCTTTCTGGGTTATGCCCTTTGTTATAACTAATGTGCAACTCATGCATTACACATGATATAATATTGTAAAAACATTGTATTAATATTTGAATATTGTTAAAGATAGAGTTGTGTTATGCAATGTATTTATTTATATAAATGGATTATGAAGTAAAATTATTATTACCGTTTATGTAAATAATTGATATTTTATGGTTTATATATCTTTTTATATATTGAACGGAATTTTTTTCACAATTTTTTAAGTTGAGTGTGGTATACAGGTAGGGTTGTCATTTTTTTAGTTTTATTAGACAAATTAATGAATGCTACTATATTGGATTTATTAATATTTCAAATTTAAGATCACATAATTATTTTAAATATGAATTTAAATGTAGAACAATATGATAAAATTGAGAAGAGTTTTGTAAAAAAATATAGAAATTGTGAAATGTGAATATCTGAATGTGAAATGTTGGTATAGGATTACCTCGTAGTAACATACGATTTGGAATGTAAGAGAATTAATGTATCGTTATGTGCATCTTGGGTTGACATCTCTTATATTGATATAAATTAGGGACTACCTCGAAGTAACATACGAGTGAACGTTTCTCATCTAAAAATACAAGCGTGCGTGCGTGCTAGGTAGAAAGATTTTGGTTAATTTGATAAAAATTAAAGAATTTCTTCTCATTTAAACGTTGTTAAAAGAATCATCTGTTGTTCACTTACTCAAAAAAAGTAATAGGATTGCCGGGACTAGTGAATAACAATTGGTTGGATTAATTTTTTCATATAAAATGTAAATAAGTTGCATAAAAGTAAATTAAACAATTTCACTTGGATTGAGTTTTTGGTTTATACTCCAAATTAGAACTCAATATTTCGAGGGAGAACAGTGTCAAAGAAGATATGAATAAGAATTGATGTTTCTTTTGCTTTCAAAATGAAAAAAAAAAACATGTTAGATATTTTGGATGTGTGAAACTTTAATTGTAAATTTCTCTTAGTACACCAAATTGAATTGTTAGGTTTTAAAACTGAGCTCTTTCTTCAACACAACACGGCCATCTAATTGCACTGTAAGAATCAGTATGGCAAGTGTACGATTTATATGGTCAATTGCCGCTCACAGACATTACAATGGCCTCAATCCCTTATTATCCATCGTTGATTTGATGGATGATGGTGTTGATGGTTGCCGCAACCTTAACAACCATACCTTAGATCATTCGGCCGAACCGTCACCTGTTATGTTTTAAATTAACCATTATAAATGTGGGAATATATACATACACATGCTTTCAAGTTGTGTTTTGTATAATATCAAGTGATTATGGAAGAAGAAACGGCTCAAATAAAGAGAGCGCTTTTTTTTGGATTGGACAATGTTGAATTATTAAGGGGAAAACCATTTAGTAAACACTGTCAATATATATCAAATTGGTCTTTGCTTTAGAAAAACCCTTCTTTTTAAAGTATTGAATAATAAGAATGTACAAAAGGCTAAATCCTATTTTGTTTTAACTTTTCTGAATCGGACTGTTTGAGATGATATTCTTTCGAAGATTAAACTTTAGAGATTTAAGAGTTTAACCCTTTTTAAGTAGAAACTGATTTTTTTTTCAAATTGATTTTTAACGAATTTGAACTTTTTTAATTTTTAAATTTTGGAAAATTTTCAATTGAATAAAATTATTTAATGATATTTTGGTCAGTAATAAATACTTGCATTATGCTCAAACGCTAGTTATCCGCTGCTATTTTTACTATCCCTTTATTCAGTTATTATTTTACCCACTTTAGTTTCCCTTCTAATATTCACCAAAAGTGACTTGTGCAAAATCTTCAGTTACGGCATGTATTAAAAGACAATCCATTAACTATAAAATAGTAATAACAAAAGCAAAGTGAATATTGCAAAATATGAAGTAAACCGAAAAAAAGGTAAAAAAATAATTGATATTGAATTTGGGAAGAGGCCGCGCGAACGCGTACACCCTAAGCAATATGATAGCCCAATGCATTCTCAAAGTGCAATGAAAACCAGTGGACTAGGCCTGTGCCTTCTTGATCACTCAAAGACCCCACCAGGCAAATACTTTTCAATCTACACTACAGCTTCTCTTTATATTTGCTTGCACCTATCTTTGCATTCAAATTAGTGATGTTGGACTAAACTAATCCAATTAAATACCACTCCTTTTCCAACCCAATTTTTAACTCCTAATTATATCCCAATTCTCCTCTCTTCTGAAACAATTTTTTGAACAGTCACAGTGATCATAACATATGAATATGAGATAATGAATGAACATAAATTTAGTTTCTACAAACGCCGTACACTATAAAATAATCAATTGATGACGTACATAAGATTGAATTAGTTCTATCGAAAAATTTATGTATCATTTATGGACTTAGGAAGAAAGTCACAAGATTCATCATTGGTTGATCCAATTTTAAAAGCTTCAAAACCTGAACATCGAACATGCTAATAGTTTTTCTTTTTTCTTTTTTTGGTTAAGTAATTACAAAACTAGAGGGCTAATCGTGTTTTTTTACATCATACTGCTTTCGATCGTTGGATAAGTAAAGGGCTAATTCTGTTTACCGTTCACATCATGCTGCTTTCAGGAACCCTTTTATATATAATTTTATCAAATATATGTAAGGAAATTTGATCGTTTTGTAAGGAAATTTATGTGGTACATTAATGGACCGTTTCCTTCCTCATTATGTGGTACATTAATGGACCGTTTCTTTTCTCAAACGTTTCCTTCCTCATTATGTGGTCAATAGAATCTAAAAGGTTTTTCCTATTAATATGCTAAATAAATAAAACGGTTATTATCTAGAGCGTTAATTTCTCTTATCTTGATCTTGATGGACGATCAAGATTAAGTCTACAAATCTGGAAATTTGGTCCTCTCTCTACCTATAAATATTAACCTTTGCCCATCACAAAGGATATACAGAAAACACATAAAGAAACATATAGGAAAAGAGAGAGAAACCATTTTCTTTCTCAATTGAAACAGCATTCGACAACATCCATTGTTGATTCGTATACAATATGTCTGGAGGTATGTTTTATTAATTCTTTACATATGTGATAATCATGTAATTCTAGATCTTAGGGTTTATGTTGTTCGCAAGATATAGATTACATGTGGTATCAGAGCGTGGTTTTAGAATTCATGATTATCTATCAATATGTAAAACGAAACTACCATAGATCTTTGATATGATGTTTGTAATTTTACTATGATAATGATAAAAATTATTAATGTTAATATGATTCAAGTTTAATATTCGTATTATTTAAGTTACTACAGTAATCATGATCATCAATATTGTTCTATTTATTGTATTCTTAAATCTGGATCTGGAAAGTTTATATTTCCGCAAAAGTTGATTTTTTTTCTACTTTAATATTTGACCTACTGTATAATATGGAACAACTTATTGTATGCGAATACTTTTCAGAAAGTATACATATTGAAAACAATTGTTTTCTAGTTTGACATTAAATTCATGACCTGGAACTTGCAAGATAATTGTCTATATATGATTTGCAAAATAATTATTTATATGTTAAATTCATGTATGGAATTTACTTGGAGTTACTAGACATTAATTATCCTTACTGTGGATTACTTGAAAGAATGACAAATGTTTATGCAAAAAAAAACATTAATGTTTATCTCTTGTTTTATTTTACGCTTCCGTGCTTAAATTCCTTGTTTCCTCTGGTCTGTTGCATGCAGTCCCGTCCACAGGCGGCTGCTGCTTGCACAATAACGCATGAAACATTAATGTTTATCATTCTTTCAATAGCATGGTTCTACTGCCTACCCACAGGAGGCGCTAAACCTAACCTCTTATTATGACATGTGTTTTATTCTAATAAAGAAGCCTACATTTCTTTTATACCTGCAGTTGTAATGCCCTCAAACCTTAATTCGTACGCTATGTCTATCGTCAAACTCAATGGAACCAACTACTCAGAATAGAAAGAGCAAGTTGAGTTTTCTTTAGGCGTACTTGAACTGGACATGGCTCTCCTTAAGGAAAAGCCAGCCCCACTTACTAACACAAGTACGCCTGAGGAAAACAAACTCCATAATGATTGGGAATGATCTAATAGGCTCGCATGATGTTTATGCGAATGGTGATTGATACCTACATCAAAACCTCCCTACCACAAACTGAAAGCACAAAAGAATATTTGCAATCCATTGAAAATCGGTTCAAGACTGCAGACAAATCCCTTGCTGGGAAACTTATGGCAGATCTTGTAACCATGAAGTTTGATGGTTCTCGCTCAATGAGCGCTCATGACATTGAAATGATTAACCTTGCTGCCAAACTTAAGAACTTGGGATTGGTTATGGACGATGCTTTTCTCGTCCAATTCATTCTCACTAGCTTACCTCCTCAGTATGAACCATTCAAAATTCATTACAACACTATTACGGAAAAGTGGAGTCTGAATGAATTGACTAACAAACTGGTTCAAGAGGAGTCTAGGCAAGGGTCGCAAGGCATTAAAGTTGCTTATTTCACTCAAGAGGTTCGAAAACAAACTGACAAAAAGAACAAATCACAGCATAAAAGAGCACCACCCAAATCTGATGACGCCACTCAACCATCCAACAAGAAAAAGAAGGATGATGTCTGCAAATTCTGCTAGAAACCTGGACACTTCCAAGCAGATTGCATTAAGCGCAAAGCATGGTTCGAAAAGAAAGGTAACTTAATGGGTTTCGTAAGTCATTTCGAATCAAATCTTACAAATGTACCTTCTTCTACTTGGTGGATTGATACTGCTGCTAACGTTCATGTTTCGAATTCTATGCAGGGATTCATTACGATCCAAACCACAAACCCAAGTGAGAATTTCATTTTAGTGGGGAATAAAGATAAAGCTCCGGTTGAAGCTATTGGAACTTTTCATCTTATTTTAGATAGCGGTTATCAGTTAGATTTATGTCAAACTCTTTATGTTCCGTCTATTTCGCGTAATTTGATTTCTGTAAGTGTACTTGATAAATTTGGATATTTTTTTGAAGTTGGAAATGGAAATTTTAGTTTATTTAAAAAATTCTAGTCTTATTAGTTCTGGAATATTAATTGATGGACTTTATAAACTTCATCTTAAACAAAATGCTGAAATCCAACTCACCCTGCATGGAAAAGAAAATAAAAGAAAGTCATCCAATAATGATTCTTACTTCTTGTGGCATAAAAAACTGGGTCATATATCCAGTGAAAGAATCAAAAGGTTAGTGAAAGATGGTGTCCTACCGGATCTAGACTTCGCTAACATTACAGCATGTGTTGATTGTATTAAAGGAAAAACAACAAAAAACACAAAGAAAGGAGCCACAAGAAGTACACAACTTCTTGAAATAATACATACAGATATTTGTGGACCTTTTGATGTTCCAACTTTTGGTGGAGAGAAATATTTCATCACTTTTATCGATGATTTTTCATGTTATTGCTTTCTTTATCTGTTGCATGAAAAATCTCAGTCAGTGGACGCTGTACAAGTGTTCGTTACTGAAGTCGAAAGGCAATTAGAAAGAAAAGTGAAAATCATTAGGTCAGATAGGGGCGGTGAATTCTATGGAAGGTATGATGAAACGGGACAACATCCTGAACCTTTTGCTAGACTTCTTCAAAAACTTGGAATTGTTACACAATACACAACGCCTGGATCTCCATGGCAGAATGGTGTAGCTGAAAGGCGAAATCGTACATACATGGAAATGGTTAGATCCATGATGAGTCATGCAAATTTACCTATATCATTATGGATGGATGCATTACGAACAGCTGTCTACATCTTAAATAGAGTTCCAAGTAAGGCCGTTCCAAAGACTCCTTTTGAACTTTGGAAAGGATGGAAACCTAGTTTAAGACATCTCCAAATTTGGGGTTGCCCAGCTGAAGCTAGACTGTACAATCCAAATGAAAAGAAATTGGATTTTAAGATAGTCAGTGGTTACTTTATAGGTTACCCAGAAAAATCTAAAGGATATAGATTTTATTGTCCTAGCCATAGTACAAGAATTGTTGAAACCGGAAATGCCAAATTCTATGAGAATGGTGAAATCAGTGGGAGTACAAAACAACAAGAAGTGGTCATTAATGAAATAAGGGTACACATTATCTTACCCTCTATTTCGAAAGATATTGGAAATCATCCCATTGTTGAACATGTTCACAATGAGGAAAACCCAATAAATGATCAACAACTCCATAATGAAATTATCACCAATCATAATGTTGATGAAGTACCACAGGAACTAATATTAAGAAGATCTCAAAGACAATGAAGATCAGCTATTCCTGATGATTACATGCTTTATCTAATAGAATCTGAAGGAACTACGGACCTAATTTCTTATTCACAAGCCATTAAGGATGTTAATTCTATTAAATGGATTGATGCCATGAAAGATGAACTGAAATCTATGGATAATAATCAAGTTTGGGAAATCGTTCAATTACCGCAAGGACATAAGGCAGTCGGTTGTAAGTGGGTTTTCAAGACCAAACATGACTGCAATGGTAAAATTGAACGATATAAAGCTAGACTTGTTTTCAAAGGTTTTAATCATAAAGAAGGCATTGACTATAATGAAACTTTTGCTCCTGTTTCCAGGAAAGATTCTCTTAGAATTATCATGGCATTAGTAGCTCATTACGATCTCGAGTTACATCAAATGGATGTGAAAACAACCTTTCTAAATGGAGACTTGGAAGAAGAAGTCTACATGCGTCAACTGAAGGCTTCATAATTGAAGGACAGGAAGACATGGTCTGCAAACTTAAGAAATCAATATATGGACTGAAACAAGCTTCTAGGCAATGGTATCTAAAGTTTCATGAAATCATTATCGCTTTCGATTTCACAGAAAACATAGTTGACCCTTGTATATATCTCAAGTTCAGTGGGAGCAAATTCATATTTTTGATTCTGTATGTTGATGACATATTATTAGCTAGCAGCGACCTTGGTTTATTACGTGAAACTAAGGATTATCTCTCAACGAACTTTGAAATGAAAGATATGGGTGAGGAATCCTATGTGATAGGAATAGAAATATTCCGTGATAGATCACAAGGAATTCTGGGATTGTCTCAAAAAGCATATATTGACAAAATTCTTGAGAGAGTTGGCATGACGAATTGTTCCTCTAGTCCTGTCCCACTGCAGAAAGGAGACAAACTTGTTCTTGAGCAGTGCCCAAAGACTCCTATGGAACGAAAAGAAATGACCAAATATCCTTATGCATCTCTTGTAGGGAGTTTGATGTATTCACAGGTCTGTACATGACCTGATATCAGTCATGCAGTTGGTATGCTGGGTAGATTTCAAAGTAACCCAGGAATCGCTCATTGGAAAGCTGCAAAGAAGGTACTAAGATACCTAAAGGGAACAAGGAATTACATGCTCACCTATAGAAAATCAAGTTACCTACAGGTAACTGGTTATTCTGATTTAGACCTTGCTGGATGTCCTGACACTAGGATCTACACTCTTGGCTATATGTACCTCTTATGTGGAGGTGCAATATCATGGAGAAGCCAGAAATCTGAGATGCTTTTCGGATCCACCATGATGGCTGAATACGTAGCATGTTATGAGGCTTCAATTCAGGGAACATGGCTGCGTAATTTTGTCTCACAATTTGGCACTTTAAGTTTTATTTCTAAGCCACTAACTGTTTACTGCGACAATGAAGCTGAAACCTTTTTCTCAAGCATGATAGGATAACCAAAGGTTCCAAACACATGGACCTTAAATACCTACTACTGAAGCAAGATGTTAAACTAAAGAAATATTGTTGAATCAATAAGTACAGACTTACAAGTGGCAGACATATTCACGAAAGGATTACCTCCAAAGACCTTTCAGAGACATACTGATAGCATGGGTCTTGCAGATAGTTCCTAATTATCTTCTTATTATGCCATTTATTTTGTACTTATCTAGACATAAAAATTATTGAGCTCTTAACAATTTGGACATCTTTTATTTCTGTTTTATAATGTGTACACATTTATATTTAGATAAATGATAACAGAAATAGTCTTTTGCTTCAAGACATTATGTGACCATTAAGTTATGCTCATCTACGGTCTAGCTATGAAAGTTGTCAATGTCATAGTACATGGAAGTAAGCATGTTGCAAAATAACGTGTACACGTCATGACTTCCATTGACCACTAGATTAGCCAAGACACTTATGATAACCGACTAAAGAAAACTTTAGCATATCATGCGCGCCTTATGACCTTAATACGAAAACATTAATAGATTTTACTATTGACCAAGTGGGAGACTGTAAGGAAATTTGATCGTTTTGTAAGGAAATTTATGTGGTACATTAATGGACCGTTTCCTTCCTCATTATGTGGTACATTAATGGACCGTTTCTTTTCTCAAACGTTTCTTTCCTCATTATGTGGTCAATAGAATCTAAAAGTTTTTTCCTATTAATATGCTAAATAAATAAAACGGTTATAATCTAGAGCGTTAATTTCTCTTATCTTGATCTTGATGGACGATCAAGATTAAGTCTACAGATCTGGAAATTTGGTCCTCTCTCTACCTATAAATATCAACCTTTGCCCATCACAAAGGATATACAGAAAACACATAAAGAAACATATAGGAAAAGAGAGAGAAACCATTTTCTTTCTCAATTGAAACAGCATTCGACAACATCCATTGCTGATTCGTATACAATATGTCTGGAGGTATGTTTTATTAATTCTTTACATATGTGATAATCATGTAATTCTAGATCTTAGGGTTTATGTTATTCGCAAGATATAGATTACAATATACACATAGTTTGGACATGTACAATGCCTAGAACTAAATTAACCGATTTAAACAGGATCAGTGTTGCTGAGACCTCAATATTCCTGCTGATAAGTTAAGGCCTCATTGTGACCATAGAAGACTCATTAGCTCTAGCATTGAGTGTAACATTTCCATTTGAAGCTTGGTAGTTGCTACATCATATTGTGTATCTGTTTGCTTGAGCCACTGCCAAACTTTTGCATATGTGTGGAGATTGGTTTAGCACTCCATTAGGTTGGGTGAAGAGTTGGGTATGTTCTTGAAACATGAAGGGATGCAATCTTCCTTCGCTATCATTGGCCTCGGTGACCTTATAACTTCGAGGTATTTCTTTGGACAATCGGTTCTAGTGGTCATTTGAAGGGAAAAATAACTATCAAATCAACCCTAACATCTGTTTTGGTTTGAAATTGTGGAGTATAAACCATGACAATTTGAACATTTTTAATTGAGTGTCATTTGAATCATAAGGTGACATTTTACTGTTGTTCAAAATGTTAGTATAAACAATGTCAAATTGAATTGTCATTTGGACAACAATGTTAGAATAAACTTTGACAATTTCCTTATTGAACGTCATTTGAACAATAATTCGTTTAATAACACTTTTCTATTGTTAAGAATTGAAGTTGCTTCAGTCAGAATTGATAAAGGTGGAATGTTTGGAGAGAGCTTAGAGTGAGGACATGCCAATGGTGACAATGTGGTTTTATTTAACATGGTAATGCCATTAATGTCGGGTCGGGTATGCATTAATTGACAGAAGGATTTTCTATTAAGAAGATGGCAGTTGAAGCAGCAAGCATGTGTTATGACATAGACGAAAGGGAGGGGGGTTTAAGTCATTGGAGATGACAACAGTTGTCACGTTGAAAGAAGTATATTAGCTCACTTCCTAACTGAATACCTGAAGAAAAAAATAAAAAGAAGAGAGAGGAAATATGGTAGGTATATATTTATTTTTACTTTGTAAATTACTGCTCCATATAATATATTGGTTCAAGAAATTTGGATATATCTTTTAATAGTTGTTGAGTTATGAGAGTGCACATGGTCATGTTTTCATAGGTTTGAATGAAGATATTCTTCTTGTTTTTTGTTATATTTCCTCCCAAGTTGTATGAGTTGCGACTATTGTCAAAATTTATTTGAGACTCTAGTTTTACTTCGCATTTCTTATGAATGAAACTGGTATATATTCAAATGGAAAAGTATATTCAAATATTACTAAAATATCAGAATGAGTAACTAAAATATGAATTAAACATTTTGTTTTGATTTAAAATATATTACAACCTAGATCGAGGACCACGAATTCAGGTGTTAAAGTGATATGATGTTCTAGGTGTTAGAAATTGGTACTAAATTCCTTGATGCAAAGACGGAGGAGGAAGAAGCCCTAAGCTGTTGAGGAAGAAGAGCTTCGATCAGTGAAAATACCGAACGAGAATTATCGTTCGAGAATTAGGGCATGAAGATTTGGAGCGGTGGACTATGATTTGTTGATAGGGAGTTCGTTCGGTAGAGGAGATCGTTTGGAGAAGAAGCAACGTGATTGGAAAAATGTCGAACGAAATGTCGATGTGGAAGAAGTCACAGTGCTTGGAAGGATTTGGAGCGGTGATTTGTCGAACTAATTATTTCGTTCGGTGACTTGTCGAACGAGATATTTCATTCTGTGTTTTGCCAGTCCAAATTTTTCGTGGGTGTAAAAAAAGGTCATAGTCATTATAGTAATTCATCATTTCATTAATAGATATTTTTAACATTAATGGTTCTATGTTAATTTTATATTAATTTTATACCATGTACCTATACATCTGTGAGCAAATAACATCTCGTTTAACCATGTACTTTATAAGAAAATGAATATCGGAGTTGACAATGTGCAGGCATTTAAGGTTATTTATTTCTATTAAAAATTGGAGTTATTTGAAAGTTGAGGACAAATTTGAAAATAATAGTAGAAATCATAAAATGTAAAGTGCGAAGAAGAGTCTGAATCCGAAGTGATGATGATCACTAATCAATATTTTGAGAAGGTAATTTTTTTTTCATTTTTCTGTTTCCAAAGTAATTTTATATGATAC
The DNA here is from genome assembly GCA_030765085.1 of Allium cepa. Classification (NCBI taxonomy): domain Eukaryota; kingdom Viridiplantae; phylum Streptophyta; class Magnoliopsida; order Asparagales; family Amaryllidaceae; genus Allium; species Allium cepa. The sequence goes on from CM060938.1 coordinate 406,845,468, forward strand.
GAGTATATATGCACGTCCAAGTGGACCTACTCTAATCACCATGGTACTAAACAACTTGGCACATGAACAAAGTGGTTAATTTGTTTACTTCATTGGAAGAATTAAAAGGTGAAAGTGTTATAATTTGTAATGACTTATGTGTGTAAATAAATATTGCAATAATCGCTTCGGTGAATCAACTCTTACAATCTTAGGATAGATCAAAGTAGCACATGGATAGTTAACTAAAACTATAAAATGAAATAATTATGAAACAAACAGCAAACTTTCACATTTCCTCAGGCAAACTAAAAAATGAAATCAATACGACACATCCAAAAAAACAAATTCTTCTCATCTTTGTAACAACCTTGTTGAAAAAAACACTAATATGAATCAATTCTCACACTTTTGTTCTGAATCAAGTGAATATGCCTCAAAAAGGACAAAGCACGCATGTTTAATCCCTTTTTCTTGGCACACTTACTTTGTGGTACATTAACACGGTCAACAACATAAACACCTAGAGCCTTCAATGAATTATCATCTGAGTATACATGAAATCCTTAGCAGAACCACTTGATATATTGAATGAAAATTGAGTGCCTTCAAGACTATAAGCAGAAAAAATATAGAGTTTTCATCATCCTTGGTCTTCATATTTGACATACTTTGCTCACCCAATCATTTGTATACTCCTGAGAGTCAAGTTATTAAACTCTCTATATAAACCTATAACCAATATATGAAAAAGTTACAATTTTTTTATAGCACTTTGCTCTATGTAATAAAATGAATATTCTCAATTTTAATCCATGCATAATAAAAGTTGGTCTAGAAATATTTGCTAGATGCCAGTTTTTATTCAGGTTTATTTCTTAATTATTATAATTATCACAAAGCATATGCAAATGAGTTTGGTCATACAAAACTGACACAAATTAAAGTTATTATCTTGTCAACAACTAAACTTAATTATGCATACCACAGTTGATTATTTTGATTATTTTAGAGACGTACTTTGTACTTAAATATGAAACTTATGTACAATTATGGAACAAATTGATATTATGTATGCAACTTTTTTATAAATATAAAGGAAGTTAGAAAAAATATTATGGAAAATCAGACTCATACATCACAAATGGTTACTCCCAAATTATATATCCTTAGTTTATGAAAGAAGCAGTGACCCTGTATGCAGAACTATGTTGTCAAAAAATGGTTTTTCAAATTTGGTGAAAAATATATCAAAACATCAAAGCAATCGGTTGGGAAGTGCAGTTCTTAACTTCTTCTCGGTACCAAGATATTGGGCTCCTTTTACACACAGTTGCACACAACATAAGTAACTAAAGACTATATAGATGCAAAACCATTATATAAGCATGCCCTTGTAGGCCTGCTTCTACTTTTTGGGTATGTATATGCTATTGTTTTTAATTAGCACGTTCTTTTCTTCATTACAATCTATTTGATAATTACTGTATTCGCCTGTTATTGATCTAGATGTTCATCACTTTTTTCTTGCCTCAATATTTCAATGTTGCAATCGACCTTTCACTCACTTTCTTTGTTCTTTTCTTTTACCGATGGATCAAATATCTTGCTAAATCTCTGTCGTTCCCCTCTTCCATAAAGAACATAGAGAGCTAGACTTAGACGATTGATATATTTATTACTTAGTTGCTTGGATCTATATTTGTTCAATGAATGCTTTTAAAAATAGATGTATCCATTGTTCACCTAAATTTAATATTATTTGATGCATGACTAAGATTTTCCATAATGATTCTAATACTGATTTGCAGACATGCAGCATAGAAAATTTGTAGCTCATTAAAAATAATATTCTTTTATGCTAACTAATATTCTATGTTGAAACAAAGACAGAACAAAGTTAATTTCCTATCACAAACATCAATAAGATGCATTAACTCATAACCTTATCACCTATCGACAAAATGACAATATGTATCGTTTTCTGATCTGATGTGTATTTATTTTAAATTCTAAACATATGATAAATTCATCGACACTATTCATTTACCTCATTAGGCAGTTGTCCTATCTTCTTCATTGCCTTCAGGGGCTCCACCAGTCTACACTGTACATTAATTGTTAACACCTATAAATATGTTAGGCATATATTAGTGACATGTCCTAAAATTGTAGTGATTTTGGATGGATTGTCATTGCACCTCTTGGATAAATTACCATAATGCTACAAATTATAAGACACAAATTAAAACTTAATAGCTTTTTTTGTACAATTGACAACCATGATGTTTAGCCATGCCTAAAACATGTCATATGGTGGATTTACAGCTTGAAAAACTAACTGCATTTAGGAGGTTTCAATTTAGTATGCTCTATAACCAACCACAAATAAGAAAATATTTACAATCAGCAGAAAACATGAAACCATGACATCAAATAAAACCTGCATCATTAGCAATCTGCTATGATATGGAATCATACAGTGTAAAACTTTGACTGGATGGTCCTACTGGTCGCATTTTAGAATCTTATAAAATCAAAACCTATGAATAAACAGAACTGATATACGTGTATTTCATAGTATAGGAAACATGAAATTGGTTATAAACCATTATTGCCAACAAAAGAAATCCACAAACCTTTATCTTCAACCTCTCTATATGCTCGTATAAAGTTAATTCATAAATAATAAAAAGTTATAAAAAAAAGTTAAGAGATATTACTATGAGGATGTGATGAGTTTTCTAGTCTCACTTTATCCAAATGAAAAACAGCCCAATAATCCAGTAGAGATATAAAGTATCAAATGGTAATAAATGGTAAAAAGATAATAACTCATAATATGTTTTTCCTTGGTATGCAAGAAGTATAAAAGGTCAACTTAATGCTACGTATGTAGAAATGACAATACTGTAAAGGTAGCAATACCCAACCTACACCCCCTGCATGTAGCCAAGGCTATGCCAAGCATAACGCCAAGAAACTCATTTACCATTCCTTCTCTCCACTTTAATGACAAAAATGCATAGGAAATAAATAAAGTATATAGGATAGCATTATGTACTAAAGCAACATGTGGCAAAATTTTGAAAATGTATTCATCTGTACCCTATAGAAAGCAACTAACACATCCAATTATGGGCATTACTTAAAAACACAGAGAAATGAAACGTGAAAAAAATTTGATAAAGTTTTATCCTTCAACATTGTCCATTTGCTAAATTCAACATGGCTTTCAGGATTTTATTCCAAATTCAATGAACCATTATCCTAATCACACATCCATGTATACTTGCTAATTAAGAGCATCTAAACTGCAATTATGTGCATGTTGCACTAAACCTAAATAGTTTATTTAGTAAATCAGACACTGTCATATTTTCCAACAACAATAAATCTATGATGTCAAATAGAGTTTTGTTCTTTCCGACTTAGAATTAATATATTATAGAAATATGTAAGAATAACTAACATCTGTGCACGATAGGAATCTTAGATTAAGTAACTACGAAATTATAAGCTTATGCATCACAGTTTGCCTAGGAAAAAGCATAAGAGATAATGTAAAATAAACCTGATGAATCTATCTCAACCTAGATACTGATGTTGATTCAAGTTCAATATGTCTACAACATTACATGATATAGCATAGAATAATTAGTGAGAATAAAGTTAATCAGTCATAGATAATGAACAAAAACACTAAATTCGTTAGTAAAAGTTAAACCCTAAAATAAACTATGTATAAAGAAATTCATAGGCTATAAATCCTAAATCATATAGTCTCCATAAATTTTGTTCTCATAATGTCTAAAGGAAAAACATGTAATCACTCTGAATTAATCAAACAATAAACCACCCAGAAGAGGTTTGATATTATAACAGAGCCCATTATTACTTTTCTCTGCCCACCACTAAGAGGCTTCCTCGTTCACCAACTTGAGTACCTTGACCCTTCATCGTAAATGACATGTACTTCAGTGAAAAGAAAGAAAGAAATTATGAATTGCAGACTTTATATTTTAGTGAATGAATATTTTGTAAACCCGAAGGAGAGATATAACAAATTCATGAGCATTTGCATCTTTAGTCGCTTCTATTACATCTTCTTTAGACACTTCTTCATCTTTAGTGGAAATCCCGTTCAAAGGGACTTTAAACCTTTCACAATTTATTAGTGCCCAGTATATACTATGCTTTCAAAAAAATTCTCAATTTCCACAATAAAACTACTGTGATTACTCTCACCTGGCTCCTTGTTGGTTCTCCAGGTGCGCCAGTGAATGTTGTTTGGCTGTTTTTTTTTTTTGCTAAGAACTACTTTATTGCCTAGACTTAGAATAACATACAGATCTATTTTTCCTGTAAAACATTTTTTATTTGTTCTCATTAAAATGTAGGAATCATAAAATGAATGTTGAGCTATTTTATGAAGTTGTTTTCATCTAAAATCACAACAAACTTTGATGGAAATGTGCTCATTAACATACATAACATATGTTTAACTATAAACAGCGACCCAATTTTGCATATCACTTGCACCAACGTACACCTAACATATGTTGTACTATAAATAAAATTAAAAATATTACTTATACTTCATATATCTTGTGAACTTATGGAATACATTGCGGGTCTCGCATAGAATATTTACTCTGGCGACATTTTTGGCATCCTTGATATTGCACAAAAGTGGATTATGTTAACCAGAAGATCCACCTTTACGTAGCTGAAAAATGCAAACTAAAAAGGATATATATCTGATGCATAAAACAAAATATATTTATATACATTTATAAGCCAAATTCAACATGATATACTGGACAAAACACCACTAATAGAAAAATACAAACTGATTTATTTTTGAGTTGCTTTAATAATCTTCTGATATATTAACAAATAACTGTTTTATGTTAAACAAACAAAGTATAAATCATGATATCTACTAAACGTATGCTAAAAACTTGCAATACTATGGCAAACCTTGCAAAAAAAATCAATGACTGTATATCGCAAAAAAAGGACATGTAAGAAAGTCAAAGCATTAATCTCTAAAAGATATTAATTAATTGCATGGAATTTAAAATACTATGAAAATCCCTTATGAGTAGCATCCAAATTCAATGTTATATACAAAATAAATGACATAGATAGTCTAAAGTTAGAAGAGATAAATCGTAATTGTTAAACAAATAGCAAAAGAATTAGTTAACTCTACATAAATTGAAAAGTGTAGATCTAGATAATCCATCCAGTAAACTAATAGTGAATGATGCAAATCATGTATTCGAATGCTGGCAACACAGCAGTTGCACCCAGGTGGAGCACATAACCTGGAATAACTTAGACCCACTGCACTCCTCTCAAACTTATTTTCTTTTAATACCTTTTCAATCGATACTCAAGCATAGGTCCTACCCTACACAACTTGCAACCAAGCCTAGTAATTGAAAATTTATATTAATTTGAGTATCAAAACAATGGTATTCACAACTTGCACAAAAACTTGCACATAAACAAAAATATAGCCACAAGCAAATAATTTTCTATCCTTCTATGCCTTCTATTATGTCAAAGAAAACATCAATTTACCTGTCATAGTGTAGCCAAAAATACACTATGGCTTCTTCTACAGATTAAAGGTACAATATTCACATCTTGCACAACCATATAGTTATAAATACATAGTTTTCTATCCAGTTGTCCCTCATAAAATAACTGATTACTCTGATTGTTATTAGTTTGAGAATCAAAATTATAGTACATAAATTTTTTTTAGTTAAACAGTAAATAGTTCTAAAGTATGCCCATTGAGTAAAACTGTACACACTTAATTTTGCATGGCTAAGACAAAATAATGTTGTAGCCCTCTTTTGTTGTACATACATCATTTTGAAGTTCACAAAGATAAATTTTGACATATATGGTTAATTTTGTACCACCTCACATTGATATTACTAATATTGATAGAAAAGTCAAGTCCGAGTTTTCAGGCAGCAGTAAAATTCGAAGGAATGAAAGTAATTACTAAATATCAGAAGAAAAAACACCACGGGCATATTTCTTACCAATGGCTCTTCCTTCACAGAAATAAAAGGTATCTTGTATGTCACTGCTTCACTGAAAGTGCCATATCCATTTTTTCCTAATTCAAAAGAAAACAATATTACAGTTCTGGTAAAATGCACTGCCAGTTATTTTGATATATTTTAAAATTATTACCAAGCATGCAATAAGAGATAGCCATCAATTCAGGTGTATATGCATATTTTGTAATTCTTATAGGTTGAAGCACGATCTTAAATCAATGCACACAGCAAACTTAGTACTTGCGTCGGGTTACAGAGTTCAACATCGATTGGTAATAGGGAAAATATACATAAATAGAAATTCTAATGAAATCAAGGTTAAGTACACCATACCTAAAGGCGATGGTATGACGGTGTTCAGTTGATGGAAGCAGCGTCAATAAGCAGCATCATTTAGTTTTTTGATTTATTGACGTTGAAAACAATGGCGTCGGGTGATTCTGTAAAAAGATTGTCGATCTATTTGAGGATTGTAGCCGAGGTGATGAGAGGCAACGACCAATTTGGTGATTGTAGTCGATTATTAGTCAATTAGCGATGAATAGGTTTGGTGGAGATGGTGATGGCGTATTTAGTATACTGGCGTTGAATCACCATGGCGATTAGGGTTAGGAATGAGAATGAAGAAGCAAAGAGACTGAAAAGAAAACGCAAACCGAAGCGAAAATGAAAAGGGCATTTTTGGTATTTCAAAAAGACACGGTTGAATTCGTATTGGTTGAATTCTCATTATTAGTAGTAAAGACGTATCACATAGTCTCTTTTATGTTACGCCATAATGTATGTTACGCCATGTTCATTATTCTGACACCATTTGCATATTCAATTAATCAATGTTACTCTTGCTTTTCTTTATAGTATAATTTCATATAGGCATGTCGGGGCGTAGACGTTCACACTCCGGATCTTCCAGCTCACAGAGAGGTGATGATGCTGGTCCTTCATAGTCGGGTGTTCGGCCTACGGTATGGCTGAAACCCAAAGCCGATGGCAGGTAAGTATAAAGTTTCAAAATTAAATTTTATTCCATACAATCTTTTACCAAATATATATAGTAGCAATGGAATATTAAATGTTTTTTTCCTGTTTTACACAGCGGTGGGTTTTCGTTGGAGCCTTCCAACATAGTGCTCAAGATCTCGCGACGGGCGTATATGGCTCGTATGACCTCGTGTTGGCCGAGGTGGGACTACGATACCAGAGGGGGTGTGGGAGGCTATCTAGCAGGACTTTTTGGTATGTGTGGTATATCAATTATTGCATTATGTAGCCATGTACATTATGTCAATTCATGTTTGCACTATTTATAGCAACTGTATAACTCATATTTTTTCAAACGTGCAGGGGAAATGGACTTGGCCGATTCTGATGTTTCTGTTGTCCAGCGCCATTGGAGCAGCAAAATTGCAAAAAACTATCGCGAAACAATAAACAACATCAAAACATCAGGAAAGAGGCCTCATTGGATGAGTGAAGTTGTCTTTGATGAGTTCACCACCTGGTGGAGCAACGAGGATTTTGTGGAAAATCTATCATATATTTAATTTAAATTGTTTGAGGCAAATAATATATAAATAATTAAAACTGTGAAAACAATTTTTGTTTTCAATTTAAATTTGCAGAGGCGGTCCGAGAGGAATTATGCAAACAGGAGCAGGAACCCCGTTACACATCGCGGTGGTTCCAAGTCTTTCCAACATCACCGGAAAGATTTGGTATAATTATTAAATAAGATTAATAGTTAATTATTTTAAGTTTTAATTTATTAAAATATAAATAATGTATATTTATATGTGCATATTTAAGGAGAGACAACGGGGGGGCTGTTAGTTATTGGGATGTGTTTACCCATACACATGCCTTGACTCAGGTCCATGATTCCGGCGCAGTTTCTTACTCTTGGGACCACGATGACAAAGCACGTGCTGCCTATGTAAGTATAACATAAGTAACTAAAAATTACGAGTTAATTGAAATAACGTTAACTAAATTCAATTATATTTTGCATGACAACAAAAGTTCTAGAAAGCGCGGACAGCCTTACTTGAGGATACGGGACGAGCTCACTTGACCCCCGATGAGAGGGATGCCATTTTTAAGTCTGTCATGGATCCAGTGACCCGCGGCAGACGCTACGGATATGGAAGCCAATCGGTAATTTTAAGTTAAATTTTAAAATAATTATTCTGATTAATTAGTTTGTTAATCATATGTGTGTGTTAATTATTATTGTGTTAATCAATTCTTTAACTGGCTTGAATTCGAGTTTAAGTTAGTAAATATCCTTATACTAGTGTATTCAATTCATATTTTGAATTATCATGATTTAGTTTGTTTTATGAATTTGTTAGTGAATATATATAGGTTAGTTAATTTGCAATTATTTTAATACTAATTTTTTAGTGTAGTTGATAATTTAAATTTGTTTACAGGTTCAGACAGCCCAAAGAGAATATCAAAAGGCTCAAGATAAGGAAGAGATTACGCAGCTACGAGCTGAGCTTGCCAAGATGCGGGAAGGCAATTTGCTGCATGAAGCAAGGACGGAGGAGATGAACCGGCGTATGGCGGAGTTCATCGCACAGTATGGACAGCCTCCTTCATCTGGTGGTTCTGATGTGGAGTGATTTAGGTATGTTTTGTTATTGGCATGTATATTTTGGAGTTGGTGAGAATTTGATACAATCTGATGGTTTCTGTGTATATTTGGATTTGATACATTCTGATGGTTTGGTTGTGGATGTTGTTTTGGATTTGATGATGTTGGTTTGGATTTTTTGATGTTGGTTATGTTGTGTTATGCTTGGATATTGGTTTATGTTGAAATATATGCATGATTTGGTAATATATATGTTTGGATATGTTTTGATATAGTTGTTATATATATATGCTCGAAATGGAGCTGTTTTGATATAATTATGGTTGCGTGTGGCTGGAAGCAAGTACTGTTGGTTTTATAAAAAAAATATACCCAGATTTCCAACAGCTTTCAAGGCGACCAACGGCGAAAACGTCCGACGGCTTCCAACGGCATATTCCAACGCATTCCAACGGTAGTTTGGTCAACGGGATTTGCCACGTTGGTAAACTTGCCGTTGGAAGCCGGTGGTATAACCTCGTTGATGCCGTTGGAGGTCGTTGGAAGCTGTTGAAATGTATACCAACGGCCTTTTCAACGGCCTCCAACGGCTTTCCAATGGCCTCCAACGGCCGCCCGCCGTTGGAAAGAGCGTTTCTCTTGTAGTGTTGTTCAATGAAGAATTGTTTTATTTTTAGTGCCTGTACATTCTAGAGGCTTCATCATCTTTTTGTTCTAACTTGAAAGTCTAAATATAGGAGTTTTAGAACTCGTCATAATAACCATGTAATTCAACTGTTTTCATGTGAATTACCAGATCCAAACATTAACCAATTTACAACTGCTTCAAACTAAGTGCAAACTTGGGCAACATGTTAGGTATTAACAAACCGACGATATTTCAAACTTCGAAAGACATAAATCGCATGCAGTCAACAATATTCATTTAGTTTAAAACCTTGTCTAAATATTTGATTGTCTATAAAGATAAAAGTTTATTTGTTCGATTTAAAATTAAGTTTCAATAGTTTCCAATTGGAATAATATTCACTCATGACAGATATACCATATACAAAGGCATTTGGACAATGTTTGCCATGAATACATCACAATTAAGCAAGGTTGCAGTCGCATATTATTTATGGCACTATATGGGTGCATGGGTGCTACGTTTGGCCAGTACTAAATTAGTTACGCATAAAAAAATGATATGGAATTGGTTATAGTATTTGATAACAACGGTTGTGCACACCAAATGTTAAAATTCAAACTACTATAAACACGCACATGCATAAAAATATGTAGGTAACAATGAAGAGGAAAGAAGAAAAAATCTCACTCTGATTCTGATTATCAAGATGACCTAAAGGCTACAATGCTGATTAACGTAATTGTCAACTCAATTTTATTAGATACTTGGTAGTAACAGCGGTATCTATATATTAGAGTAAATCGAATGCACTTCTATTATGAACTACGAGTCTTTTTCTTTTTAAGAAACAAATCTTAGTGTTAAACAGCGTTTCCATTAAAAATAGTTATTCCATGAAAAATCTTTAAATTTTTGTATATACAACATGATTTTCCATTCAAAACAATGTCACATCAAACGCACTGACAAAGTAGGAAATATCTTCTACCTCGCATGGTCACCATGATTCAGCGTAGAATATAATAATTGTAAACTCATTTCCAAGTAAATAGTTAATACCAGCAATAACATTTATACACATTAAAATACAAATTTATATAAGAATCTATACGGTAAATATGCACTAAGTTATTAAAAAAAGAATAATTCATTTGAAATGGAACCATGCTACATTTGCAAAATAGTTTAAAGTTTTAACATCTACCAACTAAGAATCTATATAATTTTAAGGAACAATTATTAAATAAGGGCATTGTTATTGACACTCCAAAAATTGTTAAGGGGAGGTCATTTTTTATTTTAACTCCACTTTAAATCAAATTGCTAAGGGGAGTACATTTATATCGTAAAATAAAATATAGACTGCCAATTCTAACCTTTTAACCCTATTCATTACTTTTTACCGTTCTTTGTGCTTTCTTACTTTTTATTGTTCGTCATTTCGCTCTACTCCTTCTCAAACGAATTTCGATCAAAATGATTCGCACCAAAAACTGTGCGCGATCACGAAATTCAGACCCAAAAATTGGTAGAGAAGGTCATGGCAAGGTGAGTTTGGTTATCTGTAGTGGATTGCGATTTAAGGATTTGGTGTTGAAGATGGAGATTAAAAACGCTAGGGTTTAGGCAGTTGTATAATTCGGCGTCTAGAAATCGAAAAATTTATTTAACTACAGATCTGTAACGTCACTTTGATATAGATTGGTTATAGCTGATCGAATTTCATAATTTATTAGGGTAATGGAGTGTCGTATTGCAGGGTAATTGCTATGGTGCAAAGTTTGGCAATAGACCGTCGTAAATAATATTTTGTGTCAGTGCTATGGTCTCAAACTAAATATTCAATATCGTTTAGCCCTTGCCGAATTTAATACTCATGTATAACTCATATTTTTCTCGGTGCACTGTTGTCGAATTTTGTATATTGGTTGATGAAGGCAGTACGTTTTTGAAAATACAGTGAAAGCCTGTTAGTTGCATTTAGTTTTGAAATTTTAGTTGAAATTTTAGTGAAACCATAACGTCGAATTGCTGTGAAATTGAATTGGTACGAAGTTCGATAGCAGTTTGTCGTAAATAACATTTTATTTCGGTGCTATGGGGTCGAACTAAATAATTTATGTCACTAAACCCTTGTCGAATTTAATAATCTTGTATAACTCCATTTTTCCTCGGTGCTATGTTGTCGAGCTCTGTGTTTTGGTTGATGAAGGCAATACATTTTTTAATTGGAAACATACGCTTTGCCTGCAGTACCTTAACATATAACTTCACACCTAAATATACACTTGTATCATTTACTCAAATTTCATTGACTTATCATAACTTACTTAAGTCTCTATATTTATCACTGTATAGTTTATTTATTTCTATTTCATTTTTGTTATCTGTTTTCTACTTTAAAAAATAATTTACCATTTTCTATCAAAATTCAACTATTCACATTCAAAAAATCACACAACTTATTATTTAACTCATTTTAAACATTTATCTGTCACAAGTTTTGTTCGCGATCTACATGTAGGCCTGTCAAACGGGTTGGGTTGATTCAAAATGGGTTGGGTCGAGTTTGACCCAACCATTTATGTTCCGTTCTCTTTTATCCATTTATGATCCAACCCATTTATGACCCAACCCACTTAATAAGCGGGTTGCCAATTTAATTCATTTAAAGGTTTAAATTTCATTTCACTAATAAAAAACAAATAAATATAAGATAATTCTAATTCTAATTTTCATCAAAATTCAAATATGGAGATGAGGTAGATTATTATTTTCCAAGTACAACTGTCAGTGCCCTTGGAGAACTACAGTGTGCGTTCACACGATAAAGTATCCGACTGTTCCATACTATCCGTAATTTAGGTTATAGTTAATCGGTCGAAGTTCCGCCTGATTCTGAGTTAGAACGAAGGAGTTATTGTAGTCTGAACAAAAAAATAGCGGCTTTTGCACTAGGCGGAGTTCATATATGGATGTGGTAGCATGTTATTTTTCAAGCACAACTATCAGTTCCCTTGGAGAACTATAGTGTGCGTTCACATGATAAAGTATCCGAGTGTTTCATACTGTCCGTAATTTAGGTGGGAGCTGATCGGTCGAAGTCTCGCCTGATTCCGAGTTAGAACGAAGGAGTTACTGCAGTCCGAACAAAAAAAAGCTGCTTCTGCACTAGGTGGAGTTCAATATGCAGATGTGGTAGCCTGTTATTTTCTAAGTACAACTGTCAGTCCCCTTGGAGAACTATATTGTGCGTTCACGCGATGAAGTATGTGAGTGTTTCATACTGTCCGTAGTTTAGGTGGAAGCTAACCGGTCGAAGTCTCGCTTACTTCCGAGTTAGAACGAAAGAGTTATTGCAGTCCGAACAAAAAAATAGCGGCTTCTACACTAGGCGGAGTTCAAAAATGATAATATGGTAGCCTGTTATTTCCTAAGTACAACTGTCAGTCTCCTTGGAGAACTACAATGTGCGTTCGCAGGATGAAGTATCCGAGTGTTTCATACTGTCCATGATTTAGGTGGAAGTTAATCGGTTGAAGCCTCGCTTAATTCCGGTTAGAACAAATGATTTATTGCAGTTCGAACAAAAAATAGCGGCTTCTGCACTAGGCGGAGTTCAAATATGGGGATGTGGTAGCCTGTTATTTTCTAAGTACAACTGTCAGCCTCCTTTGAGAACTACAGTGTGCGTTCACACGATGAAGTATCCGAGTGTTCCATGTTGTTCGTAATTTAGGTGGAAATTAATCGGTCGAAGTCTCGCTTAATTTCGAGTTAGAATGAAAGAGTTATTGCAGTCTGAACAAAAAATTAGCGGCTTATGCACTAGGCGGAGTTCAAATATCGGGATGTGGTAGCCTGTTATTTCTAAGTACAGCTGTCAGTCTCCTTGGAGAACTACAATATGCGTTCACACGATAAAGTATCCGAGTATTTCATACTGTCCGTAATTTAGGTTAGAGTTGATCGGTCGAAGTCTCGCCTAATTTCAAGTTAGAACGAAGAAGTTATTGCAGTCTGAAGAAAAAAATAGAGGCTTCTGCACTAGGCGGAATTCAAATATGTGGATGTGGTAGCCTGTTATTTTCTAAGTACAACTGTCGGTCTCCATGAAAAATTATAATGTATGTTCAAAATTCTTATTTTTCAATTTTATATTAAGATTTAATGTTTTTAATAAATGGGTTATCCGTTTATAATCCTTTTAAAAATGGGTCAACCGAACCCATAACCCATTTTATAATATTCATAAATGGGTTGACCCAACCCATTTATAAGTAGGATAAATGAGTTGGGCTAATGAGTTGGATCAAATATTGACAGCTCTATCTACATGAAATAATAGTTAGTCATTCAATCTGTGTATTGTCTGATCAAATTTTTGTTGTTGTTGTGACATCAAAAAAATCTTCTACTTTGTCTATAACCACTCACAATCCGCAAACTGCTTCAAATCGCAGGAGATTAGAGTTGGAGCGAATGAAAAAAAAATTAGACGAGGCTGTTGTAGACGACGAAAGAACTGGTGAGGAAGATGAAAGTTCGAGCGAGGAGCAAGGAATTGAAGGCGAACACAATGTTGAAGGAAACGCAGGGGGTCAGGATCAAGTAGAAGAGGTTTCGAAGGAGGTTGATCCATCTCTTGACACCGAAGAGGAGACTGAAACAGAGATACAATAATTAGAAAAGAAAAGGAAAGGAAAACAGTTAATGGCACAACCCAGTGAATCGACAGAAAGCGAAGCACAATCAACATTATTGTTTGCGTTCGAAGATCATATTGCTTCTACCATATGGATCTCTATGGTATGTTTATGTATATCATATATAATTTTGGATAATCTAACTATATGTATATCTATGTATATGTTTTGTTTATTGTTATGGTAATGCAGGCCCCAAGGGAAGAAGCAGAATTGTTAAGCTTCATAGTCATGTAGGAACTCATAGACGATGGGATTTAAACAACGAGTGTGCTTTTGTTAAGGATGCGGTAGCCGAATCGGGATTTTTGGATATAATAAAACATGCACATGACAAAGTTGACAAAGCATTGATCGATGCTTTTATTGGGCGATTCTATCCGGACACCAACACTTTTCATCTTCCGTTTAGGGAGATGACAATCAGTATCAATGAAGCGTTTCACATGAGTGGTCTTCCTGTCGAAGGTAAAGCGGTTAAGGGGCCGCTTGGAGGATCAAGGGGGATAAGTGATAATGATGTGTATGGGTTGTTCGATAACTATCTTGGCATAAAAGAAAAAGAGGCCGACGAGTTGTTGGGAGGTGAGAAAAAAGTAGTTTTAGAATAGTTGAGAACAACATTTTTTGGTTGTCAAGATTCCGATACTATGGAATGTAAACGGCAATGCATAATTGCATATTTGCTATATACTAGTGGTGTGCTAGTTTGTGGGGATAAATCTGGAAATAAGATCTTGGTGCATTTTTTGCAATGTCTACGGGTGTTATGGCAAGTGAACACGTATTCTTAGGGCACATCATGTTTGAGTTGGCTGTTTTATAATTTAGCTCAAGGCACAAGAAAAGGTGTACGTCAAATTGCAGGTTGCATGACTTTACTACAGGAAGGAATCAAAATTTAAAAATAAATTTACTTGCAACGTTTGTGTTTATGATTGATATTTCTTGTATAGGTTTGGATATTTGAACACTTCCCATTTTAAGACGACACAATCGTAATCCACATGCATAGGTTGGAGATCATAGGTCAGCTTATTACTTTGCGATGTAAACTAATACCAACTTGTGTTACAATTTGGTGACTCTTAGAGAGAAATTAGATGACCTTCAAGTGAAAGATGTTGTTTGGGACTGTTTGAATGGTATGAGAGATCAGTACCCATTCCAGCCATATGCGTAATACAATGGACGAATAGTCTTTTTGAAGTAATTGAGTTACATCTTCTGCTAAGAATCCTTCGTCGGTTTGGCTATGTTCAACCAATACCTGTAACCACTTTTGCTTTGGAGAAGAAAAAAATGAAGTCGTCGTAAAAATCTTACAAGGCAGCATATTGTAATGTAGGAAATTTCAGTTCGAACGAGTGCCGAAACCATCTTCTGAATCAAAGTCTAACCTCGACCCATGTCACACAGCCTTGGCATTGCGATCCAATGTACATGCAGTGGTACATATCTGTGTCACATCCTGTTGTTGATAATCCAAAGTCACGATTTACGGAGCAAATGCAAGTTAGCGAAAATAATTCACTAGTTGTTTGCATTGTAAGTCAATGTTTTCATTCAACTTATTGTTTTCTTGAAGTATATTTGATCATACCTTTAAAGTTTTAAATTTACAGAAACGGAAACTGAGAAACATTGCGAACTTCATTAAAGCTTGCACTCCTACCGAGTCAATGGCACAAGTTCTGGAAAGGATAGAACGCATTGAAGAAGATGAGCCGCTTGATATATTTGGTGAACAAGTGCGTAGATAAAAAGAAGCCGTTGAACCGGTTGAAGGATCAAAAGCGAAGAAGAGCAAGAATAGCAAAGAGGGTGAAGGTGGAAGACATAATGTGAAGAGGGTTGTGAGCAAGAAAAAAAAGTTGAAGTTGGTAATTTTTTTTATTTGAACTCATGTAGGTTCATACTATGTTTTGTTACGTAGTTTCATCCTTATTAGCATACGGTGAAATGTGGTGTAGGCAACAAAAAACTTGATGTTTTGTTTGAGCTCCTGTATTGTGCATTTTATGTGAATGACTGGTAATGTTGTTTTATGTTGTTTATTTGTTGTCTTATTGATTCTTGGTGGTGCTTTTGTCTGATGATGAATTTATTTTGTGATATGGAATATGATAGTGATGAATGTTTATGTGAAGCATTGTAATAATGAATGTGTGAAATTTTTTATGGTTAAATTAGAAGGCACGACGCCTTTAAATCGAAAAAAAGCAAAAAACGATACACCCATGTCGATAATACCCTATACTCTCAGAAACGGCACGTCTTTGTCGAACCAATGGTCAACATACGTTGGGGAGAAATTGACTTAACCATGCAATTTGTATGAAGCAGCAGTAAAGGCAGCAACTTTTCGAACTTAATAATTTACTTTGTTACTATGGTATCGAATAAGGTAAACACCAAGCCATCAAAGTGCCCATACCAATATCAGGTACCGCACTTTTATATCAAAGTAGTAAAATAAAAACGATACAACCTTGTCGAAAATACCCTAAACTCTTGAGAACGGCATGCCTTTATCGAACCAATGATCAACAGACGTTGGAGATAAATCGAACTAACCATGCAATTTATGTGAACTAGCAGTAACGACAGCAACTTTTTGAACTTAATGATTTACTTCGTTGCTATGGTATCGAATAAGGTAAACACCAAGACATCAAAGTGCCCATACCAATATCAGGCACGACAGTTTTATATCGAAGTAATAAAATAAAAATGATACAACCTTGTCGAAAATACCCTAAACTCTCGGGAACGACACGTCTTTGTCGAACCAATGGTCAACAGACGTTGGGGATAAATCGAACTAACCATGCATTTTGTGTGAACCAGCAGTAACGGCAACTGCTTTTTGAACTTAAGTATTTACTTTGGTACTGTGTTACCGAATAAGGTAAACAGCAAGTCCCTAACATGCACATACCAATATTAGCTACGACGCCTTTATATCGAAATAATAAATTAAAAGCGATATACCCTGGTCGAAAATACCCTAAACTCTCGGGAACGACATGTCTTTGTCGAACCAATGGTCAACAGACGTTAGGGAGACACCGAACCGACAATGCTTTAAACTAAGTCATCAAAGCGTATAGGGTAGTAGCAGGAACGACAACGTTGGGTCGAGATTTATTATATAGGTCGATGTATATTCATTGATAGTGGACAGAATTCTCGAGATTGACAAGCTTTGGTCGAAAATATAAATAATAAACGTTAGGTACTAATCGAATAGACGTTGGGTACTCATTGTCATCATAACACAATCAACAGGTGGCCAAAAAAAGGAAATCCAAAACAATCAACAACCAAAAAGAAAATTAAACAATGAAAACAATTTATTTTTCATATATCATTCACTTGCACTATGAACATAAACAGAAAATGATCAAGACCATATAGTAATTGTCATCACAAAACTATGAACATATACTCATTGACAATGATTCCTAGTACAAATTCAGATGAACACTAGGAACATGAACAGAAGCAAAAACATGAAAGCCAATATATATGTTTTTCAATTCTTTTATATATCTCAAATCCATTACAACCCATCAAGCGCATATCCCAAAGTCAATACATATGTCAAATTCCATACATGTCTCAAAATAACGACATTTCATTCCTCTTCACCAGTAAGTACATTAAGTGCGCTGCCTTCATTTTTGTCGTCATCCGTATAAGCTAAGTACTTGTTCACTCTTTCCACATATGGTCTGATCCAATCTTCCGCGTTAATATTATAGAACTACGAAAATAAATAAATTGAGGTATACGAGGCAAAGGAGAGTCGGAACTGAGTTTAATACCCACATAATGTGAGTTGTTTACAAGGCCCATAATTATCATCCTATCATGGTTTAACATGGTCGGATGTATTGTTGTGGGAACAAATGTACAACTCATATGTTTGCTTAACAAGACAACTATAGTGCCAAACGTTTCAGCTATTATAAATCCTGACTCTGGCATCTACATCCACTCACTAAATCCAATTGCATTTGGACATTGTATCCTTTTCTTCATTTCTTCAAAACCACATTCATCCCACATTCTTTTGTACATTTCCGACCGTATCAGTAAATTGTCAACCATAAACTCACAAACAAACTTACACGGAATTTCCAGTCTTCGATTATGGAGATTCAATTGATTAACCACAACCCAATAACCGCAATTACCATCACTAGGCATATCATCTATGCCAATTATTTAGGGTCTCATACGTTTGGGCATTTGCAACAAATATTCATCGTCGACTTGACTTTTTGCACATGCTTTAGTTTTGATGCCAAGCTTCTTTAAGTAGCGATCAACCGGAGTAAGATTTGATCCACATGACAATGACACTTCTACATGTTCAAAGTAAGAAGGATATCGTTTAGCTGATTTATCTTTTTTCGACGGTCTACCTTTTCTAATAGCTGCCATAGAGGGTTCTAAAATAGTGGTAATTTGAGGGAACGCTAGTGTTTGCGCAAAAAATGGGCAAACACCTCAAAGCCGTACGATTTAGTTGATTTTATGTTGTTTTTAGTGATTTGGGTGATTTATGCAAATATATGAAAAGCATGGACTAAACTGTAAAAAACACACAGATTTATAGTGGTTCGGCCAGAACGTGCCTACGTCCACTTTATATGTTATTCTCCTTTTCCCTTCAGATTACAAGTACAAAGCTTTGATTACAAGTAACTGAAAGTTGTTTGAAAGTTCTATCCGTGCTTGAGCTCACAAACTTGTTCCCCATTGTTGTACCCATGCCCCTCTATTTATAGAGTGAGGCTGGGGGCAGGGGTCCTAGATGTATATAGCTGCTGGTGGGCCTGGGCTGAAGCAATCTAGCCTGGCACATCTGGTTCGGCGTTCCTTGGTTCGGCCGAGGTGGTTCGGAGAAGTGCCGGTCCGGTGGTGGAGTTGGTCTGGATGAGTGCTGGTTCGGTGATGGAGTATGGCGGACCGGTAGTGAATGGACCGGTAGTAGGAGCATGGTCTGGTTCGGCCTAGGCTTGGAGGTTGGTTCGGCAGGATCTGGTCCGGTGAGAGCTAGTTCGATGGTAGGAGGGAGCCGGACGAAATTCTACCCAACACACCGAATCAAATACCTTCTTTTGCCGATCCGGGTGATTTGCCGGATGAGTTAGTTGTTACCAAAGTACCGAATGGCTTACGTGCCGAATGTGGTTCCGCCGAATGGACTCTTGCATGGCTTCACCGAATGATCTTTTATATTTGAACCTTGAGTGAAATCCCTGACTTATGTACGCTTGCTTGCTTCTTCTTGGTTCGGTCGTGGTGGAAATGCACACAACATTGATATTCCAGTTTTGACCAAAAATGGGATAACACTTTGCCCCCCAAAACATGCCTTGCGATAGGAAGGTGTGTTTTGTAATGCCATGGGCTGGATATTCATATCATGTTGACAACCTGTAAAGAGCTTGATATTTTATATGGCCCCAAATGACGACCGTTCGGGATCGAGCTATTTGGGATGAAGCGCGGCCGTTCATGGTCAAGCGCCTAACTTCAAATGACGACCGTTCGCGATCGAGTCATTTGAGGTGAAGTGCGACCGTTCACGGTCAAGCGTCTAAATCCATGCGACGATCGTTCGAGATCGAGTCATTTGCGGTGGAATGTGATCGTTCACGGTCAAGCGCTTTACTTCAAATGATGACCGTTCGGGATCGAGCCATTCGAGGTAAAGTGCGACCGAGCCCGGTCAGAGGGCGAACCTCAAATGGCGACCGTTCGCGATCAAGCCACTTGGGGTGAAATGTGACCGTTCACGGCCGGTGCCGTTCGCGGCAAAAGATGAAATGGGACCGTTCGCGGTCAAGCGCCTTACTTCGGATGACGATCGTTCGAGATCGAGCCATTTGTGGTAAGATGCGACTGTTGGCGGTCAGGGGGTGGACCTCAAATGGCGACCTTTCACGATCGAGCCATTTGTGGCGAGATGAGTTGTGCCGTTCGAGGCGAGTTTGTGACTGTTCGAAGTCGAGTGCCGTTCGAGGCGAATTGTGACCGTTCGAGGTCGGATGCCGTTCGAGGCGAGTTGTGATCGTTCGCGATCGGGTGCCGTTCGAGGCGAATTGTGACTGTTCGAAGTCGGTTGCCGTTCGAGGCGAATTGTGACTGTTCGAAGTCGGGTGCCGTTCGAGGCAAATTGTGTGTGCCCGGGGGGGACTTAATATTATCAGTGTCGGAGTTATTGTTTGGGGGAGTCTCCGAATCAAAGACTTCGGCAGTTCGCTGCCATACAAGAGGTGCTCGTGGACCGTTCGCGATCCAACGACATACAAGTAAATTTTTCCATAGAATTGTAAATGTTAAAGCAATAATCATATGAACCTTACGGCAGGCATGTCCAAACAGGAAGAATTTAAATGTTCAAATCAAAATCAAAGCAAAAGGCAGAATGAAGATGTCAAAGCGCAAACTCTTACTATAACGCGGTTGGTAGTCATTCAGAGCATGCCTATGGATCGTGCGCGATCGCTCACATGTGTAAATGATTTAACCGCGTTAGTGAGAGGTTTACAACTTGTTCATCGTTATTTTGATCAAGCAATCAATGGATAATCAAACGGTGCCCCGATCCAGGGTCACCTCTAGTCGATGTAGACGGTGGTCGCTCTGGCTCCACTGCTGGAGTTCACCTCCTCACATACTGAAGGAGCATACCGTTCCTGATATGCCCTTCCACCTCGTCCTTCAAATGTCTACAATCATTAGTGTTATGACCGTTTAATTCATGGAATTCACAAAACTTATCTGATTTTCTTTCGTCAGGAGTTGGATCCCTTCGCATTGGTCTACGATACAGAACTTGCTTCTTGGTATCCTGGTAAAGTCGTTCCAGACTCTCATTCAGCTCAGTGTGAGTGGTGAATCGCGACTCTCTCCATGGCCGCTTTGACCTATCATCATTATCCTCAGCCTTTCTCTTTCCTTTGCCAGTCTCCGCACCCTTTCCAGGTGGGTTTCCGCTCTTAATTGCGTAAACGTCAACTTCTTCCTCTCTTTCTGCACTAGCATCTTCCAAACGCAGAAACTTTTCAGCCTCATGATAGAACTCTCCCAGATTCATAGGCGGATCCTTAGTTAACGAATTCTTAAACTCTGTACTATCAGCTATTCCAGATACAGCCGCTATCATGACCATAGATGGATCTGGTCGATCCACAGATGCTGCCGCCGCATTAAATCGCGTTAGAAAGCTCCTCAAAGTCTCTCCAGTTTTCTGCTTCAAGGTTGCGAAAGTCATCACATTCTTGGGTCTCGCAATGTGAACCCTGAATTGCCTCATGAACCTCTCAGTTAAATCTTCCCATGTTCCTATGGAGCCGCTCTCCAGCTTCCTAAACCATAACGCTGCAATGTCCGTTAAATACAATGGAAAGCACCGGGCCATGACCTCCTGTGATGCCCCCAGCACTTCCATGTGCCTCATATACTTTGTAAGATGGACCGCAGGGTCTATCCTCCCATCGTACATCTCTACTGACGGTAACTTGAACTCTGGTGGGTTCCTAGCCATCCTAATCGCAGGGGAAAAAGGACTCCTGTTTACATCTTCCAAGTCTCTGTTTACTAAACCGTCTCTCATAGCTCTTCTAACCATCTCTGCTAATTTGTCATTGTCTCCAAGATGTAGTCCTCGCTCACTGCCTTCGACCTGCCTCCCGAGTCCGCGGGAGTTTTCATGTGTATGCCTCCCTGGCTGAACGTTCATTCCTCTATTGCTACCAGGTGGCTCGAATGCCCCCGTCTCTCTTCCCGGGGTCGGATCAACATGTTCTACGTGAGTGCCCCCTAGCTCTGGTGCTACGCCAGATGGTCCTGCTCCGTTCTGAACTCCAGTTGCTCCTTGGTTTTGGGCTCCAAGTTGCCCAATTTGCTGAAGCAAGTTCTGGATCATCTCTTCTTGTCTTCTCATCATAGCCTCCATCTCATCCCTGGTGATGAAGGCTGAAGCTTGGTTTGCTCCTGAGGAAGCCTCTTGACTCCCTTCCTGTTGACTCTGCTCTGGCCTTGGCCTTCTGCTTGATTGTCTTGCCATGACTCTTCCAATCTGAATCTCTAAACTCTCAAGTTCGAATTCCAAGCGGTAGAATCCCTGAGTTCAATTCTCAGTGAAAGCACCAAAAATGTTCGCGCAAAAAATAGGCAAACACCTCAAAGCCGTACGATTTAGTTGATTTTATGTTGTTTTTAGTGATTTGAGTGATTTATGCAAATATATGAAAAGCAGGGACTAAACTGTAAAAGACACACAGATTTATAGTGGTTCGGCCAGAACGTGCCTACGTCCACTTTATATGTTATTCTCCTTTTCCCTTCAGATTACAAGTACAAAGCTTTGATTACAAGCAACTGAAAGTTGTTTGAAAGTTCTATCCGTGCTTGAGCTCTCAAACTTGTCCCCCATTGTTGTACCCATGCCCCTCTATTTATAGAGTGAGGCTGGGGGTAGGGGTCCTGGATGTATATAGCTGCTGGTGGGCCTGGGCTGAAGCAATCTAGCCTGGCACATCTGGTTCGGCGTTCCTTGGTTCGGCCGAGGTGGTTCGGAGAAGTGCCGGTCCGGTGGTGGAGTTGGTCTGGATGAGTGCTGGTTCGGTGATGGAGTATGGCGGACCGGTAGTGAATGGACCGGTAGTAGGAGCATGGTCTGGTTCGGCCTAGGCTTGGAGGTTGGTTCGGCAGGATCTGGTCCGGTGAGAGCTAGTTCCGTGGTAGGAGGGAGCCGGACGAAATTCTACCCAACACGCCGAATCAAATACCTTCTTTTGCCGATCCGGGTGATTTGCCGGATGAGTTTGTTGTTACCAAAGTACCGAATGGCTTACGTGCCGAATGTGGTTCTGCCGAATGGACTCTCGCATGGCTTCACCGAATGATCTTTTATATTTGAACCTTGAGTGAAATCCCTGACTTATGTATGCTTGCTTGCTTATTCTTGGTTCGGTCGTGGTGGAAATGCACACAACATTGATATTCCAGTTTTGACCAAAAATGGGATAACAGCTAGCACTTTTAAATCTTGTTGCATAACAGGCCTCACATTATCAGGCGATTCGTCATACCTATTTTTGAAAGCTAGGATTTCCGGCAAGTCAAAAAATTCAAGAGTTTTGCGATGCAACATAGGCGGAGTGCAAGATAATTGCTTCCAATAAGAGTCTATAAAGGTTAGAGGTATGAAACCTTCTGAATGTCTAAAATATGCAAGCATATGTGTACATGGTAGCCCATTTACTTTCCATAAAACACAACCACAATTGTCAATAGTCAAACCGACGTTTGAAATGTTACATAATTCATTTAATAGTAAATCAAGTGCTTTGTGAGATACAAATCCCAAAATTTCTTTAAACATTGGTTCACCTCGAAATCCATGCATTGTTCTAGATGTGCTTGTTTCGAACGCATGTTCGATTGCAACTAATTCATTCTCACAACAAAGATGTGCACTAGTCCAACATTGCACGAAGCCACCAGCAGCTGAATCGAAGTACAATTTCAAACGATGGTGTGCACTTTCGACAATGCTTGTTGATACATTATCATAATGTTTTATTTTGTTGGTACAAGCCAAAACAAACATCTCCTTATATTTATTAAGCCAATTTTTCATTACATACGTCATAGTTTTTTTGTGTTTGTCAATCCATTTGTCACGAAATAATTTTAAGTTTCGATAGTACTCTTCCTCCGAGAATGAGTTAATTACATTTATCCAACCATCCCAAAAAAGTTCATACTTCTTTTTTCCTTCCTCATCCCCCAATAGTATCTCTTATCCCCAATCAATACTCGTTTCTTTTTTATAAAATTGAGTTTACGATTCGCCTGAACATTCTTCGAAATATGCCATGCGCACAAAATATGACGTGCTGCTGGGAAGACGGTAGTTACTGCATTTGTAAGAGCAATTTCGGCATCTGTGATGATAACACACGGAATTTCTACATGTCTATAACACTTTCGAACACATTCAAGAGCCCATATGTATGATTCCGTAGTCTCACGACTAATAAAAGCAAGTGCAACGGTAAAGGATGCTCCGGTTGATGTTTGCGACACCATATGGAAACATGGTAACTTGTATCGATTCGTTTTGAACATGCAATCGAAGAACAAAATTTGATAAAAACACTACGCAAGAGCAACACATGTAGGATGACTAAAGAATAAGTTGGAAATTTCATTGGTTGTACCATCAACTCTATGGTGCATGGAATAATGATGACTTGTAGCCAATTCATAAACTACTGCATAATTGAGCTACCTTCCATATAACGTAGTTTCAGCTTCACTTTCGCATTGTAAACATTTCTTATGGTTGATTGGTTGTTCGGATTGTCAATTTTAATAGTGGTTAGAATATTTCTAGGCCTAACACCACTCTTTGTCATTGTTTCGACGGTCTTAATTTTGTGATCTTTCAGCCTCGCCACATACGAATGCCCGGTTAGTACATTAGCAAGACTGTGATTGTGTCTTCCGTTCTTCACGTTCAACATCCATCTTCCATCGTTACCACAATGTGCACTTAACTCAAATGGACGTCCACATTTTCTACTTTCCGACCTTCTCCGTTTTTGTTGGGTTTTCGGAACATGACTCTTTGCTTTATGGTCAATATACTCTCCACTTCGTTCACATACTAGAACCATCCAAGACCTTTTCCATTGCCTAGCAAATTTCTCGTTCTTGTTCTTTTCGTCACAATAACACAGTTGACATTAATCCCACGATCCTGACACCAATCCCGTACACTTTCCTTTGTCTCGAACAACTGCATCATCAATACGTAACATAAACCAAAACAAAATAAATCATTCATACATACATATATATATATACATATATTATTTTATCGTAGCATGTCATTAGTGAAATGAGAGGTCAAATCGGGGTAATCGAAAGATGACATGGTGATTTCCTCTTTATGATTGTTATTGGCATCATCGTTCCCAAATTCTTTGCAATTGTCCACGTCGTTTGATTCATTGCAATCTTTGTTTTTACTGTTTTCAAATTCTTTGAACTCATCCACTTCAGCTGATTCAATCATCAAATCATTCTTCAATACCTAGCGAAAAAAGAAGAAGTCGATCTCAAAATTTAAAATATGATTCAAAAAAAATGATTTCAAATTCGGCATGGAAAAGTCGTGATTTGCATTTAGAAATAAACTTCAACAACCGAATATAATCATATATCTCGGCACGAAGACGCCGAAATTTTGCACTCTGTTATCATAGAAAAAATACGAAAACTCTTTTCCGAAATTTTACAAAAATTACGATGTCAAGGCTCTGAAATATTGTGTAAGCTTCAATGATCGTATATCTCAGCATGTTGCTCTTGAATTTGTGTATTAATCTCGGCGCGTGCTCTCTGCATTAGCATTTTTGTAGAAATGCCAATTCGTTCGTGAAACCCTATGTAAACCCTAGCTAATAAAAAAAACTTACTTCTTCGTTGTTTGTTTCGACGAATTCAACGAAGCGTTCACTTTCTTGAGTTAGAATCATTCGTTCTCTTTCTTTGGTGAATAAATTTCATTGACAGTAGATTTCTTCATAATTACAGACTAATGATTATGATTAAGGAGGAAAAAAATAATAAATACAGTTACAATTTAACAAAATAGGAGAAAAGATGATAACAAAGAGTAATTTGGTAAGACTATAGTTTTATGTTAAGGGGGGACTAATTTTTTTTTACCCCCATAGCAAATTTTATTTTTTTATAAAAACGACCACCCCTTAACAATTTTTGGAGTGTCAATAACAATGCCCTTAAATAACTTAAGACAACTTGATATAGCTATTATTAACATATGTCCATGAACGCATATCATTTGAAATATACATAGATACCATAGATTAGCATCACATTAAAATGATACTTAGTGCTTATGCAATTTCTCATCATATCAAATAAAAAATGTAGACATAGAGATAGACTTCATCAATAATAAACGAGTTATTTTCACTCAACTATGAGTAGTGACAAAAAACAACCCCAAATTAGAAAATAGTGTTAGTGTTTAAGTACATGCCTGGAGGATTACCAACAAAATAAGGATCCCTAACGCGCCAATGCTTGAGAGAGAAAATGATATTGTCGAGAAATGTTTCTATGAAAGTGAAAACTGTGATTAGAGAAGAATTTGGAAGATGGCTATGATAAATTTGATGTAAAAGCCAATTTGAGAACTAAATAAATTACTCAGTATACATGAAAATTCTTTTCAAGTTAATGCCCATTATTAGGTGAAATATTAAATCAGTGGGAAGAAGAAGCACTTATAGTGGGGGAAGAACCGATAACCTTGGAGGCGACCCCACGACGTTCTTATGGCGGACGAAGAATACGATAGCTATCGATGAAGTGTGAGGAAAATTGAAAAGGGTAGAGAGGTAAAGACGGTTGTTAGTCGATGTGGCGGAGATTTGGGATCAAAGGAGATGGCGACGGTGGTGAGAAGAAGGGACAATGTCGACACGTTGGAAAAGGGTCAAATTAGAGGATGTTATCATTTAGGTTGGACGATAATGGAGGAAGGGTATAGTTGTGCACGCAGAGAAAGAAACAAATGGCGTGATAGTTCAGTCTAAAATCTCCAAAAAATGGAAGAGGGCTTCTGCACTCAGGAAATAGAACTCAGTAATAGTAGTATAGTGTAGATATGGAACATTAAGATAGGAATGAAATAGAAATACCAACAAGATGGGAAGTAATGAAAGTGATAAGTCAAGTTATTGGCAAGAATAAAAAAGAACAGAAAATGAAATGGAATAGAAATCAAAGTTAAAATTAATGAATATGGTAGCAACGTTATTGATAACTAAAAATAAGAAGCGACGAATGAATTTGAAAAAGATAAGTTAAATGCATAATAAAAAAATAATAAGACCTAGGATCAACCATAAGAACTATAGAGGCAATTAATTGAAAGAATTAAAAACCGAGAATGTATAAATATAAGACATGTTTATAAGTAGCCTAGGTATGCGTTTATGACAGATATGATTATATTAATGTGTATGTTATGCGTAGAAAATGACTTAAGATCATCATAATAGGTTGGGATGAGGAAACACATCCAATTATAGGACCACAGAGAGTATGCTTGCGTATTGAGAAAGAGATACATTCGGGTTAGGACTGTGCCTGAAACCGAAGTTCCTTAAATAGTCACACATTCATTAGCAATAATTAACATTGATTGTTAGGCGGATGTCGAGACTGGACTCGCACAATCAAAATAGGTCTACTTCAAAAATTTCTAGAGGGGATATTGCCTTAATTGCATTAGTCAATCTAAATGGACGGTGGTTTGATCAAACATTATGCGACATGTGTGGTACAAGTTTTTTTTAGGGGTAGGGTTGTATAGATTCCGGGTCCATCATTGGTCCCTTGCGGTCAACGGGAAGGACATGATTATACCTCATTGATCTTCGTCGCCTACCAGGGTTGATTTAAATTAGGTAATACACTACCATAATTGTTTGCTAGTTTGTTTGATAGAGCAAGGCTAGATAACCCATAATAAGATTCCTTCAAAACATGGACCGGGTGGTTAGTGGAGCCGAGTCCATGTAATAAGAAGTAGAAAATGTAGACAATCCCTACGGAGAACACAACTTAATGGAGTAGAAGTCGTCAATGCATGCTATAGGATTTCCTCATGTTATACGATGATCGTGATACAGTGAGGCGATGGATCCCGACGAGGTGCGGAACGAGAGATACTTGTGGAGGTAGTATCTAGGTCCATTAAGGGACCATGATATATATGTGTGTGTGTGTGTGTGTGTGTGTGTGTGTGTGTGTGTGTCTATGGGATGTGGATGAAAACGGTTCATACGTTGGGATGGACTCAAAAAAATTAATAATAAAATCAAATATAACATGAAATAGTGAACAATTGGCATAAGCCAATGTTATGTATAAGATATATAATTTATCAGTTACCAGAACATCGTTCTAACCCCCTCCTCATTACGACTCACAAGATAGGTTGAAGAAAATGTACTGGTTTTTGGCATGTTCGGTGCTGACAAAGACACTTGATTTTGGAAGTGTCAAACCTTAGTCAATACTTATGTGATCTATTATAGTTTAAATTATTCTGTTGCAAGTTATTTTGTTAGAGTCTTGATGCATTCTTTCGTTTTATTTACAGGATACCGATCCAACGATACATATTTCGGTGAACTTGAATTTTCGGTTTAGTGAAAATTCATGCTTACTAGGGTGCGAGTTATTACACAGCTAAACCTAGCTCCAATTTCTCACTCCACTTGCTCATGCTGAATACATTATCTAATGATTTGAGCCATTCTACCCTCTGGTTTGGGTGACTGACAATGATAGCTCAACCTTTCCTTTTGGGGTGGATATTATCTTTCAGATGATAACTCGATCTTCAGTTACGGGTATGACTATGGCTCCACGATTGGTCCCAGTGATCTCTATGTCCTCTATTGCCTGCAATTTTAGCAAGGGAATGAGACGAGTTTGTTGCACCCCCGATTTGGCATGATCCCTGTTTGGTTGGTGCCGAACCGCTTCCCGGGTCTTACTTCGAGCTGAACTCTTACTCATTTCATCCCTTTAGCATTCCATTTATATCTTTTGGATTTTCTTAATCGGATTCTCTGTCAGAGTGTGACCCCCTTCGTCTTTTGGATTTCCTAGACTGGGATCGCCATTGCGTTCAAAATGTTGCAACCAATAGCTTCTTATCGTCGAGTAGAGTATTCCAATGTTTTTGAATGTTTCAATTGCTTGAAGTAGCTTGTACCTCTCCAGGGTGGAGCCTGAATTGATTATATAGGGGATAAATTTTAAGATAATCACATCTTTCAGTCCGTAGTTTGGATTGAGATGCAGTTTTGACCCAAGGTGTATATCCTGATGTCAAGTAACCTTTACAGGTACTTTGAGTATATTATTTGATTGTGTCAAATTTTCCCATAAAACTTCGTCTTGTCCTTTTAATTACATGATGACGCTTTTATCAAACCAACCGTTAGGGAGGTTTGCTTACTGTCATTGGCCAAAATCAATTTTTCTGAAGCAAAAAAAACGTGGATTTTGTCTCATCGCGGTTTCCCTAAAAACGTGGATCTTGTCTCATCGCGTTTTCCCTAAAAATGTGAATCTTGTCAAACCGACCGTTAGGGAGGTTTGCTTACTGTCACTGACCAAAATCAATTTTTCGGAAGTCAAAAAAACGTAGATATTGTCTCATCGCGGTTTTCCTAAAAACTTGGATCTTGTCTCATCGCGGTTTCCATAAACTTCCTCCTTTTATTTTGCGCATCAAAGATTCCAAATTCAAATCTATTATGATTTTCAAATTCTAAAATTTCAGTTTCAAATCGACAATTTTGAATGCTTTGATAAATATTTAAATTTGAAATTCATATTTTCGGATTTAAATCTCAATTTATTCTTTTCCAACATATTATCACTTAATGTTTAAGTAATATTAACAAAAATTTTGAATGTATATTTCTTATCAAAGTTATATAATCGAACGGTCGGTTTCTCCACCGTTGTGCGGTTATACTAGTTACACATTTTCCGACTGTTTCTGTACTTCTTGATGTCTTTTCGTATCTACCATGCTATGGGCAAAAATGCCTCAACGTATTATTTTTGATTTTTGTGTATGTTATGTAATTTTTGTTATGTTTTGAAAATAATCGACTTTGGTTTTGCAAAGAAAAGAGATAACTTTTGTGTTTTAAAATGTTTAAATTGTTATAAACAAATAAGAATATGTTATAAATAAACAAGAGCAGAAGCCATTAGAGGAAAAGAGTGGAGACATTTTATTCATTCAGAGAATGGTTATATCAGATTGATTCATCTAATTACATTACACAGGCTCCTTTATATATAGGCATTGGAGCATGAGATGGAACATATCCCATGATGTGGGACTAATAGAAAAACACAAAAGCATATTCACTTATATATTTACATATATTATAACACTCCCCCTTGAATATGCGTCTTCAAAATCTTGGATGCTCATATGGTTGCTAGAAATTGTTTCTTTTAAACCGTCCATAACAATTGCTCCCCATCATTATTATCTTGCTTTCATACATCCATTCAGTTGATACAGATATTGTCTGTTGCCTCATTAAAAACCTCTATTAGAAAAACCCAGTGGGAAAAAACCTTGAACGAGGAAAAGAGTGCAACTTGTGAAATCATAAATATCATACTAAAAATGATATTCCTTATAAGAGTTTGATACTTCAGGATCAAAATAATGCCTTATTAAAACCTTACTAAGAAAAACCCGATGGAAAAAATCTTAGTCAAGGATAAAAATATAATTTAACTTAAACAACATATTTGAGATGTTATTTCTTGAAAAGACGTTTGGTTCTTCTAGATCAAGATAATGCCCCATTAAAACCTTAATGAGAAAAACCCAGTGGGAAAAATCTTAAATAAGGAAAAAGAGTACATTATAACTTATTTCAAATGTTACTAGGGAGTTGATACTTCTGGATCAAGATAATGCCTCATTAAAACCTTACTAATAAAAACCCAGTGGGAAAAATCTTAGTTAAGGAAAAAGAGTGCATTATAAAATACTTATAGATGCTCCCCCTGATTTAAATTTTCCTCTGAATTTGTATTCATCTTTCGATAACTCAAATTGGTTATAGATACTTCTGGATCTATAAATATGTGTCTCATTAATAATACAATTTATTAATAGTTTCGTTCAATACAATCAAATTTTCTAAGGTTGTTTCTTTCAAACATAATTTGCATTTTATGCAATTTGTATGCTACTTTTATGAAAAACACTTCGCATGTTTTCATTTTTGCGCTTCAAATTAGTTTTGCGCTTCAAATTAGTTTTGCGCATTGCAACTATAAATTTATCATGAATATTAAAAATTTCATCACAACATTACTAAAAAGTAGAAAGTAATCTACTCATCTTGAGTTATATCAAGATTTTCATTACAACAATACTTAGAAGAAGGTTGTAATCTACACTTCATGTCTTTTGCATTCTTTATAACTACAAAAGTTATATATATATATTCTTCATGTATTTGTATACTTTAATAAGTATTTGCATATTGCAACTACCACTTCAATGGATATTAAGAGCTTCATTACAACGATACTTAAAAATAGGAAGTAATCCACTCATCATGAATTATATCAAGATTTTCATTACAACAATACTTAAAAGTAGGTTGAAATTTACTCTCCTTGTTCTTTGCATTGTTTATAACAATGAAAGTTATTTATATTCTTCAGGAATTTATATACTTTCATTGTTTAATATGATTTTAAACCACATTTATACCTTCAGGGTATATTAAGCATTTCAAGTACTTTCGGTACTTTGTGGACTACATGTCCATATTTCTCTACTATCAAAAGAATTCATGATGGCCAGTCATGTTTTCTCCTAATTCAAGATTCTTAATATATTTATAAATATAAGCGCTTTATTATTTGCAAATTTATCATCGATGATTATTTCTTGTCAGTTCTAGACATGAATTATTGAGATCTCTTTAATTATGTTTTAGGTACCTAATCCACTTCTAGGGTTATTTGAGAATCATGTCATGGATCTCTTTCAGAGCATCCTTAAGTGTTTCTTCAAGAACACCCACCTCATTTATTTGGCATCTTTATTACTAACTCCAAAAATATTTTGAACTGACTTTTGAACCATATTTCAGATGTGGTTTACAAATTTTGATCCTTCAGGGATTCAAATCTATATTGGAGAAAGTCTACTAGGGATAATATTGATAATATTTTGCATCATTGTATATTTTAATAAATATTTAACACTGATGATCAAAATGAACTTGTATCCCTTTATCCTCCCCCTCAATGTTGACAAACATTGTCACATTAAATAATAATCATCTTTGGATTCTTATTTTGATCCATTATGATATTGCTACTAGCAAATACATCATACATATTAATAATAGGAGGATAATTCTTTTATAAGATGCATTCAATTGATATTTATTATTAGAGTTTGTTCTCGTTCATTGATCTAAGCAATTGGAGGAATTTACTTATTGTGTAGATCATTTGAATACATACATGACTTCAGGTCATTCAACATTTATGTTGATTGAATTTTAAATCACTAAATAATGTCTATGCATAATCTATAAGATGAGCTTATAACAAACTTCAGGTTGTTAGCTAAATATTTACATATATGGATGTATACGTGCGTCCACGTATCACATATATATTATAAAATTTTCATATTCTTTCTCATTTGAATTAGTGATTTTTGGAACAAACTATTACAAGGATCAAAACTATTAATTTCTATTTATAAATCAATGTCAATGCAAACCTGTCAAAACCGCATGATAATGTTCAAAACGTTTGGTTTGAAACCATATCGAACTTCTGGTTCGAACAAAATATAACACAACTTCAAGTTGTTAAGTTTTATTCCTCAATTATATCTCAAATATCAGTTTTGAACACTAAGTATGATTACTTATCAAGGAGTAATTTTTAATTGCATATAGACATTTCTACACATCTATATTGAGAGTTCTGTAAAAAAAAATTACAGCAAAAATAATAATAGTATCTTCTAGATAATTGAAATGTTACAGATACAGATTTCCTCTTAGCTCTCAAACTTTTAGGATCTAATCTAAGCTAAATTAGGATCCTTTATAATCAAATTTATGTACACTTATTTGGTTTAATAAAATTACCAAATATATAAATAAATCTCCTCTAGAGATATGTTATCATTTTCAAATTTATAAATCTCTTCTAGAGATATATTAGTATCACCACTTCTGGAGTGAACTTTCTCTTCTAGATATATATATATACATATATATGCACTATTTGAATGCCATATCAATATACATTGTTTATTTTATACATATTACATAATTACTACTTTTACAGTAGCATAAAATATCCATGTTGGAGATTTTTGTTGTAATTTCTTTTAAAATGGCATATCAAACTTTAAATACAGTGACAAAATTAGATTCACCAACTGAAAGTAAGATGCAAGAGATAAAACCACTACTTCTGGAGTGTAACGTTGGTATACAATATCATTATCCTTTTTTTTTGAATAAATTATTGTTATTACAAAAAAAATTATATAATTATTCCTTGATTATATCTCTAGTATTACTAGTGAACATTAATTATGATTGTTTATTAGAAAATATATACTAACTTATAATTATATATAAACATCTCCTCTAGAGAGTTCAGTAAAATAGATATATTTACAACATAAATAAGAGTATCTTCTGGACCCTTGAAATGTTATAAAAATAAGAAATTATAATGGTTGCACATACCGATTTGTTCAAGACCGTATTTATATAGCTTTAGTGAAAATTATGATATGACATATAGATTATCTCTTCAGGAGCAAATCTAAAGATATTTCTTCAAAAATAGTTGTGCATATAATATTTGATTCATCGTAAGTTCTTAAAAGTAAAAGGTTACATATCATTATTTGTCTAATGGAGCTACGGGTCCATGACAATAGACGATTGAATTTTGGATAATTTATTATCACATTTGACAATATTTTATAGGCAGTTCTTTTATAGTGCTATACGATGATATAATATCACTTCTAGGGATATTTCATAAACACCGCTTCTAGAGTGGTACATATCACTTCTAAAGATACTTTATATGCATTGTTTTTGGCATGTCATCGATAATCAATATCTTTTTCTGCATAATTGACATAATTCTACAACATCTCTTATAGGATGTTTGGATTTTGAAATATAAAAATCATAAAACATCTCTTCAAGAGTATGTCATATGGATTATCTCTTCTGGAGAATATTAAAATGTACTTCTTCAAATATATAGTTTGGCAAACACACCCAAAGATCATCAAAACTTGGGTTTTACCAACTTCAAACTGATTTATTGAACTGAAATAAAATAAAATCCACATAGCAGACTTCAGGCTGCTATTATTGGTCAATTCGACCATATCATTTATTACTGCACTTAGATTTTCATCATTAATGAAGTTTCCTTCATCTTCGAAGAAATGATCTAACTTCAGGTTAGTATTACTAGACAATCCTTTCATATAATTTTAAAATAAAATTCCTATAACATCTCTTCTGGGATGTTAGATTTTGCAATATAAATATAAATAAATCTCTAAAACATTGTCAGAAAATCTTTTCATAATTCAAGACTTCAGGTCTTGGACTTTGAGTTATACAACTTCTGGTTGGAAAAAAAAAATCTTTGCACAATTTCAGGTTGTTCAAACTTATTTTTTTTTATTAAATTTTCTGATCCTTCTTTATTTTTATTTTTATTTTTAGTTAGAACTTATGGTTCTTTATTTTGAGGAAACTTGTAATTTACTGATTTATGAAAACTGCAGGTTCTCAATTATTATTTCCTTTTTCCGTTTTTTTTTTAACAAGGAAACATTGAAAGATATTAAGCTTATCGTGTAAGCTTTTACTAATGTTTCTATTCACTTAATACGATCTTCTAGATACGTATTATATTTATATTTGTTTCTCTTAGAAACAATAATATATTTCTTCTGAAAATATAAATCGTATATCAAAATAATTTCCAAAGTCTTCATTTAAATCTAAATCAAATCAAAATGTTTTCAAAATGAAAACTTCATTTACCAACCATGATTGATTTCTCAAATCCATAACCAAACTAAATGCAATCAAATTCAATAAATTTGTTGAAGCAACAATATCAAATTTTGTCAAGTTCAAACTTGCATTCCAAAATAAATGAACTATAAAACACAAAAATAAGTATGATATTGAGATCAACAATATAATATGATCAGAAAAATAGCAACAACAAACAAATTAGATCTGAAATATAATAACCAACAAAATAAGAATTAGATCTCAAAGTTTAGATCTATATAAGATATAAAATTATAAGACTAGTATAATAAAATCTAAAAAATAATACAATAGATTTAGATCTGAGAAAGTAGATCTAGAATGCAATGAGATATATAAAAAATAATAATTTGGAAGATTAGATCAATCATAATAGAAAAATAACTTACCGTTTTGAGATCTATAATTAGATCTAGAGAAGAATAGATTTGATTTCATAATAAATTATCGCAATTGTATATCGTGCTGATAACGTGTTATAAACAAATAAGAATATGTTATAAATAAACAAGAGCAGAAGCCATTAGAGGAAAAGAGTGGAGACATTTTATTCATTCAGAGAATGGTTATATCAGATTGATTCATCTAATTACATTAGACATGCTCCTTTATATATAGGCATTGGAGCATGAGATGTAATATATCCCATGATGTGGGACTAATAGAAAAACACAAGAGCATATTCACTTATATATTTACATATATTATAACATAAATGTCTATTTACTTAATTTACTTAAAATAAATTAATCGGTGATGTTAAGGGGCGGTACATTAAACTTTATACCGTGACCTATTACTACTGAGCAGACACAACATTTTTGTTGGTTCTTTTTTTAGCGTGAACGGCTAAAATATACCGTCCGCAATGCACTAATTTCTAAGCAGCACGTGACGTTTCCTGTGCTGTTGAAAATTCTACGCCATTAAACCATTGCATGTCCTTTTTATCCGAGCTCCAGAACATAGGTAGGGTTTTCTCCATTGAACAAATTCGCTATCTTTCCTGTCGCCACCGCCAGTTAAGTCATCGTCGACGCTCGTCCGCAAACCTGAGTCCGAACTCTTTCATATGACTATTCTAAAAGAAGAAACCACTATTTCGAAAAAGAATAGAAAACCTATCAATGGGAACAACAGCATGGGATAGTACGTCGGCATCGGATGATCAGACTGTGGAGGTTGAGAAGCCGCAAATCGTGGCCGTCAATTCGGCTTCGCTGGCTTGGAAAGCCGAGGTGATCCGAGTATGTACCCGGCGATCCTGAAGTAGCAGCTTGATTTGTGTTGCCTTCCGGTAGCAGCTGGTATATTTCCGGTTATAGGTCTTTTTAAGTTATTTTGAGTAATTAAAGTAAATTAGGTGAATAATTTAGCATGGTAATTAAGATGGCTATTTTGAATAATATATATGAAACTGCCATATTTAGACTTGTTTTCCTTAATAAAAATAGTTTATGGTCGATTAAGATGGCTAATTGTTTTGCTATCTTTTTGAATCAGCATATCATTATAAATGAGAATTGTATGCATACATATATTTAAGTTGTGCCATTTATAAAATCTGTTTACAAAAATTTAGAGCACATTTTGTATCATAAGAGCATCAAGCATCATTAAAAAAAAAGGAAGAAAGATATTGATTAAATGATGGCCGAGATTTGAATCCATGGTTTTCAAAACTAATTTATGTTCACTAATTGTGCAAATTTATTGTCATTGTTTTTTTCATAAAATGGAGTCTATTATTGTTTTTTTGGTTAATTGATGGGTAGCGGTTGTACGGAACTGTTTTAAAATCTTGTCCATCTTGCTCTAGATTTTATTTTTCATGACACATCAAATATCACTTATGTCTCGTTCAACATTCATCTCGTCTAAGATACTATAATCTAATCTGATATCCAGATCGATATGGATCTCACTTGGAATCGTATATTTTTAATCTAACACTTTTTACTTTTTATATGCGTAGAAACAAAATCGTCCTACAAACTATTTATCATTTAATAACTCTAATTCTTATTTCATATCATGGATAAGGCTAATAATGACTTTGTATTTTCTATTTCCATTCATCAATGTTTAAATCAGACGAATTTCTCACTTGCTACCAAATTAATCTACACAATACTTTCCTCAAAAAAAGTTAATCTTCATCGTTCCATGCAAATCTAATATGTTGCATTTTTTTTGATAATAATTATTAGAAAATCTTAGAAATACGCCTGTTCAAGATCCGAAATCTGCATAGGCTTGTTTCCTAAAATATGATCATTCATTAGTCAAAAAGTTGGAAGGTAGGATCGTTGTATGAAACAAAAATGATGAATCAAACTGATAAACAGTGACGGCTGTGGGATTTGAACCCACGCCCTTTCGGACCAGAGCCTAAATCTGGCGCCTTAGACCACTCGGCCAAACCATCACTTAATACATTTTCGAAATTGCCTATTTTTCCAGTTACAGATCAAAATTATGTGCGCACACACATGCTTTTCAGGTATGCCATTTAAAGAACCATTTACAACTTTGGAAACACTTCTCTATTACGATTTACGAATGCATTAAACATCGTAGAAAATGAAAAGGAAAAAAGAATTAGAACTGTGGCTACGAGATTTGAATACGAGATTTGAATCCTTGGACTAACTATATCCTTGAATATGAAGTTTTAGGCAGCTTGGACAAACAAGTCATTTCTATGTTACATTGTGTATTTGAATCCACATACTGTGTTTTTTAACAAACGAAAATAATATTGTATATTTTCATGTTTTAAATGTATGATGTAATAGCAATTTTATTCACACTCATTATGTAGTGATTACATGCTGAACATTTTAAAATAGGATAAAATACAAGGCAATCATTAATAAACGAGATTTTATGGCATGTGCATTGTGCATACATTAAAAAAACTTATAAAATTTAAAATTTCTACTAGTTTTGATAAAAAATAAATTGAAAATAAAGAAAAAAATGTAATTGTTTTGTTGGAACAGAGTTTCAAACTTATAAGCTGTTTACTTTTCAAAATTTTCAATTGAAAATAGATACTAATTTTTGATTTTTGTGGATTCGAACTCCTGATCTCTCTTTGCATATAAGGCAATTTTGGAAGTTTTCCGTTGGACCAAAATGTTGTGTTTCTGTTCCAGTTATTAATAAAGATGTCAATTGGGACTTAAAAACAATTCCTTTTCAATTCAAAATTTGAATCTAGCACCGTAGACCACTCGACTAAATCGACACTTGTATTAAATATTGTTTGTGACAAAGGATAGAAACATATATGTATTTCATTTGCTTTTAAGTTATGCCCTTTATTATAACTAATGTGTAACTCGTGCATTGCACATGTAATGTTGTAAAAACATTGTATTAATATAAATATTGTTAAAGATAAGAGTTATGTTATGCAGTGTATTTGTTTAGATAAATGGATTATGAAGTAAAATTAATTTTATTGTTTATGTAAATAATTGATATTATGTGATTTATATAT
Organism: Allium cepa; assembly: GCA_030765085.1. Lineage (NCBI taxonomy): Eukaryota > Viridiplantae > Streptophyta > Magnoliopsida > Asparagales > Amaryllidaceae > Allium > Allium cepa. The sequence goes on from CM060938.1 coordinate 406,883,751, forward strand.
CTTTATATATATATGAATGAAAAACCAATTTTACAGTTTCTTAGTATGAATGTGGTATGCAGGTTGGGTTGTCATTTTATAGGGTTTATTAGACAAGTTAATGAATGTTACTCGATTGAATTTATTAATATTTCAAATTTAAGATCACATAAATATGAATTTAAATGTAAAATGATATGATAGAATTGAAAAGAATTTTGCAAATAAATGTTGATATAGGATTGCCTCATAGTAACATCTGAGTCTGAATGTAAGGGAATGAACATATATCAAATGTGCATCTTGGGTTGACATCTCCGATGTTGATATAGATTTCGGAAGTACCTCGTAGTAAGATACGAGTCTGAATGTTTCTCACCTAAAAAATAGAAGCGTGCGTGCTGGGTAGAAAGATTTTGGTTAGTATGATAAACTGATAGAAATTGAAGAATTTCTTCTCGTTTAAACGTTGATTAAAAAAAATCAGCTGTTATCACTTACTTGAAAAAGAAAGTAATAGGATTGCTGGGAGTATTGAATAACAATTGGTTAGATTATTTAATTCATATAAAATGTAAATAAGTTGCATAGAAGTATCAGACAATTTAGGATGAGATCTTGCATTGAGATTTTGGCTAATGTTTCAGATTAGAATTCAAAATTTCGGAGGAGATCAGTGTCAAACAAGATATGAATAAAATGTTTCTTTTGTTTTCAAAAAATGAAAAAAAAGACCTGTTAGATATTTTGATGTGAAACTTTAATTGTAAATTTCTCTCAGGACACTAAATTGAATTGTTAGGTTTTAAAATTGTGCTCTTCCTTTAACACAATAGGGTCATCTAATTACACTGTTACAATCAATATGGCAAATGTACGATTTATATGATCGATTGCCACTCACAGACACATTGCAATGGCGTAAATCCCTTATCATCTACCGTTGATTTGGTGGAGGGTGGTGTTGATTGTTGCCGCAACCTTAACAAACCTACCTTAGATCATTTGGCCAAACCATCACTTGTTATGTTCTAAACTAGTTTACTTTCTGTGATAAATGTGGGAATATATGCGTACACATGCTTTTGAGTTGTGTTTTGTATAATATCAGGTGATTATGGAAGGAGAAACTACTTAAATAAAGAAAGTGACCATATTTTTTTTGGATTGAACAAAGTTGAATTATTAAGGGGAAAACTATTTAATAAACACTGTCAATAAATATCATAGTGGTCTTAAAAAGCCCTTCTTTTTAAGCAATTTTAAAGTATTGAATAATAAGAATATACAAAAGCTAAATCCTGTTTTGTTTTGTCTTTTCTGAATCGGACTGTTTGATACGATGTTCTTTTGAAGATTAAACCTTAGAGATTAAAGAGTATAACCCTTTTTTATTATTTAAAACCTGTTTTTTCTTCCTTTTTTTTAGCGTCCTTTTATATTCAGTGATCATTTTATTTTCCCTTCTAACATTCACCAAAGGTGACTTATGCAAAAGCTTCAATTACAGCATGTATTAAAAGACAAAGTCCATTAATCATAAAATAATAATAACAATAAAAGGAACATGAATGGCGGAAATTCCTGAAGTAAAACTACAATAAAAAAGGTGAAAGAATTGATATTGAATCTGGGAAGGGGCCGCGCGGACGCGTACCCCCTAAGCAATAAATAATGACGTCCACTCTTCCACTTGGGAAGATGGTAGCCCAATGCATTCTCAAAGTGCAATGAGAACCACTGGACTAGGCCTGAGTCTTCCTGATCGCTCAAAGACCCCGTCCAGGTAAGTGCTTTTTAAAATACACTACAACTTCTATTTATATTTGCTTGCACCTGCTTTTTCATTCAAATCAGTGATGTGGGACTAAACTAACCCAATTATAAATACCTTTGCTTTGCCCAATTTAATTTTGAACTCCTAATTATATCCCAATTCTCCTCTCTTCTGAAACAATTTTTACTGTGATCATTACATATGAATATGAGACACGAATGAACATAGATTCAGTGGCTGCAAATGCGATACACTGTAAAACAATCAGTTGATAACATACAAAAGACTGAATTAGTTCTATTAAAAAAAACCATGTATCATTTATGGACTCAGGAAGAAAATCACAAGGTTCATCTCTGGTTGATTCTATTTAACAGGCTTCACAACTTGGATATCGAACCTGCTAATAGGTTATTTATTTATTATTTTTATTTTTTGGTTAAGTAAGTGCAAACTAGAGGGCTAATCGTGTTTATTGTTCACATCATACTGCTTTCGATCCCTGGATAAGTAAAGGGGTAATTGTGGTTACCGTTCACGTCATGCTGCTTTCAGGAACCCTTGTTTATACAATTTTATCAAACATACACATCTATAGTTTGACATGTACTATGCCTAGAACTAAATTAACTGATTTGAACAGGATCAGTGTTGTGGGATCTCTATATTCCTGCTGGTATGTGAAGGCCTCATTGTGACCATAGAAGACTCGTTGCCCTGGCCTTGAGTGTAACATTTCAATTTGAAGCTTTGTGGTTGCTACATCATCTAATGTGTATCTGTTTGCTTGAGTCACTGTCAAACTTTTGTCTATGTGTGGATGTCGGTTTAGCACTCCATTGGGTTGGGAAGAGAGTTGGGTATGTTTTTCTTGAAACTTGGCGAGGGATCCAATCTTCCTTTGTTGTCACTAGCCTCAGTGACCTTATAACTTCCAGGTGTTTCTTTGGACAATCGGTTCTAGTGGTCTTCTGAAGGGAAAAATAGCTATCAAATCAACCCTGGCATCTCTTTCAGTTTGAAATTGTGCAGTACAAACCGTGAAAATTTGAACGTTTTTGATTGAAAGTCGTTTGAATCATAAGGTGAGATTTTACTAGTGTTCAACAATGTTAGAATAAATTATGACAATTTTTTAATTGGATGTCACTCGAACAACAATGTTAGAATAAACTATGACAATTTCTTAATTGAATGTCATTTGAGCAATAATATGTTTAATAACACTTTTCTATTGTTAAAAAAGGAGGAGTTGCTCTGGTCGGAATTGACAAAGGTGGCATGTTTGAGAGGGCTTAGAATGAAGACATGTCAGAGCCGACGATGTGGTTTTATTTAACATGGTAAGGCCATCGATGTTGGGTCGGGTATGCATTAATTGACGGAGTGATTTTTCGTTAAGAAGACGGCAGTTGAAGCAGCAAGCATATATTATGAGATAGATGAAGGGGAGGTGGACTTAGTGGAGATGACAACAGTTGTGACATTGAAAGAAGTATATGAGCCCACTTCCTAACTGAATGCTTGAAGAAAAAAAAGAAAAAAAAGAAGAGAGAGGAAACATGGTAAGTATATATTTACTTTAACTTTATGAATTACCACTGCATATAATATGTTGGTTCTAGAAATTTTGATATACTTCTTAATAGTTGCTGAGTTATGAGAGTGTACATTGTCATGTTTTTGTAGGACGAATGAAGGAATTCAGCTTGTTCTTTAGTTACATTTCCTTCTCCTAAGTTATACGAGTTGCGACTACCGTCCATATTTATCTGAGAATCTAGATTTACTTCACTTCTTGTGAATGAAACTGATATATATCCAAATGGAAAAATATATTCAAAGATAACTAAAATATGATTTAAACATTTTGTCTTGAATTTAAAATATATTAATTACAACTTACTAGTTCAAGTGGCAAGTGATATGATGCTCTAGACTGATATTCTAGAGATCATGGGTTTGAACTCCCGAGAAATTAAAACAAGTGCTTTGCTTGAAAAAAGTACAACTTTTTTCTAAAATAATAATAATAATAATAATAATAATAATAATAATAATAATAATAATAATTTACAACCTACAAGTACAAATAATTTTTACGTTCTAACACGAGTTATTGACATACCGAGTCCCATCGAAGTCCATGGATTTTTAGACTAAAGCCTAAATCTAGCGATGTCATTATTTGTTATTTTATATAGCGTATAATAATCAATTATCTATTAGGGTGTTTCAAACATAGACTGTTTTACTACATGAGTATTAAGACATTAGTAGCAAAAGAGAGAGGCCAATTTAAAATGTGCATTTACTTAATCAAACCATCACTTGCTATGTCAATACACTATGCTATCAACATATTATGTTCTTAGATTACAAGAAAGGAAAAAATGTTATATAACCGTATGCAATACACGGCTTGATAGACACTTTTAAATTTGAAAATGAGAGATGCAAAAAAGAAAAAATTATGAAATAAAGGGTATATAGAATAGTTTATAAAATGGAGAGATGTAAAACAAATAAGGTTTTGAAGGAGGGATGTGTTCCTAATTTCCATTGAAATAAATTTATAATTGATGTGAAGCAGCAGTGAACCAAACTTTATATGTTCATCTTTAATTGTGCGGGCGGACACAATAGTAGCATTTGCTAGTTTCTTTTTTCAGTGTAAATGGCTAAAACATACTGCCGTACAGCACATACATTTCCTGCAGTTAACAAGCATATGAAGTTTCCTGTACTGTTTAAAATTCTACCACTACACCGTTGCTTGTTCTTTTAATCGGAGCTCCAGTATATTGGTAGGGTTTTCTCCATGCAACAAATTCGCTATCTTTCTTGTCGCCACCGCCAGTTAAGTCATCGTTGACGCTCGTGCCAGCTAACCTGAACCGGAGCTCTTCCGTATGACTATTCCATAAGTTTCTAGAAGAAACCACTATTTCGAAAAAGAATAGAAAGCCTATTAATGGGAACGACAACATGGGGTAGTAAGTCGGCAGGAATGATCAGATTGTAGAGCTTGAGGAGCCGCAAATCATGGCCATCGATTCGGCTTCGTCGGATCGGAAAGCCGAGGTTGATCCATCATGTACCCAGCGATCCTGAAGTAGCAGCTTGATTTTGTATTGCCTTGCGGTAGCAGACTAGCAGCTGGTGTATTTTCAATTATAGACCTTTTTAAGTTATTTTGAATAATTGAAGTAAATTAGGTGAATAATTTAGCATGACAATTAAGATGGCTACTTTGAATAATATACCTGAAATTGCCATATTTAGACTTGTTTTGCTTAAGAAAAATAGTTTGTAATCTATTAAGATGGCTAATTATTTTGCTATCTTTTTGAATCAACATATCATTATAAATGGGAATTGTATGCATACATATATTTAAGTTGTGCCATTTATAAAATCTGTTTACACAAAAGTTGGAGCACATTTTGGATCATAAGAGTATCAAACATCATTAAAAGGAAAATAATGTTGATTAAATGATGACCGGGACTTGAATCTGTGGTTTTTGAAACTAACGTATCTTTACTAATTGTGCAAATTTATTATCATTGTTTAAAAATAAAGCGGAGTATACTATTGTTTTGCTCGTTAATTGACGGATAATAGTTGTATTGAACTATTTTTAAATCTCATCTATCTCGCTCGAGATCTCACTTAAGTTTTTATTTTTGCATGAAACATCAAATATCACTCATATCTCATTCAACACTCGTGTCGTTTAAGATATTAAAATCTTATCAGAAGTATATGGATCTCACTTGCAATTGTATGTTTTTAATCTAACATTTTTTTTACCTTTTATACGAGCATGAGCGAAATTGCCTTACAAACTATTGTTATTTAATATAACTCTTCCAATTTTTTTTATCATGGATAAGACTAATATTGGTTTTTTTATTTTCATTTACCAATCATTATTTTTTATTTCCATTTACTAATGTTTAAATTAGAAGAATTTCTTGCATACTTCCAAATTAATCTATATATAATACTTTGCTATAAAAAAAGTTAATCTTCATCTTTCCATGCAAATCTAAGATCTAAGAACTGACTAGTTGATAGCTGGAGAGATTCAACTAGTATAATCATTATAAAGATTGATTAAAGTGGACGTAAGTCATAGTCAACCGAACCACTATAAAAATCCCGTGTCTCTTTTCTTACTTTTGCCGTTTATTTGTTATTTATCTGCACTGGTGCTTTAGCACTTGATCCAGGGTATTAATCTATTTTTTGGATTAACAACAATGTTGGTGGATACCCGATACGATGCAGAGTTACGTATACTAGCAGGGAATGTGTCGTGGTCCAAGGGGATTGATACATACACATTAAGTAGGTTGGTGTATCATATGCCTACATGAAATCAAATGACTAAGCTTTAAATGATACGCATAACACGTAATGGAAAAACGGTCGGCATAAACTAGTGTTATGGACAAAGGATGTAATTTACCAGTCATCAGAATGTAGTTCCGACCACTTCTCATTACAATCCACATGATAGATTTGGAGACATCTATTGGTACAAGGCGAAAACGATGGAACGATATATTTTCACATGCATGCTCTACACTGACAAGGATATTAGATACCAGAGATATTAGTATTGGTTAGTATATATTTATATGTGTTATCATGCTTTATTATTCCATTATGAGTTCTTATCGATAACTATCTGACTTACTTTTGTTTATCTATAGGATAACAACATCGACGATCTGTATCTTCGTGGACTTGTGTTTTCGATTTAGCGAAAATACGAATCCATTATGTTATGGGTTGTCACAATATCTATATGTTTTTAATGTATGATGCAATAGCTAGTTTAATCACACTCATTATGTAGTACAAGATTACTTATTAAATGTTTTAAAATAGGAAAAACAATACCAAGCAATTATTAATAAACGAGATTTTAAGCAGTGCAATGCATGTGCATAAGAAAACTCTAAATTATAAAATTTAAAATAAATTGATAAATACAAATGATATTTTTTTAATTTTTTTTGTTGGAATAGGATTTCGAACCTGTAGCCTTATTTACTTTTCAAAATTTCCGTTTGAAAATAAATATTAATTTTTGCTTTTTGTGGGGTTCGAATTTCTGGCATCTCTTTGTATGTAAGGGCAATTTTGAAAGTTCGAGGTCGGACCAAATGATGTAATTCTATTCTAATTATTAATAAAGATGTCAACTGTGCCTTGCCAAAAAAAAGATGTCAACTGGGAGTCGACCATACCTTTTCGATTCAAAATCTGAACCTAGCACCATAGACCACTTGACTAAATCGTCACTTGTATTAAGTATTGTTTGTGACAGATGATGTATTTCATTTTCTTTTAGGGTTACGCCCTTTGTTATAACTAATGTGAACTCATGCATTACACATGAAATAATATTGTAAAAACTGTATTAACATTTGAATATTGTTAAAGATAGAGTTGTGTTATGCAATGTGTTTATTTAGATAAATGGATTATGAAGTAAAATTATTATTACTGTTTATGTAAATAATTGATATTATATGGTTTATATATCTTTTTATATACATAAACGGTATTTTTTTGCAATTTTTTAATATGAGTGTGGTATACAGGTTGGGTTGTCATTTTTTAAGTTCTATTAGACAAATTAATGAATGCTACTAGATTGGATTTATTAATATTTCAAATTTAAGATCACATAATTATTTTAAATATGAATTTAAATGTTGAACAATATGATAGAACTGAGAAGAGTTTTGTAAAAAAAATGTAGAAATTATGTAATGTGAATATTCGAATGTAAAATGTTGGTATAGGATTACCTCGTAGTAACATACGATTTCGAATGTAAGAGAATGAAATATATCGTTATGTGCATCTTGGGTTGACATCTCTTATATTGATATATATTTAGGGACTACCTCGAAGTAACTTACGAGTCTGAACGTTTCTCATCTAAAAATACAAGCGTGCGTGCGTGCTAGGTAGAAAGATTTTGGTTAATTTGATAAAAATAGAAGAATTTCTTATTTAAACGTTGTAAAAAAAATCATTTGTTGTTCACTTACTCAAAAAAAGTAATAGGATTGCTGGGATTATTGAATAACAATTGGTTGGATTAATTTTTTCATATAAAATGTAAATAAGTTGCATAAAAGTAAATTAAACAATTTCACTTGGATTGAGTTTTTGGTTTATATTCCAAATTAGAACTCAATATTTCGGAGATCGGTGTCAAAGAAGATATGAATAAGAATTGATGTTTCTTTTGTTTTCAAAATGGAAAAAAAACCTGTTAGATATTTTGGATGTGTGAAACTTTAATTGTAAATTTCTCTCAGTACACCGAATTGAATTGTTAGGTTTTAAAACTGAGCTCTTTCTTTAACACAACACGGCCATCTAATTACACTGTAACATTCAGTATGACAAGTGTACGATTTATATGGTCAATTGCCACTCACAGACATTACAATGGCCTCAATCCCTTATTATCCATCGTTGATTTGGTGGATGATGGTGTTGATGGTTGCCGCAACCTTAACAACCATACCTTAGATCATTCGGCCGAACCGTCACCTGTTATGTTTTAAATTAACCATTATAAATGTGGGAATATATACATACACATGCTTTCAAGTTGTGTTTCGTATAATATCAAGTGATTATGGAAGAAGAAACGGCTCAAATAAAGAAAGCGCCTCTTTTTTTTGGATTGGATAATGTTGAATATTTAGGGGGAAAACCATTTAGTAAACACTGTCAATATATATCAAATTGGTCTTTGCTTTAGAAAAACCCTTCTTTTTAAAGTATTGAATAATAAGAATGTACAAAAGGCTAAATCCTATTTTGTTTGAACTTTTCTGAATCGGACTGTTTGAGATGATATTCTTTCGAAGATTAAACTTTAGAGATTTAAGAGTTTAACCCTTTTTAAGTAGAAACTGATTTTTTTTTTCAAATTGTTTTTTAACGAATTTGAACTTCTTTAATTTTTAAAAGTTGGTAAATTTTCAATTGAATAAAATTATTTAATGATATTTTGGTCAGTAATAAATACCTGCATTATGCTCAAACACTAGTTTCCGCTACTATTTTTACTATCCCTTTATTCAGTTATTATTTTACCCACTTTAGTTTCCCTTCTAATATTCACCAAAAGTGACTTGTGCAAAAGCTTCAGTTACAGCATGTATTAAAAGACAATCCATTAACCATAAAATAATAATAATAACAAAAGCAACATGAATGTTGGAAAATATGAAGTAAACTGCAAAAATAAAGGTAAAAAAATTGATATTGAATTTGGGAAGGGGCCGCGAACGCGTACACCCTAAGCAATATGATTACCCAATGCATTCTCAAAGTGCAGTGAAAACCAGTGGACTAGGCCTGTGCCCTTTTGATCACACAAAGATCCCATCCAGGTAAGTACTTTTCAATCTACACTACAGCTTCTTTCCATTCAAATTAGTGATGTTGGACTAAACTAACCCAATTAAATACCACTCCTTTTCCCAAACCAATTTTTAACTCCTAATTATATCCCTATTATCCTCTCTTATGAAACAATTTTTTGAACAGTCACTGTGATCATAACATATGAATATGAGATAATGAATGAACATAAATTTAGTTGCTGCAAACGCCATACACTATAAAACAATCAGTTGATAACATACATAAGACTGAATTAGTTCTATCGAAAAATTTATGTACCATTTATGGACTCAGGAAGAAAATCACAAGATTCATCATTGGTTGATCCTATTTAACAGGCTTCAGAACCTGAACATCGAACGTGCTAATAGTTTTTCTTTTTTCTTTTTTCTTTTTTTGGTTAAGTAATTACAAAACTAGAGGGCTAATCGTGTTTTTTTCTCATATCATACTGCTTTCGATCGTTGGATAAGTAAAGGGCTAATTGTGTTTACCGTTCACATCATGCTGCTTTCAGAAACCCTTGTATATATAATTTTATCAAATATACACATAGTTTGGACATGTACAATGCCTAGAACTAAATTAACCGATTTAAACAGGATCAGTGTTGCTGAGACAGAGACCTCAATATTCCTGCTGGTAAGTTAAGGCCTCATTGTGACTATAGAAGACTCATTAGCTCTAGCATTGAGTGTAACATTTCCATTTGAAGATTGGTGGTTGCTACATCATATTATGTGTATCTGTTTGCTTGAGCCAATGTCAAACTTTTGCATATGTGTGGAGATTGGTTTAGCACTCCATTGGGTTGGGAGGAGAGTTGGTATGTTCTTGAAACTTGGCAAGGGATGCAATCTTCCTTTGCTGTCATTGGCCTCGGTGACCTTATAACTTCCAGGTGTTTCTTTGGACAATCGGTTCTAGTGGTCTTCTGAAGGGAAAAATAGCTATCAAATCAACCCTAACATCTCTTTTGGTTTGAAATTGTGGAGTATAAACCATGACAATTTGAACATTTTTAATTGAATGTCATTTGAATCATAAGGTGACATTTTACTATTGTTCAAAATGTTAGTATAAACTATGAAAAATTGAATTGTCATTTGGACAACAATGTTAGAATAAACTTTGACAATTTCCTAATTGAACGTCATTTGAACAATGATTCATTTAATAACACTTATCGATTGTTAAGAATTGAAGTTGCTTCAGGCAGAATTGATAAAGATGGAATATTTGGAGAGAGCTTAGAGTGAGAACATGTCAGTGGTGACAATGTGGTTTTATCAAACATGGTAATGCCATTAATGTTGGGTAGGGTATGCATTAATTGACAGAATGATTTTCTATTAAGAAGATGGCAGTTGAAGCAGCAAGCATATGTTATGAGATAGACGAGAGATGTCACATTGAAAGAAGTATATTAGCTCACTTTCCTAACTGAATACCTAAAGAAGAAAAATAAAAGAAGAGAGGAAATACGGTAAGTGTATATTTATTTTTACTTTGTAGATTACTGCTCCAATAATATGTTGGTTCAAGAAATTTGGATATACCTTTTAATAGTTGTTGAGTTATGACAGTGCACATGGTCATGTTTTCATAGGTTTGAATGAAGATATTCTTGTTTTTTATTATATTTCCTCCCAAGTTGTATGAGTTGCGACTATTGTCAAAATTTATTTGAGATTCTAGTTTTACTTCTCATTCTTGCGAGTGAAACTGGTACATATTCAAATGGAAAAGTATATTCAAAGGTAACTAAAATATCGGAATGAGTAACTATAATATGAATTAAACATTTTGTGTTGATTTAAAATATATTACAACTAGATCAAGGACCACAAATTCAGGTGTCAAAGTGATATGATGTTATGTTAGAAATTGGTACCTAAATTCCTTGATGCACAGACAGGGGAGAGAGAAGCCCTAGGCTGCTGAGGAAGAAGGGCTTCGATCAGTGAAAATACCGAACGTGAATTATCGTTCGAGAATTAGGGCATGAAGATTTGGAGCGGTGGAACGTGATTTGGAGATAGAGAGCTCGTTCGGTAGAGGAGCTCATTCGGAGAAGAAGCAACGTGATTAGAAGAATGTCGAACGAAATGTTGACGAGGAAGAAGTCGCAGTGCTTGGAAGGATTTGAAGCGGTGATTTGCCGAACGAGATGTTTCGATCGGTGTTTTGCCGGTCCAAATTTTTCGTTCGGTATTTGGATGCCGGTCTAAATTTTTTGCTGAACTTTTTGCTGAACCAAACCAGATGCATACCGAACCGAACTCCAGGGCTGCTATATAGCAGCTACCCCTCATCATTTCTTCACTATATAAATATGGGATCTTCTAGACAATAATGACAGTCGAAATTGAGAGCTAATTTCAGAGCCAATTGAAACTTTGCATAATTTTGTCTGTATTGTAAATTCTTCTTATGTATAGCCTTCAAAAATGAATCAATCTTGTAACTCCGATCTTTTAGTGATTAATAAAATCTCATCTCCCCAAGTGGACGTACACTGTCTATCAGTGGAACTATTATAAATACTGGTGTTATTTTTTTTTTTGCATTACATAGATCTGTGGTTATTTGTTTTGGTGTTTGTCTCTATTTGTATCGCCTCACTACAATCACGATCTAGTTGTTTTCTGCTGCGTTCGGTTTTTTACTTCCTTAGTCTGATCATCTGAAGGGATTTTCCTCAACAGTCTAGTATCAGAGCTGCAAGGTTAATTGAGGAGTGTCAGACGCTATGGCAGGAGATGAAGGGACTTTAGTTATTACATGACCCTATACTAGAGAGATGTATATAGCATCAGGACAACATTTGGCAATTGAGAAATGAAATGTGGATAAAGACTTCGAGAAGTGGCAATGGAGAATGAAGGTTGTTCTAATGAGGATGAAGTCCATCCAGTGGTATTTGCCCTTAAGGAGTTTGACGGCTGATATCTCAATCGCGGAAAGGAAGGAGATGGAGAAATGAGCGTTTATTACTATATCTAGCTATGAGAGAGAATGTTATCTCAGTGATTAGCATTGAGACCACTACTAGGGGCATTTGGACCAAATTAAAAATTCTCTACTTGAAGAAATCTTTGACTAACCATCTGATATTACTGAAGACATTTTCCACCATACGGATGAGAGATGGTACTTTAGTGAAAGAACGTCTTAATTTCTTTGATGATCTCGTGATGAATATGAAGACTGTAACGACCCAGAATTCCTGTCATTTGAAATTCATATATTTAATTGATTTTAAATATTAACAAGCAAAATTTGTAAGTCGAATAAATTATATTTCGAATATCTAGATTTAATTGGATAATTAAATCGATAATTTAATATTTGAAATTACAGAAATAATTGGAAATTGGGTTTAATGTGATTAAAATTGATTTGTAAAGTTGTGTTAAATCATATTGGAGTTAGAATGATGTTATAGAACTTTTAAAATTGAATTAAAAGTTAATTTGTGGAAATTGAATATTTTAATATTCAATTTACGAGTAAAAATAGTCATTTTTCAAACAGTCTCGGATTTCGACGAAACTAGTTTCATTCGATCCGTAATGTTAAATTATTGTAAGATTCCAAATTTCGTGTCAATCGGATTTATTGTTTGTCTGGTGCAAGCTAAAACGCGTAGAAATTGGTTTAAGTGAATTTCTAAATTTAAATAGTCGATTTGAAAACCTCTCTTCCAAATACGATCGAATTGGCTCCCAATACATATTCCATTGCGTTCGGAATGTGGTTAAAACATTATAAATGCCAGGCGGCACGCTTCGTTTGGAGTTCGTAAAATCTAGGATGAGTAGTGCGTTGAAAAATTTCTATAAAGGGACCTCAACACTTTCACTTTTGCACTCAGAAACCCTAACTGGGTTTCCAGCCGCCACTCTACTCTTCAATGGCCGAAATCATGTCTTCGTCTTCTTCATTTTTGTTCAAATCCATCGACTTTTACGCGAAGTGTTCAACTGCAAATTTCTAGAGCTCGGCACGACGAGCAAATCCAACCGCTGTGATCGGAAACGGAGCTGCAAATCGATGTGAATCTCGATGCAAAGTTCATACGTTTCGGCACGAATTTCGAGACAACGACAAGGCCGAGCATCATGACGTTTGGGGCGGTGGTTCGTGGTTGAAGAGGTTTCGGAATGGTGGCGTCAGATCGTCATCGTGATTAACATGGTGGGTGCGGCCATCAAATTTTGTGCGTGTTCTATGGGTTACGTGCTCGCGTTTTTCACTGGAGAAGAAACCAAACTCGCGGCCAAATCTCATTCAAATAAAATCAACGGCCCAGAAAAATATAGGTTTAAAAATAATTAATAAAATAGTAAATTGATATATAAAAATTCGTATAATGTATAAAATGTACAGTTCTTTTGATTTAAAAATTATTCATTTATCTATTATATGTTGTTCCGCTGCGATTCTGAGATTCTGATATTGTTTCTGTTGCTTTTCCTTTCTTTCTTTCTTCTTCTACCTCTTCTTCTTTAACCCTCACAATTCGGTTTTCCGGCCTTCGATTGCTCGGCAGTTGATATAGTGGACGTATTCGGAAGTCGAAAATCTTGAAGACGTTACATTTGGTATCAGAGCATTTGGTTAAGCGACAACCTTGATTCTATTGGGAATTACTCATTAGAGATAGAGTCAGGAGTACTCTAGAATGAGTTTGAGTGTAATAATAGATATGAGCACGTATTTGTTAGTGAATATAAAAAAATGTTTTTTATTGTGTTTGCTTATCCATTGAGTTGTTTGTGAATTTTGGTCGGTATGTGGGACGCCATATTATCGGTAGGGGTTTCTAAACTCTTAAACGAGGCAAACCGACATAGTATCATTTTAAATTGGGTAAATGAAATAATTTTACCTCGATTATATTTTACATATAAAGGAAATAATTTTTCAAAAATTATTAAAGTGTATATAAATTGATTGTTTGGTTGTTGAAAATGTAAGAATATATATAAGTTAATTAAAAGATGTTTGAATAATCTAAATAAAAACAACAATTGTAGAAGAATAATTGTATAAGCAAATGAATTATTAAGTATGGAAATATAATCTATGTAATTTACAATTGTGAAATAATCTTATATATAAGAAGTGAAACTATATGAATATATTTATAAATATGAATTGAAAACGTTGAATCCTGTTTATTTTAGAAATTATTTTCCAAAATTAAAAGTTAAATAGTGCAATTATATAAGAAAAAGACTTATAAATGTGATTTATGAATAAAAGGAAATTTTTGAAAGAATATTAAGCACTGAATTCACTATTATCACTAGAAAATAATAAGGGTGATGACTGTAGCATCATCAGTATCATTTTCGAGTTTCTGTGAGATGGATTTGCTACCATAAATTGGAAATTGAAATTTTGTTGTGATAAACAAATTTGAAAATTTAAAATCCAAGCTGTAATTGTTGAATATAAGTAATCAAGTTTTGGACTTATAATATGAAATAATAAAGATTTTACTTTGGTAGAGTTGGAATAAATTTGAGTTGGCATAATAAACATATGATTTGAAATTTAACTAAACGAGAGTTAAATAAATTGAATTGGATTAGATAGGTGATTATTTAATATGATTTGGAAGTTTAAATATATAAGTTGTATAACTTATTAAAAGTGAGAAAATGTAAGTGAAACCAAATGATAAAATGGTTAAACAATTCTGTTAAGCAAAACGAGATATGAATTTGAATAAGTGACGAAATTTGACTTTGGTAAAAAATTAAATAGAATTTACTTTAGAATTGGAATCTGAATTGGATTTATAAGGGGAATTTTAAGTTAAGTTAAGCAAATGATGTTTGAAATGGAATATAACTTAAGTGATGTTGAATGAAGTTGGTTTTCGTATCGAATTATAATAATAAAGTGAAGTGATGAATATGAATTTGAGTTATATAAATGAAATTCAACCGTATTTGTTAAATGAATTAGCAATTGAATTAATAAATGGATTGAACATTAATCAATCTAATGTAAAAGAATTGATATAGAATAATGAATGTAAGTGTTAATTCATTAGAAGCTAATGAAGTTGAAGAAAAAATCGAATGATTTAAAGAAAAGTCAATTAGATATTAAACCAATTGAAAATTAAAAGTGTTAAACCAAATTGAAGTTAGACAAAGTGAATATGAATTATTGAATGTGAATTTAATAAATTTGGTTATGATTTGGTTGTTATATGATTGTTAGTTGATTGTATATAATTCATTAAGTGTTAATGAAATTGAATTGATAAATGGAAAGCTATTTAATTGAATTTGAATTGAAAGTGAATTAATGTGAATTGGTTGTAAGCAATTAAAATTTGTATCGAAACCTTATAAATTACTTATGGGAATTATTTTGATTGCATTGCTTATGAAAACTATGTGTTTTCTATTGAAAATTAGTGAAATGTAAATGAATTTCCTATATATGTCACTTACATGTTTAAATTGAGTAAGTACAGGTAGCAGGGCTGTAGTTGGTTGGATTTGATCACGCTAAAATGCTAATAAATAACCGCTTTGCTTAAAAATGCTAAAAAGGTACGCCTACGCAATAAAAATAGGAAATATGAACCGTTTTTCTGTTTTCCAACCGTGTGGGTCGATGTATATATATTTATATCTATTGTGATATTGCAAAAGTTCCTCCGTACAAGGAAGACTCTGTCCAAATTTTCCGTAAATTTTGGGAGTTAGAATTTTTTTTGAAATTTTTTGTTAACGAAAAGTCAATTTTTAAATTGAAATGTAAATGTAGGATTTGAAAACTTAGTAAAGTTATTATAAGAAGTTTAACAATGGATTTTGGAAAAGTTAAGGAATTTAGATGAATTCGAAATTTAATTTGAACAAATGGTTTTGAAAAGTTAATAGATTATGTAACTTTTTCTTACTTGGCAATTTCGAGGACGAAATTCTTTTAAGGGGGGAAGTTTGTTACAACCCAAAATTCCTGTCATTTGAAATTCGTATATTTAATTGATTTTAAATATTAACAAGTAAAATTTGTAAGTCGAATAAATTATATTTTGAATATCTAGATTTAATTGGATAATTAAATCGATAATTTAATATTTGAAATTACAGAAATAATCGAAAATTGGGTTTAATGTGATTAAAATTGATTTATAAAGTTGTATTAAATCATATTGGAGTTAGAATGATGTCATAGAACTTTTAAAATTGAAATTAAAAGTTAACTTGTGGAAATTGAATATTTTAATATTTAATTTACGAGTAAAAATATTAATTTTTCAAACAGTCTCGGATTTTGACGAAACTAGTTTCATTGGATCTGTAATGTTAAATTATTGTAAGATTTCAAATTTCGTGTCAATCAGATTTACTGTTTATCCGGAGCAAGCTAAAACGCATAGAAATCGGTTTAAGTGAATTTTTAAATTTAAATAGTCGATTTGAAAACCTATCTTCCAAATACGATCGAATTGGCTCCCGATACATGTTCCATTGCGTTCGGAATGGGGTAAAACATTATAGATGTCATGCGGCAAGCTTCGTTTGGAGTTCGGAAAATCTCGGATGGATAGTGCATTGAAAAATTTCTGTAAAAGGACCTCAACATTTTCACTTTTGCACTCAGAAACCCTAATTAGGTTTCCAGCCGCCACTCTAGTCTTCAATGGCCGAAATCGTGTCTTCGCCTTCTTCATTTTTGTTCAAATCCATCGACTTTTACGTGAAATATTCAATTGCAAACTTGTAGAGCCCGACACGACGAGAAAATCCAACGGCTGTGATCGAAAACGGAGCTGCGAATCGATGTGAATCTCGATGCAAATTTCATACGTTTCGGCACGAATTTCAAGACAATGGCAAGGCCGAGCATCATGACGTTTAGGGCGGTGGTTCGTGGTTGAAGAGGTTTTGGAATGGTGGCGTCAGATCGTCATCGTGATCAACATGGTGGGTGCGGCCATCAAATTTTGTGCGTGTTCTATGGGTTACGTGCTCGGGTTTTTCACTGGAGAAGAAAACAAACTCGCGGCCAGATCTCGTTCAAACAAAATCAACGGCCCAGAAAAATATAGGTTTAAAAATAATTAATAAAATAGTAAATTGATTTATAAAAATTCGTATAATGTATAAAATGTACAGTTCTTTTGATTTAAAGATTATCCATTTATCTATTATGTGTTGTTCCGCTGCGATTGTGAGATTTTGATATTGTTTCTGTTGCTTTTTCTTTCTTTCTTTCTTCTTCTACCTCTTCTTCTTTAGCTCTAACAATTCGGTTTTCCGGCCTTCGATTGCTCGGCAGTTGATACAGTGGACGTATTAATGTCGATTTTCGGAAGTCGAAAATCTTGAAGACGTTACAAAGACCGTTGACTTAAAGATGGATGAAGAGCAAATGACGATGATTCTTTTGTGTTCTCTTGCGGAGTGACACATAGGTTTCGCTAATAGCCCTATCTTCGTTGGAGACACATTAATAGTGGAAGATGTGAAGTCACGCCTTCTATCTGAGGGCTTGAGAGATTAGATGAAGGAGATAAGTGAAGGAAGTAGACGTGGAAGGTGTATTCATGGCTTGTTTGTTGAAAGAGGTAGATAAGATAAGAAGAATTGACATCCTAGAGGGCGTTTTAATTTTAGGAAGCCTAGTAATGGCAAGAGAGGAAAGTCTAAGGACGAGAAGTGCTTTATCTGCAAGAAACCTGGTCATTGGAAAAAGGATTGTTCAGATTTGAAGAAGGAAGAAGACGAACCTTCATCATTTGCGGTGGAGAAGTCTATATCTGACGATGTGTTGTTTACAGCAGTATCGGATGTCTCAGACCATTGGATGCTGGACCCGGGGGCGTCTTTTCATATGACGTATAATAAGGATTACTTTAGTTCTTTCGTTGAACGAGAGGAAAGCTCTATTCTTATGGGTAATGATACTAGCTGTAGAACAATGGGTGAAGGTACAGTGAGGATTAGGTTGTTAGACGGAGTGATATGCACTTTGACAGGTGTCCGGTATCTTCCAGGTCTTCATAAGTCCTTAATTTATTTAGGACAATTGGCATCTTTAGGATGCAAGGTAACTATCGAGAAGGATAGTCTGAAGGTTTCGAGAGGTGCACTAGTTCTTATGAAAGGAGATGTATTTCGAAATTTGTATTTACTAAAAGAAACCACAGTTCTTGGAGAGTTTTGTGTTGGAGTAGATGGTTCTCGTGCATTGGATGCTACAAATCTTTGACATCTCAGGTTGGGTCATATTTCAGAGAAGTGTTTAGAGTTGTTTCGAAGATGGAAGATGATCAAAAGAGAAAGATTCAACCAGATGGACTTATGCCAGGAGTGTGTGTTAGCAAGCAAACTAAAGTATTTTTTGGAGTTGGACTCCATAGATCAATGCGAGTACTTGAGTACGTGCATACATATGTTTGAGGACCGATAGCTACTCTTCTTGGAGGAGCAAAGTATTTCATCTCTTTCATTGATGCTTTTTCTCGAAAAGTATGGGTGTATGTGATGAAGGTCAAATCAAAAAATTTTGGGAAGTTCAAAAAACTGAAAAGCGCTTGTTGAGAACCAATTTGGTTCTAGTTTTAAGGTGATGATATCTGATAATGGCGGTGAATTTGTCACTAGGGAGTTCTTCGACTTCTGTAGACAGCATGACATTCAGAAACATTTCACTACATCCGGCGATCCGCAATCTAATGGGGTTTTAGAAATGATGAACATGACTATACTGGAGAAGGCTCACTGCTTGAGATTAACGACGGGCTTATCTAGAGGCTTTTGGGCTGAGGGTTTGTCAACTGCGGCGCATATTATAAATCAAATTCCATGTTCAGGCATAGATGGGAAGATTCCAGAGGAAAAGTGGAGAGGTGAAGCAGTGTTTCTTGGTTACTTTCGAATTTATGGTTGTCCTGTGTACGTTCACCGTACGGGTGATGACAAGTTGGAGGTTATAGAATACAAGGGCATACTAATGGGATACACCGTTGATATGAAAGGGTATCGAATTTGGAGCCCTATTAATCAGAAGATTGTTCATTCCAGACATGTTACTTTTGATGATTCTGCTATGTTCAATCCGAAGGAGAAGCTACCGACCACAACAAAAGATTCTGATAGGCCTAAGGAGATGGAAGAAGTTCTCGTGTTCCAGCCAAATAGTAGAGTTGAAAGAAGTTTAGGCGAAACAGTATCTTCCCAGATCAGTCGTAGGACTATTAGGTCGCCTGAAAGGTATGGTGATTGATAGTTTGCGAACCCTAGCCTTGGTGATCAGTTTGACGATGCCTTACATGTGGTTCTTGAGGAGCCACTTAACTTTGATGAAGCTTTGAAATCATAAGACAGTTGGAAGTGGATGTGCGCTATGAAAGAGGAGTTAGAGTCATTGAAGAAGAAAAAGACTTGGGATTTGGTACCACCTCCTCAAGAAAGCCGAGCTATATGTTGCAAATGGATATTCATGGTGAAGAATGATGGGAGATACATGGCTAGACTAGTTGCTAAAGGGTTTTCACAAAGAAAGAGATTGGAGTGTGATGAGATATTCTCCAGTAGTGAGCCATACGTTCATCCGTATTTTGCTCGCTATCGTCGTAGCTCTTAACTTGGAGATGGACCAACTGGACGTGAAAACCACTTACTTGCACGAAGACTTGGATGAGACCATTTATATGAAGCATGCAGAAGGATTTGTTATAGATGGGAAAGAAAATTGGGTTTGTAAATTGAAGAAGTCGTTGTATGGACTTAAACAGTCGCCTACACAATGATACAAGAGGTTTGACTCTTTTATGCTTTCACTTGGTTTTGATCGTAGCATCAAACATGCTTATGTGTACTTCAAGCATTTAAAGAATGGTAGATGGGTGTGCCTACTCTTGTACGTGGATGATATTTTGACTGCTTCCAAGGATAAGGCTGAAATCGATATTTTAAAGCGAAAGCTAAAAGGAGAATTCGAAATGAAAGACCTTAGAGAAGTAAAGAAAATTCTGGGTATGGAAATCCCAAGGAATAGAAAGATAGGACTTTTGAGCCTCACTAAAAAGGAGTACATTCGAAAGGTGCTTGCTCGGTTTAGCATGGAAGGGGCAAAGACAATCAGCACATCCATGCCTTTGCACATACTGCTTTATAGTAAAGGATCTCCAATGTCGAAAAAAGACAAGGATTATATTATGAAGGCCCCATATGCAAGTGCATTTGGCAGCTTGATGTATTCCATGGTCTGCGCTAGGTCTGATATTGCATGGGCTGTTGAATTGGTAAGTAGGTTCATGAAAAATCCAGGAAAGATGCATTAGGAAGTGGTGAAGTGTATCTTCAGATACCATAAAGGAACTCCAAACCATGGACTTGTCTTTTGCGACAGAGGAAGAGATTTCAGCTTGGTTGGATTTTGCGATTCCGACTATGCCGGTGATAGAGATCGAAGGAAACCAACCTCCGGATATGTGCTCACCATTAGTGGGACATTGATCAGTTCTAGACGATTGTGGCTTTGTCTACTACTGAGGTAGAGCTCATAGCTACGGTTGAAGCAGCTAAGGAGGCGCTTTATTTGAGGCGACTATTGTGTGATTTAGGCTTTGTATATGAATGTGTGGATGTGTACTGTGATAGTCAGGGTGAAATTCACTTAGCTGAAAATCCTGCATTCAGCTCGAGGACGAGGCATATTGTGGTGAGAGAGTCATTCCTTGTCTTGATGAGTGAAGAGAAGCTAGTTCGTCTTCAGAAGGTTCACACAAAGTAGAATGCAACAGACATGTTTACCAAGTCATTGCATATTGCTAAGTTCGAGCATTGCTCAGATTTGATTCGCTTAATGAAATACTAGGTGCCACGAGGTGGAGTGTTGAGATGGTTCATGGAGACGTTTGTTTTCCTGGCGGAGATTGATAAGTTCTACACGGACTGGATACTTCGAACACTCTTTTGACGGGCGGTGGCATTACCGGAGTTCGTTGATAGAGTGTAATGGATGATGGCATTGGCGAAGCTCATTGGGTAAGTATCTATTACTTGGAGCATGAAGGCGTAGATGAAGTTGGAAGGCTTGTATGTAATTAGATGACAAGGTGGAGATTGTTAGAAATTGGTACCTAAATTTCTTGATGCAGCAGCAGATGGAGAAGGAAGAAGCCCTAGGCAGTTGAGGAAGAAGGGCTTCGAGCGGTGAAAATACCGAACGAGAATTATCGTTCATGAATTAGGGCATGAAGATTTAGAGCGGTAGAACGTGATTTGGAGATAGAGAGTCCGTACGGTAGAGGAGCTTGTTCAGAAAGCAACATGATTAGAAGAACGCCGGACGAAATGTTGACGAGGAAGAAGTCGCGGTGCTTGGAAGGATTTGGAGTGGTGATTTGCCAAACGAATTATTTTGTTCGATGATTTGCCGAACGAGATATTTCGTTCGTTGTTTTGTAGAACGAAATTTTTCGTTCAGTATTTTGACGTCGGTCCAAATTTTTCGCTCGACGTTTTTGCGAACTAAACCAGATGCATGCCGAACCAAACCCTAAGGCTGCTATATAGCGGCTATCCCTCCTCATTTCTTCACTACATAAATATGGGAGCTTTTGGACAACAATAACAGCCGAAATTGTGAGCTAATTTCAGCCAATTACATAACCATCCTAGAGAGCTGAAACTATGCATAATTTTGTCTGTATTGTAAATTCTTATTACGTATAACCTCCAAGAGTGAATCAATCTTGTAACTCTGATCTTTCAGTGAATAATAAAATCTCCTCTCTCCAAATGGATGTACACTGCCTAGCAGTAGTGGAACCACTATAGATACTGGTGTTATTTATTTTTTCTGCATTGCATAGATATGTGACTGTCTGTTATGGTGTTTATCTCTGTTTGTATCATCTTACTACAATGACGATCCAATTTTTTTCTACCGCATTGGGTTTTTTATTCTTTTAGACTGGTCATCGGAAGCGGTTTTTCCCAACATTAGACCGATGTTCTAAAATTCGTAGGTTCAAACCTCGGAGACATTAAAGTAGGTGCTCTGCTTGAATAAAATGTCACTCTTATTTTCAAAAAAATAAATATATATTACAACTTACAAGTATAAATAATCTTAGATTCTAACACGGTTTATTGACTTACCGAGTCCCATCGAAATCCATGGTAAATAAGAATGTTTATTATGGATTCCAAGTTCATAGATTTTAGACTAAAGCCTAAATCTAGCATTGTGGACCACGTAGTCATTATTTGTTATTTAAATAGTGTATGATAATTATTTATTTGAGCGAGAGGACAGATTGGTTTACCGGCTGTGTACTCTTTTTGAGCCTTGGACAGCTATTGGAATGATACCAATTGGCACCTTCGCTACTAGTTGAATCAAAACATTAGTATTGGTAGGCTTGAATACTGGGGCAAGAGCCCCCACTTTATGAGCCAACGTGTCCATTATAGAGAGAGGGGAGTTCTCATTAGGAGAGGAATATCTGGTGGTCTCAAATGTAAGCGTGATAGAAAGCTAGCAATTGTGAGATCGTATCCCTTTTGATAGAGGTTCTTAATCTCCCGGTCGTAAGGAAGAAGAAGACGAATTTCAGTCCATTGGTCTATAGCTGTAGTAGTAAGCCTGTCAGGAAGGTTCTATTAAGCAAACCAGTAAGTTAGTGATTCAAAGTATAGCCCTGATGCTGGTGTATGAGATATTGAATTCTCAGTGAAAGCAGACTCAAAATCCTAAGTTTAGTAAGCCAGTCCACGGCTACGAATTTCATAAATTAAGCAAAGGGCAAGCATTTGTAAATGATAATTGACATACATGTGAGACAAGCAGATTTGTAAAGTCTAGTTTAAGACAAAACTTGGCCTACTCTTTATTTTCCCCTATAGGATTCAGCGGATTGTTTATCCAATCGACCCTCTTGCTCCCAGTTAATATACTGGGCAAGATATGCTCCTTGAAATATGGATAAGCCTGGAAATCCAATCAGGCTTGAATTGATAGACGCCATGTATGGTCTAAACTCTGGTCTTCACTTGCTTACTCTAAGATAGTGCCCTTGAATGACCCAAGGTCGCCCATCCAAGACGTGTAGATAAGACTTTTTAGCGTAGAAAGGCAATAGGAAGAACCCTATATCTAAATCTAGCATTTCAAAATCATGCTCAAACTTCGAAAGGCGCTAAGGAATACGAAGTGAGATGATTTCCATCGAATAGAATGGATGCTTAAGTGATTGATCGATCCCCAATTAATATACTGGTCTTACTAGCTAATTAGTAGCAACTTCGGAAGAAGGAGTTGGATTAACTAGTTGGAGCTGGTTTCAGTATGCCTGGGGCCTGAAGAAGGAGTTGGATTACAGAGGAGCTTTCTTCTGTGAATGTGAATTAGGTTGGCTACTAGGTTCTCCTCTCACTTCACTACGTTCCCCGGAACTACTTGGCTCCCTGCCGGTTGCTGGGTTCTCCCCCTAGTTGATTGGGGTAGTTTTAAGGCATATTTCAAATTATTCTATTCTGTTTCTTCGCTACCCATAGTCATGACTAGGTGGGTAAGTAGGTTATACTGGCATCTCTCTCGAAAATCTCTTTGTCTACGGAAAGATCTCTTTCGCTGCGCACTTGTTCTGACCTAAGGTGCTTGCCTCGCCAAGCTTGGTGAGTTCTGGGTACGTGACTCTTGGTCACTTTCATAGGACATGGAGAGACTCGAACATAGAGAGAGCTTCTGCTTTAGATCTCTAGTCTTTTATCTCAAACTGTAGTAACAAGGAAGTTCTTTCCAGATGTGGGAAATGAAGCCATGAATGCACTCGTAGGGCAACGGAAGTCTTGCGATCAGACTCGGGAGTGACTTTGACCTTATGGCTTTGGCCTGATAGGAAGAATTTCAATAAGTATGATTGAACACCATAGCTATTGCATATGTTCGACTGCAACGATCAGACAAACTGCTCACTTATGATGAGCTCCCCTCTCCTTACTCGTCGAGTAAACCCTATCTCTCTGTCTATCTAGTCTTAGGACTTGTAGGAGTCGTGGACTTATGTTCGGGCCAAGCGTTTAGGGAAGCCGACCTTTCCTTCTGCCGGTGTCGTGGAGCCAGTCTATGATGTTCCAAGTGGAGAACCATTTCCCAGTGTCTTATTCAGCTAAGAGGCCAGTGCCTTGGAAGAAGATTCTTAGCGACTTCTCTACGCCAACCCTCGAGGAAATAAAAAAGTGATATTATACTTATCACCCTATTACAAAATGTCCTATTAAACTTCCTTTAATTCATTTCAACGATAACCCCTCAATCATCCTCGGTGGAAGAAAGCTATGATAGAAGAAATGGAGGTGCGTAGCGAAGAACGACACTTGGGAACTGATCACGCTACCAAGAGGCAAATGTACGGTTGGCTGCAGGTGGCCCCGAAACACAAAGATGATGGCTCTATCGAGATGGCTCGTATTGTGGCGAACGGTTTCATACAAACCTGTGGCATCTATTATCTCGAGACGTTTGCTCCTGTGGCCAAACTAAATGAATCATTCTGTCAGTTGCAGCCAACAGATCTTGGTCACTGCATCAACTCGATGTCAAAAAGACCTTTCTTCATGGAGACCTCCACGAATAGGTTTCTATGAGTCCTCCACCAGGTTTTCGAGCTCAGGGGGAAAGTTTTCAGGTGAGGCGACCGATCCAATATACTTTGAGAGTAGTCTCCTCGGGCTTGGTTCAGGATATGAAGTTTGGTTATGACGAAGATAGATGGGTATCCAGAGAAGGAATGCTGATCATTCCATGTTTATAAAAAGGTGCGCAACGAGGAAACTACTATTCTCCTAGTGTACTAAGTTTATTTATCTAAATTCACCAGTGAAATTCTTATATTAGTCAGAAAGGTAGCTAGTAAGCAAGTCGAGTAAGACGGCTATTATTAAGTCGAGCGATCTTTCGCTAATACTAATCAAAGATGAAAAGCTAAGGTCAGAATTCGCATGCGGTATGCTTGCGAAGACCTTTTCTGGTCCATCCGTCTTAATGAAATCCATCCCGTGAAACAAAGGATAGTTCATTCTTAGGGTGAATAAATAGAGACTACTGCTACGGCCGTAACTTCAGGATCAACCTCAATGAATTATGGCGTAACGGGCTTAGTATAGATCCGTAGCCCGCTCTGGGTCTTTAATTGAAACTGGGACTAGGCATTGAAAAGCTCGATCAACGTCCTCCTCTCCCGAAGTTATAAATATGGAGGGACCTTTCCCTGTCACCTGTTAGCCCGACGTACTGGCGTGTGTTAGTGACATAAAGTGCGAAGTTCATCGAGACATTTTCTAATGTCCGGTTGTGCTTCTTTTTTATCCTCTCCCAGCTGCCAAAACTCCTATCCTATTGGAATCACATCAATAACCTTAAGAGCTTTCAGTAAATTAAGGGGGTCTTTTAGCAGTCCTAGTTGATGCAATAAGAGAAAAGAACCTAGGAAGGAGCAAGTAAGATTTTTATCCCTAACGACACCGGTATAACATTGGCAGCGGAGCGGGGAATTTTCGGGGAGTAGCCCGCTAGAAACTTCCATACATTAGGATTTTAGATTAAGGGAGCCATCGAAATGTGACTAAAGCACCAGAAACGGGGACTATCTAAGCTAATGATAGAGGCAAGAACACTTTTCGGTCAGGTCCTATTAATTGATCATAACGATATCGTAGAAATGCTGCACGGATCTATATATGTAGAAAGATAAAAAGAATCACCTTGATACTAAACCAGATTGAGTCCGGGATCTTCTTGGAAATGGGAAGATCTAGGATAGGTGGCCAACCTCCTAGAGAGAGCGATGTGCATGGACCGGGTGAGCAGGGATGCAGCTCCGTGGACCGCTCGTCAGGCCTGATAGGTGGTGGTATCACACCCTTCTCAAAGGAACCGTACGTGAGACTCTCGCGTCATACGGCTCCGTCCCGGAATCTGAACCTCCCCTTTCCTTTGACCAACAGGTCCTCAAACCCAATCATTCATTTATTGATGAAAGGTAGCTTTAGCCATTGATTGAAGTGGTAGAAGATAGTCGCCTAACAGCGAGTTTCGATCCTTTTGTTCGAAATTTCTTCGTTCGTACCGAACCGCTTGCAGAAAAATCATGTTCCACAAGATCCTATATCAGCTATACATCCTCCTCGCATTTATGCCGGAGACGTCGCCAGTGCTATGGGATTTGGCTTATGAAGATCAAAAATGCTGAATGGGATTGTGGCACTCCATTCGCCACCAATGCGGAAGTATGCCGAGAATGGAACGCTGCTTCACTCTGCGGATGCATCAGATCCCATCATATAAGAAGCTCGCTCTTTACCCGATTATTCAAACATTTTGTGGGTGGCGCGCCTGATCTATTATTGCGTAGCAATAGAAGCTTGCATTAATATACTGGATCACTCGCTCCTTCCTTCGGGCTAAGGCTCCTTGACGTCTCCGGGGGCCTCGACCCAATCTCTATGCCACATTGATGCCAAGAAGAACTAGGTTGCTTCACGGGCTACTGCTTTCTTTGCGCTTTTTTGCATTCCTCTTACTTCTTGAGGACATTGCATTCTTCACAATAAGAAATCTTGTACCATTCTCAATGGGAAGGAGGAACTCGTTCATCGTCATCATATCAGGAAAGAAGGCATGAAGAATAAGGCACTATATGATGTGACAGAATAGCCCCCTACTCACAAAAGATGGAAGTAGAAGGTTGAGGTACCGAGATTGCCCGGGAGATGCAGTCAAAAAGCGGCCAGGTTCGCAAGAATGTCCATGTGTGAACATTGCTTCATTCATATCACCTAGAAAACTAGAACGTTCCAACAACGTTCGATTCATTTGCACGCCAGACTCGATGGGATGAGAATACCAATCTATGTTTCTTCAGGCGAGTGGTGAACCTAAGAAGCATAGAAATGAAACGGGTCAAACTATCTTATTTGATTAACTTAGATCCAACCGACCGGCGGATCTGTATCGCCT
Organism: Allium cepa; assembly: GCA_030765085.1. Taxonomy (NCBI): domain Eukaryota; kingdom Viridiplantae; phylum Streptophyta; class Magnoliopsida; order Asparagales; family Amaryllidaceae; genus Allium; species Allium cepa. The sequence goes on from CM060938.1 coordinate 406,910,974, forward strand.
CACCTATGGATTCTACGGATTTCAAGCATGAAATAACGCTTTTCGGCAAAGCTACCTCTACAAAAGATGAGATCCCAGATGGCCCAGCAGATATGAAGTTCACTATCTTCGTGGTTTTCAAGATGAGCAGATTTTGAGGACACAACAAGTCTCAATTAATATACTGGGCCAGAAAAGACTCCTTTTTTTGGCACCAAGTATGAATCTATCTAGACGCAAAGCTGATTGATCTATCTAAAATTCTTCTGTTATACGATAATACCCGACGCACTAGCCATACGAGTCTGGGTGTACCAAAGTTGGATTGTGGAGCTACCAGATGAGACTGGAAATTGAGAGGAAAGCTTCGCGGATAATTTCATTACCTTCATGAGCAAGATCACGTCCCTAATTACGAGCTTGTACACACGCTTCTAAAGCGACTCGATTAGCTACCGCACCAGGTGCATTTCCCCAAGGGTGCCCTAACGTTCCTCCACCGAACTGTAGGATGGAATCATCTCCAAAGATTTCAGTTAGGGCAGGCATACGCCAAACATGAATACCCTTGGAAGCCACGAGAATAACACTTGGCATAGAAACCCAATCTTGAGTGAATATCGCGACTTCGGTCTTTTTCAATGAAATCATCACGTAATAAATCAACAAAACCTAAAGTCATCTCACGTTCCCCTTCCTACTACTGTACCAGAGTGAATATGATCTCCAACAGACATACGTAATGCTTTAGCTAGTACACGAAAATGCATACCATGATTTTTCTGTCTATCAATAACTGCATTCATTGCGCGGTGGATGTGAAGAAGTAGACCATTGTCTCGGAAATAATGAGCCAAACTATTATTTGTAGTGCGGTTATGTAGTCGTGCATTATGATAGGAACTCCCTATGACATGTGTGGATAATGAATGACTTGCATGGTATGCAATCTGAACGTCCACATAGTACATTACAAAGGGTAAGACCTAATTAGAGAAATGTGCTTAGTACAACACGATATGGGCTAGAAACCAATCCTAAAAGGAGAAAACCCATCACTGAACAATCATAGGAATAGAAGAAATAGGTTCAGACCAAGTGACAGAACTCTCTATGAGTTGGGCTACATAAAAGATCTTATTCTAAAATTAACGCATGTCGCCCTAACCGGAGGATGCTATTAAATCAAGCCTACACAGGCGAGTGGAGTATACGTAACAAATGATCCGAGCCGAGACTAAGTTGACCCTAAGCCATAAAGCTCTTACGCAGCTAGCCAAGTAGCTCAAAACCTATGAGTGTAGTAAGACGTAGCCAGGAAAAACTAACCAAGAGTATGCTCCACGCTGATATGAAATATCGAGCTAGGGTTCTACAGATAATTGATAAGTCAAAATAGAAAACTTTCTTTCATTCTGTATACTGGACTAGGGATCATAGCCTCTCCTGCTTTTCGTGTTCACCACCGACGACATTTCCTTATTTTGGGACGTTATGGAAAAAGACGACGACTCTTGGTGTAACAACCTTAGATTTTTATGTATATTTTAATTTTGACTTTATTTCATTTTGAATTTTTTTTAACCGGTTCCATTTCAAACTTTTTATTTTTAAATATAATCTTTGATTATTATGTGATTTATAATTCCAAAATGGTATAAATTGAATATTTTCCTGAAATGTTGATTTCGGTAAATTTGGGTCAAACTTTGATTTTTAAATTTCAAATTTAAATATTTAGATTCTTAAATTTTATCTTGTATTATGAAAATAGACTTAATAACTTGAATACTGCTTTTCGTTTCGTTGAAAACAGATTTAAATTGTTTATTTTAAATTATATAAACTATATTTTTATTGTCATATTTTATTTTAAAATGTGTCAATATGTCATGTTATATATATTTTGTCTTTTAAATATTATTAAATTGATGTTTAAATTTTCCCAAAGTCTATTGCATTTATTTTTTATTTTTAAAGGCCAGTTTCCATTTTTCTGCTATTTTCTTCATTAAATTATATTAAATTAATATTTATTTATTTATTTTGTGAATTCATTTTTTATTTTGTGTTCTTATCTTTATTTATAAATATTTTTCAAGTATACAAAAATTTTCCAAAGTTCATTGCATTTATTTTCATATTTTCATGACTAGTTTGCAATTTTTGCTGTTTTTATTAATTAAATTATATATAATTAATATTTATTTATTTATTTTTGTTTATTTACTATATTTTCGTGTTTTTATCTGTAATTAAAATTAATTTTTCATTTTGTTAAAATTTGCAAAAGAAATTAGAGAAATATGAAGAGTTTTGACCTTTTACATACCATTGTCTTTTCACCTCCTTTTGTCTTTTCAAATTCAATAACACTTGCATTAATCATTTGCTGACCATATCTCTTTGTTTCAGCCGACTCTTCCATTGTTTCTCATGTGAAAATTTTCCCTCAAACCCTAAAATAAGTTTCGGCCATCTCCAAGAAGAAATTTTGATAAAAACTTTCATTTCTTTTTACATTTTCTACTTGATTTACTTGATTTTTGCACCTGCAATCTCTTATGCAGTTTGGCCCCTCCATCTCCAGCGCCTTGGCCACCTCCACCACCACCTATTCCAGCCACCATACCCTCCTCTCCACTGCCATTGCAAAGCCGAGGCCATCCATGTTGATGATCCACCAAAATATGAAGCAAACTCCACCTATATCCAACATAGCCTAGCTACCTTGCTTTCATCACCTCCTCCACCACTTTGGCCGACCATACACCACCACCACCAGAAAATTCCTGACCTGAGCCCACTGCCACATCATCCTCCAGCCCACTACAGACCTGGCCGTGCCCTCCTTGGCCTTGGCCGAGCCCTTAGTGCATAGGAATCCATGATATTTGCCTTGTAGTGTTAGTTCATGCTCATATATCTTTGCTCCATCATTTTGCCATGCCAGGCCGACCTTTGGGAACCCAAACCAGATCCAAACCATGCCTTTAGCTGTGCCATTTCAGATCTGGAGCTGAAGCATAGATGGTAGAAAGCGAGTGCAAACACTTTGGTGATGTTTTGTGTATTCATTTCTAGCTTTGTTTAATTGAATTTGGGTTGAAAACTTATGTTATATTTATTTGTTTTGTCTCATGTATTCAAAGCAATTAACCTTGTTTCCCTCACACTCAAATCATTGTCATGCCTTCGCTCTTTCGGGGTCTTTGTTTGTGTCTCTGAATCTGTTATCTCCAGCTTGTAGAGGTGAGTTATTCACACCAGACAATATGTACATATATAACTCGTAAATTGGCCCCTTTTGAATCTGTAAAATGCATTATCATGTTACACCTGCTATATTATGATTATATGATGTTCACCCATGCTTAAACACCTGTTATAACATCTGTTACTGTTATATTATGCTGTTCTGTTATTTTTATCAGTTTATCACACTGCAAGTTCCCTTTAGATTGGAATCACTATGGGTTGAAATGATACATACCCGAACGGACTTTAGAATATGTGAAAATCGTTATGGGCTGAAATGATAGGCCTGAATAATTTTCATTTATTTTCATTTACTGGGATTGCGGGTTTGAAATGATCAAACCCGGGTTTTCTTTGTAAATTACGGGTTGAAATGATATATTACCCATATCACTTTAACTAGGCTAGAAAATGAAATACAGACCCGCTGTTAAAATATGTTTTCCTAAAAATTTTAAAATATTTTAGAAATGTAAATATTATAATATTTTGATTTAAATTTGACTAAAAATGATTTTTGTAAAGCATTATTGATTTTCTGAAAATTTATAAGTGAAATTAATAAATGGTAAAGTTAGGAAATCTGAAATGTAAGTTATTTTGGAAATTATAATTTGGTGATTAATGGAATTTAAATTAAATATTAAGATGTGATAAATTTATGATATTTCGAATTAAATTAATTAAAAATGAAACTAAGTTATATTTGAAATTTTAAACTTAAGTGTCAAGTTAAATTTAATGAATTTAAATTTAATGTTGGAATTCAATAAGTGAATTATCATTAAATCTTGATTTTTGAATGGAGATTTAACTTTATAAAATCATGAATATACGGGTATTTATATGATTGTTTTAAAATTGGAATTATATGATTTTATAAGTTAAAAATGATTTAAATAAAATATATATAATTGTTTGTGAAATTATACTTAATATTTGAAGTTAATTAACTGCATTTCTAAAATGCTGTTAATTCTAATGTAAATGATAGTACTGTATTTGTAAATGCTGTAGTGGATAATAATGAACCAAATGGCTAAGTTTAATTAAAGACTATTATAGCATTTTTCTAAATGTTATAATTGTTGAATTTAACTAAGTTTTATTGAAACTGATGTAACTCTATTATAGTATTTTTAAATGCTATCTTTTGTTAAATTGAGCTGTTTTAAATGTAACTTTCTGTAGCAATTTCTAAATGCTGCGAATGTTGAATTTCCATCTGTTTGAATAAATTAAGTGAATAAATGAATTTTGAAAGTCTCAAATTATGGAAATTTAATAATTTAATTATTAAATATAATAACTTCATTTTATGATTTAAAAAGGAAGTAATTTGTTTCGAAATATAAACTATTTTGAAATGTGTTTTGTAATGGTATTTAAATTAAAAAAAAAATGAATGTGGTTTGGAAGATTTTTTTTTTGATATTTTAAAATGGATTTTGAATGATATTGAATTTTGAAATGATATTTGATTTTGAAGTATAAAATACCATTTTGAAATTTTAACCACGGGATGTATTTAATTTATAGTTTAACTGATACTTAAAGGATGGGCGATCCCAAGCATCCTTTAAGTTATTATGCATTTCTACTACAGTTCACTTGAGTTGGTTTACATTATATAAGTATATATTGTCCTGACTCAAGTGTTTTGTGTTTTACTTTACGCTCGGGTCAGCCTGAGTATTTACAGCTTAGCTTTGGATTTCTTTTCTAGAGCTAGGAATCGCTGGAGATTCTGCTTGTCTAGTTATCTATTTCCTTTCAGTTTCAGTTGTTCTATTTCAGCTCTGGTATTTATGACTTCCATGTATTTGTGATTCTATTGTATATGTTTTCAGACTGATATTATGTATTGTGTTTGAGAGTTTGTTATAGTAGCTTCATGAACTACTATAGTATTTTAATTTCCGCTGCGAGTTATTATGATATTTCTATGTCTGTGATTCTGTGATTGTATTTCATTTGCTCCAAATTTATTTACAATGCGGTATTTTGGGAAATTCAAGTCCGACGTGTGTGTCTACCTATGCACTTACAATGGATACGAATGGATGAAAATATCGGGTTGTTACACTTGGAAGGAAAGAGAAGGCCATTGACTACCAATGTACATTCCCTTGATAATCACTTGACATAACATGAGTTAAGGACTGGCTTCCGCTCAGTCTCGTAGATGGGTTCGGTCGTTAACAAGGAGCGAGAGATAGATCTCCAGTATAAGGCCGTTACCTACCATTATTCTTCAATTAAACAGGCCTACCCTTAGATTCATTAGGCTTTTTGACTTAAAGTTCATTGCTTTATTAAGGGCTTTTATCTAACCTTGGCCCTGCTATTGTGACGATAAGAATTTTCCACGCTCGAAAATCGACATCCATACTTTACATCGTACTCGAATGTCGCAGATTCGACCGTTCAAATCCGATTCGTCGGAGCTTATAACACAATTAAGTAAACAACACAGCGGAAGTAAAGAATAATACATTGATATACAGCTTTGATACAATATCTGATACAATGATAAATATACAATGAATATCATATACATCAGAGATATGATACAATAAAATAGCAGCGGAAAGAAAGTAGATAACACTAGCAGCGGAACAAATAACTCAAGATAGTCTTCAAGGAAGAACTCCAAAACTGAAACTCCATCTCCAAGAATCAATCCAGAAATAGCTCGAACCAACATCACGATGCACAAAGACAAGCAAGACTGGTGTGCATCCAAGACTGAAACTAGCTCCAGATAATCTACTAAATCTGACTATCTGAAAAACCCAACTCTAGACTGCTCGTGTGGAAAATAGTGAGCACCCAGAGTTTAGGAAAGGAACAATAAACTCCGGATCAGTCATGGGACTGGTGTGAGTAACAAAAACAGTTCATCTTTTAAAATAATCAACAAAGGATTTTAAAGTCAATTCGCAATGCTTTTTGAAAATGTAACTACCATAAGACCTCCCACCACACACACAATGCAAGCGCAGACTTAGAGGAGATTTCTTCTTATGTTAGTCAAAGATGCTTACTACGCAAAATCAAATCATTTGATTATTATTATTAGCGCATAGTGTAGAAAATATTTCGAAAATAGAATATAAATCTTAGCCAGCATAGGTACCATTATATTATGCCTACTATAGCTACCATTTTAAATGACATGTTCTACAACTAAAACCGTACAGGGCACGTATTATTTTGATTGGATTTCCAACAAATGGTCAGGCCAAGGAACTTCCCATTGCCATATGGAAACGCCTCTGGAAGGACGTCTCCAGAACCAACCCGGTTCTCTGCCAAACAAGGCCGGCTACCCCCTTTCCCGGGGAATAACAAAACCTCAGATATGCCACCCCCGGTCCTTTGGGACCTTTATACGAGGTACCTCTAATCCAACAACCACATAGAAATAAATATAATGTGTCCACATGAGTAAGCATCTGGGCTCCATACCATGATACTACCTTTTCCAGAAGGAATGGTCATACCCTAGGGAAGCTACCCTTGAAACCTTGCCGCATCTTTCCTGTATCGACCATTACCGGTTTGTGAGGCTCGACGAAGTCTCGTCCACAAAGCTACGCTTTTCACGAAAGCCACGCTTTGATCAACAAATGATCAGCAGTACTTAGCAGCCACATTACCAAGTTGGAAATATATTGCTGATAACCTTCAACCACATAACCTCTAAGGGTGTTAAGCTAAGAGAATAAATTCTCCGCTACCAACAGAAATGTATTTGAAAGAAATCTGCTTTATATCTCAAAGTATAGTGTCAGACATACAACCATACAAGTCTGTTCCGGGTTCGAATAGAACCGAAGGCACTTCCAAAGAAGTCCTTGCAATCCGGGTATTCACAATCCCGATCGGACTTCCCATCACTTAGGGAATCTCTATACCGTAGCTACTCGGTGCAGAGACAATCATAGGTCATCCTATCGTTCTCGCAAATACCCGGTCTTCACCACCGGTCTTCAAATGCTATCCATAACAACGAATCACATATTCGGAGTGGGTTATACGACACAAAGGTCCTTTCCCTACTAACCCGAATAGTGAGCGCAACATTTAAAACATATGGATATGGGATTTCAATTAAGTCACAAGCTAATAATTCAAAACTTTCCTTCAAATGGTTTAAACTGATTACCATTTTCAAATCTTTAAAAAAAAGATTTATTTCACTAAGTTCACCCATTTTCACAAAGATCCATTTACGGATTTCAAAACAATTTCCATTTCAATTGGATTAACTCGTTTAAATCTTTAAATCAAGATTTATCTTATAGCTTTCAAACCGTTTCCATAACTTGGGAAATCATTTTCATTTTTAATTTGAAATCCTTTTTAACACAAATTGGACGTTCATTACTTATGTGAAAGCTTTTATTATTTGAAAACAAATAGTTTTCGTTTCAGAAAGATCCAATTTTTTATTTACACGAGTTAAAGCCTTTGAATTTAAATTATAATTCTCAAATCAATACATTTAAAAAATGGGTTAATTCATATAAACTCATAAATAAGTGGAACAGCCTTTTTAAACCCTAGTTCCCAAATCATAGAATTCAATTTCCAATATTGAATTCAAACTTAAATCAAATTATTTAAATTCCAAAACTCAATCAAGTTAAAAATAAATTTCATCTTTGAAATTCCATTTTAAAAGCTTTTCACTTTATACCCAATCCCTTTCCAAAACATTTGATCTAAATATTCAACTTTGAAAATCATTTCAAAATCTGTGACTTAATCGATTTCCTCGTGAAATCCATATTTGTGTGTGTATAAGTGTGGTCAAGGGATTCAACACAATAGTGCAACATCATTCAATCATCACAGACCAAACACATAAATATAGTTGATAAGCGATATAAACTATAACACTTATCGTCCATTCACAGATTCACAGATAATATACAAATGTAAATAAATGAATAAATCATACATGGCACAAACCACAGAACAAAATATCACAGATCAGACAGGGCAATCAATTCAAGGTATCTCATATAATACAATCATTCATAAGTAAGGTCAAGTATTCAATAATCATTTATAAGTATGATTAATTAATCGTTTAATCCTAATCAATTCAATTTATTTCCAAGTAAATTAATTACTTATGAATTAATTATCAAATTCTGATTAATTAATTACAAATCATTGATATAAATTAATTAATCAATCACCTTGATTAATTTAAATTATTCTTAAATAATCATATAAATCAAGTTAACCTTTAAACCAATTACCTAATTAATTAACCCCTTAACTACTTATTTTAAGAAATTAAACCTATCCAATTAATAAACCTTGATTTACAAATTTATCATTCCTTACTTACTTGATTAACTTAACCCGTAATCAGTATATTCAAATCATAAAATTAATTATATAAATAAATTATCCGTTTGAATTAACTTAATAATTAATGAATTACAAATCATCATTATATCTTAATTACTTAAGTTAAAACTCATTCTTAGTGATGATTAAATTACCATCCACAATTTTGATTGGAAACATTGGTTTTCGAATTTACACTTAAATTTTAATTTAAATCCCAAGATTTGAAATGAATACCGATTTATCTTCAATAGAGTTTAAACTGATTTCCAAACCCTTTAAATTTACATGTTAAAGTAATATTTTGTTATAAAAGAAATTTAAAGGGTTAAAATCAAATTCTTCTTAAAACCACAGATTAAAAGTATACTTTAACTTTAATTTCCCTTTTAACATTTTTAAGTATTAAAACAATTTAAATTTAAAGCTTTATCTGTTTCCAACAAAAATTTTCAAACTAAACTGGAATCTACATTCAAACTTAAATTTTAAACTTAGTTTAAATCTTTGATTTATAAACTTAAATCTCAGTTTTAAATTTAAAAACAAACAGGTTGAACCCTGTAAACAACTCCATCCGAGCCTCATCACACATTGCTTCGGGTCAAAACGCAAATTCCCCGAGTCTCTCCCTTGTTATTCACGCAACCTTCTTCTTCTTCTTCCTCCTTTTTTTTCCAAGTTTAATTATAACTGCTCTGCCCATCCTATCACACGCACATACCCAAACCACGTCCCAGAGAAAACACGAAGCAAGTACGATGTTTACTCGAGCAAATTTCCAAATCCCAGAACACCGCACCATGCACGTGCACGTTGACATGGCGGCGCTCCGGCCATCGACGAGACCTCCAGCAAATCGCGAAATGACCCCATACTCGAGAGCAAACCCCAGTTCGATGCGAAATACACGAAATTGAAATTGAGTGATTTGGCCAAACCTGGAATATCAAAATCCACCGCAACCCAAACCTGGAAATTGCGTCGTCCACGAAACCTCGACCACCGGAATTCCATCACCACCAGCCACGGCATCGCCTACCATCTCTCTTGCAATCCCCAGAACCCTATAGCACTCGACACTCCAGGGAAAACGAACATACCCAAAATATACCACCCAGACAAAATTAGGTTTAGGAACAAAAAACCATGACCACTGCCTCCACCTACCTCTGATCGACTACCACCCAATTTTTCCATACTCTCCAGTCATCCCACTACCATCAGACAGAAATCCGGCCTCTCAAATCACTGGGATCACCAGTGATTCCCAAAAACCCCCAAAAACAATCAACACAGAAATGTAAATCCAATACTTAATTTAAAAATATGATTTCAGTTTTAAAAATCCTAATTTTGTTTAAATGTTTGATTCATCTTCCTGAATCCAGGAATTATAAATTTTGAGTTTTTACAAAACTCAAGTTTTCATATTATTCTTAAGGTTCCAGAGCAGAATCTACTTTATTTAAATTAAATACAAATTTTAAAAATTTGCTTTGTAACCAAACAAACCTATTTTCTTTAGATCCTAAGTCATGACACAAAATAGATCAAGCAAAATTGATTTTTGAAGTAAGATATGAACTCAAGATTTATAAACAGGATGTCTTACAGAGTTTCCAATATGCAGATATTCCATCTCACAACACACAGAGAAAGCATCGTATAAAGATTTACACAAATATTTTTAAGCATTCAAATATTAACGTGCAACGAATTTTAAAATCTTAGTTATTTTAAAAATGTTACTCACAGTTGATTTTTGAAGAAAGAACAGAGATGCTTTTTTCCTTGAAACTGCTTTGAATTGTTGTTGAAAACTCCTACCTTGATGCTCTGGTTGTAAATGATTTATTTTGATGTTTTGAGATGATATCATTTCAGATTCTTTTCTTAGCTTATGGACGAAATGAGATGGGGAAATTGGTATATAAAAGAAAGGATTACAGGTTAATATAATTTATTATGTACTGGAAATATTTTGTAAAGATTTGGCCAGAGCTTTTTCTATCCTTGTTTTGACTACATGTTACTTTGGTGGCTGATGATAGTGCTAGCATTTTGCTTTGTACATAAACATTTGTATATTTTTTTTCTTTCATTTGTTTACAGGTGATACAACTTGCTATGTATAATATCAAAGATATTTGGTGGCTGCAAATGAAACATCTTTGTGCTAGCATTTAATGCCAAGGTGCATATGTCTTCATGCTTACACTTTATTTGTACAAAGACATTTGCTGTCTTGTTTATACTTACCCATTTGTTGTTTCCTTTTGTAAGAGCTCATATTTATCTTATATTTTTTTATATTAATTGTTTTCTTTCTTTTGTTTCTTGTTTTGTTTCTACATACTTATAGTTTTATTTATTTTGGCCTGTTACTTTGAAACAAAAATGAATATCCATAATTAATATATTGTAAGAATTGTTGCCAATGTATTTACTTTATACTTGAGTGTATCTGTATCTTTTATTTTCTTGTTTGTACTTAACATTCATTTATTTATTAAATACAAATTCAACATTCAAATTCAATTTCTAAGGTCAAATTTAAATTAATTCAAAATTTATTCCAAAAAATTTACATTAATTATTAATTTAAATTTGATTCAAAATTCGAGATCGTTACAGCTATTATCTAAATGTTGATGGAACCCCATCCAATTGGGATTTGACTCTTACTACGACACTAGGTAACCGGGGTCCCGAAGGCGAGCGTTAGTGGGGTGCTAACAAAGACTTTTCTTTCTCTCGGGTACCATGGTCGAGACAAAAACCCAAGTCGTGATCATAGATCAGTCACGCCACTCCCTCGTCCTTTTAATCGAACTCGTGAAACGAGGAGCGAAGTCATGCGAAGCAGAGAGGAAGATCATTCATTTTGTCTAGTAAGTCAGAAACTATCCATCGAAACTGATCTAGTTGAGCCACAAAGGCCTTGCAAATTATATATATAGATTCATTCTATCAATAAGACAAAGGAAGGTGTAAAGTAAAGGTGCATAGATCTTGGCTATAAGTCGTTAGTCTTAGGTTCCCTATTGGATGCAGAGTATATTAATAGGCCGATCCCTGAATCATTTGGTTCCTAGAAATAAAAGACTAGTCCGATCAACCAACCGGAGATGGAAATTCGCTTTGACCACGACCTCTTGACTAGTGTGTCAACTGTTGCATAGGAGTTCATTGGGCCTAACCGACTAGGGTTCAGATGGATCTAATTATTGTATTGAAACAAGTACGCCGGGAAAGCTAAGCCAAGGCGAGCGAAGCGAGCGGCTAGTGCGCTATAACAATAAAGAGTTTAGGTCCTAGTATATTAATTGGGGTTTCACCTGGGATGGTTGGATTCATTTTAGTCAATCTACTTTGGAAATTTAATCCAAACGGAAATCTATAAGTCAATTGCCCATTATATTAATTCTCAACATACCTATGGTCCTTTGGCCCCCTCATCCGTAGATCAATGGTAGAAATATACCTCCAATGTTCCAGCTGACTCCGCCTATTATATGATCCTTCTTTCACGGGTCACCAGACTAATTGGTATAACCAATCGCCAAGAGGAGAAAGAACTCCGAGGGCGTGGATTGACTACTATTGGAAAGTTGGTTTCTACCATGGAAATCAAAAATAAGTTCACTAATTCCGGACACCTTTTCCCGAGCCAGACCAGATAAAGACCTTTTGCTCCGCCATAGGTTAGATGCATTCCAAGCCGATAAACATGTCAAGTCAAGTCTGGTTTCGCCAAACCCCGCTATCTTTCTCTTTCTGTACTCGAAAAAAAAAGAAAAGGAAAAGCCAATAGGAACAGCATTACGCCCGAATTAATATACTGGGCAAGCAGAAAATGGAAAGAATAAAAGCAGGGAACAAACAATTTCTTTTTCTTTCCAATTTCAACGGTCTCCATCCTCCCGAGTCTCAAACCATTCCCAAACTCTCACCGCCCTCCCAAGGTAATCATCACGCTGAGAGTCAGCAATATTGATCCCCATATCTATTGCTGACGCCTGCCTAGGTGGTGGATGTTCGATCCTTCTTTTTCGCTGGGTTGGTAATAATATAGATAGAAGAGATAGGAGAGGCGACCCCAATATCTTAATTAGAGGTCCAGTTCCACAATTAATATACTGGCCTAGAGGTCCAGTTCCTCCTTATCGGTCGCTCCAGTACAGGGAGGACCAAAGGAAGGCCCGATTCACCAGGGGAGACCATAGGTGCAATTAATATACTGGGCCCAATCATAGTCCGACATCTGAGTTTGATCCTGGCTCAGAAGGAACGCTAGCTTATGCTTAACACATGACTTCTGTTCCAACTGAACTGGGACGGTCATGTGCACCCATTGGACCCTGAAGCCAATGTTCTACACACAGAAGGACATACATAAATAAAAGAAGAAAACTCTTCTATTTTACACCTTTCTTGATCACATCTGATTCTTTCTCGAAGAGAAAGAATTCCTTATTCTCTAGAAAAACTTGAAGGCCCCTAAACGGATAACTGTAAGGTTATTATCCCAAGCACTGGCCATAGAGTTTCTCAGGCTGCGTATATTGACTTCCTCCTTCCCCATTCTCTTGTGACCCCATTCTAAGCCTTATTTATGGGTAGGGAATTTAGAGGTAAATCTTACTCCTTTTAGAAACTTCCTGCAAAGATTAGCATTGGCTGGCTAAACCGCGAAAACTGCCGGTTCTTCGATTGCCACTGCGCGCACTTTGGCTTCATCTATCTTCAGCCTCAAATGCCAGATAGAGAAAGAAAGTCCTGTCCTCGTTCTGTTGCATTTTCTGGTATGCATTCGCGAACGCTTCCGAAAAACAGTTTTGAGATCTTCTCTGTGCTCAGCATTTGAATAAAAGCTTTACTAAGAAAATAAATAGGGGCTCGCTAACCATCTTTCTTTCTTGCTTTGGACCCTTTCTTATCCTTATTTCCCATTTCTTTTTTTTTCATTCTTTATCTGCTCTCCCCAATAAAGAAGGAAGACTTAAGGGAACTTGAATCTAGCTAGGGTAGAGACAAAGACAACTATTAGTATACCGACCCCTCCCTTACTCAACAGCCCCTCGTTAAGTACACTTCCTCCCAATTAAGATACTGGCACGTCGCATATAACATAGGTGAATGGTATCTTTATTCTGCTTAATCAGTGCAAGTTCAGGAAAGCACTTTCTTTTCACGGAAGTCGTACAACCGAATCGGTGGTACGGAGTCGTACGTTTCGAATGATCTGTGAAAGTGAGTGGGCACATGAATGTCATTTAACGCTACAACCAAGCAAGTTTCATTCTTTTCTATCATACTACTTACTACGTGCTTTGAATCATCTGAATGAAAGTGAGTGGACCACTGGTGTGGGGGCATGAACGGTATTTCAACAAAAAGAAGGTATAACCAAGAGAGTGGAATGGGTCATGGTACTTGCCGAGCAGATAATCCTATCTATTGATTAAGGAAGGCAGGTTCACATCGCGTGCAGACGTGACTAAGTGATAGCTGGTCTAGGTGTTCGTAGCATGATTCATCAACATGTAAAGGGAGTAGTTCATCGAAAACCATTCCCCTCTAAAGCCAAGGAAATGAAGCCCAAGGCGCCAATATATTAATTGGGAGGTATATTAATTGTGAGCGGGAGGTTGCTTTCGAAACATTCTTCATCGACTCTAATTAATATACTGTATTGTCATTACAACTTGGGCAAATCCGATTGCTTTCTTCCGAGAATCTATGGAGAAGCTAAGTTTCGGATTTGATCACAAAAAATAGTCAAAGCGCCAACCCTTCCTCTTAGACACTACTATTGATCGGCATGACTTTCTTTCTTGAGTAAGGTAAGGGGTACCGTCCTCTTATCACAGCTTGAACGGGATTCATTTAAGGGAAGAAGACGAAGTCAATTCAATCCAACTCCAACTAACCAACTAGAGGGATATTTAGTCATGAAAGGCAGAAATAAGAAAGAGATTCTTCGAGCAGTGCCTTTAATGCATAAAAGGTGATTAGGCGGGGAGAAGAGAAAGAATCCTGGATGCTGAAAGCAGGAAGACGTGTCAATAATCAGAGTTCATCTGGTCGCCCATAGGAGGAATTCCTATATCGATGCTCACCCTCCTGGAAGTGTTTCGTCCCCTTCTCTTTCTTCCAAATAGCTGTCCATGACTCATCTTTCTTAATAGTAGTCAAATTATGATGCATCTTTTAAGACACAACTAATTCTAAGCGCTACTTGAAACTTTCAATCCTGGATGAGCTTTCTTTTTCTTCGAGGCTTTCCTTAGGGATGTGTTCCTCTGTGTTGGGAAAGGTCAGTTCAATCTGGGTAGCCAAGAGGGTACTTTCTAGGTCAAATAGGTAGGCAAAGCCAATTTCGATGTGTTCTAGATGCCTGGATCAATCATTTAGAATCCATTAAGGTCAGAGTCAGTCAATCGTTGGGTTGCGAAGCGCTCTACAAGAGCAGGACAGACTAACAGGGCTTATCGGTCTTGGTCAGTAAGTGATGTGTAATGGCTTTTTATGTGAAAAAGATGCGCATAGTCTTCACTACGATAGCAAGCAATTCATCTGTTTTGGTTAGTGGTTTTTCAGTGTTACCAGAGGAAGCTACTAAGATAGTGGCATTCTCAGGTAGGCAAGTGGAAGTGGTTTTTTTATATAAGATATGGAAGCCACATTTGTTGGGCCTGGAGGGTCCGCAGAACCAAGAACATATGTAATTGACCATGGGAGGATGTGGTTCAGGTTGTTAAGGAGCTCCTTTGCTCTGTTTTCGCTCCCTATGGTCGGACAAAGTGGATCTCTGGAAGAGGTCGCCTGGTGTCTTCAAATAGTGAGGTTGGTACGGTCCTATGGGTATGGAAGGAAAGTAATCTGAAGGGCCCGCCCAATCAGGTGAGAGCTTTTACCCATTCATCGTTGTTCCGCTCAGCAGTTACCTATTCTTGTTGGCATTGAGAAGCTGAGGCCACTATACTAATTGTTGGCCTATGTATACTGGGGCAGTTCGCTTTGGTCGTCAGACTAATGGAAGGATGAGTTGTCTATCGACCTATCGGTCTCCTATTAGAGAGGATTGACCGATCCCTTAATATGTGGGGTCGTTCCAAATGTTTATAATAGTTTGGATTGTTTTCCTTATCTTTCTTTCTGTCCATGTTAGTGAATTGTTGACATTGTCAAATCGAGATTAGGTGGGTGGCAAGGAGCGACAGATCATCAAAAAGAATGCATTGGATGGATGCCCGGGCATTGAGAAGGAAGGATGCTTGCTTTCAGAGGTGAAAGGCCATGGGGAGAGAGAGCGTCTGTGATCCGTGGATCTTCGATCGAAAAACCGTATCCAAGCTCCATGGTTAGTCTACGCTCTTTGGACTTTTCAAACTTAGCGAACTAAAACATCTGAGTAGCTAAAGGAAGGAAAATCAAAAGAGAAACCATTAGTAGCGGCGAGCGAGAGTGGAACAAGGCAGGAGACCGATCCATTCTATTGGAAGCGGTTTCATTCGATGTGGATTGGATGATGGAAAAACCAACAAGCAGCAAGCGTGGGCTGTGTTGCCGTAGCGCTCCCGGATGACTTAAAGTCAGCAACCTGGGGCGCAAGCGTAAGCAACACAGTATGGGGTGGGGCACGCAGTGAACTGGTTTTCTGAAAAGGTTGAAAGATCTGGCCAAAGAAGGTGACAGCCCTATGAATTTGTTCCCATGGAAAGATACTTCCTAGTAAAACGTGGCATGTTCGAATGATTAGCTGTTGACTTAGGGAAGGGAAGGTTATTCGTGCATATGAGACGGAATGAATGATTAGCTGTTGTTTCTGTGAGTTCTGAGTTAGGTGAGACTGGTATAATAGGGGATAGGGGCCCCGGGTTGGGTAAAGAAAATATCTTCCTCTTCCCGTTGGTCACCTCCCGAATTAATATACCGGCCATGGTAATAATCCTGCCTATCCTACCTAAGGGAAGCTGGAATGAGAACTTCTTCTATCGTGACCAAACAAGTGTTCCAATAATACCTTTCATCGTCAATGCATCTCTCCTTAGGAGGTGAGCCAAGAAAGCTTGTTCTATTTTATAGGAGATCTTTCTGCAGCCAGTAATCTGGGGGGCACGAGGATAGGGGCCAAGAGAAATGAGGTTCAGAACGAGCATAGAATTAAATAACCTCTAAAAGTCAAGGTTTCAACGAATTTATTTACAAAGGAGCAGGAGGACGACCCTCTTAACCCAACCTTTACGGAGAAGAAGATCAGACAAAGACGAAGCTGCAATTATGGTATTCATATAATCGTCTTCGTCTGCTAACCCTCGAGAAAACGAACTCTCCCCCCTCCCCTCCCGCGAATTGCTTTGCTTCTTCAATGAATGTGCTTGCTGTTCTGTCTGATGGAGTTTTTATGCCCAGTTGTCTAAAGCTAAAACAAGAGTTTGCCAGGCATGGGAGGCCCTCGTACAAAGCCTTTTCTTTTCGGCCTGGAAAATGAAATATCAATAAAAATAAGTAGAAGAGTAGCTCGCACAATGGGTAGGGGTGAAGTACGCAATTTTCTTTTTAAGAAATGTATTCCCTTCTAAGGGAGGTGTGGTGCCTGTCGGCCCGGTCATAATGATCGGTCTTTCTCCTTTCCCAGGAGTGAAGGAATTCGTTTATTACAATAGTGAAGGAGTTCTTCTCTATGCCTATAATTTCATTAGTTAGAAAATTTGTTCAATGGCTGTCATGTTTGGAAGTTCAGTACTAGAGGTGTCTTCTAATATGATTTTAGACTTGATTTCCTAGTTTGATCTCCGCCTTCCCTTTCTCGCCACAAGGAGCTCTTCTATAAATAACAAATGGGGAGGCGGAAGCAATCAAAGTGATGCATAAAGTCGGGGCTTTGGGAGGGACTCATGATTTAGATAAGCTTCAATACTATGTGTGTTAGACTTCCCCCTTCTTGCAGTCCACTCGTTGGACTCGTGTCACCTCTATGACCGTGCTATTATTATGTCCATTCTCTTCTCTTCCTGAATTGCTATATGATTACCTTATGAACAGATTCAACTAGAGGGGTTCAACCTACTAGGAATAAGTCAAAAAGAAGAACAGGTAAATGGGATATGAGGCCCGATGATCGTTATCCGTTATCTCCAGGGCTCGATCAAAAGTTGCAAAAAGGAAGTACATGATTGACGTACACACAGAGCTAAAAGCCACGACTTATAACAACGTTGGTATGCCGAAGAACCCTAATCTAATAACTAATTATTCCGGGGAGGAGCAACTAAAAGGAACGCGCGAGGAGCGTAGCCGGTATACTTATAGGGGGGAAACTAAGACTCAAAGATTGCACGTGGTTAGGTGCGAAGCGGGCAAGTCTGCTTAGTTGTTATCAGACTACTACTATAGGACTACTATAGGGGAGAATCCTTCTTTAACTTTGCATATTCAAGTTTTGTTAACTCTCTCTGGTACCAATACCCGAACCAACTAATAATTCCAGTTTTTTGGTTGGATTATATTAAAAAATCTAGGGACGGATTGAACAATGTTACAACAAACGAATAAGCTATTGGCACACCTGTTGATCAGATAGGGGACCTCTCGAAAAATTTCAGAGATATGGCGACAGAGAAAGACCCATGATCCTTGTTACTAAAGAAAGACTAGAGAAGCATAGGCAGAAGGAAGGGGATATATAACCTTAGCTCTAGTTGTTATGCATTTCCTTACATTTCATGACACACTAGGCATCAATTCGGTCATCGATGCCATTGCCGAAGCAACTTGTTGAAGAGGCAGTAATAGACCAGACGGATAAGACAGATAGAAAGGATGAGCAGACTGATGAAGAGATGACGCTTCCACTGGAGTTCGGGGTAATTCCTATCATACCACCGTGTACTCATTGAGATCGCCCAAGTATAGAGGTTATAAACACCAAGCTTACCTTACCAATGAGAAGTGGTTAGCTGTCTGACTATGCTAGCTCCTGTTGGAATCCATTCATTTCGTTACTTGAATGAATTATTTTTGTTGACCATGAGGTGCCCATCAAACACCTCAATTGTATAAGTTGTGTATCATCCCAACTCATATCCCATTTCATTCGGAGGCTTTCACTAGATCTTCGTCGTAGCTGCCTTATGTTCTTTTAACTACAAGACCAACGTCTCCGGTATCTGGAAAGACAGGCGTAAATCCCTTGTTATGGGAGGAAGAACTTTTTTGCCCGGTGCTCGGCGGTATTAAGGAGTTGACTCCTTCCTAGGTCTTGATTCACTACCTAACTTAGAGGCGAGGTGTAAAATAACTATCCCTTAGATAGTGCGTGCAAGCCAATGTCCTTACCTCTTGGACGAAAGGGACAATCAACATCTCAAGGACAATAGCCAATCCGAAGAGACGAATCTCTCTGATTCTGATTCAACATCCGCACAAGTAGGACCCTTCCTTAGTAGCGTATAAGTAGCCTGGAAGGATATTGTGAATAGACAAGAGTTGCTTAACTAGATGCTATAGCGAAGTCTGTTAGCTGATTCAGGAAGGGTTACTACTCAACTTAATAAGAGTTATTCCCCGGGAAACGACTTATAAGCAGATACGGTATGGGAACAGGTATTGAACCGCTTATGGGCCTAGTGCGCTACCGACTGCTCTATCCCGTAATGATTGCTAAGACAGCTGGACTACCCAACATAGTGATTAAAAGATCTACCTTATAAGACCGACTCTTAGCTCGGAACCAAATCGTATACTGTTAACTTCGCTCGGACAGAACTTCACCAAGGGTACGCAAGAACTAAATGAAGAATATGGCCCCCCTCAATAAATAAAGAGTGGTTCGCCCCCTAGTCTATATTAAGGCCCCTATGAGGGATTAGGTTCGGCATATTATGATAGAGCTCTGCTTACTAAATCAATCACGAGGGAGCCATAGCTTCTGTTAAGCCTAAGATTTCAAGCTAATCCGCGAATGAAAGAGCTGAACACCTTTCCTATGCCAGCTAAAGCAATTTTGTTGCTAGACCTACTGCTTTCTACCCTCCTCCATTGATTTGGGGTCGCCTAAGTGCGAAAAGACAGTGCAAGCTTTGTTATGCCTAAACCTAAATGTAAAGTCAGCAACACTCCTAAATGCCACTTCTTCCCGTCGCATCCGTCTTCAGGACGATATAGTAATAGGTTTTCACAACTCAGCGAGTGAAAGATTTGTCCCTGGGTGTACGGCTTCTATCATAGAGCTAATTCGAGAGGGCTTAGTATTCTAAGGTGGGTAATAATCTCTTTCTTATTTCGCAAGCACCTTGAGGCCCAGTATATTAATTGGCAAGTATAAACATTGGCGACCTCTAGTACATTAATTGGGTCCACACCTCGTCCGACCCCAGTATCTTAATTTCCAGTATAAACATTGGCGACCAATGTGAGGGCGGTTAAGTAGACTGGGCAATAGCAGATCGCGTTCAGAATTGATTTCAATTCCCCTACCAGACAGTAGGGGATACTCAAACCAATTAATTGGGCAAGACAAGTGAGAAAACCAGGAATGTGTAATCTTTATTATTTCAATGAGAGCGGTAGTGGAACAAAGCAAATGAATACAAACTAGTAGTTATTCCAATTATACTGGTTGAATTATTTCAATCATTCTATAGTGGAGACCTGAACTATTGGTTCTGCATTTAGCCTTCCCTGCTTCTAATATCACTACACGAAATGCATACTATAAAGAAAAGAAAAGAACAGAAGGACATTAATGGCAAATAAATTGCGTCGGTTTTAAACCAACTATAAGAAAATAGCATTCCAGTCACATAACATATTTCACCTCTGATATTCCTAGCGTCATAGTAATTAGTGCCTAAGTGTTGTTCGCTGTAACTTCCCAGTCGGTAGCTTCATCCAGAATCATGCCTCAATCTTAGACGAATGTGATAAGCAGACTTAATTTCTTCCCACATACCAAACCCAATGGTGTTTCTGGCGTTTTGTTACGCTTCTAATGATGTTCACTCGATTATGTGTGTTAAGCATATTGAGAATACTCTCGCTTACTCAGACTCCCTATTAATACTCCCCGAATGTTTATACTGGCGAAGTGTACTGGACCTCTAATTAAGATATTGGGTCGCCTCCTCCCCATGTCTTATCTGTCATTTACTCCCTGATGATACCATATCACCGATCAAATAATCTTCCTTATTTATTTACCCAAAACCACTCGTTCAAGGGCTAGGGCAGCGAATTTAAGGTCCCCGTGGGAAATGAAGGCTGACTTCTCGAATAAGAAATGAGAGGCTACTACTTTTAGTTCTAGTATTCGTTTAATCCAGCAGATGTTAAGAATTTTTCAATATGCGAGGCCTAGTATATTAATTGGGCCCAACAAGGGAGAAGTTGCTTATTCGGTGGCAGTCTCCGCAATGGTATCAGTTTAGTCAGTATACCCCCACTTTGGTTCCCCATCTACCTGTTCAACGCCAAATTTCACACACGAGCACTAGTTCTTAATCTTCTTCACTTCCTTAGTCTAAACAAGTGGTATCAAAAGAGCCGTTGGTGGCAGGGTCTAAAGAGGGGACTCAGTTGTGGGATGAAATATACGCTAGGGCTGTTTGGTGATTGAATAAAACACCAACCTCTGATAACTAGTTTGGTAATGGATAGTGTAAAGCACAATTCAGGTAAGAATGAAATCCACAATGGAGCCTCACTGACTGCTTCGATTGTGAACAGACAAGACAAAGGCCGCCAATTAATATACTCTGGCCTTTCCCTAATACTTCTACATAAAAATATAGCTAGAATCGGTGTTCAAACCTCTTGGCCTCAATTCCCTATGCCGATTTTTTGAATTTCACATCCGAGACCTGTTATCTGTCTAAATGTTGATTTTGAGGGCGATAAGTAAGATTAGTGAGCGATTACCAAAGGAGCGTAGCCTATGCTTCGTGCAATATTTGATCCAGGGGCCCAAGATCGAATAGACAGAGTTTCATTTCCCGATGTTTTACTGCTTTCCCATAGACCTAATTGTTAGGTGCACGAGACATGGATCGAAAACATGTTTTGGTCTTTTAAAAAATAAGCCTCTTCCAATAGTCTTGGTAGCGAAGTCTTCTACTATTGGATTGGATGGGCAATCGTAGGAAAAGTAAATAGCAGGTATTATTCTACCAAAGGGAGTGAAATGAGGTACCAGTATATTATTTCGGGAGGGTAGGTTATTTATTACACATATGACCTCGGGGGTCATATATAGAATTCGCTACTCCGGCCGATGAGCATTCGGCCAAACACTATGCCTTTCACCTGATCCAGTGAAAGTCGAAGAAGAGGTAAGCCGTACTCGATAAGGGAAATCAAACAACAAGAGCGCTCGGTTCAACAGTTTATTGCTTAGCCCAATGAGAAAATCTCGATTTATACGAGAAACGTGCTTAGTCAAATGAACAACTCGAGTGCCAAATTGATATAAAGAATTTCGTGAAAGATCTAAGAGAGCACGACTATGGGGAGTGGTTGTAATGACCCGCATCGCCACTTCTTCCTTTACATTTGGTAACTTCGATTATGCATAGAACTCTTGGATTCCCTAATGTTTATACCGGGCGAAGTGGAAGTACTCTAGATATGTCGATAGGATTAGGGACAAATGGTAGTACACGAGCTATGCCTGGTGCACTTAACGAGGCCTATTTGCGTCTATCACCAGCAGCACGACTCACTTTAGCTAATCTAACGACAAGGGCCATCAGATGCACTCCGTTAACTCTTCAAGATATGTCGAGAACTGGTAGAAATTCCACTAAGTAAGATAGCTGCTACGGTTCTTACTATGATGGAAACATAGGTTCTTTCCCATTCTTAACCCGAGGTGCGTAGCGATTACCGGAATGCTCCAATTTCAGTAGTTGATCCAATCCTCCCCAACTCATGTATCGGTGAAGGTAGGATTGACATAACGACCAGTTAGAGGTGATCGCTCTGTTTTGTCCACTCATTCTCATTGGGCCTTAGCCTGTCTGGCGAGGGTTTCATACATACATGCTGCCCGGATTAATATACTTGGCCTCGTCCCACTTCTTTTTAACAAGGGCGTGCGACTTACTTCTAACAAATTTGGATTTCATTATTTTCATCAAGGAGAGAAGTTCTCATGTATTTTACCACTCCAGCAGAATTGATTCTGAATCGGATGCCCTATGGTATGGCCTGGCCCAATCTGGTTACCTCCAACCAAGAGAATAGGAATAACCAGAACAAGTGGAATACCTTCATTCTTTTCTTTTTTGGTTGGCCCTGGCAGGAACAAGCAACAGTTACATTCTGCCGATAATTGGGACAGGAAGAACCGGAAGACTGCCTGGTTGGCTTACATAGGACCACTACCGGGAGTAGAACAGGACAGACTACCAGGACTAGTCCGCTTCCCAATAGGAAGAGCAAACATCAAACTATTAGTCCGGCTTTCTTGGCGTCGTATCACTTTTTTTATTTTACAACATAAAAAACCACAATTCCAAAATTACGCTAAAATTCAATTTTTGGTTTTAAAATTTTGTTTATAAGTGCATTATTGAGAATAAAACATCACACGACCAACACAAACCAAACTAAGAAGACATGTGATTAGGTAACTTCTAGGGTTTGTTTGTTTGATGTTGATAAACGAAGTTTTTCATTTAACTGGAACAAATATGGTCGATTTGTTCGATATCAAATTTAATTTCTTGCATGTAATTGGAATCCATTTTAGGCGAAACATATTTTTTTTTACTTTTCTTGAACTCTGCATAAAGCGCATTTTTTCCGCGCTTCAACACTTTGGGCTTTTTTACCGCCTCCTGTATTGTTGGCACTTTGAAAGGGAGAGCCTAGGGCTTTTTGGTGCCTAGGCACCATTTAGGAAAGGGTTTAATAACACTGCAGATGACTCGATGAACTCCGACTTAAATCACGTCTTTGAACCAACTATATATATAGTTGTATATCATATTCTAATACGAATCTAAGATTCGTAGTTTTGATATGAGAATGATCGCGTACCATGTATCCTTTCAAGGCGGTTATGAAGGAATTGCCACGTTCCACAAATGCAACCACACAATGTATCCTATAAGGATATTGAAACAATACTAATACAGAATTACTAATGGAGTCACAAATGAGATAACGAAAGAACGAAAAGGGATTTGCAATTTCTATTTATCTTAATTTAAAATCAGTTGTTGTGAAGAACTACAAATCTTAGTTAATTCATATTAAAAACTATTATCATTATTATTATTTACATTTATGATTCATGACACATCTAAAATCTAAATGTTGTGTAATTTGTGATTACATGAACTTGTTAGACTATAAGAAGGAAACTCACAACTAATTGATATTTTCTTTATACTATTCCTATAACAACCCAGAGTTTGAGCGCTCTTAAAAATGACATTTAAGATGATTTTAAATATAAAATATGTATGGTTATATTAATGGAACAATATTAGATAGGATTTGGAAAGATAAGTATATACTAAAATAGTAACATTTGCATATATCGACACAAGTGACGAAAAGCTGATTTCAGAAAAATAAGTTTCAATGGTTAAATAAATTATTTTAATTTATTTTTGATTGTTTATATTTTTAAATAACATTATACAAATTTATTTTTAAATTTGGTTTACATAAATAAATAGTTTAACTAAAACGTCAAAATGTGACCGCAAAACATTTTGTCGATTTAAAAGTTGTCGCAACGTTGTCACACCTTTATTTTCTTATATATGAACATATTCAAATAGTATAAGTATTAATAAGTCACTAATCAATTTTATTTTTATTAAACACATTTAAAAAATTATAAAATTTCATTAAGAAAAAGTAAGAAAAAATTCCAAAACATTTCAAATCAAACCAAACATAATTATTACTTTACTTTTCTTACTCCCTAAGTGAAAGTTGAAAAACTATATGGATCGTATACTATGTATATGACAAATAATTATTTTATATGAAACAAATTAAGATAATGCGATAACAATAAAATGAAAAAGATCACACCAGAAACTTTTTATTTGTTCGGACCTCCCGTCCTACGTTCATTTTCAAAGCTTCTCTTTGGAATTTCACCAATCGATAACCCTTGCTTTGCCCAAAGGAATAGGCTTGTTATAATAGAAATCTTTTGTCAAGAATGTGCTCTGATTAACACTGATATTGACAATATATACAAATCTTCCTATAATCTCCACTGGATATGTATAGATATGAATATGTGTGCGCTTCGGAAATATGAAAGAAAATTGAACCAAAGTTAATGATCTTTGGTTGAAATATTGATAACAAATATGAGTAACTTGAATTTTAGTGCAAAGTAGATATAGAGAGTAGAAATAAGAAATTTGTACTTTAATCGTAGAATCACTGATATATTTATAGTTGTGAAAAGATTGATTTGAAGTGTTGCTACCATTTCTTTTTATTTCTAGAGTTGCTTCTGTTTCGGGTAGAATCAATTTGAAGAAGAGATGCAGAAGGAACCTTTCAGATTTTGATAGTTGAATATCGTAAAAAATTTCCGAAGCCAAATCCAGATGTCTGGATAGTGATGACCAGACATCTGGTCATGTATTATCTGGAAAATTTCCAAAGTCTGGGACCAGATGTCCTGGGGCATAGTACCAGACGTCTGGATTTTGTAAAATCTATTTTCTGTGTAAATGATTGTATTTTATGTCACATACGAAACCCAAGGAGATTTTAAATATTATTTCTAGGTTTTGTGTACAATATTTGTCACTCTACTGCTGTGATCCATGCTCCATGCTTCGATTTGTATCCTTAATTCTCTGAAAGAATAAGATACGAGATATATATGTATAATTATACATATATGGTTTGTCGTCATCAAAACTTGTAGATAGGAGTTTCTAACATTCTCCTCCTTTTTGACGATGACAAACTATGTAACATAAAATATATTTTACTCCCCTTGTATATATGTATATCACATGTTATCCTCCCCCTGTATGTATGCATATTTCTCCCCCTTTTAGAATTATCAAAAAGAATAGAGAAAATATTATCTAAAACATAGAACTTGTAGTACATGATAACTGAAACATTAGTACATAGAAAAAGAAATGCATGAAAGAAAAATGCAGTGGAAGAAACTAGAAAATACTGGTAATGGTGAGACGAGTCAGAAAAACTTCCATAGTTATCATAATAACCCCAAAAGGCTGAAGGATCAGAGATGTACCTAGGCCAATGACGTTGATCATTATATTCTTCATCCTCTTGAATAGACAATTCCGATACTGATGACTTCTCCAATGCCAATAACGAATCCTTTTGAATTATAGCCAAAAGTTACAGTGCCACCATCAATGTACTTTATATTTGACAGCATGTGTGAATTTCCCATCATGTGCTTGGAGCATCCACTATATAATATCCATTTCCCTTTATTTTTTAATTTGGGTACCTGCAAAAATTTTAAATTGGTACCCTTTTTATTTTCGGGTTCTAAATGTTAGTAGATGAGGGTAACCTTAACCATGACGTGCTGGTTCCTTTTGAAATAAAATTACTATTATGAACTACTTCTTTTATATAATTATATATATATATATATATATATATATATATATTTGTTTAATTAAGTTATTATTTGTTTTAGGAACCCATATTTTAATCATTTTTTAATTCGAGATCAATTTTCATTTTTGGAGAAGATTTTTTAATCTTAGTATAAATCTTACTATATTTTGTAGGTTTTGTCATATCCTTAAATCCTAGTCCATTTTGATTTTTGAATGGCTCGGAAATTTTAATTAAATTCCAAATCTTGCTTTCCTTTGTTAAATTTTGTAATATTATTAGTGATTTTATCTAACTTATTTAAGAGTTCACTGATTTCTACATTTTTATGTTCTACTAGATTTAGAAAACTAATTTTCTCTTTTCCAAGTTTTTCTTTATCTTTTTTCAAATTTTCCAGTTCTTGTAAAAGAAGACTATTTTTAGCTAACAACTCTTTATTATCTTTTTGTGCAACATCTAATTCTTCTTCTAAAATAGTCTTTTCATCTTTTAATAATCCAATTTCTAATTTTGATATATTTAATTTCCTAAATATTCTTTGTTCAATTTTTTTTGATTCTCTATATTTATCATCTAATTCGATGCTAATTTCCGTTAATTCATCATAGGAAAGTTCAGAAAGTACCTCATTAGTATTTGCCATTAAACATACATTTGCTCGCTCTGTATCACTTTTACTGTCACTGTCAGATGAAGAGGAAGAGTCAGAGTCATTCCATGTGACTTGGAATGCCTTTCTCTTTTCCTTAAATTTCTCAAATTTATTTTTCTTTTTCTCATTGTTTATTTTTGGGCAATCCTCCTTCACGTGTCCAAACTGATCACATTCAAAACACTTTCAAAGTTTGATTTGATGAGTTAGATTTTCTACCATTTTGGAATCTCGTCATTTTCTTGAATTTCTTAAATTTGTTGTAGTTCTTGACAGTAAATACAATTTAATCTTCACTTAATTTAAAATCTTCATTGCTTGCTTGAAATGCTATATTCTACTTTTCATGGTTTTGTTCCTTTCTGGTCTGCAAGTTAGCTCCATACGACATTAAATTTCCAATCAACTCTTCAACTTTGAGTTCAAAAAGTTCATTAGCTTCTTCGATAGCTAATAATTTTCTTTCCCACTCAATTGTTAAATAGTGAGAATTCAAGATACTAAATCAAAATCAGTAAATTTGACTCCTAGTGCCATAAGGTCATGTTGTATAGTTTGAAATCTTGAATACATATCAACAATTGACTCATTTTGTTTCATTTTGAAAGCTGAGAATTGGTTTTGTAAAATTGATATTTTTACTTGTTTGACCTTAGTTGTACCTTCATGTGTAACTTGTAAAGTACGTCATATATCATAAGAAGTGGTACATAACATAACAGGTGAAAACTCATTTTTATCAAGGGAGCAAAAAAGTACATTCATAACTTTAGCATTATTAGAAGCAGCTATTTTATGTGTATGTGTCCATGTGCTAATATTTATTTGAGGTGCTACATACTTAATTTGAGTTTCCGACCATATTTCTAAACCATTTGCTTCCATAAAAATTCTCATACGATTCAAACACATGTTACTGTGATTCGAACTAACCTTACTCTGATACCAAATGAAAAATCTATATGGATCGTATACTATGTATATGGCAAATAATTATTATATATGTGACAAATTAAGATAATGAGATAATAGTAAAATGAAAAAAATCACAACGGAAATTTTATACTGGTTTGGACCTCCTGTCCTACGTTCTGTCCTGAAGCTCCTCTTCGAAAGTTCATTAATCAATAACCCTTGCTTCGCCCGGAGGAATAGGCTTGTTACAATAGAAATCTTTCATCACGAATGTGCTTGGATTAACACTAATATTGACAATACGTACAAGTCTTCCTATAATTTTCACTGCATGTATAGATATGAAAATGTTTGTGCTTTGACAAAATGGAAGAAAACCGAACCAAAGTTAATGATCTTTAGTTGAAATATTGATAGCAAATATGAGTAACTTGAATTTTAGTGCAAAGTAGATATAGAGAATAAAAATTAGAAATTTGTTACTTTAATCGTAGAATCACTGATGTATTCATAGTTGTGAAAAGATTGATTTGAAGTGTTGCTACCATTTCTTTTTATATCTAGAGTTGCTTCTGTTTAGGGTAGAACCGATTTGAAGAAGAGAAAAAGAAGCAACATTTCAGATTTTGACTGTTGAATATTGAAAAAAATTCCCAAAGCCAAATCTAGACGTCTGGATTGTGATGACCAGACGTCTGGTCATGTATTATCTGAAATATTTTTCAAAGGCTGGGGCTAGACGTCTGGGGCACAGTACCAGATGTCTGGATTTTGTAAAATCTATTTTCTGTGTAAATGTGTGTGTATTTTATATCATATACAAAACCATGGAGATTTTACATATTTTTTCTAAGATTTGTTTACAATATTTATCTCTCTACTGATGTGACCCATGCTCCATGCTTCGATTTGTATCCTTGAGTCTCTACAAGAATAAAATACGAGATATATATGTATAATTATAATTATATGGTTTGTCATCATCAAAACTTGTGCATAGGAGTTCCTAACAAAAGTGACATAAAGTAAGATTTGAAATGGTGATGGTAAGTATTACTTTGCATAAAATATAGTAAGGGTATTGAAAAATGGGCCATTACATTTGGTATCGTTACCGACCTTTATCCGAGCGATCAATTTCCGTACACCACATTAATTTACATCCCGAACGTCATAGTTGGAAGAAATATATCTAAAAGCGAATGAACATATCATAATGGGAATAACCCACTTAGCCTTGCTACATCTACCCTGTTTCAGTCATTTCTCGGTTGATGAGGCATGAGGCAACGGTTACCTTTTCACATAGCATAAATTCCTTCCACTTTGAATGCCACATTGTCATTCCAAATTCACATGACCGGTCTCTACAAATATATAACTTCTTGAGCTCATTTGTCTGGAGAAAGCATGTTAAGCTAAGAGAAGGTGTCTTCTCTGCCACCGACTGTCATGCGTTTTATAGAGATCACTCAACGTCATTAGAATGCTAGGTCAGATACTCGTCCATATAAGTTCGTTCTAGGATTGAACGAAATCGAAGGTACTTTCCTCGGCCCATTACTAGCCGATAAGTCCTTGTGATTCTAAGATTTTTCATAATAAAAAGACCACTGCTACAATAAGTAAATCATAAGTTTA
This sequence comes from Allium cepa, assembly GCA_030765085.1. Taxonomy (NCBI): domain Eukaryota; kingdom Viridiplantae; phylum Streptophyta; class Magnoliopsida; order Asparagales; family Amaryllidaceae; genus Allium; species Allium cepa. The sequence continues at coordinate 406,940,393 of CM060938.1, forward strand.
TCCCCAATTAATCAACAAGAAGTCCTTTGTTATCATTTGTCTCAATATCTCCATCTTCAAATAGCTTCATTCTTCGAACATATGGATTTGTTCGAAGTGATTTTCATATAGGAATCACCCAAATCCGATCCCGGTTCCTTCGATATCCAATCATTAATAAAAAAAAATGAATATGAGTACGCATGTGTTTGACAATAAGATTTGTTTAAGGAATGAACATATAAGACAAAAATGTATTTAAATAATAGAAAATGATTATTTAAAACGAAAAAATATAAAAGGAATGAAGATTTAAATTCAAGTAATTTAATAGAATTATGGTAATTTGAACGAAGTTAATGAAAATAAGATGAATTTATAAAATAGGTTTTACAAACAAAAGTAATCTCTAAAGGATTTTGAAAATGGTATAATTTCAAATAAAAAGAAGTACTTTTTGATAACTAGTTTGAGCAGCCCGAAAATAAACTAAATAAATGGCAAGAGATGTGTTCGGATGGCAAACACTTCCCTTAAGTATTACTCTTCTTGTTTAGAGGATATATAATACTATTGGTAGTACCCAGTTCCTTGGGGTTGTTTTGGAGTTACTCGATCTATATAATTTTATTAATTAAAGAAATAATGTGAATCATTAACTTATAAGTCGATCAGTAATCTTTATAAAAGTGTTTAAACTAAAGATAAATTTGGATCACTAATCGATAAGATAAAATAAAACTCTCGATTATTTTGGACAGTCGAAAATTTCTGAATCGTACCTAACTAAGTGCTAAGAAATTGGTAAAGACAAACAATTGAGAAATGTTTTGAGTAAATGAAATTTCATAAGTATAATTTATAAATGTGATTTATAAATAAAAGGATCTAACATAAAAGAATTTAGAAGAAATTTTTTTTGTTATAGTGTAGAAGAAGAAAAGAAATGATAAGAAAAATTTATTATAATAAATATAAATTATCTTTTGAGTGAAAAATGATTCTTTTGGAATATTTTCCTTTAATAAAAATATTTGAAAATAAATAATTAATGGGATTATGTAAAGAAGCACCTTTATAAAATGTTTGAACTTAAGATAAAGTTTTTATGAGAAGTTGTTTTGAAATTAATAAATACATATGTTATATGTAGATCATTTCATCACACAATTTTGATCTAAGATTCGAGTACAGAACTTTGAGCTATTTACACCAGTTCGAAAAAAGGATTTTTCACTCGATTCTTAATGGTGAACATTGATGAGGGTTTATGGTTGGATACTTGAGTTTTCTATCATAGTTGAGAACTATGGCAAGGAAAACAAAGGTTCTGTTCTAGAAGCCTGACTAGATTCCGCACTAAAAGATGGAGGGATCGATACTAGTTCGAAAGAAAAGTTGTGTATTCAAATAGAAGATCAAATAAGATATTTCATACAGATGATTTGTGCATACTGTATGGAAATAAGTTTGTAAAATAATGTTTTGGGCAAACTCTTATGAGTTTTAGCTTCGGGGTAATTTCGAGGATGAAATTTTTTAAGTATAGGAGAATGTAACGACTCAGAATTTGACCACTCTTAAAATAACATATAAGATGATTTTAAATATAAAATATGTAAGGTTATACGAGTGAAATAAAATTAGATAGGATTTGGAAAGATAAGTACATATAAAGATAGTAACATTTGCCTATATCGACAAAAGTGACAAAATGCTGATTTCAAAAAAGGAAGTTTCAATGGTTAGATAAATTATTTTAATTTATTTACGAGTGTTTATATTTTCAAATAACATTATACAAATTTATTTTTAAATTTGGTTTACATAAATAAATAGTATAACTAAAATGTCAAAATGTGACTGCAAAATATTTTGTCGAAAATCAATACTTATGATGTTACTAATATATGTTATAAATGCTTCTACGAATCAACTAACATTTTATTTGCGATTGTGTTATGCGTTGCAAAAAAACCGCATAAATAAAAGTAATAATATTCGTTCAAATTTGTGCTCATTTGCTATGTATTACATGCGCTGTGAAAGAAATTAATATTTTACAATGTGAACTTGTGTAGGAACCGTTTCTTTCATATTATTGACGTGCCTTTATGTCGCTAAAAGTCATATAATAGACACTATTTACGTTGCAAATTTTCACGCTTTTGTGACCTTTATTTTATGTCGTTAGTTAGTACTATTTAAAAAAAATATGAAAGGATGATTCTCAAATTGAATCATTAGTACTATTTCTAAAGTAGCGTCATCATCTTGTATTGTGAATAAATTATTCATTAGCGATATACTGCAATTAGTATGCTTTATATCTTTCTTATCTAAATTCCAAAGAAAAACTTATTATGATGATGTAAACACCTAAAAGGCTAAAGTTTATAGCTCATGTATATGTTAAATATGGTTCTTTAAATTAGATTCTTTTTTACATATTATCTTCGTATCTCAAACATTTTATTTATGTACTATTGTGATTTAATATTTAGATATATGTTTTGAGTTAATTAGATCAGCTTTTAAATGATTTGCGTGTGTCAGAGAATAAGTTTCACTAATCAAACATTTTAAATTTTATAGATTAAATTTTACTATAGATATATTAGTAATGTACTAATATGCAAGTTCAAAACTAAGGATCGTGATAAAAAATTTACATATCATAATGGTCATCTTGGAAAGTACAAATTGATTTTTTTTCTAATTTAATACTATCCATATTAAAATTTCGAAACATTATAGTATAAAAATAATAACATTTCTAATTTCTTTTAATTTTTCTACAAATGGATGGATTTTCGCATTTGTGTAATATAAGTATGTTACCCACATACTATAGAAATAGTTTGAGGGGTTACATTAAGTTTTAGGACTTTAAACAAAATTAATGCTGTTTGATTCTTAATAAATCATTTCTTAAATTTTCAAAATGCGTTGTCTTCATCTTTCAACCGCAGGGGACTTAGCCGTCTTCATTCTCTCACAATGGCTAGGTTTCTCCATTTCTTAACATTGACTGAGTTTTCTCTCACTATCGCAATCTTCAACCCGTTTCTTCGGTAAGTTTGAATATTCATTTCTTCTCCTTTTAATTTCTCCTTCTTTTCTAGTTTACTATAAGAGCATCTCCTGCAAAATGCCAATTTGTAGCATGAGGACATAAGAAAAAAGTGTACAAAATTCTCACTTTTCAGTGGTTAAATGTAGTTTTTTATAGTCATTTTTTTTATTTTTCTGAAAAAAAGAAAAGAACATAAAAAGGATTTCTTTAACTAGTTTCAGGCTATAAGCAGGTTCCAAAAAATTCGTTTAGAAAATTTTTATTTTATTATTATGTTGTTTAAAACATAATAGAATTATAAAAAAGGGTTTCTAAAAATCAACTAGTCTTAGACAGTTTTCATAATCCATTCATGCATCCATGCTAAAAAAAGAGGAATTTCCACTTTCCTTTCTTCATCATACTTGAACTCCAACAACTAGAGTGTGGTGAAGCCAAAAACGTAGGAATTGCTCCCGCTTTTGGCAGCACTTTAGCTGCTTGCTGGAAGTGCCCTAACAAGATATCATTTAAAGTCCTAAACCTAACATACCACCCTCAAACTATTTCTATAATGTTAGGGTCAATACACTTCTATATTATGCATATGTGAAAGTCCATCCATTTGTAGAAACACATTAAAAGCATTAAATTTTTATTAATTTTATAGTAATGTATTTCCAATTTTATTGTGGTTAATATTAAAATTTTATAAAGCAATTCTTGCTTAGAAAATGCAACAAAAATTTATGAAACTCCCAAGTCTTTTAAATTATAGAGTATTTATATTAATTCTATACGAGTATTTGACGTGGCTATGCAGTTAGCTTCTACCAACTATTTTGATACAACTGCCTCTTAGATATCCATCAAACTAAAGAATCTTTAAGAAAACTATGAAATTCCATTTTTGATTTCTTGTGAAGTTTCAAACCCCAATTAGAATCATAATATGCTTTAAGATCAAGATTGTTTGTATTACGAAATAACAAACATCATCTCGGAGCAACTTTAATATATTTGACTTGATGTGGATTTTTAAGGTTCTTGCATGAGTTGTCTCAAAGTGCGAAATACATAGACTATGTCTAACCTTTTAACGGCAAGTTAATTAATCTTCTCACTAATCTTCTATATTTGGTCAGGTCTTTAAACGGTATACTGTCTTTGGGAGTGAATTTCAATTTTTTCATGGGAATTTTTCTGGTCGTGCACCAATGAGTTCTAAATCTTGTAAAAGATTAAATGCACATATTATTTAAGTTAAGAAAATTTCTTTCTTAGATCGTGAAAATTAGATGCCTATTAAATACTTTAAGTCGCTAGGATTTTCCCCAGCAAATTTTTAAAGAGGAATTTTTTAAGAAGTTCCTTTTCTTCAAGGTTATTTGTAGCATCCTACATTTCGAGACCTGAAAATGAACTCAAATGATGTTGCAATCATCATCTATTTTATTTTTAAGCGACAAAACAAGATCATTTTTTTAACAATATTAAGTAAACATAACAGCTAAATTAATTTTCTTACACTTACTTGTCTTTACAATTCCATAATCTCCAAACGTGCCTGTGTAAGGGTAAAAATATAATTAACATAAATAATGATGTCATGCCCAACATATGAAGATGTCTGCACGAACACTTAATTAGTTATATACCCTGGCTTTATAATAATGGAATTCAAAATAAAACTGTATTTTCTACTATGCTTCTTTCTTCGTCTTAGAAATTTTTATTCATCTTCCAAAAAGATACTTGTCCCGCAGTAAGTTTATGGTAAAAACAATAATAAAAACATGGGTCAAACATAAACTGGGTATGAGTAATACGTTTCTCTAAACATACATATAATCAGAGCACTCCACCTAATCGGACAGGTTTTTCCCTCACTAAATTAACAATAATGATTATATCAAATCATGTAAACAAGCATCACGTCATGAGCATACATATAGCATCATTTCAATTACAAGTATACCTTATACTTAACATCATTTATAAACCATGTCATATACATACATACATACATACATACATACATACATACATACATACATACATACATACATACATACATACATACATACATATATATCAATTTCAGTTTTGGTATGCTATATACTTACTATCATTTGTTATGAACCATGTCATACAATTGTTAACCACATTCACAAGCATAAGCTAGAAGCTTATTTAGGTTCTAATCTTAAAATAGTCTTTATCTTTATTTATTGATTATCTCCTTAGGTATTTCTATTATTAATTCATCATTTTCTCGAACAACGTCACTAATGAAGTGACCACTATTTCACCATGTAACCACCACGACTCTCCTAAGAGGGTGAATACAAGCATTCTGAATATATTTTAGTCAGTATTTTTATTATGCGTATCCCAAAATGCTCGTTTCACATTTTTTATTCATTCATTACATCCATTTTATTTTCTTGGCACATAGCCATTCTTGGCACATAGCCATAAACTCATGCCGGGTTTAATTTTTCTGAAATAAACCCTATAGAATTTCGAAGCCTTGGCGCCTTGACATATACCATCAAATATTGACTTTCCTATGCCCTGGATCTCGGCCATTCAATAACTTAACGTATTGGTATATTTTATATATTAGGTTCAATCATTTTTTCCACTTATTAGTTCTTATCCTACACATCCTTTAGATCTTCATGTTGGATTCAAACTTTTGATTCTGTAGATAAAACATTTTGATCTTTCCTTTTAAATAATACTTATATCATTTTTTTGGTTTCCTAAGCTTAACTCATATTCCCAACATTTTAATAAGTTATTAAAATTTTAACTTGTTATTTTCTTTAAAATTCCATCCCTATGAAATTTTATTTAAGCCTCTTGGAAATAGGATTCCAAAATGTTTCTGAGAATTCTCTTATTTATTTAAGAAATTCATCATCATTAGCTATCACATTCTAGTTCAGTAGCTATGGTGTATCTACATTTATATAGCTATCACACCTATCTTCCCATAGCTATCGTGCCCCTAAGGGTACGTGCATCTAGAGCTATCATGCCTTAGGCCATAGAGTTCCGAAAGCTATTAGAGAAAAATTTATTGTCGGTCTCATTTGTAAGGCTATAAGCATCACAGACCGAGGCTATCATAAATCTCAACATGAGGCTATCATAAATCACCACATAAAGCCATCGCAAATCATAGATTGAGGCTATCGTAAGTCCGTTTTAAACTGATTGTGTACCTAACATTTAAGGTTGCCGTAAATATGAACAAATTATTATCGTAAATGTCAAATGAGAGCTGTCGTACTTCACAATTTTTAGGCTATCATAAATCTAACATTTTAAACTATAGTAAATATAACATCTTAAAGCTATTGTAAATCTAACCCTTTTAAAGCTATTAAATCTAACCCTTTAAAGCTATTGTGAGTTTAGTGAAAAAAAGTAGTTAAGTAAAAAACCGATATTTTCCTTAGTAAAACAACCACTTTTGATTAGTTCTTTGAATACATCAATTATTTATTTGTTACGTTATTTATGCAAAAAGGTGCCTTGAAGGTGGTTGTAATCTGTTTCCTTGATTGAGTCTTAAATAATCATCTTCTTTAATCATTTCAGTTACTATCATTATCAATCCCGAAGGTATACAACATATAAATATAGCCATGATCTCACATTCAAGAAATGTCGAAAGTATAAAGATAAACCAATGCCGAAAGCATACAATGCCGCCCATCATCAATAAAGAATAATTGGCAATGTCGTAGGTCATCATCGAAGTTAGAAATATCGAATGCCATCAATGCCGCACACCGCTTATAAAGTTGAACGAATGATATTGTGCCAAAGAATTGGAAATAATGCAGCATGTTAGTAAAGGAATGACAACATGTGAAAGCTCTATGCCAAAAGTCATCAATGTTATAATGACATGATATAGCATCGATGCTACATCACATTAATGCTGCATTCCATCAATGAAGCATTTCTTCCATATAGCCAAAATAATCGATTTCACTCCAGATTAATATCGCATCTCTCTGATGTCGCCTTATTCTAATGTCACCCTTTAAAGTAATGTTGTATCTCATCAATACCACTTCACTATTGACGTCATCTCTTATCAATGTCGTTTCACCATTGATGTCGTCTCTTATTAATGCTGCTCATCGTCAATGTTGTTTCTTATTAATACCGCTTATCACCAATGATGGCTATTGTTAATGCTGCCTATTATCAATGCCACTTGCTATCGATGCTGCATGTTAGTAATGCCGTTTAGGTGCTGAGAGAGGGAAGCTTGGCTTCCATAGCAAGAACTTTCAAGCAAGTCAAGTAGGTATGAATTTGGAGTTAACTGAAGATGTTTAGGGGCTCCAAGAAACTCAAAAGAAAGTCAAGGAAAGGTAGATATCTTGAGTGCATATCTACCGGGGTAAAGGAAAAAAAACCTTTCGGATATTTTCAATTCTGCTAGAAGGACCGGTAGAAATAGCTTTTTTACCCACGGTTCCAAACGGTTTAAGAATGGAATCTACTTTTTCTTGAGTGGTAATATACGATGGATTAAGAAGACGATCCTCTTTCTTAGTAGATGGGGAAGCTTTAGGACCCTTACTAGATTTCTTGATTCCTTTCTGAACTACTCTGTTGTCTTCTATTAGCCTGTCAGGTGATGTTATGTCATATCAGAAAATATTAGATATTTTAAATTTTAGCCAAGTAAAAATATGGAAATAAGTGGTGTAATCATGGTAAGGTAATAAATTTATGGTTATTTAGTAAAACTTTAATGAAAAGTTATCCTAATGTATCATGATTCTCACGTTAAACCAATAAAAATAATATCGAATAGGCAAATTAATGACGAATGCAACATTATTTACATTATAAATTATGGTGTAATACCGCAGCCATGGTCAATGTCGAAATGATAAAAATAACTAGCATCAATGACCAATGTCGACATAGGTTTATAATATATATAAGTGACCCATAAAATTACTACGATAACTATATCGTAAAATAGCAATGTCCTATAATGTCTACATAAGAATGTTGGATATGATTGCTAAAGAAAGATAATAACATATAATAAGATTATCGATGTCATACAATAGCCCCATAAATCAATACTGAATCCAAATGGAAATGTTTTTAATTAATGTCAAATTCATGTATATCGCATCTTTAGGTAGTGATCAACATAGATTCTCTTATCACAACAACTCTTATGTTTTCAAATAGGTTATTGCACCTCTTTTCAATCATTAAGGTGTTACGTGACAGGTTTCCTAAGCTTCGGAATCGATCATCAAAATAATGGACGAAGCGTAAACTAATCAATGTTAAACATTATAATGATGTTGGTAAGGCAACAATGTCAAAATAGAATAGAGAAATATTGGGCTTTGGGTCTAATAAACTACTCATTTTATCATTAAACTAGAATCGTCCAAATTTTCAAATCAATCTTGTCTGACTTTAATTATCCCAATAAATCATCTAAATGACATAAAAATGATTTGCTAATTCAGTCTATAGGCATAGCTAATCATCGAGTTAACCAAAAATATGAAGACTAGCCACCCCAATCCAATTATAAAACTTAAGTACCAACTCGAATCCAAAAATCCCAAAATCAAACCTTAACAACTATTTGAATGATAAATTTCCAATTTAATTCACAGGTTTAATTGATTGAAAGGAGATATGTATCTTAATTTTCGCTTTGATGTCGAAAGACTGGAATTTTCTTGTTATCAATGTCATTTGTTATCAATACAAATCATTGCCAATATCACCATTTATCAATGTCACCACTTATTAATGCCATACTTCATCAACCTTCAAAGGATGCTACATATCCTCAATATACTTTAATATCGAATGCCATCAATAAAACCTATCAATTGGGATGGATACTAAGCGCTAAAGTTCACCATAGTACAAATGTATGTTGAAATTCATCATTAACCAAGGCACAATGCCATTGTCATCAATATGGTTAATGCCAAAGATCAAGCATGCCATATGGACACATGCCAACAATACCGCATCTCCCAACCCCTATAAATACAGACATATGGGCAAGAAAAAGGGTAAACCATTTTTTTCAACATTTTAAACTTTGTACTCTAAATTAATTTGGTGATTTTTGGCGATTGTAGGACTCGACCTTTGCACACATAAGGCCATGTACATTAAACTATATCATGTCATATGAATAAAGATTTCATGATATATGGCTTGTTTTGAGTTCCAAAGAATGTGTGGTTTTTAATCTTAGCTTGCTTTGAACTCTTAAACACTCACAGTCTTGATTTGGTTGATATAAGATCATTTCATATTGGTGACATAACTTCTACATGAATTTGAGCATAGTTTCGACATGAACAGTTATGGCACCAAGACATGAACATAATTGGACTATTTTCCTAAGCTCTTTCTCAACGAAGTTTCGCTTTTGCCAACACTCATTGATGTATATAAGGGTGATCCAAGCCTTCACTTAACCAATTTCCTCTTTCCTTGCACCTTTTGGGTGTTAGGGAAGAAATTCGTTAACATTTTGGTGCTAGAAGGAAGACTTAAACCTCCACTTCGTTTAACCCATAAGTGGAACTACCTTAGCTTGCATAAATAGGGCTTAGAGAATTTATACCTACCAAGCATATCCAATTAAGGAACCATTTCAGGCTAGCCAACCCTTGATTCTTAACACCATTTAATCACATTAACTAAGTTTTGCTTAGTCGCGTTAATTAAACGTGTTAAATCTTCGAACAAGGATCCTCTAAGCGTCGAATGAATAGGCCAACCTACCAAGTTACAAGTGACCCTCGGCTTCATGGAGAGCAAGTATTAAGATTAGTGGCAATACAAATAATGGAAGATAATAAAAGACAAGTAGCTCTTTATGACTTGGAAAAATAGAGTCTGAATCCATTCAATATAGGGCCGACATCAATCTTTTCCCTAGAAAGGAAATAAAAAAGAGATAGCATCTTCATGAAAATGAGAAAATAAATCCAACTCAATGCTAAGGGAACTATCTTCGGAAAAAAAAGAAGAGATTTCGACCGATTTACTGGAAAGTGGAGGCGTGTGCTTGATCAATCCTATAAAATGAATGAAGCGCAAAGCTCCCTAAAAGGAAAACTAATCATCGAAGATGAGGAGTCCGGCGCAAGCGAAAAAAGAATTAAATGTTAATTGAGAGGATCATTCTCTTAAAGATCATGGATTTCTAGGAATTACTTTCTTACTACTTTTTATGAGAATGTCTATCTCTTGACTAAGGACAAGCACAACCATTTTCTTTGCAAAAGAAATGACCAAAGAATGAAAGGGATCTTGGAGGATTATATTATCATTATTATTGTTCTAATAGGCACGACATGAATCAATGTCGAAGCTTGAAAGGGAAAATCAATAGTTCCCTAGGATAAGGAAAGCTCAAATAATTTGTAAAAAGATATTGAACAACTCAGCATTGAAAGAATAATTATCTAAATAAAAAATAGTATGTCTACATGGTTAAGGAGGAAAAGAAACTTCTAAAATAAAAGAAAAGGCCTTTGATCCTGCCAAGTTGGCCTGGTCAAAGCGCCTCTTAGAGGAAGGATGAAGTAAACCTTTGGTGCTGCCTAAGATGGCCCAGCCAAAGCACCAACTAAGACTTCGGTCCCACTTACATGGTCTGGCTAGAGCATAAGCTCTTATTCCTGCTTGAAAATGGCCTATTTAAGGCACAACCTAGAGAGAGGTCGGAGAAATCCTTTGGCCCCGCCTGAAAATGGTCTGTCCAAAGTATCTTCAAGCCTTTGATCCTGCCTACGTGGCCCGGTCAAAGCGCCTCCTATAGAGAGAATGGAGTAAGCTTTTGATACCGCCTAAAACGACCGACCAAAGCAGTGCACCAACCTTCAGTACCATCTATAAGGCCTGAATAAAGCGCTTCCTAAAGGATGGTTGGGTAAATCTTTCGTTCTGCTAAAAGCTAACCAAATGCACCAAACTATACACCTAAATCATCACCTAAGATCGTGATAAGGGGTTTGATCCAAGTAGAGATTGTTACCCCGCCTTTTGGTCAAGGCCAAGATATCAACAAACTGGCTGGAAAGGATGGATATCAGGATTGGAGATAGATTGGAAACAAGGATATATTCGATACCATAAAAATTTGATGAGCTCCAATCAAGAGGGGATCGATTGGGAATAATGAGCAAGGCTAGAAAAGGCTAAATTTTAAATTTTAGGTCAAACTGAGTTCGTATGATCAAGTTATGGATGGATCAATATTGATAAGAAGTGGATGCGTATCAATCTCTTCGTATTGATCATGGTGGTAGTTAGTGTCGATCAATCGGTCTTGGGATCGATGGATTTCATATCAATGCAATGTGTATCAATATGGTTAGACACGGCATCGGTGGTAGTGTACTTTGTATCCATCAAGGCTGGGATCGATACGAAGAATGAAGCAACGATCACAGGAGTTTGGAAGAGCATTTTGTATCAATCAGGTATTGGATCGATATGAAAGACATAAACAGAGGAGCAACTGATGAATACGAAGTCGTATGGCTTCAATAGCAAATTCTGGATCGATGCAAAAGTAGGAATAGAGCATGGACATGAGGCGACAGTTAAAGGAGTTTGGGGTGGCATTTCATATAGATCCATCATTGATCGATATGGATTAATGCAGCCAAATTGATGGATACGAACAAAGGCGGCAGCTTTGGAAGGATATGAAAGGCAGGCATTCATGGATCGATACAAAATAGAGAGCAGCTGATGGATATGGGGAAGGAAGCATGCATGCGTAGATAGATACGAAGGAACGAAAGTCGAATCGATACGAACAGCTTGGATACTGATGGATATGAAGGATCCATGAGCCATTTTCGTATCGATCGTGTTCGTATTGATCAATAAGAAGGAAGCGGCCTGGATGAGGCGTGAAACATGGGTCTGTGCATGAGACTTTGATCGATATGAGATGCGTGGATATGGGGTATGGATACGAAGCCTTTGATCGATACGAAGCTACCATCCTATTTGCAAACCTCAAACTTGGATTGATCATAAGTCTCGAACCATGGATCCAAATGTTATGAAATTTTCAAAGAAGCTTTCTTATGCATTTAGGAATGTTCATGATCGATCTCAACTCGATTGGAGCCAATTTGGATAGATACGAATTATACTTGGATCGATCCCAAATCACTCTGGATCGATCTGGTTGGCCCGCCTGTGCAAGAGAGGAGGTATTCCAGGTTTTGGGGTGGATATTTTCTAATCTACAGCTATAAATAGCGGTCCCATGGCAACTAAAAGAGGATCTTCTTTTGCTCCTTATGCCAAAACTCTGCTATTTTGTTCATTGCCGTTCAAAGGCTTGTAATTGTAATCTCAATACAAAAGGAATAAAAGGATCAATTCAAAGTGGACGTAGGCTGGGGATAGGCAAACAATTATAAATCTTGTGTCCTTTCTTGCTTTCTTACATTTTAATTTTATCATTTCTTCATTTTTATTCTCCACTTTATTTGGATCTAAGATCTATGCTTGGATATTATGGATCTGTATATATACACTGGCGCTTTCACTACTTTTGGGGTTTTTGACTAATTTTGGCACAAACAGAAATCATCACCTCAGATGTTGCCAAAGAAATCAATTCAATCCAAAGCAAAAACAATCTTTTAGAGGAATATCCTTTAAAAATAATATTCCAAAGGAAGATCTATCAAAAAATAAGCCATTTATGCTCTGAAACAAAATCTCAATCTTCTAGGGGAAGATCTGTCAAATGTGGGTCGTTTTTAGGCTCCAAAGCAAAGACAGTCTTCAATTACTAAATGGATTTTCTAGTCTTCCTTTATTGTGTAACACATTCAATTCTGATTAACATTATTTAGTAATTTAATTAGACAAATTAAACAAAATAATGTAGGATGATAAAGGAAAACGAGATTTGATTAATTATAGGCCATGCCTTAATTAATGAATTAATATAAGTAAATAGAACTTAGATAAGAAGGGGGAATGTTTTCTAAGGGAAAAATAGGAATAAGACATAATTCCAAATACATACCCATATATTCTATCTCCTTTATTCACTTCGTTCACATAAACATAATCAAAAGAACAAGGTCAACAATTACCAAGGAGATTCAAGAAGTGTAAATTAGGAAATCAAAGGAAAGCTTAGGGGAATCAAGTCTAATACAAATATCAAGTTCCTATACCAAATCAAAGTGAATAATAGTTATGCATCTCATGTATTAATTGTTATTTTTGGCTTCAAGTATAAATCCAATTCTTTTGCTCATATTATGTCATGCTATGATAGTTTGAATGAATATATGCTTATTGGTGAATTTATAGAATTTATTTATGAAGTTAAGTGATATGTTCAAGTTAGAAAACCTATCATATGATATCAAAATTTCTTGAGACTTTGATATGATGTTAGAAATATTATTTTAGAAGTGGGTTTTTAATCTCATAATTTTTCGACTTAAAGGGAATATTTGTTGAATTTCCTAAGGTTGGAAAATGGTTTATTTTGGGTTTTAATTATTTAAAATAATTAAATTATGTTTTTGATCTTGAAATTTTTATATGTTGAAGGATATAAAATATAGGATTTATTATGATTTTTAGGGGATTTTCCCTAAGTGTTTATGATTTATTATGAATTCTTTGAGCCAGAAAAGCTTAATTACCATAATAAAATGTTAATAAAATATAAATTTTACAAGTGATTTGGGAATTGATAAACCAACTCTATTGCAGATTTCTAGTAAAGGTTTTGATAAGGAAACTTGTTATCCAATTAGATTTTGACAAAATAAGAAGTTGGTGGAAAGGTTTTTCTTTTAAAAGCAAATTTTCAGTTTTAATGTTAATTATAGATATGCCACGTCGATAGTCAGGATGTCGCTCTTCATCACTTCACCTCTATGCACTTCGACGTCGATCAAGAGTAATGCATAGGGTATCAACTTCAGTTGCTATGGAATGCATTCGCTTTGTCGAAGTGGGAAGTCAAACGCAAGGGTCGACATCATGAACTTCGAAGTGGATGAAGCCGCTTCCTTTAACTTATTGATGCCACACTTTGTATTATGTTGCATGTTTTATGCAGTGTTGCCATCCTCAATGGTTTCAAGTGGTTTATAACAGTGATAATGATGCCGCATGTTTTAAACACATCGACTTCGACTTTATAGGTCTATGCCGCTATTATTAACTTCGGTAGTATATGATACCGTGTTTTATCACTTCGACCTTAATCCTTGTAACCATTCTTAAAGACGACGATGGTACCGCATATATTAACTTCGGCTCTACTGAAGCCGCCTATTTTTCTTTAAGGAATTTGATGCGGAGATTTAACTATGTCGACATTAAGCTATAAGACGTTAAATTATGCAAACTATGTTTCATATCCTACAACATCGACACTCTATGAAGTGTGATATCCTTGTTATCGGCCTTATGGCCTTACGTTTAAAAAATAGAAGGATTTAACATATTTAGAGAGACGAAGACCATTAGGGGTGATAAGGTCGTTGGCGTTATAAATTAAATGGTTTTTATTAACTTTGGCCTTATGCCTTATGTTTTGAGGGGCGAAGACCCTGATCGACTATGTCTATGTCGCATTTTATTAATATAAAGGTTTTATATTGTTTTGGCTGTATAAGCCTATGGTTTCGAAGTTAGATAACTTCTAGATGATTTCAAACTTCACCAATTTGATTTATAAAAAGCATATATCATAGTATAAGTTTTTTGGATGAAGTAAAGGGCTATATTTTCCTTGTTTTAAAAGTTTGATTTAAAGGTTAAATCATTCATAAAGAGTTATGTTTTCAAGAAAATACAAAGGTTGATAAGCCCAAAATTTTACTAAAAAGATTAGTATTCATATCACTCTTAGATCAATTGTGATAGAATGAACTGACTCAGAATTGGAAAACAAGATGGGACTGGTGTAGCATCGTTCCCTATACTTTAGCTAGTAGTTCTAGCTAATATAATCCAAAAATTCCAGTGCATGGGACTTCGTTATGGGAAAGACTAAAAGTAGATTTACGCACAGAAAGGAATACTTTCAGATGAGATATGTTGTTGGCGAGCCTGCCAAACCATTAGGATCAGTTGACCCTAGGAATAGTAAGTTTTAGATAGACCATCCAGTCATCTTCCAATAGTAGGTTAGATAATTTGATATATCTGGTAAGTCGGAGTCAGCCATAGGTTTGTAGTCGACAAAAGAAAACTAAAATTTTAGGATGGATAGTCCATTAATTCAGAAAGATTGTTCATGATTACTTATGTTTCATGTATATACATTATTGTTTATGTTATTTATTTTAACCAGTTTGGTTGCAAGGATTGATTTTCAAAAGATATTTTTTCTAAATGGACATTAGTGAGAAGAAAACTCATTCCGCTTAGCAGTGTGGTCTCACTTAATATCTATAAACCGAGATGACATATTATTATTCACATCAAGCTTTTCCTCTGATTCGAAGTTTATGTTTTTCCTTTAAACTCTCGAGTGCTCAAAATTTGGTTTGAGTAGATCGATAGTAAGGACCTTACATATTAAGTAGATTTTGGTGAATAAAGCCTCCAGAGACATGCATGAGGCAAAGCTATCTATGTAGGAGTCAATCTATTACTATTATCCGCTGTGTTTTGTCTGTTGTCGTATGAATGTATTGACAATAGATGTATCTATCTATTTAGTAACTTTGGTCAACCAAGAGAGCATCTTCATATATCGCTCTTGGAGTACTTAGTAATAATTATATTTTATCTAAACCTAGGCAACGTTTGGGATTATGTACTTAATATGAAGTTATAACTTTGAAATAAAACATGAATATTTTCTTTTATTTCATATTCTTGTGCTTATGATATTATGGATACCATTAACATGATCACATTTTATCATTGGAAATTAATACTACATGACTACAACATCTGTAGCGCTTAGTTTCGAGCCTCAAAATAGAGGATTTTAAATATGGTATCAGAGCATAGATTTATGTGAAAAACCAAAAGAATTTTGAACTTTAAAACTAGGTTTTGAAAACATAATCCTAATGAATAAGAGAATAGGATTGGGGTATGAGATAACACTGTAGTAATGTATTTGTATTTGCTATATATAAGCATACACTTTATCTCTATTCTCAATTTGTCTTATACCATTCTTCTATATCTTACTAATGTTCAAATGCAAATTTAAGGAAGTAAGATATGAAGGTAGGAAAAAAAAAGAATGAATCCCGATGGAGGAAGCATCACTACCAATGGAAATGTCAGGCCTAACACTAGTAGAAATCTATGTCGCTAGATAGCTGCCAATGTAAGTGCAAGAACACCACCGGTTGATATGGGTGAAATGTATCGGTTCTTTGTCAGCATAATGCAATTAGGAGCTGCTATTAGATTAGTTAGTTGAAATGCTGGAGGATCCAATCAAGAATTTCCAATGGTTAACAAGTATGTTGTTTTGAGTAGAGATTATGCAAGATTTGAAAGGGAACCATTTATCAGAAATGAGGATGCAATTGAAGTGGAGAATGGGTTACTTCATTGTGAAAGGATTTTCACCGACCTTGGTTTGAATGATGAACATAATATGAGATTGGCGTCCGGGAAATTGCAAGGAGTCGAATTATACCGGTGGAATAGTGCGGCTGTCGGGGTAGAAGAGGAGACTTTGACTTGGGTTGAATTTAGAAGGAGGATTGAAGAAAGATTTATGTTCGAGATCGCTAAGTCAACTCTACTGAGTAATTTTGCTGAGTTGGTGTAGGGTGATATGACTGTGTTGGAGTATGCAACAAAGTTAAGGAGCTATTCCGATATAGATACGCTACCGTGAATATAGTGATTACAAGGAATGAGAAGTTCATCTGTAGATTAAGACCTGAGCTTGCTAGGGCAACTTTACTACATCTTAGGGATCCATGTGATGTAGTCATGGAGATGAGAAATGAGGAGATGATTGCTTTCTTTGGTGGTAATTTAAGCAGCCGAGGCTCAAATTGGGCAAAATCAGAAAAACAAGTTCTTTCGTAAGAAAGGAGCTTAGAAGGGTGGAGCAACTGAGAAAGGAGACGCAAACATTATGTGTTACAACAGTGATAAGAAATGACATTTTGCGAACGTGTGTTTTTTAGGAGATGGAAAAACAGTTACTCAAAGGAAGAATATCAAGTGCTTTAACTGTGGCTAGACTGGACGCTACAAGAATCAATGCATAGAACCAGCAAAGGTGGGGAAAGGGAAAGTGTTTGCTTTGGAACCTGCTGCCTCGAGACCAGCTAATGAGAAAGGAAAAGCTATGATGTGTGGTATGCTTTTGATTCATGGCTAGCCTGTTAGATTACTATTTGGTACTTGTGCATCACATTCTTTTCTATCTCATATATTTGGTAGATAAGCTTAACCTAGAACCTTCATACTTGGTAACTTCCTCAGAGGTTGTGAATCCGATAGGGGTTATGCAACTCTAAGGATGAGATGTCACAATTTATAGTTTGCATTATTAGATCATAAATTTGCCTGTAGTTTGCATGTATTTGATTTTGTACGATTTAAGATTATTTTGGGCATGGACCGGTTAAGTAAATATGATGCTTGGATATTTTTCCACGATAGAAAAATATCACTAAGACACCCTAATAGCAGTGACCGAATTGTATACTCAATAGAGAATCCAAGTTTTGATGTATGTTCTTTATTGGGTGTAATAGAGGAGAAATATGAGTTGAATTGGGTTTCGGTAGTTAAAAAATTTTGTAGATGTTTTTGAGCCTGTTACAGAACTACCATCGAAACAAGCTATTGAGTTTCAATAGATCTTGAATCTAGAGATGAACCTATAAGTAGACTACCTGGTAGGATATCAAGATGAAGGAGTTAAAGGTGCAGAAAGTGGACTTAGAAGAAAAGAATTTTATTAGACCAAGCACTTCATCTTGGGGAGCGGCTGCGGTGTTCGTGAATAAACCGTACGAGTTGTTAAGATTGTGCATTGATTATCGTAAGTTGAATGAAAAGTCGATAAAAAAACAATATCCTCTACCGAGAATCTGCAATTTATTTGGTCAGTTGAGAGGAGCCAAGGTATTTTCCAAGTTGGATTTGGCAACAAGGTTCCATAACTAAGGGTAGCGGAAGACAATATTCTATTGACGACATTTAGAGAAATATGTGGTTCATATGTGTGGTTAGTAATTCCATTTGGATTGACTAATGCACCCACTTTCTTCATAGACTTAATGAACCAAATTTTCCAAGTGCACCTGGGTAGGTTTGTATTTATATTCATAGAAAATATTTAGATATATTCAAAGAATGAAAGGGAATAGGAGATTTATCTTAGAATAGTACTTAAGATGCTGAGGCAGCATCAGTTAAAGTGAAGTTTTTGAAATGTCATTTCTGGAGGAAGGAGGTGAAGTTTCTTGATCATGTAGTCTTAGAAAAATGGCTGACCGTGGATCCAGCTAAGATAAGAGCTGTAAATAACTGGAAGAGATTTGAGACGGTGACTGAGATAAAGAGTTTCTTGGACTAGATGGCCACCGCTGGAGATTCATCAACAATTTCTCTCATATAGAAGCATGAATGACTATACTAATGAGAATGGATGTGAAGTATGTTTGGACTGATAAAGTGACGAGGCATTCCAAAAGCTAAAGAATTTATTGACCAATGAAAATCAAGATTTGGTGGTGTATACTGATGCGAGCGGAACGAGATTAGGAGCCGCGTTAATGCAGAGGGGTAAAATAGTTGCCTACGCTTTGTGATAGCTTAGATCACACGAAGTTAAATATCTGACTTTTGAAGTAGAGTTGGTTGCCGTGGTATTTTCTTTGAATGTATGGAGACATTACCTTTTCGAAAAACGATTCAAGTTGTATACGGACCATAAGTCGCTAAAATACTTATTATCTCTGAAGGAGTTGAATATAAGGCATCAAAGGTGGTTAGAGTATATAACTTCTTATGATTTTAAAAAGTGAGTACAAATAGAGGAAATGAAACAAAGTTGCAGATGCACTTAGTAGGAAACATCAGAATGTGGTGTCAGCTATGTTGGCTGAATGGAAACATTCGGAAGCACTGACTATTTATAGTATGTGGTTAATATCAACAGCCAGTTCTAGCCAGAGTGCCGTAATATTATCTTGTTTGGAAATTCACTATTGATTGACAGAATTTGCTTCTAAGTAAAAAGTTGATCCATTGCTATCCGAAAAAATTAAAAATTAGAAGGTGGAACTGAGATTGATGATTTGAAAGATTTTTATCTTCATCAGTGGTTGAGAAAGATGTGACGATTGTGTGTTCCTAATGTTGATGACCTTAGGAAAGAAGTTCTTAAGGAGTATCATCGATCTAAGTTTACTATTCATTCTAGAGGAACTAAGATCTATCAGGTATAAAGAGAAGTTTCTTCTGGGAAGGTATGAAAAAGGAGGTAGACTTATGGGTAGAACAATGTCTAAATTATCAACAAGTGAAAGTTGAATATCAAAAGCCAAGTGGATTGCTTCAACCTTTAGATATACTAGTTTGGGAATGGAATTCAATATCCATTAATTTTATTGGCAAGTTACCAAGGTCGAACAAGGGAAATGAATGTATATGAGTCATAGTGGAAAGACTGGCCAAGAGTTCACATTTCATTCCTGTTAAGTCGACAAGGACGACATCGGTATTAGCTAAGTTGTTTATGAAGAATATTGTTAGACTACATGAGATTCTTAGTAGGATGCCAGTGATAGAGAATCTTTATTTATCAGCAAATTCTGAAAGCGTATACAAGAGGTTTTAGGTACTGAGCTTAAGATGAGTACCGCATATCACCCATAGACGGATGGACAGACATGGAGAGTCAATATGGTACTTAAAGATTTATTGAGGGCTTGTGCATTAGATTTTGGTATGTCATGGAAAGACATTTCCCTTGATTGAGATTTACTATAATAATAGTTATTAGACTAGGTAGGAATGGCTCCTGTTGAAGCTTTATACAGAAGGATGTGTAGATCACACGTATGTTGGTTAAAGACCGGTGATAAATTAGTTCATGGTTTGGAGATGCTGAGAGAAGTCACTGAAAAGATTGAGTTGATTCGGGCTAGAATGAAGGAAGCTCAATCTAGGCAAAGAAGTTACATAGATAAGAGATGGAAAACTTAGAATTCTTAGATGGAGATAATGTTTTCATCAAAATATCACCAATGGAGGGTGTGGTAAGGTTTGGAAAGGCGGAAAAATTGGCACAGAGATATATAGGTGCATTTTCTATTATAGAGTGGATTAAGAAACTCACTTAGAAGATTTAATTATAGAGTAGTTTGGAAGGAATGCATAATGTTTTACATATTTCTCATCTAAGGAAGTGTGTTCGAGATCTAGAAACTACAATTTCTCTGACTGCATTAGAAGACTTAGTAGTGAAACCAGACATTCCCATAGTTAGACATCCAGTGCGTATAATGGCTAAGGATAAGAAGAAGCTAAGGAACAAGACAGTCAGGTTAGTCAAGGTCCAATGAAGTGACGACGAGAGGGACTATACATGGGAAACAGAGAGAAAAATTAAATACATTTATCGTGAACTGTTTGATGGTATGTTTTATATCTATGGTTTTATATTTGATTAGTGTGCCTTATCGTAATTTCGAGGATGAAATTCTTTAAGGAGGGGAGTCTACAAAACCCCTAATTTGGATTAAAATCATTTTGTAATTTAATTAGACAAATCAAAAAGTGTAGGATAATAAAGGAAAATTAGATTTAATTAATTATAAGCCTTAGCCTAATTAATAAATTTAAGAAGGAGGAATATATGCTATGAGAAAATAGAAATAAGACATAATTCCTAAGACATACATTTACATTCCTTCTCCCTTATTCACTTCATTCACATAAATATAATCAAAAGAACAAGGCTGGCCATCACCAAGGGGATTCAAGAAGACTAATAGGGAAATCAAGTCTAAAGACAAATCTCATGTTCCAATATCTAACTAAGGTGAATAATAGTTATGCATCTCATGTTTTAATTATTATTTTCGGTTTTAAGTATAAATATGATTCTTTTGCTCATATTTTACCATGCCATAATAGTTTGAATGAATATGTGCCTCTTAATGAATTTATAGAATTTATTTATGAAATTTATTGATATATTTGAGTTAGAAAACCTAACATATGATACCCAAATGGCTTAAGATTTTGATATAATGTAAGAAACATTATTTTAGAAGTGGGTTTTTAATTTCATAATTTTTCGATTTAAAGAGAATATTTTATGAGTATCTTAAGGTTGGAAAATGATCTATTTTGGGTTTTAATTATTTAAAATTATTAAATAATGTTTTTGGCCATGAAAATTTTATATCTTAAAGGATATAATAAGTTGGATTTATTATATTCTTGGGATTTTTTCCAAGTCTTTATGATTTATTGTGAATTATTTGAGCTAGAAAAGTTTAATTATTATAATAAAATGTTAATATAAAGTTTACAAGTGATTTGGGAATCGATAAACCTACTATAGTGCAGATTTCTGATAAAGATTATCATAAAGAAACTTGTTATCCAATTAGATTCCGATAGAAATAAGGTGTTAGTGGAAAGGTTTTTTTGAAGTAAATTTTCAGTTTTAATGTTAATTACGGTTATGCCACGTCGATACTCACGATGCCGCTCTTCATTACTCCACCTCTATGGTCCTAGATGTCGATCAAGAGTAATGCATAGAGTATCTACTTCGGTTGTTATCTACTTCGGTTGCTATGGAATGCATTGGCTTGGTCGAAGTGGAAAGTCAAGCATCAGGCCCGACATCATGAATTTCGAAGTGGATGAAGCCGCTTTCTTTAACTTATTGATGCGACACTTTTTACTATGTTGCATGTTTTCTGCAACGTCGTCGACCTCAGTGGTTTCGAAGTGGTTTATAGCAGTGATAATGATGCCGCTTGTTTTAAACATATCGACTTAGATTTTATAGGCCTATGCCGCTATTATTTACTACAGTAATATATGATACTGTGTTTTATCACATCGACTTTAATCCTTGTAACCATTCTCAAAGACGACGATGGTGCCACATATGTTGACTTCGACTCTATGATATTGCCTATTTTCCTTAAGGCATTTGATGTCGAGATTCAACTATGTCGACATTAAGCTATAAGACCTTGAACTATGCAAACTATATTTTATATCCTACGACGTCGACACTCTACAAAGTGCGATAACCTTATTATCGGCCTTATGTTTTAAAAGTTAAAGGATTTAACATGTTTAGAGGGATATTAATGACCCTTAGTGGTGATAAGGTCGCCAACTCTATAAATTAAATGGTTTTTTAATTTTGTCCTTATGGCTTACATTTTGAGGGGCCCAGACCCTCATCGGCTATGTCTATGCACGTTTTATTAGTGTAAAAGTTTTATATTGTTTTGGTTCTAAGGTTTCGAAGTAATATTACTTCTAAATGATTTCGAACTTCACCAATATTGTTTTGTAGAAAGCTGATATCATGGCATACGTGTTTTGGATAAATTAAATGGCTATTTTCGTTGTTTTACAAGTATGATTTCAAAGGTTAAATGATTTATAAAGAGTTATGTTTTCAACAAAATATAAAGAGTGATTAGCCTAGAAATTTACTAAAAAGATTAGTGTTTTTATCACTTTTAGATCAATTGTGATAGGATGAATTGACTTAGATATTAAAAAACTAGATGCGGCTGGTGTAGGGTCGCATCCTATACTTTAGCTAGTAGCCCATAGCTAATATAAGTCCAAAAATTCCAATGTGTAGGGCTTTGTTACGGGGAAGACTAAAAATAAATTTATGCACAGAAAGGAATACATACAGATGAGATAGGTTATTGGTGAGCTCGCAAAACCGTTATGATCAGTCAACCCTAGGAATAATAAGTTTCGGATGGACCATCCAGTTGTCTTCCAATAGTAGGTTAGATAATTTGATATATCTGGCAGGCCCAAGTCAGCCATAGGTTTGTAGTCAGCCTAAGGAAAATATAATGTTAGGATGGATAGTCCATTGATTTAGATAGATCATTTAGGATTACCCATGTTGCGTGCATATATATTATTATTTATATTGTTTATTTTAACCAGTTTGGTTGCAGGAATTGATTTGCAAAAGATCTAATTTTAAAGGGATATTAGCGAGGGAAAAACTCATTCCACTCTATGAAGTGGTTTCACTTAATATCTATAAATCAAGATGACGTATTATTATTCACATCAGGTTCCGTCTGACTCAAAGTTCTTATTTTTCCCTTAAACTCTCTGGTGTTCAAATTTGATTTGAGTGGGTCGGGAGTAAGGAATTTACATGTTGCATAGGTTTTAATGAATAAAGTTTTCACAGATGTGCATGAGGCAAAGCTAGCTATGTAGGAGTCTATCTATTACTATTATCCACTGTGTTATGTTAGTTGTTGTGTGAATGTATTAATAGTAGATGCATCTATCTATTTAGTAAGTCTGATCAACAAAGGGGCGCTTTCATATGTCGCTCTTAGAGTATTTTGTAATAACTATATTTTACCTGAACCTGGGTAATGTTTGAGATTATGTACTGAATATGAACTTATGACTTTGAAATAAAATGTGAAAGTTTTCTTTTACCATATTCTTGTGCTTATGATATTATGGATACCATTAACAAGACTGCATTTTATCACTGTAAATTAATTCTATAAATGACCACAGCATTTGTAGCACTTAGTTTCGGGTCATAAAATGGAGGATGTTACATATTGCCAGATGGGTTTTTTGGTCTTATATTACTACTACCAGATGGGTTTTCTTGTTTCTATTACTATTACCAGATGGATTTTCTAGTCTTCTATTATTATTATAGGATGGTTTTCTAGTCTTCTCTTATTAGTACTAGATGATTTGTTGTTTCTCCATTTATAATTCTATGATAACCCATATTAAAGTCAAAGGATATTTGAACCTTAAGGCAGTATATCAACCGTAAAGTAATTTCAAAGACAAACCAGTGTTCAATTCAAAGCTACATACCATGTTAAGGTATTGTAGAGCAAGTCATATATCTAATTCAACAAACTCAAAAAAGAAAGTGCATACAGTACATTCAAGGTAGTATTCATTTGAATATAAATTCATTTATTGTCTATTATGTTGTATACAGAAGTGATTAGTATAAAAATTGAGCAATAAAAGGATTTATTCAAAGATCTACAAACGATTCTTTGTTAAAGGGCAAGGCTCTGCGTCCACTTCTTCAGATCTTCAGCAATCGATTAAGAATCGGTAAGTGACGAATGGCCACATCCAAAAGTTCTTTAATTTTCTTCTCCTTTTTTCGAATAGTAACTACATCGCCAACTGAGTCAATTGAGTCTTCCGTGCACGCTTGAGAGTCTTATTGGCTCTTTTTGAAGTTGGAATCATGCTCTCTCTAATTACTTAATTTCCTACTTAAGAGTATGTTTTCGTGCTCCAACTTACAACTTGATTTTCATAATCATTAAGGCGTTGAGAAATTTTTTTCATTCCATTTCTTGTTGAAAAATTGCATGCTTTCAAATTTGATTTTTCTACTCCATTCAGAGATTTCTTTGTTGCTTAGACCCGAACATGGGTTTAACAGAGTAGGAAATTCTTTACTAGCTAAGGATTGAGATATTATCATTCTTTCAGGAGCCAAAGTAGGAAGGATGGAACTGCCTCCACTTGCAATAAGTTCCTAGGACTGACATGACACTTGACTTTTTCGTAAGTCCACTTTAAGGTCATTTATATGTTGGTGCAACCTATCTATTTCTGCATCAACCTCAATTGGAGGATTAGACCCTAAAACCACGTCCATCTTCTCTTTCAATTCTTGAAATCTTTATACTTTTCTTTAATTTGACTCTTTAAGTTAGAGTTCATTTCTTTACAGTTATTAAACATTGATCTTACTTGATAATACCTCTTATGTCACTCTTGTGACTGTCTTGAGAAGACCATCTCTTTTCAATATCAATTTATCTTTAGTGTCGTTCAGTTGAGAAAGAACATCTATAGGACCAGATGCAAACGCTAAATAGCTTTCCTATTCAGGATAAGTAAAATGGAGATTAATATATGAAAGTAAGCTCTTTCATTAAGTAACTGCAAAAGTTTACGAACAATAAGGAAATTCAAATTATGTCGCAGTCCCATTTTTGAGCATTCAAATAACTCTTAAACCTTGAAACATCGGTTTTAGCCCTTTCAAATGACCTAACAGATAGGGTATGGGTAAAATCAAAAGGAGCTTTAATTCCTTTTAATGTATTAACTAGAGGGAATCAATGATAGCGCCATTTCTTGGCTGAAAAGCTAGCGTGATCACATATCAATTTAGCATGACAAGTTCAAATCTCACTAAGTAGTCTATCCTTCTCATCACCCAGGAAATTAGAATGAAAGTTAGGGATTCATGTGTATACTTCTTGTAGATCTCTTGGAAAGCATGCCTTGCTAACTAAGATGTCCTAAGAGTTAAAGATTTCTCTTTAAAATCTTTCTTTAACTTGACAAATTTACTTAAGAGATCCATTAAAATAGGACTACTTGAGGTTTCCTTAATTTGGAGAATATGTTAAATTAGACTAGTAAAAGAGAAACAAATGTGAAAAATTTCGTAAGCTACTTGAATTACATACTACAATCATACAATCATTCAGGTTCATACAATATTGATCCTTTATAAAATTTATAAATAAATCTCCCTTTGTTACACTTAATCTTTTCAGAAGGAAGAGTATTAAGAGGAAGAGGAACACTAGTGACCCTAGATAAGTTCCAAAAGTCCTAGGATGAGGATAGCTTATTTTTTATGAAGGCGTCTAAGCAAACCCCCACTATTTCATCCAAGCAAGAAAAGTCCACAAATTGACCCTTAAGATAGACTTTAAAGAGGAACTCCACAAAAGTCCAAAAGAGAGTCATTAATTCAGTATTCTCTCTCGCAATCCTTTCTCGGTATGAACAAGCTCTTTTCAAGCGAGGGGTGGCTTGCTTCTCCTTAAAAAATTGTAACCGCGTGATATCACCAGAAAGGCATTTGTATTTGTCTAATAGATCATTGTACTCTTTAGTCAGCTTTTCAAGTTCCCTATTCAGTCAATACTCCCTATTCACACTCTTTTTCATAAATAATCTTGTAATAGTATTCGTCTTTTTTTATTAACTAAAATAGTAAGCTTATCATTCTAGAGCTAAACAGGAAGTCTTAAACATTTAAAATGAAGAAATTCATACTAGTGGGGTCAAGACTTGAGTCAGAGTTTTCTCCTTCGGCTGCTGGCTAGGGGGAGTGTTATCATTGAAAGAATTTTTTCTTGTAGTATCTTACGGATCAGGAAAATTAGTAAAGCCTGCGCCTTAAACATATGAGTCCAAGTTAGGATCGCCTGATCCACGTGCCCTATCTTTTGGTCCTGGAGGATCTTTTCCATTACCATTGCCCCCATTATCATCGCCACCATTTTCATCATCATTGTAGTCGTCCTCATTTTCCTCTCCATGGGATTCTGTTTACTTATCGATAGGGGATTGTCAAAGTTTAGCCACTTTACGGCGTCGACCTTTTTTTCGGTAGGAAACTCTTTCTAAAGAGATTTCTTGCCTTTCTTCATCTTAAGACTAAACTTCCTTTTAAACTTTTTATTCCTATCTAAGAGGGATGGAAATCTAAGTCTGGGTACTTTTGAATGTTATTAGCATATGCCATAAACAAGGCTTCTTCATAACATTTCTCAACAATTTTAGGAAGAACATCATTGAGGAAAGAGATAACTTTCTTTTTAGCATCACTAATAATACTATTCAAGTAGGCCAAGTTGCTAGTTTTCCTTTGTAGGTTGTCCTCCAAGGATTGGTTCTTATTAGATAGCTACGCCTTTTCTTCATTAGTCCTATCGAGATATACTTTTAACATTTTCACTTCCTTTTCAACTAGCTTAGTTTTCTCCTTATTGACCGTCTTGAGATCTGCTTCCAATTCCATTACCTCCTTTCTAGTAATTGCCTAGCATTATTCTCCTCATTAAGTGAGGAGACGAGGTTCTCTTTCTCAGTTACAACTTTGTCTTTTGTCAATGCAATACTAATTATGCTATGATTAAGCAAAGAGATTTGTCTTTTGACCTCAACTATTTTCTTAGAAGGCCCTTGAGAAGCCTCTTGGAGGAGAAACATATACTTTCCTACCTAAAATGTGTTGCAATTCTAAATCGGTACAGGATCTATAGACTAAAATTTAACCAAACGAAAGAAAATATGTCCCGATAAAAGCTTCTTAAGATTATTAAAAAGGTGATCCTTGGAATAACATGAGGGCCGCGATGCCTCCAAGAGAAGTAATACAGGGACATTGGAAAGCCAATTGAATGAAATCATCAAAACTGGCTATAGGTGACTGGACCTAGGCCTTCGAAGGAAGATGATCTTTTAGAGAAAGAGACAACCTAGGATCGGCATACAAATGACTAAGAGCTCTCGGAGAAGTAGGAAAAAAATCTTGTAGTGGAAATTGGGAGAGCAAGCCGCCTTAGTAGGTTCTTGAACTTTATACCCAAGAGATTCCTTATTGGCAATCACAGGGCTCAAGTCAATGGTCATATATTCCTTCACATCCATAATAATACGAACAAAGTCACCCACAAACTTAGGCCTTTTGTTTAAGGATGAAGATGGAATATCAACAGGAACCTTGTCGTCTGCTTCCTTTTTTAGTCCTCAATTGCTTTGGCAATAGAGTCCTAAATGGAAGCAGGTTTTCTTAAACGAGGTGAGGTAGGAATTTCATATATATTTTTCCTCTTTTTGGAAGCACCATCTTTAACACCAGTCATTTTAGAAGCAACAACAAGAGGGGATGAGCCTAAAACAAAGAAAATAAATAAAACAATGACGTCAAGAATTCCATATTATTCATAATAAAAACTTACCAATAGGCTCATGTTACTCTAGAGAAGAAGTAGAGAAAATACTACGGTTATCGATGACCCACGATCGTTTTCCTTAGGCATTTCCTTTCATTATCGGGAATTTCCCAATTATTATATGTTGATCTAGAATTACAGAGTAACGATGAAAATTTCCCTCTATCAAAAGCGTGAGTCTATCACCCATGCTCTTAGATGCCAGAGTCAGGGATTTGACAGTCTCATTATTACAGGAGCTTAACTGCTTAGGACCTGAACCTAAAGTAAAACATTTATCGTGAGAAAATTTATAAATATAACATAAGTAATAGGAAACAGAGACTTACATATAATAAAAGAAATTCCCTTAACCGTAGAATAGCATCTAACATAGAAAAAATGATTTTTCCCATCCCTTGGTCTTATTAAACGCATTGATAACCAAACTTTTTAGAAGGAGACGAATGTGATGTAGTGGATTACCCTGCTGCCTACCTATCTTGGCAGGGCTAGCTATGATGTGAAGAATTTCAGCACCGAGAGATGGAAGCTTGGCTTCTTTAGCAAGAACTTCCATGCAGGTCAAGTAGGTGCATGAATTTGGAGTTAATTGAATAAGAGCAATGTCTAGTTACTCTAGTAATCTCAAAAGAAAGTCAGGGAAAGGAAGATATCCTAAGTACCATATATGTATTGGGGTAAAGGCGAAAAACCCTTTCAGGAGGTTGTCAATTCTTCCAGAAAGATCGGCATGAATAACTTCTATACTTATGATTCCAAACTGCTTAAGAATGGAATCCACTTCTTCTTGAGTGGTTATATACAATGGATTAAGAAGATGTTCCTCTTTCCTAGTAGATGGGGAAGCCTTAGGACCCTTACTAGGTTTCTTGATTCCTTTCTGAACTACTTTCTTGCCTTCCATATGCCTACCTGGTGATGTTATTCCAAATCGAAAAATATTGGATATTTTATGAAATTCAAAATACTCATAAGTTATTATATATTAGAACAAAAGGTGGCACATTAATTACGAACTACCCTGGTGTTAACCCGTCTTTTGGAAAGGTAGTGCATAGGCGGATTTATCCCAACGGACTTCATGATCATCAAGGTAGAAAGCCGAAAAAGATGGTTACCAGGATTGGAGATCGATTATATTTGAAATTATAGACTATAGTTGAATGGATTCAAATAGATAACACTCAAAAAGTGGCTAAGTATGGAACTAGAACTCCCATAGGAGAGGGACACGATCAGAATATTCACTCAATTAAAAAGGGATTGGAATAGAGGGATCGAAGTACAGGGATTGAATTGAACATGATGCACACAACACAACTCAATGATGATCGTTCCATAACTCAACAATTACTAGGTAGATTGAAGTGAAACTTTGAGAATAAGAAGAAGGGAAATAAGAAGAAGGGAAATAAGAAGAAGGGACGCTAGGGATCCTACATCAAATAGAGCAAGTTGGAGGGATTGGTTCTCTTCCCTCTATAGAGGTAACTATAATCTGTTTTCATAATATATTGCAATAAAGATCGATCAATAACTCAACATCTACAGATCCAGTTGACATGAAATTTGGTGTCGAAGTACATTACAACATGAAGGACCCATTGTAGGGACCATACCCAATGAAGCCCTAAAATAGGGATCGACCTCAATCCTTACTATGGGCTTCGATGGGCCCTAATTTTTCTAGGCAGGCTCGTCTTGGCTTCAAGGGTGCAGATCCTGTTTTTGAGTGATATTTTCACGTCGTCACTTACAAATACAGTGGACATGGCATCAACAAAGGGACCTTCTTTCTACTTCATTCTATCTTCTACCTGGGTAAAACTCTACCATTTTTATTCTGAGATTTCATGGATTTGTACGCGTAACAGTAGCATAAATGAGTAAAAAGAAAATCTTTGGAGTGGACGTAGGCTGGAGTTATCCAAACCACTATAAAATTTTCCCCTCTTTACTTATTATCTGTTTTAATTTTATTATTCTTTAATTTATATTCTCTACATTATATTATCTGAGATCTATGATGGGATATTGGTGATCGGGTGTTGGTGGTCACTTTTGACGCCAATATTTTACTGCTTTCACTGAGAAAGCTAGCCCCTATGGATTTGGAGTTCAATTTTAGAATCAACTAGATAGCTTAGATTTGGAGCAATGGTTAGACAAATTAACAAGGAGAGCACTACTGGAAAGGAGCCATCCTAGAAGGGAGTCAGGAGGCTTCCTTTGGAGCCGGAGCCAATCAAACATCTATCTACATCACTAGGAATGAAATGGAAACGATGATGGATACTATGCAGGAATGGATGTTGAAAAGACATGAGAGGATGATGTAGAATTTACACCGATAGATTGGACAAGCTGGAGAGCAGAACCAAGGGAATAGAGTAGCATGAGCTAATGACAACTTAGATCAAGGAGTTGAAGCAGCAGGGATAGCTAGAAATCAGAACGAGGAACATGGAGCTATTGGAAAAAGAAATGGAATAGAGCAGCCGGGGGAAGTCCACGGCCATCTTAGAGGGGTCTACCCTGATCCCTCGAAAGGGAATAGCCTTGATCCCTAAAGGCTTGGGGGCATGCCCCTGGGTATGGTTAATCGCGATGTTGGAGGACCTACGGTCGACCCCATGGAGCTTAGTGTGAATCAAAATTTGGATGCTCGTTGGGAGGAGTACGTTCCAGAATTCCCTCACGGACTTGGGGGACGGTTTGGAAATGATGATGGGAGATTATCTCAGGATGATAATGACAGGTTTGCAGAGTTGATCATGCAAGCTACATATGGAGAACTGACAGACATGGATCTAAAGGATGTAAATAGGAGTCTATTCACTCATAATATTAGGAATCCTAGGAATCCACTGGAGTTTAAACTACCAATACTGGAAGTATATAATAGAAATCAAACCCAACTCTGCATATGATGAGATATATACGACACATGGAAGTAACGTGGGCATCAGAGGAAGTCATGGCATGATGTTCTCCCTTGTATCCAATGACTATATCTACACCGCGGTTCAAGCATTTGGAGAGCGGTTATATTGGCTTATGGACATAATTGGTCGAAAGATTTATGAGGTAGTTCAGGGTTCACATTTTGAGACCCAAATATGTGATGAGTCAGGCAATACTGAAACAAAAGACTGAAAGTCTCTAAGGATTTTCTTAACACGATTTAATGCCATGGCAGCATCAGTGGATTGGCTAGGTCCATCCATAGTTTTGATGGAAGTTTTATCAAGAATGGCCGATGACATGGATTTTAAGGATTCATTGGCACATGATCCACCTATGGATTTTGGGGAGTTTTATCATGAAGCAGAATGATTCCTGCGTAGGAAAACACATGAGCTGACAAACCAGTGGTGAACGCTATGCAAAGCGGAGGATCATCAGGAGATGCAAAAAAGAATGGTAAAGGAAAACAGAAACTAGAATATAGATATGATAGGGCAAAAGACGATGGAAAGAGTGAGATTTGAAGTTCTCCTCCTACTTGGATTT
The DNA here is from genome assembly GCA_030765085.1 of Allium cepa. NCBI lineage: Eukaryota > Viridiplantae > Streptophyta > Magnoliopsida > Asparagales > Amaryllidaceae > Allium > Allium cepa. The sequence continues at coordinate 406,971,995 of CM060938.1, forward strand.
GACAGAAAGCCTAGAATGAATTTATCTGGACTCTAGAATGCAACTCCCCTATCAAAAACCGGCAAGGAGGGATCCCAGGGAGGAGCGTATGTATGGAAAGTATTGCATATTCCATGAATTAAACGGACACACCACGGATGAATGTAGGCATTTAAAGAATATGTGATGGAATTTATATGGGATTAGAAAAAGCACAAATTATAAAATAACTGCAAGTGCACATGTGTGTAACATACAGGTCGAACACAGGGAGGAACATTAAAAATTAATGTTTAAATAATTTTATAGCCAAGTTAGATGAAATTTTGGAGATGTTTTCTAAATCACAAATTGCAGAAAAAGTAAAGAACAATGAAGAAACACCGATTCAATCCCAAAATCTTTTTCTCATAGAAAGATCCAACCTTTTGTTAGTAAATCTATTTTCTTCACTGAAAAGAGGGATTGATTTTATAAAGTCGGTGAAGAAATTACAAACATTATATATATATATATATATATTGTGTGTGTGTGTGTGTGTGTGAGAGTGTATACAAAAACACACATATATATCTAAAAATCGAATCTAATCGAAATTTTGACTATACAATCAACTACGATTCAATTAGTATTACCTAAAATATACTTTCTTCTGATTCTAATCACTAAAGCAATTTAAATAGATAGATACCAATCTTTACCATCGATTTTACAAAACCAATTCAAAGAAGAAAGCAAAAATTCATGAGAAGGAACTAGAACAAAAGATAATAGAAAAGAACAAAACTTTGTTAAAATTGCGTAAAATAAATTACAATGGCAGGAAAAAATAGCAGCAGTTACAATGCTGCCAAACCTAATTGGCAACCATTGTCAACTAGCTACAAGTGAAAAAAAAGGTTAGCCTAAACTAAAAACAGGATACAATATATGGCATGCTACAATGGTCTTAAGTTGAGAGTATATATATGTATAGAGAGCCTTTTTCTTCATGTAGAAGTAGTGAATCTAGCCCAAATATCATTCAAGTAAAGTGTAATGTATTTGGTCATAAAATTAATCCAATGATGTAAAAATGGCAGGTTTTAATTTGACTGATTTGATAGATCAATGTGATATTGTGTCCAATAGATATATCCATGGTTGACTCTAATGTGAATATTTTCCTATAAAATGTTTTTTCAGAAATGATGGATATGCTATCTTATCAATTCCATGTATGTAGTATCTCATCTACGCATGTTATCTGTGAAAATCTTCACCTTTTGTTGTTGATGAATTTATAATAAAAATAATGTTCCTTTTGGGATTCAAATTCTTAACCTCTTAGTGTATAATTTTAAGCACAACCACTGCACCACTGATGCTTTTGCATAAATCTTCAATTTGATGGTTTTCTTTTCGATTCTTTAATCTTTGGTCTCGTGTTAAAATCCTGTATAACACATACAAAATACAATGCGTGGTACTGTTTTAAGGCAAAATATACATAAAGAAAATGCGTAAATCAAGGTCTAACAAGTCCCCCACACTAGAACTTTTATCGTCCTTGAAGAAGACCATTTATTCATCCATCCTAACTAATTTATTTGTCACGTTTTCATAAAAAGCATGGTTGCATTAAGCGTATGTAACAAACCGCTAAACTCTAGGTGTACCTAGTAGGACGAGTAGTGTCTTATGAGGGTTTTCAGTGGATACTACCTACAAAATCCAAATGCAACATGCGATCATCCTAATGCTGTTACATTAATGCAAATTTATAAATGAAAACTCGATTTATTTTGGATAGTCAATATCTAGAAATTTTTGATTCCTCAACCAATCACAAATTTCTAATATAATTCAAGTTTCATACATTAAACTCCAGTTTACCCAGTTGTCTCGGTTAATACAATAGTGTAGCCACAAAATAATTTCTTTATTTACTTGTCATAGTTTGAAAAGTGGTATTTTTTATTTCCTTTTGTATAATTAGTCAAATCAGTAATGTCAAGAAGGTGCTTGGGTTTTAATTACTTATTCTCTCTTTATTTGCAAAAAAAATTATTATTAATTACACATACCTAACTCAGAAAACCAAGGCCATGGTGTACCATTCATGCACTACCTCTCGGGCATATGTGAGAAGATCACAGAGCACGACGAGTGTCCACACTCACGCATGGACAATTGTAGGTGTTTATTATTCTTATGTTATTTTTTCTTTTTTCTTTTCGCTTTATTTTAGAGGAGAGAGACTTATGCAAAATCATCTTAGCACCATTTAGCTTTAAAGATTAAAAAAATCAACGCATGCACAAATCAACCACTTTTAAAAAAAGACTGCAATATAGGATAGATTTCATAAACATCACGTATGAACCCCCCTATAAACTAGTTACAGTATTATCGCTCGTAATTTAACTTTTTATTACATTTTCCATTTGATATTAGTGATTCACAAAATTTTCAATTAAATAAATAAAACTTTAACTTATTTTGTCATAACTATTTAAAATAAATTAAAGTCTTAAAAATAATGGAAAATGAGATGAAATATTAAAAAAAGAATGAACAAAAACGAAAGAAAAAATGATGAATTTGTTTGAGATAGTGTCCGCACTGTCTAAAAAAATGTTTCCTAAATGTGAATGAAAGTACCCAAAGATTGATGATTTGTAAAATGAAATGCAGTTTAATAACTAAATGCAAATATGGATCATATATAAATTGTGACTAAATGCAGACATGGATCATATATAAATTGTGATTTATGCAAATGATGAAAGAATTGTGACGAATGCCTATATTTTTCTCCCCAACACTTGTTTTTTGCACTATTTTTGGAGTTTGCATTGAAATGGAGAATGAACTTGATGAATGGTTTGTCGTTGTGCCTAGATTCAAAATCAAGTGTCATAGTAAAACTCTACCTACAAAGGTTCGTGTGTTACAAATATTTGTGGTTATAATCCTATAAATTTGTGCGACTAAGCATGATTTCATTCAAAACACTAGAGCTTGTATATTCATTATCAATCATCTATTTTTTTTCCAATTAAACTCATGTCTAGTGGTGAAGCGTGTGAATCAAGCATTTGTTTTACTCAGAAATATATTCGTATTCATCGAAGTCAGAGTTAAAATGGGTTAAGCATGCATTCCATGCTTCAGTGGTATCACTAAAATTGTTGTTTCCAACCATTTGAACCATGTTGTTTTTTTCTAAGTTTGAAAAAGTCTAAGCAGAAATGGCTTTTATCTCAAAATAATAAAAAATACTAAGTTGTACTCTATTAGTTTTCTGACTCAATTAGAAGAAGGAAGAGGGTCTTATGGTCATTCACGTATAGTATAAAATACCATAGGATACGATCAATGTTTTACGGATAGAATACAACCTCTTTTGCTAATAGTTCAATAAATTAAACTACTATATGTCACGATCTAATTATTCAAGACAATCAATTTCACAAAATAAAATTTCAATCATCGGTATTTTGAAGTTCAATTAAAATTTTGCAACCAATTTATATCGCATAAAAAATTGCAAATAAATAAAAGTTGGACAAGTAGCGCCGATTTACAATTTGCAGCAACATTTTTTTTACAAGCAATTTTTCTTAAAAGCAGAGAAACTATAGAGAAAGATGATACTTATAAAATTAGTTTCGAAGTTGATGCTTGTTGATTCCATTTGAGTCTTGCCAATAGTCCTCGACTTTTTATTCCACTTCAAAAATCTTCTTATCAAAATAGCAATCTTATCATAAAAAAGATTGACTTTGCTTGTTCTTGGTAAGTGAGGTTATGGGTAGGCTGGTATCGAGAGAAGAAGAGAAAGGATTTTTTTTTTGTATATTTTTTTTAAAAGAAAAGAAGAATATAAGGAAAAATCAGAAGTAAAAAAATGGGATTTTTTTGTAATCTTACTTACCAAATCTAATAATCAAGAATAATCTTTATAAATATGTAAAAAAAGCGAAAGAAAAAAGTTGCAAAAGAGAAATAAGCACGAAAAAGGATTTTTGTTGCATTAAAAAAACTGTGATATATGTAGCCAAAAATAGGAAAAGGGAAAAAAGGAATAAAACAAAAACAAAAGATTATTTTATTTTACGTGAAAGGAAAGAGAATAAAAGGAAAACGCAGAAGTAAAAAATGATTTTTTTTTCTGTATTCTTGTTCTTGAGATGGAATTGATTTACCAAATCTAATAATCAGGAATAATTTTTATACATATGACAAGAGATAAAGTTGCCAAACAAAAGTAGTACTAAGAAAAGGAAAGAAATAAAAAGAAAAGAGATTGTGTAATCTAATAAATGGAGAAAAAACTTATCAAATCTGTAACTAGATTTATATTTGTTTATTTCTTTTTTTCTTCCTTTTGATTAGATACGCAAAAAAAGAAACAAAAACTAGCATAAAAAATAAATAAACAACAAAAATTAAATATTGTCTCTCCGGCAACGATGCTAAAAACTTGATGGACTTTTCTAAGGGATTAGAAAAGCACAAATTATAAAATAATTACAAGTGCATAGGTGTGTAGTATGCAAGTCAAACACAGGAAGGAATATTAAAAATTAATGTTTAAATAATTTCATAGGCAAGTTAGACAAAATTTAAGAGATGTTTTCCAAACCACAAATAGCAGAAAAAGTAAAGACCACTGAAGAAATACCAATTCAATCCCAAAAACATTTTCTCATAGAAAGATCCAACCATTTATCACTAAAAGGTTGTTTTGAAATTAAATCTATTTTCTTCACTGAAAAGGGGAATTAATTATATAAAATCAACGAAGAAATTACAAAAGGTACACACACACACACACATATATCTGAATATCGAATCTAATCGAAGTTCTGACTATGCAATCAACTACAACTCAATTAGTATCAGCTAAAATAAACTCTTATGAATCTAATCATAAAATCAATTTAAATAGATTGATACCAATCTTTATCACCGATTTTACAAAATTAATTCAGATAAGAAAGCAACAATTCATTGAAAGAAAGACCAAAAGACAACGGAAAAGAATAAAACTTTAATAAAATTGTGTAAAATAAAATACAATGGCATGGAGGGGAAAAAACTTAGTAGTAGTTACAATGCTGCCAAACATAATTGGCAGCCATTGTTAACTAGCTACAAGAGAGAGAAAAGAAAAACTAAACTAAAAACAGGATACATAATATGGGATGCTACACTGGTCTTCAGTTGAGAGTATATATAGGTGTGGAGTGTCTTTTTCTTCATAAAGAAGTAGTGAATCTAGCCCAAATATCATTCAAGTAAAGCACAATGTATTTGGCCATACAATTAATCTAATGATGTTAATGGCATTTTTGATTTGATTGATTTGGTAGATCAATGAGATATTATCTCCAATAGATATATCCATAATTGACTCTAATGAGAATATTTTCCTATAAATGATATCTCTTCTTCACGAAATGGTGGATATCGTGTCTAATCAATTCCATGTATGTAATATCTCATCTGCGCATGTTATCTATGGAAAATCTTCACTTTTTGTTGTTGATGACTCACAACAAAAATACTGTGCTTCCTAGGATTCAAACTCTTGGCATCCAAGCGTATAATTTGAAGCACAACCACTGCACCATTGATACTTTTGCACAATAAATCTTTAATTTGGTGGTTTTTCTTTTCGGTTCTTCAATCTTTGCTCTTGCCTTAAAATTCTGTATAACACATACAAAATACAATGCGTAGTACTATTTTTAAGGTAAAATATACATAAAGAAAATGCATAAATTGAGCGGGTCAGGAATGGTAGACTGTCGTAGTATGTGAGGAATTGGACAACAACAGTGAAACATGAGTAGCCACCGTCCACGTCGAACGAAAATAGGAATGGACCTGGATCTAGGTCATGGATTGTCATCAACTGATTGTATTAGTAAGGGCCGACATGGACTCTAGCCATAATAATAATAATAAACTCTATAATAAGGCGGCTAACTCACTTACATATATATAGAATCGAGGATGATCCCTAGGCATGCTCTGAGATGATGATGAACCGTCGTGCCTAGAACGACACCCTTTTCCTTTTTTAGTTTTTTGGATCTCTTGACGTACAAGCTTTTATTTTTTAGGTAATTTATGATCTGCATTACAATGTTAAATAAAATAGGACACAATTATTGTCCTGACCGAAGTGACGAGCAGTAACTGCAAGGTGCGAGTCCCTTCATCAGAGAGCGATAGAATGGACTCATACGTAGATTAAGTCCTCAATCGTAGAGTCAAGGTTGGAGAATAAAACCCAACAGAACGTCAGGTGTGGATTATGCATACCAAGAAGTAGGTCACTTCGCTAGAGAGCAACATGATCGGCCTACTCAGGTCGTCAAGTATTGATTATACTCGGTAAGGGTCCGGAGAGACTATGATTGGCTTTGGACTTAGGCAAAGAGATCGCTTAATGTTCAGGAATGCTGAACCGAAGTGTAGGAAATAACGCTGCTTCACCAGAGAGCGACATGATTGGCTTACTCAAACGTCGAGTATGGATTGTGCTTGGCAAGGACTCAAAGAGATTATAGATTTGGATATCAGCTTCGGATAGCTATGGATTGGGACATTGATCAAGAGCGGTCACGAACTTGGATATGGGCTTGGAGCGGTCCCGAATTTAGCCGACAACCCAAAGAGGTCACATATTTGGATATCATCCTCCAACGACAATGGATTTGGCTTCGGATGGATACGGATTTGGATAAAGACGATCCGTAGAGATCGTAGATTTATAATGGATACAGAATTGGATATCAACCCAGAATGGTCATGGATTTCACTAATAATGCGGAAAGATATTGGATTTGGATTGGCAACAGATTAGATTCGAATTGGATAATATGGCTATCGATGGATTATGAACTTTGGATTTTGGATTTATGGAAATTCAAAACACACCTTCCTATCGCAGAGCATGTTTTGGGGGGCAAAATGTTAATTCGCCTTTTGGCAAGGCAGTGCATAGGCAGATTTAACTTAATAGGCTTCATGATCATTAAGGCGGAAAGCACGCAGAGATGGTTACCACGATTGGAGATAGATTATATTTGAAACAGTTGACTATAGTTAAATTGATTTGGATGGACAACACAAAAAAAATGGCTAAATATGAAACTAGCACTCTCCTTAGAAGAGGTATCAGATTGGAATATTCACTCTACAAAAAGGAACCAGAATAGAGGGATCGGAGTAGATGGATCGGATTAAACAGGATACACACAACACAACTCACTGATGTTCGCTCCATAACTCAGCAACCACAAGACGGATTAAAGTAAACCTTTGGGAACAAGAAGAAAGGAATCTAAGGGGTCTAACCTACGGATCACACATCAAATAGGGAAAATTGGAGGGATCGACCCTTTTCTCTCCATGGCGATCAGCTATAATCAGCTTTTGCAACATATCGCAACAAAGATTGATCAATAACTCAACATCTACAAATCCAATTGACATGATATTCGGAGGGGAAGTACAATACAACATGGGGGACCCATCATAGGGATCGCACCCCATGTATCCATTAAAATAGGGATTAACATCGATCCTTATTATGGGCTTTGGTGGGCCTCAAACTTTCTGGGCTGGCTCGTCTTGGCTTCAAGGTTCTAGATTCCGGTTCTGAGCGAGATATTTTCACGTCTTCTCCTACAAATACAGTGGACATGGCATCAACAAAGGGATCTTATTTCTACTTCATTTATCTTATACCAAGGCTATACTCTGCTATTTTCATTCTTTGATTTCACTGATTTGTAACTGTAACAGCAGCATAAACAAATAATAGGAAAATCTTTAGAGTGGACCTAGGTTGGAGTTAGTCGAACTACTATAAATCTGTGTCTCTCTTTACTTGATTTTTATTTTTATTTTATTATTCTTCAATTTATATTCTCTACATTATATTATCTAAGATTTCTGATTGAATATTGGTGATTTCACATTATTGGGTGTTGGTGGCTATTTTTAACGCCAACACCAGGTAATAACACAAAGATGTCAAAGTCAAAGTCTACTACGATACTTACAACAAGTTAATTACCCTAAAATGATCAATTTCGAATTCGTAAAGTACTTAAATTTTTAGCCAAGTAAAAATATGCAAATAAATGGTGTAATCATGGTAAGGGAATAAATTTATGGCAATTTAGTAAAACTTCAATGAATAGTTATCCTAAATGTACCATGAATCTCATGTTAAACCAATAAAAATAATATCAAATAGCTGAATTAATGACAAATGTCATATCAGTTACGTTATAAGATTATGGTGTAATACCACAGCTATGGTCAGTGTTGAAATGAAAAAATAACCGGCATCAATAACCAATGTCGACATACGTCGATAATATTATTATATATGACCCATAAAATTACTACAACAACTATATCATAAAATAACAATGTCGTATAATGTCTACATAAGAATATTGAAAATGATTGCCAAAGAAAGATAATAACGTACGGTAAGATTATCAATGCCATATAACATCCCCATATATCAATATGGAATCTAAATAACAATGTTTTTAAATAATTTCGAATTCATGTGTGTTGCATCTATAATTAGTAATCGACATAAATTCTCTCATCATAGCAACTCTTATGTTTCCAAATAGATTATCAAACCTCTTTTCAATCATTGACGACATAAAGGTATTATGTTATAAGTTTCCTAAGCTTCAGAATCGATCATCAAAATAATGGACAAAGAGTAAATTAACCAATGTTGAACATCATAATGGTGCCTTAAGGCATCAATGCTGAAATCAAATAGAGAAATATTAGGTTTTGGGTCTAATAAACTATTTGTTTCATCATCAAACTAGAAACAGCTAGGTTTCCAATCAATGTTGTCCAACTTTAATTAATCCATAAATCATCTAAACGACATAAAAATTCTTTGCTAATTCAATCTACAAGCATAGTTAATCATTGAGTTAACCAAAAATATAAAGATTAGCCACTCTAATCAAATATCAAAACTTAAGTAACAATTCGAATCCAAAAATCCCCAAATCAAACCTAACAGCTATTCATCACTAGTGTAATTGACAGAAAGGAGATATGTACCTCAATTTTCGCTTTGATGCTGAAAGAGTGGAATCTGCGAGTAAGTTTGAGAAATTTAAGTTTGTTTGAGCTTTTAATCGCGGCTAAAAAAGGAGGGAAGGAAATGACTTGACTATTTATAGTGGAAGAAAAGAAATACAGCTACCATTAGATCAGTTTTAAATGCACAATCTAATCTGCAAAGAATACCAATAAACAGTAAAAAATTTAACGAATTTATTCGTTAACCCTAAAAGTGTGTAGAAAGTAGAGTTAATCAATTAGAAGTTTTGTCGAAGCTAGTCGAAGTCATTAGGATAAAATATGCATCCATAATAACTTTTTCTATTGCAACCAAAGTCATGTCAAACATCATCTATGGTCCAAGTCAGTATAGGTAAATATGCGATTCAATGTGCAAATCAATATGCGCGTCAATGTACAAGTCACGATTCCAATTGATATACAAGTCACAAGTTCAAATCAAGTTAATATGCTATAAAATAGTTCAATGTTCAATCCCTTATGTGTAAAAAGTTCAAGAGTTAAAATTGGAAAAAATCCGAAATTGATTTAGGATTTACAAAGTTGAAAATGAAAGAAGAGTGGAGAGAATTGTTTGCCCCCTAAACAGTACCCCAAGGTTCATTTTATAGAGGAAAAAGGCGGCATGGCATATGGCATGGGTAAGACTAGGAAATAGCTTCGGCAACTTTGATGTTGTTATGTGCTTGGTTTGTTTAACGATGACAATAGGGAACTTCAGTTCCATCTTAGCCACGATGGTCTTCGGCATTGATGACTCTCTGTCTTAATATACTCTTGATTGATTATTAGTGGCGTTACTTAGTAGTAGTGTTAAGTATTGACGAGAATCAGTGTCACTTAGTATTCTTTCGGCGTTGATGATCCTTGGCGTCACCATAAAGCGATAACCCTAAAGTGCTGCGAAGTGCGGTGCTGCTTTAGTGCAATGCTAATATCTTTCGTGGTTGTTGACGAGGAGCTTATCTTGGTTACAATAGGTGAATAGTGGTGCCACTAGAGTACTGCATTAATGAGATGTGATATGGGTTTCATCTATATTCATTGATGGCTTACGATGTTGGCTATTTCATACCTTTGCCGCACGACGGTGCATATGTTCCTTTATTAATGAAGCACAACATCCTACCTTTACGATGTTGATCTATCCTTATGTTCTCGATGTTGATCATTAGTGCCATTAGTGTATCGTTGATTATGTATCTTTGATAATAATGATAGCAGACAACGTGAACAAAGAGAAGTTCTACATCATGAAAGGCGACATTAATGCTCTAAAGCGCTGAGCTTCATTGACGCTAATGGTAATCATATCATCTCGTGATTCTTCGTCTTCGTCCATCATAACTCTTACATTGGTATCGGCACTATTACGTTGGCACTGCTTATTGACATCGAGGTTAGGTGGCACTTGAACTCCTTCAACGACAATGATGGTAGTAACATTTTGCCCCCTCCCCAATATAAAGGAGCCACTGAATTTTCAAGTCAATAGTCTTTACATCATCCTTTCTCTCCTTTTGGTTTTCTCTCGTCGATCTAACTATTTGTTTGAAATCAATCCAACGGCTCTCGTGCATCGGTTTCTTTCTATAAAGATGCATGCCTCTTCTCCTTTCTTCATTTACCTGCAATTGATAACTCAAGAAAGAAATAAAAAATTTGTAAGAAAATTTAAACTTCTTTAATTCTTAAGCATTCGATTCTCATTTGGGTATGACCTTCATTTGAAACCAATTTAATTGAGAAGCTGATTCGCACAATCAGATTTTAAGATTGTTATTAGGGTTTTATTTGGGGGTTTCATTAATTTCAACTTGATTATTGCCTATTTAAACTTCATTTGAAACCAATTCAATTGAAAATTTGTTATTATTGGATGTCATGCATTTGTATTCTTCGTTTGATTGACTGATTATGAATTGACGTCGACCTGAATGTTTAGGGGTTTTAGCTTAATGATAAAGTGGTTCGATTATTAAACCCAAATCCATTACTATTTAGACCTGAGTTGGTATCGACAGTCACGACACCATTGGAAGGTTTAACATTGATTAATCAATAGTATAAGGCTTTCATATTGCTTAAATTATTTCTAACATTAATCAATATTGGTGTCAAAAGCTAATATACACTAGGTTTACTAATCAAAGAAAATGATTATTAAACCTGAAACTGATATTAACTTCCTCCATATCATCGTCGATCATTTACGACATTGTCATGATGATCGAAGCTGATGGTATTCGATATTACGATGATATTTGGAGTTAATAAAATGTTACATTATCTTGTTTTTTCGCTTAGCTAATGCTTTTTGACACAAAGCTTTTATATTGAAATGCAGTGATTCACTAAGAGTTACAAACATCACTGTTATTAGAATACCTAAATTGGTTGGATGTGACATAAAAAATCTTGATTTTAATCAAAGTCGACATCGTATAGCTAGCATGACCTTGGACATCGATAAGATTTTTTATTAACCTATTATTAGGATAGCGCAACATATTTGCATAGCTAAGGATCAAGATGAGATACGATAACCTTTCAATGTAAGAGAAGGTGTATATCAATCAGGTGCGAAGTCATTTAATCACAATCGACATCGTTTGCCTTCGTTGTTGGTTTATAAAGCTTTAACTTGACATCAACGGTATCTTTGTCTGTCGCTGTTGTTCTATAGCTACCTTCAATATCATGAATTAGGCTTTATCTAGTATCATTACCTTCGAGTTAGCTAACTTAGCATATAATGAGTTATTGACCGATTAGCTCTCTATCAATCCATATTGCCGCTGCTCATTAATATTGATGACCTCATTACTTCGACGTTAGTCATGATTGTAGAGCTTGTTAGTATTTTATAACATAAGTTTTATGACATTTTCGATGTGAGCTTATTAATGCAGCATATCCATTGTCATTCAACTTTTATATAGCTTCGTTATGGGATTCTCTTATTAGAATTGAAATGTAAGTTTTCTAACTAATTCAACATATGACATTTTAGAGCTGTTATCTTGTGACTATCATATACTTTGTCTCGACAGTAAATAGAATACTTAAACAATAATTTTTTTTACTCGGCATGTACTAAATCCATTATATAATATTACATGATTATTTCTTAAGTTTGGAATTATATCACCTAGCAGGACAATAGAAGGTCAACAACCCAACAAGAAGTCTATTAAGAAAGCTAGTAAAGGGTTTAAACCTTCACCTTCAGCAAGCAAGAAAGGAGATAATCTCTTAAACCCATCATATATAACCAATAAGGAAGAGGTGAATTCTATTCATGAGAAGTTTAGCATAACAGGGATTGAAGCCATTCCGATCGGCCTTACGGACAACATCTATAACCCACCAGAGGTATTTTCATCTTTACTCCCATACACATCTGGCATACTAGTTATCTTCATTTTCCTAACTTTATCCAAAGATATATGAAACATTTAGACTTTGCACCAATATAATTTTTTCCAAACTCTTATACATATTTGACTTGCTTAGAAGTCTTGGTTCGAAAGGCTGGACTTCCCTCCTTTAGCATTGAGATTCTTTATTCGATAGCTAGTCTTACTGAGACTAAAGAACAATTAGACCATCTATTGTACCAAATTCATCCTCATTTGAGAAGTATGATTTCTAAGGGTGTCAACAAGACAAGAGGATGGAAAACTCAATTCTTTTTTATTAAGTGCCTTTTTAACATCAGAGGGACATTCTCCGTCGCTAGTAAGATTCTTAACCCTAGTTATCCTATGTCTATTTATTATCTATTATTGGTACATGTCTATTCTCAGATTCTGCTTCTAAGAAGCTAAGCTCGGATGACCAAGCAACTATGTTGCCTTTTAGAGAAGCTATGCTCGGATGACCAAGCAACTATGTTGTCCTAGGTGATGATATAGGTTTGATGTCCAGTGCGTTTGTCTTGCTATATTAAGCAGAACCAAAGACTTATTCGACCTCCCCTAGTATGTCCTTCAACGAGGCATTCGATGATGGCAACAAAGGTTGGTTTGGTGCTTTGACATGCCAACGGCTTACCCATCCTCCCTCTATGAAATGCTTTAGTGAGGCCTTTGAGGATGACACTGAAGGCTGGTTTGGTGCTTTTATGACGCCTTTGATGCGGCAATAAAGGATGGTTCAATACTTTGGATAGGCCAATGGCTTACCCATCCTCCCTCAAGGAGGCGCTTCAGTGAGGCCTTTGATTATGGCACTAAAGGCTGGTTCGATTCTTTAGTGAGGCCTTTGATGACAGCACTACCTCTGTCCTCTCTGTGAGGTGCTTTGTCCAGGCCATCTTAGCAGGGGACAAAGGCTTTAGCCCCTTACCACCATCTTAGATAGTAGTTCAGGCTTTCCATTATTTTACGAGAGTATTACTCCTCAACCAAATAGATACATTTAGAAGATATAACTTTATTGATGATTGACTTAACATCTTCGTACGAATTCATTCATCTTTTCTTGCCCTAGGAAATTGTTGATCGAGCCCTCCAAGATTCGACTTTGGTTTGTATTATGCCCATTTGCCCAATGATAATAGCAATATGACTCTCTGACATTCCTATCATTCTTCAAACATTTCTTTTACGAAGGTAAGTAGTTGAGTTCATCCTCAGTTAAGTGATAAATGTTCACATAGGAAGTGGTATAAGTGTAGTTCTTGGAAAGTTGTGGTAACGACTGGACTTTTTGGACATTTTAAGCAGAAACACATGTCTAACTCAAACCATTCAAAAGGGCAGACTGTTATGGGGTAAATAAGAAAAAGAGAAAGAAATAAAACAACTACAGAATCTCACAGCGGAATGACAAAATATAATCATCAAATAATAGTTCATGAAGCTGTTTTATAAATACATTTGATTATTCTTTACAACACAAACATCAGAGTTACATAAGAAGGAATAAATAAATAAATAAATGACGTATAACAACATGATGCAGTGGAATACATATCATAAATAATAATAATAATAATAATACACGTCTTCGTCTTCGTCCTCCAGAAATAAGATCTTCAACCCTGAAATGCTTAGGCTGACCCGAGCGAATTGAAAGACGAAACACTCGAGTCAGAACTAAACGATCTTATGTAAGTTAAATTAACAGTAAATATGAGTGTAATGGCGTCAGATATGTTTACAGGGTTTGACATCTCCTATCCAGTGTCTAACGTGAGTGTAGTAATTTAAGTGATGTTCGGGATTTACATCTCCTAAGGATCCGTTAAACTATCTACTATGTAGTACAATACGCTATTATAATATGTCTACAGTATAGTAAAAGTATTAAAATAGCTTTAAGGCGTTACCCATACCCCCCTTAACACATTTTATATATTCTCATAGTCTATACAGTACCGCAACTCCCTCCATAAACTAGAGGGCTATCTGAGAGCACTCCATGGGTATGGTACAAAACAAACTCGTAGAAGGCACGCTAGGGCATGTGAACATGGTACTCGAGGCAATACCAGGGTAGATATACCAATTGCACTCCCGGACTGGTGGTAATGCATAGCAGCTACTACCGCCCACCTCGGACACACTCCCATACCAAAAATCGAGGGGTGGCCACAAAATCAATCACAATGTCAAAATATAGTAGCAAAGAAATGTGCCTAATAGGGTGAATGACCGCACTTATCCCGGTATAGCTCCTGTTTCAGTTACATCTAAGCTGACACACGGGAGGCAAGGTCACGTCATACCTCATACTGAAATCATTTACCAAACCATCCTACCTTATTATGGAATCTCCACCACGTACACAGTTATTAAAGTGGTTTTCGATATTGGCAGAGAGTATGACAATATCCGATCCTGGTCTCTTTAACAACCAATCACTTATTACACACCGAATGGTTCTTTTAAAATTTCAAAAATCATTTCATACTTGATATAAAAATATCATATTCAATTCAAGCCATATCACTTCCGAAATTTTATTCACTTTTGAAATCATATTTCAGAACAGATTAGATCAATTGTCAAAATCATCATATTGAATCAAATATGTCATTTAAGTCCCAACTTAGGTTATAATGTCATTTAATCATATTCACTTTAAAATCGAGGATTTGAAAATAAACTCATCCACTTTACCTAGTCTGAAAATTTAGAATAGTTTAAATTGTTATAAATAGTTAAAATAGTTATAAATAGTTAAAATACTCTAAAATAGTTTAAATTTCACGTTAAAGATACTGTTAAATTAATTTAAGAAATTCAAATAGATTTCAAATAGATTAAATATAATTAAAATAGATTAAATAGCTTTAAAATAGATTACTTAGATTTAATATAAGTTAAAATGGGTTAATTAGATTAAAAAAAT
The DNA here is from genome assembly GCA_030765085.1 of Allium cepa. Classification (NCBI taxonomy): domain Eukaryota; kingdom Viridiplantae; phylum Streptophyta; class Magnoliopsida; order Asparagales; family Amaryllidaceae; genus Allium; species Allium cepa. The sequence continues at coordinate 406,987,469 of CM060938.1, forward strand.
TAAATGGTTTAAAATAGGTTAAAATGATTTACTATAGTTAATATAACTTTAAATAGTTTAATAACTTGAAAATCTTAAAATTTAGAATCTTTAAAATAATATAATTTTAAAACAGTTTTATAAACATGAATTTGAAATTTTTATCAATTTAAACTATTTATTTCATTTCAACACCTTCAGACTATTTTCGACTTCCAAAAAACCCAATTTCAAAATCTTCAATTCCAATTCTCAATATAATATTTAATTCTATATCATTTTCAATCCATGTTTGAAATATCAATTTAAATTACTCCAATTCCAATATATTTCAAATTACATTTCAAACCATTTTAGTAACTCAATTTCTATAGATTTCATTTATACTTCAAATTTGATTTGGCAATTTCAATAAAATGTCTTTAAATAATTCCTTTAAACGAATCCCAATTTCAATATAAAACTTGGTTTTCGATAATAATTCAATTTATATAAATCAAGTTTAATTTCAAATTAGCATTTAGCTAAATTCAAAATTTTTAAATTTTTAAATCATTTAATTTAACCAATCCGGTGTCCGTATATAATTCTCTACCCTAGGGTTAAATGATACATATATTTATCATTTCAGTCCGCAATTTAAAATTTTACGGTTCTATATCATTTCAAACAGCAATCCCGAATAAGAAAAAAATCCATAAAATTGCTCGAGTCTATCATTTCAACCGATGACGATTTTTTCCTAATCTATAGATCGTTAGGGTGTATATCATTTCAACCCATAATGATTTTCCAAATAATAACTGAGGGAACTTGCAGAGTGATAGTATTTCATAAATCAAATATAGCATCAAATCATCCAATAATAAATTCAAACATCCACAACAATCATCATCCAAGTCATCCACAAAATATCAATAATTTATGGATTATTATATACAGGAAATTAGGCAATTTAAATTCAATAATAAATTAAATGACAATTTAATTCAAAATAAATTCAAATTAACGGGAAAAGCAATTTAAAAATATTCAGCAGCCGTGAATAAATTCCTAGTCACATCATAAATTTAATTTAACTAACATAAGAAATTTTAGAAGTTGCGAGCGTGTGAACACTCACCTTTGATTTTAAATTGAATTAAAATACAAATTAGGGCTCAGTTTCAAAAGGACTCAGAATTTGTCCAAACAAGTGTCAAATAGACAGGAATTTTGATACGATACCGACAAAAAAAACCACGTGCGAATTGGACCTCGTATGCAAAAGTTATAATCGTTAGAGCGATTCAAATTCGAATTGGTAAATTAAAATTTTAAACTAAATGATTAAGCAGAGAATTAGACACGTCACCTTCATCACCGCCTCGTTCAACACTGAAATCCTATCCGCATGAACCGATGCCACCGCCACAATGCATGCCCTTGTCGTCGCGGCCGTGGCCAGGCGCTCGCACCCCTCCTCGCTCGTCCTGCCGCCCTTTCACCTCGACCATCAGCGCCCTCCGAGCCTCGCGAACGAAGCCGTCCCCGATGTGACTGTAACGACCCGTATTTTACGTACCAATAGATCGTAGAATTTACAGGTCGTTAGTGTTGTTTATGTTGTCTCTAGCCTGAGTCGTATGGAGAGTAACTCGTGTGTTTAAGTGTCGAGTTGTGACCGACTCATAGGCTTAGCCGAGTTAGGTCGTGCACGAGTTACAACTTTAGTACGTTGACCGAGTTAAGATGGTGACCGACCTATAGTAAGTCGTAGACGACTTTAGTAAGTGGCCGAGTTAGTCAGTTGCTGAGTTATGACCTATAGGTTTGAACCGAGTCAGGGTAGTTAACGACTCATAGAAACTGGCCGACCTAGGAGTTACCGGGTTAAGAAATGAATTGGACGAGCTAGCGAGATAGAGGAGTTACGACTTAAGGTTTGGACCGACCTATAGGGTGACCGACTTAAGGGTTAACGACCTAGAGGGTTAGGTCGTATGATAGTTAGGTCGGTAATGTTTTAGGCTGCTGAGTCATATGACCGAGTTAAGGGGAAAACGACCTAAGGCTTGGGTCGGCAGAGTGTGTTATCCCATGTGTAGTTAGGTCGGCAGTTTGAATAGGTTGTTAGGTCGTCACCTAGTTAGGTCGGCAAGTACCCAGTATAGCTTAGTGTAGTTGAGTCGGCATGTTAATTGAGTCGTGTGTGTTGTTAAGTCGGCAGGGGCTTGAGTCGTTAGCATGTTGTGCCGTGTTTGGTTGAGTCGTATAGGTCGTGAGCCGTGTTGAAGCATGCTGTGTTGAGTCGGTAAGTGGCATGAGTCGTAAGTTTTAGGTCGGGGGCGACTCAGGGAGATGAGTCGGCAACGACTTAAGAGCGGCCGAGTCAGGGAGATTTCAGCCTATAAATAGAGGGCTTTGGCTCACTTTTTGGTACTGATTTTTGAAGCGACGAAGTGCTGCCATTTTGAGAGCTCGACTACAACATTTCTTCATCTTCTTTTCTCCATTCCAATCTAGTTCTAACATCCATCCAAGATCGAAGATCGAGATCAAAGATTCAAGGACCAAAGTTGAAGATCTTCATCCAACGAAGTTAGATTTCATCGTTTTAAGCGAGATTTCGCCGGATCAAGCCTTGATCTTCGCTGTCCAGATCTAAAGTGTTTAGTTTTGAGGTGTTTAGGTGATTTGGTGAGTGGTAGTTATCTCTCACGCGGACCCAAAGGAGTATATTGGATTGGTGGTTTGTTGGAGTGTTGTAGATAGTGATTTTGTGCATTTTTCTTAGATCCAAGTGTAGATCCATTGTTTGTGAAGATGTTTACCTATGCAAGTTCATTTTTTAAGCTATAGAAACAAAACCCATGTTTTATATTTGCTAGATCTATGCTAAAAACCCATGATTCATGTATGTTAGTTCTATGCTCATTTATTTACGAAATTGCTATTGTAGTTATAAATGCCTAATTAGATCTTGATTGAATACTTAATTGTTTGGATTAATGTTTGTCTTGATTGATTATTGTGAATGAGCTATCTAGTTGATAGATTTGGACAAGTATGGTCAAAGACGATTCAAAAGCTACAGAAGAGGCTCTTGAATGGTGAAAGCTGCTTAAGGCATATGTGGCGGACATTGAAGCTCATATGTATGGATTGGATGATGTTGAGATGGAACTTTGCCATGATGCGATGAGGCAAACCATGTTGTTGGGTTAAGACTTTGCTATGGTGTGATAAAGCGAAGTATGATGTGATGAAGACTTGGCGTAATCCAGGCAGGGATCATTCCAAGCATGTTGATAACTCGAGGGATGGTTCGAGTTGGTTGATAATGGATTTCTCAAGAGGTAGCTTGAGCTAGTATGAGAATAGTCGTCGAGGAGGATGACTAGGAGGCTTGGATCTCATCGTTGTTAAAGGTTCTAGCATGCTCAAAAGCAAGAGTACATGGGGCGCCCATAACGACTACAGGTAGGTAGTCGGGACACCCAAAAGACTACAGGTAGGTAGTTGAGTACTCTGGGCAGAGTAGGTAAGTCCTAGGCATGGGTCACGATGACGTGCGGAGCTATGCCTAGAACCGGGGTTACCATTAGCCCTTGACGGATGGTCATTCAATTAACGGTGAAATCAAGGCAAGGATAACAGTGATAGCCGGAGTCATGGATGTTTGGATGTTTGGTTATATCATCATTCGGTCTCAAGAGCGGTATTTTCTGGGTGCTTATCTGATCTTGGTTTAGGCCTTGGGGGTTTGTATTTGGAAAACATCGACCTTGGCTCGAGTGATTATTGCTTTACCTTAGTTATCTGCTAAGTTATGCTTGTTTTTTTTTCCTTAGTGTGTGTCTGGGGGCTATCACTGTAGAAAGAGGTGGAGTGGGATGGTTTGGTTCCTATTCCTTTTATCCCTTATGCTCTTTTGGTATGTTTGATAGTTAATTTACTGCTCACTAAGACTTTGTCCGACTCAAGGTTTTATGTCTCCTCTTATTACCTTGGGCTGTTCATCCATGTTGGGATGGGCAGACTAGGTAGCAGGTGACAGGTGCTGTTCTAGGAGATCTACGTTGATGATGACGAAGACGAGCAGGAGACTTTTGCATATTATTTCTTATTATATGTACTGGGTATCCGCTGCTGTATTTGATTGAGTGTCATGTAGTGAGGCTTTGATGTATGGATGATTCATGTTTATATAAAACTACTACGATGCTTATATGATGATTTTCTGTTATGGAGCTTCACTATATATTTCTCTATTGTATTTTATCCATGCGCTGTGAGTTGTACGATAGAGTTTGCTGTTTTATTTTACCCTGACTATCGTCCATGGTTACCTGGCACGCCTTTCAGCGCATTATTTCCTTGATTTGGTGCGGGAGTCATGGGCGGTCGTCACAGTGACGACCCGCCTTTCTAACCCCAGAAAGACGTATCATCATTAAGAAAGAAAGGGATAGAAATAGATACAAGGCCGCCCGTCACAGTACGGGGCCTAGATCTCCGTACCGAGGATCACTCCCGACCCCCTACAACACAAGGCCGGAACCATTCCTTACTGAACAGTCCCGAACAAGATAACCCCGCAGTTGTGGCCAAAAACTGCCCATACAGCCGAAATAATGGGACATCTAGACAGGGGTATACCTCGTCCTGCTTGGGCATGACCCACCTAACCTTGCTGCATCTCCCCAGTTTTAGCCATTCCCGGTTGATGAGGCTTGAGGCTGCGATTACCTTTATAGAACATATCTCTTAGAATGCTCATCGTCTGCCTGATGATGTGCTGAAAGCATTCAATCCATACAAGTTCGTTCCGGGTTCGAACGAAACCGAAGGCATTATCTCGTTACATTCGTTTTGGAATCACCCTCATAGTTAACGACGATAACCCTTGCATTCTGAAACACCATCTCGTTCACCACTTGATATGTCACGACCTATCGTTTAATTTGGATCGATGTGGTTTTCGGAATATCGAATTGATACCCGATTCCGGTCTCATCGAAATCCAAACGCCATTTTAAAGGCCAAGTTGTCTATTTAACTTAACAGTTTAATTCAATACCTAGAACTTACATAACAGATATCATAGATAAATCATATAGAGTCATCACAGATATATCCAGAATATATCACAACATATCACATAATATCGCTAAACAGACACCAGAGTCAATCAATCAAGAATTATCAATTTATATCAATATAGCTTGATTTACTTAACTTAATTAATTACTTAAGAATAAACTACTTTATTCTGCTTAATTAGTTACTGATTAATTAACTTATTAAATTTATTGATTATTACTTAATTACTCAGTTAATTAATTGATTCTTAATTATTAATTAATAACTTGATTATTAATTAATAAAATTTAATTACTTATTTAATTATTACAAATTATTTTAATTAATCATTTATCATCAATTAATTAATCATTTATTCCTTAATTAATCACTTAAGTTAATTACCATTTATTAATTAACTTTAAGTAATTAAGTAAATTTCTTAAGTTAAATTAATTAAACACAAGATTAATTTCAAATTACAAATTTAATTAAAGTTATTAATTTAATAACAAGCATAAGTAAATTTTTTCATTTATCATTACCTTATACTACATATTCACCTTTACAATCCTTTCTTTTAATAAACTTTAAATCAAATATTAACTTAAAACTAACTAATATTATTTACTTTATTTAATGTTAAACTTTGTTAATCAAAAATACTCAAAGCATTAAGGCAAGTCAACGGACCCGAGGTAACCCACGTTTTCCTTCGAGTAACACTCGAGTCTCCTCCCTATTCTCGCGTCCACCTTTCCCACTACCTTTCTTCTTCCCTCACCTGTTTCTTTCCTTCTTTTTTTATATTCAAGCTTATGTTATAAAATATAACTGCAGTATCAATCACTCACGCACGCGAACCAGGTTTAACACGAGACAGACCCAAAAATACTCGTGCAAAAATCATGCGACGACCCCAATTCGAAACACTGACATCCATCGCCACCGTGCACGTGCACGGTGGTTCTCCGACCCTCCGGCAACCCCTGTCGCCACCCACAAACCGTAAACCGACTTAATATTTGAAATCAAAACTCAAATTATCACGATTCGAACGAATACAAACTTTTCCTGTAGCTCGAACTCGAGACACGAACGCCCCACCGAAAACCACCACGTTCTGCCATCACCCATCACCGGAGGTAAAGCCCCTTCGCCCACGCCAAGACCAGACCCTCGACAACCACCTCCTCGAAGCGCGTATGGCTCGATCAAACAATGACGACGAAACCAAAATTTACAGAGCATCGAAAACATATGAACAAAACCCTTCTTTTATCTCAACCTCAAAATCCATGCATTTGAAAACATTTTAAGCATTTTCCTGTGTTAGTTCTTCTTCAAACTTGCTTCATAAGAAATTTCAACAATTAAAATTAATTGAATCAACCGAAATTGACAAAAATGTACCTTTTGTTTATTTTCGAACTGCACTTTAAATATTGAACTAAAAATCATTGTTTTCATTTTAAAAATCCTAACTTTGTATGCTAATTCAAGATGTGGGATCAAGGTTTCAAATTAAAACATTCGAAATTTTAGCTATTGATTTATTTTTACTGTAACTTGATTAACCAGTATATACATCATACTTTTAAACTTCAAACAAGTTCCAGACCTTTGATTTAAGATAAACAAACATAATTAGCTTCAATTCCTAAGATTAAATTGGTTTAAATGAAGAATATTGGCTTTCTTTCACTTCTTTGCTCATAGCTTTATGAATACTGAAGATCATCACATGTTTAAATTTATAGAAAGCATTCCAGAACCACATACTACTATATATATATATATATATATATATATATATATATATAGCAACACAAGATATACATGAACCAACTTAAACTTAAAAATTAAAAGTTTACTCACCAAAAATATTTGTTGAAACAGAAAGCAAGTTTGATGAAGCAACGACAGATGAATCACCGAAAGCTTTTCCTTTGTTTTTGTTGTAGAACTTAAATGGGGTTTTCAAAGACAAGATGCTACCGATTTTCTTCTTCTCGGGTTTGCTTTACAAGTTTTTATAAATGAGCACAATAATATGATGTGTATATATAAAAAGACTTTGAACAGCTGTAGGTTATACCGGTACAAGTTTCACTTGTTTGACCCAATATGACTTGAATTAACTTACTGCAAAATGAAATGATATAGAGATTTCGGTTGTAAGGTTTTTCTTGCAATTGAGTTGACAAAATATTGTGCTAATTAAATGCTTGTGTCTTCAGATTAGATTACATCTATTTAATGTTTTCTGATATTTGTTTATTCTTTTGTACTGGACAAAGATATTTGTTTTATTTTTGAAGTGAATACTTTTTTTTCTTATGCATATAAAATTTTACAGCAGCTTGATATAACCTTGGTTAAAGGTTTATGTTGTATAAATTCATGTTACAAGTTATTCTTTGTTTTATTCATCTTCATATATTATATAGGTTATTGTTTCCCTAACTTATCTTATATGTTTGAGTAAAGTTAACATAGTTATTGTTTTGACTATATTAACTGTATTTGTATAAATGTATCTCACAGGTAAATGTTTAGGCTGACTTACCTTATACATTTTAGGTAAACTTAATATAGTCATTGTTAGTATATTAGTTTTATTTTATTTGTATTGTTCATGTATGATTATTATAGTTATAATTTCTAAATTTTATTCTTTTGGTAATTTAAATTTTCAAACCTTTGATTTATAACATACTTGTATTTTTATATTTCAATTTATAACTTATATTTTATATTTCTAGTTATAACTTATGCTTGTATATTTATATTTTTAGTTACATCTTATATTTTATAACTATGCCTTATTTTTACATTTTTATACTTATGTTTTAATGTTCATGTTTAATATTGATATGATTGTCTATTTTTAAACACTATTATTTAAAGACTACAATTATATTTTCATATGTATATTATCAAATGTTAAAAATATGGAATCTTTTATTTTTATTGAATAAGATAGATTTTGTTATAAACATTTTTAAAAAAATTTATTTTGAGTTTTCAAATCAAAACTTCCATTACAAGGCATATATAACTGCTAAATGATCAAGATCTCATCAGTTTATAATTTGAGAAGCTTGTACTTAATTTAAATTAGATTAAATATTTATTAAAATATATTGTCAAAATTCCAGGTCGTTACATTCCTCCTCCCTTAAAAGAATTTCATCCCCGAAATTTAAAACAACAGTAAATTTCAAAAGCTTTTATATTAACAAATCAAACATACATATCATTCATACAACAATAACCAATCAAATAGTCTACCTAACTAACATCACTAGTTATCAGACATAAATCCGGATAAGCATTCCTAAAACTATCGAGAGTTTCCCAGGTACAATCTCTGGGATCCTCACTCCACTGCACCTTGACGAGTTTCACCACTTTGCTCTTGAGTTGCTTCACGTCTTGATCCACAATCCGAACTGGATTTCTGGCCACAGTCAAATTGGGTTCTACTTCCAAATCTTCTTGAACTACTGGTTCTACAACCAGTGATGAGTCATGAACAAATTTCCTCAAATGAGATACATGAAATACATTATGAATTCCAAACATCCATTCTGGCAATTCAATCCTATAAGCTACATCTCCAATTCTTTCTAACACTCGGAATGGTCCAATATATCTTGGAGCAAGTTTTTTCGTTTTTTCGAATCTTATAGCACCCTTGATAGGGGAAACTTTGACAAAAACTAGATCTTCGATCTCGAATTCCAATGGTCTTCGTCTTCTATCAGCATATTTCTTCTGACGATCCTGAGCAGCTTTCATCCTTTTCTTGATAAGCTCAACCTTCGCAGAAGCTTCTCGAATAATATCGGGCCCGAGCACAATACGATCTTTTAGTTCTATCCAACACGATGGGGATCTACATGGCCTTCCATACAGAGCTTCGTAAGGAGCCATCTTAATACTTGCCTGATAACTATTATTATAAGAGAATTCCACTAAATGAAGATGGTCTTCCCACGATCCACCAAAATCCAAAACATAAGCTCGCGGCATATCCTCAAGAATTCGACTAAGCCTCTCCGTTTGTCCTTGTGTCTGAGAATGATAGGCTGTACTCAATCTCAAATTTGTTCCCATTGCTGATTGCAGAGCCTCGCAGAATTTGCTGGTGAAAATAGGATTACGGTCACTTACTATACTAACAGGCACACCATGCAATCTGAGTATCTCCTTCAAGAAAACTTCTGCCAGAGAAGCTGCAGTACGAGTTGCCTTAACGGGTATAAAATAGGCACACTTAGTTAAAGGATCCATAATAACCCATATCCATCGTTTCCTTTCCTGGTTCTAGGCAATTCGTCGATAAAATCCATCGAGATCATCTCCCACTTCCAATCTGGAATTTCCAAAGGCTGCAATAATCCGGCTGACTTCTGTTGATCACCTTTAACTTGTTGGCAGATGGCACAACTATTAACAAGAGCAGCTACATCTTCCTTCATGCCCTTCCACCAAAAGACTCTCTTCATATCTTTCTACATCTTCGAGATTCCGGGATGAATATTCAATTTGGAACGATGACTCTCAGACAACACTTCTTGCCTCAGATCCCTATCATTCAGAACACAAATTCTCCCGTTAATCCGTAATGTTCCTTGGCCATCGATTTCAAAACTGGGAAACTGACCCTTTCTAACTCTTTTGATGATTCTTCTCAACATCTTATCTGATTCTTTCTTGCTTGAAATCCTTTCAATAAGAGATGGAACAACTTTCAGAAGAGATAGGACTGCGTTTCTGCTAAGAGCATCAGCTACCACATTTGCCTTCCCGGGGTGTACAGAATATCAAAATCATAGGATGCCAGAAATTCAACCCACCGCTGCTGTCTCAGATTAAGATCTTTTTGAGAGAAAAGATATTTAAATGGTTTGTGATCCATGAACAATTCGAATTTCTCTCCTAAAAGATAATGTCTCCAGATCTTCAAAGCAAAAACAATGGCTAACAGTTCAAGATCGTGCGTAGCGTAGTTCTTCTCATGTGGCTTCAACTGCTGACTCACATACGCAATTACCCTTACATTCTGCATCAGAACTGCTCCCAGACCAACCATAAAAGCATCAGTATAAACCTCGAATTTTCTCTTCCCATCCGAAATACCAAGCACTGGTGCACTAGTTAGCCTTGTCTTTAATTCCTAAAAAGCTTCTTCACACTGGGGTGTCCATTTGAATTTTGCTCCTTTCCTAACCAGCTTAGTCAAATATAAGAAATCTTGGAATAATCCTTAATAAATTTCCTGTAGTAGCCAGCCAATCCCAGAAAACTGCGAACTTCTGTCGGTGTCTCCGGCTGTTTCCATTCCAGAATAGTTTCAACTTTCGCTGGGTCTATAGAAATGCCTTCACCAAAAACAATGTGCCCTAAAAATTTGACTTCTGATTTCCAGAAATGGCACTTCGAAAACTTTGCCTTCAACACATGCTTCCTCAGAGTCTCCAATATAATTCTCAAATGCTTCCTGTGCTCTTCTTCAGATTTGGAGTAGACCAAGATATCATGAATGAATACCAGCATGAACTTATTCAACACATCTCTAAAGACTCGGTTCATCAGGTCAACAAAGTAGGCAGGAGCGTTGGTTAACCCGAAAGGCATATCCAATCACTCATAGAAACAATTTGGTCCCCTAAATGCAGTCAAGGGAATACTATCTTCAGCTACCCTCAACTGATGGAAACCTGAAGCTAGATCTAGTTGAGAAAAGATAGAAGCACTATGAAAGTGGTCAAAAAGATCATCGATGCGAGGAAGAGGATACTTATTGCAGATAGTCACTTTGTTCAATTCTCTATAATCCATACAGAACCTTAGCGATCCATCCGATTTAGTTACAAACACCGCAGCAGAGCCCCAACAAGAAAAACTGGGCCTAATCAACCCCTTCTCCAAAAGATCCCGAGTCTGCTTAATCAACTCTTCTCTCTTCCTAAGAGCCATTCTCCTACTAGGCTGAATCACCGGCACTGCTCCTGGAATCAAATCAATACGGAACTCTATTTCTCGACGTGGTGGCAGACACTTAACTTCTTCAAATACATCAGCAAAATCTTGTACCACATCGATATCTTCTATCTTCTCTTCAGAAGTCTCAATTCCATGCAAAAGACTGCTCAAGTGAATTTCAGAATTATCACACGTCACTCTAGCAATTCTACCCAGATCAGTTTCCAACGAAACCGTTCTCTCATCACAATTCAAAACTGCTCTCTATACTTATCCAACCAATCCATTCCCAAAATAAGATCAAATCCCTTAAAATCTAACACATACAGGTCACAAGAGAAACTATGAGATAGATAAGATATCTTCAAGTCCTTACAGACCGTATCTAATTTGGTCACCCCTCCTATAGGATTAGATACCAAGATAGGACAGTCTACAGAACTAGGGATAAGAAAGAACTTCTCTAAAGAGTCCAGAGAAATAAAACTCAAGGAAGCACCCGAATCAAACAAAACTTTAATATATTTTCCATCTAAAAGTAAAGTACCTTCCAAAACTCCTTTGCCTTTCGAAGAAGAAGATGGACCGGCTTCCAAAGCAAAGACCTTATTTTAAGACGCCCTCTGCAAAAGTGGACAATTCTTGATCATGTGACCAGGCTGGTGACAATTGAAACACAACGATCTCTGAACCATAGCTGATCCTGGACCACTCTGGTGTGGTTGCTGCTGCTGCTGCTGGAATCCTTTTCTAGGACACTTATTTGACAAATGTCCTTCCTGTTGACAAATGTAGTATTTGCGAGGTTCATTGTTATTTCCAGGCATCTTCTTGCTCGACTTTCTCCATTTGGGATCGAACTTCCGCTTATTCGGATTAGTGAAATTCCCACCTGAAGCTGTAATTGGTGCCACAAATTTCTTACTCATCAAATTTTCATACCTCAATGTCATATCAATCAAATCGACAAAAGATCCTTTCAAAACCACCGTCAATTAATCCTTGCACAAACTTTTCATTCCTTTTGAGGGAAGTATCTATGAGCCCTGGTCCATAGCATGAAAGTTCGTTGAATCTTGTTTCATATTTCGAAATAGACATGTTACCCTGCTTCAAATTCAGAAAATCCTGATACAGTTGGGTTTTTTTCCTGCCGTTGGCATAAACTTCTCTTCAAATAACTCCTTAAATCTATCCCAAGAAATGTCATCCTTAGAAATGTTTGCTACTGTTGCATCCCACCAGGCTGCTGCACCACCCTGCAATTGCCACAATGGCATTTCTCTCTTCTGTTCATCCGACAATTTCATTCTCTTAAAAATGCGCTCACAAGAGCGTAGCCAGGCTTGAACTTCAAATATCGATTCTGAACCTTTGAATGGTTGGCCTCCGAGATTGTTGAAATCTTTACATAAAGATGCAAAACTACTTGAGGCGGTACTGAATTTACAGCCTCACTAGCATTTTGACTCCGTCCATTATCTGTCGAAGCACTGCCCTTAACTTTGCCTCTTCTTCCAGAACTCATGTTGGCCACCTGGATAGGTAGCTCAACAAATTTAGACAGATGTGTATATAATTATATGAAAAATAAAAATACGCACTCTCAAGATAAATATCACTCAAGAGTCTAGGTACTCGCTCAACCTAGTGCTCTGATACCATCTGTGACGACCCGCCTTTCTAACCCCAGAAAGACGTATCATCGTTAAGAAAGAAAGGGATAGAAATAGAAAATAATAGAAAGAAAGAATAACAACATCAGAATCTCACAGCGGAATGGAACAAAATATAATACATCACATAACTATTACATAGTTATACATACATCAGAGTTATACAATATCATACAACAGAACTGTCATATACATATATGTCCATACATACATCCAAAATATAGCATACTAACTACACAGCGGAAATACATAGATAGATACATATGTCTGGTCTTCTTCTCCAAAGCTCCTCCAGTAAATCAATACTCCAAATACCTATCACTTAGCTACTCATAAAAATTTGAGTACCCAAGGGTTTATGAAAAAAAAATATAAACTCCAGGTCAGACATGGGTCTGGTGTGAGTAAATGGGTTAAAATTGTTTAACTTTGAAAATCATTTGGAAACAAAGGTATCACGTAAGACTTCCCACACATAAATACGGGTAAGTTTTTACCTTACGCTAACCAAAACATTTTACATGAAATCCGATGATATTATAATAGTGTCTAGGGTTTTCAAGTAAATAGAAAATAGCCGAAATTGTTACATTCATTAAATTCCAACTACTAGCCACGAAAGTGGGTAATACAAATCAAAACCGTAGGGTCTCGTAGGGAAAATGGGTTTCTAACAATGGCAGGGCTACTGGGGCACCGCCCGTCACAGTACGGGGCCTAGATCTCCGTACCGAGGATCACTTCCAACCCCTACAACACAAGGCCGGAACCATTCCTTACTGAACAGTCCCGAACAAGATAACCCCGCAGTCGTGGCCAACAACTGCCCACACAGCCGAAATAAAGGGACATCTAGACAGGGGTATACCTCGTCCTGCTTGGGCATGACCCACCTAACCTTGCTGCATCTCCCCTGTTTTAGCCATTCCCGGTTGATGAGGCTTGAGGCTGCGATTACCTTTATAGAACATATCTCTTAGAATGCTCATCGTCCGCCTGACGATGTGCTGAAAGCATTCAATCCATACAAGTTCGTTCCGAGTTCGAACGAAACCGAAGGCAATATCTCGTTACATTCGTTTTGGAATCACCCTCAGAGTTAACGAAGATAACCCTTGCATTCTGAAACACCATCTCAATCACCACTTGATATGTCACGACCTATCGTTTAATTAGGATCGATGCGGTTTTCAGAATATCAAATTGATACCCGATTCCGGTCTCATCGAAATCCAAACGCCATTTTAAGGGCCAAGTTGTCTATTTAACTTAACAGTTTAATTCAATACTTAGAACTTACATAACAGATATCATAGATAAATCATATACAGTCATCACAGATATATCCAGAATATTTCACAACATATCACAGAATATCGCTAAACAGACACTAGAGTCAATCAATCAAGAATTATCAATTTATATCAATATAGTTTGATTTACTTAACTTAACTAATTACTTAAGAATAAACTACTTTATTCTGCTTAATTAATTACTGATTAATTAACTTATTAAATTTATTGATTATTACTTAGTTACTCAGTTAATTAATTGATTCTTAATTATTAATTAATAACTTGATGATTAATTAATAAAATTTAATTACTTATTTAATTATCACAAATAATTTTACTTAATCATTTATCATCAATTAATTAATCATTTATTCCTTAATTAATCACTTAAGTTAATTACCATTTATTAATTAACTTTAAGTAATTAATTAAATTTATTAAGTTAAATTAATTAAACACAAGCGAATTACAAATTCAATTAAAGTTATTAATTTAATTACAAGTATAAGTAAATTTTTTCATTTATCATTACCTTATACTACATATTCACCTTTACAATCCTTTCTTTTAATAAACTTTAAATCAAATATTAACTTAAAACTAACTAATATTATTTACTTTATTTAATGTTAAACTTTGTTAATCAAAAATACTCAAAGCATTAAGGCAAGTCAACGGACCCGAGGTAACCCACGTTTTCCTTCGAGTAACACTCGAGCCTCCTCCCTATTCTCGCGTCCACCTTTCCCACTACCTTTCTTCTTCCCTCACCTGTTTCTTTCCTTCATTTTTTATATTCAAGCTTATGTTATAAAATATAACTGCAGTATCAATCACTCACGCACGCGAACCAGGTTTAACACGAGATAAACCCAAAAATACTCGTGCAAAAATCATGCGACGACCCCAATTCGAAACACTGACATCCATCGCCACCGTGCACGTGCACGGTGGTTCTCCGACCCTCCGGCAACCCCCTGTCGCCACCCATAAACCATAAACCGACTCAATATTTGAAATCAAAACTCAAATTATCACGATTGAATCGAATACAAAATTTTGCCTGTAGCTCGAACTCGAGACACGAACGCCCCACCGAAATCCACCACGTTCTGCCATCACCCATCACTGGAGGTAAAGCCCCTTCGCCCACGCCAAGACCAGCCCCTCGACAACCACCTCCTCGAAGCGCGTACGGCTCGATCAAACTATGACGACGAAACCAAAATTTTCAGAGCATCAAAAAACATATGATCTCAACCTCAAAATCCATGCATTTGAAAACATTTTAAGCATTTTCCTGTGTTAATTCATCTTCAAACTTGCTTCATAAGAAATTTCAACAATTAAAATTAATTGAATCAACCGAAATTGAAAAAATGCAACTTTTGTTTATTTTCGAACTGCACTTTAAATATTGAACTAAAAATCATCGTTTTCATTTTAAAAATCCTAACTTTGTATGCTAATTCAAGATGTGGGATCAAGGTTTCAAATTAAAACATTCGAAATTTTAGCTATTGATTTATTTTTACTGTAACTTGATTAACCAGTATATGCATCATACTGTTAAACTTCAAACAAGTTTTAGACCTTTGATTTAAGATAAACAAACATAATTAGCTTCAATTCCTAAGATTAAATTGGTTTAAATGAAGAATATTGGCTTTCTTTCACTTCTTTGCTCATAGCTTTATGAATACTGAAGATCATTACATGTTTAAATTTACAGAAAGCATTCCAGAACCACATACTACCATATATATATATAGCAACACAAGATATACATGAACCAACTTAAACTTAAAAATTAAAAGTTTACTCACCAAAAATATTTGTTGAAACAGAAAGCAAGTTTGATGAAGCAACGACAGATGAATCACCGAAACCTTTTCTTTTGTTTTTGTTGTAGAACTTAAATGGGGTTTTCAAAGACAAGATGCTACCGATTTTCTTCTTCTCGGGTTTTCTTTACAAGTTTTTATAAATGAACACAATAATATGATGTGTATATATAAAAAGACTTTGAACGGCTGTAGGTTATACAGGTACAAGTTTCACTTGTTTGACCCAATATGACTTGAATTAAATTATTGCAAAATGTGTATATATAAAAAGACTTTGAACAGCTGTAGGTTATACAGGTACAAGTTTCACTTGTTTGACCCACTATGACTTGAATTAAATTACTGCAAAATGAAATGATATAGAGATTTCGGTTGTAAGGTTTTATTGCAATTGAATTGACAAAATATTGTGCTAATTAAATGCTTGTGTCTTCAGATTAGATTACATCTATTTAATGTTTTTTGATATTTGTTTATTTTTTTGTACTGGACAAAGATATTTGTTTTATTTTTGAAGTGAATACTTTGTTTTCTTATGCATATAAAATTTTACGCAGCTTGATATAACCTTGGTTAATGGTTTTGTGTTGTATAGATTCAGGTTACAGGTTATTCTTTGTATTATTCATCTTCATATATTAGGTTATTGTTTCCCTAACTTATCTTATATGTTTGAGTAAAGTTAACATAGTTATTTTTTGACTATATTAATTGTATTTGTATAAATGTATCTTACAGGTAAATGTTTAGGCTGACTTACCTTATACATTTTGGGTAAACTTATTATCGCCATTGTTAGTATATTAGTTTTATTTTATTTGTATTGTTCATGTATGATTATTATAGTTATAATTTCTAAATTTTATTCTGTTGGTAATTTAAATTTTCAAACCTTTTATTTATGACATACTTGTATTTTTATATTTCAATTTATAACTTATATTTTATATTTCTAGCTATAACTTATGCTTATATATTTATATTTTTAGTGACATCTTATATTTTACAATTATGTCTTATTTTTACATTTTTATACTTATATTTTAATGTTCATGTTTAATATTGATATGATTGTCTATTTTTAAACACTATTATTTAAATACTACAATTATATTTTCATATGTATATTATCAAATGTTAAAAATATAGAATTTTTGATTTTTATTGAATAAGAGAGATTTTGTTATAAACATTTTTAAAAGATTTTATTTTGAGTTTTCAAATCAAAACTTCCATTAAAAAGCATATATAACTGCTAAATGATTAAGATCTCATCAGTTTATAATTTGAGAAGCTTGTATTTAATTTAAATTAGATTAAATATTTATTAAAATATATTGTCAAAAATTCTGGGTCGTTACACCCGAAGCAGCAACCGCCGCCTATAAGCTGCTAACCCTAACCAATTATCATTGCTGATCCAATCATCTAATCGCCAAATGAACCCCATGAATGAATTCTCCTCGGCCCTCTCCACAATACTGTACCAACGAATCATCAATCCGTCGAAGTTGATCAAGACACGATGTGCAGCCGTGACAGTTTCATGAAATTCTGGCCAAGCCATGATCCAAATCGAAAAACAATCACAAATTTGGGTTGCGCTCATCGAGAGCATCAGATTGATATATAATTCGATATATTTCGAGGAGTTTAAATTTTCGATTGAAATTTTATTGGAATTGAATTGGAAATTTGTTTGGTTTGTCTATCATTGAAAAGAAGAAGCCAGAGACAGAAAATGAAAATAAGAAGGAGCTACGGTTTATAACGGGCTATTTATAGGCAAAGCGGAAAAATAGAATGAACTGACAAGATTGATTCGAAAGTTGAATGATAAACGGCCTAAAAAGCCCGTTCTGTCTCCGAAACAAAATTGGGTTATGTTTTCAATATTTTTAAACTCAATGGAACAGGTTTCAAGTCCAAATTCTATCGTATGAAGAAGTTATGTTAAAATCAGCTTATTTCAGATTGATTTCAATTAAATTGATTTCTAGGCGTTTCAAGTCCATACAATCAAACAACAAGTCTGATCGCTATGAAACTTAAAATCCTACAACAATTCACTGTTATGGATTCGATGAAACTAGTTTCGTCGGAATCCGAGTCAGTGGCCAAAATGGCTATTTTCACTTTAATTAAATTAATTAATAATTAAATTAATTAAATCACATTTTATTTCAAAGTTTATAACTTATAATTTTCATCATTTTTCATTGTATACATTTAAAACAATTTAAAGTAAATTTACATATCAATTTCATTGTTAATTATTTCAATAATTACAGTATTCAATTTCAACCGTAATTTAAATCCAATTATTTACAATTTAATTCCAATAAATTTATTTTATTTGATTTCAATCTTTATACTCAATCAATTATTATTCTATAGACATATTTAACATTGTTTATATTTCATTACATTAATATTCTCCAATTCCCATCTTTTATCTGTATTAACTACTATATTTCAATCATATTGAATCTTGTAAATTTTACACGTTAATTATAATATACAAATCGCAATTATGTTATCCAGGTTTCACACTTTTATTAAATCAATTATTATCAAGTTAAATATGGTTAACATTTCCATTCCTTCTATCACATTCACATTTTGCAATTATTGCCTTAACTCGCATTAATGTAACATTTATTATTTTAATTGCAATTGATTTAATATATTGCTAACATACAACAATTTATCACCATTGCTAAATTTAATAACATTTGTAAATTTATTATTACAAACAATTGTTATAATTACTTAACACTGATCTTATTAAATTACCCTTTAATTATACTATGTCATTAATTAATTTAATATTTATATTTGTTTTCTTATTTTCTCTTTATGTCCAAGTGTAGCCTTGGAATTACTTTAATTATTTGGAGTTTCCCTAAAATTGTTAATAATTAGCTTAAATTAACATTATTACATCATTTTAATTATTATTTCATTAATACATCGTAAATTTTTATTTCTCCCAATATCTAATCACAAAAATCTTATAAAATTATCCATTTTAATTATTGAAAATTATGGGCCATTACACTCTCCCCTACTCAAAACTTTTCATCCCCGAAAAGGAAAAAGAAGGAAAAAGAAGAAATTAAGAAATCATTATATTTTATTTAAAATATTAAATTTATACACGATTAATTTACAAAATTAAATAATTTAAATAAAATATATCAATTTATAACAATTAAATCCCTTTATACCCAAGTCAATAAAAGTTTGGAAAAACATTTCAAAAATATTTCTAGGTCAAAAATTTATGGAAAATTTCGGCAGAGTCTCCTTTGTACGGAGAGGCTCGAGAGAAATAATAATATCAAAATATAGCAATATATATCATATCTTTCAAAATAATATATCTCAAACCACGGGAAAATAATATAATATCGCTATAAAAACCGTAATCAAAGAACATACCAATTTGTCGGGCAATTAACGCTTATTTTATGAAACCAAAAGCAATAACTATTGCTTACATACCTGTATTTCACTTATATAATCCACAGATGTTAATAATTATACAAAAGAGAAGTACTTAAGTTGTTTCAACTAATAACAAAATAAATCAATGCAATATAACAACAATCATTTGCAATAACAAGCACAACATCATTCCAACAAAGAAAACAATCATCCATTCATTTCATCCAAAACAAATGATTTTGTTCGGGTTTAGACACTTTAAATTGCATAGAATGACAAATAAACTACTAAGTATACCATACACTCAACAGTCTTAGATATAACTCAATAGATTATTCATACATCCTGAACAATTGGAAGTATCCTTTCCCAAACAACCCATAAGCCAAAACAAATAACGAATTCCAAACATTATTTTAAGTTTATTCTTATTAATTTCCTTTTGCAAACTTTATTATTAAAAAAATTCATTCATACAATGATTATTTCTTTAATTTACATTTATTTATTTCAAAATTCAACTTCCATTAATTTATCTAGCACTTAATTCCATCTACTTACATATGTCATTTACTTTTTCTTACACACATTATTTACATTTTCTAACATATATTATTTACACACAAATTTTAAACATACATAAATTAATTTCTTTAAGTACTATATAGGTTTTTTGTAAATAAATCCACATTCATTCATTCAGTACTTATTTTCATTTATTTACATCCGTTACTTACAAAATTCATTTTCCTTCATTTATTCATATAATGAATATTTCTTTCCAATTTTTTATATTCATTTCTTACACAAGTTATTTATATTCAATTGTTTATAATAATCAATAAATTCATTATTTAAGTGTTAAATACATTTTATTGCAGTTTAGTTCACATTTATTTTTATATACTTGATTTCCATTAGATAATCATATTCATTAGTGCATAAGTTCATTCTCAAGTTTTTTACTTTTTAATTTACATTCATCCTTTATTATGTAGCATCACTGAATATTAAATCCATTTTATAAATCATTTCAACCTTCTATTTTATAAATCATTTCAACCTTCTGAAGTTATAACCATTTAATTTAATATAGTATTCATTTTAATTGTAAATGTCTTCCATCATTAACTTGAGTTTATAATCATCGACTTATAGTATTGATCTTTCTTCTTATTTTAATTACAAATAACTTCAACATATACTTAAGCTTATAATCATTTATTTATAATACTCATTTTTCTATTACATTTTATTTAGCAGTATTTTATTATAACTTAAGTTTATAACAACTATAATATCAAAGTACTTATTTATAAAAGAATTTCATTGAACACTTTCATTACTTAAGTTTTACTTGTATAATACTCCGTTACATTTTCTTATTAAACATTACAAGTTTTAATATTTTGGTAAGTTATATATGTCTTTAAGAATGCAATTGAAAGTTACACAAGTTTATCTTATTTCATTTTACTAAATAAATGTTCAATAATTACATCTTCTAGAATTTCATACTCTTTTGATTTACAGTTTACAAATTTCAAATCCCTTGTCTATTTCATTTATAACTCAACACTTAGTTTCTTATTTTCATTTTGTAAGTTCCAACTACTAAATATAGTTAAAATTTCATTTCATTACAATAATTGAAACTATTAATTAAAAGAAGCTTAAGAACTTAATACCGGGTTCCATATTCAAATCATTTAAAAATAATATATATGTATATACTTTCAACTTTTATATCTAATCATGTTTAAAATTTGAAACTTATATTTGTTAAACAAAATAAATCTGTAGTAAAACCTCTACAATGGCCTTCCCGCTTTGAAACTCGAAAATGAATGTCGATGATGAGTGCACTCATCACCGAAATTATTTTCCAACGACAGAGTGGGGAGTACATAACTTATTACTTTCCAGAATTCCTTTAAAAGATTTCTTCCAAATCACTTTGAAATATTGATAGCAGAAAATATTTCTAAATAGTATTAATATTATATTTCAAAATCTTCGAAAGGGGTTTTCCAAAATCCCAGAAATTAAGTTCTAAAATTTCCAATTTATATTTATTTTATTTACAAATTTTATTTCAACCTATATTTATAAATTTCACTACCTAACAAACAAATATATTGCAACCAAATATATCATTTATAAAATTATTATTTTATATACAAAAATATATAGTAGGTAAAATTATTTCATTTACCTATGTTCAAAACAAATATTGTGTCGGTCTGCCCTATTAAGTGTTTAGAAATCCTTATCGATGTCATCGCGTCCTATGTACCATCCAGAATTTATAATTACAAAACGGGACAAACTAACACAATATAAAGACCCTTTTATAACACTAACAATTATGCTCTCTCATATATATACACTCAGCGACTCATTCTAGGGTATTACTACCCTATTTAATATGAGTCAAACCCCACAAAGCTAAGGTTATCGCTAAACCGAAGCTCTGATACCAACTATAACGACCGGCCTTTTTGGACGTTTCAAGCAAACACAATGTCTAACTCAAACCATTCAGAAGGGCAGACTATTATAAGGTAAATAAGAAAAAGAGAAAAAAATAAAATAAATACAGAATCCCGCAGCGGAATGACAAAATATAATCATCAAATAACGGTTCATGAAGCTGTTTTATAAATACATTTGATTATTATTTACAACACAAACATCAGAGTTACATAAATAGGAATAAATAAATAAATAAATAAATGTAGCGGAACAACATGATGCAGTGGAATACATATCATAAATAATAATAGTACACATCTTCTTCTTCGTCCTCCAGAATTAAGATCTTCAACCATGAAATGTTCAGGCTGACCCAAGCGAATTGAAAGACAAAACATCGATTCGGAATTAAATGATCTTATATAAGTTAAATCAACGGTAAATATGAGTGCAATGACGTCAGAGATATTTACAGGGTTTGACATATCTTATCCAGTGTCTAACATGAGTGCAGTAACACAAGAGCTGTTCGGGATTTACATTTCCTAAGGATCCGTTAAACTATCTACTATGTAGTACAATACGCTATTATAATATGTCTACAGTAAAGTAAAAGTATTAAAATAGCATTAAGTCGTTACCGATATCCCCTTTAACACATTTTATATATTTCCATAGTCTATACAATACCATAACTCCTCCCGTAAACTGGAGGGCTATCAGAGGGCACTCCAAGAAAAGACAGTGCGGATCGTGCTATATGGAATTATATTATACTAGTGCAGAAATAAACTAAGTTATTATGGCAGTGTGAATAAGAAAAAAAAAACCACACCATGAATTTTTAAACTGGTTCGAACTTCCCATTCTGCATTCAGTCCCAGGCGCCTTCTGGAATTTCAACTACAACAACCCTCACTTAACTCAGAGGAACAAGTTTACACTGCCTACCGAATAGGACTTCACCCGCCTAATCAATCGAATAGGACTTCAACTGACTGAGCAACCGAACAAGACTTCTTTACAAATAACAAATCTATCTGACTGTAGTGTGTTCTTAAATAACACTGATACGTCAATTAAGTACAATCTTCCTATAATCTTCTCCTTTATGATATAATATGTGATGTGCTTTGAGAATTATGGAAGATAAAGTGATTAATGATCAAAGTATGTAAGCAATTTGAGTGCAATTTGAAAGCTTGAGAATAGATGAGAATTCATGAATGCTAAACGTAAATTCGGTTGATTGTTTGCTGAATTTTATAATCTATTTATAGTGTATAAAGACTTGCAACTATAGACGAAAAGTTATACTGAAAAGAATAGGTGCAACCATTGATTTTGAAGATGTTTCTCTTCGGCGAAGAGAATTGACTTTTCAAAAAAATAGCAGTTAGAAATATTCAGACGTCTGAATAAAAAAATTCGGACTTCTGAATTGGATTAATACACAAACAGCAAGGAAATAGGCTAATTTTTGCTTTATTCAGACGTCTGAATATTTTCATTCAGACATCTGAATATTATGGAACCACAATTTTGTTTCATCATTCAGATATCAGAATGAAGTATTTCAGACGTATGAATTTAGCCTGTAACAAAAAGTATCATAGCTCATTTGGTTAGAGCGCTTGCCTTCTAAACCAGAGATCCCGGTAGTCCTGCTCTATGCAATTTTTCAAAACTTGATTTTTCATTTAAAATATGAATGTATATGCATGTATACCATTTGGAGAAGATTTTAACATTTGTAAACTCTAGACACGACACTATATGACTAATAATACTTTGTTTGTCACCTTCATCTTGTCTCTATCATGTATATCTCTTCTTGTATCTCCATATACATTCTTTCATCCTTTTTTGTACTGTGTATCTTTATTTTGTATGTATTTTTTATCTCTTTTTGATGCCCATGTACCTGCAAAATTGCTTAGAGATTTTTGACATAATTGTATAGTTGTTGTCATTAAAATCTAACAATTGAGGTTCTAACATTCTCCTCCTTTTTGACGATGACAAAAAGTACAATTTTTAAAAAAATATTCATTCTGTATAAAAATATATTAATATGTTTAAAGCTCTCCCTAAGTATAACATCTCCCCTAAAGTATAATATCTCCCTCTATCAATATGTATATGAATTTCTCCCCCTTTGTCATTATCAAAAAGAATGAGGGAATGTAATAAATTATATAAAATATTTTGTGAATAGTGGGATAAATTTCCAAAATCTATCCTTTTACTTTTATTTCTCCGAGTACATGCAATAAATAATAATCATTTTCGATACCCAATTACTATGTTAGGGTCCGGGGGGTTAGGTCTTGGGAAACCATACCCATTTGGGTGTGGTTAAACCTTTATAAATATAATTTTCATTATTAACTACCATATCAAAATAATCATTAATGTATTTTTCTCTATTTTTCCAATTAACAGGAACCCAAATACTTAGATAATTTTTATTCATATTTTCCGTCAACGATTTTGTACTTCTAGAGAAATTATCAACATTATAGTTCATAGCAGTATTTGAATTTCTATAAAAATTGGATTTAGACTTTACTCGAAATTTAGTACTAGCACTATCATTTTTACTATACATGAAAGCATATCTTATGCTATTTCTACGATTAGTTTTATTATATCCTAAACCACTTTTATCTTTGTGAGCTTTTGAATTCTTAACATAATCTAATCCCTTCTTATTTGAAGCAGGCTGAGAATTTTCAATAATCCTGGATAAATTTTCTCTTCCTTTATTAAAATTGAAAACATTTTTAGTAATGTTATCAAGCTTAGTTTTGAGACTAGTTTTATCTAACTCAACAATTTTAATTTTCGTTTTTAACTCATGATTCTCAAAGGCTAGAGCATTATTATTTTCTTTTTGAGCTTCTATTTCTTGACTTAATAGAGCGAGTTGAGAATTGTATTAATCTTGAATTTTCTCAAGTTCTTCTTCTAATATTCTCTTCTCGTCTTTAAGCATATCTCTTTCGAATTCTGCTTTCTTCTGATTTTCCAGAGCTTCCTTATATTTTCTTTTTAGACTTTTTAAAGTGTCTAGAAGTACTGAGTTTATTTTGTATCATATCATCAAAAGTTAGATTACTAACCTCATTATCTTTTTCCATGAAGCATTTATTTATTTGCTCCTTTGATTTTTCCTTATTGTTCTTCGTCTTCTTATTGCCTTGACTAGATCTTTTTGTAGCCATTTATTCTAGGATGTTGTTACGATCTCTAGAATTCTAGGCTCTAATACCAAATGAAAATCGCTATGCTATGATACCAAATGAAAAGACAATGTGGATCGTGCTATATAGAATTATATTATACTAGTGTGGAAATAAACTAAGTTACTATAGCAATGTGAATAAGTAAAATAAAACAAGCACACCAGGAATTTTTATACTGGTTCGAACTTCCCGTTCTACGTCCAGTCCTAGACTTCTTCTGGAATTTCAACTACAATAACTTTCACTTAACCTGGAGGAACATGTTTACACTGCCTGAGCAACCGAACAGGACTTCACCCGCCTAAGCAACCGAATAGGACTTCAACTGACTGAGAAACCGAACACGACTTCTTTACAAATAACAAATGTATTTGACTGTAGTGTGTTCTTAAATAACACTGATAAGTCAATTAAGTACAATCTTCCTATAATATTCTCCTTTATGATATTAATGTGATGTGCTTTGAGAATTATGGGAGATAAAGTGATTAATGATCAAAGTATGTAAGCAATTTGAGTGCAATTTGAAAGCTTAAGAATAGATGAGAATTCAAGAATGCTAAAAGTAAATTCGGTTGATTATTTGTTGAATTTTATAATCTATTTATAGTGTATAAAGAGTTGCAACTATAGATGAAAAGTTATATTGAGAAGAACAGGTGCAACCATTGATTTTGGAGATGTTTCTCTTCGGCGAAGAGAAGTGACTTCTTAAGAAAACAGTTAGAAATATTCAGACTTTTGAATTGGATTAATGCGCAAACAGTAAGGAAATAGGCTAATTTTTGTGTTATTCATACGTTTGAATATTTCATTCAGACATCTGAACAAAATGAAACCACAATTTTGTTTCATCATTCAGACGTCTGAATGAAGTATTTCAGACGTCTGAATTTAGCCTGTAACAAAAAGTATCATAGCTCATTTGGTTAGAGTACTTGCCTTCTAAACTAGAGATCCGAGTTCGAGTCCCGCTCTATGCAATTTTTCAAAACTTGATTTTTCATTTAAAATATGAATGTATATGCATGCATACCATTTGGAGAAGATCTTAACATTTGTAAACTCTAGACACGACACTATATGACTAATAATACTTTGTTTGTCACCTTCGTCTTGTCTCTGTCCTGTATATCTCTTCTTGTATCTCCATATACATTCTTTCATCCTTTTTTTTACTATATATTTTCATTTTGTATGTATTTTTTTATCTCTTTTTGATGCTCATGTACGTGCAAATTAGCTGAGAGATTCTTTGACATAATTGTATAGTTATTGTCATTAAAATTTAATAATTAAGGTTCTAACACTCCATAGGTATGATACAAAAAAAACTCGTAGAAGGCACGCTAGGGCATGTAAACACGGCACTTGAGGCAATGCTAGGGTAGATATACCAATTGCACTCGTAGACTGGTAACGCATAGAACTACTATCGCCCACCTCAGACATACTCCCATATCAAAAATCGAGGGGTATCCACCAAATCAATCACAAAATCAAAATATAGTATCGAAGAAATGTGCCCGATAGGGGAAATGACCGCACTTGGCCCAGTGTAGCTTCCGTTTAGTAACATCTAAGCTGACTCACCGAAGTCAGGGTCACGTCATACCTCATACAGAAATCAGGTCACCAAACCATCCTGCTTCATTTTTGGAGAGTTGTTAAAGTGGTTTTCGGTATTGGCAGAAAGTATAACAATATTCGATCTTAGTCTCTTTAACGACCAGTTGCTTATTACACACCGGATGGTTCTTTTAAAATTTCAAAAATCATTTCATACTTGATATCAAAATATCATATTCAGTTCTAGCCATATCACTTTCGAAAATATATTCACTTTCGAAATCATATTTCAAAACAGGTTAGATCTATTTTCAAAATCATCATATTGAATCAAATATGTCATTTAAGTCCGAACTTAGGTTATAATGTCATTTAATAATATTCACTTTAAAATCGAAGATTTGAATATAAACCCATCTACTTTACTTAGTCTGGAAATTTAGAAAATAGTTTAAATAGTTATAAATAGTTAAAATAGTTATAAATAGTTAAAATACTCTAAAATAGTTTAAATTTTAGGTTAAAGATACTGTTAAATTAATTTAAGAAAGTCAAATAGATTTAAAATAGATTAAGTAGCTTTAAAATAGATTAATTAGATTTAATATAAGTTAAAATGGGTTAATTAGTTCGAAATAAATTAAATCGTTTAAAATAGGTTAAAATGATTTACTATAGTTAATATAACTTTAAATAGTTTAATAATTTGAAAATCTTAATATTTAGAATCTTTAAAGTAATATATTTTTAAAACAATTTATATTAAAACATGAATTTGAATTTTTTATCAATTTAAACTATTTATTTCATTTCAACACCTTCGGACTATTTTCGACTTCCAAAAAACCCAATTTCAAAATCTTCAACTACAATTCTCAATACAATATTTAATTCTATATAGCTTTCAATCCATGTTTGAAATATCAATTTAAATTACTCCAATTCCAATATATTTCTAAGTTATATTTCGAACAATTTTAATAACACAATTTCTATAAATTTCATTTATACTTCAAATTTTGATTTGGCAATTTCAATAGAATTTATTTAAACACTTCCTTTAAACGAATTCCAATTTCAATATAAAACTTGGATTTTGGTAATAATTCAATTTATATCAATCAAGTTTTATTTCAAATTATCATTTAACTAAATCCAAAACTTTTGGATTTTTAAATCATTTAATTTAACCAATCCGGTGTCCGTATATAATTCTCTATCCTAGGTTTAAGTGATACGGATATTTATCATTTCTATCCACAATTTAAAATTTTACGGTTATATATCATTTTAAACCCCAATCTCGAATTAAAAGAAATCCATAAAATCGCTCGAGTCTATCATTTCAACCCATAATGATTTTTGCCTAATTTATAGATCGTTCGGGTATTTTTCATTTCAACACATAATGATTTTCCAAATAATAACTAAGGAAACTTGCAGAGTGATAGCATCTCATAAATAAAATATAGCATCAAATCATCTAATAATAAATTCAGACATCCACCACAATCATCATCCAATTCATCCAATAAATATCAACAATTTACAGATTATTATATATAGGAAATTAATTGGCAATTTAAATTCAATAATAAGTTAAATGATAATTTAATTCAAAATAAATTCAAATTAACAGGAATAGCAATTCAAAAATATCCAACAGCCATGAATAAATTTCTAATCACATCATTAATTTAATTTAACTAACATAAGAAATTTTAGAAGTTGTGAGTGGGTAAACATTCACCTTTGATTTTAAATCAAATTAAAATCCAAATTAGGGCTCAAATTCAAACGGTCTGCGAATTCGTCCAAGCATCAAAAAGTTCGGAATTTCGATATGATCCCGGCAAAACAAATCGCGCGCGAATTGGACCTCGTATGCAAAAGTTATAATTGTCAGAACGATTCAAATTCAAAATTTTAAATTAAAATTTTAAACTAAATGATGAAGCAGAGATTAGACACGTCACTTTCGTCACTACCTCGTTCAACACTCGAAACCCTATGCGCGTCAACGATGCCGCCGCCACAACGTATGCCCTTGCCGTCGCGGCCACGACTAGGCGCTCGCGCCCCCCTCGCTCGGCCTGCCGCCCTTTCACCTCGACCATCAGTGCCCTACGAGCCTCGTGAATGATGTTGTGCCCAAAGCAACAACCGCTGCCTATAAGCTGCTAACCCTAACCAATTATCATCACCGATCCAACCATCTAATCGTCAAACAAAGCCAATGGATGAACTCCGCACGGCCCTCTCCACAGCACTATACCAACGAATCGTTGATCCATCGAAGTTGATCAAGACACCACGAACGGCTATGACTGTTTCGTAAAATTCTGGCCAAACCATAATCCAAGTCGAAAAACAATCATAGATTTGGGTTGCGCTCGTCGAGAGCTTCAGATTGATATATGATTCGATATATTTTGAGGGTTTAAATTTTCGATTGAAATTTGATTTGGAATTGAATTGGAAAATTGTTTGGTTTGTCTGCAATTGAAAGGAAGGAGTCATGGAAAATTGTACGTAGAGACAAATGAAAGTAAGAAGGAGATAGGGATTATAACGAGCTATTTATAGGCAAAGCTGAAAAATAGAATGAATGGACAAGATTGATTCGAAAGTTGAACGATAAATGGCCCGAAAAGCCCGTTCTGTCTCCGGAACGAAATTGGGTCATCCCATATATCAAATAGGTGTTTTCAATGTTTTTAAACACAATGGAATAGGTTGCAAGTCCAAATTTTATCGTATGAAGAAGTTATGTTAAAATCAGCTTATTCTAGATTGATTTCAATTAAATTGATTTCTAGGCGTTTCAAACCCGTACGATCAAACGAAAAGTCCGATTGCTACGAAACTTGAAATCCTACAATAATTCATTGTTACAGATCCGATGAAACTGGTTTCGTCGGAATCCAAGTGAGTGGCCAAAATGACTATTTTCACTTTAATTAAATTAATTAATAATTATATTAATTAAATCACATTTTTATTTCAAAGTTAATAACAGACAATTTTCATCATTTTTGATTGTTAGACATTTAGAATAAATTAAAGTAAATTTACATATCAATTTCAGTATTAGTTATTTCTATAATTAAGTATTCAATTTCAACTATAATTTAAATCCAATTAATTACAATTTTATCCCAATAAACTAATTTTATTTGATTTCAATCTTTATACTCAATCAATTATTATTCAATAGACATATTTAACATTGTTTTATATTTCATTACATTAATATCCTCTAATTCCCATCTTTTTTTGTATTAACTACTATATTTCAATCATACTGAATCTTGTCAATTTTACACATTAATTATAATACAGATCCCAATTATGTTATCCTAGTTTCACACTTTTATTAAATTAATTATTTTCTAGGTAAACATGATTAACATTTCTATATCTATCACATTCACATTTTGTAGTTATTTCCTTAACTCGCGTTAAAGTAACATTTATTACCTTTAATTCCAATTGATTTAATATATTGGTAACGGACCACAATTCATCACCTTTCTACATTTAATAACATTTGTAAGTTTATTATTTACAAACAATTGTTATAATTACTTACTCAACACTGATTTATTACATTACCCTTTAACTATACTATTTCCTTAATTAATTCAATATTTATATTTGTTTTCATATTTTCTCTTTATGACCATGTATAGCCTTGGAATTATTTTAATTGATTGGAGTTTCCTTAAAATTGTTAATAATTAGCTTAAATTAACATTATTACATTTCGTTTTAGTTATTATTCACTAATACATCGCAAATTTTTATTTCTCCCAATATTTAATCACAAAAATCTTATTAAATTAGCCATTTCAATTATCGAAAATTACAGGTCGTTACAGCTGTGATCTTTTGGATGTTGATCCTTCAAAATTCCTTTTGGCTCTCTTATGCATGACAGGCTCCTTAGCTTTCATAACAAGCTTTGTTTTTAAACAGTCGAGCATCATTTATCCTTAGGAGTGGTTAAGAATATTTTCCCACCTCTTAGTGAATCAATCAAAATCCTTTGTTATTTCTTTCGAAAACGGTCCCTTTGGCTTTGAGTTGAATCTCTTTTCCTATTTTCAAGAAGAAATCATCCTTCTTGCATTTTCTTCCTAAGCAAAGATCAACGATGGCCCTAGATGGAATGAATCTAAGCTTCATTTGTCTGGATTGTTAAATGCTACTTATCTTCTCTTATTTTCCATAATTTGCAGTGCTTTGACTCTTAATACTTGTTCTTCATAAAGCCAATGATTAATTGTGACTGGGTTAATGGGCTATTTTTTGAGGCTTAGAGGATCCTTGTTCAGACATCTTGATATAATTAATTGGAATGACTAAGTAAAACTTAGTTAATGCAATTAATTAGTTCCAAGATCAAAGACATGTTAGTTTCGAATAGGATATGCTTGGTTGGGCAAGTCCATTCAGCCTTAAATATGCAGGATGGGGTAGTTCCACTCAAGGTTTCAATGGAGATAGAGGTTCAAGCCCTTCTTTTAGCATCAAAATGTTAATGAATTTATTCTTTGACCCCAAAAGTGTGTAGAAAGTTGAGTTAATCAATGAGAAGTTTTGTCCATGCTAGTCAAAGCCATTAAGATAAAGTTTGCATCCATAACAACTCTTCTATGGTCACCAAAGTCATGTCAAACATTGTACATGGTTCAAGTCAATATGTAGGTTAATATGCAAGTCAATGTGCAAATCAATATGTGCGTCAATGTACAATTTATGATTACAAGTCAAATTAATATGCAAGTCACAAGTTCAAATCAAGTTAACTTGATATGAAATAGTTCAATGTTCAATCCCTTATGTGTACAAAGTTCATGTGCTACAATTGGCAAAAATCCAAAATTGATTTAGGGTTTACAAAGTTGAAAATGAAAGAAGAGTGAGAGAATCGTTTGCCCCCCAAATAGAACCCCTAAGTCGATACTTATAGAGGATAAAGGCGTCGCGGCGCACGGCATGTGTAAGCTTTGGCAACAGCTTCGGAAACTTTGATGCTATTATGTGCTTGACTTGCTTGGTGATGAGAATACTAGAACTTCAATGCCATTTTGGCAGTGATGGTCTTTAGCGTCAATGACACTTTGTCTTAAGATACTCTTGTTGATTACTAGTGGAGTTACTTAAAAGTAGCGTTGAGTATTAACGAGGAGCGGTGTCACTTAGTATTCCTTCAGCATTGGTGATCCTTGGCATCATCGTAGAGCAATATTCCCAAAGTGTAGTGAAGTACGGTGATGCTTTAGTGCAATGCTAATGTCTTTCGTGGTTGTCGACGGTGAGCTTTTCTTGGTTACAATAGGTGAATAGTGGCGTCACTAGAGTATCGCATCAACGAGATGCTATATGGGATGCATCAACATTCATTGTGACTTACAATGTTGGTCATATTCAATACTTTTGCCTCTTTGGTTATATGCGACGCTGCATATATTCCTTTATTGATAAAGCACAACATCCAACCCCTTTGACGCTGATCTATCCTTATGTTCTCAATGTTGATCATTAGAGCCATTAGCGTATCACTGATTACATGTTTTTGATAATAATGATGGCTGATGACATGAACATAGAGAAGTTTTATATCATGAAAGGCGACGTCAATGCTCTAAAGCATTGAGCTTCATTAGCGCTAATGGTATTCATCTTATCCCATGATTCTTCGGCTTCATCCATCATACCTCTTACATTGGCATCGACATTATTACTTTAGAACTTCTTATTGAAGCGGCGTTGAGGTTAGGTTGCATGTCGAACTCCTCTGACGAAAATGATGGTAGTAACAAAAATCGGTGCCGAAAGTATTGACTTGAAAAGTCAATGCTTCCTTCATACTTGGGGGCAAACATTACTATCATTACCAATTTCTGAGGTATACTGCATGTCGATATTGCCATGATCTCACATTTAAGCAATGTCGAAAGTATGAAGATAAATCAATGCCTTAAAGCATACAATGCTGCCTCTCACCAAAAAGAATAATAGGAAATGTCGCAAGTCATCAACGAAGCTAGAAATACTGAATGCCATTAATGCCACATACCACTTATAAAGTTGAACGAATTATATCATGCCAAAGAAATTGAAAACAATGTTGCATGTTAGTAAGAGAATGAAAAATTAGAAAGTTCTATGCCAAAAGCCATCAACGTTATAATGGCATGATATAACATTGATGCCGTATTCCATCAATGAAGAACTTCCATTTAGCTAGAAGAATCAATGTCATTCCAGATTAATATTGCATCTCTCCAATGCCCCATTACTCTATTGTCACCATTCAAAGTAATGTCGCATCTCATCAATATCGCTTCACTATTGATGACATCTCTCATTAATGCCGCTTCATTATTGATGTCGTCTCTTCTTAGTGCCTCTCATTAGCAATGTCGTCTCATGTTTCTTATCATCAATGCTTCTTATTGTCAATGCTTCATGTTATCAATGTCACTATCTATCATGCCGCCTATTATCATTGCTGTTTGTTATAAATACCGATAATTTCCTATATCTTCACTTGTCAATGTCACCACTTATTAATGCCGCACTTCATCAACCTTCAAAGAATGCCACATATTCTCAATCTAATGTTGATATAGAATGTCATCAATAAAAACTATTGAGATAGGATGGATGCTAAGAGCCGAAGTTCACCATCGTATAAATGTGTGTCGAAGTGTATCATTAACCAAGGTACAACACCATGACCATCAATATGTTTAATGTCGAAGGTCAAGCATGCCGCATGGACATGTGGCATCTATGCCGCATCTTCCAACCCCTATAAATACGGACATAGGGGCATGAAGAAGGGCAAGTCATTCTTTTTCCGACTTCTTACATTTTAAACTTTGTAACCCTGGGGATTTTTGCCGATTGTAGCACTCAAACTTTGCACACATAAGGCCATATACATTCGACTATTTCATAGCATATGAATAAAGATTTCATGATTTATAGCTTGTTTCGAGTTCTAAAGCACTTGTGATTTTTAATCATAGCTTGCTTCGAACTCTTAAAAACTCATAAACTTGATTTTCATTGATATAAGGTTGTTTCATATTGGTGACATAGCTTCTCCATGAATTTGAGCATAGTTTTGACATGGACAGTTATGGCGACATTATGGACTTGAACATAATAAGCCTATTTACCTAAGCCCTTACACAGCCAAGTGTCGCTTTTGCCAACATTCGTTGAGGTCCATAAGGGTGATCCAAGCCTTTACTTAACCAATTTCCTCTTTCCATGCACTTTTTGGCGTTAGCGAAGAAATTCTTAAAAAATTCATTAATCAAGGTATTTTTTCCTTACTATTTAATTCATAGTAATTCAAAAAAATGATGGAAAAATTCTCTAATATTAACATAAATTTAAAGACATCTTTTTTTTACTAAACTTGTGTTGGTAAAATTAATGTAGCAAAGATAACTGAAGAGGTGGGGTGACAGAGAAAAAGTTAGAGGAGAAATCCTTTCTTTATTAATGCTGATAGAAAACTTCAAAACATTCATAAAAGGTAAGACACGTCCTGTCCATTTAAATAAACAAAAAACAAACATGCACGTAAACCTAAAAAACTGCAATTACTACATAAAAATAGGAACAACATCAAACCAACTTCTCCTTAAATCATCCTATACACATGAACAAGTCATACACGCTTGGATAATCTGCATCAATTTTTATCACCCCCCTTGATGAAAAACTTCCTATATTAAGACTTGATCTGAACTCAACAAATTTAGGATATGGCATAGCCATTGTAAATCCATCTGCTACTTGATTATTTTTCGAACAATACTTCATTGTTATTACACCTTCAGCTATAACATCCCGAATAAAATTATGTCAGATCTCTATATGCTTAGTTCTACCATGAAAAACAGGATTTTTCACCATCGAGATTGTGGATATATTATCGTAGTAAATTTCAGTTGTGTCATGACCAGCAAATCCATACCCCTTGAGTCAACGCTATTCTCCAACATGTCAACTCAAAGATGAACAGAAATACGAACCATTAAGGTTAAAGAAGAAGAGGTAGAAGAAGAAAATAGTAAACAATATCAGAATCTAACCATCGCAGTGGAATAAAATATAATAGATAATCACATATCTTTACACCAAAAACAAATACTATATCTATTTATACATACATCATCAGAGTATACATAATCACACAACTAGATAGTAATCATAACCTGTCCTCACAATCTGAATACACAGCGGAATATGTAATACAAATACGGAAGTACGTATCGCCATCCAGCTCGTCTCTGGAGCTCCACAGCATCATATCCTTTATTCTATAATACTCGGTCTGACCTAAGCATTATAGTTAAATAACACCCGAGTCAGTCTTGAACACCAGCATGAGAAATCACACTCAAATTGATTATTAAAGTTCCAAAATCCTTTTGAAAACAAAAGCATCTCGTAATACCACGCCACAAATAAACATGTCGGCTTTTTACCTTACGATAGCTAAAACACTTTTTATTAAAATCCTCCGATATTATAATAGGGTTTATTTACAAATACTTATTAAAATATCCGAAATTGTTACATCTATTAAATTCCAGCTACTAGCCACAATCGTGGGTAATACAAATAAAAATCGTAAAAGGCGTGTAGGGAGAATGGATTTCCAACTAGTGACTAGGCATTGGGGTACCACCTGTCACAATACGTGGCCTAAATCACCGTACCGAGGATTACTCCCAATCCCCTGCAACACAACACCGGGACTATCCCTTACTGGATGATCCCGAGTAAGATCACCCTACGGTTGGGATCATCAACTGCACCACTAAGCCGAATAAAAAGGGACATCTAGACAGGGATGACCTCGCCCTAATAGGCGCTACCCACCTAGCCTTGCTGCATAACCCTTGATTTTTAGTCATTCCCAGTTGGTAAGGCTTGAGGCTAAACGTTACCTTTTTGGAACGTATCCATTAGAATTCTCATCGCCCACCTGACAATGTTCTAAAAGCATTCTTCCATACAAGTCCGTCCCGGGTTCGAACGGAACCAAAGGCACTACTCCTACTACATCCATTTTGGAATCTCCTCAGGATTAGTAGCGACTAGCCCTTGCACTTCACTGTTCCATCTTCGAATCCAAACTCGTCTTCCTTACGAATACAAACCGGATCGAAGTGGTTTTGGAGAAATTAATCCCGATCCCAGTCTCTTCGAAACGATCAGCGCATTGGCCAATATTGATAGTCGGTTATTTAACTATTAATTAAAATTCATAACACCATCAAAAAATAAATAATTTCACCCAATTATTTATTAATCTCAAAATATTTTCCCAAGATATATTTCCATTTCAAACCCTTTTTGAAAACAGTTTTCCAACCACACTCTTCTCGTGGAGTAAATTCCCAAATATTTATTTCCATTGAAAACACCAAGTAAAATACTTTAGATTTTTTTAAAATAATTTAAAACACTTTATTATAAAATATACTTTAACATTTAAATTGAAAACTACTTCAATACTTTATTAAAATATATACTTTAGGAATATTTAAAATGAGGTTACTTTATAAATTACAAAACTAGATTTTTCTCTTTTTTAAAAGCAAAATACCAAGTCACCTTTAAATAATTACTACCATAACAGATTTGAAAAATACTTACTTTAGAATTTAAATATTTAGAAATAATAAATTTTCTAAAACATGCTTTTTAAACAACATAACTTATATTTACAAATTTACGTTGAAAACGTACTTGGCTACCCAGGGAAATACTCTTCTCTTTCACATCTTTAAAATTAAATCAGTATTTATTTTTAAACAAATTTTCCCATTTCTTTAATAAATTCCCATCGTGAATTTATTCTTCAAGTATCCACTGATATATTACTTCACCTTTATAAACCAAGTTTATAAATTCCGTAGTCTCATTTCCCTTTTAAAATTCCAATTTTAAACACTCAAATCAATTTCCAAATTGATTTCCAATTTATTCCATTTTTGAAATAAATTCCTTTACTTACTCATTTATTTCAAAACCCATTGACTTCAGATTTTTATTCCTTAATTATAAAAAAATCTTTTTAACTGAAATTACCAATTTCAGGTTTCCCCAAATTCCTTCTTTATCTTGTCCAATAATTTAAATCTTAAATTTAAAATAAATTCTTTTATTACTTCCAATAATATTCATTCTCTCTCTGTTTATTCAAAATCCCTTTTCCATACTCGAAATTTATTAATTAAGATTTAAAATCACTTTTATTCTGTTCCAATTCATTCTTATATTTATTCAGATACTCTAAAATTGGTTTACTTAAAATCCACTCCTTTATTTCTTTTCAAAAATCCATTTTTATATTTTTGGTAACTCAGTATACCCAAATATATTCGATCAACCTATAGCATCCAACATTTCCAATCATCAATATAATTCATCCTAGGATATCTAATAATCATAACAGAGAATATTAAATAATCTAAATAAATGTTGAGGAATCCAGTTGGATCCCTCCAACCTGTTTCTTTGCATCCACAGATGTTAGCACAATATAAAATACCAATTCCACTTCGAGGTGGAATATCACGGTATATGGGATTTATATAATATCCTCCGCTATTATGCGGCGTATAGGGTCTATTTAAATTAACTAATGACAATCTTCATCCAAGCAAAACAACCAATAATTTAAATTTAACTATAATAATCCAGATGAGTGAGATTTACTCACCTTTGACTTTTGTTAGCAACCATTCCCATTCCGGCTTGTTTCTCGATTTTTGACCTTGTATAAGCATTAAATGATTTTATTAATATTTGAACTAACAAAACAATTAATTACCGTTTAATAAATTTATTTTAATTTTAACTAACAATTTACTTTAAACAAATAATTAAATTTTAAACTAATTTCCCCTTTTAAAATCTTTTGGTAACTAAAATAACTTTAAATAAGTTTATTGAATAAAGTTATCTCCATACTACATTATTTTAAAAATAAACCGGTAGATTTAAAGTGTGCATATCTATTTTTATTTTGAAACTATACATGTATAAAAATAAACTATATAAAAATCTAATTTCTATAAATTCTTCAATGTCTAAAACTCCTATGTATATTTATTTATTTTTCTTTTTTCAAACTAAAAATTCAGATTGAGGAAATCCTAAGGTTTAAGAAATTACTAGAAGGAACCACCTTCCCCTTAACGCCTGTCACTGCTCACGACGAGTTCCTCGAACTCACCATCGCTTGCCCAAAAGTCGACGAGAAAACGCAAGCTTCGAACCTGCACTTCCTCGATTTTTGAAGAGGGAAAATCCTAGCTCCGCCAATTGCCGATACCACTCGTGCTAGGTCGCGGCTATCACTCGATTGCTAAACCCTCGTCGATCGAACGCCGGTGCTCCTCACCATCCCCTTCGAAACCCTTCATCGATTGAACTCCCAAAGCCACAGCGAACCACCAGCTCGCCACCCGCGGCGCCATTCTGATTCGATCACAGCTCCTCGTTCCCTTACCCCTAATCCACACGAGGCTGTCTCGAATTCCCTAGCTCGAGTTCGAATCGGCTTATCATTGTTCGAACGAGAATTGAAAGAGAACGCCACTTCTTTGTTAACGAACGAATTTGATTTTTTTTAAAAAGAAATAAATTAAAGAGGGATTCGTTTGAGGATCGATTTCAACCTCCCTCAGGCTTCGGCTATTATAAAATAAAAAGAAACGACATGATTTTGATCTGAACAGAAAAGAAAGGAGGGACATCGATTTGGACGAAGGGAAAGGTTAGGCCGGCTATGTTCTGTGTGTTCAGTGATGTGAATGGAGATGAAAAAACGCTGATGTGAAGGAATGTCGCCTGGTGAAGGTTTCTTGTATAAGAATATACATATATAATGTAAATTGAATTCAAATTATCTCAGTGAATGCAACTTCCAACCTCGAACCCTAATGAGGCATGCCGCTAGGCGTTTATAAGGTTATATCCCTATTCCAAATGCAACGGAAAAGGTTTCGAGTCCTAACTCGATTGTATGGAGAAGATACCTTTTTTTTGAACCCAGTTATTATATTTAATTTTCGATATAAATTCAGCACGTTTATATACTGTACGCTCACACAACAACTCCAAATACTACGAAAATTGAAATTCGATAATAATATAATATTACAGATTCGATGGAACTGGTTTCGTCAAAATCCAAGACTATGCCTCGGAAGGCTATTTTTAAA
Source organism: Allium cepa (assembly GCA_030765085.1). Taxonomy (NCBI): domain Eukaryota; kingdom Viridiplantae; phylum Streptophyta; class Magnoliopsida; order Asparagales; family Amaryllidaceae; genus Allium; species Allium cepa. The sequence goes on from CM060938.1 coordinate 407,026,339, forward strand.
CGTCAATTTAAACGATAAAATTTCAAAACTTAACAAAACACTTCAAAATTCAATTTCAACACTTTTACCATCTTCAGTACTATCGATATAAATTTTGCAAGCCTTCAAATTATTTTTAACATGCTTAAAACTGGAGATTCAATATTTTACCTAACTTTCAATTATTAAATTCAATAATTTAATTATCAAATAAATAGAGATATTTGAATTCAAGTTAAAAATTAACTTTAAATATTTAAAATCAATTAAATACTACGATTTCAAATGTCCAAAAATTACGGGTCGTCACAAGTTGTTGCTTGTTGAATGTGGTGCAGGTCTTCCATAATTCTATGCATCCAAATTGCTTGATAAGCGGCTGCCGATGCTGTAATGTATTAAGCTTCTAAAGATGATAGCGAAACCATCGATTGCTTTTTTGAACTCCATGTTACATCACCTAAACCAAAGCTAAACACATACCAACTTATAATTTTTCTATCATCGATAAAACCATCCCAGTCACTATCCGTAAATCCAATCAGCTTCATATTAGAAATATGTTCATACCAAATGCCGTAGTCAATTGTTGCACAGATGTATGGAAGAATGTGCTTTGCAGCTCCTAGATGATGCAAAGAGGGACGATGCATAAACCTTGATACCAAACTGACAGGGAACATGATATCTAGAGGACAATGAGTTAGATACAGTAAACTACCAACCAATCTTCGAAGACAAGTTCCACCTGCCTTTGCAGTCCTGTCTTCCATCGTCAACTTCTCATTTATATTCATAGGAGTCATTGTTATCTTGCAATTAATCATATTGAACTTCTTCAATAAGTCCATAGCATACTTCTCCTGATTAATAAAAATTCCTTCTTTTGTTTGCTTAACTTGGAGTCCAATAAAATAATGCAGCAACCCTAAGTCTGACATCTCAAATTCATACATCATACTTAAACTCTTTTATAAGAACACTAGATGATCCAGTATATATCATATCATCCACATAAACACAAACAATCAAAATTTCTACAAAACTTTTCCTTTTAATGTAAAATGTAGGCTCACCACTGCTGCGGTGAAACCCATTTTATAGATATATGAATCAGGTCGGCTATACCAAGCTCTAGGGGATTGTTTTAGCCCATAAACAGCCTTGTGCAGCTTATATACTTTATCCTTGCTTCCATCAAGAAAAAAACCTTGTGGTTGTTCAACATACACTTCCTCCTCTTAATAACCATTAAGGAAAACTGATTTGATGTCAAACTGAAATACATTCCATTTATTATGTGCTGCTATCCCCAAAATAATTCTTACAGTCTCAAATCTTACAACTTGAGAAAATTTATCCAAAAAATCAACACCTTGTCTTTGCACATATACTTTTGCAACTAGTCTCGCTTTACACTTCTCCACATTACCATCTACATTGTATTTTACTTTACATATCCACCTTACACCAATTGCATTTTTCCTTGTGGTAAATCAACGAGTTACTATGTGTTGTTCCTTTTGATTGCATTGATCCCCTTCTTCATAGATTGCTGCCAGATCTCTTGCATCACGGCTTCTTCATAACTTGCAGGTTCAGAAACAATAAGAGCAAAGCAAGTAGTTTGATAAATATCTCTTAATGATCGAAACATCCGTTTTAGAGATGAATCACTATATGTAGTAGATCTATGTATACATTTTGTGGGGTTTGTTCTCCTGTGAAAACACTATTTGAAGGACAGGGCAATGAAGAGGGTTGAGGTGAATGGGTGACATCATCCACTGGTGTTGCATCAGTTTCATCTACAACCAATGGTATCTGCTTATTATGTTCTTCTTCCCAATACCAAAAAATATTTTCATCAACTACAACACCTTGGTGAATGATTAGCTTCTTAGTTTTAGGATTATATAAACGATACCCCTTACTTTCTTTGCTGTACCCTACTAATATACATTTTTCGCTTTTTTTATCAAGCTTGGAACGATCAACAGAGTCAAAAAAAGAATATGCAATTCTACCAAAAAAATTTAAATGCCTTACATTGGGCTTTCTGTTCCACCAAGCTTCGTAGGGAGTCATGTTTTGAACAGCTTTCGTTGAAGATATATTGAGAAGAAACACGGATGTAGCGATTGCTTCAGCCCAGAAATCATTTGGCAACCTTTTCTCCTGCAGCACGCTTCTTGCCATCTCTACCATAGTCCGGTTCTTTCTTTCAGCAACACCATTTTGTTTTGAGATTTTTTCTAACAGTTAGCTGCCTCTAAATGCTATATTTCTTACAAAAATTAGTGAATTCAACCGATAAGTATTCTCCCTCTCAATCTATGCGAAGAACTTTTAAAACATGTCCATTTTGATTTTCAACTAAATCTTTGAACTGTTGAAACTTTTCGTAAGCTTCAAAATTATAAGAGAGAGAATATACCCAACTCATACGAGTATAATCGTTAGTAAAGATCAAAAAATATCTACTCTTGTTTAGAAATAAGGTCTTTGTTGGTCCACATATATCGGCATGTACAAGTTCAAGAGGCATCTTAGATCTCTAAGCTTTTCCAATTGGGAATGATAAGCGGTGTTGCTTCCCATAAATACAACCTTCACAAACATCATCTGGACAAAAAAAATAAGCCAAACCAGAAACCATGTTCTTTCTACTCAATAGTTACAGTCCATTGAAATGCAAGTGTCCATAACGTTGATGCCAAAGCTTTGAATTTTCTTTGGACTGAATAGCTAAAGCAAGTTGATCATCAAAACATGAAATATTAAGTGGAAACATCCTTTGATCTGTCATGTGAATTCTAATAAGAAGAATATTATAATTTTTCCTCTTAATCTCGCATATACAACCATCATATAAAATTGGAAAACCTCTTTGCACCAACTGAGCAATACTTAACAAGTTATGAGCCAAACCGGGAACATAATAAACATTAGAATAAATATTTCATTACCTGATTTACCTTTTACAGCTATCATTCCCTTTCCTTCAATTTTTACTATTTTATTATCACCAAGTCTTACTTGCAACTTAACGGACTCATTGATGTCGTGAAAGAGACTTTTCTCTCCTGTCACGTGGTTGCTACATCCACTGTCAAGAACCATATATCATTTGAATTTTCGGCAGCAACGAGACTAGTAAGAAACAAGTTGTGACCTGCCTTTTCTTCAGTAAAATTAGCACGTTGTTATTGCTTCTTTGGACAATATGCTTCAACATGCCCATATCACTTACAAGAATAACATTGTATTCCTTTGAACTTTGACCATTGCATACATTTTGGATGCTTTTATCACCATATTGATTTCCACTTTGTCTATCGCTACTGCTGATAATGCATCTTCCCCGGCCCCCTTCCACGACCACAGAAATCAATATTGCCTCGGCCATGACCTGCAATTCTTTTGTCAAAAAAACTTTCTTTATTTGTACTTTCCACCTTTGACTGAAATGCAGTTTCGGTGCTTTTCTCCTTGATCTATTCATCCTTTCTTGATGAGCTAAAAGTGAAGCCATAAGCTCATTTAAAGAATATGTAGCTAAATTTTTAGATTCTTCGATGGCTGTTACTACATAATCAAACTTTGATGGTAGAATACTTAACACTTTTTCTACAACTTTTTGATCGGATATGCTTTCTCCAAAAAAATTCATATGATTAACAATCACCATAACTCTAGAAATGAAATTATGAATAGATTTGTCACCTTTCATCATCAACGTCTCAAATTCTCTTTGAAATGTTTGCAACTTCACCGTTGTTACCATGCTGTCACTATGGAACTCCTCTTTCAAAATAGTCCATGCCTCTTTCGATTTAATAGCATTTGATATTTATGGAAAATCGATTCTATCATAGCTTGTTGCAAAACAAGTAGAGCCTTCACATCCTTCTTATGAAGCTCCCTTGCATCAGCTGCAGTTTTCACATATCCACTCTTTACGAGATCCCAGAGGTCTTGAGAAATGAAGAATGTCTTCATTTTGATTGCCCAAAATTCATATTATCCCCACTGAAAATAGGAATGAGTGATTGAGATTGAGAGACATTGAGACCATTCATATTAGTTGCCATTTAAATGCTTTGTTTGATTAGATCGAGATTTTGCTATAGAAATACCCTCATGTCAGAAAGAATCTGGCTCTGTTATCAAAAATTGTTGGTAAAACTAATGCAGCAATGATAACTGAAGAGGTGGGGTGACAGAGAAAAAATTAGAGGAGAAATTCTTTCTTTATTAATGCTGATAGAAAACTTCAAAACATTCATAGAAGGTATGACACATCCTGTCCATTAAAAAAACAAAAAACAAACATGCACATGAACCTAAAAAACTACAATTACTACATAAAAATAGGAACACCATCAAACCAACTTCTTCTTAAATCATGCTAAACACATGAACAAGTCATGCATGCCTGGATAATCTGCATCAATTTTTATCGGCTTGTTGTTAGTTTTTTGATTGTTATATTTTATCCTATTTCGTAGGTGCACTTCTCTCATTGAGGGCGACACATAACTTCAAAAAGCCTAAGAATGTGGAAGGAATTGAAAGAGAGGGTGGTTGTCAAGTACCTTCTATGCCATTTTAGAGCTTTTTGGTTCGTGGGTAACAAATGTGTTGAATGTTTTTATGGGTTTGTAGGAAATATAAAATGTATGCATGGTTCTTTAATGTTGGATGTTTATGGAGGATCTACCAAATGCTGAAAATAGGAATGTCTGGCTCTATAGTAGGTATTGTTATTTGTCTAGTGTACTAAAACAGATAGCACGGTACAATAAACTCGTCGCACAAGTTTATCGATTAGAATTCCACTACACTGGAATTCTGTATTAGATAATCGTAACAATAAGTTACGTTGTAAATAAATTGCAACAATAACGTTATACTATTGCAAGAAATAGTACAACTTATAAACGGGAAAGATTACTGGTGTACTAAAATAGATAGCACGGTATAATAAACTCGTCGCACAAGTTTATCGATTAGACTTCCACTACACTGGAATTCTGTATTAGATAATCGTAACAATAAGTTACGTTGTAAATAAATTTCAACAATAACGTTATACTATTGTAAGAAATAGTACAACTTATAAACGGGAAAGATTACAGAGAATCTAACCAGTATATAAAGGAAATTTCGTATGAGGCTTGTCGTAACAATTTCCTTAAGAATTTTATTTCAAAATTCTCCCAAGATACAACAGACGTAATCTGCACGAGATTGTAATGAGTATGTCAACTCTGTGATATATATGGAATATTGAGCAGTAGAGCAAAGAAGCAGAAGAAATTAGATTGGAATATGATGAGAATGTGATCAGTATTCTCTCCCATTTATAATTTCGTCTGCATCCCTTCAAGCAGTCGCGTCCGCTTGACGGGTCGCACCCGTTGCCTTTTGGTCGCTGTTGTTCGTTAACGGGTCACACCCGCCTGCTACTGGTTTGCATCTGCTTGCGTCCAACAGTTTGCACCCGCTCGCATCGCACCGCCTGGTACTGTATGCTCCATATCTTCTTCAATCGGGTCGCACCTGCTCGCGTTCGGCCGCACCTGTTCTGTTTGCTTCTAACGGGTCACACCCGCTACTGTTTGCGCCTATTCAATCCGCGTCCGTTTCCGAACAGATCCGCATCTGTTCGTATGGCCTGCAACTGTCAGAAATCCCGGTCCAGTTTGCAGTAAAAATACGAGTATCATATTAGACCCAAACCCGAGCCCGAGCCCGACCCGGCCCGGTTCGGTTCGGTCGGACGGATGGCGGCGGCGCGCGCGCATGTGTGGTGGAGATGCATGATCTCCCTCCTCACAACGAAGCATACATTTGGGATCTCCAGGCCCCCAACCTCCTCTTGAGAAAAACATATATTAACCAATATAGCTTTCAACAATTTGGCGATGTGGGACTTTGTATATTTCCATTCATTCTACCATTAGGAATTCCAACAATCCCCCACATGAATGATAATATACATATCCCCCACACGAAGCGAAATATCACAGAGTACATATGGAATAATGCTTTATCGTGGATAAGTAGATATTCACTTTGAACTTTCCCTAGTTAAAACTTATCGGATCTACTTGGCTAATCGGTGAATTATTTCATCTTGAACGGTCGGCCTATATTGTACATCCACACAATAAGCTTTACGAAGCATTGATTCCCTTCTCATCCAATCTCTTGGTTGTGTTCATTTTGGTCCTGAACACTACTTGGTTCTGCGAGTGTTGTAGAGAATTTAAAGCCTTGTAAAATTCTCATAAAGCCGACCTAGCTCACACTTACATAGGTGATCGCAACCATTAAGAGTATCCTACAAATACCCCACTTTTTATTTCCAAGATATGGCCATCATTAAAAAACATAGTTTTAACCTATTAATACTTCTGTAGGCATGCATTTATATTGTGCACCATAAGAATGGAGTTGGACTATGTCCACGCAAATGCATTACGTCTTGAGTTACTCAGAACTGGTTTGCCTATTGATCCTAGTCCGTGGGATCTCTAGTCGCTAGGATAGGTTTCCGTATAAGGTAACTCTTGTTGGATTGGGCTTTTAAACCCATTCCCCTCGATGCGCAGTCAATTTTCTCTCTTGATAAACCTTTAGTAAATGGATCCGCTAGGTTATCATTTGTTCTTACATAATCTATGGAAATAGTTCCATTTGAGAGTACTTGCCTAATTGTGTTATGGCGTCGACGAATATGTCGGGACTTTCCATTATACACAAAGTTGTGCGCTCTGCTTAGCGCAGCTGGGTTATCACAGTGTATGCATATGGCTGGTACAGGTTTAGGCCAAAATGGAATATCTTCTAAAAAATGACGAAGCCATTCTGCTTCTTCGCCTGCTTTATCTAAAGCGATGAACTCCGATTCCATAGTGGATCGAGCTATGCATGTTTGTTTAGTAGATTTCCATGACACTGCTGCCCCTGCTAGGGTAAAGACATAACCACTCATTGATTTGATTCCTCTGAATCAGCATCCAATTTGCATCACTATATCCTTCTAAGACGGCAGGATATTTTCCATAATGTAAGGAATAATTTGTGGTATTTTTTAAATATCCGAGCACTCTCATTAGTGCTTTCCAGTGTTCCTTTCCTGGATTGCTTGTATACCTGTTCAATCGACTTACTGCGTAAGCAATATCTGGTCTAGTGCAATTCATCAGATACATTAAGCATCCTATTACACGAGAGTATTCCAGTTGCATTACACTCTCATCAGTGTTTTTATGCAGTACTTCCGATGGATTAAAAGGTGTCCTCACTCCTTTAATTCCATACTCTTGGAATTTTTCAATCACTTTTTCTACATAGTGTGACTGAGATAGTTCAATTCCATTAAGTGTTCTTATTATTTTGATTCCCAAAATAACGTCCGCAACTCCTAAGTCTTTCATATCGAAATTGTTGATCAACATTTTCTTTATGGTCTCAATTACCTGAATATTTGGACCGAATATTAGCATATCGTCCACATATAGACAGATCATCACATATGATTGTCCAAGTTGTTTATAATAAACACATTTGTCACATTCATTTATACAAAAACCATTTCTCATCGTGACACTATCAAATTTTGCGTGGCATTGCTTTGGAGCTTGTTTTAGTCCGTATAATGATTTGACTTATCTACAGACTTTGTTTTCATTTCCTTTGGAAATAAATCCCTTAGGTTTCTCCATGTAAATCTCCTCATCGAGATTACCATTTAAGAATGTTGTTTTTACATCCATCTGATGAATCTCTAGATTATAGATGGATGCAATTGCTATTAGCATTCTTATAGAGGTTATTCGTGTTACCGGCGAATATGTATCAAAAAAATCTACTCCTTCTTTTTGACGATATCCTTTGTCTACTAATCTGGCTTTATACTTGTCGATAGAGTCATCTGCTTTCATTTTCTTCTTGAAAATCCATTTGCAGCCAATTGGTTTTATTCCTGGTGGAATATCAACAATTTCCCAAGTTTTATTACTTAGAATTGAATCAATCTCACTTTGGATTGCTTCTTTCCAACATGAGAATTCAGAAGATGACATTGCTTCCTTGTATGTTTGAGGTTCATGCTCTAATACATTTGTAAAAAAGTCCAAACCAAATGTTTTGGAAGTTCTAGCCCTTACGCTTCTTCTTGGTTCAGCATCCTCAATTTCATGATGAGTTTCATCTTCATGCGAATCGTTTGATTCTTCCCTTGTCCTTTTTGGGACCTTATTTCCTTCATTCCTTTTGTGCGGAAACATATCTTCAAAGAATGAGGCATCTCTTGATTCCATGATTGTATTTACATGAATATCAGTTATATCAGATTTGAATACCAAAAATCTGTATGCACTACTATTTTGGGCTGGCCCAAGATAATAACAATCTACTATTTTTGGTCCAAGTTTGACTCTCTTGGGAGGCGGAACTGGAACTTTTTCCAAGCACCCTCACACTTTGAGGTATTTAAAGCTTGGTTTGTGTCCTTTCCATATCTCATATGGAATTTTTCCTGTTTTATTATGAGGAACCTTATTTAATATATGATTAGACATATTTAGTACTTCCCCCCACAAGTTCGTCGGTAGACCAGAAGTTAAAAACATTGCATTAATCATATCTTTTAACGTTCTATTCTTTCTCTCGGCTACACCATTTTGTTGTGGTGAATATGGAGCTGTTGTTTGATGAATTATTCCATTTTCTTCACAGAATTGTTCAAATGGTGATTCATACTCTCCACCTCGATCAGATCTTAATATCTTGATCTTTTTATTTAACTGATTTTCTACCCCAGCCTTGTATTTTATAAGCACTGTTATTGCTTCATCTTTACTATTTAAAAGATATACATAGCAATATCGCGTATAATCGTCAATAAAAGTAATGAAATACTTTTTCCCACCTCTTGTAGGTAGTGATTTAAAATCACATAAATCTATATGTACCAAACCTAATGGTTCGGTGCCTCTGTCAGCAGATTTAAATGGTTGTTTGTCCATTTTTGCTTCTACACATGTCTCACATTTGTAGTTCTTATCTACTTGAAATTTTGAAATTAATCCCAAGTTTGATAATGTTTTCATTTTGTGGAAATTTACGTGTCCCAATCTATCATGCCAAAGTAAAATTTCGTGCTCAAGCAAATAAGAAACTTCAATTTTATTAATAGCACAATCAGAATACATATTTTCGTTGCCGATAACGGCTACGTTTTCCTTAAATAGGTCATCACATAAATATCCCCTTTCTATATACATTCCAGCTTTGGACAGAACCATCTTATCTGACTCAAACACCATCTTGAATCCCTTCTTTGATAGGACTGCACCAGAGATGAGATTCTTGCGTATGTCTGGAACGTGGAGCACGTCATTCTGTTGAATATGCGCTTTGCGCTATATGATTTTTGTTTGATGATAATAAACATATATACATTCATATAAATGTATTTGGTAATGTAATATTTTGTTTTTCATAGTTTAAATAAATATTTGTTGAATAAAATTAAATTACACAGAATTCGAATTTGAATTCAAACAGAACAAGTTAAACAGATTTTGAATTCAAACAGAAATTTTTATTCAAACAAATATTTATTACAAATTGTAAATAGTACAATTTCATGCTCTCACTATACATGTACATTTTTGATTACAATCACATCACATTTTTTGATTACAATCACATCACATTTACATCACGACCTTACTACATATCTCTCACACTCATATTTTTGTCTTCAACTATAATCCGGTTTGAATCCAGCATCTGAGTAATCTGCAAAAATATTTTAAACGCAGTAAAATTGAAAGAGAAATATTTTTGAAATTTGAAAGAAACGATGATTTTGAAAACATTGTTTGCCTCAGTTATTTGGGTTGTTCGTCATCATTTTTGACTGTGCAATATCTGTGCATATCGATATTTTTTTATCAGGGACAGGTAATTACAAGTGGCTGCAGTACACACGTGTACATTCGTATACGTGTGCACTGCCTCGCCAACTCGTGTGCAAAAATCAAACAAAAGCACAGAAATCAAAAACAAGGTCAAACCCAAGATAGGTTCAACTCAAAGCACCACTGACCAGACATTGCAAACACAGTCTCAAGCATGAAACAAGGTGCACCAGACCAGATTGCAAAAATAATCAAATATACACAAATGCAGCCCAATAGACTACAGCAACACAGTAGTAAGACTGCATCCACAGAAATACACAACTACAAGGCATTTTCATTGCAACTGCATAGCTACACAACAAAGCAAAGACCAGAAACTCAAGCTTCAAAAAGCTACAGCAACAATGCACCAATAAAGTCGAGACAAAGCAACTGTTCTTAACAGCAAGTTCAAACCAAAGCACAAAAGTGCACAGCAACACAAAACTGCAGTGGACAGCAAAGACCACATGCCACAATATCAAAAAAAAAAAACAGCAAGAATATGAGTGCAAGCCAGAGTGAATGCAGACAAGCACATGAATACATAAAGCTACAAGTGATGCAGCATCAATCAAGAAGTGATATGGTGAAGCACTAACTCAAGATTACAGGGCAGTGGACAGTACAAGACTGACCAGAATACAAATGAATCAAGTCAGGCATGAAGACAATGCCAACAACAAAAACAGCAAGTCAGTGGCAAGACTTCAGTGACACAGTGAAAGTTGCACAAGATATAGAGCCACAACAAGTCCAGCAACAAGTCCAATTGCAACATGGTGAACAAGACACAATGCTGAGCACATGCAAACTGCAATGAATAATGCAACATGACCAAATATACAAACTGAAGACTGCACGAAATGTATGCAAACATAATGCAAGTTTATATGTGCAGAAAGTTACAAGTATCAACGAATTGGATGAACAAAACTCGAGAGCAACAGTGAAAGTGCAAATCATGTCAACAAGACAAATGTATGGATCAGTGCCAAAGTCGAAAAATAACAATGCAGACGTACAAATGTAACGCAGTGATAAAAATTCACGTACGAATACAATATTGACGAAGTTCAACATTACAGAGATGATCGAAGTAAAATACTAATCAAGTCAGAACTCAGTGAAGTCAGTGAAGTCGAAAGCAACAGGGATGAACACTGTAAACATTGAAGCCGTGGATATGATTCAAGAAATCAAAACAGTGCAGTGATGATCAGGGCACAAAACCAAGTAAGAAATTCAAGTGTGTAAATTTGACAAAGTCAAATATCTCAAATCACAAAATCAAATTCAAGCCGAGAATTCTCTACCGTGTCAACCAAGGAATCAAGTGCATACGAATTTGATTAAGTCAAAGAAATCTCAAGCATCAATACATAATCGAACGACCAAAGCAATTTTTTGAAATAATCAGTCGAACGCAAAAATAGGAAATCAAATCCTATTAAAACCCTAATCATCATCGGCATTTCAATTCGATCGAGTTCAAGTATCAAATTAGAAAAGCAAAAGGAGACAGCATATACCGAATTCACAAGCATCAAAACTCGATCGAGCAACTGCAAGCAAGCTAGGGCAACAAATCACAGATCAATTGAAGAAACCAGAGCCCTAATTGCAACGAAGAACCGAAGCCCTAATTGCAACGAAGAGCCGAAGCCCTAACTGGATCAAAAGGGAACGAAGCCCTAACTGGAACGAAGCCGCCATTATTTCTCACGAACAAATAAAAAGAGGATCGGGTGAAATAAGGAAGTGGGCCGGTGTTCAAAAACAAAAGGGGGTTTTTGTTTTTTAATTAATATTGTTAATAAACTTATATTAATAATGTTAATTAGTTTAGGGCTATTTTGTTCTTAATTATTGTTTTTTTTTATTCTACGAATCAAAGAGTTTAGGTAAATCACCATCTAGGTTTTAGGTTGTGTCTGATTGTCTATTTAGAGTTAGTTCAGTAAGTAGGGGTTGCGAGTTTGCAAAACTCTATAGGCGGTAGCAGGGTTTGCAAGTCTGTTAGAGTGTTTGTAAGCGTGATACTGTTTAATTCTAATAGAAATCTGGGAATGCAGCAGTAGGCAGGGGTTGCCGAAGCTGGGTAAATCTTGTGTGTGATTTACTTTTCAGTATATTTATTTCTGCAGTTTATTTTTGTGTTTAAATTAAGAAAATTTGCTATAACCCTATTCACCCCCCCTCTAGGGTTAATTTAGATCCTACAAGTGGTATCAAAGCCTGGTATTTTTAACTCTAGAGTCATGAGTCTACAAAATAATGCTTTTTCTGAGGGGCAATCTATTGCTAGGCCACCCATGTTTAACGGGAACGATCATGCTTATTGGAAAGTTAGGATGGGTATCTATCTCAGTTCTGTTGATTATGAAGTTTGGGATATTATTGAAACTGGCTATAAACCCCCCACTATAATCATTGGTGATACTGAGATTCCTAAACCTAAGGATAGGTGGGATGCTAATGATAAGAAATTGAAAACAACAAATGCTAAAGCCATGAATGCTTTGATATGTGCTCTTGATAAAAATGAATTTAATAGAATTTCTCATTGTACAACAGCACAGGAAATATGGCATACTTTGGAGGTGACACACGAAGGAACTTCTCAAGTCAAGGAGTCTCGGCTAGCCCTGTTCAGCAATGAATACGAAAACTTTGTGATGGACAAAGGCGAGAGCATAAAGGATATGTTTGGACGTTTTTCAACCTTGGTATACAATGCTAGAGCGCTTGGGAAGGTATTCACTGAGGTAGAGCTTGTGCGAAAGATACTACGAGTTTTACCAATGAACTTTGAGGCAAAAGTCACGGCAATCCAAGAATCGAAAGATCTGAGCAAACTAAGCATGGAGGAGTTGATTGGAAACTTGATGACATATGAGCTTGAGCTAAAAGCAAAGGAAGAACGCAATAACTCCGAACCAAAGAAGAAGACGATTGCCTTAAAGAGCAAAGAAGAAAGCGATGAAGAAGAAGAAGATCCAATTGAAGAGCTTGCAATGGCTGTCAATAATCTTAAAAAATGGTCAAGATTCAAGTCACGAAAGAAGAAAATAAGTGGTAATAAGTCAAAGAATTCTGACGATTCCGATAATGAATTGACATGCTATAACTGCAAGAAGCCTGGCCACTTCAAACAAAAATGTCCACTTCTCAAAAACAACAAAGGAAAGAAAAAGAAAAAGAAGGCTTTTGCAGCAACTTGGGATGATGAAGAAGGAGAGGAAGTTTCAAATAATAGCTCAGAGGAGGCTAACTTGTGTCTTATGTCAAAATCGGATTCAGAAGCAAGCTTAGAGGAATCTAGTGAGGTAAGTAACTATTCTTATAAAGAACTTGTTTCAATGTGTTGTGATTTTACTAAAATGATTGATACTCTTGAATCTAAAATTGAAAAACTAAAATCTGATAGGAGAGAACTTGTCCATGAAAATTCTAGGTTAGAAACTGAAATTGAAAATATTCAAAACCTAGAATGTAAAAAATGTAAGATTTTAGATTCAGAATTATCAAAACTGAGGAATAACTTTGAAAGTCTTGAAAGTGAAAACTTGAATCTTAAGGAAACCATCGATACTAGGAGAAAGGATTTTATTAATCGATGCACCTCACTTGTTACTGAAAACTCAACATTAAAAACCAAAGTCCAAAGTCTTGAGAAATCTTTGAATAACTTTTCAAGAGGCGAAAAATCTTTCAACATGCTATTGGGAAATCAAATTTTTGCTAACAACGGGAAAGGACTAGGTTTTGGGAAAACACAAGTTGATGATAATGCAAAATATAAGAATGTCTTTGATAGATGTGAAATATATAGATGTCGTAATGAAAATGAGAGTCATAAGAACAAGAACACAAAATTTATACAAGTTTGGGTTCCTAAGAATTCTAAAAACAAATTTCATGTTTATTGGAATAAAAATAAAAGGACTAAACAAGTATGGATTCCAAAGGGATTGTTTATTCACAATGCTTCTATCATTAATAGCATTGGACCTAAGAGTTTCTCTAGGTCATCTTCCTCTCTTCTTATGTAGGTCTGTTGGCGGGCTAAGGAACAACAAGAATGGTTTCTAGATTCAGGTTGTTCTAGACATATGACAGCTGACAAATCGAAGTTCCTTAGCTTAGAGAATTTTAAAGGTGGAAATGTGATCATGGGAGACAATAGCAAGTGTAAGATTATTGGCAAAGGTGAAGTTGGTAACGGTATTTTTTCTTTGACTAATGTTTTATACGTTGAAAATCTGCATCACAATCTCATTTCTATTAGCCAACTATGTGACAAAGGTATGAACGTGATTTTTGATAGTGATACTTGCAAAATTATTGATAAATCTTCTAGTAACATTGTTTTTATGGGCAAAAGAAAAGGGAATGTTTACTCACTTTCATTTGATAATCTAAAACTTTCTAGATGTTTGGTAGCCACTGACGAAGAGGCATATTTATGGCATAGGAGACTTGGACATGCTAGCATGAGTCTCTTAGAAAAACTCGAATCAAAAGAATTAGTCAGAGGGTTACCACATCAGAAATTTAAAAATAATAAAGTGTGTAAAGCATGTTCCTTGAGCAAGCTTAGTCGATCATCATTTCGTCCTAAAAACATTGTTAGCACATCAAGGGTCCTTGAACTAGTTCACATGGATTTATTTGGACCAAATGAAATTTCAAGCTTGAATGGAAAACATTATTGTTATGTATTGGTTGATGATTATTCTAGATTTACATGGGTTTACTTTTTAGCCAAAAAGTCTGAATCTTTCGAATATTTTTCAAAATTTGCAAAACTTGTTCAAAATGAAAAAGGAGTTACAATTAAAACCTTGAGAAGTGATCATGGAGGCGAATTTGAAAATTTTGAATTTGAAAATTTTTGTGAAGAAAACGGTTTAAAACATGAATTTTCTGCTCCACGAACACCTCAACAAAATGGGGTGGTTGAAAGGAAAAATCGTACATTACAGGAATTGGCTAGATCCATGTTAAGTGAGTATAAGCTACCTCTAATCTTTTGGGCAGAGGCAGTGAATACTTCGTGCTATGTAATGAATAGAGTAATGATTAGACCAATACTTGGCAAAACGTCTTATGAACTGTGGCATGAAAGGAAACCTAACATTTCTTATTTTCGTATATTTGGGTGTCCTTGTTTCATTCTTAACACAGGTGATCAACTTGGAAAATTTGAATCAAAGGCTGATGATGGAATTTTCATGGGCTATTCAACAAGGAGTAAGGCTTACAGGATATATAACAAACGAACAAAGACAATTGTTGAGTCAATCAATGTGAAATTTGATGAATCTGATCTGGAAAAAACGACTGAAAGGATGGTTGACGATGGAGTAGATCCTGAAGGCACTGAAGAAGGGACATTTAGTAAGAAAACTGAAAGGAGGACTGTTGATGCTGATAAATTAAGGTTCAAACCTAATCATCCTCCTGAATTAATTATTGGTGATCCTACGGAAGGTATACGTACTCGTTCCTCATTTGATGAAAATTTATGTGCGTTTTGTTGTCATAGTGGTTTTATTTCTGAAATTGAACCTGATTCTGTTGAAATGGCTCTTAATGATGAAAATTGGTTTTTAGCAATGCAAAATGAACTTAATCAATTTGAGAGAAACAAAGTCTGGAATTTAGTTCCTAGGCCTAATGACTATCCAATTGTAGGGACTAAATGGGTGTTTAAAAATAAATTTGATGAATCAGGAAATGTAATTAGAAACAAGGCTAGGTTGATTGCAAAAGGTTATAACCAAATAGAAGGCATAGACTTTGATGAAACATTTGCTCCAGTTGCTAGGTTAGAAGCCATTAGAATCTTGCTAAGTTTTGCATGTTACAAGGGTTTCAAACTTAAACAAATGGATGTAAAAAGTGCCTTTTTGAATGGTGATTTAAAAGAAGAAGTTTTTGTTGAACAACCACCCGGTTTTGAAAATCATGAATTTCCAAATCATGTGTATAAGCTAGAAAAAGCATTATATGGTCTTAAGCAAGCACCAAGAGCTTGGTATGACTGCCTCTGTACATATCTTTTGGAAAATGGTTTTAAAAAGGGAAGTGCTGACACGACTCTGTTTCTATTACATAAAGAAAATGATTTTTTGATTGTTCAGATTTATGTGGATGATATTATTTATGGTGCTACTAATGAGCTTTTGTGTGAGAATTTTGAACAAGTCATGCAGGCTAAATTTGAGATGAGTTTGGTTGGTGAATTGAAATACTTTCTTGGATTTCAAATTAAGCAAAGCAGTGATGGTATCTTCATTTCACAATCCAAATATGTGTTGGAGCTATTGAAGAAATTTGGAGTCGAAAATTCCAAACCATTGAGAACTCCTATGAGCCCATCAACAAAGTTGGACAAAGATGAGAAAGGAATTGCAATTGATCAAAAGAAATATCGAGGGATAATCGGTTCACTTCTCTATCTTACTGCTTCTAGACCTGATATTATGTTTTCTGTGTGCTTGTGTGCACGTTTTCAAGCTAATCCCAAAGAATCTCATTTAAAAGCTACTAAACGAATTTTGAGATATCTTTCACACACACACAAATTTGGACTATGGTACCCCTCTTGTGAAAATTTTGATTTAGTAGGTTATTCCGATGCTGATTATGCTGGTTCATTAGTTGACAGAAAAAGCACTAGTGGGACATGTTTCATGCTAGGACATTCATTAGTCTCATGGTCAAGTCGGAAACAGAATTGTGTTGCATTATCCACCACTGAAGCAGAATATATTGCTTTGGGAAGTTGTTGTGCTCAAATTCTATGGATGATGCAAACTCTTTCTGATTTTGGCTTAGTCTATAAACAAGTCCCATTAAAATGTGATAGTAGGAGTGCTATAGATTTGTCAAATAATCCTGTTCATCACTCTCGCACAAAACACATTGATGTGAGACACCATTTTCTTCGAGATCACATTGCTAAAGAAGACATTTGCATTGAATATATTTCAACAGAAACTCAACTTGCTGATATTTTCACAAAACCTCTCCCCGAAGACAGATTTTCCAAATTACGTTTAGATTTGGGAATTATAGAGGTTGACTAATCATTTTTTTTTAAATTTTTTTTTGATTTTTGAATTTGATTCTAAATGACAATTGTTTAACTAATCTAACTCCCTAATGATTATCGAAAAGATGAATAGTGATTGAATAAGTGATGAGTGTTGATATTTATCATATATTAAAACTCGAGAAAATATAATTAGGAAATTTCTTTAGAATTTCATAACAAGAGTTATAAAAACTTTTTGTTGGGTAATAATTCCATGACCATTTCTATTTCTATCATCTTTCTATCAAACATTACTCATCAAGATCATATTTAGTATGTAAATTTGTGGTAGTTTACAAAGGAAATCATTTGTTCTTCAATATCTTTAACTCAGTGAAGGAAATTATTTGTGCTTCAATTTATTATATTCAGCAATTAAAAATAAATACCCAAAGTATTCACTCTCATTTAAAAGTCCTCACGGTCATGCATGGGTGAATTACTTGGATTTTTGATTATGTGCTTCCATGCTCATTTAAAAGTCCTCACGGTTATGCATGTATGGAACGCATATTAAAAATAATTGATTTAATAGACAAGTTGATTCTAATCCCATTTAAAAGTCCTCACGGTCATGCGTGGTTAGAAGATACTTGATTTCATTTTTTTTAAAATTAAATTGGAATACTACTAATCTCATTTAAAAGTCCTAACGGTAATGCATGGTTAGTAGATATTCAAATTTCCAGAAATAAATATACCACAAATAGACATAACTATATGAATTTTTGATGATTCTATCTTCATCACTTCTGAAAGTGGAATATGCGCTTGACAAGGGTAATTATGATTTTTGTTTGAATTTTATTGAAATTTGATATTTATATTTAATTGAGTTAAATGTTTGATTCATGTCGATCATTTCATCCCTATTTTATAACACTATTATTCTTTTGCTGATAACAAAAGGGGGAGAGAAAAGTTAAGATTTTTGTCGAATAGAATCAAGCAAAGGTCAAATAATTTTCATTGTGCATATAGGCTCTCTTATATATTTCTATGCATATATGTAGGGGGAGCATTGTGTAGAGAGGGAGCATTCAAATAGGGGGAGCAAATGAAATTATCAAATACATTTAATATATTCAAAATCTTAAATATATGTTTGTTATCATCAAAAGGGGGAGATTGTTGAATATGCGCTTTGCGCTATATGATTTTTGTTTGATGATAATAAACATATATACATTCATATAAATGTATTTGGTAATGTACTATTTTGTTTTTCATAGTTTAAATAAATATTTGTTGAATAAAATTAAATTACACAGAATTCGAATTTGAATTCAAACAGAACAAGTTAAACAGATTTTGAATTCAAACAGAAATTTTTATTCAAACAAATATTTATTACAAATTGTAAATAGTACAATTTCATGCTCTCACTATACATGTACATTTTTGATTACAATCACATCACATTTTTTGATTACAATCACATCACATTTACATCACGACCTTACTACATATCTCTCACACTCATATTTTTGTCTTCAACTATAATCCGGTTTGAATCCAGCATCTGAGTAATCTGCAAAAATATTTTAAACGCAGTAAAATTGAAAGAGAAATATTTCTGAAATTTGAAAGAAACGATGATTTTGAAAACATTGTTTGCCTCAGTTATTTGGGTTGTTCGTCATCATTTTTGACTGTGCAATATCTGTGCATATCGATATTTTTTTATCAGGGACAGGTAATTACAAGTGGCTGCAGTACACACGTGTACATTCGTATACGTGTGCACTGCCTCGCCAACTCGTGTGCAAAAATCAAACAAAAGCACAGAAATCAAAAACAAGGTCAAACCCAAGATAGGTTCAACTCAAAGCACCACTGACCAGACATTGCAAACACAGTCTCAAGCATGAAACAAGGTGCACCAGACCAGATTGCAAAAATAATCAAATATACACAAATGCAGCCCAATAGACTACAGCAACACAGTAGTAAGACTGCATCCACAGAAATACACAACTACAAGGCATTTTCATTGCAACTGCATAGCTACACAACAAAGCAAAGACCAGAAACTCAAGCTTCAAAAAGCTACAGCAACAATGCACCAATAAAGTCGAGACAAAGCAACTGTTCTTAACAGCAAGTTCAAACCAAAGCACAAAAGTGCACAGCAACACAAAACTGCAGTGGACAGCAAAGACCACATGCCACAATATCAAAAAAAAAAAAAACAGCAAGAATATGAGTGCAAGCCAGAGTGAATGCAGACAAGCACATGAATACATAAAGCTACAAGTGATGCAGCATCAATCAAGAAGTGATATGGTGAAGCACTAACTCAAGATTACAGGGCAGTGGACAGTACAAGACTGACCAGAATACAAATGAATCAAGTCAGGCATGAAGACAATGCCAACAACAAAAACATCAAGTCAGTGGCAAGACTTCAGTGACACAGTGAAAGTTGCACAAGATATAGAGCCACAACAAGTCCAGCAACAAGTCCAATTGCAACATGGTGAACAAGACACAATGCTGAGCACATGCAAACTGCAATGAATAATGCAACATGACCAAATATACAAACTGAAGACTGCACGAAATGTATGCAAACATAATGCAAGTTTATATGTGCAGAAAGTTACAAGTATCAACGAATTGGATGAACAAAACTCGAGAGCAACAGTGAAAGTGCAAATCATGTCAACAAGACAAATGTATGGATCAGTGCCAAAGTCGAAAAATAACAATGCAGACGTACAAATGTAACGCAGTGATAAAAATTCACGTACGAATACAGTATTGACGAAGTTCAACATTACAGAGATGATCGAAGTAAAATACTAATCAAGTCAGAACTCAGTGAAGTCGAAAGCAACAGGGATGAACACTGTAAACATTGAAGCCGTGGATATGATTCAAGAAATCAAAACAGTGCAGTGATAATCAGGGCACAAAACCAAGTAAGAAATTCAAGTGTGTAAATTTGACAAAGTCAAATATCTCAAATCACAAAATCAAATTCAAGCCGAGAATTCTCTACCGTGTCAACCAAGGAATCAAGTGCATACGAATTTGATTAAGTCAAAGAAATCTCAAGCATCAATACATAATCGAACGACCAAAGCAATTTTTTGAAATAATCAGTCGAACGCAAAAATAGGAAATCAAATCCTATTAAAACCCTAATCATCATCGGCATTTCAATTCGATCGAGTTCAAGTATCAAATTAGAAAAGCAAAAGGAGACAGCACATACCGAATTCACAAGCATCAAAACTCGATCGAGCAACTGCAAGCAAGCTAGGGCAACAAATCACAGATCAATTGAAGAAACCAGAGCCCTAATTGCAACGAAGAACCGAAGCCCTAATTGCAACGAAGAGCCGAAGCCCTAACTGGATCAAAAGGGAACGAAGCCCTAACTGGAACGAAGCCGCCATTATTTCTCACGAACAAATAAAAAGAGGATCGGGTGAAATAAGGAAGTGGGCCGGTGTTCAAAAACAAAAGGGGGTTTTTGTTTTTTAATTAATATTATTAATAAACTTATATTAATAATGTTAATTAGTTTAGGGCTATTTTGTTCTTAATTATTGTTTTTTTTTATTCTACGAATCAAAGAGTTTAGGTAAATCACCACCTAGGTTTAAGGTTGTGTCTGATTGTCTATTTAGAGTTAGTTCAGTAAGCAGGGGTTGCGAGTTTGCAAAACTCTATAGGCGGTAGCAGGGTTTGCAAGTCTGTTAGAGTGTTTGTAAGCGTGATACTGTTTAATTCTAATAGAAATCTGGGAATGCAGCAGTAGGCAGGGGTTGCCGAAGCTGGGTAAATCTTGTGTGTGATTTACTTTTCAGTATATTTATTTCTACAGTTTATTTTTGTGTTTAAATTAAGAAAATTTGCTATAACCCTATTCACCCCCCCCTCTAGGGTTAATTTAGATCCTACACATTCAACTTAACAGTTTTTCCAGAAGTAAACTTGAGGATTACTGTGTCACTGCCTTTGATCATAGATACTGTAGAATTACCCATATAGAGTTTTTCTTCATGATTGAATTTCTTGTATGTAGAGAACATGGATTTCTCAGAACAAACATGATGAGTAGCGCCTGTATCTACCCACCATTGGTTAGGATTCTGAACCAGTTTGCATTTAGAAATAACCGCAGAAAAGTTGGACTTATCCATTTTCATGTTGTCAACCGTTTTCATCTCTGTTTTAGTATTTTGAAATAAAATTCTTAAGATGTTATTTGTTTGGTGTACTAAAACAGATAGCACGGTACAATAAACTTGTCGCACAAGTTTATTGATTAGAATTCCACTACACTGGAATTCTGTATTAGATAATCGTAATAATAAGTTACTTTGTAAATAAATTGCAACAATAACGTTATACTATTGTAAGAAATAATACAACTTATAAACGAGAAAGATTACAGAGAATCTAACCAGTGTATAAAGGAAATTTCGTCTGAGGCTTGTCGTAACAATTTTCTTAAGAATTTTATTTCAAAATTCTCCCAAGATACAACTGACGTAATCTGCACGAGATTGTAATGAGTATGTCAACTCTGTGATATATATGGAATATTGAGCAGTAGGGCAAAGAAGCAGAAGAAATTAGATTGGAATAGGATGAGAATGTGATCATTATTCTCTCCTATTTATAATTTCGTCCGCATCCCTTCAAGCAGTCGCGTCCGCTTGACGGGTCGCACCCGTTGCCTTTTGGTCGCTGTTGTTCGTTAACGGGTTGCATCCGCCTGCTATTGGTTTGCATCTGCTCGCGTCCAACAGTTTGCACCCACTCGCATCGCACCGCCTGGTACTGTATGCGTCGTATCTGCTTCAGTCGGGTCGCATCTGTTCTGTTTGCTTCTAACGGGTCACACCCGCTATTGTTTGCTCCTATTCAATCCGCATCCGCTTCCGAACAGATCCGCATCTGTTCGTATGGCCTGCAACTGTCAGAAATCCCGGTCCAGTTTGCAGTAAAAATACGAGTATCATATTAGACCCGAGCCCGAGCCCGAGCCCGGCCCGGCCCAGCCCGGTTCGGTCGGACGGACGACGGCGGCGCGCGCGCGTGTGTGGTGGAGATGCATGATCTCCCTCCTCACAACGAAGCATACATTTGGGATCCTCAGACCCCCAACCTCCTCTTGAGAAAAGCATATACAAACCAATATAGCTTTCAACAATTAGGCGATGTGGAACTTTGTATATTTCCATTCATTCTACCTTTAGGAATTCCAACAGGTATGACATGATGATTAAAGAATGAAAAATTGGGTGATGCATTATGATTCGATCCAAATGCCCAGAGTTATTTATTGTTTGTATTGTGATTCCATGGTAGGTTGATTTACATGTGTCGTATGCTAGTTTTGAGGTTTTGACCAAAATACCGAGACTCAGGAATTAACTTGAGTTTTGAGGTTTCAGTAAGGGGAACAAAGTCAAACCAAGGCAAAACTTCGATTCTATAAAATACCATTGAACTTCACAAATTTTACAAAAAAAAACCTCAAAAAGGAATATACCTAAATTTCAAATACATAAACATTCAAAGTCTAAAATTTTAACTTAAAAAACATACAAATTCACAAAATTATAAATAGTGTGACCAAAAAAGTTGAAAATGAAATAAAGTACACATTTTAGTGTTATATTTATTTATAATTATTTGGTATTGTTCGTTTATATTTTATTTTTAGTTAAACATAAATTGTACATTTTTTAGTAAGTTAAACAAATATGTATGATAGATCTCAAACCTTGGTTGTATGTTCCTTTAAGATGCCTACAGTTTCCTATAGAGAAGTTTGAGAGAAAGAAAAGTCAACATGCTTGGAGGTTGTAGATTTGGAAAGTAGAAGAGTAGATTTATGACGATGGACACCACGGCTAACAATTTTTTTCTTTCGGTTTTTCCAGATCTTAGATTTCGTACCTATTTTGACCAGTTTGATAGCCACAAAAATACTTATTTAGCTAAGAATCAAATTTATTTATAGGACGAACATTTGTGGCATAATGACATAAGCAATCAAAAACTCAAAAGCGATCAAGGGATATATGATAATGACAAAATACTTCAAAAGTTGACACGTTGGATAACAATTGTGAGAAAAAACGTATTTGAAACACATTCTTGTAATTTTTTTTTAAAGGAAAATGATATCAAAAGGAAAAACATAGGCAATGGTAATGGTTTGACGATGTTTGCATTCACCAACCTCATTTTGCTGTTGAATGTGAATGCATGGTTGTTGGTATTCAATTCCTTAGAACTAAAAATATTCTTTCAAGTTTCAAACAATTATCCACTCAAATAGTTTTAATAGAGGCATGAAATTGAGTTTTTACGAACGTAATGAGAGACTCATGGACATTTGTGTTTTTGATTTTCATAGGGTAAATCCATATGGATCTACTTAAGTCATCGAAAATTATAATAAAGGCAATGGAATGGGTTTGGTTTTTATGAAGATCCCAATATCACAGTGTAACAAATCCAAATATGACTTTATTGATATCGAAGTAGAAGTAAATAATAATCTATTTGTTTGGCCATAGGACAATCATTACAATTATCTTCAAACGAAATTATTTGTAAAGATATTAATGGAGAAACTGTTTTTGCACTTTCTCAAGATGGATATCTAGATGCACGCGCAATAAATTTTGAGGTTGGGAGACCTGATGAAAGATTTGTGTTCATTGAATAGGATCCATGCAATATTGACCACTTTGTTGTCTGGCTGAACCAATTATCCTTCCCAAAGCCAAGTCCAAGGCACAAAATTAGAAAAAATAGGAAACCAATTTAAGGTTGTGGAAATTTATACTAACCAATATTAGGTTAAGAAAAATGAATGAACACATAAAACATTGTTAAGAGTGATGTCAGAAGTAAATGGTTATTCCTAGTGAAATTAACCGAAGCTAATGAACCTGTAGGGTTGGTGAAACTTGGTATAGATGATGACTTTAATATGGAAAACAAACAAACTAGAATAAATAGAGATAAGGTTTGTTGCACCACTATTTGGAAATATAGCATAAGGTTGTAGTGATTTTAAAGTACTAATTTTAAATTTAAACAAAATAAATGAACACATAAAACATCATTGAAAGTGATGTTAGATTTAGAATGGTTATTATTATTATTATTTGAGGTAATATAAGTAAATGAACCCAAGCTAAGTTAACATTTGATGTGAATAGTAAATTAGAATCATAACATAAGAGATGAGGTTCATCGCACTCAATCTAAATTTAAAGTTTTTCGAAAACTGAGTTAATTAACATTTTAGAAAATAAAGATGAATCTGTAGATTTTGCAAAATCATCAATATTACCTCATATTCTAAAGGATAAATATAATGTTTATTTTGTGAAAAATGAGATTTTCCAAAAATTCATGGGTTGTGCTGCAAGTAATTTGGTGGCAGATTCCACAGTAATGAGTTTTACGACCTGAAATTCAATTGTACTATATTAAATGGGACATCTGTAATCGAGCTATAAAATTTCTAAAATATTCAATTCACCTCAGCTTATTAATCCTCCTTCATCCATGATAATCTAGTAGGAATTTTCATTCAAATAATTCAATTACTTCAATTGTTTATTAATAGTACCAATGCCAATGTAGATTGACTAACATAGTCTATCGATGTTTTTGTTGTCTTCATACTTCATTATATTCTACGTTTGGTGTGTGAGTGTGTGTATGTATGTATGTAAGATTCTCTAAGACGTGTATTCGGAATAATCCGAGTAAGCAAATCTTAAACAACTAGTCTAGTTGCTCTATATTCGTATTACAACCCAATATTAGAACACAGAGTAGAGAAATTTATGTCTACAATTGAAAATGTTAGGGTGAATTACAGTTTTTAATCATATCCATGTTCATAACTTAATATCAAAGATTATTGCATATTTAGCTTATGCATAACAATAAAATGTTGGTATTCTTGTATAAAATTCTTAAGTTTTGCAGAACTTATTATTATTAGTAGTAATACTATTACTACTACTATTGCACATTTAGCTTATGTATAACAATAAAATGCTCATATAAATTCTTAAGTTTTGCAGGACTTATTGTTGTTGTTGTTGTTGTTGTTAGGACTGCGGCTGTTGTGACTGCTATTATTTAACACACCTTTTCTTTTCATATTCATCATTTGCATTTTATCAGTTTAAACTACAATATTGAGAAATCGACCATTTGTTGTGTATGTTGCATGTCATTTTGAACTAGTATAATGTGCTGACTACTATTAAACTCATATCAGATAATGTAAAGCTAGTTTGCTACAATATACAACAACAACAACAAAGCCATTTTCACAAACAAGTTGGAGTCGGATAGAGATGGAACCCGAAACCAAGTGATAAAAGTAATGTAAAGGTTATAATATATATATATATATATATATATATATATATATATATATATATGTGTGTGTGTGTGTGTGTGTGTGTGTGTGTGTGTATGTGTGTGTATATTTGTTTGATTCTTGAATAATCATCTGTTGATGAATGATAAATCGCATGTACGGTCCAAGTACTCCTGTAGAAAGAGGCTGAAAGCCATTGTTGAAGCTTCAGTGGAATACGTATTCTTTTTTTGTCATTTCTATCCATCATATACGTATATAGAGGCACACATAGAGCCGGCTTTGGCCTAGTGCAAATTGGGGCTAAACATGGGGCAGCTAAACCTACGGGGGAATCGGCATTGTGTACGCATATAAGAAGAAGGAAAATAAAAACAGTGCATGATAAAAAGACATTGCATATGAGAAAGAAAAGACATTGCATAAGATTTTAAGATATGCATCTGGAATAATCCGTGAAGGAAAATCTAAAATAACTAGTCTAGTTGCTCTATTTTCTATTACAAACCAATACTAGAACGCGGAGTAGAGAAATTTATGTCTACAATTGAAGATGTTAGGGTGCATTACAGTTTTTCATTATATCCTTGTTCATAGCTTACTGTCTTTCAGCTTATGTATAATAATAAAAATGTTGCTATTCTCATATAAAATTCTTAAGTTTTGCAGGAGTTGTAGCTGATGTGTAGTCCGAGGAGTAAAGCTAAAAAGCATAAAATTGAATTGTAAGCATCTTTATTGTTATTATTTACTTTTTCTCTTCATATTCCACCGTTTGCATTTCATCTGTTGAGACTACAACATTGAGAAATTGACCATCTACAATTTCCTAATAAGAGAAGTGTTTGTATGCAGCAAAAGTGTTTGTATGTAGCATGTCATTTTGAACTAAAATTAAGTGCCCACTATTATTAAACTCATATCAGATAACATAAAGCTCGTTTGCTGCAAAACAAATATATATTTGATCCTTGAATAATCATCTCTTGATGAATGAGGTTGAGAGCTGAAATATGGTCATAGTACTCCTACAGAAAGAGGCTAAAAGCCATTGTTGAAGCTTCTGTAGGATGTTTACTTTTTTGTACCAGTTCTATTACGCGCCCGTATGTGTGTGTATGCACACGCGCGCATGTATTTTTCTTCACATCGCCTAAATATTTTATTTGAAATGTTATTTATGCATGTGAGTTCCATTGGTGTCACTAGTGCTTGGGTATTCTTATCCTGCCTTTTGGTAAGATCGTGATATCGTCAACTTGGCTAAAAACAAATGGTTACCAGCCTTGAGAATCAGTTGTATACGATGCTATGGAAGATAGTTGAGCAGATCTAGACCGAGACCCAATCATCGTGCAATCAATGTGGAGTGACAGACATAGCCCCATGAAGCTATATTCGAAAATTCAAGTTGATCAGAGTTCATATGCTCGAGTTACAGATAAAGCAAGGATTTATATGGATTATGAAAGTACGTATGTCGTATAGCTAACGCTTAGGATCATGTAATGTGGAATGTATTATAATCTAAATGCGGAAACAGATAATAATAGTAAGGTAAATAAGAATAAACACACCAGGAGTTTTTATACTGGTTCAAACTTACCGTTCTATGTCCAGTCCCAGACTTCCCTCTGGAATTTTTCTCAATAACCCCTCATTTAACCCGGAGAAATATGTATACAATACCTGAGCAGCCGAACATGATTTTTCCGCATCAGCAGCCGAAGAGGACTTTTCCGCCTGATACAAACTGACAAGACTTCTACAATTTCGATAAAGTTGTTGACACTTTGTGTTCTTGAAACATTGATTTGTTTTTGATAGTACACCCTTCCTATAATCAAATCCTCAAGTATGTACTGTGTGTGTGAAGACTAGAAAGGAAGATACCATTTTGAATCGAAGTATATAATAATTAACTCTGAGATTCAAGCAATATATCTTTGACTAGAAAGCATTTAGAATGCAGAAATATAGTCAAGAAATATAGATCAGAGAATAGAATAGATCGAAGTAAATTGGATGATTAAAATCATGGATTTAGATCTATATATAGAATATAAGGTTGCCACTGTTCACAAAGAGTTTCAATCAAGAGTTGCATCCGTAACTCTTCAAATTGGATCGTTGCTCTTCGCAAAGAGAAGCAATCCTTTAAGAATATGACAGTTGCATACGGTCAATCGACTGATCAAAATATCTAGTTGACTGAATAATCAAAGTGGTGTGCACATGTGTATGTTTGTGCAAAGAACACAGATTCTATGGACATGTGAAATCATTCCAGTTGACTGAACTATGCTTTTTTGCATAGTGAGCACTTATGCACACTATTTTGTGTGTGTGTATGTGTGTGTATATTTAAAACTTTTGTATAGTGTGTGTAAACTACTTGAGAATTGATTTTAACAATTATAAACTATAACTACGACTCAAGCAAAAAATATTTTTATAGCGTACTCGGGTTTGTAATCTAATTTCCTTTTTCGTTCACCATGTGTGTATAGCTTTCTCTTTTTTTGTCGCTTTGATCGTCTAATCTCATCGTTGATCGTTGAAGCTTGTCATGAATCAAAACTCATGATTCAACATTCTTCCACTTTTTGATTGATGACAACCGATTTTGACGATTCTTTATATATAGAAATATATAACTTAGATAATATATTCCTTCCCCTGAATATGTGGCGACTTTTCTATTCCTGCATAAAAAGTTAGTACACAAATTCCTCCCCCTTTGCCATCGACAAAAAGGAATACTTAATTCAATAATCACAGAGTACTAACGAATATTTGTAGAATGAGACATTACGAATCATTACAAATATGAACATAAACATTATCATACAAACATTCATGAACATATCACATCACAGACGAATACAAACATCATAAAAGCACAAACGTTTGGTCGCAGCGTTACAGACATAGCACCATAAAGCATATCATACTTTTTCAAAAAAGAAAACTTACAAAAAAAAAAAAATCAATTTTTCACTTCCATTTTCCCTATCATTCATTGGATTCTTCTTCTTCATCATCTCTGGGAATCATTGGCCTCTTCCCCTTATCTTTGTCCATATCACTTTCTGTTTCCACATCCGATGTTGTCCACAAAATCCGATGCCGGTTGTTTTTCGGATGAGGTAGATGAACTAGCGATGCAAGAGATAGCTTCCCATAATATTCCAAAGAATCTCTTTATCTTATTGAACTTCTTATCAATTTTCTTGTCGAGGATTTCGACACATGAATCTAATATCACTTGATTGCGAGCTATAACATCGATTGCTTCAGGTGTTCCTTGGGAAGGTGTAGTGGTTCGAATTTCATCACCTTGTCTTTGCGATGGTGCTTCTTCTAGATGTTCTTGGGGACGGTTTTGCCAATCATGGAATGTCATGATATGGAGGGGTCTTGGGGGTAATTTCATGAGGCTTATCATCCGACTATTAAGAGTTTTTACAATTTAAGTGTCCAAGTCAGGTATTGGCACTTGAAGGTCTATAAGAAATCTAATAATGTTTCTGCCATAGTAGATTATATTTTGTTTCCCTTGATTGAAGACTATAAGTTCATCAAGAATAAGTTTCGGCCAATTTATTTGAACATTCCCATATATAGCGTATAATGCTCTATAGTTCTCCGGGTATACCAATTCATATGATCCAGTTCTTGGAAGTATTGTTTTCATTAAGGCACGATGCAAAATTCTTGCCGTTGGTCGTAGTGAAATAGATTTCAATTCTCTCATATTATCTTCAAGGAAACGATGACTTATCTCGTCTCGAATATTGATATCGCAATTCATGTCTTCCAATGGTATTCCATCTACAGGAGTGTGAAGTATGTGTCCTATTCTTACTAAAGAGAAAAATACTTATCGTTTACAAACTAGACTCCAAACACAATTATCTCTATTATGTGGAGTTTGGTGATCTAGATTGAGATTAGCAAGAAATAATTTCACCATACCGTGATTAATTTTTACCTTGTTCTGATTGTGGTCTAATAGCGATTCCCAATGACTTCTTCTTGCCAAATTTTGAATTCAATATGCATTGATGCCAGGATAAACCACAAACAATCCTTCTAGAAATCTTGATACCTTCATTTTGTTCCACCGTTCAACCGCTACATGATTGTAAAGCCATCGACCAATTTGCATATCAATTGGTTCTAGAGAGGTTGAGTTTGCTCTTTGTCGCTTTTCTGAGGTCTAGGAGCCATGATGTTGAATTATTTGGAGAATTTTTTGATTTAGGAATGCTTTGGAATGTTTTAGGGTTTTGAATTTTTTGAGTTTGTAATGAGTTTACGAAAGAAAATGTACGTGAATGGTTTATAACCTAGGGTTTTTTGTGTCTTGTTACATTATTCAGTCGACTGAACTAAAAGGTTCAGTCGACCGAACCCTTTTCCTGAAGCTTTTTTGCTTTGGAAATGAGTTTAGTCGACTAGACATTTTGGTCCAGTCGATTGACTTCTGTCAATGACTTTTGCTTGCTTTATATTGCAATGCAACTAAGTTTATTTTATATGATGGTTTCATAACATAATATAACAATGATTTTACAAAATATAATACCAACTGAAATTTTTACCTATATATTTATTGATGATTACACGAACATTTGCTGTAACAACCCAATATTTTTGAAATTAATTTTAATTGAATTTATTTCACTTTGAAAATGTTTTAGAACTTATTTTACTTAAAATTTTGTCTAAATTATTTTTAAGGTGAAGCAGAAATTTTTCTAGAGTTAATGGTAATTTTTTTTTATAATTTTCATGCCCCGTTTTCAATTTTTTTTAAACAATTTCTTTAGTTCTTTTTCTATTTTTCTCCAATTTAACTATTTATTTTTATTTTAGAAATGATAAATAAATTATTTTATTTCAAATTTTTTCTTTATAATATTTTTAAAATGAAGTGGATATTTTTCCAAGGCTAGTAATGATTTATTTATAATTTTTGAACACTGTTTTGTATTTTTTAGCGATTTCTTTTATTGTTTTCTATTTTTCTTTAAATTTAATTATTTATTTTCATATTATTTCACTTGGTTTTGGTTTTTAAAAGTATTACTAATTTTTTTTGTTTTATTTGTTTTAAAAGAAATAGAAATTTGAAGAGGCAAAGACTCTTCCTTTTCTTTTGACTTTTAAATTTCTAGAGTTCTCAAATTTCATAGCTCTTCATTTTTGTTTGGCCATGAAATTTTTTTTCTTAGCCGTGTATTCGTTTACTTTTCACGTAAAAAAAATCACCTTCGTTCTTATTCACGTCTTGAGAGAAACTTGGTAATGGCTTCACCACTTTTTATTCTTTTTTTCTTATTTTTCTAAGTGTTTTGCCTTGTCTTCTTTGCTAGTTTTGCTTGGTCTCTCCTCCATAGCCACGACCACCACCTCCTACACCTCTTCCCTGCCATCACCACTAGCTAATCCTCTAATCTTGACCAAGGCCGAGCGTCCATGGTGGTCAAACCCCTCAAAAATGCAACCTAAAGCCAAAAACCATGCTAGTTGACCACCACTTACCTCATCTACTTCAACCACCACCATATCCACCACCATAGCCGCCACCACTCCACTGACCTGACCACCACACACCCCTCCATCCACTATCTAGTTATGGTGCACCCACAGGCCGAGCCCACTCCTCCATGGATGAAACACTTTTATGAGCAAAACCACTATGTTGCATAACCTCTTCACCTTCTCATGTTACAAACTCCACCTTGTTCATGCCTTAAACCTGAGCCATGCTAGCCCAAAACCGAGCCAAAACTTTACCAAAACCTTACCATATGAACACCTAGGCCGTGCATAGCATATGAGAAAGCAAGGCAAAAGATTTGACATTCAAATCTCTTTTCATTTAAAAGTTATTTCATTTCAAAATGGTATTGAATTTTAATTTGTTTCGATTTTTTTTGTTTTGGGTTGTAACATAAGATTTGTAGCTTGGATTTTCTCTCCACTCAAGTCCATAGTCTTATCATCATGCTTTTGATTCCGTTGTGTCATTGGTTTTGTTATCTCCAGCATTTAGATGTGAGTAAATCTCACACGACAATATATACTTATGCAATTGTAAAGCAAAAACATTTGAATGTGTAGAATTATAAATGATGCTATAACTGCCTCTGATTATCTATATATATGATATTAAACCTATTAAATTACATGTCATATCATCTGTTACTGTTATATAATGTTAAACTGTTCATTTATATCTGTTTATCACATTGCAAGTTCCCTGTTAGATTAGAAATCACTATGGGTTGAAATGATACATACCCGAAAGGACTTTAGAATAGAGAAAAATCGTTATGGGCTGAAATGATAGGCCTGAATGGTTTTTAATTATTTATTTTGACTTGGGACTACGGGTTTCAAATGATAGAACCCAGATTTTTATTTGTAAACCACGGATTGAAATGATATATATCTGTATCACTTGACCTAGGTTACAAACTATATATAGGCCCGTGGTTATTTTTATAAAATTTTATGGAATTTTAAGTAATTTTAAAAGTGTGTGTGTGTGTGTGTGTGTGTATACGTGAAAATTTGATTTAAATTGGATTTCTATATATTTAATATAGAAATTTGGAATTTTCTATAAGTTAAAAATGTTGAAAAATGAATAGTTACATTAAAATTTGAAAATATAACTTAAGTGGAAAATTGGAATTTTATTAAATAAAAATTTAGCTATATAAATAAAAATTAAATTTTATTTGAGAAAAAAGGGAAAAAATTTAATTGTTAAGTTATTTATTCAAAAATGTGAAGAATTGGAAACTTTTACACCTGAAATTATTAAGTAATTTGTTGAAATTAGATTTAATTATAAGAAATTTATTTTTTAAAAATAATATGTTAAATGATATGTTAATGAACATTTTTAATGTTAAAATATGATTTTTGACAATGTTTAAAAGGTTTAAAATGAAGTTTAATAATTGCTGGAAATACACTAAAATCTGGAAATCACTTTTAATAGCATTCAGAAGTGCTATGGTTTCTGGAAATGAACGAAAGAAGCTATTACAGCAGTTCTGAAATGCTGTAGTTGCTGTAGTCGAATTTATAGGCTAAAAACCTAACTCAGGCCTGTTACAACAGTTCTGTAAATACTGTAGTGGTCTACTGTCTTTGCAAAAATGAATAAAAACCCTTGTTTTAAAACCTGAGCTATTACAGCATTTCTGCAAATGCTGTCTTTGCTGTTTTGAACTAAAATTTAACTAAAACTGAGTTTTAACAGCATTTTTAAGTGTTGTCTTCGATAACAAAAGCGGTAGATCCTCTGGTCGGACGCATTTCTTCGATGTCATTCTATTACTTTGTGATTGTTTGGTGGCCACCCTCCGATTTGGAATGTGTCCCGAGGTGGGCGTATGTGGCTGCTGCGTTACCACCAGCCCATGTGCGTAGTTAGTATGTCTACCCTGGCATTGCCTCGTTGTGCCGTGTCACCTACCATATCGAGCCTTTACTACGAGTTTGGTTTTCTCCCGTGGCCCATACGTATCTTCTCGTAGTCTCGCGATCAGGAGATATGCAGATATTAGATGAACTACTGGGACTATTACGTATGTTGGGCTATATGGGTAACCCCGTGATGCTATTTTAAAGTATGTTTATTTTACTGATAGACACTATTGTAGTAGCACAATATTACTATATAGTAAATAGTTTAACGGATCCTTAGAGGATGGGCGGTCCCAAGCATATTCTAAGTTACTTGTACCTTTACTATAGTTCACTTGAGTTGGTTTACATTGGATAAGTATGTATGTCCTGACTCGAGTGTTTGTGTTTTATTTACGCTCGGGTCAGCCTGAGTTATTCACAGATTTGGATTTCCACTCTCTGGAGGTCTGGAATCACTGGAGATTATCAGCTTATCTAGTTATCTTATTTCGGTTATCTTATTTCAGTTCTATTATTCTATTTCAGTATGTTGTTCTGTTGTCAGCTTTGTATTATTGGACTTCTTTGTATTTGGGATTTTATGTTGTATCTGTTTTCAGACTGATATTATGTATTTGGTTTTGAGACTTTGTGATAGTAGCTTCATGAACTACTATGGTATTTTGTTTTCCGCTGCGAGATATTCTGATGTTCTGTGTCTGTGATTCTATGATTTGATTTTATTTGCTCCGAATTTTTTATTACAATCTGTTATTTTATATTATTCAAGTCTGTTATGTGTGGATTATTGTCGATTTGAATGGTGGAAAATATCAGGTCGTTACAGTTGGTATCAGAGCTTTGGATTTTAGGCAAACCTTAGCCTGTGGAGCAAAAACTCATTAGAGATACGGTAGAAATACCCTAAAATGAGTGAAATCAATTTCAGAATCATTTCTTTGTGAGAGAACGTATTTTCAAAGTATGAAATGATTTTAAAATGATTATCAAAAGATTTTTCAAAGATTATTTTGATATTAAAATTTTCTTGTTTTAAAAGCAATTTTTTCTAACTTCTTTCCTTTCGTATCTACCTTGTTAGAAATTTCTGTAATTAGGATGTTCATCCAAGTGGATTTATCTTGTCTTGCCTTGTCTTTTCTTTATCTTATCTCTACCTTTGTCCTAATATTCATTTTTGAATTTTCAAGATGAATCGTAGAAATGCTAGAGGTCAGGGTCGTGGTGCTGCCCCAGTTCTAGCCCCAGCTCCTGCCCGTTTCACTGTTCTTTGCAAAGAATTTACTCAGCTTGGTGGAACCAAGTTCACTGGTTCGAGTCTGTCATTGAGGCTCAGCAATTGCTGAGGAGTATCGAGGGGATATTTACTGGTCTTGAGATTACTGATGCACAGAAGCGTCATTTAGGCGCATGGCAGTTGCAAGAGGCTGCCCAAGATTGGTGGGAGTCTGTTACGGGTAACACCGTTAAGGCTAATCTTACTTGGGAATAGTTTAGGTATCTTCTTATGTTTCTCTGAATTCTGTTTTTCTATCTTTTCGTGTCATTTCTAAGCTTATTTATCATTCTTCTCAGGGAGGCTTTTGTTGCTAAATGGATGCCCGAAGCCGGGAAATCCCAGCTTTATAGGGAGTTCATGGACATCAAGCAGGGAAGTATGTCTTTTTCAGAGTTCGAGAGGAAGTTTAACAAACTTTCTAAGTTTGGACCTGGTCTGATAGACACTCCTTTGAAGAAGAATGAGAAGTTTATTACTGGTGCTCGTCCCGAGTACCATAGTCGCCTCATTTCTCATGTTCATGGAACTTTTACCCAGCTTATGGATATAGCTCTTCGTTATGAGAATCCTACTTCTAAAGGTCCTATTTCTATTGGCGCTCCTTCATCTCAGACTTCTTCTGCAAATTCTAAGAAGAGAAAGCTCAGTTTTTCAGCAGCAGAAGAAGAATTGGCTTAAGAATCCTTTTTTGGGATCTTCATCATCTGCTCCATCTCAGAGGAAGCTAGTTGACCTTTCTTCCATCACCTGCTTGAAGTGTGACCAGAAGGGACACTATGTGAATAGTTGTCCTACTATTGTTGGTGCTGCCATTCCTCCCCTTGCTCAGCCAGCTAGGCGTTATCTTTGTCACATCTCTCTCCAGCCTGGCCATTTCAGGAAAGATTGCCCTACCCAACAGAGGGGTAAGCCTTCTGGTATCTTTGCTGTCACCACTGCCTCTTCTCCAGCTCCTCTAGCTCCTAGTGATGACCAAGGTACTCTCCAGGATTCTTTTTCTTTATTTCAGCATCCTGTCCATGTCCTGTTTGATACTGGTGCATCCCACAGTTTTATATTTGTTGATTTGTGTGATAAGTTTGAGCATCCCGTTTCTCCTATGTACGTTTCTGAATCCTTATGTGTTTCAAATCCAATTGGGGCTCCTGCAAACCTTAATAGGATTTGCAAACAAGTGAAGCTTCTCTATTCTGATCATCACTTTAGTGGTGATTTTTATATTTTGGGCTTTGATGCTTTTGATTTGTTGCTTGGAAGTGATTGGCTTGGTAGGCATAATGCTCATATCTCTTGTAAAGCCCGGTCTGTTTATCTTAAGGATGATCTCGGTACTTCCTTTGTTGTTCTGTGCCGCATGCCTTAGGATTTTGTAGGCAATTTTATTTAATCTCTGGATTCTGCTCTTGGTGATCTTCATTCGACCCGCGTGGTCAAACTCTTTCCTGATGTTTTTGGTGAAGTCACTGCTTTGCCTCCTAAGCGGGAGATAGATTTCCGCATTGATCTTATTCCTAGTGCTC
Source organism: Allium cepa (assembly GCA_030765085.1). Taxonomy (NCBI): domain Eukaryota; kingdom Viridiplantae; phylum Streptophyta; class Magnoliopsida; order Asparagales; family Amaryllidaceae; genus Allium; species Allium cepa. The sequence continues at coordinate 407,062,043 of CM060938.1, forward strand.
GACCTGTTATTATTCCTTCTAGAAGAATGGCACCCCGTGAGAAGGTTGAGTTGGGAAAGCAGATCAAGGACTTGTCTTCCAAAGGTCTGATCTGACCTAGCCATTCCGAATGGGGAGCTGCGGTGGTCTTTGTCACTAAGTCGGATAGTTCTCTGAGGATGTATGTTGATTATAGAAGCTGAAAAAGCTCACTATGAAAAACAGATATCCAATGCCTCGCATCAATGATATGTTTGATCAGCTTTATGATGCTACTTGTTTCTCTCAGCTTGATCTTGCCTCAGGTTTTCACCAGCTCAGAGTTGCTGAGGAAAGCATTCCCAAGACAGCTTTCTGGACTGAGAATGGGTTTTGTGAATGGTTAGTCATGCCTTTTGGTTTGACTAATGCTCCTGCTTTCTTTGTGGATCTTATGAATCATGTTTTTCGTGCTGTGCTTAATAAATTTTCTTTAGTCTTTGTTGATGATATCTTGGTCTCCTCTAAGTCCGAGAGTGAGCATGAGTCATATTTGTAGTATGTTCTAGAGACTATCAGAAATCATCATTTGAAGGCTAAAATTTCTAAATGCCATTTCTAGAAGGATGAAGTCTGATTCTTCGGGCATATTGTTTCTGGTAATGGAGTTTCTGTTGATCCAGTCAAGATCGCTGTGATCAATGTAATTCTTTCCTTCTTTCTCTTTTCCTTTATCATTTAATTATTCTATCTTTTCTGTGGTTCTTATTTTCCCTATTTCTGTCACAGGATTGGGAAACTCCTAAGACTCCTTTTGTGATTCGTAGTTTTCTGGGCCTTGCTGGTTACTACCGGAGATTTATTGAGAATTTTGCTCAGATTGCTGCACCTCTCACTGCTTTGACTCATAAGAATGTTAAGTTTATCTGGGATGAGAAGTGTAAAGCTGCATTCAACGAGTTAAAGAGCAAGCTAACTTCTTCCCCAGTTCTTACCGTTCCGAACGGAAGTGAGGGATTGACGGTATATACTGATGCTTGTAGGGAGGGTTGGGTGCTGTTCTCATGCAGAATGGTTGGGTCATTGCCTATGCCAGCCGTCGGTTGAAAACCCATGAAGCTAATTATGCTGCCCATGATTTAGAGTTGCTTGCTGTTGTCTTTGCTTTGAAGCTTTGGAGGCATCATCTGCTAGGAACCAAGTTTTAACTTTTCATCGATCATCAGTCTCTGAAATATATCTTCTCCCAGAAGGATTTAAACCAGAGGCAAGTCCGTTGGCTTGAGTTTATGGCTTCTTACGACATCGATATTAGTTATACTCCCGGTAAAGCTAATGTTGTGGCTGATGCTCTGAGTCGAAAGAAGGCTTTGTTGTGTCAGATGGTTGTTTCTTCTTCTCCTCTTTTGAAGCGCATCATAGCTAAGCAAGATGAGGATGAGATGCTTAGGTTGATGAAGGAGAGTGTTTGGAGCAGAGTTTGTGGCAGTAGTAGTGGTAGTAGTGGACCTCAGATCGATGATAGAGGGATTTTGAGGATTAATGGCAGGATTTGTGTCCCGAATGTAGATGATTTGAGGCAAGAGTTACTTCGGAAGAATCATCGATCTAGACTTTCTATCCATCCCGGTGTGTTGAAGATGTATCAGGACATGAAGAGGCTTTATTGGTGGAAGGGTATGAAGCAGGATGTCTCTATCTTTGTTAGTAGGTGTGCAACTTGTCAGCAGGTCAAGGCCGATCATAAGAAGACCCCTGGTTTGTTGCAGCCCCTTGAGATTCCCAACTGGAAGTGGAAACAGGTTTCCATAGATTTCATTGATGGATTGCGAGGTCTAGGAAAGGCAACGAGAGTATCTGGGTTATTATGGATAGGCTGACCAAATCTTCTCATTTCATTCCGGTCAAGTCTACCCATTCTGCTTCTAGCTTGTTTGAGATCTAGATGAGAGAGATTGTTCGTCTCCATAGTGTTCCTCTCGGTATTGTTTGTGATCGTGATCCTATCTTTACCAGCCAGTTCTGGAAAGCTTTTCAGAAACCTTTGGGTACTCATCTGAATTTGAGCACTGCTTGTCATCCGCAGACCGACGGCCAAACGGAAAAAGTGAATCGGATACTCGAAGATCTTCTTCGTGCTCGTGTGCTTGATTATGGTGGATCTTGGGAAGATCATCTTCATCTTGTCGAGTTCACCTACAATAATAGTTATCAGGTATAATCTTAAATTCTGTTTTAAGCTTATCTTAATCTTTTATCTATCTCTTTCTATCTTTGGATTCAGGCTAGTATCAAGACATCTCCATTTACTGCTCTGTATGGACGATCTTGTCAAGTTCAAATTCAAAAATAGGTCAATTGAAGGGAAAGTAAAAAAATGAGGAATTTGTCGTCCTTGCTGGATTGAATATGGTAATCGTCTGGTTCTTGGTCCTGATATGATTTTGGAAGCTTCAGAGAGAGTTGAGGAGATTAAGAGAAGGTTAAGGGTTGCTCAGGATAGGCAAAAAAAGTATGCTAATAGGCGTAGGCGAAAGCTTGAGTTTGTTGTTGGTGATATGGTTTTCCTTAAGGGGTCTCCCTTAAGGAATGTCATTCGCTTTGCTCATAGAGGGAAGCTTTCTCCTACATTCATTGGTCCTTTCCGCATTGTGGAAAGAGTTGGTTCCTTGGCTTATCGTCAGGAGTTACCCGAGAAGCTTTCTGGAATGCATGATGTATTCCACGTCTCACATCTTCGCCGGTATCACCATGACCCATCTTTGTTTGTTCAACATTCTGCTCTTGATGGCCTGGATATTGAGCTTGATCTGACTGTCGAGAGGAAGCCACTTCGTATTATCGACAGAGGTACGAAGCAGCTAAAAAGGAAATCTGTTAGTCTGGTCAAAATACAGTGGAGTACTGGTGATCGTGATTGTACTTGGGAGACGGAGGAGAGAATTCGTGCTTCGAATCCGAAATTGTTTATTCCAGATACTATTTTGTTTTTCTATCTTGTTTTCCTTATTTCCTTGTTTTCGTTCTTTTCGAGGACGAAAAATTTTGAGTGGGGGAGAGTGTAACAACCCAATATCTTTGGAATTAATTTTAATTGAATTTATTTCACTTTGAAAATGTTTTAGAACTTATTTTACTTAAAATTTTGTTTAAATTATTTTTAAAGTGAAGCAGAAATTTTTCTAGAGTTAATGGTAATTTTTTTGTAATTTTCATGCCCTGTTTTTAATTTTTTATAACAATTTCTTTAGTTTTTTTCCTATTTTTCTCCAATTTAATTATTTATTTTTATTTTAGAAATGATATATAAATTATTTTATTTCAAATTTTTTCTTTATAATATTTTTAAAATGAAGTGGATATTTTTCTAAGGCTAGTAATGATTTATTTGTAATTTTTGAACGCTTTTGGATTTTTAAGCAATTTCTTTTATTCTTTTCTATTTTCTTTAAATTTAATTATTTATTTTCATATTATTTCACTTGGTTTTGGTTTTTAAAAGTATTTGCTGAATTTTTTTGTTTTATTTGTTTCAAAAAAAAAAATAGAAATTTGAAGAGGCAAAGACTCTTCCTTTTCTTTTGACTTTTCAATTTCTAGACTTTTCAAATTTCACAACTCTTCATTAATTTTTTTGTTTGGCCGTGCAAATTTTGTTCTTAGCCGTGTATTCATTTACTTTTCATGCAAAAAAAATATTACCTTCATTCTTATTCACGGCTTGAGAGAAACTTGGTAATGACTTTACCTCTTTTTGTTCTTTTTTTAAAATTTTCTAAGTGTTTTGCCTTGTCTTATTTGCTAGTTTTGCTCGGCCTCTCCTCCATAGCCACGGCCACCACCTCCTACACCTCTTCCCTACCATCACTACCAGCTACTCCTCTGATCTTGACCAAGGCCGAGCCCTCCATGGTGATCAAACCCCTCAAAAATGCAACCTAAAGCCAAAAACCTTGCTAGTTTACCACCACTTGCCTCATCTACTTCAACTACCACCATAGCCTCCACCACTCCACTGACCTGACCACCACACACCCCTCAGCCGCTGTCCAGTCATGATGCATCCACAGGCCAAGCCCACTCCTCCATGGCCGAAACACTTTGATGACCAAAACCACAGTGTTGCATAACCTCTTCACCTTGTCATGTTACAAACTCTACCTTGTTCATGCCTTAAACCCGAGCCATGCTAGCCCAAAACCGAGCCAAAACTTGACCAAAACCTAACCATATGAACCCCTAGACCATGCATAGCATATGAGAAAGCAAGGCAAAAGATTTGACATTCAAATCTCTTTTCATTTAAAAGTTATTTCATTTCAAAATGGTATTGAATTTTAATTTGTTTTGATTTTTTTTGTTTTGGGTTGTAACACAAGATTTATAGCTTGGATTTGCTCTCCACTCAAGTCCATAGTCTTGCATAGTGCTTTTGATTCCGTTGTGTCAATGGTTTTGTTATCTCCAACATTTAGAGGTGAGTAAATCTCACACGACAATATATACTTATGCAATTGTGAAGCAACAACATTTGAATGTGTAGAATTATAAATGATGTTATAACTGCCTATGATTATTTATATATGATATTAAACCTGTCAAATTACGTGTCATTTCACTTGTTACTGTTGTATAATGTTAAACTGTTCATTTATATACGTTTATCACAATGCAAGTTCCTTGTTAGATTAGAAATCACTATGGGTTGAAATGAAACATACCCGAACGGACTTTAGAACAAGAAAAAATCGTTATGGGATGAAATGATAGGCTTGAACGGTTTTTAATTATTTATTTTGACTTGGGACTACAGGTTTGAAATGATAGAACCCGGATTTTTATTTGTAAACTGCGGATTGAAATGATATATATCCATTTCACTTGACCTAGGTTAAAAAACTATATACAAGCCCGTGGTTATTTTTATAAAATTTTCTGGAATTTTAAGTAATTTTAAAAGTATATATATGAAAATTTGATTTAAATTGGGTTTCTAAATATTTAATATAGAAATTTGGAATTTTCTATAAGTTAAAAATGTTGAAAAATGAATAGTTACATTGAATTTTGAAAATATAACATAAGTGGAAAATTAGAATTTTGTTAAATAAAAATTTAGTTATATAAATAAAAATGGAAATTAAATTTTATTTTAGAAAAAAAATGGAGAAAATTTAAGTGTTAAGTTGTTTATTTAAAAATGTGAAGAATTGGAAACTTTTACCCTTGAGTTTATTAAGTAATTTGTTGAAATTGGATTTAATTATAAGGAATTTATTTTCTAAAAATAATATGTTAAATGATATGTTAATGAACATTTTTAATGTTAAAATATTATTTTTGACAATGTTTAAAAGGTTTAAAATGAAGCTTATTAATTGCTGGAAATACACTAAAATCTGGAAAACACTTTTAATAGCATTCAGAAGTGCTATGGTTTCTGGAAATGAACTAAAGGAGCTATTACAGCAGTTCTAAAATGATGTAGTTGCTGTAGTTGAACTAATAGGCTAAATACTTAACTCAGGCGTATTACAGCAGTTTTGTAAATGCTGTAGTAGTCTGCTGTCTTTGCAGAAATGAATAAAAATCCTTGTTTTGAAACCTGAGCTATTACAACATTTCTAGAAATGCAGTCTTTGTTTTTTGAATAAAATTTAGCTAAAACTGAGTTTTAACACCAGTTTTTAAGTGCTGTCTTTGCCGAATTAAAATGTTTTTAAGTGTAACTTATAACAGTTTTTTTTCTAAATACTGCGAAAGGCTGAAATTTTAATAATTATGGGTTTTGACTTAGGAAATGAGCTCAGAATGACTTGAAACTTCGGAAGTTGAATATTTGACTTGAAAGAATAATAACTTCACTTTAAAAGGATTTAAATGAATAAATTAAACTGGGCAATGAATCATTTTAAAAGATTATTTGAATTGAAATAAATGAATGTTATCTTTGAATTTTAAAAGGGTGTTTAAATTGGATATTTGGATTTGAATTCAAATAATGATTTGAAAAGGGAGTATTGAAAAATATGATATTTTGATATTGAAATGTTTTGGAAATGATTTGATCTTTATTTTGATAAAGATTTGGATTTGAATTGATATTTATTTTGAAGTATAAATATTATTTTGAAAGTTATAACCACGGGTTATAATAACGATTGGTTGGCAAAGAGAACGGATCAGATATGGACATACTCTCTGTCGATACCGAAAACCACTTTGACAACTGTATTCGCAGTGGAGATTCCAGAATGAAGTAGGATGGTGGCGACGTTCTTGTGGTATGTTACGTGGACCCAACTCCCGTGAGTTGGCTTAAGGTGGCTAAAACAGGAGCGATCTCGGGCCAAAAGGGGTAGCTCCTCTGGTCGGACGCATTTCTTCGATACCATTCTATTACTTTGTGATTGTTTGGTGGCCACCCTCCGATTTGGGAATGTGTTCCGAGGTGGGCGTATGTGGCTGCTGCGTTACCACCAGCCTGTGTGCGTAATTGGTATATCTACCCTGGCATTGCCTCGTTGTGCCATGTCACCAACCATATCGAGCCTTTACTATGAGTTTGGTTTTCTCCCGTAGCACATGCATATCTTCTTGTAGTCTCCCGATAAGGAGATATGCAGATATTGGATGGACCACTGGGACTATTACGTGTCTGGGGCTATATGGGTAACCCCGTGATGCTATTTTAAAGTATGTTTATTTTACTGATAAACACTATTATAATAGCGCAATATTACTATATAGTAAATAGTTTAACAGATCCTTAGAGGTTTGACAGTCTCAAGCATCATCTAAGTTACTTGTACCTTTACTACAGTTCACTTGAGTTGGTTTACATTGGATAAGTATGTATGTCCTAACTCGAGTGTTTGTATTTTATATACACTCGGGTCAGCCTAGTTATCACAGATTTGGATTTCCACTCTCTGGAGGTCTGGAATCACTGGAGATTATCAGCTTATCCAGTTATCTTATTTCAATTCTATTGTTCTATTTCAGCACTGTTGTTCTGTTGTCAGCTTTGTATTAGTAGACTTCTTTGTATTTGGGATTTTATGTTGTATTTGTTTTCAGACTAATATTATGTATTTGGTTTTGAAACTTTGTGATAGTAGCTTCCAGAACCACTATGGTATTTTTTTTTCCACTGCGAGATATTCTGATGTTCTGTGTCTGTGATTCTATGATTTGATTTTATTTGCTTCGAATTTTTTATTACAATCTGTTATTTTGTACTATCGTCCGGCATGTATGGATTATTGTCGATTTGAATGGTGGAAAATATCAGGTCGTTACATATGCATTAATAATAAAATGTCAAAAACAAAGTGATCATCAACGAATGTGATTTTTTTGAAGATGATTTCTTTAGAGTCTTAGAGTTCTCCTTATCATCCTTCTTTGATGACATGTTCGCTAGTGATTGATTGAATTTGCGATCCCATGAGTTTGGAATTCGAGGAGTATCGTGGAGAAAGATCCCATGGATTTCGATATCCAGCTGATGTGTTAAGCGATGAATACGGATTTGGTAATGGTTCATATGCGTCTATCGATTTAGAGTTGCAAAACTTGACTGTAATTTGTTCCAAAAAATTTAAGCGCCATGCCGTCACTTTTTGTTCGAAATATAACTCATGTTGTAGATCCATTTGTTGCTGTTGGTAGTGATGAATATTGTTGATCTTTTCCTTAGTCAATGGCAAGATGAATGTAACTTGTTTTCCCTCCTTATTACCCGGTGTATAACTGGTATGATAGCTTTCCCATTTATGTACCGGTTTATATTCCGGTGTTGGAGTAAGTGATCGATGGTCGGAGCTATCTAAGGAAGGTGTTGTATAGGAGAGGTGTGAGTTATCTGAGGATTGCGATGCCATTACGATGTGATAATAAAATATATGAAGCTTGTATTTAAATTGTATTTGAAAAGTGTGTGCAACATTTCAAAAATCCATGTATATATAGGAGTAGAATCCTGTATTTTCTTTGGTCAAAAAATGAAATTAGTTTTAGATCATATATAAATAAGTTAATAATTTAAGGTAGGAAAATGATTTGAAAGTGCATAGGAAACATAATTTCGAGCTAATTTAATATAAGATGAGCTGGTTTTTACTATTGAACAAGAAACAATGACTACCAAAATGGTAGACACATGAGACGTCCAACAAAGAGACCAGAGTTCAACCCCTGTCAGCTTCAATATTTTTGAATTTCAAAAATTTTGTTTTTAATAAAAAATGGATTCTATGTTGTGATAAGATACATCCATGGCTCAATTGACTATAGACATTAGAAATTTAGGAATTACCATGAGTTCGAATCCCGTTATGGTTAGAAATCGTATATTTTATTTTTCACGTTTTTGCCTTTTTATTAATATTATTATCACTCTTTTATTGACAATATTCCGAATTCTCTTATTAGTTTTATAAATATATTTTCATTTAATGGTTTAGTGAAAATATCAGTTAGTTGATTTTCTGAATTTACAAATTCTAAATTTACTAAATCCTTTTTAATACAATCATGAAGAAAATGATGTCGTATATCAATATGTTTGGTTCGTGAGTGATTTATTGGACTTTTAGAAAGATTTATTGCACTAGTATTATCAAAATATATTATTGATTTACTCAAATGTATATCGAAATCCTTTTGTGTTTGTTGCATATAGACGACTTGAGCACAAGCTAAAGCGGTAGATATGTATTTTGCTTCACACGTCGATAAGGAAACGCAGTTTTATTTCTTTCTAAACCAAGAGACTAAGGAGTGTCCAACAAAGTGACTCTATCCGTCTGACTTCCTCCAAAATCAGCATCATTATATGATACTAATTCGAAAGGATATTCTTTCGGATAAAATAGTCCAAAATCTTTGGTTTTGCTTAAGTAACGAATAATGCTTTTTACTGATCGCATATGTGATTCTTTAAGATCTGCTTGAAATCGAGCACATAAACAAACACTCATCATCATATTAGTTCTACTAGCAGTTAAGTACAGTAATGATCCAACCATACTACAATATATTTTTTGGTCGACACTTTTGCCTTCTTCATCTCTATCGAGACGTATTGTTGTACTCATCGGAGTTGGTTTGGCTGTAGTGTTTTCCATACCAAATCGTTTAATTAGATTATCACAATATTTTTCTTAATTAATAAAAAATCCATTTTCTAATTGTTTTATTTGTAATCCAAGAAAATATGATATTCTTCCATATGTGACATTTCAAATTCATTAGTCATTATAGTTCAAAATTCCTAAAGTAATTTTATGTTAGTTGACCCAAAAATAATATCTACATATACTTGAATAATTAAAATATCATGTTTATTCTGTTTAATAAATAAAGTTTGATCAACATTTCCAATTCAAAAACCAAAGTCTATTAAATATTTCTTAAGACAATCGTACCAAGCACGTGGTGCTTTTTAAACCTTATAAAGCTTTCTTAAGTTTATAGACGTGATTTGGAAATTTTTCATGAATGAAAAGAGGAGGTTGTTCAAAATAAACACTTTCTTTACTATATCCATTTAGAAAAGCACTTTTTACATCCGTTGGGAATAATTTAAAGTTGTGAAAACACCGAAGATTAATAAAATGCGTACCGCTTCTAATCTGGCGACTGGAGCGAAGGTTTCTTCATAATCAATACCTTCCTCTTGATTATATCCTTGCTCTACTAGTCTAGTTTTATTTCTAGTTATATTACCTAATTCATCGATTTTATTTTTAAATACCCATTTAGGACCAATGACTGATTGATCACTTGGTTTAGGAACAAGTACCCAAACTTCATTTCTTTCGAATTGATTTAGTTCTTCTTCCATAGCAAGAATCCAATAGTCATCTGTTGAGGCTTCTTTTATATTTTTAGGTTCTATAGTAGACAAAAATGCTATATGACCCATGTGATTTAATTGGTGTCTAGTTCTAACGTTTGAATTAACTTCTCCAATTATATTTTGAACATGGTGATCCCATAAAATTCTAGGTGGAGATCTTATATTCTCTTCATTATGACTAATGTTTTCATCATCGCTAATATTATTATTATTATCATTGACTTTTTGAATAATATCATCATCGTCCAAGTGATTTTTGATATTATTTATATTTTCATTGATAACTTTATTTTTATTTATAAAGTTTTCATCAAAAGAAACATGAAGAGTTTCTTCAATAATTTTAGTTCGTTTATAAAAAATTCGATATGCTTTACTTCGTTCTGAACAACATACAAATATTCCTTCATCGGATTTTGGATCGAATTTACTTGGTTGATCTTTAGTGTTTAAAATAAAAAAATTTGAACCAAAAACCTTAAAATATGAAATATATGGTTTTTTTTTCCATTTAGTAGTTAATATGGAGTATTTTTAGTTAGTGGTCGTATAAAAACACGATTCAAAACATAACAAGCAGTTGCTACAGCTTCTGCCTAAAAATGTTTTGGTAAAGTGGTTCCATTTAATAAGTTCTTGCACATTCCTGTAATATTCTATTTTTCCTTTTTACAACTCCATTCTGTTGTGGTGTTTTAGGAAAAGAAAAATTGCGATTAATTCCTTTCTTATTACAAAAATGTTCAAAAGCTACATTTTCGAATTTTCCTCCATGATCACTTCTAATGTTTTTAATTTTTAAATCTCTAATATTTTCAATTCTTTTGACAAATATTTTAAATTTTTCAAAAGTATCACTTTTATTTTTCATGAATATAGTTATTGTATATCTAGAAAAAATTATCTACAATAACAAACACATATCTATTATGATCGATCGATTGATTCTGAGTAGGTCCAAAAAGATCCATATATAATAGTTTAAATGGTTGTTATGTAGTTATTACTTTCTTAGATTTTAAAAGAAGATTTTGTTAATTTTTCTAATTGACATGCATCACAGATATTGTTGATTTTGAATTTTATATCAGGTAAACCGTTTACTAGTTTATTTTTGGCTAATTTATTCATAGTTTTAATATTTATATTACAAAATCGTTCATGTCATAGCCAAGAATCATTTTCTTTTACTACCAGATGCATATTAGAGTTATTACTTATATTCATATTTAAAATATAAATATTTCTATCTCGTATACCATAAAGATTAACTCTTGATTTTTATTAGTAATATTGCATTTATTTTCTGAAAACGATATACTAAAACCTTCATCACATAGTTGACTTATACTTAGTAAATTATGTTTTAAATTTTTAACTAATAAAACTTCAGTAATGAGTGGTAAATTTGAGGTTTCGTTGCTGCTGACATCACCTTTGCTAATGATATTGCCTTTGGAGTTATCTCCAAATGTGACTAATCCTCCATTCGAGTAGATAATGTTGGTTAGCATATCTTTATTGCCAGTCATGTGTTTAGTGCAGCCGCTATCCAATATCCATTTTACTCTCTTTTTTAAGTGGTGCCTGCAAAAAATAAAGAATAATATTGGTACCCACTTCCTCCGTTAGGTCCTACGGGTTAAATCTAACGAAGCCAAACCCAATAGCGTTCAAAGTTCCCTTTAAAAATATAATTATCATTATAATGATCAGTTTCCACGAGTTATTTAATATACTTATTCCTAATCAAATTATTATTTGTTTTAGGAATCCATATTTTTATTGTTTTAATTTCCTTAGAAACTGTTGATTTAATATCCTTTTTAAACCTATTTTTAATGTTATTCAAACCTTTTCCAAATTCTGGTTCAAATAATTTTTTATATCCTAGTCCTGATTTATTTGAGGTAGATTGAGAATTTTCTATAACTTTAGAAAGATTATCTCTTCCTTTATTAAAATTAGAAATATTTTTAGAAATATTTTCTAATTTTTTTTTGAGACTAGAATTTTCTAGTTCTAAAACTTTATAACCAAATTTCAAATCTTTAATATCAACCGATAGATCATCATTCTTATTTTATTAAATTTCTAATTCTTGAGTAATCATAGATATTTGGGAAGTTAAATTAGAATTAGATTCTTGAGTATTCTCAAGTTCCTCTTCAAGAATTTTCCTCTCATCTTTTACCATACTCACTTCTTATTCTGATCTATTCAGTTTTTCTATTAATTCCTTATTCTTCTTTTTAATCTGTTTTACTAAATCTATTAATTCTGAATTAATTTCTACTAAATCATCAAAACTTAAATCACTTACATCATCTTTTGTGGCCATGAAGCATACATTAGCTTGTTCATTGTTGGTGTCACTATCACTATCTGATGAGTCTGATTCGTCCTAAGTGATTGAAATATCTTTCTTTTTGAATTTATCCTTCTTGAATTTGTTCTTTTTACATTCTGGACAATCTCTCTTCATGTGGCCCTTCCTATGACATTCATAGCATTCCATGACTGATGATGATGGTTTATTGCTATCAGTATTGTTATTGGAGTTACTTTTGTTACTCTTGAACTTGTTATTCTTTTTGAATTTCAAAAAAAATTGGAATTATTTTGCAGTAAGTGCCATATCCTCTTCATTTGTATCTAAATCATCTTTTTCTGCTTGAAATGCTAGGTTCTTCTTAACCTATGCTTTTTCTTTGCCTGCAAATTCACTTCTTATGACATTGGATTTCCTATTAACTCTTCTGTTTTCATAGTGGAAAGATCATTTGCTTCTTCAATAGCTAAAACTTTTCTTTTCCATTCATCCGTTAAAGAGTTTAGGATTTTTGATACTACATCAAAATCAGAATTTATTTCTCCTAGTTCTAATAATGAATGATAAATATCTTGGAATCTGGAATACATATCATTAATGGACTCATTTTCTTTCGTTCTAAAATTTTGAAACTAATTCTTAAGAATAGATATCCTGCTTTTTTTAACCTTGTTATTACCTTCATGAGTTATTTTCAGTGTTCGCCATAATTCATATGCAGTATTGCACACGCTAACATGATTAAACTCATTCTTGTCTAAGGCGCAAAACAACATATTCATAGCTTTAGCATTTGTAGTAGCATTTGATTTTTGTGTGTTTGACCATGTAAAATATTCAGTTGTAGGTATATGATATTCAGATTGTGTGATATTCCATGAATCAAAAACCATTTGCTTGCATATAAATTCTCATACGTGTAGCCCAATAAGTGTAATTCCTGTCATTGAGTAGTGGTGGTCATGTAGTGGATTGGCCTTTCTTAAAACTGTTGTTAGTGTTATTTTCCATATTACTAGAATATATCAAATAACCGTGTAATGGTTGTTAGATGACCGTACTATGATACCAATTGAAAGTACGTACGCCGTATAGCTAACACTTAGGGTCGTGTAATATGGAATGTATTATAATCTAAATGCAGAAACAAATAATAATAGTAAAGTAAATAAGAATAAGCACACCAGGAGTTTTTATACTGGTTCGAACTTCCCGTTCTATGTCCAGTCCCAGACTTCCCTTTGGAATTTTACTCAATAACCCCTTACTTAACCTGGAGGAATAGGTATACAACACCTGAGCAGCCGAACAGAATTTTTCCGCCTCAGCAGCCAAAGAGGACTTTTTCGCCTGATACAAACTAACAGGTTTTCTACAATTTTGATAAAGTTGTTGATGCTTTGTGTTTCTTGACAACACTGATTTTTCTTGATAGTACACCTTTCGTATAATCAAATCCGTAAGCATATATTGTGTGTGTAAAGATTAAAAAGGAAGATACTATTTTGAATCGAAGTATATAATAATTAACTCTGAGATTCATGCAATATATCTTTGATTAGAATGCTTTAGAATGCAGAAATATAGTTAAGAAATATAGATCAGACAATAGAATAGATTGAAGTAAATTGGATTATTAAAATCATGGATTAAGATCTATATATATGGTATATAATGTTGCTACTGTTGACGAAGAGTTTCAATCAAGAGTTTCATCCGTAACTCTTCGAATTAGATCATTACTCTTCGCAAAGAGAAGCAACCCTTTAGGAAATATGGCAGTTACATACGGTCATTCGACTGGTCAAAAATATATAGTTGACTAAATATTCAAACTGGTGTGCATGTGTGCATGTCTGTGCAAAGAACACAGATTCAGTCGACTGGTGAATTCAGTCCAGCCGACTGAACTTTGCTTTTTTGCACAGTGAGAACTTGTGCACACTATTTTATGCGTTTATATATATATATATATATTTAAAACTTTTGTATAGTGTGTGTAACTACTTGAGGAGTGATTTTAACAATTATAAACTATAACTACGACTCAAAAAATAAAGATTTTTATAGCTTACTAGGGTTTGAAGTCTAGCTTCCTTTGTAGTTCACCACGTGTGTATAGCTTTCTCTTTTTTTGTCGCTTTGATCATCTAATCTTATCGTTGATCATTGAAGCTTGTCATGAATCAAAACTCATGATTTAACAGATCGATCGAGAACGATCCATAAAACAACTCAAGTCAACGAAGATTGATTAATATCTCAAAATCCACAAGCCAATTCACTTGAAACTTTCGAGGCATCAATATACTAAGGGTAGAGCCCACAAAAATGATCGTAAGTCAAAACTCCAAGGTTCATGAAATGCTAATTGTTTTATGCCAATCCTTCCAAATGATTGGGTAACTCAGCAAACAATCCAAATGCGACAAAGATTGATCCATATCTTACAATCTACAACTCTGAATAACTTCATATTTTAGAAGCAAGGCATAGAGACATGTATGACCCCCACAAACAGTTGCATGGCAATCAGAAACAAAATAACGATCGCTAGAATTTATATCGATCGTTCCAAAACAACAAGTTATGTTCACCGATCGTTATGGTAGGCCCTATGGACTTGGAGAGGCATCTACCATAATCCTAGCGAAATATCTCGTCATCCACCCTATAAATACAGATCTATTGGCTCATTTTCAAGATTTTTACGTTGCTTGTTACCCTAGACTACATTGCAATCAAGTGCTATCTTTGTTCTACTGTTGTAATCAAATTCACAAGAGAGTAATAAAGGATAATCTTCAAAGTGGACGTAGGCATATAATGCTGAACCACTGTAAACCTCTGTGTCTTTGATTACTAGTTATTCTCTATCGCTTACTTATTCATATACTCACTTTAATTTTGTTTTTTCCATTTACTTCTCTACAAAAACTATTCTTTGGTGTTTGTAACCACTTTTGGTGCAAACATTTTGGAATTTTCACCGAGAAAGCTTTGATTCTCAGCTTATCACGATCCCTTTATTGCTTCTATGTTGCATAAATCCCCCAAAAGAGATCTATAGTTATCTTCAGGAAGTTTGCTCATTCTACTTTGATTTTCAAAAATCTAAGCAAAGCTATCAATGATGAGGACACTATATATACTTCTCAAAAATGTGGAAGGAAACGAAAACACTAGTATCGAGCAAGGAGGCCTGAGTAGTCACCAATGGATGCAAATGTTGAACTAGTTGAAGTCCAGAATCCAACCGATTCTATTAAGAGAGATGAATTCCAGAATATGATGAGAGAGTTAATGAATAACCATCGAGAATTAAATCAGCATATTAAAGTTTTAAACTAGTGAGAGAGCAGGGGTCGGGCCAATATCAACCTAATGAACTAACTCAGTCAGCAGCAGAGAGGAAAAGCTAGAAGGGACCCTACCCCTTAATCAACATCGGAGAGTTCTTGTCCATTGGATAAGTATCACAAGCATAGGCGTCACAGAATAGATGGATATCATGTAGAAACTTCAGGGCGTCAATAAGCAGACCGTCACAGTCTATATAGAACAATCAATGCTGATCCCTCCACCAAAGAAGGGAACTTACCCATGCATGCTGAGATTCAAACTGGAGCTGCTTCGACCGATTTGGATGATGGAGTTCAATTAAATATTGACTAAATGCTTCCTCTAAATGACGATGAAGTAAATTTATGAGATACATATTGAGAAGATGTTGAACTAAGAAGGTGTGGAATGGCTCATAGACATCGATCAGACCATTTATATAAGGTGGAACACGACCACTGCTTGGCGCCAACTATCCAAATGCTGGACTTATCAGCTATAGTCAGACAGCTAGTAAGACAAAGCCCAGGCTTGACCAATGATGATCGGGGAATCTCAAGAAGCCATACCTCATTCATTGATAATTTCATATATGCAGAATATCCAAGGAGGTTCAACATGTCGTTGATGCATGCTTATAAGGGAAAAAACGACCCCAAGCAGCACATCATAAGATATGAATGATTGATGGATTCCGCATGAGCAGATGATGCAACCGAGTGAATTTATTTTCAGATAACTCCCTCTGGAATAGAAATGATATGGTTTACAAAGTTACCCCCACGATCGGTCTCTAAATTCGATGATTTAGCAAGAAGGTTCGTGGAGTAGTTCCGAATGTACACAACTCGCCCCCAAAGATGTAGTATCCCTGTCCAGCGTGATCCAGGTCCAGGAGACTCATTGAAATATTATTTAGAAAGGTTCCACATGATTGTTATGGAAATCAGTAATCCGAATGAAAATGCAACATTAATAGCTATGACAAGAAGGATTGGTCCATAATCTAATTTTATAGATTGATTAGCAGGCAAGCCCCCTTCAAAGTTAGAACACTTTTATGCAAAGGCTTCTCAATATTTAAGAAAGAAGGAAGCCAAATCCTCTAGGAAGAAGAATGTTGCAAGATCAAGTGGAGATGGAGTACGGCGTAATATTATAGTAAAGTAGTCCGATGAAAGTTCTTGAAAAGTTCAAATAATTGTCCAAAACAAATCGAATCAGCAAAAAATTATAGAGATAGGAACCAAGAACGAAAAAGGGATTCTAGAAGAGAAAAATCTAGGATTTCGATGTACAACACTTACATGCCACTGAATAGGTCCCTGGAGAATGTCTATTGTCTACCTCAATACTATGCAGTATAAGAAGCCGCCTCCAAAAGAATCACCGGAGAAGTAGAAACAAACTGAGAAATATTGTTGGTTTCATGAATGTTGTTTCATAACACCAATAAATGCCGGCACCTCCAAGATACTATCATTTTTCGAGAAAGGAAAGTAAGTTACAGTAGTTCGTAAAAACCCCACAGGATGGCGGGCAAGGGACATCCGACCCTAACTGAAGACAAGCTGCGCATAGGGTTGAGGAACCTACATGGACTGGTGGAAGATTAGTGATCAATACAATAGTCGGAGGACCACATCCGGTTGGTAAAATTTGGCATGAGATGGAGCGCTACGCTAGTGCGATTAAGCATGTGGATTTTGAATGTTGTTCAAATACGAAGGATGGAGCTCTGACGAAACAACAACGGACAATGATAGATGATATTGTGTTTAGAAATAGAGATGTAGAAAAGGTGAAGGCTCCAAAGATCGACCCAATGGTCATTTCAGCCATGATCGGCACCGCTTTTATGAGAAGTATATTGGCTGACTGTGAAAGCTCTATAAACACAATTTTCAAGAAAGCTTATGATTAGATGAGGATGGAAGCAAAGGATTTGAAATCATCTAAAGCCTGCATTCATAGCTTTAATGGTGTGGCAACTAAAGCTGTTGGTTATATTGAATTACCTATAGAGTTAGGAGAAGGTGGTCGTAGGAGATTGCGGATTTTACCTTTTGTTGTTTTAGATGTTGGCTCTCCATACAACGCTTTTTTGGACCAATCAGCCCTAGCTGAGTTCCGGGTATCTCTTGCCCCATGGTGTTTGACTTTGAAGTTCACAACAGATAACGGTGTTGGAGGTGTTCACGATGATCAGACGGCTGATGTGCCTGTTATGTAGCTGAGTTGAGGGATGCTCAACGGAGGAAGAAAGGTAAGGGTGCGGACAAGTCAGTCCGCATCAAAGCCATTGAGACAACTAGTGCCTGAGCCTTGGCTTGGGCACCAATGTTTGTTTTATAGAGACAGATCCGAGAGATGACGAAAAGGAGTCCAAAGAGTCCAAGGCCGCACCAGCTGAGCTGGCGATTAACATTATAGTTTGCCCCGACGACCCGTCATAGGTCCTAAAGATCGGACCACAACTCACCCCTCCAATGATGAAGAACTTGCTGGGTTTCTCCAAACAAATTTATATGTGTTTGCTTGGACTCATTCTGACATGTGTGGGATCCCGCCTGCCATTGCAAGCCATGCATTGAATATCGACCCGAGTTATGTCCCAGTGACAAAAAATACGTGATACGAATCCGGAGAGATCTACCACTTTTAAAGAGGAAGTGGATAAACCTAAGGACAATGGGTTTATTTGTGATGCCTTATACCCTAAATAGGTATCTAATCCTATAGCTATGAGAAAAACAAACGGGAAATGAAGAACATGCGTTGATTACTCAGACTTGAGCAAGGCCTACCCAAAAGATAGTTTCCCCTTCTAAGGATCGACCAGCTGGTACTCGACCACGGGACACAAATTGCTATCTTTTATGGATGCATATTCAGGATACACCTAAATCTAAATGCACATATCCGATCAAGTGCACACCAGCTTCATCACCAATGTGGTTTATATTGCAATTTGGTGACACCGTTTGCACTAAAAAATGAAGGAGCGACCAACCAGCGCCAAGTTAACAAAATGTCTAAAGATCGGATCAGGAAAACGACGGAGGTATATGTGGATGATGTGCTCGTGAAGTCACGACGGTCTAGCGACCACATTAAAGACTTGGTAGAAATGTTTGACATCCTTCGACGTTATAAAATGAAGATTAATCCTCTGAAATGTTCCTTTGGCATTGCATCAGGAAAATTATTAGGTTTCTTCGTTAACGCCAATGGAATCGAAGTTAATCCTGATAAGATCCAAGCTATTCGCAATATCCAAGCGCCAAAGACTATCAAATGGGTGCAGAGCCTGAATGGGAAGGTCGCTGCCTTAAGTCGATTCATTTCTAGAACTACTGATAAATGCATTCCTTTCTTTGACTTGATTAGAAGATGAAAAAGGAATTTCAAATGGGCATAGGATTGTAAAGATGCATTTCAAGATTTGGTAAATTACTTGGAGAGACCTCCCATTTTATGAAAGCCAGCAGATCATGAAGATTTATAGATCTGTTTAGCCGTGCTAGTACATGCTATAAGTACCATATTGCTTCGCAAAGAGAATCGAATTCAAAGATCGGTCTATTATGTTAGCAAGTGATTGACGGGGGCTGAGAGGAATTATCCAAAGACAGATAAACTGGTATACCACTTGCTGATTACATCATGAAAGCTTCACCCTTACTTTTAGGCACACCCTATTAATGTTTACACCGACCAGCCATTACGACAGATCGTGCAGCGACCTGAGACGTCTGGAAAGTTACTCAAGTGGAATATCAAACTTAGCCAATTTGATATCACTTATCTTCCTCGAAGGACTATCTAAGATCAGACATTAGAAGATTTTATAATGGAATTTACTACATAGGATGATTTCCCAAAGACCAGTGAAATACCTACTATATGATGGAAGTTGTATAAAGATGGAGCATCCAATGATCATTATTCTGCAACTGGGATTATGCTTGTAACTCTCGAAGATCACTCAATCTGCTATGCTTTGAAGCTTGATTTCCCTGCAATAAATAATGAAGCTGAGTATGAGGCTCTGATTACTAGATTTAAACTCGCTAGAGAATTGAGTATAAAGTCTCTTGAAATCTTTTGCAACTCACAGTTGGTAGTATACCAAATTAGGGGAGATTACCAAACTAAAGGTTAGCGACTTGCTCCATACCTTACCCAGGTTTAAGAGTTGTTGACTAACTTTGAGTATTACGACATTACACACATTCTCGAGATCAAAATATAGAGGCTGATTTATTGGCAAAGTTTGCTAGCACCGAGGATGCACAACAGATTGGCTTGGTACCGGTCGAGATATTAAATGCTCCAAGTATAAGCCTGATGGAAATTGACCGGGCACTAGAGATGGAGACTGAGAAGGAGTAGTGGATGGCTCTGATTAAAGATTATTTTGCTATAGGAAGTTCTTCCTGAATTAAGGAATGAAAAACAACATGTCATTCCCAAGGTTTTATGGTATATTATTCAAGAATGAGTTATGTACAGATAGGGTTTTTCCATTCCCCTTCTCCAGTGTATCGCCCATGATGAAATGAAATGAATCCTAAAGGAAGTTCATGAAGAGGAATGTGGCAATCACACTAGGGGGAAAACCTTAGCAAAGAAAATATTTCGTTATAGGTATTATTGGCCAACCGTTAATCGAGATGCTACCGATTATGTAAGGTGATGTGACAAGTGCCAGATATATGTAAAAGTTTCAAGAGCTCCACCGACAGAAATAACATAAATGATCAGTCCGTGGACATTTGCTACGTAGGGCATAGATATTATCGGTTCCTTATCAATCTATAAAATTGGTGCAAAGTACACTATTGTTACAGTTGATTACCTCACCAAGTGGGCCGAAGCGGAACTTTTGTCTACGATCACAACCAAGAAAGTGAACAACTTCATTGTTTCGAACATCATCTGTCATTTTGTTCTTTAATGAATTTTTTAATAGACAATGGGACTTAATTTGACAGTATTTAATTTAAAAACTTTTACCGTCAATATTATATTGAAAAGAGGTTTGTGGAAGTCGCTCACCCTCGAGCGAATGGGCAAGTTGAAGCTGTAAACAAAATCATAAAATTTATTCTGAAGAAGCGTTTGGAAAGAGCTAGAGGCAAGTAGGTGGATGAACTTCCGACATCACTATGGTCTTACAGGATCACCCATAAATCCACGACTGGCTATATCCATTCGCCCTTGCTTACATTTTCGAGGCTGTTGTTCCTATTGAACTCGAAGTTCCTTCTCGTCGAGGGTAAGGACCCATAATTTTAACTATTTTAAATTATTAAATTTAATATGATTATTGAACAAAAATGGTTATAAATAAAAATTTAATGTTTATTTATGTGATTTATTTGATATGAACTTAGACAAAATTTTGAAATGAACAACGTCGAAGTTATAGGTAATAATCAGTATTGCAGTGGAATTCTATGTATCGAATGTGTTGTAATCAATAGCTTGAATTGAATAACAATGTAGAATGACTGTAAAATGAAAGTAGTTGTTTAATTATTGGATTCGTTTTAAAATTAAAACTTTATAAGTCAAATAACTCATATTGAAAAATGGTGATTTATTGGATTATTAAATTGTTTAAAATTTAATATTGCAATTATTTAAATAGTTAGACCTTGAATTAATTTAATTGAAAATGATACCGGAAATTGATTTAGATTTTATTTAAATATGAATGAAGATTGTTAACATTTAAAACTGGATTTAATAGCGAATAATTAGAAATTGGAAATTTTATATTATAATTAACGAGTAAAATTAGCCATTTTGGCCACTGTCTTGGATTTCGATGTGACAAGTTTCATCGGATCCGTAATAGTGAATTATTATAGGATTTCAAGTTTCGTATCGATCGAACTAACGTCCCGCCATGCGAGCTTGAAACACATAGAATTTATTTTCAGAATTTAATTAAAATAAATTGATTTTGAAATGCTATCTTCTGAATATGATCGAATTAGGCCTCAGGATTAGTTCTATTTTGTTTGGAATAGGGGTAAAATATTTTGAACGCTAGGCAGTACGCTTCGTTTGAAACTCAAGAAATTTCGAACGTCATAAGCTAGATAATTTCAAAATATAACAATATATTTACTTTTCTCCACTCCAACATTTCGTATTCCACACCGACCTACATGCTACCCTGTACCTTCCTTATCTATCTTTCATTTCAAATAAGCAACCGTAAGCATTAAAAGAAAAGAAAAAAAAGCAAACAAACGATCACGAATAGAGGAGCATCGCGCGTGAGGCGCCATAGCCTCAAGGAGGGTCGAGCTCGGAGGTGGTGGATCGATTGGGCATTGCGATTGTTTGACTGCGTTAGGGCTTCGCAGTTTTTCTCGCACGCATAAGTGGATGGAGGTGGTGCACGCGTGTAGCTTGGAGGTACCATGACGCACGTATAGTTATTAATGTTTATCAAGATATATATAATATATAGTGTAGGATATCAGACAAATGTTGATTAAGAAGAATGTACAGTATCAAAAGTAAATTCAAGATGCTAATATCAAGAGAAGATTCGAGATGATGATAATTGAAGACTCATGAGTATTGAAGAGTCCAAGATTTCAAGATATTTCAAATATGTTATGGAGTCATGTTATTTTTGTTAAAACTCTGATAGCACTGTCTTGATCTCTTTCTTTCTATATATTAAATAAATTTTAAATATTTTTCAAATATCCTGGTTTACAAAATATTGCTCAAACTAATTTCTTGACCTTTTATATTTACAAGATATTATTCTAAGTTTTTAAGTATTTTTATAAATATATTATATTTTTTTGGTATTTTAGTTTATATCTTCCTTATTCTTCTTTTTTATATTTATATTTTGATTTTAAATATTTACTTATAATTTATAACCATATTGATTATACATATATATATATATATATATATATTATTTACATGATACTAAATAATCTTTTTAAATCTTTCAAAATTATTTTATAAAGTTATATTTTGATTAAAAAGTGTGTAAGCTATATTTAAATGATTCTACAAAGCATCAAATTATTTTACAAAACAAAAATTTTTCAAAATTATATTTTTAATGTGTTTTTCAATTTTGTTAAGAGTATGTTAACATACTCTGTCTATGTATGCTCGCATAGTGGTCGTAATTTTCAAAATTCAAATTTGAATGGAAGTGTCGTTTTGTTGTATCTCTACACAAATGGACATGGCCATTGTTTCTCTATAAATACCAGACTTCTAAACGAATTTTTAATTTTTTTTTATTCGTCTATCCTCCCACTCTCTCATTTTTTAAACCAAAATATACCCAAATTCTATCGAAATTCAACAAGAATCAAATTCAGTCACTAGTTTAATTCTCCTTCATCTACTCTCTGATTTCTCTCATCTCTCTCACACAAACTAAGATCAAAGTGCAATTCAAGAGTTATAGGATCCATTGTAATAAAGATTAAAGATCTGAGTTCGTAAAACTTTATCAAATCATACTGCTATACTTGTAGGTGTGATTGTTAGCCGTAAGATCAAGTGGGTGTGCTTAGTAGCCCATAAATCCAATGGGTGTGCTTCTAGCCTCGAAATCGAATGACTCTACCTAGAGGTCAAGATTCTAGAGGGTGTGTCTAGTAGTCTTAAAATCGAGATTGTGTTTGCATTTACTAGCTGTAAAGAAATCCTTACAAGGAATTATGCGGGACTGGATATAGGGTAACCCCGAATCAATATAAAATCCTTATATGTTCTTTCCTTTTTTACTTTTACCGTATTTCCTTCTATTTGCACTTTGATTTTGTGATTGTTTCTATGATTAACATCTTTCCAAGTACAATCTTAAAGAATTTGAAAAATGTTCATATAATCCATTAAGCTTTATTCATCCTCCATCTGGTGTTGATTTAGCCTTAAGATCTATATTCCATTGACTCACATTTTGTACAAGAGCATTGGTTTTCAAAGTATTCATAATCTCATTTTTTAAAATATTTTAATGAAAATTTTAATACTATTTTTAACACTATTTTTTAAAAGATTTATAAAATCATCATAACGTTGTTTCATAAATTTGCATCTATTCATTATAAAAAGTCACATGATCTTTTGAAAAGGCATGAACTGCAGGAACAGACGTGTTACATGGCTTTTGATGAACAAATACTTGATGATCAAACTCTACTAATCAAAAAGGACAAATGGGTATCTAATAGTGGATGCTCAAGGCATATGATTGGAAATCCGAGGATCTTTAAAGATACGGTTTACAAAGATGGTGGAATGGTGAATTTTGAAGACAATTCTAAAGGATATATGATTGGCATTGGCAATGTTGGTAATTCTAAAACTCCTACCATTTCTAGTGTTTTTAGTTAGGAATATAAAGTATAATCTATTGAGTATTAGTTAATTGTGTGATAAGAGTTTCAAAATTAAATTCGTAAAAGATAAATGTCGCATTGAATATAATGAGTAAAACATTATCTTTGCAGCTATTAGGAAAGGAAACATCTATATGTTAAGTATGAAAATCTCAAATGATAATCCGTGTCTTTTGGCTGAAACAAGTGATTCTTGGATTTGATATAGAAGATTTGGTCATTTAAATTTCAAACTAACATCTAAAATTGCTAAAAATGATCTAGTTAGAGGCCTTCCTAAAATTAATTTTAAGGTTAATAATTGCATGTCAATTAAGAAAACCTAGAAAATGTTCTTTTAATCAAAAGATATGATTTCTACCTCTCAACCCTTTGAACTTCTTCACTTAGATCTTTTCAGTCCTTACAGATACAATTTATAAATCACAGTGGATATGTATTTGTAATCGTAGATGATTATTCTAGGTTTACCTGGATAATTTTCTTAAAACTTAAAAGTGATGCTTTTGAAAATTTTGAAATCTTTGTGAAATGAATTCAATCAAATGACTATTAAAATTAAAACTATGTTGAGTGACCACGGCGGAGAATTCAAAAATAAAATTTTTGAGAATTTTTATAATAAGAAAGTTATAACTCATAATTTTCATTTCTAAAAACACCACAACAAAATGGAGTGGTAGAATGTAAAAATAGGATGATTCAAGAGTGCACTAGAACCATGCTAAATGATAGTAATTTACCTAAAAAAACTTGGGTTGAAGCAGTTGGTACTGCATGTTATATATTAAGTATAATTTTGATAGACCATTAACTAAAAAAACACCATATGAATTATTCTATAAAAAACCCTGAAGTGTCATACTTTAGAGTATTTGGTAGTGAATGTTTTACTTGACATACTAAAGATGACTTAATAAATTTGATGTTAAATCAGATAAAGGAATCCTTATTGGATATTCAAATAGAAGTAAAGCTTGAGAGTTCTCAATACTGGAACCAATACTAGTATAGAGATATTACATGTCTCATTTGATGAGAATTCTAATGTTTGTAATCCAAATGTCGATGAAGAATAAAACTTTGATAATCCAAACAAAATTACTAATAATGTAATTACTGAAAACGAAAATAATAATAATTCAGAAAATTCACATCCAAATAAAAGAACAAGATACTTGAAGATCATCATATAGAAAATATACTTGGAAATATTGAATCTATTGTTACAACTATAAATCAACTAAATAAAATTTGTAACATTACTTTTATTTCAACCACTGAACCTAAAAATCCAAATGAAGCATCAACTGATGATTCATGGATTCTTGCCATGTAAGAGGAATTGAATCAATTTACAAGAAATAATGTATGGGAACTAGTCCTAAGACTTGAGGACAAATCCTTATTAGGACCTAAATGGGTATATATAAACAAAATAAATGAAAAAGGAGAGGTTGCGAGCTGTGTAGTTAATGCGCTCGGTAGATTCAAAGCGGTGGAGGTGCAAAAAGTCATAGTAGGGATACAGCGAGAATATAGCGGAATATAGCGGATGACTCTAAAATAGCATATAAAACTCGTACTTAATATTTTACAAATATATAAATGGTAATTAAATGAAAATTTATCATTCAATTGAATTATAAATAATACATATATAATTTTAAATAAAAATGAGACGACCCGACTTTTTCTCCACAAAAAGTCGTATCATCCTTAAAAACGAAAGGGATAGAAAAGAGAAAAGAAAGAAGAGAAAGAAGAAACAACACAAGAATCTTAACAACGCAACGAATAAATTATATTAATAACATAAGTATTACATAGTATACAAAAGATATTAGAGTTACACATACAATACAACACATACTAGACAGTTATAAACACCTGTCTAGTTATTAAACTCAATACACACAGAAGACACTCAGAGATACCAACACAACGGAAAACTATATAACTATACGCAGAAGCCTCCTGCTCCATTTGCTCCTCCACAATTCGTTAAAGCTATCCTGAATCCTAACCTGAATTCCCTTGGCTACTCGTAAAAATTTGAGTACCCAAGAGTTAAAGAAAAACAGAAATAACTCCGGGTCAGACATGGGTCTGGTGTGAGTAACAGGTTAAATTTGCTTAACTTTGAAAAACCTTTGAAAAGAAAAGGTATCACGTAAGACTTCCCACACATAAAAATGGAAAAGTTTCTACCTTACGCTAACCAAAACATTTGATAGGAAATCCAGCTATATTATAATAGTGTCTAGGGTTTTCAAGTAAAATACAGAAATAGCCGAAATTGTTACATCTATTAACTTCCAGCTGCTAGCCACAAAAGTGGGTAATACAATCAAAACCAATGGCGCTTATTGGATTTTGGATTCCATACAATGGCTGGGCTACTGGGGTACCGCCCGTCACAGTACGTGGCCTAAATCACCGTACCGAGGAGTACGCCTGCTCCCCTGCAACACAAAGCCAGAACCATTCCTTACTGAACAGTTCCGAACAAGACCACCCCGCAGTTGTGATCAGCAACCGCGCCACTAAGCCGAAACAAAGGGACCTCTAGACAGGGGTAAATCTCGCTCTCAAGTGGGGGCTGCCCACGAAGCTTTGCTGCACCTCCCCTGTTTTAGCCATTCTCGGTTGATGAGGCTTGATGCTACCATTACCTTAATAGGACATAATACTTAGAATGCTCACTGTCCACCTGATGATGTTCTGAAAGCATTCAATCCATACAAGTTCGTTCCGGGTTTGAACGAAACCGAAGGCATTATCTCGTTACACTCGTTTTGGAATCACCCTCAGAGTTGAGACGATAACCCTTGCACTCTGAATCTTCACCTTCACTTGAGATTCACGACCTAACGTTAATTTGGATCGATGTGGTTTTCGGATATCAAAATATGGAAACCCGATTCCGTCTCATCGAAATCCAAAACGTGTCTTTTAAGGCCAAGTTGTTTTAAGTTTAAAACAATTCAATTTAATTATCTATATATATACAGATAGATAATTCACAACGCAATAGATAATCAACATTATCATTTCCAACAGATAATTCATATCATAATCAGATAATCCATATTATCATCCAAAAGCAACCAATGCATCCATATCATATACATTTTTATCTCATAGCTGAGATTACAACCATACTAGGCAACCAATACCAATCATCAAACATAAGTAATGATCTAATGGTCACTCTATTTTATAATTAATTTAAAATGAATTAAATTAATTACCTAATCTCTAATTAATTTAAATAAATTAAATTAATTACTTTATCATTATAATCCTGCTTAACTTAACCATCGATTGGTTTCAAATCAATAAGATAAAACACCATCTCAATAATCATTTCAATTAATCTTTATTGATTAACCATCTCTAATTACAATAAGTAATTAGTCTTTAAAATTAATTACACAAGTTAATTATATTAAACCTTTTGCAAATAATTAACTTGTAATTGCTTAATTAATTAGCTAAAATTAATTACATTAATCATTTATTCATTATTAATTATACCTTAATGAATCAATTCTAAATTACATCATTATTAATTAATTAATTATTTCTAATTACAATTTAATTAATCTCTCTATTTAAATTTATTACACAAGTAATTAACCTTCAATTTGAACCACATATATATTAATCACCCATGATTAATAACCATTCAGTAATTAACTACTTTAATTATTCATCCCATAAATTAATTACTCTTAATTAATTATCTCAATTAAATCTTGATTAGTTTCAAAGTAATTAAATCTAGATTTCTTTCATCATTAAACATCTTTAATTACATTCAGTAATTATCAATTAATTACTTCTCTAAGTAATTATAAACCCATTAATTACATAAAGTAATTATTCATCAATCCACACATGTTTAAATTAATTTAACTTAATTAATCTAAACTAATCATATTAATCAAATTAATTACACTAAGTAATTAATTCATTAATTACTTTCATTAAGTAATTAAACTTAAACAATTACATAAATGATTTCTATAAATTAATTAATCTAATTAATTATCTAAATTAATCACATTAATTAATTGTTCAATAATCTTATGTTAATTATCTTCATTAACATTCCTTAATTACTTAATTAAGAAATTAACTTATTTTAATCATTATTAACCATCAATTAATTAATATTTAATTACAATTTAATTAATCTTTAATTATTAATTAATTAAGTGTTAATTACAATCTTAATTAATCCTTAATCACTTGATTAAAAATCTTAATCATTAATTAAAATTTAATTAACCATCCTTAATTATAGATTAATTAACCTTGATTAATTAATCTCAAGTCTTGATTAATTAACTTAAAAATTAAACATCCACATTATTCATTAATTAAATAATTAATATTCCATTTAAATTAATTTAATAATTTAAATGAACCAATTTCTTAAGTTCTCAATTAAGAAACATTCTTCTTATATAAAGTATTTTAAACAAATTTATTTCAAACAAATTCAATTTAAAAAGATTCTTTTTAAATTCCAAACTGAAACACAATTTAAATTTTCATTCCAGATTCAAACTTAAAAATTCAAAACTTTACTTACATCTCCATCTTCATTTTCAAATTATTTAACCTTTTCTAAAATAGTTAAAACAAATTTAAATTTAAAAACTTATTTTAAAAACTGTCATTAAAATAAAATTTGAGGTTGGAAAACTGAATTTAAACTTATTTTAAATTTTTATTTCATAAATTAATACTCATAGTTTTAAATTCAAAGCCAATGTTCCTTTATATTTTAAAAAGTTTAAAATCTAAATTTAAATTCCAGATTTAAATTAAATTCAAACTCAGATTCATCTATTCTAAATTTCAGTTTTCCAGATTTAAACTTTGTTTTAAATTTTCAGTTGCATTATAAAATTTACTTTTAAATTTAAAACAGAAAAACAGTTTCCTGTTTTTTTAAATATCTTACATTTTTGAATTCAAAATTGATTCAAAATCCAAGATTTAAATTATTGAATTCATAATTAAATTACAGGTTTAAAAATTCCAGTTTGAACTCCATCTTATAATTTGAAATTTTACTTTTAAATTTTAAAAACAGA
Organism: Allium cepa; assembly: GCA_030765085.1. Taxonomy (NCBI): domain Eukaryota; kingdom Viridiplantae; phylum Streptophyta; class Magnoliopsida; order Asparagales; family Amaryllidaceae; genus Allium; species Allium cepa. The sequence continues at coordinate 407,091,056 of CM060938.1, forward strand.
AAGACAGTTTCTGTTTTGGTTTAAAACCAAACTTGAGTTCAAAAGCATTTCAAATTTATTTCAAAGATCTAAAATTTAAACTTATTGAATTCAAATTCAATTTCAGGTTCAAGGCTTATTTCAGATTTTTGTTTGCATTTTACTTTTTTTTACTTAAGATTTTAAAAACTGAAACAGATTTTGTTTCTAATAAAACTTGAAACGTTCAAATACTCGAGCCACTATTATTTATTTCGAGTCGAAATCCCATCCGCTTCGAGTTAAAACTCGAAACTCCCGAGACCATCACGGGTAAACTACGACCGCACCAATTTCCAACTTCATCTGAAAATACATGTCGCCGTGCACATGTACATCGACGCCGGCCATCCCGATCACCTCTGACGATCTCCACATGTCGCTAACTACCATATCACCTGATCACGATCATCAAATCGCCCAGAATTCAACTCGAATTGAATTCATGTTTAAAACCGAAACCTGGAACATCTACCCCCTTTCAATGCCTGACCTGTCAACGGTGATACCTTCCATCTCCGGCCATCATCACCTTCCATACTCTGGCGAAGCCTTCATACGTGAATCATGGTACAACTCGATCAACCAAGGAGACCACATTCGAACAAAAACAGTGACCCATTAAAACTAGGGTTCACAACTGACAATCCCAAATTACAACCTCAAAATTGAATTGCAATCCAATTCAGTAATTTTCCTATAATCTATGATAGCTACAATATCTTCAGAAGCAAATTCACCCATATCAAATGCAAGCATCAACTGTACTTAACCAATATGTAAAATACAGTAAATTCAAAACTGCACTTTGTTTAAAACACTATAAATTGTAATATTTGATTTAAAATTCATGAATTTGTTTGATGTTTTTATTTATAAATCTGAAACATTAAATTATAAAGTTTGAATTTTCACTCTATGCTAATTTGCTCTGTATAACTTAATTTCCAGGTTACAGACAATTCTATTTAATTTATAGAAAATTTAAACTTACTCTATTTTAAAATAAACAAGTTTTATTCAAAATTTTAAGTCATAACAGCAACAAGTCAAGAAAAGAATTCAGGGATCAAACATGAGTTTGAAATTTTGAAGAACAAACATGCAACAGTCATCATCATGTATACAGGCATATATTTACAGGTAAAATATTCATAGCAATTTCATATAAGTTTCATTTCTAATTTAAAAAGCATGTACAACTTTACCTATTAAGTAAATTTAAAATGTGTTACTCACCTGATTTAATAGAAGACAGAGCCATTTTGTTTTTAATTTGCAAACAGCTTTTGACAGAGAACTTTTGACTTGAAAACTGCATTTGAATGCCTTTAAAACTTGAACTCCAAAAACTGAAATGCTCCTGATACTTTTAAAATTGCCTTTGCCCCTTGATTAATTACAAACCTGCATGCATGTTTCAGCTTACAAGAAAATGCAGTAGCTAATCTTCCAAATTTTGAAGAATGCAGTTTTTTTCTTTGCTTCCAGATTTTGAAAAATTCATGAATGCAGACTTTGCTTGCTTCACGGTTGCAGATGCAAATTCCCCAAGTTGTAGATTGAAGAAAACAAAAATGCAGGTGTCTTGCATTTCTAGATGCTAATCAACCAGGGTTTTTTTTAAAGTATTTGATTTTGAAGTTTTGAGGAGGTGAAATTTGCAGATTTTCATAGAAGTTGATATGAAATTTTGAAGAAGATAAAAATGATTTTGAAGAGCATTTAGAGGAAAAAGTTTCAGCTGAAACTTCTTAGATGAAAATGAAGAAAAGAAAAATAAGTGAAAAGATGCAAGTTATATAACAATATTTTGATTTAAATTAAAATTAAAGAAAAATTAAAACTAAAATTTTGACACATGGCTTAAGCTATTAACACTTGTAAATATCTTTCTTAAACACTTAACACATGTTAACTCATGTCCTAAATTACATACACATGTCATTTTAAATGATTTGTTATTTTTAAATTAAAGTTAATAAATGTTTAAACTTAATTAATTAGTTTCTTATACTTAGTTATGTATATAAATAATTTCTAAAGAATAAACCAAGTATTATAAAAATCATTTACAAATTAATCAATTGACAAAGATATTTTAAATAATTAAAATAAATTTATAAAAGAGGTTATAACTTAAATGAAAACATGTATTTTAAATCATATTTTAAATTTCATATTGAATTAACAAATCATAATTTTATAAATCAATATTTTAAAAAGAATAACACAAACATTTTTGTAACTTATTCTAATATTCAAACTTAAGTTAAAATGAATTTTAAACCAATAAAACATTTATCTTATATATTAAAAATCATTTAGTTACTTTATTAAATATTTTTGAAAAGCTTAAATCCAAAAATAAATCACATTTCCTAATTTCAAAATATTAAAATTATGCTATACTAATTTAATTAAAAACAACTTATCTATTTAAAATATATATATATATATATATATATATATATAAATACATATACATTATTAAATAGAAAACAATTTATTAGCAAATTAAAAATAAATTCATTGATTAAATATTTAAATAAAGAAGATTATCAAATCAAATTTATTAACAAAAATTATCAATTCAATTTAAATTTAAACACAGATTATTAAATTTATATTGTCCAAAATTCCGGGATATTACAATCCTTCTCCCTTAAAAGAATTTCGTCCCCGAAATTTAAAACAAAGGTAATTTAATAATCTATTAAAAGATTTTATTTTAAAATACAACATATGTTAATCATATGCTGACAACCAAAGCAACCAATTTACACAATCAAAACAAATCTAATTATCCAAAAGAATTTTGGATAAAACTTTCACGAGTTTCCCCGCTATATATGTATATCGGGATACTCACTCTATAGAATCCAATCAATCAAAGACTACTAACCTATAGAGCTCCTATCAGCAACTCTGAACAAAATATCGGACTACAGACGAGTTTGACTCAACAAACAAACTTCCTGAACTGCTGGTTCTAAAACCAGAAATATCAAACACGTACTCCCTTAGAGATACGTGAAACACCCTGAATCCCAGTTATCCAAACCGGCAATTCAACTCTAGGAAACCAAACACTGATCTTACCAAAACACAGAAGAAACCCAAAACACTTCGGAGCTAGATTCACAAACTTATAGCTCTCCGGATCGGAGAAAACTTAACCAAAACCCAATCTCCGACTCCAGAATCCAAATTCTCCGCCTCTTATCCATAAAAATATTCGGACGATCCTGAACCACCAACATCCTTCCTGATCAGCTCTACTCTACGCTGATGGCTCTAGAAACAAACTAGATCAAAACAATCCAATGATCTCCTCAAGATCACTCAAAAACCAAGAACACAAACCCTGCTTCTCAACAACAAAAGACAGAACAAACTTCTTCATATCCGAAAAAGACAAAACAGAAACACCCCCAAACTGCTTCCGCTACACAACTCTGATCCAAAACAGAAGAAAATACTGAAGAACATGAGCACAAACTTGACATCCCAGCACAGGAATATGGTACCACGTATCCATAAAGAAATTTCAGACGTTTCTCTGAAACCTGAGCTACTTCATCAACTTCTATCTCATGGAACCATCCATCTACTAACTGAACCACCTGTTCCATTCCTGGAAAGAAAACTCGATCTCCAGACGCGAAAAAACCTCTGACTTATTGGAAGAAATCCGGATAATCTCCAACAATCCAAAAGAACATACTATCGCAAGTCACTTTTGTGATCAACTCAGCCTAAATCCAAAGAAAAACTGCTCCTCTCAACCAAACAGAACAGCTTTTGCTGGCTTAGCCAACTTACCAGAGAAATGAGTCCATTTTGCTGCTTCTGAACTCCACTTCAGAGAAACTACCCAGCCAGAAGACTTCCTGCCAATCACAGAATACTTCGAGCAGCACTGCTAACACGAATGCCAAAGAATTCTCAATCCAAAGCTCTTCGAGAAACTCGGATCTCAAAGCAACAGAAACACCCAGCGGGACTCAGCCACATCACCAAAACAGACTCACTACCTCACTCTTGTTCCAAAGAAACATCTTCGAAAATATCCATAGTCACTGCATCTCATCACACAGCTACAACTTCCTGAGATTATCAAAATATCATCACTCACTTGCTTCTGCCCTACCGACAGATCCAAACTCAACTCTGCACTTCAAAAATGAACTCCGAACCTTTAGAAGGTTTCCTTCAGAGATCGATGAAGTTCTTCACCACTACAGAACTCACTCGAGATGGTATTCGCTTTAGAGTCTCGACGGATACACTTTCAACCTCATCCATCAAATTCCAACCAATGGTAGTCGTGTTACACACACTTCTACCTTATTTACCTTTATAACTAACATTGGAAAAATCCGAACAGGTAACCCAACAAATACGTAGAAATAATTATATATATATATATATATATATAATAAAAATACAAATACGCTCTCTCAAGATAGACACCACTTCAGAGACTAGGTATTCTCTCAACCTAGCGCTCTGATACCAACTGAGATGACCCGACTTTTTCTCCACAAAAAGTCGTATCATCCTTAAGAAAGAAAGGGATAGAAAAGAGAAAAAAAGAAGAGAAAGAAGAAACAACACAAGAATCTTAACAGCGGAACGAATAAATTATATTAATAACATAAGTATTACATAGTATACAACAGATATCAGAGTTACACATACAATACAACACATACTAGACAGTTATAAACACTTGTCTAGTTATTACAACTCAATACACACAGAAGACACTCAGAGATACCAACACAGCGGAAAACTATATAACTATACGCAGAAGCCTCCTGCTCCATTTGCTCCTCCACAATTCGTCAAAGCTATCCTGAATCCTAACCTGAATTCCCTTAGCTACTTGTAAAAATTTGAGTACCCAAGAGTTAAAGAAAAACAGAAATAACTCCGGGTCAGACATGGGTTTGGTGTGAGTAACAGGTTAAAGTTGCTTAACTTTGAAAAACCTTTGAAAAGAAAAGGTATCACGTAAGACTTCCCACACATAAACATGAAAAAGTTTTTACCTTACGCTAACCAAAACATTTGATAGGAAATCCAGTGATATTATAATAGTGTCTAGGGTTTTCAAGTAAAATACAGAAATAGCCTAAATCGTTACATCTATTAAATTCCAGCTACTAGCCACAAAAGTGGGTAATACAATCAAAACCGTTGGCACTTATTGGATTTTGGATTCCATACAATGGCTGGGCTACTGGGGTACCGCCTGTCACAGTACGTGGCCTAGATCACCGTACCAAGGAGTACGCCCCCTCCCTTGCAACACAAAGCCGGAACCATTCCTTACTAAACAGTTCCGAACAAGACTACCCCGCAGTTGTGGTCAGCAATCGCACCACTAAGCCGAAATAAAGGGACCTCTAGACAGGGGTAAATCTTGCTCAAGTGGGGGCTGCCCACGAAGCTTTGCTGCACCTCCCCTATTTTAGCCATTCCCGATTGATGAGGCTTGATGCTACGATTACCTTAATAGGTCATAACACTTAGAATGCTCATCGTCCACCTGACGATGTTCTGAAAGCATTCAATCCATACAAGTTCGTTCCGGGTTTGAACGAAACCGAAGGCATTATCTCGTTACACTCGTTTTGGAATCACCGTCAGAGTTAACGACGATAACCCTTGCACTCTGAATCTACACCTTCACTTGAGATTCACGACCTAAGGTTAATTTGGATCGATGTGGTTTTCGGATATCCAAATATGGAAACCCGATTCCGGTCTCATCGAAATCCAAAACGTGTCTTTTAAGGCCAAGTTGTTTTAAGTTTAAAACAATTCAAATTAATTATCTATATATATACAGATAGATAATTCACAACACAATAGATAATGAACATTATCATTTCCAACAGATAATTCATATCATAATTAGATAATCCATATTATCATCCAAAAGCAACCAATGCATCCATATCACATACATTTTTATCTCATAGCTGAGATTACAACCATACCAGGCAACCAATACCAATCATCAAACATAAGCAATGATCTAACGATCACTCTATTTTATAATTAATTTAAAATGAATTAAATTAATTACTTAATCTCTAATTAATTTAAAATAAATTAAATTAATTACTTTATCATCATAATCCTGCTTAACTTAACCATCGATTGATTTCAAATCAATAAGATAAAACACCATCTCAATAATCATTTCAATTAATCCTTATTGATTAACCATCTCTAATTACAATAAGTAATTAGTCTTTAAAATTAATTACACAAGTTAATTATATTAAACCTTTTGCAAATAATTAACTTGTAATTGCTTAATTAATTCGCTAAAATTAATTACATTAATCATTTATTCATTATTAATTATATCTTAATTAATCAATTCTAAATTACATCATTATTAATTAATTAATTATTTCTAATTACAATTTAATTAATCTCTCTATTTAAATTTATTACACAAGTAATTAACCTCCAATTTGAACCACATATATATTAATCACCTATGATTAATAACCATTCAGTAATTAACTACTTTAATTACTTATCCCATAAATTAATTACTCTTAATTAATTATCTCAATTAATCCTTGATTAATTTCAAAGTAATTAAATCTGAATTTCTTTCATCATTAAACATCTTTAATTACATTCAGTAATTATCAATTAATTACTTCTCTAAGTAATTATAAACCCATTAATTACATAAAGTAATTATTCATCAATCCACACATGTTTAAATTAATTTAACTTAATTAGTCTAAACTAATCATATTAATCAAATTAATTACACTAAGTAATTAATTCATTAATTACTTTCATGAAGTAATTAAACTTAAATAATTACATAAATAATTATTATAAATTAATTAATCTAATTAATTATCTAAATTAATCACATTAATTAATTGTTAAATAATCTTATGTTAATTATCTTCATTAACATTCCTTAATTACTTAATTAAGAAATTAACTTATTTTAATCATTATTAATCATCAATTAATTAATATTTAATTACAATTTAATTAATCTTTAATTATTAATTAATCAAGTGTTAAATACAATCTTAATTAATCCTTAATCACTTGATTAAAAATCTTAATCATCAATTAAAATTTAATTAACCATCCTTAATTATAGATTAATTAACCTTGATTAATTAATCTCAAGTCTTGATTAATTAACTTAAAAATTAAACATCCACATTATTCATTAATTAAATAATTAATTCCATTTAAATTAATTTAATAATTTAAATGAACCAATTTCTTAAGTTCTCAATTAAGAAACATTCTACTTATATAAAGTATTTTAAACAAATTTATTTCAAACAAATTCAATTTAAAAAAATTCTTTTTAAATTCCAAACTGAAACACAATTTAAATTTTCATTCCAGATTCAAACTTAAAAATTCAAAACTTTACTTACATCTCCATCTTCATTTTCAAATTATTAACCTTTTCTAAAATAGTTAAAACAAATTCAAATTTAAAAACTTATTTTAAAAACTGTCATTAATATAAAATTTCATGTTGGAAAACTGAATTTAAACTTATTTTAAATTTTTATTTCATAAATTAATACTCATAGTTTTAAATTCAAAACCAATGTTCCTTTATATTTTAAAAAGTTTAAAATCTAAATTTAAATTCCAGATTTAAATTAAATTCAAACTCAGATTCATCTATTCTATATTTCAGTTTTCCAGATTTAAACTTTGTTCTAAATTTTCAGTTGCATTATAAAATTTACTTTTAAATTTAAAACAGAAAAACAGTTTCCTGTTTTAGTTTAAATATCTTACATTTTTGAATTCAAAAGTGATTCAAAATTCAAGATTTGAATTATTGAATTCATAATTAAATTACAGGTTTAAAAATTCCAGTTTGTACTCCATCTTATAATTTGAAACTTTACTTTTAAATTTTAAAAACAGAAAGACAGTTTCTGTTTTGGTTTAAAACCAAACTTGAGTTCAAAAGCATTTCAAATTTATTTCTAAGATCTAAAATTTAAACTTATTGAATTCAAATTCAAGTTCAAGGCTTATTTCAGATTTTTGTTTGCATTTTACTTTTTTTTTTACTTAAGACTTTAAAAACTGAAACAGGTATTGTTTCTAATAAAACCTGAAACATTCAAATACTCGAGCTACTATTATTTATTTCGAGTCGAAATCCCATCCGCTTCGGGTTAAAACTCGAAACTCCCGAGACCATCACGAGTAAACTACAACTGCACCAATTTCCAACTTCATCAGAAAATACATGTCGCCGTGCACATGTACATCGACGTCGGCCATCCCTGATCACCTCTGACGATCTCCACTTGTCGTCAACTACCATATCACCTGACCACGATCATCAAGTCGCCCAGAATTCAACGCGAATTAAATTCATGTTTAAAACCGAAACCTGGAACATCTACCCCCTTTCAATGCCTGACCTTTCAACGGCGATAGCTCCCATCTCCGACCACCATCACCTTCCATACTCCGGCGAAGACTTCCCCAAACCACCATCTACCAATACGTGAATCATGGTTGAACTCGATCAACCGAGGAGACCACATTCGAACAAAAACAGTGACCCATTAAAACTATGGTTCATAACTGACAATCCCAAATTACAACCTCAAAATTGAATTGCAATCCAATTCAGTAATTTTCCTATAATCCATGACAGCTACACTATCTTCAGAAGCAAATTCACCCAAATCAAATGCAAGCATCTACTGTACTTAACCAATATGTAAAATACCGTAAATTCAAAACTGCACTTTGTTTAAAACACTATAAATTGAAATATTTGATTTAAAATTCATGAATTTGTTTGATGTTTTTTATTTATAAATCTGAAACATTAAATTATAAAGTTTGAATTTTCACTCTATGCTAATTTGCTCTGTATAACTTAATTTCCAGGTTACAGACAATTCTATTTAATTTATAGAAAATTTAAACTTACTCTATTCTAAAATAAACAAGTTTTATTCAAAAGTTTAAGTCCTAACAGCAACAAGTCAAGAAAAAATTCAGGGATCAAACATGAGTTTGAAATTTTGAAGAACAAACATGCAACAGTCATCATCATGTATACAGGCATATATTTACAGGTAAAATATTCATAGCAATTTCATATAAGTTTCATTTCTAATTTAAAAAGCATGTACAACTTTACCTATTAAGTAAATTTAAAATGTGTTACTCACCTGATTTAATAGAAGACAGAGCCATTTTGTTTTTAATTTGCAAACAGCTTTTGACAGAGAACTTTTGACTTGAAAACTGCATTTGAATGCCTTTAAAACTTGAACTCCAAAAACTGAAATGCTCCTGATACTTTTAAAATTGCCTTTGCCCCTTGATTAATTACAAACCTGCATGCATGTTTCAGCTTACAAGAAAATGCAGTAGCTAATCTTCCAAATTTTGAAGAATGCAGTTTTTTTCTTTGCTTCCAGATTTTGAAAAATTCATGAATGCAGACTTTGCTTGCTTCACGGTTGCAGATGCAAATTCCCCAAGTTGTAGATTGAAGAAAACAAAAATGCAGGTGTCTTGCATTTCTAGATGCTAATCAACCAGGGTTTTTTTTAAAGTATTTGATTTTGAAGTTTTGAGGAGGTGAAATTTGCAGATTTTCATAGAAGTTGATATGAAATTTTGAAGAAGATAAAAATGATTTTGAAGAGCATTTAGAGGAAAAAGTTTCAGCTGAAACTTCTTAGATGAAAATGAAGAAAAGAAAAATAAGTGAAAAGATGCAAGTTATATAACAATATTTTGATTTAAATTAAAATTAAAGAAAAATTAAAACTAAAATTTTGACACATGGCTTAAGCTATTAACACTTGTAAATATCTATCTTAAACACTTAACACATGTTAACTCATGTCCTAAATTACATACACATGTCATTTTAAATGATTTGTTATTTTTAAATTAAAGTTAATAAATGTTTAAACTTAATTAATTAGTTTCTTATACTTAGTTATGTATATAAATAATTTCTAAAGAATAAACCAAGTACTATAAAAATCATATGCAAATTAATCAATTGACAAAGATATTTTAAATAATTAAAATAAATTTATAAAAGAGGTTATAACTTAAATGAATACATGTATTTTAAATCATATTTTAAATTTCATATTGAATTAACAAATCATAATTTTATAAATCAATATTTTAAAAAGAATAACACAAACATTTTTGTAACTTATTCTAATATTCAAACTTAAGTTAAAATGAATTTTAAACCAATAAAACATTTGTCTTATATATTAAAAATCATTTAGTTACTTTATTAAATATTTTTAAAAAGCTTAAATCCAAAAATAAATCACATTTCCTAATTTCAAAATATTAAAATTATGCTATACTAATTTAATTAAAAACAACTTATCTATTTAATATATATATAAGTACATATATATTATTAAATAGAAAACAATTTATTAGCAAATTAAAAATAAATTCATTGATTAAATATTTAAATAAAGAAGATTATTAAATGAAATCAAATTTATTAACAAAAATTATCAATTCAATTTAAATTTAAACACAGATTATTAAATTTATATCGTCCAACATTCTGGGATATTACAAAAAACATGTGCGAATATACTTTAAATAAACGAAAAACTACTATATAACATAATTGAATTTGGTAGAATATTAGAGTATTTTCATTTCTGAAAATATATTAAAAATTAAATCAAATAAATTAGTTTCGTAATTTTATAATGTATAAATGCAAATTTTCAATTCATTTTATTAAAATAGATATAGCGAGAATAGCGGAATATAGCGGAAATAAGGGGATATAGCGGAAATAGCGGGGATTAAAGCGGAAAAGGCTATATTCTGGGGCTATATGGAAAAATCTTAGCGGTAGAAATCCGCTATAAGATATAGCGGGGCTGTAGCAGGGTAATAACGGGGCATTAACTACACAGGTTGCGAGCATAAAGCTTGATTAGTTGTACAAGGTTATTGTCAAGAAGAAGGAACAGAATTTGATGAAACCTTTGCACCCGTAGCAAGATTATAAGCTATGTTAATTTTACTTGCTTTAGCTAATCATAATAATTCTAAGTTATATTAAATGGATTTTAAAAGTGCATTTTTAAATGGTTTTATCAAAGAAGATATATATATGTAGAACAACCCCCACTTTTTGAAGATGCAATATTACCTAATCATGTTTACAAATTAAAGAAGGCTTTGTATGATCTGAAAAAGGCCCCAAGTGCTTGAAATGACAGTCTTAAATCCTATTTGTTACAATCAAATATTGAAGTAAGAAAAGTAGATAGTACATTTTTTATTAAAAGGGATTAAAATAATATTCAGTTAATACAAATATATGCAGATGATATTGTTTTTAGATCTACCAACTATAATCTAAATAAGGAATTTTCAAAAATAATGACTAAAGAATTTGAAATGAGTAATATAGGTGAACTATTATTCTCTACGATGATAAATAAAACAACCAAGTAATGGAATTTTTATCAATCAAGAAAAATATACTAAAATTTAGTTAAGAAATTTGGTTTGTCAAATAGCAGTGGTAAACCAACTCCCACGATAACTAATAAAAAATCAAATAAAGAAGACAATTCAAAATATGTAAATCGAAAATTATATAGAGGAATGATTGGATCACTACTCTATATAATTACTAGTAGAACTTATATAATGCATAGTGTTTGTCTCTATGTAAGATATCAATCTCAACCTAAAGAAACTCATTTAAAATCCATAAAATGAATTTTGAGATATGTAAACAACACATTAGGCTATGGACTCTTTTATCCAACAGAAGATTCCTTTGAATTAATTTCTTATATTGATCCTGACAATGTTGGTTGCAAATCAGACGGAAAAAATACAAATGAAACTTGTCACTTTTTAAGACACTCTCTGCTTTCCTGGTTTAGTAAGAAGTAAAACTCTGTATCTCTATCTACGATAGAAGCAGAATATATTTCAGTAGCATTAGCATGTTCATAGGTTATCTACGTGCAAAAAATATTAAAAGGTTTTGGTTTAAATTTTATTAAAACACCAATATACCGCGATAATACATATGTGATCAATCTATCTATAAATCCAACTTATCATGCTAGAACTAAACATATTGATATAAGACACCATTTTCTAAGAGGTAATGTCAACGAAGAAATAATATAACTTGAATTTATAAACATTGAAAATTAAATAGCTGATATATTAACAAAACCACTAAATCAAACATCTTCTACTAAGTTAAGAAGAGAGTTAGGAATTTGTTCTCTATCGAAATATAAAAATACTGAAGTAAAAATTACAAAATATAAAGAAAAACAAAATAACCAAAGTTATAACATATATGTCGACATATCCTATCCCCTTATGTCGACATATAGCGGTAATTTTTGTTTTTTAAATTTCATTCTAAAATTCAAATAGGTGGTTATATAATAACCAAATTTTGAATTCCTATGTCCAAGGCCTACTCTAATCCCAAATGTTCTAGAGAAGAGAATTCATCGTTTTTCTTCCCTTCTCGTACCCAAGGCCCGTTCTAGAACACTACTATGGCTAAAGTTATTAAACTGCAAGTAAAAATGAAGAAAGTTCTAGAGATGTTGACTAAAATAAATGTTGTACAACTTCATATGTCCAAAGAACAAGAGAAACAAAGTAGAATTCTTCGCAATTTGTAGAAATATTTATTGTATAATCCTATGAATCCAATAGCTATTGAGATGATTCTGCAAATTGGGACGTTCATAACCCAATTCAAGGCAGCGATGACGAGGGAGAAGTGGAAGAAAAGGAGAAAGAAGAGGAAGAACACATGGAGGAAGATGAGAAGTCCGATGTGTCGGGGAAGCATGTTTCAATCAAGACGGAAATCTCGCTGAACAAAGTGGGAACTTTTGCCATCATTATCCTCATTGTCCTATTCACAAGTCCCCAATCATTAGGAAATCACGTTGGAATGATATTTGTCTTCATTAATTTGATTATGTGGCATGTATATTTAATTTAATTTGATTTAGTATTTTTTTTTACTTACTTATTTGTACATTTTAATATATGATTGGATTTTGGTGTGGTATTGGATGAATATATAGATTGGTTTGGTTACTATTAGTGATTTGTTTTATTACTTATTATTTGTTATATATGATTCTTATCATTATTTTCATTTCATGATTATCTCATTTTAAATATCACTTATTGTTCTTATATAAATCATTCTCATCATCATTACATGTCTTTAGTCAATAATATTTTATTTAGAGGGAGTTAGAATTACATTAAGATAGAGTTATACTTTTAGGTGGTTATTTCTATTGATGACAAAGGGGGAGAAATATATAAAATCTAGGCATAGATTAAAGGGAAGTTTTGTAACCTAAGGGGAGTTATATTACATTTTATATACAGAGTTGTCATCAAAAAAAGAAGGAGATTATTAGTACCTTAGGCAATGGTTTTGATGATAAAAACTATATACATTATATAATATATAGATACTAATGTATTATCGAGATATATATAGTATATAGTGTCGGATATCAGACAGGCGTTGATTAAGAAGACTGTACAGTATCAGAGTAGATTCAAGGTGCCGATGTCAAGAGTAGATTCAAGCTGATGATAATTGAAGACTCATGAGTATTGAAGAGTTCAAGGTTTCAAGAAATTCCAGATAAGTTAAAGAGTCATAGAATTTTTGTTAAATCCCTAATAACACTTTCTTGATATCTCTCTCTATTTCAAATTAGTTTTAAATAAGTTTCAAATATCATGGTTTTCAAAATAATCTCTTCATATGTCTTTTCAAAATATTTCTCAAAATAATTTCTTAACCTTTTATATTTACAAAGTTATTATATTAAAATTTTAAGAATTTTTTTAGTTTATTTTTTTTATTTTAGTTATATCTTCTTTGTGTTTATTTTTGATATTTTGATATTTATTTTAGATATTTAAGTATAATTTGTAACTTATTTATTTTATATATATTATTTACATTATATAAATACTCCTATTAAACTTTCAAAATTATTTTATATAGTTTTACTAAGTTATATTTTGATTAAAATGTGTATACGATATTTAAAAGATTCTACAAAGTATCAAATTATTTTACAAAGCAACAGATTTTCAAAATAATATTTATAATGTGTTTTCAATTTTTTGAAGTGTATGTCGACATACTCTATCTATGTAGGTCAACATAGTTGCTATAATTTTCAAAACTCAAATTTGAATGAAAGTGTCTTTTCGTCATATCTCTTTGCGAATCGACATGACCATTGTTTCTTTATAAATACCGGACTTGCAAATGAATTTTTGATTATTATTTTCTTAGTCTGTCTTCCACTCTCTCATTTTATAAATCAAAATATACCCAAACTCTGTCGAAATTAAATCGGAATCAAACTCAATCATCTTTAGTTTGATTCTCCTTTATCTAGTCCTCGATTTCTCTAATCTCTCTCACCCGAACCAAAAATTAAGTGTTATTCAAGAGTTATAGAATCAACTATAATCAAGATTGAAGATCTGAGTTTGTATTCTATCAAATCATACTACTACACTTGTGGGTATGATTGTTGCCCATAAAATCAATTAGGTGCGCTTATTAGTCCATAAATATAGTGGATGCGCTTGTAGCCCAGAAATCAAGCAACTCTACCTAGAGGTTGGGATTCTGGAGGGTGTGTCTCATAGCCTTGAAATTGAGATTGTATTTGCATTTACTAATTAAAAAGAAATCCATACAAGGAATTGTAAAGAACTAGATGTAGGCTAACTCCAAACCAATATATAATCCAGGTGTATTCTTTCCTTTTTTACTTTTATACATTTGCTTTTATTTGCACTTTGATTCAGTGATTGTTAATTACATCACTCCAAGTAGAATCTTAAAGAATTTGAAAATTTTCATATAATCCATTAAACACTATTCACCTCCCATCTAGTGTTAATTTAACTTTATGATTCCTATACTGCAGACTCACAACCTTTTCTCACCTGATCTCCACCATCCATCTCAAGAGCTCTTTCCATATTTTTAGCCGCTCCTCTCTTGTCTTTGCAGCCAATATTGCCTCCATTCTTATGGGCCAAAAAGACCTTATAAATCCAAGTGAATATATTTAATTAAATCCAATTTAATTCGTCATCGATGTCTCATATTGATCAGCATATTTATAACTATTATAAATATGAATATATGATAATATTTATTTCTCAAATCATATTTAAAATTTTGTAATTGATATTTCATAAATATTAATTAATTTATAATAAGTATAAACTAATTAAATCGTTTGGCCTAAAGAGAAATTATTATTTCGGTTGTGTAACTCTTGGGTGTAAATTCGATTATTAATTAACATCGAACTATTCGAATTTTAACTTTAACACATCACTTAGTAGGTGGTGTGACATTACGACCAAATTTATTGCTTACTCGGTTTCAGTAAAATCCAATTTTAGTTTAGTAAGTGTTACCCGGTTGTGACATTATTTACACCAATTCTCTTTGTCAAATATAAATCGTTTTAGGCTTATAAAAATTGGTGATGGTTAAAATTTCAGTATCATCGATATTCAACTCTATAGTCCAAACAAAAAGATCTTGGTTCAATAATGATGATTACTATTAAACAAAATACACCAGCCGGAGGCTTTGATTTTGAGTTGACTTGAGTTGACCGTGATACTAACCCCATATAAATGAGTAGACAAATCCTATCTTGAATAGTGCTTCACTTCTAATACTTCCACTAGACCTAACTATAGTCACTCGATAGAACACCATGCTATGATTTGATTGTAATCAAAGAGGGGTTTCATATTAAAGAACCATGGCATTTTCAAGTCGAGAGAACTGTGTAAATCAGTCACATCAATATTTTCTATTTGACCTTAGTTATATTAACCAATAGAAAACTATCGAGTGACTCATTCCATATGGATAACTATCAATACATAACCCCATAATGCCCCCCAACAGCCATGAGTAATAGACTATCCAATATTTGGAGAGCATTACGTACTCTAGTCTGAATAGATGCATCGATATCCGATCTTGATGTATCATGACTAGGAACGTTTAAAATGATTTATTTTCTTTATTGTGATAAATTACACATGCTTACAACACTTTGTAACTACTATCACAAAATATACCATTTATGAATTTTATGTTAAATTTACTTTTAATTAAATTAATTAATTAAAATAACATTGTTATCCGACCTTTTGACCCAACTACATTCAATCCAACTAGACATGTTAGACTCGACTATCATCAATGCCAGTAGCCCAAATAGAGATCGTGGGGTCCAAAGATCAAGAACATACAATAATATGAAGCAACGATAAAGCAAAGCGAAGAGATGGACCCTACAGAACATTCTATGTGTGGCATAGTGATTCCCCTAGGCAGGGTATCGAAGATGATCCCTATCCCTATACAAAGGATCGGATCGTATCAGCTTAACAGGTAAACTTAACGGAAACTGATCAATATCTTAGAATCTAGAAGTCAACTACGCAAACAATCTTGGGAACACAAGCTAGCAAGGAGAGGGACCCATACAGGCGAGCGCATGCTACCGTGTGACATTCTCGACCAATCGGGCCCGATCCCCTACGGATGAGAATTAGTCCATGAAATTATCTAGGTGACCTCGTCCATATCTGGAGATTCTGCTATCGAAATTTCAGGAAGATATTCGGTCATCTACCCCTATAAATACAGGCTTCATAATTTGTTTACGAGATCTTTTACTTTGTTTTTTTCTTTGTACTCCATTGTAATTATAGATTCCAATATGATCCCTCTTGTACATAGAAATTCAAGTGACTAATAAAGTTATCTCTTCAAAGTGAACGTAGGCACTCAATGCCGAACCACTATAAATCTATTTGCCATTGTTTTTTACTTGTTTTTTGTTTGTTCCCTTGGCTTCAACTTTTATTTCTTCATTTATTTCTCTACTAAACTCTATTATGTGTTTGTGATCAATTTTGATGTAAACATTTTGGTGCTTTCGTTGCGAAAAGAATTCTCAGCTTGATTGGATCTCATTGTCTATTGATGGATTCCTATATTCGCAAGATAAATCTGATTACTGCCTATAAATTTTTCATCTCTACTTTGAATTGAAGAAGATTTAGAAAGAAGCTAGCGTTTAACAAGTTGATCAAAATTTACAACTAGCTACTGTTGATCCCTAGAATCCGACTAACTATATCACCAGAACTGATTTTGAAGTCCTAATGAAGGAAATGATGGATAGCCATCACTAGCTCAACCAATATATCCAAGCTAACATCGACTTGATGCACCAGTTGAAAGATCAACGTGGAAAGTCTAGAAGGGAGCCTACTTCATATTTAGGATCGAAAAAATCCTCCTCATATGACGACTATCACCAAAGTAGACGCCGCAAAATGGATGTATATGCAGTTGGAATGTCAGAACAAAATTAAGCGGTCGACCATGATCGATCGACACAAATCGGTACAAAACACCCTAAGGGGATCAGCATGGTACCTTTTAATCATGGGGGATCGAAATGTAGGTAAAGGAGCTTACTCTGGAGGTGCTATGATCAATTAAAGTGCTGGAGCTTAGGCGAATGTGGTTGAATTGTGGCTGAGGGATGACGATATAAATGCTTCTCAGGAGATGGATCAAGAGTAAGAGAAGCCAAGCCAACATGGAACTGCCCGAAGGCGTGGATCAGGTCCCTCACAAGAGATGGGACACGGCTACTGCCAAACGCCAATTCTCTAAACACCAGACTTAATAGCTATGATGACACAACTAGTGAAAAAAGTCAAGGCTTGACCAACGATGATTGGGGACTCTCCAGAAGTCATACTCCATTTACAAATAACATTCTACATACAGAATATCCATGTAGGTTCGATATGCCTACGATGCTTACCTATGTGAGAAAAATCGACCCTAGGTAGTATCTCTTGAAGTGCGAATGGCACATGAACCATGTCTGAGCCGCAGATGTAATCAAGTGAAGGTGTTTCCCTATTTTTTGGAAGATGCTGCGACCATGTGGTTCACCGAATTACCACCGTGGTCAATCTCTTCATTTGATGAGTAGCAAAGATGTTCTTGAAGCAGGTTCGCTTGTACACGACTCGCCCTAAGGATATAATGTCAATCTCTAGCTTGGTCGGACACCAAGGGAGTCACTGAAAGATTTTCTAGAAAGGTTTAATATAGCTATTATAAAATTCAGTTATCCGACTGATGATGCAATATTAAAGGCACTGACAAGAAGAGTTAACCATGATTTCGAGTTTCACGATTAGTTAGCAGGACAGCCTCATTCTACCTTGGATCGTTTCTTTGCAAAAGCGGCTCAGTTTTTAAGGAAGGAGGAGGTAAAGAAAACTAGGAAGAGAGATGTTGTAGGACTGAGCGCTAAGGGAATACAGAGTAATGTGGCAAGAAAGCAATCCGATGATAGTTTTGGAGAATTTTAGATCAATATTCAGAACAAATTGAATAAGTAAAAGAAAGGCGGTGATAGAAACCACAACTGAAGACGGGATTCCCATATAGGGAAGCCAAGGATCTCATTGTTTGATACATACATACCATTAAATATGTCAATATGGAATGTTTATCTATCAACATGTAACAATATGCAGTACAGGAAACCACCTCCGAACGAACCAACAGAGAAGTAGACACAGTCTGGAAAATACTATAGATTTTATGAGAGTTATGAACATACCGAGTGTCACCACCACCGTGATGTTATTGAGAAGTTGATTCAAGTAATAAAGTTGCAGCAATTTGTTAAAGTCCACAGGATGGCAAGCAAGGGACATCCAACCCCAATCAAAGACAAGCTCCGCCCAGTGGTAAGGAACTTCGACGAACAATAGGGAGATTAATTATTAATACCATTGCTGGAGGACCACATCCGACCGACAAAAACTAGAATGAAATGGAGCGTTATGTGAATGCTATCAGACATGTTGATATTGAATGTTGCTTGAACATGGAGGATGGTGCTCTAACAAAGCAGTAACAAACTATGACAGATGATATTGTATTTCGAAGTAGAGATGTAGACAAGATGGAGGCCCTATGTTTGACCCAATGGTATTCTCGTCCACAATCGTCCCCGCCTTGCTGAGGAAAATTTTCGTTGATTGCGGAAGTTCAGTGAAAATCGTTTTCAAGAAGTCATGCGACCAGATGTTACTAGAAGCCAAAGATCTAAAACCATGCAAAGCATGTATTCATGGCTTTAATGGTATTTCAATTGAATTAGTAGGCTATGTCGAGCTACCCGTAGAGTTAGGAGACGACAGCCGAAGGAAAGTGTAGGTGTTGTCGTTTGTTGTGATGGATGTGAATTCCCTGTACAATGCTTTTCCGGACCGACTGGCACTTGCTGAATTCAGGGCAGCTATCGCCCTTTGGTGCTTAACGCTAAAATTCCTAATAGGGAATGGAGTGGGAATTATCCAAGAAGATCGAGCGACTTGACATGCTTTTTATGCGGTAGAGTTGAGAGACTTTTAGCGAAGGTAGAAAAGAAAGTATGTGGCGAAGCCTCTCTACATCAAAACTAATGAAGCTTAGTAATCAACGCCTAGGCCTTTGCTCAGGCATCACAATCAGTTCTATAATGATATAGATCCAAGAGATGAAGAAGAGGAGCCCAAAGAAACCAAGGCTATGCCCTCTGAGCTAATGATCGATATCACTATGGACCACGACGACCCTTCAAGGGTCTAGAAGACCGCATCACAGTTCACTGCGACAATAATAAAAAAATTAGCTGCTTTCTTTGAGCGAATCTTGACGTTCTTGCTTGGACACATTCTGACATGTGTGGGATCTTGCCGACTATCGTGAGCCATGCATTGACTATCAACCCAAGACATGTCCCAGTGAAACAAAAATGACAGGGCATGGGTCAGGAAAGATCTACTTCACCTAAAGAGGAGGTGAATAAATTCAGAAACAATGGGTTTACCCGTAATGCCCTCGACCCAAAATGGTTATCTAGTCCAGTTCTTGTGAGAAAAGCTAATGGAAGGTAGCGAACATGCGTTGATTACTCAGACCTGAATAAGGCATGCCCAAAAGACAGCTTTCCACTTTGGAGGATCGACCAGCTGGTAGACTCAACCGTTGGACATAAACTGCTTTTATTCGTAGATGCATACTCCTGATATAATCAGATTCCAACGCACGTCTCTGACCAGGAACACACCGGGTTTATTACTTATCTGGGGCGGTACTTCTATGTTGTTTTGCTTTTCAGATCAAAGAACGTTGGAGCTACTCACCAACAACTGATTAACAGGATGCTCAATTACCAGATCGGGCGATCGATGAAAGTATAAGTGCTTATGAAGTCATGACGATCAAACGGCCACATCGATGACTTGGAGAAGATGTTAGTGTTCTTTGGAAATATGAAATGAAACTTAATCCCTTGAAATGCTATTTTGGCGTTGCGTAAGGAAAATTCTTGGGTTTCATCCTCAACTCTCGTGAAATTGAAGCCAATCCCCAGAAGATTCAGGTGATAAGGAATATCCAGTGCCAAAGACAATCAAATAGGTGCAAAGTCTAAATGGGAAGGTTGCCGCCCTGAACTGGTTCATCCCCAGAGCCACGAACAAGTGTATTCCTTTCTTCGACTTAATTAGAAGAGGGAAGGAAAACTTTGAATTGACGTAGGATTGTATTGATGCATTTCAAGCTCTGGTACATCACCTAGAGAGACCCCATATCTTGTCCAGACCATTGTATCATAAAGATTTGTACATCAATTTAGCGATGTCGGCATATGCATAAGTGTCGCACTGCTATGTGTAGAGAATCGAACCCAGAGTTTGATGTACTAAGTTAGTAAGTGGTTGACTAGTGCTGAAAGAAACTATCCAAAGTTAGAAAAGCTCACTTACTGCCTTTTAGTTGCCTCAAGGAAGTTTCGCCCTTATTTCTAGGCTCATCTCATCAATATCTTCACCAATCAACTGTTATGATTGGTCATTAATGACCTGAGATGTTTGAAAGGCTGCTTAAATGGAACATCGAATTGAGCTAATTTTTTGTCACTTATCTCCTTCGAAGTGTCATCCAAGGACAAGCACTGGCAGACTTCATAATCGAATTCACCGCAAAAGGTGACTCTACGAAGAGTGGTGAAGAGCCTACCATCCAATGGAGGATGTACATGGATGGAGCATCCAATGATTGATGTTCTGGCACCAAAGCCATATTAGTAACTCCTGAGGAACAATCGATCTGCTACGTCTTGAAACTTGACTTCCCTACAACGAATACTGAAACTGAATATGAAACCTTGATCACTGGGCTTAAACCAGCCAGAGAGCTGGGAGTAAAAGCTTTGCATATTTTTTGTGATTTCCAGTTAATAGTTAACCAAGTTAAGGGAGAATACCATATCGAAGAATCGCGACTTTCTCCTTACCTCAACCAAGTCTAAGAGCTTCCAAATGATTTCGAGAATTACGCCGTTACACACATCCCTAGAGAACAAAATTAGAAAGCCGATTCACTGGCAAAGCTGGCCAGTTCTAAGGATGCACAGCCATTGCGCTTAATCCCACTTGAAGTACACAACGCTCCGAACATCGACCAGATGGAGATTGTGTCTTGAAACAGAGCCTAAGAAGGAGTCATGGATGACTCCGGTTAAAGATTATTTGCAAAGGGGAATCCTTCCTGTATGAAGGAATGAAAAACGATAGATCCGTCGAAAAGCATCACGATACATCCTTCAAGAAGGAATCGTGTATAAGAAGGGTTTCTCCATGCTCCTACGTTGGTGCATCACCAATGATGAAATCGAGCAGGTTCTAAGAGAAGTCCAAAGGTGGTGCAAAGTACACTAATTAATTACTTCATTAAATGGTCTGAAATTGAACCTTTGGCCATGACCACTTTGAAGAAAGTAATCCATATTGTTGTTTAAAACATCATCTATCATTTTGATCTCCCTCAAACAATCATAACCAAAAAAGGGACTCAATTCGACAGTGTTGAATTTAAAGACTTCTATCACCGACATCATATGGAGAAAAGATACACGGACAATTGCTCACCCTCAATCTAATTAATAGGTGAGGCTATCAAAAAAAATCATAAATCCCATTCTCAATAAGTGTTTGGAAAATCTAAAGGTAAGGGGGTTGATTAACTCTCGTCGGCTTTATGGGCATACAAAACCACCCACAACTCCGCGATTGGCCATACTCCATTCGCCTTTGCCTACGGCTACGAAACCATGATCCCTGTCGAACTTGAAGTCCCTTCTAATCTAGTGACTTATTATGACCTAAGAGTAATAATGATCTCCTTTTGGAATCTCTAGATATGATCGATGATGATTGTGAAGAAGCTGATTTGAAGGCAGCTACACACCGACACAGAGTCGCCCATTATTATAATGATAAAGTCTGTCCTAGGACCCTTAAAATTGGCGATCTTAACCTGAAATGGATATTTTCTAGCCCCATAAGCATGAATCCAAGATGGGAAGGATCGTATGTCATCAATCAGAAGCTTGGAGATGGAAATTTCAAGCCAATCACTGTCGATGGGATTGTAATTCCTAAGGCATGGAATAGCGAGCATTTACGACGCTATTTCACTTAGTTTTGTCTCAATCAGTTGTCTTTCATTTAGAATTTTGCTTTCGTATTTGAATTCAAAGTCATGTAATATGACAAACTATGCCGCTTCTTTTTCAATTTGCAATAAAATCTGAAGTTTGCTCCATATCTATGAATTGTTTATGCATAATGTAATAGTTGCGATATACGACCAACTCCCATCCACATATGCATCGTATAAACCAAAAAGATCCTAGAATTTGGAGCCAACCAAGTACTCATGTCCATAATAGAATTAAACAAAATGAATGTTACTCGACCATTCATCCATTAACTCTTGCCTACAATCCGATGGCTTAAGTATAAAATATAGAGCGGGTATGACTCGACATTCATTGACAAATTCCATTTCTTGACTTGACGAGAAGAATGTAAAGTAAAAATGGTCGTGGTGCGACCGACCACTCTTCAACCTTTTCCCAGAATTGGAGGCAAGGGAATTAATCAAAGGAAATGTGATCCAACTATTTTCTAGAAAAACTCCAGTCACCAGAATATGGGCTAGAGTATATACAACAAACGGGTGCGATTAACCGCCTATCAACTAACCCTATTTCTTAGAGTGCAGATGAGAGTATAACATAATGAATACTGTGATTCAACCATTCATTCTCCGACTCTGGCCTGAACTTGACAGAAGGAGTATAAACTTATCATGGATAGGACCCGACTGTCCATGAACTCGCTCCGCCAACCCAAGACTAGAGGCAGGAGTATAATCAATTAGCCATTGAACATGAAAGTGTAACACTGTGGATTGTGTCTATTGTTCGATATGACTTTAGGCCGTGACCAAAAGAAATCCATGAGGTGGATTTGTCAGATCGATGCCCAAAGCAATGGGTGATTGGAAGACATTGCAACTTGAATGATGAGTAATGAATTACAAGTGCATTGAATGGGAAACGTAATAGCACGAACACTTAGATAAATTTTGTACAAGAGATGAACAGAAATAAAAGAATCTTTATTCATTTACTAGAACTTGGAAACTAAGTACAAGCTTATTTCTGAAACCAAAAACAAAAAACGAGAGCCATACCTGCACAATTGTACCCAACAAAAAGAAGCTAGCTGGCTAGCTACGAACTACCCAAGTAGGTTAGACGGCTATTTCTCCCCCTTTATGGACTTCTTCAGGATGGATTCTCCAGAGCTCTCGCCTCGTCCTCTCCTCCCTTTTTTTTGCCCTTGCTACCTTTAGGAGAGATGCTTTCAGAAAAAGAGGCTGTCTCATATTGGGATATAGAAGGATCGACCTCCTTAGGAGTGACATCGCCCGGCAGTATAACTTGAAGTGGAGTAATATCCACGTCGGCACTCTCCTTATTGGCTTGCAACTCTAGCTCCTCCTTTTTGATACACTCCTTCATGATAAGTTTATCATTGTGTTTGGAGGCATGGGTCACTATGACATCCTCTTCTTCATCCTGTCCCTAATGGTCATCGGTCTCCTATAACTATAGTATTCGGGCTTGGAGTCTCAAATGATTGATCGATAGGAGCCACCAGTACAATGACGACCGTAGTAAGACCCATGATCTATGCCTATTGTTCCATGGAGACACCATCGTCGGGGGTATGGAGAGATGCAAACGGTACTGCAATTTCATAAAGACCAATGGGGTAATCCCATGAATATCGAGCGTGATATGTAAACCTTCTCGAATATTGGAGAAGTAAGAGATGTACCTTCACTAGATTGGCCTTTGGTCATAGCTGGAGTGTCGCCTTCCAAAATCAGAGACATCCCAAGGGATGTGTGTATCCCTAGATGATCTAGATCGTAGACCGCATCCTTCTTTGGGGTACGAGAAATTAAAGCACCAGCTGCTTGAGTAGTAGGAGGTCTTAGGAGCAAGATCTCGAGGCTTCACCGCCATTATTCCCCTTTCTGGTGATCGTTGGATCATTAAGTAAACTAAGCCGATCAACCCTGAGCTCAATGGGCTCTTCATCACGCAAAATTTCACGCATGAAATGCTTTTCATCCACTTCAGCACCACTAAGAGACTTCTTTTTCAAATCTACATTGTGGTCTCAGCCTTCGACGAGGGATTTGGGATATCCCTCTCCAAGAAAGCAGAGGTTGCGATTCATGATGCAATTCATGATGCATGCATTGTAATATATCAACAGTGGGTCAAACTCCTCAGCCCCTATCTTATCTTTGCGAGCCACCCTAGCCTCTTCCTTGAGGGCCTCTATCTACGCATGCTGCTTGTCAGCCACTATTTTAGCTTCGTGAGCCTTGACGATCGTCTCGCAATATCGTTGAGACTCCAGCTGAGACATAAGTTTCTCCTGCTTTTCCTTATCAAGCAAATTAATGCCAGGGGCCATAGCATCACTGTCCTTTTTCAGCGCCTCCATCTCCTTTTGTAAATGCCTTTTTTGAGGGCTAAAGTACCGTTGCAACGAACGACAGTGTCCAGTTTATCTTGGTGCACTTTCATTAAATGCTCAATGGCTTAAGAAGACTCACTGGCTTTTTTCTCAGCATCGGCCAACTTTGTACCCAACTGCTTGACATCCTCCTCTAAGCACTGGATGATGTCTTTATCAAGGATTGATCAAGAGTTAAGTGATCAATTTCATGTCTCCTTCCTTTCGACACCTCAGAGATTCTCTCAGCCACACCCGACAAAATAAACAAATAATCTAACACCTGTTAGTCAAATTTCTAAACGGTCTATCCCTAATTCACTTTTCCAAGGATCACCTGATCCTAATGGTTTTAAGGGCTCACCGATAACTCAACCACTTTCTCTGTACATACTCTTTTCTGTGTGTAACCATCATTTAAGTCTTACCTGTGACTAAGCCTTAAACATTGGATTTTGGACTAAATTAGCTAAGGGCTATAGCTAATGTAAAGGGCACGATCCTATATCAGTCCCATTTGGGATTCAAATATCTAAGTCATTTTATTTAGGGTTAACTACCCATCAAATTATCCTTGAAAAGCTTTTAAATTGATTTAACCTTTAAACCATACTTAACAAGGAAAACCTGCTATTTTCTTTACTCAAATCTCTTTGTCATGTTATATTCTTTACTCAAACATTGTTGATGAAAACATTTGAAATCTTTTTTTAAAACCCTTAAAAATCTCTTTCGAAACCTTTGAAAGTACCCCTTTCGAAACCATTAAAAGTACCCTATTTGATACAAGTAAACTACTTTACTTTATAACATTAGGTCGAAAGGCCAAAACATAACTTTCGAAACCATTTACAATAGACCTTTCAAAAACATTGGAACTATCGTTTCGAAAGCTTTATAAAACCTTAGATTCCTCTTTCCGAAAGCCTTTAAACGTGCCTTTCGAAAACATTGGAAACACTCCATTTAAACACTAAGGCAAACCTTTCTAAAACGTTAGGGAACCAACCCATCAAAACCTTTATCATATACCTTTCGAAAATATTGGGAAACCTCCCCTTCGAAACCTTTATTAATTATCTTTCAAATTAAAGTCTTCTACTCAAAACAAGCCTTTCGAAAGCATTAGGTTCAAGTAAAAACATGTGGAACAATCTTTTGAAACCATTCAAAACCATTCCATTCGAAACCTATGGGTTTAACTTTTAAATATCAAAAGGGTCTTAAAAAACTAAGTCGAAAGCAACTCTTTCAAAGCAATTTTCTAAGTAAAAGAAGTGGATGGTGTTGAAAACAATCCCTTCGAAAGCATTGGAGAAGTGGCTCAGGGTTTAAAGTGAAAGAACCCTTTTGAAGGCATCTTTGGAAGGTAGAATGTGGTAGCAGGGGTTTCGACCCCTTTTGAAAGCATTTTCTTAAAAAAAGATGGCAACCTCTTTCAAAAGCTCTTTTCTCTTAAAACACTTGACCAAGTCGAAAGCTAACTCATTTGAAAGCATTCTTTTTGAATGCAAAGTAAGCGGCACTTCCTTTTGAAAGCAAAGCAAGGTCTCGACCCCTTTGAAATCCCTATTTTGACTCTATGCCTTTCGCCTATCTCCAATCCACTATGTACAAAATCTTTATACTATGTGGATTGGTTTTGAGATGGTTAGAGGCGGAGGTATGTACTCAAAAGGTAGCTATCGAAAGTGGCGAAATAGTAAAAGCCTTGTAAAACTTATTTTTAAATTTATAAAGTAATTTTTTCTAACTAAATTGCTTTGTTTGTCAATATATGATTGGTTTCCAATTATTTTTCAAATTCTTTTCTAAAAATACCATCAAATTTCAGAGATTAACATTTAAAACATTTAAAATTTCTCCTTCTCCTTTTATAAACATATAAAACATTTAAGTCCCATCGCTTAAGTAACTTTATATACTTATTAAAACACTCAGGAAAATTCTCATAAAATTCCCATAAATCACTTTTAATATATTTTATAACATATTTAAATTCTTAACCTAAGGCCAATATAAAATAGCAATAACTAATTTTTAAACTCAATTTAACCATTTTCTTCATTAGAAAATTTATAATAAATCCACATTAATTCAGAAAATTATGAAACTTGAAACTCATCTCTAAAATAATATTTCTGACCTTATCTCAAAATTGCAAGGCATTTGGATGTTATTTTTTCGGTTTTCAAATCAAAACTTGTCATAAAAATCTATATGAACAAACATAATTCATCAACTAGCGTACATATCTATTTATCATTCAAAACATGGTAATAAACTTTGCAATCATATACGGATCTGATCTAGGACCGAAAACATGTAAATATAAGATGTAACTTATTATTCCCATTTAGCTTGTGATTAAGGAGTTTGAGATTTGCTTCTTGAATTAGATTGATTAAGCTTCATTCCTTTGATCTTAGCTCATCTTTCTCTTACTTTCTTCTAACGGTGGTCGACCTCTTCTTAGATTTAGTTTTTTTTACGAACGTGTAAAATAAAAGTGGCATGAAGAGTTTAGGGTATATGAATATAACGTATTCCTATTTCGCCCTTATCTATTAGCCTTTCCTATTTCATTTTAATTCACTTTAGTTCATTGTTTAAATAGGCACGGTTACCCTACTATTATTCAAATCTCAATTCCCATAACCATGTACATTATTTCATTTAATTCAACTAAATAAATGTCTTAATTATTGTTAATCAAAATTAGGGTCTTTATAAACTCCCCTGCTTAAAGAATTTCGTCCTCGAAATTACGGTAATGTACACATCAGATCAATCATAAAGGTAAAACATACCATGAAACAAGTCATGATAAGCGTCTCTGATCCTGCTCTTAGTTTTCCATGTACAGTCTCCCTCGTCATCACTCCATTGGACTTTAAATAATCTGACTATCTGGTTCCTTAGCTCTTCTCATCTCTGGCGACTATACGAACTGGCTTTTTAACTGTAATCAAATTCAGTTCCACTACTTTAACGTAGTTTGCGCTATAGTAGTCTCCGGATCTCGAATACACTTCCTTAGATGAAGAATATGAAAAACATTGTGGACTCCTACCAAACTATTCTGTAACTCTACTTTATATGCGACTTTTCTACTATAGGAAGTGGTCCAACGAATCTTGTTGCCAACTTTCCTCATTTCTTGAATCGAATTACACCTATCGTCGGTGATACCTTGACAAAACCCGATCTTTAACTGAGAACTCTATGTTTTCCCATCGCCTATCAGCGTAGCTCTTCTGCATAGACTGAGCTTCTTTCATTCAAGCTCAAATTAACTCAATCTTCTCTACAACTTCTTTAACTAATTCCAAACCAAGAACTAACATATCCCCAATCTCTAACCAAAAAACGAGTGATTTGCATGGTCTGTCGTACAAAGCTTCAAACGGTGCTGTTCCCATACTAGTATGATAACTGTTGTTATACGAAAGCTCGACTAAGTGTAGATGGTCTTCCCATGATCCCCTAAGATCTAGCACATAAGCTCTTAACAAATCTTCTAAGAGTTTGCTAACTCTTTCCATTTCCTATCTGTCTATGGATGGTAAGCGATACTCATCTTAAGCTTGGTACCTAAAGTATCATGTAGACTCTTCCACAATCGCTAGTGAACAAGGAATCTCTACCACTCACTATACTACTAGGAATTCCATGCAGTCTAACTATATTCTTCATAAATAACCTTATTAAAACAAGTGTTGTCCTGGTTGACTTAACTGCAATGAAATGGCACTCTTGGTCAAACTATCCACTATGCCCCATATGCTTTCATTTCCTCTATTTGATCTTGGCAACCCATCTATAAAATCCATCAAAATAGAATCCCATTTCCATACTGGAATATCTAAAGGCTGAAGTAACCCACTAGGTTTCTAATATTCGGCTTTCATCCGTTGGCAGTTCAGACACTACTTTACCTGTAAACCTTCATCCCTCTTCATACCTTTCCAAAAGAAACACTTCTTCATATGTTGGTACATCTTAGTTCCTTCCGGATAAATAGTGAACTTCAAACAATGGCATTCCTCAACATCTTCCTAATATTTCCCACATTTGAAACACATTATCTTCCTTTCTTCCTTAACCACCCATTCTAGTCAAGACTGATATCTTTCAAGTCATTGCTCTCTGTTCCATCCCTTGACTTTTTGATCCATTCAACCAATAAAGGATCCTCCATCTGCTTAGAAATAATCTTTTCGATCATCACCTATCGAACTTCTAAACATGACGACATAGTAGTTTCCTTACTAGATCTAGCTTCAGATCTCCACTGTATTCAACATGTGGTCAGTGCTTCCAAATCTCTCCACTCAGCTATCACTACCAACACTGCATTCTGATGTTTTTTGCTAAGTGCATGTGCAACCTTTTTGCCTTTTCCTGATGTTATTCAATACCGATGACATAAGTGGCTAAAAACTCTAACTGCACCTGTTGTCTCACATTTAACTCCTTTTGGAAGAATAAATATTTGAGCGACTTATGATCCGTATACAATACAAATCTCTCTCCCAAAAGATAATGTCTCCATACCTTCAACGCAAAAATTACCACAGCTAATTCCAAATCATACATTGGATATCTAACCTCCTACAGTCAAAGCTGTCGAGATACGTAGGCAATCACATTATCTTTTTGCATTAACACAGCTCTAACCCTGTTCAACATGCATCTGTAGACACTACTAAATCAGATTCTCTTCTGGAACAAGTAGCACAGGTGCAATAGTAGATAAGTGTTTCAATCTCTGAAATACTTCCTCACACTTATCGATA
Source organism: Allium cepa (assembly GCA_030765085.1). Classification (NCBI taxonomy): domain Eukaryota; kingdom Viridiplantae; phylum Streptophyta; class Magnoliopsida; order Asparagales; family Amaryllidaceae; genus Allium; species Allium cepa. Next base: position 407,120,995 of record CM060938.1, read on the forward strand.
CAAACCAACTTCACATCCTTTCGCGTTAGCTTGGTCATCGGTGCCTCTATCCATGAAAAATCCTTTATGAATCTTCGATAATACCCAGCTAATGAAAGAAAACTCTTTATCGCAGTCACTGTTTCGGTTCTCTTCCAATTATTCACTGCCTCGATCTTAGCAGATCTACAGACAACCCTTTCTCTGAGACTATATTACCAAGAAACTTCACTTCCCTCTTCTAGAAACGAAACTTCAAGAGTTACATTCAGTTGATGCTTCCTCAACATCTGAAGCACCACTCTAAGATGAACTTCATGCTCTCTTTCATATTTAGAGTACACCAAAATATCATTTATGAATATAAAAATGAACATATCCAAATGCTCTTGAAAAACTCAGTTCATCAAATCTACAAAGAATGCTGGTACATTATTTAGTCCGAATGACATTATTACCCATTTGTATGACCCATATTTGGTCCTAAACACCGTCGATGGACTATTATCCTCTTACACTCTAAGCTAGTGGAACCTTGTCGTAAAATCCAACTGGAAAAATACTTTGGATCCACTCAAATGGTCGAACAAATTGTCAATCTAGACAATGGATATTGATTATTTATTTTCTTCTCATTCAATTTACGATAATTGATACACAACCTTAATGATCTGTTTGGCTTTTAAGCAAACACTACGGCTGCTCCCCAAGGCAAATTGCTTGGTCTGATAAAATTCTTGCCTTCCAAATCCACCAACTGCCCTTTAACTCCCTCATCTCGATTGGCATCGTTTTACATGGCAATCTATTCGACGGTTCTGCTTTTGGTACTAAATCTTTTTGAAACTCAGTAGCTTATTTTGACAACAATCCTACTACGGGTTCAAAAACATCTGAAAATTCTCTAACGACGAAAACTCGATTCAACTCATCTTCTACCTCCACAACACCCAACAAAGCGTTAACCTCAAAACTAGGGTTTTGTACGGAGTATATGATCTGATCACTATAGTTAGGGTGTCTAAGAAATATTTTCCTATCATGGAAAAATATCCTAACATCGTATTTACTTAACCAGTCCATATCCAAAATAATTCCAAACCCTACGAAATCAAACACATGCATACTGCAAACAAATGTATAACCTAACAATTCAAACTCTACGTGGTCACACTTCATCCCAAGTGTCACATACCCTCCCATCGAATTTACAAGCCGTAAGGAAGTACTAGGTATAAGGGTTCTAGGTTAAGCTTATCCACCAAATAATAAGATATAAAAGGATACGATGCACCGGTATCAAATTGAACGCTAACTAACATACCATGAATCATAGGCGTACTTCCTAATACAACTTTTCCCTTTTCCTCTGCTGTTGGCCTCGAGGTAGCTGGTTCCAATGCAATCATCTTGCCTTTCCCATCCTTGGTTGGCTCTTTGCACTTGTTCTTATAGTGTCCAATCTGATCACAGCTGAAACACCTTACTCCTTTCCTGCCAGCAGCTTTCTTTCCTTTGTCTATCTGGCATTCATGGGCATAGTGTCCTTTCTTATCACACTTATAACAGACAACTTTTTCCTTTCCTTTCTTAGTAGCTCCACCCTTCTAAGCTCCTTTCTTATGGAAAAACTTTCTCTTCTGATTCTGCCCTCCTTGAGCTTACTTTGCCTTATTTCCTTCAAAAAAGCAAGCATCTCTTCATGCCTCAAGGCCATCTCAACAACAATATCACACAGATTTTTAATATGCGGTATTGTGGCTTTAGCAAGCTTAGGCTTCAACCCATGAATAAATTTTCAGTCCTCTTAATAACAGTATCGATCGTAGCGTAGCCGTATCTGGCTAGCTCCTTAAACCTGGTTACCTACTCAAGTACTGTCATCTCCCTCATCCAACAGTAAAATTCCTAAGCAGAGTAGACTTATCAATCTTCGACATAAATCTTTCTTTAAGCCTCCTCCTAAACTCAGCCCAAATCATAGTCTTCTTATTGACTCTAACAGTAACACTATTCCACTAATACAATGCTACTCCTTGTAGTTGTCTAGAAGCGAGTCTCCTCTTCTTCTCATCATTGAGCCCCAAATCAGCGGAAATCCTCTCGTAATGAAGTAACCAGTTCTCCACTTTGATTGCGTCTTCAGTACCAATATATGGCTTTCCTCCCAACCGAGCATAATATCTACTCAAAACAGCATAGTTACCACTGGAGCTTCTTGATTTCCTCCTTCGGCATTTCCTCCAATTAATCCTACAACAGTTTTGCTTAGATCGTGTTTACAAACAACTAATACATCACTCCCATATCAACTTGCGGGACTCTAGTGCCCACATTTATAGCTTGTGTCTCACCTGGGTTCCTTCCGTTATTTGGTTTGGTATTTTTATTATTTTTGGTGCTACCCCACCAAGGTTGACTCTTCCACTTCTAGCATCCATATTTGCATTAGAGTCTTCGTAAGATACATAAGAATAGCCTAGTAGAGATGGGAGAATCGAGATGAAGCGTTTATTTATATATAATAAATACAAGTATGTTACTATAGTGTTATCCCATACCCTAGTCCTTTCTATAATTCCTTAGGATTATGTTTTCAAAATCATTTTGAGTTTAAAGTTTTTCATAACCTTATGCCCTGATACCAAGTTGTAACTTCCCCTAACTTGCGGCTCGAAGCTAAGCGCTACAGTTGCTGCAGTCATCCATAGTATTAACTTTCGATGATAAAATACGGTAATGTTAATGGTATCCATAATTTAAGAAGCACTTGAATATGAAATAAAATCAACACAGATTAAAACAACTTTTCTGATTACATTTCAAAAACAATATTTCATATTCAATTACATAATCTCATAATCGATTCCTAGGTTTTAATCAAATATAATTATTACAAAATACGCTAAGAGCGACATATAAAGATGCCTCCTTGGATGATCAGAGTGCTAAATAGACATAACTATCTTAATACATCACATCGGAAATAAAAATAACAACTCCTAAATGCTAAATTTGCCTCCTACATGTCTTCGAAAGCTTTACTCGTCCGTCTACTAAACTTGTAAAGACCCTAACTCTTAATCTACTCAAATTAACTTTAACCACCCAAGAGCTTAAGGGTGAAACATAAACTTTAAGTTAGACATAAAGCCTGGTATGAATAATACTATATGTCTTGTCTCACAGATATTATGTGAGACCACTCCTCTTAGCAGAACGGATTTTCACTCAATAATATTCCTTTAGAATATATCTTTTTTCAAATCTGAATCCTGCAATCAAACTGATTATAACAATAATAACAATATCATATATACTCATAAATCAGGTAATAAATGGAATATCTATCTGAACAATATAGTTTTGCTTGGCTAACTACTAACCGTTGACTAAATCGGGTCTACTAGACAAAATAAACAAATAATCTAACACTTGTTTGATAAACTTCTGGATGGTCTGTCCCTAACCCACTTCTGCAAGGGTCAACTGATCCTAATGGTTTTGCGGGCTCACCAAAAACTTAACCTCCTTCTCTGTGTATACTCTTTTCTGTATGTAACCATCACTTAACAATTACTTATGACTAAGCCCCACACACTGGAATTTTGGACTAAATTAGCTAAGGGCTATAGCTAATGTATAGGGCACAACCCTATGCTAGTCCCATTTGTGATTCAAATATCTGAGTCATTTTACTTAGGGTCAACTACCCATCAACTTTTCCTTGAAAACCTTTTAAATTGATTTAAACCTTTACACCATACTTAACAAGGAAAACCTACTATTTTTTTTACTCAAATCTCCTTGCCATGTTATATGCTTTGCTCAAAACATTATTGATGAAAACATTCGAAACCTTTGTTTGAAACACTTAAACAATCTCTTTTGAAACCTTTGAAAGTACCTATTTCGAAACCATTGAATGTACCCCTTTCGATACAAGTAAACTACTTTACTTTATAACCTTAGGAGGAAAGGCGAAAACATACCTTTTGAAACCATTTACAATAGACCTTTTGAAAAAATTGGAAGTATCCCTTCGAAAGCTTTATAAAACCTTAAACATCCTCTTTTCAAAACACTTTAAACACCCCTTTCGAAAACATTGAAAACCCTCCATTTAATATCTATGGTAAACCTTTCGAAAACGTTGAGGAGCCACCCCTTCGAAACCTTTATCACATACCATATGAAAATATTGGAGAACCTCCCCTTCGAAACCTTCATTAATTATCTTTCTAAAGCATTATTCTACTTAAAACAAACCTTTCGAAAGCATTGGGTTCAAGTAAAAACATGTGGAACAACCTTTCGAAACCATTCCTTTCGAAACCTTTGGGTTTAACTTTTAAATATCAAAAGAGTCTTAAAGGACTAAGTCGAAAGCAACTCTTTCGAAAACAATTTCCTAAGTAAAAGAAGTGGACGATGTCAAAACCAATCCCTTCGAAAGCATTGGAGAAGCAGGGGGTTCGACCCACTTCGAAAGCATTTTCTTAAAACGAAGGTGGCAACCACTTTCAAAAGCTCTTTTCTTTTAAAACATTCGACCAAGTCGAAAGCTATTTCATTCGAAAGCATTCTTTTCAAAAGCAAAGCAAAGCAAGCAACACACCTTTTGAAAGCAAAACAAGGTCTCAACCCCTTCAAAAGCTCTGTTTTGACTCTATACCTTTCGCCTCTCTCCAATCCACCATGTACCAAGTCTTGATACCATGTGTATTGGTTTCGTGCTGGTTGGAGGTGAAGATATGTAGTCGAAAGGTAGCTTCCGAAAGTGGTGAAACAGTAAAAACCTTGTAAAACTGAAATTTACCTTTATAAAGTAATTTCTTTCTAATTAACTGGCTTTGTTTTCAACATATGTGTAACAACCCGATATTTTCAACCATTCGCATCCACACATCTCGGACTTGAATTGCTCAAATTACCGCATTGTAAATAAAATTTGGCAAATCTCAGAATATACAGTAAATAAATAATCACAGATCACAGACACAAAGTATATAATATTGCAGTGGAAGTAAAGAGATAGTAGTTCATGAAGCAACTATATATGAATAAGAAACATCAGATTAAATAAGATACAACAGAAGAGTAACAAGATACATTAGGCACAAATCAGAATACATCACTGAAATCACCAGATACAGAAAACAAAAATAAATACTGGATCTTCTAGCAAAGCTTCAACTCCGAAGGCGAGTCTTGAATGCTGAATCGCTCGGTCTGACCTGAGCGTAAAGCAAAACAAAAAAAACTCGAGTCAAGATTAAGATTCTTATATCAATAAATCCAACTCAAGTGAAATAACAAAATTCATCGGTAACTTAAAGGATGCTTGGGATCGCCCATCCTTTAAGGATCCGTTAAACTATTTGCTATGTAGTAATATTGCGCTATTATAATAACGTCTATAGTAAAACAAACTTACTTTTAAATAGCGTTGAAGGGTTACCCACATAGCCCCCAACACATAATAGTCCCAGTAGTCCATCCAGTATCAGCATATCTCCAGATCGGGAGACTACACTAAATACTCCATGGGATATGGGAGAAAACCAAACTCATAGTAAAAGATCGGTATGGTAGGTGACACGGCACACAAGCAATGCCAGGGTAGATATCCTAATTACGCATATGGGCTGTTGGTAACGTAGCAGCCACATACGCCCACCTCGGAACACACTCCCAAATCAAAATCGAAGGATGGCCATCAAATCAACCACAAGTAAGAGTATAGTATCGAAGAAGTGCGTCCGACCAGAGGAGCTACCCTTTTTGGCCCAAGATCGCTCCTGTTTTAGCCACCTTATGCCAACTCACGGGAGTTGGGTCCACGTAATATACCTCAAGAACGATGCCACCATCCTACTTCATTCTGGAATCTCCACCGCGTACACAGTTGTTAAAGTAGTTTTCGGAGTTGGCAAAGAGTATGACAACTTCCGATCCCGGTCTCTTTAACAACCAAACGTTATTATAACGCCATGGTCATTTCAAAATAGTTTATACTTCAAAAATCAAATCATTTCATTTCGAAACTATATTCCTTTCAAAATTGTTTATACTTTGAAGCCAAAACCATTTTATTTCAAAACCCAAATCAATACGATATCATTACCATTTGAAAACCAAATTCATATGCGATCTTTCCATTTCACATATTTTGCTTCCAAATCAATATTACTTTCAAAGTTACAACATTTCAAACCAAAATACTTTGAAACCATAAGATCTTGGAAACCAGAATACTTTGAAATCATACACTTTGGAAATCATAATGTTCTGAAATCATAGCACTTTGAAATCACAATATTTTAAATCATAACACTTTGAAATTCACGACTTAAAATCATAACTTCCACCACTTAATCAGTTTAGATATTAAAAATACTGTATATAATAAAAATAGCTTCTTCATTTTTTCAAATAAATTCCAAAACAGCCAAATTCCAGAATTCAAATTTTAATCAAATCTCAAATCATCAATTTTAATTCAATTCAGTTCAATAATCCATTTCAATCTATATCATTCAAATTTTAATCAAATCTCAAATCATCAGTTTTAATTCAATTCAGTTAAATAATCCATTTCAATTTATATCAATTCCAATACAGATTTGAACTTCAAACAAACCATTTCAAATTCCATATATTTAAAAGTTAAATATTCCATAATTTCAAAACTAAATCTTAATAATTCTATATATATCACCTTAAACCAAAAATCAAAGTTATAAATTTTATCCCTTTAAAATCTAAGTTCCATATGTTTCAAATCGATTTATTAAATAAATTCTTAACTAAATCCAATTTCGAACCAATTTCAAATCTATCTTCTCAACCTTAATTTATTAAACCATTATAAACTTCATAATAGATACATATCCATATTATATGTTAATAAAATCAACTTTATTATTAAACTTATTTTATATCAGACAAATTTATACGTAGCATAAATCCAGAATTTAAGTATACATATAAAATAATATAATATCAAAAATCAATATTTATATAAAACCATATACTTTTCCAAAACCATAGAAATCATTTCAAAATATTTTTATATATAGACCAGCGGTGTCTGTATATAATTTTCTATTCTAGTTCAAGTGATACGGATATTTATCATTTCAATCCGCAATTTAAAATATAAATACGGATATATATCATTTCAACCCGCAATCCGAAATCCAATTCAAATGAAAATCGCTTGGGTTTATCATTTCAACCCATAACGATTTTCTTCTATTCTAAAGTCCGTTCGGATATATGTCATTTCAACCCATAGTGATTTCTATACTAAGAGGGAACTTGCATAATGGTAACAGATATGATAATAATATAATAGTCATATATCATCAATATAAATAACAGATAATGGTGTCAGATGTCACAGGTGAACAAATACAGGAAATAGCATAAATGTAAATAACTAACAGCAGCATATTTCAATTGTCGTTCCAATAGAAATCAAATTTAATAAATATAAGAACATTAATCGTGAGTGATTGCTCACCTTTTGAGGCTAGAGGTGATAAACAATGGAATGAGATGAGATACGAATCCATGCACGGATTTCGAAGCAAAGCAAGATTGGCCTGAATCTCACAGCTAGGCAAGATTGAACTCGAATCGACGAACGAAGCTGATAGCATGAATTGACGATATCAAGTCAGAACGGTTTTGATATAAAATGAAAATATATACCTTATTGTTATATTATATATATTTTCCCTTTTCAATATTTAATTTAAGAAAATAATATATATTTGCTTAATCAAAACACATACTAAAAATCTTGATAATTTTAACATACATGTATTTAAAAACACGTATTAAATCTTAATAATTTAATATCATATTTAAAAATCAATACTTATATATATATATATATATCCAAAATTTATATCGACAATATACATCCATATCTATATTGTCTATACATAAAAGTTAATACAACAAATTTTAATATCGGGATAGATATGAAATACTTGTATAGCTTCGAATGTTCAACTAACAAAGCTAAACAGAACAAAACCTAGGTAATATATATGTAGTAGTCACTAGTATTTAAGCCTCACGCATAGTATAATACATAAATGAACTTGACAGCATCACTTATACTTTCATAAATTTATATATGCGACTAAGCAGCCAAATATCTCTTTTAAAAGTTTATATAAATAACCAACAGGTCGAAACTAACTTATACTACTAATTTACATATATATTTATAACTCAATATATAGATAGCACGGGCTGAAGCAAAGTATATACATAAAGTTAGTTTATATTTATTTTTTTATATATGAGTTCAAAGATCAAATCGCAATATATTATATATCGGCAAACATATCTAATCTTAAAACATATTATATACGTATTATAACATATATATATATATATTAACATATAAACTAATATAACTTTACTTTTTATATGGATTCAAACAGATCTTTATAAACTTTATATATTTTCATATAGATACAACGTAAAATAAACATTAACAACAAACCAATCTTTCCCTTAAAAACAACCATATCCATAAATATGCACTCAAATATATCTGTATATACAGGAATCTACCAACGAAATGTGTATATATATATAAACTGACTGTTTATTACCCATTTTCCAAACACGTTAAATTTATACAAGTGTATATATTTTATATTAAATGTACGTATAATATAATTAAGTAAAAATAAACTATAAAACAGATTTGAACAAAATACAAGTAATTTAAAATTACATAAATAATATGAAAAACATATGATACATAGTAATTGCTATGCCATATTTATAAATACATAAATCTCGATTTATATACCACTATAGTATATTGACCTGCTCTCAATTGCACAAGCCAATAGGAAACAAGAAAAGTTGTATATTGGTTATATATGTGGCATAGTATCACAATGGATCTATCTTGCAAAACAAGGAAAAGAGGTTGCCGCTGCTCCGAAGTAGAGACGAGGTACGACTAGGGGAAGAGATCGACTTCGGTAGGGAGGAGATCGGCCTTGGCCGGGGAGAAAGGAAGTGGTGATGAAGATCGAAATATATGAGGAGGAAGGAGGAAAAATGAAAACGAAGAGGAGAGCTTACCGTAAGAATTTGAACAAGATGAAAAGAGAATGGGAAGTGGGATACGCAAGGAAAAAGAAAAAAAATTGAGAAGCCAGAAGAAGTTTGTACGCAAATTTTCTAAACCGGTGACGTTTGGGTTTTGATGAAGTTTACAAATGAATATAAGGGCAGATTGAAAGGAAATTTACAAACGAATATGAACATTTAAGCAGAATATAAGTTATATACTTTTTTGTTCTTTTTTTTAAAAGCAAATGCACGAGAACATTGAAGAGATATGAATTGAGCACCGATGCATTTACAATCAGCGGAAAACAAAAAGCCATAAGAACTAAAAGACACGGCACCGGTACCGATACGGTTACCGTTGTCACGGATTTTGCTGTGTACCGGACTTCAAAACATAGAATTGAATATACCGCAGAGATCAACATGATGAGACGATCGAAACAGTATACAAATATTAGTGGTACAATATCTGATCAAAAGTCGATAATCGGTACCGAAAATGCTGCTAATTTGTTAGAAATAAGATGAACGGAGCAATAGGAATAAAAATTTGGAAAAACGAAAGATGACGTCTCACTCAGAAGATGATTTACAAATTTTCTGTACAAAACTATTCAGGTTTGAAAAACATTTTATTATCATCAATTTTAACTGATTTAAATTATATTAAAGTTACACAAGAAAATAAACTTCCATATCATCAGATGAAATTTACCATTTGCTATGCAAAGATGGACGTATTCCAAATATTAAATTTTTATTTCAAAATTTTATAATTTAAAATTTCACAAAAATTCAATTAATTAAATAAATAAAACCACTAAAATTTACAGGTCGTTACAATCTCCCCCACTCAAAATTTTTCGTCCTAAAAAAGAAACGAGGTAGGAGAATAAAACAACCAGAAAGAAAAATAGATTTGGAATATAGAATTAAACAATCGATTAAACCATACAAATTTCAAATTAAATCAATTAATATTCAATAATTTATTTTAAATTCAAGGTATCTCATTTCAGTTGATTTAATTTAAACTAATTAATGTTTGATATAAAAGGTTCCTTCCAAAACAATATTTATTTATTTATTGATTTTATTTATCCCATTTGATTTCACTTAAGTTAAATCAATCTTAACTATTTCTAAATTGATTATCTTATTATCCAGTTATCTTTAATTAACAATTTTCTAAAATCATAAATTTGCATTGTCATTTATTATACTCTTATTTTATTCAACAAAATTAATTCTCTTTTATTCCAAATTATTATTAAATTTATTCCACTTGATATATCTTATCACATATATTAAGTATATTTACACTTATTATAGCTACTCAAATTTATTTATAATTTCCTTCAAAACAATCTTATACTGTATATTATTCAATTAACTTTTTATTCTATTTACCTCCATTAACCTTTTTATAACAACAATTTAAGTATATAACGTTTATTATAACCACTCACATTTTATTTAAAAAAATCCTTTTATATTGTATATTATTCAATTACATATTCAACTTCTGAATAATTTAGGTAAGTTACATTGGAATGTAATTGAGTATTATACAGGTAAAAATATTTTTTTCATTTTCATTATTCAAGTTTATATATTTATTCAAAAATTGGCTTTATTTATAATTAGAATCACCTTTTACCATATGAATTAAATTTTTGATTAATTTCAAACCATTAGAGATAAATATATATACACACTATAGATATCGAATCAAATTTAAAATCATATATCAATATATTTTATAAATTAAGTCATACTTTAGTAATCCAAATTAGTTTAATTTTCAAAGCAAAGCTGTATCAGAGCTACATAATGGTCTCTCCACTTCGAAACCCGAAAATGAATGTCGATGATGCGACCATCATCACCGAAATTATTTTCCAGCGACAAAATAGGAGGGCACTAATTTAAACATTTAAAAATTCTTTGAAACAATCTCTATTCGAAAATACTTTAAATAACATCCATTTCAAATCTTTAAAACCAAAGTTCGAAACGAAAATTAAATTCACAATTTCTTGATTTTAGTTTATTTAAATTTCCAATTTAATTTATGATCATGCTTAATAATTCAATTATTTATATATGAGACAAAAGACAATGGTTTACCAGCTATATATAAAATCAAATATTATTTCCTAATAACCAATTCAATTTACTATCAAAATTTAGAAAATTATACATATATACATATACAATATAATTATACAAAATTTATTTCCTTTACTAAATTTGAAAACTATATTGTGTCGGTTTGCTCTGTTCTAGTGTTTTGAAGATCCCATCGATAGCAATTGATCAGACGAATCGATCGAAAACCCAAATCAACATCAACAACTCAAACAACACAATATCTAAAACATTTTAAATATAGATTTACAAATACATTATACAGGAATAGATTTTCAAAGCAAGGACACATATTCAAATTTGATTAATTCAATCAAATAGAATTTTGATTTGAGAATAAGTTGGAACAAAAGATAAGATGATTATCTAACCGAATAAGGAAATGGACAAGCTTATGTAAATTGCGGGCAACCTTAACCAGGTCAACCGTGACTTCAAGAATGAGATCAATGTGGAATTCTAAGGCGAGTCTTCATTCGATCTCAAGAGATCGAATTCTGGACAACAAGAGATAATAACATCTAACCGAAGATTTAGAAACCTTCGATGAATCAATGCCTATTGTAAAGGAGTTTCACCCCTTTTACAAGCCAGTTGAAATGGAGTTATGGAATACTTCAGAATCAAAAGAATACGAATAGTGAGGGATAAGAATGTATTTCGAAACCGCAGGGAATGTTCCAAAATTTAAAAGGAATTGAGTCAAAAAGGAAGAGATTCACGCTTGAATGACAGTGATTCTGTAAATAAATTAACCATATATACTAAGTTTTGCCTAGAGCCAAAGCTCTAATACTAAATGTAACATCCCGATATTTTCAACCATCCGCATCCATACATGTCGGACTTGAATTGCTCAAAATACTGCATTGTAAATAAAATTTGGCAAATCTCAGAATATACAGTAAATAAATAATCACAGATCACAGACATAGAGTATATAATATTGCAGCAGAAGTAAAAGAGATAGTAGTTTATGTAGCTACTATATATGAATAAGATACATCAGAGTTAAATAAGATACAATACAAGAGCAACCAGATACATCAGGTACAAATCAAATACATCACTGAAATCACCGGGTACGAAAACAAAAATAATGCTGGATCTTCAAGCAAAGCTCCAACTCCGAAGGTGAGTGTTAAATGCTGAATCACTCAGTCTGACCCGAGCGTAAAGAAAAACAAAAAACTCGAGTCAGGATTAAGATTCTTATATCAATAAATCCAACTCAAGTGAAATAACAAAATTCATTAGTAACTTAAAGCATGCTTGGGATCGCCCATCCTTTAAGGATCCTTTAAACTATTTACTATGTAGTAATATTGCGCAATTATAATAATGTCTATAGTAAAATAAACTTACTTTTAAATAGCATTGAAGGGTTACCCATATAGCCCCCAACACGTAATAGTCCCAGTAGTCCATCCAGTATCAGCATATCTTCAGATTGGGAGACTACCCTAAATACTCCATAGGCTACGGAAGAGAACCAAACTCGTAGTAAAGGCTCGGTATGGTAGGTGACACGGCACACAAGGCAATGCCAGGGTAGATATACCAATTACGCACACGGGTTGGTGGTAAATTAGCAGCCACATACGCCCCCTTGGAACATACTCCCAAATCGCAATCGGAGGATGGCCATCAAATCAACCACAAGTAAGAGTATAGTATCGCTGAAGTGCATCCGACCAGAGGAGCTACCCCTTTTGGCCCGAGATCGCTCTTTTTTTAGTCACCTTATGCCAACTCATGAGAATTGGGTCCACGTAATATACCTCAAGAACGTCGCCACCATCCTACTTCATTCTGGAATCTCCACCACATACATAGTTGTTAAAGTGGTTTTCGGAGTTGGTAGAGGGTATGACAACTTCCGATCCCGGTCTCTTTAACAACCAAACGTTATTATAACACCGTGGTCATTTCAAAACAGTTTATACTTCAAAAATAAAATCATTTCATTTCGAAACTAAATTCCTTTCAAAATAGTTTATACTTCGAAGCCAAAACCATTTTATTTTAAAACCTAAATCAATACGATATCATTACCATTTGAAGACCAAATTCATATGCGATCTTTCCATTTCACATATTTTGCTTCCAAATCAATATTACTTTCAAAGTTATAACATTTCGAACCAAAATACTTTGAAACCATAAGATCTTGGAAACCATAATACTTTGAAATCATACACTTTGGAAATCATACACTTTGGAAATCAAAACGTTCTGAAATCATAGCACTTTGAAATCATAATATTTTAAAAATCATAGCACTTTGAAATTCACGACTTGAAATCATAACTTCCACCACTTAATCAGTTTAGATATTAAAAATACTTTATACAATAAAGCAGCTTCTTTAATTTTTCAAATTAGTTCTAAAACAACTCGAATTTCAGAATTCAAATTTTAATCAAATCTCAAATCATCAATTTTAATTCAATTCAGCTTAATAATCCATTTCAATTTATATCAATTCCAATACAGATTTGAACTTCAAACAAACCATTTCAAATTCCATATATTTCAAAGTTAAATATTCCATAATTTCAAAACTAAATCTTAATAATTCCATACATATCTCCTTAAACCAAAAATCAAAGTTATAAAATTTTATCCCTTTAAAATTTAATTCCATACGTTTCAAATCGATTTATTAAATAAATTTTTAATTAAATCCAATTTCGAATTAATTTCAAATCTATCTTCTCGACCTTAATTTATTAAACCATTATAAACTTCATAATAAATACATATCCATATTATATTTTAATAAAATCGACATTATTATTAAACTTATTTTATATAAGACAAATTTATACGTAGCTTAAATCGAGAATTTAACTATACATACAAAATAGCATTAACATAATATCAAAAATCAATATTTTTATAAAACCATATACTTTTCCAAAACCATAGAAATCATTTCAAAATATTTTTATATATAGACCAGCGGTGTCTGTATATAATTTTCTATTCTAGGTCAAGTGATACGGATATTTATCATTTCAATCTGCAATTTAATATATATATACTGGTATATATCATTTCAACCCGCATCCCAAATCCAATTTAAATGAAAATCTCTTGGGTTTATCATTTCAACCCATAACAATATTCTCTTATTCTAAAGTCCATTTGGGTTTATATCATTTCAACCCATAGGGATTTTTATACTAACAGAGAACTTGCAGAGCGGTAACAAATATGATAATAATATAACAGGCATATATCATCAATATAAATAATAGATAATGGTGTCAGATGTCACAGGTGAACAGATACAGGAAATGACATATATATAACTGACATATATATAACAATGTAAATAACTAACAGCAGCATATTTCAATTGTCCTTCCAATTGAAATCAAATTTAATAAATATAAGAACATTAATCGTGAGTGATTTCTCACCTTTCGAGGCTGGAGGCGATAGACAACGGATGAGATGAGATACGAATCCATGCATGGATTTCGAAGCAAAGCAAGATTGGCCCGAATCTCACAGCAAGGCAAGATTGAACTCGAATCGACGAACGAAGATGATAGCATGAATTGACGAAATCAAGTTAGAACAGTTTTGATATAAACTAAAAATATATACCTTATTGTTATATTATATATATTTTCCCTTTTCAAAATTTAATTTAAGAAAATTATATATATTTGCTTAATCAAAACACATATTAAAAATCTTGATAATTTTAACATACATGTATTTAAAAACACGTATTAAATCTTAGTAGTTTAATATCATATTTAAAAATCAATGCTTATATATATATATATATCCAAAATTTATATCGACAATGTACATCCATATCTATATTGTCTATACATAAAAGTTAATACAACAAATTTTAATTTCGGGATAGATATGAAATACTTGTATAGCCTTCGAACATTCAACTAAGAGAGCTAAACAGAACAAAACCTAGGTAATATATATGTAGTAGTCACTAGTAAAGCCTCACGCATAGTATAATATATAAATGAACTTGACAGCATCACTAATACTTTCATAAACTTATATATGTGACCAAACAGCCTAATATCGCTTTTAAAAGTTTATATAAATAACCAATAGGTCGAACTTAACTTATACTACTAATATATATATATATATATATATATATAACTCAATATACAGATAGCACGGGATGAAGCAAAGTATATACATAAAGTTAGTTTATATATATTTTTATATATATATATTAACATATAAAATAGTATAACTTTACTTTTTATATGGATTCAAATAGATCTTTATAAACCTCATATATTTTCATATAGATACAGCGCAAAATAAACATTAACAACAAACCAATCTTTCCCTTAAAAACAACCTATCCACAAATACGCACTCAAATATATCTGTATATACAGGAATCTATCAACGAAATATATATATATAAACTGACTGTTTATTACCCATTTGCCAAACACGTTAAATTTATACAAGTGTATATATTTTATATTAAATGTACGTATAATATAATTAATTAAAAATAAACTATAAAACAGATTTGAACAAAGTACAAGTAATTTAAAATTACATAAATAATATGAACAATGTATTTGCTGTGCCATATTTATAAATATATAAATCTCGATTTATATACCACTACAGTATACTGACCTGCTCTCAATTGCACGAGCCAAAAGGCAAAAAGAAAAGTTGTATATATATTTTATATGTGGAATTTTATCACAATGGATCTATCTTGCAAAACAAGGAAAAGAGGTTGCCGCTGCTTCGAAGTAGAGACGAGGTACGGCTAAGGGATGAGATCGGCTTTAGTAGGGAGGAGATCGGCCTTGGCTAGGAAGAAAGGAAGCGGTGATGATGATCGAATATATAAGGAGGAAGGAGGAAAAATGGAAAAGAAGAGGAGAGCTTACTGTAAGAATTTGAACAAGAAGAAAAGAGAATGGGAAGTGGGACACGCAAGGAAAAAGAAAAAAAATGAAAAGCCAGAAGAAATTTCTACGCAAATTTTCTCAACCAGTGACGTTTGGATTTTGATGAAGTTTACAAATGAATATGAGGGCGGATTGAAAGGAAATTTACAAATGAATATGAACATTTAATCAAAATATAAGTTATATACATTTTTTGTTCTTTTCTTTAAAGCAAATGCACGAGAACATAGAAGAGATATGAAGTGAGCACCGATGCATTTACAATCAATGGAAAACGAAAAGTCACAAGAACCAAAAGCCACGACACTGGTACCGATACGGTTACCGTTATCACGGGTTCCACCGTGTACCGGACTTCAAAACACATAATTGAATATACCGCAGAGATCAGCATAACGAGACGATCGAAATGATATACAGATATTAGTGGTATAGTCATCTAATCAAATATCGATAATCGGTATCGAAAATGCTGCTAATTTGTCAGAAATAAGATGAACGGAGCAATAGGAATCAAAATTTGGAAAAACGAAAGATGAAGTCTCACTCAGAAGATGATTTACAAATTTTCTGTATAAAAATATTTAGGTTTGTAAAACATTTTATTATTATTAATTTTAACTCATTTAAATTGAATTACAGTTACACAAGAAAATAAACTTTCATATTATCATATGAAATTTACTATTTTCAATGCAAAAATGGACTTATACAAAGTATTAAATTTTCATTTCAAAATTATATAATTTAAATTTCACAAATATTCAATTAATTAAATAAATAAAAGCACTAAAATTTACGGGTTATTACAATATGATTGGTTGCCAATACTTCCCCAAAGTCTTTTCTAAAAGTACTGCCATTCAGAGATTAACATTTTCAAATTGCACCTTCTCCTTTTATAAACATATAAAACATATAAATCTCATACCTTAAATAATTTTATATACTTATCAAAACGATTAGAAAAATTCTCCAAATTCCCATAAACCATTTTTAATATGTTTTCTAGCATATTTAAATTTTTGATCCAAAGCTAATATGAATAGCCGTATTAATTTTTTAACCCAATTTAACCATTTTCTTCACTAGAAAATTTATAATAAATCCACACTAACTCAGAAAATTATGAAACTTGAAACTCATCTCTAGAATAATATTTCTGACCTTATCTCAAAATCACAAGGTATTTGAAGTCATTTGATAGGATTTTCAAATCAAAACTTGTCATAAAATCTATTTGAACAAACATAATTCATCAACAAGCATATATATCTCTCTGTCATTCAAAACATGTCAATAAAGTTTGCAATCATGTATAGATCTGATCTAGGACTGAAAATAAGAAAATATGAGATGTAACATATTATTCACCTTTAGGTTGTGATTAAGAAGTTTGGGATTTGATACTTGAATTAGTTTGATTAAGCTTCCTTCCTCTTGATTTTAGCTTATCTTTCTCTTTATTTCTCCTAATGGTGGCCGACCTCTTCTTAGATTTAGTTTTGTTTATGAACATATAAAATGAAAGTGGCATAAAGTGTTTAGGGTATATGAATATAAATTATTCCTATTTTGCCCTTATCCATTAGCCTTTCCCATTTCATTTTAATTCCCTTTAGTTCATTATTTAACTAGGCATGGATACCCTTCTATTATTCAAATTTCAACTCCCATAACCATGTATATTATTTCATTAAATTCAACTAATTAAACGTCCTAAATAATGTTAATCAAAATTTGGATTATTACACATGCTTACAGGATGAAGTATCAAGACCTTACCGCTAGACTGGCGGTCCGAAGATCAGTGGACAATGGAAGAACACGAATGCTGCTAGAGCGTAGTGGCTAAAGTGGGAACATGAGGTAGCGGCTTACTACTGTTAGGTGTAGCAGGGGTGTTGATCGACATCCTTGCATTAAGAAGACTGAGATTTTGATTTATGCTTGGATGATGATCCTTAGGTTAATGGCTTCGTTCTTATTTTTCACTTCCTTCATAACTTTCTTTGTCTCAACCGAGGTCCGGACCTCAACTGGGCCTAAAATAAGATGGCTAAGAGTACGTTGAAGCAATCATACGAAAGCATCCCATCGAGCCTGCAAACAAAATGAAAGAGTATAAGAATCATTGGAGTTAAATGTGGAAGTGTCATATAGTGCAGTGCACATGATCGCGAGTTTCCTAATATCCCCGTGATGGACCAGTTGCTGGAGCTTTGCTCGCTAGAGTAATCTCTCCTATGTCAGTAGAGGGAGTGTCAAAGCCAAATCGAACAGGAGATTCAGACCCCTCAAGGCTTAAGATGGAAAAATCATAATTTCCAACATCGTCCAGAGCGGGATGTCTGATAACCCCTCTAATAGATTTTCTAAAGGAAAAAAGCTAGATTATTCAATAGTAGCAGAGGTTGATTTAGGTTTCTTGAAGACCTACCCTCTGCGAATCTCATAAACGAGTCTTTTTCCTTTTCTCATTTCCAAGGCAGGGAGCTATAGGCCTTGGGAGGATTCAACCATGGGCTAATGACTTGAGAATACATCGTCACCAGGATCATTAGCATCGCCTCTCGCCTTTCCTTCCTCGATGACATCCTAAGCCCTTATGACTAGGGGCACAACAGAATCAGCTTCATCACCTCCATTCCCATTGGTGCCTCTTCTCTCTACAATTTCTTCCTTGGTGTTTTTAGGTAGTCCCGTGTTGCAGTCTTCTTCTAATGAGTCAAAGGCAAATGATACTCATTGGGGAGAAGATATCTGATGTCTCTATCTACCACTGATGTGGTTTTGAGCACTGAAACTGCCTTCGAGTATATGTCGCCGGTGGGACGTAGATAGCTGCTTGTAGTGTTCAGTAAGAAACTGCTTAGTTCAGGGATATAGAATGAATAAAAGCACTTAAAGTTAAGTTTGAAATGAAACTTACATCCTTTCAAACACCATCTTACAAAACTAGGTGGGTAGCGCACGTAGAACCATTCATTCTTCAAAACACTCAGTTTGTTCCAAGTGCCAATTAGAACTTAGCAATTTGTGACTGACTTGAGGAAAGTGCATGAGAGGCTTCCTTTTCACCCTTTGATGTTGAAGATGAATCTAATGTCTTCCAAAGTCAGCTCGTGACATAAGAACTCGAGGAATATAATTTATGTGCAGTGCGAAAATGCATACTTGTTCGTGTGCAGCTGAGTCGACGCCAATCTTAAATAATGCAACGTTTTTTAATAAATGGTTGAAAGGCGGACATCCTAGCACATAAACTTATTGCATATAGTATACCCCTCCAGTGGTAAGTGAGCCATGTCGTTACGGGACGAGACTCGTACATCCTCGTATGGAAATTTGTGTTTAATGCACGGCCTACGAAGAGAGGCCCCATCAACTTTTGAAGCCATTGAGTCCTCAGGATCATTCAGAAATATGGCATCTACTAAAGTTTCAAGAGCAAATTTGATTTTTGCTTCAGGAGACAATGGGCACTTGATGGGAACTTTTAGGTTGTTCAGATTGCTGGCCTAGAGAGTTTCGACTAGATATCATTATTGAGCTCAATTTAGCATCAGGATAATCATGTGAAGAAGTTTGTTCAGTACCTATAGAACTAAATGTTCTGAACATCCAGAACCCATAACTACCAAACTCAACAGATGGTAATTATTATAGAAATTAACCTGTCCTCCAGTGCAACGCGTCAACTAGTGTGGTGTGGTGTGGTGTGGTGTTGTGCAGTGCAATGAAAAACAATTCAGAATTAAAAATGGCAATTGTGACGAGATTCGGGAATTCGACCAGAGGGACCGTCATTGCTGATCTTCTCAACTGACTTTCATGTCGATAGTTGTGGATTTCACATAGACTCCGAGATCGGTCGTCAGCATATTGGAGTGTGATATTTGTGATTCAAGTTCATATTTCAATGCATGTTTATACAAGTTCAAGTGTTCCGTCTATTTGTACGTGTATTTACATTCCATTCCAGAGTTTGAGTGATCAAGTTAAAGCCCAACATTGGTTATGAAAGTGTTCTTATCCGATCACATTATCGTGTTCATATGTAAGGGATTGGTTCTAGCCATGCATATAAGTCCATGTGGTTAAGTTCAAATGCAAGTATTCATGTACTCCAAAAAATTACCAAGTCCCACTAGGGGAAGGGATCATATTTGATCCCTCCCCTAGGAAGTTCTACCTTATGCAAATTTAAAAACAAAATAATCATAACCAATCCTTCCAACCAATCGCCTATCATAGATCCATCGTGAACCAACCTTCAAGCGATCGTATATCAACGATTGCTCTATTACTGTCACTGTTCCATCCACATCGATTTCTCCATCATACCATAACTCCAATCCCCTATCACTACTAATATAATCTACCATCGAAGCCTAAACCCACAATAGTTTATGCGGCAACATCCATCATCTCGTCACAAACTTTAAGTCAAGTCTTGTACAATTAAACCCACCTATGCAATTGAAAGTTGACAGCAAGGAGTGAAAGACTGAAAGGGTTCGGTTTGAATAGTGAAGTCAGACATTGGAAAGCTGATGGATGGCGATGGCAAGTGATTCTGAGGCAAAGAAGGTTTAGAAGGGTGGAGATGTAATTAAAAGTGACACATCTCAAGCTTGGAATTAGTAATGGCAATGAGAAGGGGAGGTAGGGCATTGGCTTGATTTAAAGGATGTCGATAAAATAAAGTGAAGTAGAGGAATAAAAAAACTAAGTTTTAACTTATATAATGATATGGGTTTGGCTCGTTTCCTCTTAACCATGAAAAGGTTAAGGTCATTAAGATGAAGGGATTGGGCATGACTCCCCATCTAGGGATTTATACCGATCCCCTACCACACACACACAAAAATATATATATATATATATATATATATATATATATATATATATATATAAAAAATACTAATTGCATTCCAATTGCAATTAAGTTGCATGAAACTAGCAGCGACCCATCAGCATACAAACGTGATCAGGAGCCAATTACAAGAATGTGTACATGAATGTGCATGTATACATCCAAAAAAAATTGATTTCTTGAATCGACGGAAATTGGATCCTCGCTTTGAGTTCGCGGAGAAAGAACTAGTCAAGACAATCGAGGCCTACCAGCTCGACTGATTAGCTCAATGGAACCGAGCGTAAATATTAATAAAGAGACGGCATTCCAGTATTTATACGGTCAAACATCGACTAAGCATTGCAAAAAACAGTGAGATACAACTCCTTAGAAAAGTAACTCGATGGAAGGATAATGTCTGACCGGAGAACTAAATGGATTTCTTTCTGGTGACTCTAACTTGCTTCCATTCAAAGCATGTCATGTTCGAAATAAGACATACTTTGAGAGGCAAGTGTTATCCGACCTTTTGACCTGACTATATTCAGGCCTACTGGACAAGTTAGACTCGACTACCATCAAGGCCGGTAGCCTTGAGAGATGATCATGGGGTCTAGAGATCAAGCATAGATGATAATATGAAGCAGCAACAATGGGAAACCAAGTGATGGACCCTATAGAAAAGTCCAAATATGGCATAATGATTCTCTATGCAAGAGATTAGAGTCGATCCCTCTCCATATATAAGGGATTAGATCATATTAGCTTAGTAGTTCAACTCAATGGAAAACAATCAATATCCTCAAATTCTAGAAGTCAGCTATGAAAACAACTTTGGGAACATGAAGTTATAATGGAGAGGGACCCACACATGCGATCACATGCTACCACGTGGCATACTCGACCGAACAAGGCTGATCCCCTAGGGATGGGAATTGGGCCACGAAATTTTATGGGCGATCTCGCCCATATCTGGAGATTCTGCTATCAAAATTTCAGGAAGATATTGGGTCGTCTGTCACTATAAATATAGGCTTCATAGTTCATTAGAGGGATCTTGTATGCTGATGTTTTCTTTGTACTCCATTGTATTTATGGATTTCGACCTGATCCTTTTTGTACTTAGAAATTCAAGTGACTAATAAAGTTATCTCTTCAAATAGATGTAGGCACTCAACGCCAAACCATTATATATCTACTTGTTACTTGTTTTCTATTTGTTCCTTTATTTTAATTTGATTTCTTCACTTATTTCTCTACTAAAATTCTACTGGGTGTTTGTAATCAATTTTGGTGCAAACAAACACATTATATCAAGTATATAATAGAAAGAAAAATATCTTTTATTTTGGAACAATATTGATTACCAAGTTAGATATATGTAACAAATTACATAATTGCCCCTAAGGCATATCCCTAACTCTATCATCTTGGAAGGCTTTTATTTGTGTTATTTAATTCACACATTAGGAGGTATTGGACTTAGACGTTGAATATGTAATAAGTCCTTTGCGTTTTTACCTTTATAGCGATAGTCAAGCACTTTATTTTTGTTGTTGTTTATATCTTGCTTTTACTTATGCCTTTCTTGCTTATATATTATGTACATATGTTATACAATGCCTCCTCATAATATGGTTTGAATTTGAGAATCATATATGTTTATATGATTGAATGGAGTTTGAATATGGAATATAATATGGAATTGTACATATAACGATAGTCGATGTAAATGCACTTTAAATCTCTCCCTTCTATCTATTTTTTTAAATCCTTATCTTTTGATTATTTTCAAATGGGATGTTTTTAGTACTTATAGTAGTATAAAAGGTAGTAAGTATTTGGGTTGTAAATCTATTTTACTTATAAAATAAAGTTTCAAAACTTATGATCCATATAGCGATAGTTTCTATAGTAAACTTCAAAATGTTATACTTTAAATATTTTTATAAAATATTTTCATAAAAGTTTTAAATAAAAAGGTATATAAGAAATTCAAAAGAAGTTTTAAATTTAAATATATTTCAAAAAGAACTTATTTTGAATCTCTAAAATGAAGGTTTTCTTATTATATATACAATACTTGTTTATTTTGTTAAATTATTAAAGTTTTCAAATCAATATTAAGTAACTATTTTTAAACTACTATCGTCTACAACTATTTATACACTATTTTTAGTACTTTTAGGGGTATTTTATTCATATAATTTTATGAAGATTTTTAATCTTTTATTAAAGTAAGAGCTTTTATTTCACTTTTCCTCCTTAAGTTATTTTAAAATCTATCATCTTATTAAATAAAAAAATTATATATATATATATATATATATATATATATCATTTAAAAGGGTTTTTTAACTTGTTTGTACAAGTAATTTCAAAAGACTATCGTTTTAGAAGAAGGGATGAGAAGTTACATTTGTAAAATGAACGTGTAGTAAATTTTGCATATGGAATGGTAATATTACTATACTTAATAATAAAAGGCGAGCAAGATAGAATTCTCTATTTTTAAGAGTCAAAATTGATGTTCGAGTAGGGATGAGTAATAGGGCTCTAACCTACTAGCTTCCCTCTTGATCGAGGAATAGTTAAAATGAAATGTCAAAAATGTATTAAGTATATAAACCTTGATTTATGTAAGTAATCGTTTTTAGAATTAAACAATCGATTAGTCGATTATAGGACTTAACTAAATAAGATAAGTAAACAAGGTTCAAGTAATATGTATTTTTAACCCTTATTAATTAAAATTAGGCTTTAATTAGGAATATCATTAAGACTTTAGTGAGGAATACTTTACAGATAATTATAAATAAATTGTTATGGGTTTGTTGTGACAATACTTAAACATCACTTATCTTTGACCCTTATAAAATAATAAGATCATTAATAGAGAGCTCTGTTGAATATGCTAGTATATGATTTTTGTTTGATGATAATAAAAATATGTATATTCATTTAAATGTATTTTTTATTGTACTATTTTATTTCACATAATTAAATAAATATTTGCTGAATAAAATAAATAGCACCGGATTTAAATTCAAACAGATATTTTATTCAAATAAATACTTTATTACAATTTTGAATAGTATAAATTTATGCTCTTATTATATATACAAAATTTCGATTACAATACATTTCAATTTACATAACTATCCTCACTACATATCACTTGTTCACTCGTATTTATTCTTCAGTTGTATTCCTATTTGTATCCCTCATCCAAGTTATCTGCAAAATAAACACTAACGTAGATAAATTGAAAATGAAATATTTTTTGCAGTGTAAAATAAAATGTGTTTTTGAAAATATTATATGCCTCAGTTATTTGGGTCGTTCGTCATTATATTTATTTTGAATTCATCTTACATGAACACCTTGTGACATACAAAGTGTACCACTGTACATGCCATAAGGCCATGCACACCGATATACACTTGATAAAATTGCAGGGACAGGTGAGCACAAGGTCAAACCCAATCAAAAGCTAGGTTCAACTCAAAGCAATATAAATAAGCCACGACATAAGCGTAAATGTCAAAGCCGAGCTCAAGCTACGTTCAACTCAGTTTACAAAAATAAAATGGTCAAGTGCATAATAATGGAGCAACGAATATATATGCAGTGCATAGCATTTCAGTGGAGACTTGACTGCACAGACCAACTCAATATACACTTGAACCCAGACTAGTCAGAAAAACCAAAATGCACATGTCAACAGCGGTGACTTTAAGAACAAACTGCACATGAAACCAGTAATCACATGTACAAGTTTCAATGACTGGAACAAGACCACAACAACATATAGACTCAACAATGAATTGATCAGAAGCAACTACCCTCCAGAAAATAGAGCATAGTACATTTGGTTAGAGAATAAAATAAACCATTTGAAACAGTAAGAAAACGTATCAATTATTCAGGTAGGAACTTGATTGCAAGCAAAGCCTCAACATCAAATAGCAACAAAGCTAGAGCATGCATATACGTCAACATGACCACGTACATATATACATATGTTTGAACACATGTACATGCAGTCATACATAAAAAGAACCCAGACTATCAATAAACACTTCAATATGTACAAAGGATGATGCCAGGAAATGGACAGTGCAACCAAGCAGCAATCAATCCAAAGCAACTCCATATTTCAATCGAAGAAAAATAATAAGGAATGGAAACTTACACATAAACATGACTTGAAAATAGACAATACAAACTCAAGTGTGCACAAGCAAGCTACAAAAGGTACCAAGACCAGTGAATCACATTACAAGACCACTACTGAAACAAAAATCCCAAACAAATGAACACAACATCGTATATACATATGTACTCTAGGCAACCAGACTATATGCAAGAAAGGCTAAAACTTCAA
Source organism: Allium cepa (assembly GCA_030765085.1). Classification (NCBI taxonomy): domain Eukaryota; kingdom Viridiplantae; phylum Streptophyta; class Magnoliopsida; order Asparagales; family Amaryllidaceae; genus Allium; species Allium cepa. The sequence continues at coordinate 407,146,424 of CM060938.1, forward strand.
GCATACTAATGGTGCAGCAGACTCAAATATCAATGGCACTAGTGATGATACAAGTGCAGTGCAAGTCAATACAATGTTAATGAACATAGACAAATTCCAAAATCATGATGAAGCTTCAAACATGAATACAAACTTCAAGTCTAATAGGCAGTAGCAACAACATCAAAATGAAGTGCAACCAGATCAACTCAAGTACACCACCTATATACATGATGATGGCAGAGCCATTACACATATATGCATACATAAATGTATGTATACAAATGGAAATGACCATAATTCAAAAAATTCAACAGAGGTGACAATAGAGTATCAAGTCAAGAAAAGCTTCACAAGTATACATATATATATACATGCGCAAACACACACGTATACATACATACATACATACATACATATATATATATATATATATATGCAGTAACAATGTGGTGATACAAAAAGTTACGGACATGCAAAGCAATGCAACCTAAACCAATATCACACAACTACAAGCATCGGGTCGAAAATGCTACATGCATGAACACACATGTTGAACAAGTCAAAGCCAGATGATAACATGTATGAATGAAAAATCGAAAACCAAACAAGCCATGGGTCAAAAAATTTCAAACAAACACACACACACACACACACACACACACACATATGTATGTATGTATATAGTAAATTGAACAAGTGGCATCAATCTAGATTATCAAAAAATTAATGCCCAAGTCAAAGGGAGTAAAGAACGGAACCAAAGTCAAGTTTAAATGCCAGAAAATCAAAGCCATGGTGACCAAGTCATAGGGAGTAAGAAGAAATGAAAACAATGATAATCAAGCAATGAAAATATATGAATTGAAAAAGTCAGAAAACATCATAAGCATCCTAGCAAAATCGAGTGGCTAAGCTAAAGTAGCAGACGAATTCAAAAAGATAAATACGAACGTTAATTTAGGGTTTTCAATCCTATAAAACTCAATCCTCATCGGCATTATCATGTATCGAGTTCAACAAAATTAACTAAAAAAGCAAAGGGAAATCACATTCCAATTCAAATCAAACTCGATCGAGAAGCATCTGTGTGCAAATCAAAGAAACGATCGATCGACAAAGCAAGCATACTAGCAAGATTTCGAGCATCATTTTTCAAGCGGTGGCTTCAACAACGTGAAGCCTTAATTTTCATAAAGAGGAACGAACGAGCAAGAAGCAACCATTTTTTCACAACACAAAGGAGAATGTGGCCGATAATAAAAAAAATGAAAAGAGGGATAATTTTTATCACTAAGTTTTTTTTGGCACGTTTCCTTTAGTTTTTGGGCTTGAATGTTAATTTAGGGTTTCTATTTTTGTTTAGTTGTTTTTATTTTGTATTTCTCTTTTAAACATTTGTAAATTCTAGTCGTGTGGCTAGAGGACGAACTACGGTGGTGTAGTTCGAGAATTCGCGACTCGGTGGCTGAGTTGTGGCACGGTTTTGACCGTAGAGTTAGGTTCATCGATTGCGGGTGTCGTGAGATTACGTGTGTAAGCGTCTGACTACTTAATTTCTTGTAGAAACTTTATGGGCAGCACGTAAACAGGGTTTTTGCTGAAGCTGGGTAAATCTGTGTTGTTCTATTTCTACTTTTAATATTCTGCAATTATCCGTGCTGCTATTATTCTGCTATTATCAATGCTGCACTTACTTTATATATTTCCGCATTAATTTTTATAATTAGTAATATCACCCTATTCACCCTCCTCTAGAGTGGAATTGATCCTACAAGCTTTCAAGATAATGATAAAATATGAAGTGTTTTTGATTTTGTAGTAAATAATGTTTTAATAATATTTTTTCCAAACCTTTGAATTATATTTTTAAATGAAAAAATTATAGTTAAATGATTATGAATATATTTAGACCTTTAATGAAATTTAAAGATAATAACAAGTTTGGAATCTTTTGGAATAAATATAGAAAAAGTGTACATTTAAAATATAAAAAAGAGAAGGGCTTTATAGTAATAGTGTTTGTAACGACCTGTATTTTACGTACCGAATGAACGTAAAATGTTTTTATTTTATTTATACTAGTTGGTATGATTCTGTAATTTTGGAATATGATTCTTATGGACATTTTACACACCTGTGAATTTTTCTTAATTTCCATATAACCATTTTGAGCCTAAAAATCTTGTTTAGGCAACAACTTTTGATAGGAGTCGAACTAGGGTTTCAAACCAGTTCCATTACTTCAGGATAATGGTTTTCTATTCCATAAAGTGGTGATAATAGAAAATGGACTTACGGTTGGAAAGTTATGCCTATTTCAAGTTTTTAAAGCCGTTGGTCAAGATTTGTGAGTAATTAATTAAGCCCATTAGTATGCCCATTAGTCTAATTAGAACAATATAAATGAAGGGCTGAAGAGTCAAATTAAAACTTTTCTCTCTCATTCTAAATCAAGTTTAAATCCTAATTAGCCCTAAATCCATCCTAATTTCATCCAAAATCACCCAAATTATTCTCTAAATCAAATTAGATTACAGATTAGAGATCAAATCCTCAATCAGAAGTAGAGATCATCAATTTGCTTAATTTGGAGTTCTTTTCTTCACTGTTTGGATTAGATCCACAAACAAATTGGTTGACTTTGATAATTGGTGAGTGGTTTTGCCTTCTTTTCATATTACACATGCTTATATCGTAAAATTATAGGATTCAACATGTTTTAAATTGATTTGGGCCATACAAACCATTTTTAACTTTAATGACATATTAATCCATGCGTATGATATGAATTGATTAGAATCACCTTTATTTATGTTCATATATTCATGCATATGTAGATCTATGTTAGAAATTTCCATGTTTTTTCTTGTTTTGATGGATTTGATGAAATTGCTTATTATTCTATATTTGAATGATATGATTTAATGTTGTTTGCTAGTATTATGATTGCATATGAAGTTAGGTCGGAGAATTTAGCAAATTAAAGGCCAAGTTGGTCGCATTTAGACGAAACTTGGATATAGGCTTAGGAGAATGGCAAGGTGCTAAATGATAACTCACAAATGGGTAGGACTTAAATTCATAACTCAGCATTGAGTTATGGCAATAACTCGACACCGAGATATGGCGATAACTTGGCACCAAGTTATGGTGCTAAATCATACGCACTTCTTGACTTCATGGATGGAAAGAGTTTGTCAAATGGAGGTTACCTATAACTTGATGATGGAAATTTGGCTAAGTGTCGATGTGATGATGAGTTATCTCTCGAACTAAAAGAAGGAGCTTTGGATTGAGGGCCAAGTTATCAAAGGTGGATGAGTTGAGGTCCAAGCCACTGAAAGGGGAGTACTAGAGACATGGAAGTGAAATTAGCTATTTGTTGGTTTAGTATGTAACTCGACACTAATTTATACCTATAATTCGATACGGAGTTATCATCGTGAATGACATGGATGTTGAACTTTCAAGGCAGGAAGGCGATGCTTTATAGGTCGCGTTGGAGGTGTTGGCTCGTTCATATCAGGTTGGATGATGATATAATAGCATGATGAAAAGCTATGTTCTTAGGATGTTGACTCGTGCTGGGAGTAGATTCCAAAGATGGCGGCACATAAAAGGGTAAGCCGTATGATCGAGGAATGTGTAAGGGTTCCTCGTGAATAATGGGAGCTAGATTATGCAAGAAGGGCAAAATGTCCAAATGGAGCAAAGGTAGGCTCAGGTGTGTGTGCCAAGGAATCATTGATGCTCAGTGAGCTTTTGGTTGTATTCGAAGCGAGGGTAATGTAAGTGAGGACTTCCATGGATCAATTAAGGGGCCTATATACCTTGGACCTATAGCTTTGGGTCTAGTATTCAGCTTTAGGCTGTAAGACACGTACCCAACTTTGGGCGACAAAATACGAGAGTACAACAGAGAATCGGGATTTTCAATAGTCCATGGATTTGTAGTCAAACGAGTTATCATTTATTTAGAGCACAAGGAGTGATAATTAGGATTGTTGATGGACGTTATGGATGATTTGGTTGTTTTCTTTAGTAGGTTATCACTCTTAGGTATTAGGGGAAGAAGGTATTGGAAATAGGAATACTTAGAAGACTAGTGTCATTTATCTGGTTTGTGGTATTACTTTATGATACTGTAGAGTAGCATATTATAGAGTTGTATGCTAACTCTTTATTTGCAAAGACAAGTCAGGTATGGTTCGTGTGCTCTTGTTTCTTATCATATTTACCTATGGATTTGTAGTCAAACGAGTTATCATTTATTTAGAGCACAAGGAGTGATAATTAGGATTGTTGATGGACATTATGGATGCTTTGGTTGTTTTCTTTAGTAGGCTATCACTCTTAGGTATTAGGGGAAGAAGGTATTGGAAATAGGAATACTTAGAAGACTAGTGTCATTTATTTGGTTTGTGGTATTACTTTATGATATTGTAGAGTAGCATATTATAGAGTTGTATGCTAACTCTTTATTTGCAAAGACAAGTCAGTTATGGTTCGTGTGCTCTTGTTTCTTATCATATTTACCTATGGATTTGTAGTCAAACGAGTTATCATTTATTTAGAGCACAAGGAGTGATAATTAGGATTGTTGATGGACGTTATGGATGCTTTGGTTGTTTTCTTTAGTAGGCTATCACTCTTAGATATTAGGGGAAGAAGGTATTGGAAATAGGAATACTTAGAAGACTAGTGTCATTTATTTGGTTTGTGGTATTACTTTGTGATACTGTAGAGTAGCATATTATAGAGTTGTATGCTAACTCTTTATTTGCAAAGACAAGTTAGGTATGGTTCGTGTGCTCTTGTTTCTTATCATATTTACCTATATAGTATTTTGAGACCCATTTATCGCTCACACTAGAAAGATGTCTAACCTAAGGTTATATGCTTTGTTTCTTATTATATTGGATAATCTTAAATAAGTAGACTAGATAACTGGTCTAAGTCACACAATAGCTGCTATAGAGGATGAGCTAGATGGAGTTATGTCATATTATATATGTATGTATGTGTGTGTGTGTATGTGTGTGTATGTATGTATATGTATATGTATATGTATATGTATATGTATATGTATATGTATATGTATATGTATATGTATATGTATGTGTATATGTATGTGTATGTGTATATATATATATATAGATTTCTATGCATTTCCATTGAGCAACGCCGTGGAGCCCATGGCAGTGCTTGCTTATTTCTATTTGTTGCGACTGTTTATTTGAGTTTACTTCTATTATATAAACTCTACTACATTTGATGTAAAACTCTGTGGATATTATACTTTGATGACGATGATCTATTCACATTGTTATTACAATCTCTTCTATATTGTATGTGATATTATATTTTGTCCATATGCTATGAGATATTCGATAGGCTATATGCTATACTGGTTTATTTCAACCCCGATGATCTTCTTATATCAGTCGGGCATGGACATAAAACTATTTATATACTACTGGTGCCAGTGATATAGGGCGGAAATCACATTCATTATCAGAGCTTTGGTTACATGATTAATTGTAGCTGATACCATGATCTAGTAGAGATAAGGAAGGAGTTGTTGCCTTAAACTAGATCTTGATTGTGTGTGTGTATGTGTGTGTACGAGAGAGTGTGCACTTGTTATAAGTTTGGTTTTCAAAATTATATAGTAATATATTATATAATATAAGTCGCATGCATATGAGCACTACAGACACTAGGGCTGCCAATGGGTCAGGTCAGGTTTGGGTCGGGTCAAGTTGGGTTCAGGTTGATTTTAAATTGGTCGGGTCAACCCGTTTATTAAACAGGTTAGAAATAGCTCAACCCAGACCCGACCCGATTATAAACGAGTTGGCCCTACCTGCCCCTGTAACTCGATTAAAATCGGGTAGGGTCGGGTCGTAAATGGGTCGGGTCAACTCATATAGGGTATAAATGGGTTATAGACGGGTCATAAACGGGTTATAAATGGGTCAAATTTAGGTTCATGGGTCATCATCGGGTCGGGTCAACCTATATAAGTATAAACGGGTTATAGAAGGGTCAAATTTGGGTTCACAGGTCATAATCGGATCGGGTCAACCCATATAAGTATAAACGGGTTATAAATGGGTCAAATTCAGGTTCATGGGTCAACTCGAAACCCACCTGTTTATAAAGGGTCAAATTCAGGTTGACCTAAAAATTACCTGCTAACTTAACTAGGTCGGAATAACCTGCTAATTTTCATGTAATCTTTGGGTCGTGTTGGAAATCGATAGCCCTAACAGACACAATTTTCTTTATGAAAGATTGATCATTCTTATTATATATAAGAATGAGACGACATACAAAGAATACCGTGAGGAATTCTACTTTAGGAGGAAAGGAATGAGAAGGAACAGGAGCTGCTATATCTAATGTCTAAGCTATGTTCAATGCTATGATGGCTAATATGATGTAGAATGCTCATAGAGTGGTGATAGGTGGTGGTACTCCCATGCAAGCGCCTTGGGCTGATTTCGCTAAGTAGAACAAAGATTATTCTACTCTCGGAAGGAAGTCATTCCATGGGACACTGTAACGACCCGGCTTTTTCAACAGTTAATTTATGATATTTAAAATGAATTTAAATAATTAATTTGGAATAAAATTTGTTTTCAATATGAAAAGTTGGTTTGATTTAATAAAAAGAACTCAGAATTTAAATATAACAATAAATTGAATAAATTAAATAATGATTGACAATTGGGTAAATTATTTAAAATCTGGAATTATAAGCTTGTTGGAAATATTTTAACGGCTTATAAAATTTATATTAATAATACTAAGAATAGTAGATGGATTAAAATTGAATTTAACTACGGTTTGTTCAATTTTAAATTTACATTGTTTAATTTGACGATTGAAAATAACCTTCCGAGGCACAGTCTCGGAATTCAATGAAACCAGTTCCGTTGGATCCGTAATATTGAATTATTGCCGGGTTTCAAATTTCGTAATTTTTGGGGTGACTGTGTGATTGCACGATAAGAATACGCGCTATAATTTATATTGAATTCGAGAAGATTTTAAAATATAACGTTTAAAGAAAAATAATTAACGTAGCTTTCTCAGTACACCATCGTTTGTCTTCTCCCATACGCTTCTCATTTTCTTTAAACCTCGACGCTTCTTGTTTCTCCTTTCGTTCAGAAAAAAACAAAATTTTCCTCGGTTCCAATCGAGCATTCCTCTGTAGTTATAAACCGAGATTTATTCATCCCTTCAATTTGAAATTGAATCTCGTTTCCTATTTCATTCTTCCATTGTTCGAACGAAATCAAGTTGTCACCGCACCTCCTCCTCTTCTAAATCGAAACCCTTTCTTTCTCAAATCAGAATTTCATTCGAAGCTTTAAAAAAAAAAAGAGGGCTGCGACATGCTTCTTTCCCATTGATGCTCGATTCACGTTCGAACGTTTTGGGGGTGACATGTTTTTTGGAGGCGGCAGGGGACGTTCGCGGGGCCGCGTTCATGGTTGCTTGTTTTGGTTTTCACGGGGTGCGGCGCTAGTTTTGGTTGGCTCGATTCGTGCGCGTCTCTGAAAGATCGAACAATAGCAAATCGGGGAGGAGGCCATCAAGGCAGCGACGTGGTGGTTCAGGGAGTTCCTCGAGGAGGAGCTGGTGCGCGATGGCATGCACGAGGCAGAGATGGTGGTGTAGTGTCGATGTCGGGTCGAGGCTGGATCAGGCTCGATTGGGCGCAGTGAGGTATAATTTTTATAGTCAGTTAATTTAAATTTTAAATTTGGGAATTAAATTTAATTTACAGTGAATTAAGATTTTGAGTCTGAAACAAAACAAAAATAATAATAATAATAATAATTTATTTTTACTGTTAAATGGTTTAGATCTTCAGAATTTATTTTAGTTTAATTTAAAAATATATGTATATATATATATATAAGATTTTTAAGAGTAAAATATTGATTTTTAAACTATTTGAAGTTTACATAAAAAGTTGATTTTTGAAATCTATATACTTATTTTTATAAGTATATATATGTAGTTTCAAAATAAAATCAATATATGTCAATTTGGAATAAGTAGGTTCAAAGAGGAAAATATAGAATAAATAAATAAATTTACATCTCTACGTTTTTAATATTTCTAGATCGTTTAAAAATAATTTACTTAGGTGATTAATTTGTTTAATTAATTTGTTTGATTAATTCAGCTAATAAAAAGATTTTTAGAAGAAAATGTCTTCTGTTTAAAAACTAAGGAATTAGTAAATGGAATTTATTAACAGATAATAATGTTTAAATTGTTCCAAATATTTATAAAAATTCAATTTTTGAAGTATTAGTTCATTAACTTATAAAATGAAATTTATCAATCGATTAATTTGAAAATGGGAAATAGATAGCTTAAATAAATTGTAGATTAGCTAAAATTATTTATTAAAAGAAATTAGCTTAAATCAAATTATTAATTTAAACCCATAATTCTTAGTAATTAAATTAATGGAAATTTAATTGTTTGATTTGTCAAATATTAATAAATCATCAAATTGTTATACAAGGTCAAAAGAATTATGAGGACAAGTCAAGTTTGGATTGGATTGGCAAAATAGAAAGGGAAGAGGTGAGTTCTTCTCACGCGGTTAGATTAAAATTTAACTTGTTGAATTTAAATTTATTTGTGAATTGCTTGAATGATGGTTGAATTAGTGAATAATTAAATAGGCCCTATACGCCGTGAAATAACAGATGCTAGAATATTGATCCCATATACTGCAATATTTCACATCGAAGTGAAATTGTTATTTTATTGTGCTAACATCTGTGGATGCAGGGAAAACAGGTTGGAGGGATCCAACAGGATTCCTCAGAACTATTTATTTTATTTTATTTCGTATATATGCTGTTCTGTGACAGGATGATATATTGATTTGGGTGGTTTTATAGATAATTGAATTATCAACTGTTGAATCACAGAGAAGTTGAAAATTTGAAATTTCTATTACCGTTGATAAATTAATTTGAAGAAGTTAAATAAAACTCAAATAGAAAATATTTATTTGAAATTTGAATCTACTTAAAGTGAGAATGAAGAAAAGAAAATAAAAGTATATTTTCTACTTAAATTAAACTTTAATGTGATAAAGTTGAGTTGGGAAAATTTAAATTATAAATTATACTTGAAGGAATATTGTAATCGATAAGTGAATTAAAGAAAATGGAATTATATTAAGAAATGGTAATGGAGGTCTATTAAGGAAATAAAAAGACATATTAATAAGAAATGAAAAGAAAATTTATTAAGAAATAAAGAAGATTCTATTAAGAATTACGAATAAAAAATTCTGTTAAGAGCCAAAAGGAAATTTTATTTAAAAATGAATGGAATTTATTAAATGGGACAATATGGAACTTTATAGAAAGAAATAAATTATAAAGATGAGATTTTTAAATCAAACTATCTTATAATAAATGAAATCCAATGAGATTTTATAAATTCATGAATGGAATTTATAATGAGATATGAAATTGGTTGAATGGAAATAGCAGGATATTTCCAAAGGTGAATGTGGACAAGAGGCATTTATAAATGGATATTGGATTTTCTAAAATTATAATTTATTTTAAAAGGAATATTTTAAATTACTATACTACATAAATCTTTTTATAAACTATTATTTGAATGTAAAATATTTTCGAATTAGTTAATTTGAAGGTTTAGCTATTATTTTTTATAAACTCTAAGTTTCCTAAAACCAGTTATTTAATATTACTTCTTATTTTATAAATCTATATGTTTTCAAAATGTTTTTAAAATCCAATTAAAATCCTCTTGTGATGGTAAGCAAATTAATTTAAATGGGATAAGATTTAGGAGAAATCTTATTAAGTGGAGAAAGTGAAATTGAGAAATTATAAGGAAAGTGTAAATTGATTTTTGAAAAATGAATGAGAAATAAATGATATTTCCAAAGGGTAAACCAATGGAGTGAGTATAAGAAATCAATTAAGTGATTTCATGGGAATAAAGAGCTTTGAAAATTTATTCCAAAAGGGTTAAATGGGAATATTATCTGTATGATAATTGGGGTAAATAATTTGTAGAAATTATTTGATGGTTGCTTGTGTGTGATTAATTGATAGTTAAATAACCGACTATCAATATTGGACAATGGGCTGATCGTTTCGAAGAGTCCGGGATCGGATTTAATTATCCGAAAACCACTTCGATCCGGTTTGAATGATTACGAATGAAGACCGTGAAGAGTTGAAGACGGTGATTCAGTTTGTCCAGACCCAGGGCAACTTGTATGGATTGAATGCTTCCAAAACATCGTCAGGTGGACGATGAGCGTTCTAAGTGATACGTTCTTAAAAAGGTAACGTTTAACCTCAAGCCTCATCAACCGGGAATGGCTAAAACAGGGGAGATGCAGCAAGGTTAGGTGGGCGATGCCCAAGCAGGACAAGATATTTCCCCTGTCTAGATGTCCCTTTTTATTTCGGCTTAGTGGGTGGTTGGTCGCGCCAACCACGGGGTTTATCTTGTTCAGGACTTTTCAGTAAGGAATGGTTCCGGCCTTGTGTTGCAGGTGATGAAGGGAGTAATCCTCGGTACTCTGATCTAGGCCAGGTACTGTGACGGGCGGTACCCCAGTAGCCCAGCCATTGATGGAAATCCATTCTCCCTACGAGCCTTGTACGAGTTTGTTTGTATTACCACTCTGTGGCTAGTAGCTGGAATTTAATAGATGTAACAATTTCGGCTATTTTATAAGTATTTGTATATAGACCCTATTATAATATCAGAGGATTTCTATAAAAAATTGTTTTAGCTATCGTAAGGTAAAAACCCGACATGTTTATTTGTGGCGTGGTCTTACGAGATGCTTTTATTTTCAAAGGATTTTGAAACTTTAATAATCCAATTGAGTGTGATTTTCTCACGCTGGTATTCCAGACTGACTCGGGTGTTGTTTATATGATGCTCGGGTCAGACCGAGTTAAACAGGATTCAGGTTTTATACTGGAGCTTAGGAGACGAGCTGATGATAGAGCGTATCTACGTATTTGTCTATTATTTCCGCTGTGTATGATCTTATAGTATTTGTCTCTGTATGATTGATTGATGTACTCTGATGATGGTATGTATGTATATGTATACAGTACAGATTTCTTGTATTTAAATTGTATTCTATATATTATATTTTATTCCGCTGCGATGTGAGATTCTGATGTTGTTTTTCTTCTTCTTCTTCTTCTATCCCTTTCTTCTTTTTCATAACGATCTGGAGTTTTCGAGTTTGAAAATTCCGGGTCGTTACACTTGGTATCAGAGCTGAAAGGTTAAGCGAGAACCTTGGCTCTGGTGGGAAATTACTCATTAGAAATAGAGTCAATGGTACTCTAGAATGAGTTTAGCGTATTTATAGATATGAGTGCGTATTTGTTAGTGGATATAAACTGGTGTTGATTGATTTATTGAGTGGTATATGAACCTTCGTCGGCACAGCCTCGAAAACTGTATTGAAGGGGTTTCTAAACACTTAAATAGAGCAATTTGACACAATATTGATTTTTTAAAAGTGGGTGAATGAAATAATTTCATCCAAAATATATTTTGATATAAAAGAAATATTTTCTGAATTATTATAACTTGGATGTTTGGATGCTAGTATTGTAGACTAATGAGATTTTAAAATCCGAAATAGCTTATGTAAGCCAGGAAATCATTAGATTTGAATTATGGAATTTAGAATCAAGTGAAAGGTTAGAAATGAGAATTTAACTTGGATTTGAGATTAAATTTTTGAAATTTAATTAATGAATAAGAAAATTTTGTTGTGATTGAAGTAAGATGAAAATATATATATATATATAAATAACGTGGAAGAATTAAATAAAAAAATTTAGAATGTGAATGAGTAGAGAAGTTTAAATAAAACTTGAAGTGGATTGAAATTAATTCAAGTTATGTGAAAGAAAGTAAATTAAATTAAACTGGAAAATAAATTCAGTTGTATTTGATTTAAATTGTAATTGGAATCAAAAATGGAATTAATGATGAAACCTGAATTATAAATAAAAATTCCATTGAATGGTAAGTAAAAATTTAACATGAATCTCAATTATTATGAATTGGATTAAAGTGAAGATAGTTTGAATTTACAAATAAAATCCAAATTAAGTATGGATGGAATAATTTGGTCTTGGATGTTATCTAAAACAATTTAGATTGGTAAATTAAAATCACATGGGATTTGATCTAGATGAGTATCAAATAAATTGCAATGAATTTAAGTAAGAAATTGCAATAATTAAATTAACTTAAGATGTAAAATTATGGAAAGGTGACTTCGATGAAAGTGGAAGTTCATTGAATAAAATAAATGGGTAAAGTACCTTAAACATTGGCTGTGATTGGATAGTGAATAGAAAATTTAATTGGATTGAGAACTTTGATTGAACTGAAATTAACTTAAGCTAAGTTAATGTGTGAATTTGAATGAAGATGAATTAAATTGAGATGTAGATGATAATATAATAAAAACTCTCACTTGAGTAAAATTCATAACAGTGAAATTTAAATTTGAATAAATAAGACTGTGATAGCTTATAAAAGAATTGAGAGGCATTGAAATAAAATATATACTTGGCTAAGTAAAAATATATAAACCTGAATTTAAAATAAGGAATGTGGTTAACTGTAAGTGAATGGAAGTGTGATGATAAATAAGAAGTGGACTTATAAAATTAAGATGGAATAAATAAGTCAAATAGAATTGTTTGAATCTGGAAGATGAGTAGAAATCCAAACTTGAATTATAAAATAGAATTGAACCAAAGAAATTTAAATGAAGAGATTTTTGAAGCTAAAAATCAAGTATTGAATTATAAATTGGGAATAAACTAATTTGGGATAAATTAGTAACCTGAATGTGTGAATAAACTTTGAATTGGGTAAATAAGGGTTGAATGGTAGTTAATAAAATTGGATTGTGACTTTAGGTGAATGGTAGAAAGAGAACTTGAATTATAAATATAAAATTCAACTTGGATTGGTTGGTAAATAAAATGAAATTGGATTAAATATAAATGGTTAGAAGTGCAAACAAAAATTCAATTGTGTATAAATAAAGTGAAAATGGTCTTGAATTTAATTAAATAAGTTCTAGAATGAATCGAACATGGGAATTGAATTTTTAAATGAAATAATTCATTGAGTTAAGAAGTAAATGAAAGAAACTTGATTTAAATAAAATCAAATTAAATTTGGGAAAGAATTTATGGGCAAATGAAATTAACTTAAGTTGTGAAAATTAAATAATTTGAAGTAAATTAACCTAAGTCTAAATTCAAAGAAGCACGACTTATATAAATTTGAGACATGTTTGTTAAATTTTAAGCATTGAAGTTGTCGAACTTAATAAAATGGTTTGGAGTGCAATCAATGCAAAGGTATGGTTTAAAAATAAAATTTGGAATGAAATTTCATATAACTAGAGTTGGAATTAATTTTTAAAACAGTTATAAAATTAAAGTAACTGTTTGTTTGTATGAATATTGTTGTAATTTGCATAGAAAAAATTGTTGTTGTCGTAAACATGTTTGAATAAAGTTCTTTGGAATAATAGAAGTCAATAAACTTGATTTTTGAATAGAATTGCCATGAATACAAATTAGTTTGCAATAAAAATGAATTGAATAATAAAAAAATGATCTTGAAATCATTCTGAATCGAATATGATGTTAAAAATTGAGTACAAGCAATTAGGTTTAATTGGAACCTTATCAATTATTTATAAAACTGGATTCGCGTCTAATTGTTTATAAAATATGGTTTTGAATTGATAAGAAGCAGGAATTGATTTTTGAAATCAATTAAATGAAGAATAGGTTTGTTTGGGCATAATTATGAATTGGAGTTGAATAAACGTGTCGTAACTCACTTTAAGTTGAATGAAAACAGTGTTTGTGTCAGTTATAAACAAATGGAACTAGTTTGGAAACTATATAAATTAGTTATGAAGTTATTTATATTGCATTACTTATGTTATTGATTGTTATAGCTGTTTAAATGAATACAATGTTATAAATTTCATACACATGTTACTTATAAGTTTAAACTGAGTAAGTACAGGTACCAGAAGACTGTATAGCGGGATTTTGGACGCACATATGCTAAATTAAATAAGCCGCTTGCTTAAAATGCTAAATAAGGTACGCCTACGCAATACAAACTAGGAAATATGAACTGTTTTTGATTTTCCGACCGTGTGTGTCGATGTATATATATTTATCTCTATTGTTAAATTGCAAAAGCTCCTCCGTACAAAGGAGACTCTGCCAAAAAATTTCAGAAATTTTGGGGGTTAGAAATTTTTGAAAGTTTTTGAAAATTTTGTTAACGACAAATGTTTTCAAATTGAAAATTTAAATAAGTTAGTGAATGAAACTAATTTAAAATAAGACATGAATTTGATATAAATGAAAATTAGAATTTGAATATTTAGAGTTATAGATAAATTAAATTCATATGGGAATAAAAGAATAAATTGAATAAGGATGAATACAAACTAAAGTGGAAAGATGAAAGTAAATATAAGAAACACATAAGATGTTTATACTAACTTAAGTAAGGAATAATACATTCTCAATCGAGAATTGATATTTCAAATGTAAGCTAAATAAATACTTGAATGAATAGATATGGACATTTGTAAGAATCTCGATAAAATGCTTTTGAATATTGTTATTGGATATAGTGTTGTGTAAGATATGCAGGTAATATAAAGGTAAAGAGAATTGAGTTTGATTTCAGAAGATAAATAAGGAATGCTCGACAAAAAGGTATGTGTTTGAATTTCTATATGGAAATTGATTGGGATTTTGATTGAGCCGCTTGGCTTTTTGTTTTCTTTTGGGTTTTTGAGAGACCGTAGAGCCATTTTGTAGTTGTACCGAGCTAGCCGCGCAAAGGAGACGCTGGCAAAAAATTTCGGGAATTTAGGGTGTTAGAAAAATTTTGAGAAAATTTTGATAAGTCAAATTTGAGTTTAAATTGAATCTTGAATAGTTAAGCATATAGTATAGTTTGAAACTAGGGAAAAAGTTTAGAAATTTAATAAGAAGGGTAATGCATCTTTTATTAAAAAGATAGTGGTAGGATGTTGAATTGTTGATTGTGAAGTAATAGTATCGGGTATTGGACCATTCTTCCTAATTAGTAATTTCGGGGACGAAATTCTTTTAAGGGGGAGGAATGTAACGACCCGGCTTTTTCAACAGTTAATTTGTGATATTTAAAATGAATTTAAATAATTAATTTGGAATAAAATTTGTTTTCAATATGAAAAGTTGGTTTGATTTAATAAAAAGAACTCAGAATTTAAATATAACAATAAATTGAATAAATTAAATAATGATTGACAATTGGGTAAATTATTTAAAATCTGGAATTATAAGCTTGTTCGAAATATATTAACGGCTTATAAAATTTATATTAATAATACTGAGAATAATAGATGGATTAAAATTGAATTTAACTGCGGTTTGTTCAATTTTAAATTTACATTGTTTAATTTGACGATTGAAAATAACCTTCCGAGGCACAGTCTCGGAATTCAACGAAACCAGTTCCGTTGGATCCGTAATATTGAATTATTGCCGGATTTCAAATTTCATAATTTTTGGGGTGACTGTGTGATTGCACGATAAGAATAAGCGCTATAATTTATATTGAATTCGAGAAGATTTTAAAATATAAAGTTTAAAGAAAAATAATTAACGTAGCTTTCTCAGTACACCATCGTTTGTCTTCTCCCATACGCTTCTCATTTTTTTTTAAATCTCGACGCTTCTTGTTTCTCCTTTCGTTCAGAAAAAAAACAAAATTTTTCTCGGTTCCAATCGAGCATTCCTCTGTAGTTATAAACCGAGATTTATTCATCCCTTCAATTTGAAATTGAATCTCGTTTCCTATTTCATTCTTCCATTGTTCGAACGAAATCAAGTTGTCACCGCACGTCCTCCTCTTCTAAATCGAAACCCTTTCTTTCTCAAATCAGAATTTCATTCGAAGCTTAAAAAAAAAAAGGGCCGCGACATGCTTCTTTCCCATTGATGCTCGATTCACGTTCGAACGTTTTGGGGGTGACATGTTTTTTGGAGGCGGCAGGGGACGTTCGCGGGGCCGCGTTCATGGTTGCTTGTTTTGGTTCTCGCGAGGTGCGGTGCTAGTTTTGGTTGGCTCGATTCGTGCGCGTCTCTGAAAGATCGAACAATAGCAAATCGGGAAGGAGGCCATCAAGGCAGCGACGTGGTGGTTCAGGGAGTTCCTCGAGGAGGAGCTGGTGCGCGATGGCATGCTCGAGGCAGAGATGGTGGTGCAGTGTCGATGTCGGGTCGAGGCTGGATCAGGCTCAATTGGGCGCAGTGAGGTATAATTTTTATAGTAAGTTAATTTAAATTTTAAATTTGGGAATTAAATTTAATTTACAGTGAATTAATATTTTGATTCTGAAACAAAACAAAAATAATAATAATAATAATAATTTATTTTTACTGTTAAATGGTTTAGATCTTCAGAATTTATTTTAGTTTAATTTAAAAATATATGTACATATGTATAAGATTTTTAAGAGTAAAATATTGATTTTTAAACTATTTGAAGTTTACATAAAAAGTTGATTTTTGAAATCTATATACTTATTTTCATAAGTATATATATGTAGTTTCAAAATAAAATCAATATATGTCAATTTGGAATAAGTAGGTTCAAAGAGGAAAATATAGAATAAAAAAATAAATTTACATCTCTACGTTTTTAATATTTCTAGAACGTTTAAAAATAATTTACTTAGGTGATTAATTTGTTTAATTAATTTGTTTGATTAATTCAGCTAATAAAAAGAATTTTAGAAGAAAATGTCTTCTGTTTAAAAACTAAGGAATTAGTAAATGGAATTTATTAACAGATAATAATGTTTAAATTGTTCCAAATATTTACAAAAATTCAATTTTTGAAGTATCAGTTCATTAACTTATAAAATGAAATTTATCAATCGATTATTTTGAAAATCGGGAAGTAGATAGTTTAAATAAATTGTAGATTAACTAAAATTATTTATTAAAAGAAATTAGCTTAAATCAAATTATTAATTTAAACCCATAATTCTTAGTAATTAAATTAATGGAAATTTAATTATTTGATTTGTCAAATATTAATAAATTATCAAATTGTTATACAAGGTCAAAAGAATTATGAGGACAAGTCAAGTTTGGATTGGATTGGCAAAATAGAAAGGGAAGAGGTGAGTTCCTCTCACTCAGTTAGATTAAAATTTAACTTGTTGAATTTAAATTTATTTATGAATTGCTTGAATGATGGTTGAATTAGTGAATAATTAAATAGGCCCTATACGCCGTGAAATAACGGATGCTAGAATATCGATCCCATATACTGCAATATTTCACATCGAAGTGAAATTGTTATTTTATTGTGCTAACATCTGTGGATGCAGGGAAAACAGGTTGGAGGGATCCAATAGGATTCCTAAAAACTATTTATTTTATTTTATTTCGTATATATGCTGTTCTGTGACAGGATGATATATTGATTTGGGTGGTTTTATAGATAATTGAATTATCAACTGTTGAATCACAGAGAAGTTGAAAATTTGAAATTTCTATTACCGTTGATAAATTAATTTGAAATAGAAAATATTTATTTGAAATTTGAATCTACTTAAAGTGAGAATGAAGAAAAGAAAATAGAAGTATATTTTCTACTTAAATTAAGCTTTAATGTGATAAAGTTGAGTTGGGAAAATTTAAATTATAAATTATACTTGAAGGAATATTGTAATCGATAAGTGAATTAAAGAAAATGGAATTATATTAAGAAATGGGAATGGAGGTCTATTAAGGAAATAAAAAGACATATTAATAAGAAAAGAAAAGAAAATTTATTAAGAAATAAAGAAGATTCTATTAAGAATTACGAATAAAAAATTCTGTTAAGAGCCAAAAGGAAATTTTATTTAAAAATGAATGGAATTTATTAAATGGGACAATATGGAACTTTATAGAAAGAAATAAATTATAAAGATGAGATTTTTAAATCAAACTATCTTATAATAAATGAAATCAAATGAGATTTTATAAATTCATGAATGGAATTTATAATGAGATATGAAATTGGTTGAATGGAAATAGCAGGATATTTCCAAAGGTGAATGTGGACAAGAGGCATTTATAAATGGATATTGGATTTTCTAAAATTATAATTTATTTTAAAAGGAATATTTTAAATTACTATACTACATAAATCTTTTTATAAACTATTATTTGAATGTAAAATATTTTCGAATTAGTTAATTTGAAGGTTTAGCTATTATTTATTATAAACTCTAAGTTTCCTAAAACCAGTTATTTAATATTACTTCTTATTTTATAAATCTATATGTTTTCAAAATATTTTTAAAATCCAATTAAAATCCTCTTGTGATGGTAAGCAAATTAATTTAAATGGGATAAGATTTAGGAGAAATCTTATTAAGTGGAGAAAGTGAAATTGAGAAATTATAAGGAAAGTGTAAATTGATTTTTGAAAAATGAATGAGAAATAAATGATATTTCCAAAGGGTAAACCAATGGAGTGAGTATAAGAAATCAATTAAGTGATTTCATGGGAATAAAGAGCTTTGAAAATTTATTCCAAAAGGGTTAAATGGGAATATTATCTGTATGATAATTGGGGTAAATAATTTGTAGAAATTATTTGATGGTTGCTTGTGTGTGATTAATTGATAGTTAAATAACCGACTATCAATATTGGACAATGGGCTGATCGTTTCGAAGAGTCCGGGATCGGATTTAATTATCCGAAAACCACTTCGATCCGGTTTGAATGATTACGAATGAAGACCGTGAAGAGTTGAAGACGGTGATTCGGTTTGTCCAGACCCAGGGCAACTTGTATGGATTGAATGCTTCCAAAACATCGTCAGGTGGACGATGAGCGTTCTAAGTGATACGTTCTTAAAAAGGTAACGTTTAACCTCAAGCCTCATCAACCGGGAATGGCTAAAACAGGGGAGATGCAGCAAGGTTAGGTGGGCCATGCCCAAGCAGGACAAGATATTTCCCCTGTCTAGATGTCCCTTTTTATTTCGGCTTAGTGGGTGGTTGGTCGCGCCAACCACGGGGTTTATCTTGTTCGGGACTTTTCAGTAAGGAATGGTTCCGGCCTTGTGTTGCAGGTGATGAAGGGAGTAATCCTCGGTACTGTGATCTAGGCCAGGTACTGTGACGGGCGGTACCCCAGTAGCCCGGCCATTGATGGAAATCCATTCTCCCTACGAGCCTTGTACGAGTTTGTTTGTATTACCCACTCTGTGGCTAGTAGCTGGAATTTAATAGATGTAACAATTTCGGCTATTTTATAAGTATTTGTATATAGACCCTATTATAATATCAGAGGATTTCCATAAAAATTGTTTTAGCTATCGTAAGGTAAAAACCCGACATGTTTATTTGTGGCGTGGTCTTACGAGATGCTTTTGTTTTCAAAGGATTTTGAAACTTTAATAATCCAATTGAGTGTGATTTTCTCACGCTGGTATTCCAGACTGACTCGGGTGTTGTTTATATGATGCTCGGGTCAGGCCGAGTTAAACAGGATTCAGGTTTTATACTGGAGCTTAGGAGACGAGCTGATGACAGAGCGTATCTACGTATTTGTCTATTATTTCCGCTGTGTATGATCTTATAGTAGTTGTCTCCGTATGATTTATTGATGTACTCTGATGATGGTATGTATGTATATGTGTACAGTACAGATTTCTTGTATTTAAACTGTATTCTATATATTATATTTTATTCCGCTGCGATGTGAGATTCTGATGTTGTTTTTCTTCTTCTTCTTCTTCTATCCCTTTCTTCTTTTTCATAACGATCTGGAGTTTTCGGGTTTGAAAATTCCGGGTTGTTACAGACACAGTCATCCATAGAAGTGCAAGATTGGTTGGATACTTGTGAGCTTATCTTTGGTGATATAAAGGTGGAAGATGCTATAAAGAGAAAATTGGCTTCGTCGCAACTTCAAGGCCGAGCTATGATTTGGTGGAATGCTATCACTATTGCTACAATAGAGGACTAGTTTTTTTAGGATTAGTTTAAGACGAGGTTTGAGGAGATATTTATTTCGACTACTTAGAAGTCGGTTCTATTTAGAAAATTTGATGATCTCAAGTAGGGAGAGATGATAGTTTCTGAATATGTGGCGAAATTTGATACTTTGTCTAAATATGTGATGTCATTCATCGACACTCTATTGAGGAAGAATGAAAAATTTATCATTGGTTTGGATGACTACTTCAGAGAAAAGCAAGTGGACCATATAGACAAGCCATTTGAGAAGCTTGTAGGGAAGGCACATCATCATGAGAGTTTGTAACTTATGGTTAAGACTGCTATTGTTGTTTCTACAGAGAAAGAAGAGCTAAAGTCACATCAAGGCGGTGAAGATAAAAGGAAGTGGAACAAAAAGAGAAAGCAGTCCTAGGGAAAATGGTGGTAAGAAGAAGGGTAAATGGAAACCTACTTGCTTTGGATGCAACGAAAAGCGTTATATGATTAAAGATTGCATGGCGAGTGAGAAGAAGATATGTTAAAACTATGACAAGTCTGGCCATTTGAACAAGAATTGTCCAGAATTGGTGAAGGATAAGCAGGTAGTGAAAGCATATGCCTTGGACCCAGTCTCGACTTCGTCAAGTGCATCCTCGATGAAGGAGAAGGGGAACAAATTCAATATTCAAGTTATGCTTTCTATTGGTTAGCTTTCTATATCCACTTGAGGTTCCATAGGAGGGATTGTCATCAGTGCCTATCATTAAAGAGTATCCGGATGTCTTCTAGAAAGTGACTGGATTTTTATCGCATAGAGAGATCGAGTTTCGGATAGACTTGGTAAAGGAAGCCAGACCAATAGTTAAGCCTTTGAGGCATATGGCACCTAGAGAGTGGAAGGAATTAGAAGTTCAAGTGAATGACCTATTAAGGAAAGGGTTCATTCGAAGGAGCATAGCTGAGTGGGGTGCATCTGTATCTTTACAATGAAGGCGGATGGCTCTTTGAGGTTGTGCGTGGATTATCATAAGCTGAATAAAGTCACGAAGAAGAACAAGTATCCACTCCTTTGTGTTGATGACTTGTTTGATCAGTTGCATGGTGCGAAGTTGTTATTCCAAGTAAATTTGGCTATGAGATATCAATAGTTGAGAGTAGAGAAGGAGAATGTGCTTATTATTGTGTTTCGTATGTCGTTAGGTTTCTGCAAGTGGTTGGTGATGCCATTTGGATTGATCAATGCTCCGACATACTTTGTAGATCTCATGAATTGGGTTTCCAGAGAACATTTGAATAAGTTCATGCTCGTGTTCATGGATGATATTCTAATCTAATCCAGAAAAAAAGAGGAGCACAATATGCACTCAAGAATTGTGTTAGAGATATAGAGGAAGCACAAGTTGAGAGCGAAGTTCTCTAAGCGTTGCTTCTGGAGAGAAGAAGTGAGGTTCTTAGGTCATGCCATTTCGGGACAGGGTATAATAATGGATCCTGCAAAGGTAGTAGCGGTCCAAGATTGGAATCAGACTAAGAATGCAACGGATGTGAGAAGTTTCTTAGGATTGATGGGATGCTATAGGCACTTCATAAAGGACTTCTCGAAGGTAGCGGAATCGTTGACCAATTTGATGAAGAAGAATCGGACCTTCGTATGGAATGCAAACTGTGAGCATGTGTTCGTGAGTCTAAAGGAGAGGTTAACGAGTGAACCAGTATTGACCATTCCAAGTGAAAATGAAGAGTTGACTAAACTGATACTTGTGGTATTGAATTGGGTTGTAGTGTTGATGCAGAAAGGGAAAGTTGTTGCATATGCTAGTCGAAAGTTGAAACGGCGTGAAAAGAATCTGACTCATGATTTGGAAATGGCGGCAATTGTTTTGCTTTGAAGATGTGGAGGCACTATTTGCTAGGAGAAAGGTTTGAGCTATTTATGGACCACAAATCCTTGAAGTTCCTTTCCTCTCAGAAGGATCTGAACCTTCAATAGCAACGGTGGGTGGAGTCCTTGGGCTCTTATGATTTCAATATTTCTTACACTCCAGGAAAAGGAAATGCATTCTTCGGTGCACTGAGTAGAAGACATGCTGGGTTGGGAGAAATGTTCTTAGAATGGAAGCAGATATAATATATTGTTGGATTTGATTTCAGGCCTCACTGTGAGCAAGAACTAAAATGTTGGCAAACCAATCGATTAGACCTACTCTAATTTAAAGGATCGGTGCTAGTAAGAAGCGAGATATAAGGTTGGCGAAGATCATAGAAAAGTTTAAGGAAGGTGTAGAATCTTCTAAAGATATAAAGCAATACGAACTTGACCAAGAAGGTTGGCTTCATAAAGATGGAAATCATTCCCATGTTGATGAATTGAGAGATGAAGTGCTAAGAGTGTATCATCATTCCAGATTAACCACTCATCCTGATGGTAACAAGATGTACCAAGATATGAAGGGAATTTGCTGCTGGGAAGGTATAAAGAAGGATGTCGAGATATTCATCTCCAAATGTATGAACTGTCAATTGGTAAAGGCAAAGCAGAAGAAACCTAATGGATTGTTGTAACCATTAGAGATTCATAAGTGGAAATAAGAGCAAGTATGATGGATTTTATAGATGGATCGTCGAGGATTCGAGCAAGGTATGATGTCATTGTTAGTAGATCGGTTGAATAAGAGTGTAAGCTTTATACTCGTCAAGTCAAGTAGAATGGCATTCAATATGGCAGAGTTGTATGTAAAGTGGATAGTACGATTTCATGATATGCCAAAGAGCATTATGAGCGATCGAGACCCATTGTTTGCTACTGGGTTTTGAAAGAGCTTATAAGAAGCGTTAGGGATGGATCTGCATCTTAGTACAGCTTATTACCCATAAACGGATGGGTGGACCGAACGAGTAAATCATATATTAGAAGATCTCTTGTGAGCAAGCATTATAAACTTTGGTGGATCATCGGATGATCATTTGTATTTGGTGGAATTTGCATACAACAGCCGTTATCAATCGAGTATTGGTATGGCTTCATATGAAGCATTGTATTGCCAACCATGTAACGCTCCTTTATGTCAGTGGGAAGCGAGCGAGAAAATGATAATTGGGCTAGATATGATTAGAGAGACTTCAGAGAAGATTGAGGTCATTTGACAAGACAAATGAAAGTTGTTCAGGATCGACAGAAAATCTATGCGAATAAGAGACGAAGAGATTTAGAGTTTTTGGTCGGAGAGAAGGTGTTTGTAAAGCTTTATCCTATAAAGAATGTAATTCGATTCGGTAGAAAGGGGAAGTTTGTACCAAGGTTCATAGGTCCTTTTCCAATAGTCGAGAGAATCAAAAAGCTAGCCTATAGGGTCGACTTACCTTGGAAAATGGTGGGTGTACACAACGATTTTCATATCTATTATCTATGGAAATTTATGCATGATTCAAACATGAAGATTACATTGGATCGGCTAGAAGATGTTGAGGTAGAACTAGAAATTTCTATATCTCGTAGGCCTCTTCGTATTGTTGGGTATAATATGAAACAGCTTAGGGGAAAAACGGTGAAGCTAGTTAAGGTACAATGAAGTGAAAGTGAGGACGATTGTACGTGGGAGGCGAAGAGAGCATGATGGCTTCTTATTCAGAGCTCGTTGAAAGGCAAGATCCATCGTTTATCCTTTTTACTTTCACCGTTGTATACAATATTTGATAGGTTAGTATTCCATATGCAAGGATAGATTAACTATATTACTGATTGCATGGTTGCTTGTTTGAGATGTGTGATGGTTGCTTGTGATTGGTAAAGCATGCGGGATAATTATGACTGCTTATATTTTGGCATGTTTGGTGATTTTAGAGGCGAAATTCCTAAAGAGGGAAGAATGTAATGACTCGTATTTTACATATCAGAGGATCATAAAATATTTTTATTTTATTCCTATTAGGTTATATGATTCTATAATTTTGGGATAGGACTCTTAGAAACATTATACACACCTATAAATTTTATTGAATTTCTATGTGACAATTGACCCTAATTTTTTTATATAGAAAATAGCTTTTGATAGGAGTCGAATTAGGATTTCAATCTAGTTCAATTGCTTCAGGATGATGGTTTCCTATTCCGTGGAATGGTTATAATAGAAAAACCAATTTACGGCTAGAAGGTTATGTCTAGCGGGCGAGAGAACTAGCCCTAAAAGCTGGCAACCAAGCGAGGTAGGCATGGAAGGAAGTGCTTCCAGTCTATTGAAGCAGAAATCCCTTCACTAGAAGACATTTCCCTTGGACTATATTCCATTTCTAAGGATGGGATAGGGATTTGGATGCCTCAGTAGAACCTTTGAAGCAATCTACTAAATATTGATCACATTAGTGTATAATTAATTAAGCCCATTAGTGAGCCTATTTGTCTAATTGGACAACACCATAACTTAATGGCTGAAGGGTCAAATTAAAATTTTTCCCTCTCATTCTAATTCAGGTTTAAACCCTAATTAGCCCTAGATCTATCCTAATTTCATCTAAAATCACCCAAATTACTTTCTAAATCAAACTATATTTCAGATTAGAAATTGAATCCTCAATTAGAAGATAGAGATCATAGATTTGCTTGATTTTGGGTGCTTGTCTTCGCTGTCTGGATTAGATCTATGTACAAATTAGTTGAATTTGGTGAGTGGTGAGGGTTTATGCCTTCTCACCATACTATGCATGTTTATATGGTAGAATTATAGGATTCAACATGTTTTAAATTGATTTTGGCCATAAACGCCTTTTCTAATTTTGATAGTTTGTTAATCCGTGCATATGACATAGATTGATTAGAAATCACCTTGATTTACGTTAATGTATTCATGCATACATAGATCTATGTTAGAAATTGCATTTTTTATCTTATTTTAATGGATTTCAAGTTTGATTGGATGAAATTGGTTGTTATTCTATGTTTGCATGATATGGTTTGATGTTGTTTACTAGTGTTGTGATTGCATAGGAAGTTAGGTTGGAGAATTAGGAAAATGGGAGGTAAAGCTGGTTGGAATTGGAAGAAACTTGGCAGATAGGCTTAGGAGAATGGAAATGGGCTACTCGCAAGTGGGTAGGAGTTGAATTCATAACTCGGCATCGAGTTATGGCCATAACTCGGCACCGATTTATAGTTCTAATTTGTGTACATTTCTTGACTTCATGGATTGGAAGAGTTTGTCAAGTGGAGATTGCCTATAACTTGATGTGGAAAATTTGGCTAAGTGTTGGATGTGATGACGAGTTATGTCTAGAATTATAAGAAGGAGCTTTGGATTGGGGGCCGAGTTATCAAATGTGGATGAATCGGGGTCCAAGGCACTAGAAGGGAAAGAGACATGGGAGAGAAATTGGCTATATGTTGGTTAAATATATAACTCGGCACTGAATTAAACCTATAACTCGTTACTGAGTTATCATGGTGAATGGTATGGATGTGGGACTTTCAGGGTAGGAAGGGGATTCTTTTTAGATTATGCTGGAGGTGTTGGCTCATTCGTATCAATTTAGACGATGATATAACAGCTGATGAAAAGATACGGTCTTCGGATGTTGGCTCATAGGAGTAGGTTCCAAAGATGGTGGCTCGTAAAGGGTGAGCCGCATGATCGAGGAATGTGTAAGGGCTCCTCTTGAATAATGAAAATTGGATTAAGCAAGAAGGACTCCTATCTAAATGGAGCAAAGGTGGGCTCGAGTGTTTGTGCTAAGGAATCGTTGGTGCTCGGAGATTTTTCAATTGTACTCGAAGCAGGGTTATTATAAGTGGGGATGCCCATGGGTCAATTGAGGGGTCTTTATATCTATTACCTGTAGCTTTGGGTTTAGTGTGCAGCTTTGGGTTGCGAAAGACGTATTAGGCTTTGTGCTATGAGATACGAGAATACAATAAAGAACCAGGATTTCCATTAGTCCCTAGCTTGGGGGTCATATGAGTTATTATATATTCAGAACACAAGGAGTGATGTTAGGATTGTTTATGGATGCTTAGGTTTTTTTGGTAGGTTATCACTCATAAGTATTAGGGGAAGTAGGTATTGGAGATTGGAATACCTGAAATACTGATATCCTTTATTTGGTTTGTGGTATACCTTTATGATATTGTAAAGTAGCATATCATAGTGCTATATGATAACTCTTTGGTTACAGAGAAAGGTCGGGTATGGTTCGTGTACACTTGTTACTTACCACATTTACATGTATAGTACTTTGAGGCTCATTTACTTCTCACACCAGACTATTTTATGACCCAAGGTTCTATACTTTGTTTATTATTATCTTGGGTACTCTTAAATGAGTAGACAGATAACAAGTCTAGGTGATGCGGTAGCTGTTCGGAAGACGAGCTGGATGGAGCTATCTCGTATTATATACATGTATGGACTTCTACGCTTTTCCACTTAGCAACACTATGTAGCTCGTGACTGTATTTGCTTATTTCCACTTGTTGAGATAGTTTATTTGAGTTTACTTCTATTGTATAAACTCTACTACATTTAATGTATAACTCTGTGGATATTATACTCTGATAATGATGATCTGTTCACATTGTTATTGTTATCTCTTCTGTTCTATATGTGATATTATATTTTGTCCATGCGCTATGAGATATATGATAGGCTTTATGCTATGTTGGTTTATTTCAACCCTGATGATCATTCTATACATGTCGGGCATGGACAATGCATTATCTATACACTATTGGTGTTGGTAGTATAAGGCGGTCGTTATAGTGTTTAAGTAGCACTCATTTTTAACCTGTTTAATTTTAGTTTAAAGTTAGTAAATCTTGTTAAATGATTTATGAATATACTTATACCATTGAGATAAGTATATGAATATTTTTGAAATATTAAAAAGAGTATAAATAAATAGTAAAGTAGTGGAATATAGGTATATATGTTTTATGAAGAGAAATTGAATATATGTACAAGTATACAGAGGAAATTTTAATTTATAAAGTAAGTTTAATTAATAAATGATGTTTTGATTAATGAAAGAAGTTTTATTTGATAATAAGGAGTTTTAATAATAAAAAAGGTTTTTAATTAATAAAGGATCAATTAATTAAAAAGGGATTAAAAGTTGTTTAGGTAACTTGATCGTGTTTTATATGAATTGATAGTGCTTATGTGTTTACTTGTTATGAAAAGTATACAACACTTAGTTTCCTTATGTGATCATTCTCATTTTTTGTTGGATATTACCAAATTCGTCCATTTAGTTTTGAAGAGATCGGTATAGATAAGCATTTTACTTATCAAAAGCTACTTCAAGGTTGAGATACGGGTTCTATGTTTTGGAAATGAAATGATGGAATCCATATGTGGTTCCGAAATCTATTATGATGATGAAATCTATGTGAGATTCATGGTTTGTTCGAACATGGAAGACTCTTATGAAAGATGCCAAACGTAGCCTCGACATCGGAAAAATAAAGCCAAAGTAGGCTGCACAATCCTGGGTTTAGCTAACCCAATCGATATATTGCACAAGGGGGGTTGATGGTGCATGATTTATGTTGTTCACGAAAGTGCTTGGATGTTGGGCCAGTTGTATTTTCCTTATGGTATATTTTATCTAGAGATAAACAATGCTTGAAAGGTGATTTTTGATCCTTATAATAGGGGATTGGTCGCAGTTTTGCTCACGAGTTTTATTAGGAAGGTCTTCGTGGAAAATCCATGTATACGAATGTACCTTAGCAGTTTTAAATGTACTCTAATATGTTGTTGGGTGTAATCGTTATAATCATCCCGACTATGTTATATATCTATTTTCAACCTTAAACATTGTTATAATATCACTAAATTTTCTTATGAATTTGTTTGGTTAACATAAGATAAAAACTAGTCCATGTTTATTTACAACATGATTTTACGAGACACCTTTATTTTTGAAGGGCTTTATAGATATTAAAATCCAAATGTTTGAATTTCTCATGTTGGTTTACCAGACTGATCGGGTGTTATTTTTTTATAATGCTCAGGTCAGCCTCGAGTATAATTTTAGTTTTAGCTATGGATGCTTTGGAGCTCTTGGAGAGGAGCTAGATGTTTACCTACCGTAGTACTTATTTCTGCTACATTACGTTATATATATATATACATATATATATATATACATATATATATATATACATATATATATATATATATATATTCAGTATTGTTAGTACAGGCAGTTATAACTATCCAGGCTGATTGTAACTCTGAGATTTATGTATGTCAGAGTAACTTTATGTACTACATTTTTGGAGATATTATATATTTTCATTAAGCATGTGATATTTTGATATTGTGCTCTTCTTTCTTGTTCTGTTTCTTTTTCTTTTATTTTACTATAACTTTCTGTCTTTCCGGCACTTAGGCACTTGGCATACGAATACCGTGGATGTACTTAGTGGCGACATTAGATTGTCGAAAAGGTGATTGTGATAGTCGATCCTCAAATATGAAAGCTCCGCTTTGATTATAGTCACATCATGGCACCTCGTCCATCGAGTGACTATAGTTGGGTTGAGTGGAAGTATTGGAAGTAATACACTATTCAAGAGATGACATCTCCTCGGTTATATGGAGTTAGTATCACGGTTAACTATAGTCAAAGTAAAAATCTTTGGCTAGAGTAATTCGGTTAATAATAATGGTTATTATTGAACCAATGACTTTGAGTTTGGACCATAGAGTTAAATATGAGCGATATTGGAATTTTTGACCATTACTAAATTCCATAAGTCCAACGTGGTATAGTTTTAATGAAGAGAATTGGTGTAAATAATCGTCACCACTAGGTAATGCTTAATAAACTAAAATTAGATTTTATCAAAACCAAGTAAGCTATAAATTTGGCCCTAATGTCACATCATCTTCTGAGTGACGTGCGAACGCTAATAATCGAATGGTTCGATATTAATTGCTGATCTAATTTACACCTAAAGAGCCACACAACTGAAACGTCGTAACTCCTTTGACCACACGATTTTATTAATTTTAATTGTTATAAATTATTAAATTAATTAATATTTATGAAATATTAGTTGCAAATAACATACAAAATATATTTAAATTTTTTATATAAATAGTTTTATTCCTGAAAGTCTTTCGACATTAATTTTTTTGATATAAATATATTATTAAATATTATTTAAATCAAAAAATTTAAGAAATATATAATATCAAAAAACATATCATATAAAATATATTTTAAATTTTATAAAATTAATTCCATACCCAATAAACTTTCAGCTTATAAATTAAATATATATACGCACTCACATATATTTATGGAAATTAATAATTCAATATAAAATAGATTTTAAGTTATAATATATGTATGGATATTTGTAAATGTTAAAATTATTGTTCAGAATTTTATAAAACATCAATATCAAAATTTTGTGTTCGAAAGTAAATTTTATTTTATTTTTATTAGTTTCCGAACAAAATTTCATTTGATTGAACATTTAAAAAAATTGCAATGAGCATTATTTGATATGTATGTTTGTGTGTATCATATATACATATTTTACACATTTCATTTATGTATTAACATATACATAAGAAAATTATTTTTAACTATATATATATTGTACACGTATATTTAAAAATATTTTTTATTTTATAATAAATTAAATAAATAATTTTTTATATTTTATCTAAAATTATTTTGCATTTGTTTACTTTCGTACATACATACATAGATATATATATATATATATATATACACACACACACGCACACGCACATACATATACATATGTATATACATGAAATAAAACCCACGTGCAAGACCGTCTACTTTGTTGGCATAATCCTTGGCCCTTTTATGTTATGACTCTTAGCTCAGTAATTTCCACTAACCTTAAACATCTGACAGGCATCCCCGATAATGCTCTTGCTTCCACCTGCATTCATGATGGCAGAATTACCTTGCCATACTCTAGCTCCACAACTGTTAGACAATTCTAGAATGAAATCTCCCTCCAACTATTCGAGCATGATTTACATCACATCCTATGGTCGAATAGCAAAATTGTTATACTTGTTTCTCACAAGCACAGACTCCTCCTAGGAAATCTTGACTCATTTGCATGGCACTCCAGGATTTGGAATATGGGTAGCATCATGAAGAACAACTTCCTCCTCTGGAAAATCATGTCCAATGCTCTGCTGACCAAGGATAAACTTCTCAAGTATAACGTCATTAATTATGGTACGTGTATTCTCTATGGCATCAATTCCAAATCAAAGACACACTTTTTGTTCAATTTCCCCTATGTCTCTCGCATTTAGGCTAGAATTTTTTCCTTAGTTAACTTCCACATACCTTCTTCATCAGTAGGATTGAATGGCATAAGATATTCAATTATTCTAGATGGAAAACCCCACGGGCCAAGAGTTTGATCATATATCTAAAAAGATTGGTGGCTGCTATATGGATTGAAAGAAATGATAGTATTTTCTCCCTTAAAGCAAAAAACAAGGATGGTTTATTTCATGTTATTGTTAAAAAAAATTAAAGGGACCTGATTGCCTCTCATTTTCAAGCTCAACCTCGCGCTGGTATAGGTTAAAGAGTCTATGTCCTTTTTATCCTTTGTGTAATTATTTTATTCTTTGAATTGGATTTTTGTCCTTAGCCCGATTTTGGATGTTGTGTATTTCATTCTCATGACGATAAACTGTACTTCCATGGCACATCGAATTTGACCACATACTCCAACACAAACATATCTCCTTTCTTTAAGTTGACAAACCTCCTAAATAGAACCACCTTCTGAGCAGGTAGGATAAATTTCTCTATAAAGTAAACTATGAACTGATCCCAAATAAATTGGTCCTCTAGAGTCACAGCTCTTAGGGCATTCCGCCAGTTCATTATTCATCACTGTAGTTACCTAGAGGCCAACCACCGCCTCATCACATCATATAACTCCAGGTCATCGGATATTCTTTTGCAAGTATCCATCCAGTTTCGCATCTCAACAACCAACTCTATTTCAAGGAACGGTCTACCTCCTAGACTCACATAGTCTTTATACAGCTTGACAAATTCGACTCAATGATTGCATTTGAGCACCATTAACATTAGGAGAAACTTAGGCATTCCAAACCATGTTTCGCACCATCTTAGCAAACATGTTCTGTAAATTAGGGTTAGAAACCCTCAACCTTGACCTCTCTTCAACTCCAGCGATGGAGTTCTTAGTAGCATTTTTCATATGTCAGCTCATGTTTAATCTACGATAAGGATGATCGGTCTCTCATAAAAATAAATTGCATCAATGGTACCCTCTCGTATATGACAGGTACGCTCTCTCGTGTACTCTCGCCATTCTAGGATGATAACTCCTCCTTATCTTTAATGGATCCTGGTACCAAATTGGGTCAATTAAACAACCAAGCTTTGATACCAAATGTGACAACTGCCATACACATCCTACACGCAGCATACCTATGCATGGTCGATATAAGACGATTGTCAGCAGTTGTAAAGTAAACTAAAACAATCAAGAATCTGTTGTATGTCTCATGACACATTGAAAAAAATGTAACAATCATCATGGATGTAAAACATGTGAGACTCTAATAACTTGAAACAAAGAGTCAGAGTGCCTAGGTTCATACCATTATACAAAATAATGATAGAGTTTATACCACTAATAAATAAACTCAAATAATAAACCATCTTTAATAATAATCAAACACATTTTAGGCTTCACAATGTCGCACAACAGAATAAGCAATAATAAGCTCAAAATATAAGTATGAGAAAGCGTCACCTCCTGCTAGTCCATCTGCGCAACTCCATGTTACATCTACTTCGCAATCTTATCTACTCATTTGAGAGTACAAGATAATAAGATGCAAAGCATAAAACCTCAATTCAAACAACAGTCATGTGTGAGCTGTAAATAATCTAAAAATACTATGAAAGTAGATGTAGTATATAGGACACAAGGTATAGAAAATCATACCTGACATGTCCTACGTCCAAAATGTTAGCACATAATGGTGTATTCTAATCTTCTATCATCGTCGTCATCGTCGTAAGGGTATACTATAAGTCTAAGTACAATATCGGGTGTTTAGGTGTCCATGTCTACAGTACCTACATCTTGTGACATCCCTAAAGTGATAAGCAAAACATAGCAAATATAACATTCATAAAAAATCCACACTATCACTTATGTGATTTGGATATATGATAACTAATATATCCATTCATCTGCTATAGATTAATGGAAAAACTTTGGTTCTTGATGCTCGAATCCATGCCACTCCAATGGCTAGAAAACTAGAACCCTACATCAATAAGGTTCAGGGTAAAAATCCATCAATATCGATCCACATGAGTGTCTTCATCTACCACTACTTTACAAGTATAATTCAAAACACTATAAGTAATAACGATCCATTCACATGTGTCATCCTAGTTTAAGACGTCCTCATTCTATTTCCATTTAAATCCATAGCAAAGCATATCACCTTAACCCACTCGCGTGCTCTATCAACATTGAACTTCCCTTATGGATCATCACTACACTACTCCATTAGTATCGAGCTATCAGTATCCGAGCACAAGTCCAGCAACATCAAGTCATCGTCATCTAAACAAAATTCTATCAACATCGAGTCATCATCACCTAAACACAACTCCATCAACATCGAGCCAACGTCTCCTAAATGCAACTCCATTAACATGGATTCATCATCACCAAGATACGACCATACCACCATTGAGCTGTCATCATCAAAGTGCAGAAGTAATCATATTGAAGCATCACATCATCGCTTCACCATAAATATTGCTTGTTGTAGATCTATAACATTAATCAAGAGTTAGTCGCATGAACAAACCACCACAACATGCTCCCTAAAGCTCCCTCATCGTCACTGTCAATGATCGGCTAATCAACTATCATCAATAGTTGTATACATCGACTAGTCATGAGTGGTCGATGCTAACCATTTGGTCATGTATTTAGCCATAAAAGGCTAAGAAAAAACTAAGTAAAAATGCACGGCGTCCATTATAAAGTCCGAAGCACATACCCAAGTTCGTCGAATTTCATCTTCAAATCCATTGGTACACATCCTAGTACTCCTCCACATACTTATTCCATCCATTCCATTTCCCATCCTATGTGAATTCATTGATATGTACAAGACTCTAACTTATAAGGCGTTCTCCCAACACTATATCGCTTATCCATCGACATTTCTAACCAAAACAAGAAAACAAGCATACATACAACCAACATAGCATATATACAACTAATATAGCATACATTTAACATGCATAATACATCCACATCAGCCAATTTGGGATTCATATTAAAATAGCATAAACCTAGCGATTTTAGAAAACAGTATGTCCATATGAACATGTGTAATATCCAATTTAAAACCATTTTACAAATAATTTCAAATTCTTTTATAAAATTAAATATGGGTCTAAATATATTGAAAATCATATTTTAAGTTGAAAATTATTTCAAAACATCATTTTTAAACTATAATGACAACTTGATCAGGGACAATATCACTTACCATAACAACAGCTATTCAATCATGTGCCTGGTCATAGAGGACTCCAATATTAGTGCAACGCAAGAAACCATATCCAAATTGGACCTTGTTGCCCAAAATATGAATAATATAAAATATCGATACATATATACATACATATACACACACACACATATATAAGTATGTATGTATGTAAACTAATTACTTTATTCCCTAGTTAATAATGAATTAATCTAATTGCCTTCATAATTATTCTTCCCTCCACATCACTCACCTCCTTTTCACTGTAGAAGCTCATGCAACTTATTCACGCCTATTTTCATGGAAGACAACTCCTTCACGATGCTGCACCATCACACAATGCCACCCGAACCTGCATTACTTCGCTACACACTAAGCCACCAGCCACCACTTCTACTAATGCCAACCAAATCGAGAATGAGTCATCACCATGAAAATGCAGCCACCACCAGACCTCCTAACAACGCTGCAAACCTCTAATGGATCACTGCCTATGCCTCCAACAACGCTGCACCACTTCGACCATTGTCCATGCCCATCGCAGTCGATATGCATCACCTTAATCATAAAAGAATGATGGAATCGGTTACTATTCCACCACTTTCAAGTTTTCCATTGCCACTACGTCCACCTTCCACTCCGACCATCTATGTTTCCGAACTCCCCTGGCCGAGATGAACAAAACCATATAAACGGTTTCACACATGGTTCGACTGCTAAAAAGTTTATCATTGGTAATCTTTCCCAATACCACCCTCGCTATAGCACAAAATACGGTCATTCTAGCACCACTTTGATCCTCTCTCTGCTATGCCATAATCGTACTCTCAAAATCCATTTCAGTTGACATCCAGAATCATTCCTTCGCTAGATTTGCATTTTCGGTCATTATAGTCGAAGTTGGGTCGAACCAAGACCATGGTCACGTAGCTCTTAGAAAAATAGAGAGACATCGGTCTTGTTTCAGCCAAAACAACGATCATTTTCTAAGATAGAAAAGGATAAAGAAGTGTGGGAGGTGGGTTTTATGGGAAAGAGAAGAAAACATGGATGGAGGAAGATTATATGCAGTTATAGCAAACAACTCTATGTTTTGAGTGGTGGGTTAGGCTAGGGATTTAAAGCCCACTATTTTCTTTTATTTCTAAAATTCCAATGTATTTTTGTGGTTCTACGATGTCCAGGAATTTGGATTGTAATGATTTTTTGAAAGCCCTAATCATTGTTTTTTTCTCCTTCTAGCGATATAAGTTTCATTAAAATCGAAGACTGGACCCCGAAAGGCTATTTAATGTGTTTTTAAGTCATATATGCTAACAGACCGTTCGATCTTGAATATTCTTTAACTATGCGGTTATTTTCTTAGTCTAAGGAGATTTTCCATTTGCTCAAATTCTTCAATGTCTATTGGTGCACGTATATCGGCGAAATATCTATAACTACCGAAAATGCTGAAAAATATAAATCAAGGTCAAAATCGTCCAATAAAATTACTAAGGATCAAAAATGTCAATACTCAACGTCACCGAAAGTTATAATGTAAAATGACCTAATATGAATTTGAAATTAACATTTTACAATCCTCTGACACATAAAATACGGGTCGTTACATTGAAAGAGCTATGTAAAACTGTCACATCAAAATTTCTTATTAACCTAATTGTTAAATATGTACCAACAGATAACTCTCAATCGAGTCACTCTATAGTTTTCCAATAATTACTTTTACAAAAACCCCTAACAACAATGCGTAATGCGTGTCCTAACATTTGGAGAGCACTACATACTTTAGTCTCAATTGTCGTATCCATATCCTTTCTTGAAATATCTTGACCAAGAATATTTAAAACAAAAATTTATTTTATTTTATGATTAATTACTCACGATTGCAACTATTTGCAACAAAAACCACATAATATTTTACTAAAGGATTTTCTTAGTTATATTTTTTATTTAATTACTTATTCAATTATATCATAATGTAATAAAGTATATAAAAGAAAACAAACATATGTATTATAAACAAGATTGTATACATAGTCATATATATGTAGTAAATTACATGAATGCCTCTAGGGCATATCCCTACCCTCTCATGACTCCCAGGTGTGAAGTCACCTCTAAGTGGTATATAAACAATTTAAATTTTTTAACCTATATTGGGTTTGTTGAAAACATTAGTGGACACGTATTCAGTTGCTTGAAGATTATCCGGATGAAGTCCAATTTCTTACCTTTTAAAGCAACACCCTTAAGCAACTATATATTTATACATTTTCTCTTCATCGTTCTATATCATTTAGATATATAGAGCTTAATCAATGGTCAAAAACTCCAATAATATATGTAGCTAATTGCAAAGTCCAACATTAAAGTTGATGGTTCAATTTGATAGCAATTATTTGTTAATCAATTTGCATTGGCTAAAGACTTCGAGTTTACATTGACTAATGATTACGGTGATGCTAACCTTATGTTTGAATAGGACCAATCCTTTATAAAATAGTGATTCACTTCAAGTGGTTCAAATTATACCCAACTATTGCCTTAACATGATTATCGTAGTCATGTGATTGATCATATAGTTTAGACAATTGAATCACAGCATTCTCAAGTTTAAAAGCAACTACGCCTTGTCACGTGAGATGTTATATTAGAATTTTAACCTATAAAAGGCTTTTAATGAGTTGTTATGTAATTTTTCCAAACAACCATACGTATGTAACCCCTTAGTGCCTCCAACAGTCATGGATAGTTCACTATCCATCGTATAAAGAGCGTTGTGTAAACTTATCCCAACGTAGATATGGATATTTCATTCTCAAAGATCTTGACTAGAAACATTGAAGGACAAATATTTATTTTATATGATTCAATACCTATGGTTATAAAGACATTAGTAAATGAAATCGATTGGATTCTTTTCCAAAGGATTTTCTAATTTTACATATTTAGCGCATTTAAAAAATTAATTATATCCCAATTTAACAATATATAAAATAGAAAAATAAAACTAAAGCTTAGTTTATTCTGACCATGATTCGCTATAAAGGTTAAGCCATATAAATTAATTATATAATTTCCCTTAGGGCACAACCTTAACTGTATTAGTGGGCAGCTCAAGCGTCTCCAAAGCAAACTCCATCTAACTAAGCCTAACCACAACATAATATTTCTAGTTTAATTCCATATTCAGTTCTTAATCCTTTTCTTTTTCTTATTGATTTCAAAATTACAATATTTTTTTGATTCATCCATATTTGTAGGCTTTACAATAATGGTGTGGTTTGAACGTATCTTATATGTTTCATTTAATATTGCACAGTATGTTACCGCATGCATCAATGTAAGTTGGCACTTCTCCACCAGTTGATAGTTCTTGGTCATTTAACAAAGATAGAGTATGGTGGAAACCTATTACTAAAGAAGCCATGAATCTTCAAATCATTATTCGATCATATTAATAATTATATAGTGGCATATCACCTATCCTTTGTTCATTCATTCGATCATCTATAATCGAATGGACTATCGTCATTAAATTATTCTATCTATCATCGACCAATGATATATTTTAGAAGGAGAACATGCATGATTTTTAGGTTTGAAAACTAGATGAGGAGCAGACGAGAGTTTGAGTAAAGGAATACACTATTTTTATTACGAAGTTTGTTGAATGAGAGGGTGTTTGGCAAAACTTATGTGTAGAAAAAATAAATAATAAGTTACTTTTATAATTTGAAGTGTTTGAAAACAACTTAATTTTTTGACTTAAAAATAATAAATAAGTTGATAAGACATAAATAATAAATATTTTCTTATGATTTATTTCAAATTTCATAACTGGATTTTGTAACAATTTCAGTTTATTTATCCAACATCTTTTCTTTTTCCTATTCAATCAAAACAACTTAAAGTTCAACATTCAAATTCATTTTAGGAGATTTGTGTTATCCCGCTTTTTGGCAAAGCCGCGATACCAAAAGATCGATCGAAAACGGAGAACAGTTCGTCTCAGAGATTGGTAATACTTCGTTTCGCTATGGATATCGATGAATTTTGTCCGAGTCCAGATTAAGCTATAATTGATAGGACATGACAAGAAAGATCGTAGAAGTCCGCATCTCAAATTTCATGTCAATCCGAGTTCATACGTTCAAGTTATGATCGATTCAATTTGAAGGGGGAAACCTGGATTTCGAACCCATCACCTCACACTGCTTCGAACCGATCGTCTTCCTATCAACCTCCTTCGAATCCATTGAAGTACCTCGGGTTCGACTCCATTAACTTCGAATCCATCGAAGGGTTCAAGTTCGCATCAATTGACTTCGCATCCATAGAGAAGTTGCAAAGCCCGTATCCATCAGAGAAACGCAAGTTCGTACCCAGCAAGCATCGGTCGTTCGAACCCATCCATGAAGCCTTGCTCGAACCCATCATTGAAGCCTTGTTCGAACCTATCTGTGAAGCCCTGTTCGAATCCATCAATGAAGCTTCGTTCGAATCCACTGGGTCAACTAGCCGTGATGACGTGTCTTTCATCGGTTCGAATGCGCCGAGATATATGGAGTCGAAGTAGTCCACTCGGAGCAAAACCCGGATCGAAGCGAAGTGTGCGCTCCACGTCAACACAAAGACACGTGCCGCCATCGATTCGAAACCATCGATTCGAAGGGATGGTTTCGAACCAAACAACCACGCAATTAATCCCATCTCGTATCCATCATATCTCTCAATCTACTGATCCAAATGCCACGAAATTTTCACAGAAGCTTGCATACATGTTGAAGAATGTCCATACCAAATTTCACCTCGATTGGATGAATTCATGATCAATTCGAATGGAGTTCGAATCGATGCCAAAGTGGGCCCAAATTTCCTGAGGCCGGGCGCATAGGCCCCCTCACATGCCAGAAGTGGTCTCCCGAGTTTTCAGCGAAATATCAGCATCCTACACCTATAAATAGGCCCCAGAGCCAACATAAAAGGGATCTTTCGACTCTGAAGCGCCCAGACTCTGCCGGACCGAGATCTCCATCATCCGACATCATAACTTTGCTGTTGATTTCGAATTTCCAGCTGTAACTTGCTGTTGATTGCTGTAACAACTTGTAATCATTGAGAGAGAGTCAATAAAACATCAAAAAACTTCACAGTGGACGTAGGCAACACGCCGAACCACTATAAATCGCTTGTCTACACATTTACTTTATTGTTAATTAGAGTTTTTGTCAGATAATATTTGTTTTGAATCTATATTCTACATTATTATCTCTTCAACGACTCCCGAAGAGTGTTGTGACCAATTTTGGTGCAAACACTTTGGTGCTTTCACTGAGAAACCTAGGTTTTCTCCTGCTTTTTGGATCTGTCATCGATACCGGGTTGAATAAATTTAAGAGAGAGATCCAGATCATCAAATCCAAGTTTCTTCCCTTCTATTCAGATTTTCACAAAGTCTAGGAAAGGAATTCAACCTTCAAAGATGGTTAGCATGGGAACCACCTCTAATGCTGTCAATCAAGAAGAATAGGATAGACAGAATCCTGCTCCGCCACCTCCATCTAATCAAGATGCTACTGGGCACTCGGAACCGTCAGGTCCGATTACCCGACAAGAGTTACAGTTACTACTCCAAGAGCTGACCCAGAGTCGGCAACAACTAGCAGAACAGCTGCGTGCTAATGCCGAGCTGATCAACAAGCAGGATCGCCAGAAGCGAAAGAGATCCACAAGAAACCACGCGTCTCGCTCCTCCAGCGAGAGTTCTTCATCTTCTGATTATCACAATCGATCTCCACGACCCCGACTAGATGGGAGTCGCATGCCAGCTGCTGGAGATCAACCCACACTGACCGTTGGACAACTGAGAGTTGGTCCGTCGGCCAGTTTCCAAACCAGACCCTCCTTCCGAGGAGGTGCCATCCCTTACCACACTACTGAATACCGCACTACTAACGTTGCGGCTGAACCAGGGGTCGATGTCCAAGATCAGTCGGACCTGGACCGTCGTCATAGCGAACTTACTCCTGAACCATACGTCCCAGAGGACTATGAGCCAAGAAGGCAAGACTTGGACCATCGATGACATCTACTTCAAACCCAAAGTATGGAACGTGATCATACTCCAGCGCAAATGCCGGATCTTTCAACTATGATACGTCAGATGATCCATGAGAGCCAGGGATATACAAATGACGATTGGGGAGTTTCCCACAGTCACACGCCTTTTACGGACGATATCCTTACTGCTGAACCCCCCACGGCAATTCAGAATGCCAACTCTACCCATGTACGAAGGAAACTCCGACCCCAACCAACATATTCTGAAATATGAATGGTCGATGACCGCTGCGAGAGCTGACGATGCAGTGAAGTATCGTAGTTTACCTATATCCTTAGGAGGCATCGCTACCATGTGGTTCACTCGATTGCCACCTCTATCCATCACTTCGTTCGACCAGTTGGACACAAAATTTGTTGAGCAATTCCGCATTCATGTCGCAAGGCCCAAAGATGTCAACACTCTGTCTTGCGTCACTCAAGCTCTTGGGGAAACGCTCAGACACTGCTTAGAGAGATTGCATACTACATGCGCGGAGATCAGCAATCCGAACGATAACTCCATCCTTATGGCGTTAACTAAGGGGATCGACCCCGATTCTGAGTTTGGCAACTGGTTAGCTGGAAAACCGCCTGCATCGTTGGACCGTTTCCATGCCAAGGCGGCTCAATTCCTGAGACGGGAAGATGCAAAACAGTCTAGGAAGCAAACCGATGCAGGACCAAGCACGGAAGGGATCCGAAGCAATGTTGCAATCAAACAGTCCGGCGAGGGCTCCGGACAAGTTCAGTTGAACGTTAAAAACAAACAAGCCCGGCGACGAGAGAGCATGAATCAAACTAAAAAATGAGATCAAAATCATGGCCCGCAACGCAAGAATCCAATGTTTGACGGTTACACCCCTCTGAATACATCACTAGAGGACTTGTACTTACAAATCTGTGATACAATTCGGCACCAAAAACCCGCACCAAGACCGTTGTCCGAGAGACAAATCCAGATGGGAAAGTTTTGCAGGTTCCATGAAAGCTACGGGTACAATACGAACGAGTGTCGTCACTTACAAGATCTCCTTGAAAAACTGATCAGAGAAAGAAAGCTGGAACAGTTTGTGCAGACACCACAACCCAGAGAAGCGGGCACATCAAATCAAAACAATGAATCCGATCGACCGAGACAGGGGGACTCGACTTGTCCTCGTGGAAGATTGGTGATAAACACCATCAGTGGCGGACCAACTTTCTCAGGAGCCTGGAACGACGAAGATCATCATCACTGTCACACATTGCAGGCCCACGCAATCTATGAATACGTTGCAGTTTCTTTTACATTCTAAAATTTGAATTTGTAATAAGACACTAACTTTGCCATATTTTCTTAATTCAGCAATAAAGTACTATCTCTTCAAGCTAAAGCTGTGATTCACCGAATGCAACGTTCAACAATCACGACACACGAAGAGCTAAATTCCATCAAACAATGGAGTTTATTCAAATAGCGAGTGACTGTGATACGACCGGCCACTCACTAAGTGAAACCCCAGCTCGGGGGCAACACATCAAAGGCTGGACTGGACCAACACATGACAGTCCATTCAACAACTCGTTCCCGGAGCGCGAACGGACTCCAACTTCCCAGAGTGCGAATCGGAGTATAAACATTCAATAACTCGTTCCCGGAGTGCGAACGGACTCCAACTTCCCAGAGTGGGAATAAACATTCAATAGCTCGTTCTCGGAGTGCGAACGGACTCCAACTTCCCAGAGTGGGAATTGGAGTATAAACATTCAATAGCTCATTCCCGGAGTGCGAACGGACTCCAACTTCCCAGAGTGTGAATTGGAGTATAAACATTCAATAGCTCGTTCCCGGAGTGCGAACGGACTCCAACTTCCCAAAGTGGGAATTGGAGTATAAACATTCAATACCTCGTTCCCGGAGTGCGAACGGACTCCAACTTCCCAGAGTGCGAATTGGAGTATAAACATTCAATAACTCGTTCCCGGAGTGCGAACGGACTCCAACTTCCCAGAGTGGGAATTGGAGTATAAACATTCAATAGCTCGTTCCCGGAGTGCGAATGGACTCCAACTTCCCAGAGTAGGAATTGGAGTATAAACATTCAATAACTCGTTCCCGGAGTGCGAACGGACTCCAACTTTCCAGAGTGTGAATTGGAGTATAAACATTCAATAGCTCGTTCCCGGAGTGCGAACGGACTCCAACTTCCCAGAGTGGGAATTGGAGTATAAACATTCAATATCTCATTCACGGAGTGCGAACGGACTCCAACTTCCCAGATTGTGAATTGGAATATAAACATTCAATAGCTCGTTCTCGGAGTGCGAACAGACTCCAACTTCCCAGAGTGCGTATTGGAGTATAAATATTCAATAACTCATTCCCGGAGTGCGAACGGACTCCAACTTCCCAGAGTGCGAATTGGAGTATAAACATTCAATAACTCGTTCCCGGAATTCGAACGGACACCAACTTCCCAGAGTGCGAATTGGAGTATAAACATTCAATAACTCATTCTTGGAGTGCGAACGGATTCCAACTTCCCAGAGTGTGAATTGGAGTATAAAAATTCAATAGCTCATTCTCGGAGTACGAACGGACTCCAACTTCCCAGAGCATGAATTGGAGTATAAACGTCAAATCTATCGTTCCCAGAGTGTGAACGGACTCCTAAAAAGCCCAAATAGATGTGACTGACCATCCAATGGCTAACTCCAGATTCCCGGAGCACGAGTCGGAGTACAAACATCAATTCCAGTTTCCCGGAGTGCGAACCCAAACATACATGTTATCTCCAAGTTCCTAGAGTGTGAATTGGAGCACAAATACCAAGTCAAAGTTCCCGTAGTGCGAACCGAAATATCAATACTAACTCCAAGTTTACAGAGTGTGAATTGGAGTATAAACATCAATTCCAGGTTCTCGGAGCGCGAACCGTGTTACAAACATCGATAACTCTCAAATTCCCGGAGTGCGAACCGAATCATCGATCTCAAATTATCCTAAGTCCCCAGAGCGTGGACATGTTCTCAAGATTTGCAATAAGTGCGATCAACCTCCAAGGTACAAATGTTGTTCCCCGAGACTAGGGGGCAAAAAAAGGCTAAGTGTTAATCACTAACCAAAGTGATACAATGCCCGAAGTTCAACTTGTTCATTGATAACAACACATGACCAAGACTTTCAGACTTAGCAAATAAAACGAACTCTACTTGACGGTAAAAACATCACAAGTACACCGGACTAAAAGCTAAACACCACAAATACTTAAGCGCAAATGAAATGAGAATTGAAACAAAGAAATTGAATTTTATTTCAACTAACTAGAGACAAGGACTTACATGCAAATAAGTACTTCCAAAAAAAAGAATCCCTACTAGCAGGGGCCGAACCTGCATCTATACATGGCCTACTAACAAAAAATGAAAACAAGTTCCTATCTACCAAAACATCTGCTTGAGAGGCCAATCTATTTCTTCTTTTTCGACCTTCTTATTAGTGGTTCGTCATCGGAATCACTAGGAACAGAAATCCTTCGTTTGGAGGGTCTCCTCTCCGGTGGCCGCTCTTCGGCCGGGGGCATAATGTCCACGTCCTCCTCAGAACTTGAACTTAAATGAAGGCTCCTCGTCGGAGGAGTTGAAGGGACCGAACCTGCAACAGAAGACGGGGTGGATACCCGAGTACCGGCCACAGAGCCACTTGGCAATATCACATTTAGAGGTGCTGGACTATGCATCGTAGTCCTAACTCCAGCACTGCCCTCACGCCCCGCAGCCTCTATTTCGGCATTGATCTCGGCCAAGATTTCCTCGTCTCGAGCTGATTGGGCCTGGCTGGGGGCAGCTGTGGTCTGCGTTACAAAACTAGAGGCCGGCGGAAGATCACTGATGATAAATGGCAAGTCTGTAAAAGGGTCACCCTGTTGGCCAAGCAGCTCACTCACCATTTGTTCGTCGAGAGATAATGATCTCCCCTGCGCCATCTCAGTAGACACTGCCGTCGTCACGACAGTCGTTTCGGTGGTGATGGCCTTTTTCCCTTGAATAGACTCCTGAGCCGAAGATGCCGGAGTAGTTTCGGTTACTGAGCAAAGAAGAGAAGGAGTTATAAGCAATCACTTTAAAACAAACGCTCTAATAGAAACACACTTGAGATATGTTTAAAGTACCTTCCTCAGTTTGACTCGTTGACGGTTGGACGGCCTCAGAGACATGCACCCGAATAGGAGATAACCGCGGCTGTTCTGGGTCATAAGCAGGAACAGATTGTGAACCAACCACAGATACAGGCTCTAGCGAAGGTGGAGCGGTGATTTCAATAACAGTAGCGTGATGCTCAACACCTGATCCCTCTCCAACCTCCAGAGATCGGCCACTAATCATCTCCTTCTCATGAGCAATAATAGCGTCATGGAGGATCTTTTTCTCATCATCTTTCAGCAACCGGTTTTCGAGTTCAAATCGGTCGACCGATTCATCCGGATGCGCTTCCTCTTCCTCCTCAACCAATCAGCCCCAAGCGCTACGGAGGTGTACCGGGTAGTCATGAAGGCAGGACAAATTTCTATGTCTCAACACATTGGCATTGTAAGTGATGAGCAAATCTTCAATATCGGCCTCCAGCCTGGCCTCCGCTTGTTGAACTTTCTCCTCGACCTCCGTCTCGACCGCCTGGACCTTGGCCACTGCCGCATCCCGTTCAGTCCGGAGCATCACGGCTTGTTCACACGCCTCCTGGTCTGCATTGTTCGCATCATCCCTATCTTTGGCGATTTTGGCAAATTTGGACTTAAGCTCATTTAACTC
The DNA here is from genome assembly GCA_030765085.1 of Allium cepa. Taxonomy (NCBI): domain Eukaryota; kingdom Viridiplantae; phylum Streptophyta; class Magnoliopsida; order Asparagales; family Amaryllidaceae; genus Allium; species Allium cepa. Next base: position 407,190,996 of record CM060938.1, read on the forward strand.
CTTCAGGGCTGTGTCCCTCTCGGCAGCGACCATGGTGTTTCGGTGGCCCATATCCTCTACCGTGGCTTAATTCTCACATTTCATCCTATCCATTATTGCCTGGGCTTCGTCGGCTTTTTCGATAGCCTCCATTTCGGATTTCCGAGAAGATTCAGCTTCAGTGTTTAGCACCTCAATAATACGGCTCTTTTGAGCTAACTCAGCCTGCAACCTCTCGATGGTGGCCCCAAGCTCAAAGGCTAATGCCGACGCTTTGTCGGCCGCTTTCGCCCACGCCTTGTACTGGGCATAAAAATCATGCACGTAGTCATGAACTAGCTTCTCGGCTCTAGGATCTTTTTTAAATGAGGAGGAAAGATGTAGTTGTCAAAGCAGATATTGGGAAAGTCTTTCTTTAGCTGAGAAAGCTTGATTGCTCATTCCCCTAAAATTTCCATGGGGGGCTGTTCTTTGGCGACAACAGTTATTGTCTCGCTTCTAGAATGGCGGGATCCATGCCTAGAAGATTGAGAAGCCGACATGTAGTGTGAAGACTCAGAGGGACGAGAGACATGAGCATGAGGTTGTATGGGATCTCTGGGAGGGGGAGGAGTACGCGATCGGGATCGACGCTTATAGCCTCTATCTATATCATATCTTTCTTGACCAGAATAACCAGAGCGTCCCTGGTCGTAATCTCTGTCCCCTTCTCTTCTGCGCGACCCATGATATGAAGACTTGTGTGCGTGTCGGAGACTCCCTAACATTGAACCTCGCCCGGACATGATATCTGCAGAGAAAAATAAAGTAGGATTAGGTACCCTTCGATACAGGTAATTTATAGTCAAAGGTTATGCGGTGTTGTGAAATATGTATGAATGTGCAACCCCCCGACCAACCGGATATGTCTTCCACACCAGTAGGAAAAGACTCGCTCAACACTAAAGTTTCTGCAAGTTCTTCCAATCCGGCATCATGCTGCAGGGACACATCGTCCGGAATTGGAATATCGGCGAGCCTTTCATAAAGACTTTCAGTTCTCGGAGGAGACATCTTCGAGATTCTAACTTCGGGGAAGGATCGGGCCGTGACAACCGATTTCCATCTCCCCTTCTTAGTTGACTTGACAACGGCTGCCTTGCCTTTTCTCTGCTCTGCGACGTCCTGAACTGCATCTGTAGGCTCCGACAATGGCTCCTCATCAGTATGAGTTCTTTCAGAATCAGCCTCCTCGGCTATAATAACTTTGGGCTTCTTGTGCTTGACTCGTTTTTTCGAAACGGTCCTTAGTGCCCCATCAAATTTTATGCTCTGCCCTCGTTCGATCAACCCGTAAGTCCGGAGATTCCTATCTGTCAAAAGCGACTCGATATCCCTATCTTCGCTCGGGACTTCTCGAAGTACTCGAACTGTCTCCTTAAATTGTTCACCTTCAGGTCGCTGAATTGTTTCTGTAAAAAGGAAAAAGGATATAAGTTTCATTACGACTGCAATTGCCTTAGTAATTATTTGAGAACTCAGCCACACTCACGTCTGAACAACCATCGCCGGGCAAACCCTGGGGGACATCTGACATAGAACCATTCCGTCCTGTAATAACTCAACCTGGTCCAGGACCCAGTGACCACTTGGCAATTCCTCACTGCTTCCTGAAATGTGAAGGAAGGGTAATCACCTCGGGTCTTGAAATTGAATAAATATCTGATCTCGGTAGGGATCGGCGGTCTATGAAGGTACTCCATGAAGACGATGAATAAACTATTCATGGAAGCATATCTGTTCGGGTGTAGTTGAGATGGAGCGATCCTCAAAAAAGACAACACTTCCCTTATATACTCGTTGAATAGAGGAAGCGTCCCGGCCGTACACGCGTGGCGGTTAAATGCTGTATATCCCTCCGGTGGATTGTGTGGTCTATCATTCGTCCCCGGCAATAACACGTCGTCCAGTGACAGGCCGTGCCTTATGCATATTCTCCCCAGCATATCTTCAGAAATATTGGATTGAACGGAATCCGACGGATTGGCAATGAAAGATGCATCGGGAAGTTCATCCGGGGCCGGACCGATGATCTCAGGCTCAATATCCGAAACCTCTAGTCTTGAAGTAACCGTACTTTAGATCTCCTGCTACTGTGAACTTGAAGGTTCCATGACTAGCTAACTCATGAGAAACCATCGTTAGACGACAAAGGACCCGTGCATTCCCTAGTGTAAAGTGTATGAATGTATGTTGTACAGTGCCATGCATTACTTGAATAAATGTCGCAGAGTTAAAGGAAATATGCAAACGACAAAGCTACGAAGTCCAGTTATAATGACCGTCATCGCTGACCGTAATCACTAAACCGTTTGTATGATGGAAGTTGATTTGGATAGAAGTTGTTATGGTTCCATCGACGAGCTTTGAAAGGTGGTCAAGTATGCAGTGTGATTATCAAGTCCAAATATGCAAGAATGAAGCTCGTCGGAATTATGCTTAGAAAATGTCAAATTTTGGTATCCATCATATAGGGTTTCGAATCGATCACAGGAAGCTCATTCGAACCCATCCTGATACCACTTCGAATCGATGTAGAAAAGTGTGCTTCGAAACAATGCAGAAAGGCGCGCTTCGAATCGATGATCAGGTGTCGAGTTCGAATCGATCAATGAAGGATGACTTCGAACCGATCCTTAGTTAGCTAGTTTGTACCGATCAGGAAACCCTCAACTTAACATCAATCACGTTCGAATCGATACCCTTCGCTAGAGCCTGTATCTGCGTCACCCCCATAAGGTCATCCTAGGGATCGATGCGAAATCCAAGGAAAAATGACGCCGCCATCATCGATTCGAACTCGAGTCCCAAGATGGTTTCGAAGCTCCCCTAAACCAGATCTGGTTTTACCCAATCACCAGAGTGGCCAATCGATGAAGAAGGGATAAGCTTCAAAATAGCTTTGCCGTTTGGATTCGAGGCTAATTACCTAATTTGAGTGATGGATTCGAGGAATTGAAGACTTGGATCTTGATTGATTCGGAAACGTAACACAGTGTTTCTCTCTGAAGCTTCTAGACGATGCAATGCACAGTAAACACAAAGTGAAAAGTAAAAAGTGAAAAATGGCAAGGTCTCTGCTATTTATATGGGACCTAGAGAGTAACCGAAGCGATTCGCCTCCCAGTGGACTTGACCGGTCGCAACCGGTCAAAACACTTTTCGGTTCGAAATCTCCATCCGAACCCATCTGCCTAAGGCCGTATCGATTCGAAATTAACCTCACACTTCATCGATACGAAGTATACAACAAAGGCTGTACAGTGTACAATGAGTTCCATCAATGCGAAACGAACAGTGAGCACATCGACTCGAAGCCTTCGTGCGCATCAGCAAATCCACAACTCCATCCACAACCTACTGATACGAGCAACGAATTCGTATCCATCATTTCCAATCGATACGAACGACAATTTCGTATCCATCCTTTCTCATCGGTTCGGATGGGTGATTCGTCCTCATTCAAGCCATCGATACGAATGTCAATTTCATACCACAAGCGCACTCCATCCATACGAATGTTGATCTCGAACCCATCGATGCTCATACCCATCGGTTCAAAATATTACATTCGCGCAACACAAATTCGATTCCTTCAACCTTCTATATTGGTTCAGGAGAGGATCGATACGAAGGGACTTCTCAAAACAACCATCAAGCGTTGCCTCAACTCAAATTTCCAAACCGGTTTAGGAGAGAATCGATACGAAATTCAAATGGCAAACGAAACTGACAATGACTCGTGGACGCACGACATTAACAAGGGTCAAACTAATATATGTGCATATATATCGGGCTAACATTTGATTTTAAACATTTACAGGGATCGAATACTCATCTTGTTACGAATATAACAGTCAACGGCTAAGCGCTATTACACAACAATCAATCATATCAACACAAGGTCACAGCAATACAGAATACGAGTCTCAACAAAAAAGAGAGCAATGAATGTTCAGAGAGAAATTGCAGCTATTCAAAGCACGTCATGTTCCCACAAGACGTACTTTGGGGGGCAAAATGTTATCCCGCTTTTTGGCAAAGCCGCGATACCAAAAGATCGATCGAAAAAGGAGAACAGTACGTCTCAGAGATTGGTCATACTTCGTTTCGCTATGGATATTGCTGAATTTTTTCCGAGTCCAGACTGAGCTACAATTGATAGGACATGACAAGAAAGATCGTAGAAGTCCGCATCTCAAATTTCATGTCAATCCGAGTTCATACGCTCAAGTTATGATCGATTCAATTTGAAGGGGGAAACCTGGATTTCGAACCCATCACCTCACACCGCTTTGAACCGATCGTCTTCGTATCAACCCCCTTCGAATCCATTGAAGTACCTCGGTTCGACTCCATCAACTTTGAATCCATCGAAGGGTTCAAGTTCGCGTCAATTGACTTCGCATCCATAGAGAAGTTGCGAAACTCGTATCCATCAGAGAAACGCAAGTTCGTACCCAGCAAGCATCGGTCGTTCGAACCCATCCATGAAGCCTTGCTCGAACCCATCATTGAAGCCTTGTTCGAACCCATCTGTGAAGCCCTGTTCGAATCCATCAATGAAGCTTCGTTCGAATCCACTGGGTCAACTAGCCGTGATGACGTGTCTTTCATCGGTTCGAATGTGCCGAGATATATGGAGTCGAAGCAGTCCACTCGGAGCAAAACCCGGATCGAAGCGAAGTGTGCGCTCCACGTCAACACAAAGACACGTGCCGCCATCGATTCGAAACCATCGATTCGAAGGGATGGTTTCGAACCAAACAGCCACGCAATGAATGCCATCTCGTATCCATCATATCTCTCAATCTACTGATCCAAATGCCACGAAATTTTCACAGAAGCTTGCATACATGTTGAAGAATGTCCACACCAAATTTCACCTCGATTGGATGAATTCATGATCGATTCGAATGGAGTTCGAATCGATGCCAAAGTGGGCCCAAATTTCCTGAGGCCGGGCGCGTGGGCCTCCTCACGTGCCAGAAGTGGTCTCCCGGGTTTTCAGCGAAATATTAGCATCCTACACCTATAAATAGAGCCCTAGAGCCAACAGAAAAGGGATCTTTCGACTCTGAAGCGCCCAGACTCTGCCGGACTGAGACCTCCATCATCCAACATCATAACTTTGCTGTTGATTTTGAATTTCCAGTAGTAACTTGCTGTTGATTGCTGTAACAACTTGTAATCGTTGAAAGAGAGTTAATGAAACATCAAAAAACTTCACAGTGGAGGTAGGCAACACGCCGAACCACTATAAATCGCTTGTCTACGCTTTTACTTTATTGTTAATTGTATTTTTTGTCAGATAATATTTGTTTTGATATATTCTACATTATTATTTCTTCAACGACTCCCGAAGAGTGTTGTGACCAATTTTGGTGCAAACAATTTGCTAAACAGGATTTTTTTTGATTCAACCTTGTTTAGATATACATCAATCACTAAATTAAGGAATGGAAACTAGAGATCAAAATATGGAGGGTGATATCAGAGGGTTTAAATCTTTAAAGTACGCGATTTAAACCGTAACGACCATGTCCTATCAGATTGAATAAGCATTTCTGCTAAGCAAAAGTGCCATAATGATAAAATAAAATGTAGGAGCCATCGCACATCAAAATAAAATAAAGTGTGCTATATTAGCACATAAGAAAATTGCTTTTGGCGACCATTAAAATTGTATCACCCGTCATTTTTCCAAATGCTTATGGCCACCAAAATTTATTCTCTTTTTAAGAAAAATGCGTGGTCCTCTACAGGAGAGGAGAGCATAAATGCACATATACATAGCAACAAAAGTAAAGAAGCTGCCAATAAGCCTGTCAGGTAGCAAATGAACCACCCGTACAAAGGAAAAAAACAAACCCTTCCAACTCCTAAGAAACTAAAATCCAATCCTAAAGAGACAACACCAACCAAAACTCCAGTCAAGAGTGACATCAAAAGAGCAGCAGCCAACTGAAAAACTTCCTCGACCACAACCACAACCTCAAGAACCAAGATGAAACATCATTATATACAACTTCTACACAAACCACAAACGAACTCCACATCAACAAAAAACATAATAAAACTACCAATAAATCGACAACCCTTAATCAAAAGACTTAATAGAATTACGATTTAAACGAGGACTTCTCCTAATATTACTAGCTAAATAGCTCTTACAATTTCTTCTCCTTAATTTGGCTTCGCAAATTAATTCTTTAGCATGGGTAGGAGAATGAGCAAATTTACCTAAAGCTGCAAGAAAACAATACATAACAAATCTAAACCCCCCAGTCCAATAATAGACGGCTTGATCAGATTGCTGTAATTTTGAATTCTCCAAATCTCTGCTCATATTGCTAATAATAGTATTGTTATCCAAACCACTTGCATCACGATCTATAGATAATTCACCCACTAATCCATTCACTTCTCTTATAAAAACAGATCAATCAATTCCTCAACAACATTATCTAAATGATCAAATTTCTTCAACGTGAATTTCGATCCACTGACACATAATCGAATACCAAACTCAAAACTAATAACATCCAAAGGAATATCAAATTGAGGCAACAACAAACTAGAAAAATCTAAAATAAAACTCCCCATTGCTTTTAAAATCATGAAACCTTCCTTGTAAAAAACAAAATCACTTGACTTTGTCTCAGGAAAAGATAAACCATCGGTAAAAATAATAAAAACCCCTCTAGATTCTAGAACCGTCTCATTAACTTGCAAGCCTTCCTTCAACACTTTCTTACTGAATAACAAAAAAAAAAATTGTGCAAAGTGTCACAACAAGCTTATGCGCACATTTAGAAGTGGCAGCATCTTTCATATCAAAGTAACTAGTCAACTTCATCTCCTTTTTATCCCTAAATGACTTCTAAAAGAATCACTAACTCTGTAAAAAAAAAACCAATTGCCAGATTTCCATCATCCATAATGCATCTAACGTCCTCGTCATCACCAGAAAAATCAATCAACTCCTCTAAAAAAACCATATATGCTAGTTTTAACACTAAGATAATCTGATACTTGTATCTCTCCATCAATTACAGGATTACATGTAAAAAGTTAACATCTACTTCATTAACCCTTACATCTGAAATATCACAAATATCTACACCAGCCTCTGTACCAGAACTAACCAATGGATTAAAAGCAACATAACGATCACTATCTCCTTCTCGAGAACATACAACTAAGTCTGAATATATCGAAACCCCACTAACTTCAATTACAGGTGAATTCAAAACATCTGAATTCGAAAAAACCCTAGAAAATCCATCAACTAACTCAGCATTAAGAAAACAACATCCTCTAACATCAGGATCTAGTAAAAACATGCCAGCATGAGAAACCTAATTCGATTCATTCATATATAAATTCTTAATGTTAAACCATTGTAAATCCTCCAAATCCTGAACAACATTGTTATTCTTCGAACAATCATTAAATTGAAACTCATTCCAATTATTACAATTCGAATACTTACCAATGTCTGTAATTAGGCAATCAAAGTGCCAATAAACTTTGTTGAAGAGATAGTTACAATCCTCCTTATTCACTACACAATAATCCAAGATCAGACCCCTTAGCCTCAAGAATTCAAGAACGAAAAAATAATGGTGGTCTTTAGGACTCAAGGGATCCAAGCGAATAGGATCAAAAAATGGAAAAGTGGGCTCTGAATTGAGGAACGGGTTGAAAATCGATGGATACGACGATCTCTTGTAACCAACCACTCCATATTTAAAGAAAAGAATTTGGTTAGAACAATTTTTAATCTTGTGATTTTTATCTTCATACCGAAAATAGTAAATATCCCTTTTCCACTTCGAATTACGAGATTTTTGAAAATGATTCTGAGGATAATAAGATCTATCTACCTCGTTAAATAAATTAGAGTTGGAGTCCGAGTATCGATGCTGAGAAGGTGGAAATCTGTAATTCGAATGGAAAAAGAAAGAAGGTGAGTTGATTCGATCGCTATTTTCTTGCAAATGAGAAAACTTCCATTTATTCGCCATTATTGCGTTATTGAACCAATTATCCACCAAAATTTATTCTGTTATTAAGCCCCTAAATAACCCTAGCATCTTCAACTTTCTCAAAAAACTCATGTAAATTGTCTCAAAACATCATCAGAAAATTAAAAAAATTAATAAGACCAAAAAATCCTTTTATTGTCTAGTAGACGAATCCAAGTGAAGATTTAATGGATGATCCTAATTTTGACGAATATAATCATATTAGTTTAACTCTCATTTTTTGAAGCCTATTTTCCTTCTATATATAAATCCTAGATTTTTGTTTAGATTGTTATTTTAGGATGAGTTTAATGGTCCTATGGTTAACACAAATTTGGAGGATATAATGTATGATGATGTTATAATTGATAGTTTTAATGAAATCAATTGAATTGTAATGTTTTATCATATCCCTTATATATTTTCTTTCTTCATTTTTTTGGTTGTTAGACAAAGAATACCGATCATAATAAAATTAACTAGCATTTGTCAAAGACCTCTAGCTCAAATGATTGTAAATATAATGCTTTAGAAAATGGTTCTAGATTTCATAGGCTCGAGCTTCGAAAATTTATAATGAGTGCCTACTTGAATAAAGTATCACACTTGTTATCAAAAAAATCGAGAGTGCACTTTCCGCTTGAAATGAAAAAAATGTTTGATGATGAATGGAAGAAGCCAACCGATCAAATGTTTCAAAATGCATGCAAGTTGATTTGACAACCACTTTTAAACCGATCAAGTAAGTATATATTTAAAATTTTATCATCTAAATATGGTCGGAAAAATAAACTTTATTATTTTATTATTTCTTTTTTATTTATGTTATTTTATTTTTGATGTGTTTTGAAAATAGTCGGTTTTGTAAAGAGAAGGGATAATTGTTGCGTTTTGGAATATTTGGATGTTCCTTTACTTAAATAAAAGAAAAGTTTGGCATTTGTCCATATAATTATAAAAACTAAGATTTAGTTCACTTCCAATTTCCTTTTATAAAAAAATCATCCCTATTTTTAAAAAATAAGTGTAATTCAGGAGGGTATTTAAGTAATTTAACATGTGGTAATTTTAAAATGAGAGATACAAAAGGAGAAAGAATTATAAAAATGACAGTGTATTTTTTTTTTAAAATAAGAGATTCACATCAAACAAGTTTTAAAAAGGGTGATTAATTTCTAATTTCCATTAATATAAATTAATAGTATTATAATATATACAAGCAATAAGGGTGAATATGCTAAATGTCAAAGAACATTATTGTGATATTCGCTACATATAGAATCTATAAATTAAAATTTCATTTATATTGTATTGATGATCTAAATGAATAAAAATATCTCCTATACAAGCAATAAGGGTGAATATGCTAAATGTCAAAGGACATTATTGTAATATTCGCTACGTATAGAGTCTATAAATAAAAAGTTCATTTATATTGTATTGATGATCTAAATAAATAAAAATGTCTCCTCTTTAGTGGTTTCTTTTCTTGTTTATTTTATAATACGTTATCAGCATGATACTCTTTTTTATTCTGAAAATAATAAAATCCAATATACCATATCTATTGTTTCAGATATAATATAATATATGCGATTCATTTTCTTTTACCAGTCAAACTACTAACTATTATCATGTCAATTATGTACTACCTAGTAATTAGCTAGTACCTATTCTCTAGCCATAACTCAACACGCATACTCAGTTTTATTTTATATTTATTACATACAAAAAGGTTCCTGATATAAAAGGATATCTTCTTCTTAATAGCAAAACACAAAAGCTACTCCCTTTATTTCCTTTCACAGAAGACAAGGTACTCATATTTTTTTTTTATTATCTACTTTATCCAATTGAATATCGATCGTAATCGAAAGAATTTTCCTTTTTCTTTATGTAGGTTTTTTGTTTTATTTTTTTGTTTTTGTTGATAGATAATTTAATCCTACAAGTTACTTTACATTAGCTTACCCTAAATATGAGAAGATGTACTCTATATTTCATTCTGCTACCCTTTCTAATATTTATACCTATTTTATTGTAACCATGGAGAAATTTCCAATATATTTAGAATTTGGCATACGTATATACATATATGACCTGGCTATCAATGCCAAGAAAGTAATAGTGTTATTTATTGTCATTATCCAATGTAAAGATGCATTTAATGCTATATGTGTTATTTTTATGTTATAATCCTCATTTTATTTTGCATGTTACATATAGATGTCAAATCCATATACTGTTATCTTTTAAATTTGTTTCGCTTTGATATTTTTTTGGTTTCCATACATTTTTTTATCACATAAATTTTATTATCTTTTATTCATATTGAAAATTGGTATCTAACATCTCTTACGAAATTTTATAGGTCATTTATTTTTATCATAGTATCATTTTTCTAAGAGATACTAAAGTACTTTACAAATTGATATTTTAATCATTGTTATTATTTTATTTTTATGAAGTAACTTAACATCATGAAAATTCTTTCATACACTTTTATTGTTGTTAAAGAGAAGTAGAGTATTATAAAAGAGAAACCAAATATTATTGTCAAATACGAAAGTAGTTTGTACAATGCGCAATGTAGTATCTGATGTTTTATGTTATTAAGGTATCTTATTTTTTTGTATGAATACAAAAACTAGGAGCAAACTTTTCAATATAGTTGAGTTCAACAAGTATGATTTCAAAAATCATCTAACTTGTGATAAGATTTCCACTTGGGCATGATGCTTTGTGACCTCAACGACAGTGTTTAAAACCCTTACTTTTATTTTTCTCATTAATAGTTAATATGATAAACAATGCTATATTTGAATTCAAAGCTTTGGACACATCTGGAGACAACTATTTGTCATGGATATTGGATGATAAAATCCATTTACAATCTCAATGCTTAGAAAATGCCATTAGAAATGGTAATAATAAGTCCCAGCGGGACAAATAAAACCTCCGATATTTTTAAGATATCACATCCACGACGATCTTAAAACGAAATATTTAACTGAAAAGATCCTCTCCACTTATGGAACTCCCTAAAGGAGCATTATGACCACCAAAAGATGGCCATACTTTCAAACACAAGGCAAGAGTGGTTGAATTTGAGGTTTCAAGACTTTAAGTATAGGAGAATACGATTCCCCTATGTTTAGAATTACTTCGAACTGAAATTATGCAGAGAAAAGGTAGATGATGCATAAATGCTTGAAAAGACCTTTTCAACATTTCATGCCTCGAACAAATTCATATAGCAATAATATCAAGAGCGTTATTTTATAAAATATTATGAACTCATAGAATGTCTATTAATTGCTAAGAAAAATAATGAATTGCTTATTAAAAGTCACTCCTCAAAACCAACAAGTTCAACTGCATTAACAGAAGTTAGTGCTAGTTTTGCCCACTCCGAAAAAGAGGTCGAGGTCGAGGTAAATGGCGTGGTCGTGGATATAACTCCGGTAGAGGTGGTTATGGTGGTTTTAGAGGTAACAAAAATATTAACTTTAAAAGGCAACAAAAGAAAAATGAGTTTGAAATGAATATGATTCAGCTCTAGAAAATAAAAAATATTGTAAGGAAGTTTGTCATAGATGTGGACGCTTTGGTTATTGGTCACATACATGTAGATCATCAAATGAAATAATTGAAGAGTTCCAATGTTCGAAGAATATTGAGATAAATAATACTGAAGGATTGTTTGATAACACTAACTTGAAATTAGATGATTTCTTCGAAGATGATGTTGGAAATTTCATAAATGATGAAGATCTTAATGCAATTACGACGATATGACTAATCAATCAACTAGAAGTAGACTGAAGCTTGTAGCGTGGTCTTCCATTTTATTTTATTTTAGTTTACCTATACTATATTATGATTAGTGAGTTGGATTTCAAAAGCACACTAGCAACCAAACAGTCTTCGAATCTATATCGTGTTTTTTACTTTGTTACGTTCGTACCTAGCCATCCGCTTCTTCCTTTATCCTCCAAACCCTAATTATTCATTCCCAAATTTCACTGCTTGATTGGCACAATATACCCAGTTCAACCTTGGTCGTTCCTCCTAACAACGTTGCTAATCCCTTCGAATCTGATACTCTAGCTTCATCTATTCTGCCCCTAACCCTAATTTCAACTACACAGCCTAATTTGCTAGAGATAACCACTGCCCACCTTCACGTTGCTACAACCAGCGTCTCGAACCCCCGTTCAATCCAAAACTTCGTTGGTTTTTTCCTGTAGCATGGATAAGTCCTACAGTTAAGGTATTTTTCTTTACTCTGTTCACCTTTCTCAGTAAGGAGGAAAAAGATAAAAGAAACTGTTGTGAAATTTGTTAGTGGCTATACTTCCATAGCTCCTCACTAAAATCATTGCTTAATTCTCTGTTGCTTTACTTCCTAACCTAAATCTTCAGAGCTTTCTACCGGCATGCTGGCACAATATCAACATCGTGCCTTCTTCGATTTCGTACTCCTAAGCCTTGGTTGTGGTCAATTTCGACCTACTATGATGTTGCCTTTCTGATACTATTACCCTATATCGAACCATATAATCTGTTTAAGTTTGGTATTTTTATTGATAATCTCATTGAATTTTGTTTTCAGTTAATGGTTTGCAAACCACTCGATCCAATCTAGGGTATGATTAGGCTCCATGGAAAGAGGGAGCCATAGTTTTCATAAGAAAATACGACGCAATGTATGTCAAAGGTCTACTTAGCGGTAAGCATATTGATTAATGGATTAAGATATGCATTTCGATTGAAATTAACTGTTATTTTTTACCCTTATTACATATTAGATATACAGTGCATTTCTTTGTTAGCCGTTAGTATTCCACTAATACTAATTCAAAGCACAACGTGGTTACCTCATTGTAGAATGTAGCAGAGCAAGGGATAGGTAGGAGTAGCTTCACATCATCTGAATCAAGGCCCGAGCATGGATTAGCATGTACTACTTGTGATGGAATTCAAAGTTTTATGTCTACTGGTATAGGACCGCCTACTGCAGCAATTTAATTTTAACCTTTCCTTTTTAGTTTGAATTATTCAAATAACACCTACTTACATGTTACATACGCACATGCATTACTTCAGAACTTCTATAAATAAAGATGAAAATGTCACATAGCTTAATAACTATACATTGTACTTTCCATAGTAAGTAAGATAGTATAAATTTATGTAGCCTAATTGACACCTGACCTTTAGAATTCCATAATTTCAATATAATTGCTGTATTCATAGTTTGATTGGAAATATATTGTTTAATTTTTCAAAATTAGTTATATCTATTGGCCTAGAATATATTTTTTAATCTACTGACAGTTGGATACATGTTAAATTGCAGGCTATGACTAAAGAAGTTCAAAGATTTTTGATAGTTTTAGCTGTGTTTGCATAGTACTATGCAAATATTAGTTGCTTTTTTGTTACCTTGGTCAGAAAATAAAGGTATATAATATGTATCATATTCGAGAAACTCTAAATCATTTTATTTCTCTTTCTTTGCCTTCTTTTTTTAATTTATTAGCTATTTTAAGTGAACTTATTTTCTCAGTGTTAGTTCCGTTGTGGATTACATTTTTTTCATTATGCTCTTAACAAGCAAATCCAAACTATAATTTCCTAAGCCAATTATGTGTAGTTATTTAGTCTTTGTTTGATGGTAGCAGTACTCATTTTATTTCCCTATGTCATTTATAAAAGAATATATGTACTTGTGTGGGAACTCCTTTTATGATACTTTGAAATAACGAGCAGTTTGGTGTAGAATTAGAACTGATTGAAGTTTGAAAATAGATTAAAGTCTCTAAAGGTCATAGTTTCTAGGAGTAATAGGAGTGATTTTTTTTTCTCATATAGATAAAGTTAATATCTTTTCTCATTTTCATTTGAAATTAATTTGATGTCCCACTTTAATTTTGTCACTATGATCTATCAATCTTTATCATGGATGTTATAGTGAAATTGGGTAAGCGATTAGTTTATGTTCATCTATTAGTTGTTACTAACCTGATTTTGAATAAGGTAAACATGAGTTTTATTGTGGGTATACATATAAAGGATATTAGTTATTTTATGTTCCTATTCGATCCTTTTATCAAGTCAGCTCCATTATCTCTTTATTGATTATTATCATTTAATATCTTGTTTTGTTGCATATGTAATTTTGATTTGTAAATATTTTGTTGTTTTGATTGTTTGGATTTACACAAAAAATGAGTTAACACAATTAATAAAAAAAAGGAGTACATAGATAATTTTACTGTATTTTTTCTTTATCCTTTTCAAATGAAAGAGTGGTTCTCATATTAAGGAAAGCACTCATATCAGTTTATTAATATTTAAAATAGGAGTCTACGAAGAAGCCTGATAGCTAGTAATACAATGGAGAACAAATATCTATGTTGTTCAAAGATGTGACGAAAACAAATGATTGTCAAAGTGATTGCCACCTGCATTAATAGGTAAATGAAAATATTTAGTTTACTTGAAGTTCAGTATTCTCCTTTTGGACCGTATAATTTGCATAATATTCATTTCAAAAGACGTCTAAATCTTCATATATGTAAATATCACTTTTAGGCATATAGGTTCATTCATAAAAATGTCATATTACATTTACATAAATTTCGGAGATATTAACCTCTCTTAACATTGTTGACTAATTGATACTGCCAATTAATTAATGTGATCGATATATCACAATATGATAACATGTTAGGTTTGTGATGTCATTTATTTTTCTATACTAAATCCCAACAATTATTTGATGTTGATTGTGAAATGGTTGTTGAATTCCTTTTTTGCTTGATAGCCTAACCTGTTTTCGTTCATGAGCCTCTCGACATTGAAACCGGTAAACATCAGTGTTGTCGATGTTGTTCGAAGATTAAGTAGGTCATTTAACAATTTTTCAAAGGTTAATAAGGCTTGCTTTTCATTTTTACCTTTTATATGATTTAGGAAACTGTAAATTTTCCATGATTTATTTCCAATGTCAGCTTTTTTCAATTGTTATTTTTCTTAAATCGCATGCGGTATTTTGTTGGACAGTAAATGGAAACTTTAAAATCAAAATATTTTTTTATATTGGGCATGCTTATATTTGAACAACTTTAAATAATTATTAAAAAATGCGTTATGTTCCAAATGGTCATGTCATAGTTGTTGAATTGTTTGGTTATTGACAAATACACATTCAAATAAAATCATCAAGGAAACTAAGCTCTATAAGCATATTAAAAAAAATTAAACTCATCCAACCAACAGTTTAATGTTTATGACAAGCACCATTGTCCAAGTGGTTAATTGATTCGGCTTGGTGCAGGATGTCACAAGTTCGAAACCTGCTTTCGAACGTTTATTTGACATGGGGATATGTTGTCCCATTGATTTGTTGTATATAAAGTACCAGTTCAAAAAAAAAACAGTTTAATGTTTATAAATAATATAAATGAGAAACTTCATTATTGATTACTTGTGCGCCAAAATCCATGTGCATGGCATGGGTATTGTTTGTTAATCGTTAATTAGTTTTCGAACTTCTTAAACTCTTAACTATTTAGGTCATTAGGCCCCTTCCACAATGGTAAAGGTAGCGATTAGGTGCAATAAATTGCTTCCTAATCATTCATAAGAAACCATCGAGCAAGTTAAAGGTATTTCTCTCTTCCTATGTACATAGTTTTTACATTTTCTCCCATATTGTAATTTAATGGTAACGAAATGAAATGATCCATGCTTTCTGACTTATAAATATAGATGAAACTATTGTTGTTCATCACTTCTTATACTTTTCCTTCATTTTTATGAAAAACACATGAGTTGATCAGTATTTGTTTATCTTTCTTCTACTCATGTCCAGCTTTACTTTTTCCTAAATCTTACATGTCTATTCATACGCAGTCTTTTCTAAACTAAAAGAACTAAATTAAAAGTGACCATAGTGACCAAAGAGTGTTTTTTTCCTTCCAATATAATTGAGATCAAAAAGCTAATAAAGAAGATGAAAATTGTAAAAATGATTTTGTTCCATCTCAAATTGTTTTATAACATACCATTATTATCATTTAAGTCATTTTAACGTATAATTATTGTTATATCTAGAACAAATCTATAATTAGGAAATAAAATCATCAATGACCTTAAATAAAGAATTAATAACAATAGTCAAGTTGGAACAAGATTAGAAGTTGTTCGCAAAGAAAATTAAAAGGATAAAGGGTATTCGAAGATGACGCTAATATGACACTGAAATCTTATCTTGAGATAGTTTGATGAAAATTGATGTGTTGTTAGGAGATTAAATCTATGTGAAAAAATGAAAGTGCTCCAAAAGTACATGACCCCACATTTCCAAAATGGGATTTAAATCGAAAAATGTAAAGTTCAAACTTTAAACCAAAATAGGATTCAAATTGTAAGTCGTCAGATGATCTATAAAGTTTGTGCACACTTTAAAATTGATTTTGGTGTTTGAACTTATGCCACTAAAATTATCAATTTTCTCACTTACTTTATTTTCATTTTATTTTGAAAATATAGTAAATTAAATTGAGAATCCAAATAAGTATATTAAATACGTTAGTCTAAATTGAATGGTTTTGTAATAGTAGTTAGTACTCAGTTTGAATCGAAATATAAATCAAATTATAAAAGGAGAGATCTGATCTAAATTAGGATTAAAAAACATGAGATTTTAAGATATTTGACAATAATGCGCGAACCCTCGGCATTTTGTAAATATCTTGATTTTGACAAAGTTTGCTCTGTAAGTGGAAAAATGTACTTGATTTGTAACTTTAACTTCTCATTAGTACCAATGCTAAATCTAATACAACCTTGGATTTAAAGGTTGAACGAGTAGGATGTAAGAGATAGTGGTAATCGTATTTCTTTACCTCTTCTTCTTAATTACATTATATTTATGTCCTTTTCAAATTAACTTATGTTGTACCTACTTTCCTTTTTGCATTTATATATCCAAATATGCAACAACTAAGTTGCAATATGGGATAAGTCAAATCAGATTTATTGCTATTTTTGCATTATTTTATTCTTACAACATGAGGTGTGAAAAGTATTGTGTTGCATACTTATATTACTATGTATTAGGGATCCCACTTTTTAGTAGTCAACACCCTTTATTGTCTTATATTTTCATGAATTAGTTTACAATTATAGCATATACTGATTTTGATTCACACTTTCAATCTTCAGTTGGAGAGTGAAGTTTGTATTTCAAGAGAACAAATTCATTTTCAATTTTGTATGCGTGAACTTAATTGATGAGTTTTTTGGGTAACTTCTTACTCTCTTAAACCTATGCTAACCGAGTGGTTTACTTCATAATTTAATGTAACATGAAATTTATAAAGCATACAAACTTTGTAAAGACATATAATGGTAGGATGGCTCTGCCAATAAGAAAGCAACAGATATATATTATGGAAGTGTACCAAACAGAATCTATCAATGTTCGTATGTATAAGCATTAATTAGTTAATATGTTTGAGACTTATAGGATAATATATTTTACAGACTTGAATAAATAGAAATGTTAATGCTTTGAATTACTAAATGAGATCATATATTTTTACTGGCTAAGCCCATCAAGCAGTTAACATGTTTGAGACTTATCAGATAATATATTTAACAAACTTTAATAAATAGAAATGTACTTTGAATCACTAAAAGGAGATCATATATTGTTTATTGGCTAAGCCCATCAAATATACAGCTCTCTATTGTTTTAACCCTGTTGGTAAGTAAGCCAACATCACAATAATAATGTACACAAACATGATATGGTTTCGTATTATGGATATATATATGAAATATAACATATGATATTTTGACAATAAATGTGAGGCTTTTTTGGGGTTTTAACTAAGTGATGCTTGCAGCCTAACATGTATGGCAAAACATTTTAAGTATTCCGTTACAAAATTAGAAGATCGGTGTAAAGTTTGATTTTAAGAGGAGTTTTCTTCTATAAATTAACTGGCGATAATATCTATAGTTTTTTATCTTTTATTTTTAGCTGAGCTCTGGAGCACCTGTCAGAGTAACCTAATAGATATCCTATCAGTGCATGGAGAGGTTTTTATTCATAGTAACATTGATTCAAATCCTGACATATTAAAAGTTTTCAATGCAAGCTCAGAATAAATGAATAACAAAAAATACAATTAATATGTTAATACATCATTATTGAATTTTCTTTCTATTCAACGGGAAAATTTGTAATACTCTAATCTAATCCTAAAAGGGAAAATCTTTATAGAGCAATAAAAACAACAAGTAAGGCAATATAACAAGTATTTAATGGAGATGGAAACAATACTCCCAATCCCCAGCCAAAAAATAAATGTTTTATTTAACCTTTTTATTTGTTTGAACTCTATATGAAATTTAAATAGACTACAACTTAGCTCTTAATCAATGGCATTTTCATCGACGAAGTAACAAAACAGTACTTCGTTGGTTCTTATATTAATATGTTTTTTCAATTCTTTTTTTAAATTTACTACTTTACCTGACAATGATTTCACAAAATGTTATAAAAAAGTAAAAACGTGGGACACCCTTAATTTTGGATGTGTGTTGGTACAATTTGCTTCCTTTTGCACAAAATGAAGTAAATTATTTCGATCACTGTAGCACTTCCCTTTTTTTAATTGAGTTCAGGTGTATGGCAAGAGTTAGCAGAGTTATTTTCTATCGTGTTGAATAATATGAATTCCACTCGATTTGTGTAGTTTATTTTGGATGTTGAATTCCATATGGTCGAGGAAGATGAAAAGCATGTGTCTTTAGGTGTTTTTTTTTGTGAAGTTTTGGGATTTTAAATTCTTTTGTTATCTACACTATGTGATACTCCTTTTAATATTGATGTTTTCATTTTAAGCTTGAGTATGTACTCTTTTATGCATGAGGTAACTTTTAAATGGCATCCTTATGTAAATAATTGATCGATAACAGTTTATATGTAATATCATAGTATAAACTACCAAATTATTTTATTGTATCATTCATATTTTATCAGACTACAAAAATATCAGCTTTAATAGTTGACTGATGTCAATATGTGAATATGATATTACTTTTTATCAAAATGTTATATTACTTATTCATAAATAAAAAACTATAGATGTGGCTTCACCGAATGAAGCAGTCATATGACAAAATAATCTAACGTTAAATACTTTTATTATCCCTATTGGAGAATGAAAAATGTATAAAATATGTCAGAATTAATAAGATAAAGGATTCTTCATGGTAACAACATTTTTTGCTAGCATGTTGCTTTCATAAATTTTGTTAATTCGAATATAGACACAAGCATGGGTTTCTCTTTGCTATTATGATTATTTTCTATTTTTATGCATTATTCCAATTGTGACAAATTGTTCTCCTGAAGGTATTATTCCCATATTGTATTGCTGTGCTTGACTTTTTTTTATCATTCCTATTTTGTCACCTTTTACATGTACAGTTTTCTGATAAATAGACTTTACTACGCATTAATTTATCTCCAGCTGCCAAATGCTATATTTCAACTATTTCCTATCATGGTGTCTATTTGTGGTCGCACCGGTTTTAAAATTAGTTCATAAATAGTTACACCATAAATTAATAGTACTGTTATACTACAAACTATTATAAATGTCCCTAACTGTTACTGATAACAAACCCAGAGCTTTTTATGTACGGTATCTCTATTCAGTGCATTTTGAAGTATAAATGTCCCTAGCATGTTGTATAAGTATCTCCATTCATTGCAACTTGAAGTATATGGCTTTATATAGATTTGTAATGTTTGCTTACCATATGTGTAACGAGTGCGATTTTTTTCGACGCTCGAAAACCGACATCAATACGTCCACTGTATCAACTTCCGAGCAATCGAATGCTGGAAACCGAAATGTTATGGTTAAAGAAGAAGAAAAAGATAGAAGAAGAGAGAAAAAGATAGAACAGAAAAGAAAGAAATAACAGAACAATATCAGAATCTCACAATCGCAGCGGAACAACATATAATAGATAAATGGATAATCTTTAAACAAAAAACTATATCAGTTATTACATTACATCACATTACATTACATTATCAGAGTTTACAACAACAAACAGCGGAAAAGAAATACTATATACTAGTAATACGCCATGCCATCCAGCTTGTCTCCAGATTTCTACAGCAACTCCTGAATTCCAGAATAACCTGATAACCTGACTCTAGACTGCCCCTGTAGAAATTGGTGGGTACCCACAGTTTAGGAAGGAAATCAAAAAACTCCAGGTCAGTCATAGGACTGGTGTGAGAACTTAAAACAGTTATTTATCTTTAAAACAAACAAAGAAATATTTTAAAATAGATTCGCAATGCTTTTTGGAAAATGAGACTACCATAAGGCCTCCCGCACATACACATAATGCAAACGCAGAATCGGAGGAGATTTCTCCTTATGATAGTCAAAGATGCTTGATACGCATTAAAAAGAAACATTTGATACTATTACTAGTGCATAGTGTAGGAAAAATCATTTCGAAAGTAAAGTTATAAATCTTAGCCAACATAGGCATTCCACACTTATGCCTACTATAGCTACCATCCAAACAGTGGGGCGCCACAATAAGTGAATGATAGGTTCTACAACTAAAACCGTACAAGATCATATTGTTTCTTTGGATTTCCAACAAATGGTCAGGCCAAGGAACTTCCCATTGCCCCATGGGTACGCCTCTGGAAAGACGACCCGAGAACCTAACTGAATCTCTGCCAACACAAGGCCAGATTACCCCTAACTAGGTAACTACTGACACGAATACGTCATCCCCCGATCGTAACCGATCTATATCCGAGGATCCTCGATTCCAACAACCACAAAGTAATAAATTTGCAGCAACAACATAGGTTAAGTATCTGTGCTCCATACCATGATACCACCTCTATCCAGAAGGAATGACATACACAAAAGGGGCACTGCCCCCTAATAACCTTACCGCATCCTTCCTGTTTTGACCATTTCCGGGGTGTGAGGTCCGACGAAGTCTCGTCCACAAAGCCACGCTTTATACAAAAGTTGTGCTTTGATCACATATGCTCAATAGCACTTCGTATGCCACATTACCAATTTGCGAATGTATCACTAGTAACCATCAACTACATAACCTCTGAGCTCGTACGTCTCAGAGAAGGGTGTTAAGCTAAGAGAATAAATTCTCCGCCACCAACAGAAATATATTAAATAGAAACCAGCTTTACATCTCAAATTGTAACGTCAGACACACATCCATATAAGTCCGTTCCGGGATCGAACGAAACCGAAGGCACTTACAAAGAAGCCCTTGCAATCCGGATATTCACTAATCACGTCCAGACTTCCTGTCATTAAGGGTGATAAAACCTCTATATCGGAGATCGGCCGATGCAGAGTCATTCGACGGTAATCCTTCCGTTTTCAAAAATATCCGGTATTCAACACCAGTCTTCAAATGAAATCCATAACGACGTATCACATATTCGGAATGGGTTATACGACCCAAAGGTCCTTTCCCGGCTAACCCGAATAGAGAGCGCTTATTTTGAAAATAAGTGTGGCATTCAAATTCAAGCAAATCACAACAAATACCCATTCAACGGTAAATATTGATAGTCGGTTATTTAACTACAATAGGCATGCACAACATCCCCATATTCCAAATAATTTCCCAAGTTATTTATTTTCCAAAAATATCTTTACAAGATATATATATATATTCCACACTTTAACATTTGAAAACAAGTTTCAAATCACTTTTCACCTTTACAACTTTTGAAAACAAATTTCAATCATTTTCCTTACGTGGAAATACTTTCATTTCAAAATGGTTCGTTTAAACCTATTAAATAAATCCTTAACGATTTACTTTATACTTACGTTCCAAATCCGTAAAATTCATTTCCCTTTCTTTTATAAATTCCATAATGAATTCACATTTCCAAAATATCTGTGAATATACGATTTTCAAATCGATTTCTAATATTCATTTTCAATTTATCCTTAAAAGATGTAATCTCAAACATTTCACTTCACATTGGAAAACATTTCCATACTTATTTAATAATAATTAGTAATTCACAAATCCATTTATTTTCAACACTCGGAAAATATTCAATATGCTTAAATCGAAATTAAGTATATATTTCATTCTTTAAAGAAAACGTGCACTTAAACACATTTATTTGAGTCAAAACGAATGTTGCGTAAATTTTCGTTACGACAACCTAAAATCACTAGTATAGGGATTCGAAATTTTAGATAGATATATATAAATCCCAATACTGTATAAAATATTTCCTTTCGAAAGTCATTTACTATAACAACAGTGTTATAGTCCACTATTTCCTTCTATTTTTCGGAAACATCTATTTCAACAATGAATGTTGAAATCTATGGTTCCGACACTTAATACATTTTAAAACAACTTCAAATCATTTTAATTCCATTTAAAAGATCACTCCCTAAACATTCCTTTAATATATTATTCACTGTTCAAAATCGTGAATATAAATCATTAACCAAATTCAACACTTTTACATATTCAATTTAAAAATTATCCACTGTCCCAAAATCGTGAATATACTTCTTTAATAAGTTATAAAAATTTACTTATCAAATTCAATCAATCTTGAATTTATAAATCAATGTTTATAAATTCACGTTTATATATTATAAAAACTTCAAGTTATAAAATCACTTTATTCACAAATTCATATCCTATTTACACGCCAAAATCGATATTATAAGTAAATTTAACTATAAATCTTTTATTTTACAAAATCTATTTATTTTATAACTTCTCAATTTATAAATCTATAAATTTCATTACTTACTAATCCATCCATTTACTATTTCATTTTAACACACAAAAAAACTCGTTTTATAATTCTATTGTTTTTAATTAATAAATATCAATTTATATTTTATATATATCGTTTATAATAATCCAAAAATTTCAATTTAAACTATTTTATAAATTAATCGACTATTTATTTCAAAAATCACATTTCGGTTATATTTCACAAAAATCATAATTTTCATAACATAAAAATTATAATATTTATTTATTTAAACAATTCAAAATTCAATAAACATATATTTTCAAAAATCACTTTTAAATTAGAAATCGTTCCTTTAACATTTTTTAAAACTTCAAAATAGGCCCAATGATGCAACAGCACCAAATGATCAATCACGGCATCCAAACAACATATGTCATCACATGATAATCAACAAATATCACAATATCTGTAATCAAATAAATACTGGTGAGGAATCCAGTTGGATCCCTCCAACCTGTTTCCCTGCATCCACAGATGTTAGCACAATACCAATTCCATTCCAATACGGAATTTCGCGGTATATGGGATTCATAAAATATTATCCGCTATTATGCGGCGCAATAGGGTCTCATCCGCTATATAATGTGGGAAATCAACTCCAAGTACATATATAATACCAATTCCAATCAAATGGAATTATCGCGGTATATGTTTTCAATAAATAACATCCGCTTAATATACGGCGTATAATGTCTATTTTAACAATCAATAGTTAGCAATCATCATTCAAACATACATTCAAGCAATTTTAAATCTAACTACTTAAAATTTATATCGAAACTGATTCGATTGACTGAGAAGTTCTCACCTTGCAATTTCCAGCGTTTTATTTCAAATAAAATTAAACGCGCGTTTAATTTTATCCAAAATTCAAACTAGCTCCAAACGACTCTAGTCTAGCTCCATTGCGTAGTATTCGACAAAACGAAGCTAATGCAATTCGTTTCGTCCAAAACGGACCTCATATGAAAAAGTTACGCTAGTTTAAAGTTTGAACGAATTATAATATAAATTATTTACAATTTTCTTTATTTTTTAATACCCTAGCCCAATCTCGGCCATCCATCTTCCCAGATCAAATCATGGCCGTCCCCCGGCCTTTTCTTCTCCTTCTTCCCAGTTATTTCGAACGCAACCGAAACCCAACCTAGCCGCCTTCAAACCCTAATTGTCGCGACCATATCAGGCATCTCCACGTTGATCAGCAACCACCACCAGGACCACCTCCATTCCTACACTTTCGGCTTGAACCACCTAT
The DNA here is from genome assembly GCA_030765085.1 of Allium cepa. Classification (NCBI taxonomy): domain Eukaryota; kingdom Viridiplantae; phylum Streptophyta; class Magnoliopsida; order Asparagales; family Amaryllidaceae; genus Allium; species Allium cepa. Next base: position 407,215,207 of record CM060938.1, read on the forward strand.
GACTCGGTCGTGTAAGCACTTCAAAAAACGTGATTGAACGCACCATGTTTAAATGCAAATTCTCATCGATCCAAGGCTCGAAATTCAATCATAGCCGTTCATATCGTAGAGCTCGCGAAGCTCTTCAACTTTCATTTAGGAATCGTAAGCTAAAAGGGTCTGGATCGAGAGATAATCGAGGAAGAAGTTAGGAAGTTTCTGGCCATTAGTTTATAGGGTGGCGGCTGGGTTCAGAAACCCTAATGTTTTGTTTTGTTTGCAAAAGTGAAATTAGAGGTGCTTATATAGAAAATTTCACCAAAACACTATTCATTTCCAATTTTTCGAACTCCGAATCTCGCTCGGTGGCCGGCGTTTCTAGGGTTTACCCCACGGTCTAGACATAATGGAATAGGTTTCGGAGGCCAATTCGATCATCTGTGCGAGTTACAGCAATAAACAATTGTAGGATCGATTTCACCCTAGAGGGGGGGTGAATAGGGTGGTAGTGTAAATTATAAAAATTAATCGCGGAAGCTTATAAATTAATTTCAATTCAGATTACAGAATAGCAGCACAGATATCGCAGAATATAAATAACCGAATAAAACAGAACAACACAGAATTTACCCAGCTTCGGCAAAACCCTGCCTACGTGCTGCCCCCAAGGTTTCTACTAGAAATTAGATAGTCCCTCGCTTACACATGTAAACTTGCTATACACCGCTATTGACTAATCTAACTCTACGCTCAAAACCCTGCCACAACTCAACTACCGAGTTGCGAATTCTCAAGCTACACACCGCAGCTTGTACCCTAGTCACACGACTAGAAAATTAAACGGTTTAAAGAGGAAAATACAAATTAAAAACAAATTAAAAACAAATTAAAATAACATAGCCCTAATATAAACAAAACCCTTAATTCCTTTTATTATTATTTAGCCGGCCCTATTCTTCCTTTTATTTTAGCCCGGTCTTCTTTTGTGAAAAATAAATGGCGGCTTGTTCTTCAGATGAGATTAGGGCTTCGGCTCTTGTTTGTTCCTCTTCCTTCAATTAATTAGGGCTAGAATCGAAGATGCCGATATTATTTTAGTCGATCGATTTTGTGATTTTCGTCTTTGCCCTGTTGATCGTCTGCCTCCTTGTACCTTGCTTCGGCTACTTCGATTGATCGAGTTCGATTTCAATTTTGGTGAGTACTTTATTACTTTTTCTTTTTCTGGTTGATGCTTGAACTCGATGCACATAATTGCCGATGATGATGTTAATTTATATAGGGTTTGTAACCCTAGATTTGCGTCGTATATTTTGATTTGAATTTGTCTACTGATATTGCTTTGGCCATTCGATCTTACTTGAATGCTCGTGATTTCACTGACTTTGTCAATTTCATATTTTTGGTAGCTTGATTCACACGGTATTGATTTGATTTCTTTATCACCACATTTCTGACTTTTTCAACATACTGACTTGGTTCAATTGTGACTTCGGCACTGGTTTTGTGTATGCAAATCCATGTCTTTGAATTTGTTACGTGGTCACCACGGTGTTGAATTCCATCTTGTACATCTCGAGTAGACTTCGGTTATGCTTTGTCCTGTATAAGTATTTCTGCATCTCATGTTGTAGTTATTGAAATCTGGAGTTGTTGCACTGGTGCATTTGATTTGAGTCAGATGTACTGGGTTTGGTTCAGGTTGTTCATGAGTCTTCATTTGGTATTGATCTTCATATATGTGCATATGTACAGTTGCTCGGTCCTTGATTGTTCACCTGTTGACTACTCTTCATTCACTGCCTGTAGTTGTTTCACTTGCATAGCTGAACTTCACTGTTGCACTTTTGTGCTTTATATTCCTGTAGTTTGCATTGTTGCTGTAGCTTTTTGAAGCTTGAGTTTCTGGTCATTGCACTTGTACATATTCACTATCACTTGCATATTTATCTTAGTACCATAACTTCTCTGTTCCACTCGAGTTTAGTTGTGCACTTGCATTTGTTGTTTGCTTCATGTTCCTTACTGCTTTGAACTTCTGGTTGGTTTGGCCTCGACTTCACTGTTATTTGATTGCCGAGTTGTTTGCATTCACTTCATCACTTCAGTCGTGTATTGCTTTCACCTCTGACCTGTTGTAGTTTGCATATCACCTTGTTGCAGTTAATGGTTACTTGAATTTTGACATTGGTCTGCTGTCATGGCTGATCTGTTGTTCAGTTTGCATTGGTGCATTCTTCATGTATCTGCTGACTTGTTGTAGTACACTGCATATTGCATTGCCTTGCTGAACTCGATCCAGTAGTTTGCTTCATTTTGCACACTGATCATCTGTATACATTTGTGGCATTTGGGTTTGTTGATATTGTGGTATACTTGAGTTTCAGTAGTTGTACTCTGGTTGGTCTTGACTTTTGCATATTTGTTACTGTCCCTGGTTTGCAGTAATCTGCTGGTTGCAATGCCTTGTTGTCGCAGTATTGCAGTTGGGTTGCTGTTATGTTCTGTTCATTCCTAGTTGCCTTGTTGCAGTTTGATTGTGATATCCATGTTGCAGTCCATTTTGATGTTGGTCTTCGTTGCATTCATATCATGTCGCCTTGTGTTGAATCCAGTTTCAAAAATAAGATTTGACCTTGTGCTTGTGTCGTGATTTTAAATATATTGCACGTGCGTTGAACCCGGCTTTGCATTTGGGTTTGACCTGTGCTCACCTGTCCCTGTAGCATTATCAAGTGTATATATCGGTGTGCACTGCCTTGTGGCATATACAGTAATATACTGTGTATGTCACAAGTTGTTCGTGTATGATGAATTCAGATTTAAATGATGACGAACAACCCAAATAACTGAGGCAAATATCATTTTTTAAAATTCACGTTTTATTTTATATCGCAAAAATATTTTATTTTCAATTTTACTGCGTTAGTTTATATTTTTGCAGATCGCTCAGATGCTGGATTCAAACTGGAATGAAGTTGAAGATAAATACGAGTGTGAGTGATATGTAGTGAGGTGAATTGTAAATGTGAAATGTGATGTAATTGTAATCAAAGTTGTATAGTTATAGTGAGAGCTTGAAATTGTACTATTCAGAGATGTAATAAATATTTGTTTGAATAAAATATTCGTTTGAATTCAAATTTCGTGTTATCTATTTTATTCTGCAAATATTTATTTAATCTGTGAAAAAAAATAAAATAGTATATTATCAAATACATTTAAACGAATGTATATATGTTTATTATCATCAAACAAAAATCATATAAGCGCATATTCAACAATCTCCCCCTTTTGATGATAACAAACATATATTTAAGATTTTGAATATATTAAAAGTATTTGATAATTTCAATTGCTCCCCCTATTTGAATGCTTCCTTTCTATATGATACTCCCCCTACATATATGACTCCCCCTACATATATGCATACAAATAAAATGTGTGAATGAGTCTATATGCAAATGGAAAATTATTTGACCTTTGCTTGATTTTATTTGACAAAATCTTAACTTTTCTCTCCCCCTTTTGTTATCAGCAAAAGAATAATAGTATTAGAGAAAATAGAGATAAAGTAATCGATATCAATCCAACATTAAAACTCAATTGAATATAAATATTAAATTTCAATAAAAAAATCAAACAAAAATCATAAATATTTTGTTAGGCGCATATTCCACTTTTAGAATGATGGAAGTGATGTCATCATATAAAACCATACAGTTGTGTCTATTTGTGGTATATTTATATCAGGAATTTGAATATCTACTAACCATGCATAACCGTTAGGACTTTTAAATGAGATTAGTAGTATTCCAATTTTATTTTTTTTTTATTTTTAAAACAATGAATTCAAGTATCTTCTAACCACGCATAACCGTGAGGACTTTTAAATGGGATTAGAATCAACTTGTTTATTTTAAAAGAAAAAAATCAACTTTTGATATGCGTTCCATACATGCATAACCGTGAGGACTTTTAAATGAGCATGGAAGCACATAACAAATTCCAAGTAATTCACCCATGCATAACCGTGAGGACTTTTAAATGAGAGTGAGTACTTTGGTATTTATTTATTTATTTATTTTTGCTTTTTTTAAAAAAAATGTGAAAATGAAAAACGAACGATTCCTGTTTAAAGTACCACATATCGACAAACTATATAGAGTTTTGATGAGTGATAGTTGTTAGAAATATGATAGATATAGAGATGGTCATGGAATTTTTACCAACAAAAAGTTTTATAACTCTTGTTTAAATTTCTAAAGAAATTTTCTAATTATACTTTCTCGAGTTATAATATATGATAAATATCAACACTCATCACTTTTTCTATTACTATTTTTCTTTTCGATAAACATTAGGGAGTCAGATTAGTCAATATAGTCATTTAAAATCAAATTCAAAAATAATTATGAAACCAATTTTTCAAAATGACTAATCTGAAAATATGGTCAAAAATGATTTTCTCCAGGGGGTTTTAAAAGAAAATTTTCTGCTATTTGAAATTATTTGAAATGAAAAATATGCAGATATTTTCTTTGAAAAACGATGCAGTTAATGAATGTGTCAAAAATTAATCATGTTCCACTAGTAATTTTTCTATCAACCATATTACCAGTGTAATCTGCATCTGAATTTAAATTTCACTCAAAATTCACTCGTTGAATGTCAAAGACCAGATTAAGAAATTTCTCATGATTATTATCAACAAATTTTAAATGAAATTCTCTTGGATTTGAAATGAAAACTGTGTCAACAATCAATCATATATTAAAGTGTCAATTTTAGAAGCCATCAAACGTTATTTTTATTTCAAAGCAATTTCTTAATAGTTTCAACAATTTCAAAAAAAAATTAACATCCTTTTCACAATTTTTAAAATAGAATTCAATAGGATTTTAAATCGAGGCCGTGTCAAAACATGAATATAGATTTAGCCAAAAATATTATAACAATAATATTATTATCCAATCAAAACACTATTTTTCTCTCAAACTTATATATCAAGTAATTCTAGAGAATTTTATAGTGTTTTTGGCATAAGAATATAAATGGCTAATCAATTTTGAATAAAGTCAGAATCAAAATCATCATTAAATCATCATCATATCATAATTGGCTTATTTTATTCAGAAAATGGTACAGATTATCACATTTAATATATCGTACAAATAAATATACTTTTACCTGTCTTTACCTTTACGATATTTCTCGTCGTTGTTCATTGTGATTCTGTCACCCTTATACTAGGCTAAGGAACTTAGCTTTGTCGCCCGTTGTGTTTCTGAAACAGCCAAAATCCAGAGAACACTATTGTTGTTCCTTAGCCTGCCACCACACCTACACGGAAAAGGATTTATGTGACCTATTTGTTTTTATAGGTCCATGGTTGTTAGTGGCAGAAAATTTTGAAAAATAATTTTGTGTAGACCCAAAACTATTTATAATTGTTCCCTTTGGCACCCAAATTTGTTTAACTTTGAGAGATTTTATATTTGAGCCTTTTGGAACCCAAATCGGTATAGTTTTCACATGTTTGGGTCTATACCAACAATTATTGTGATCGTGTCCAAATTTTCTACAAATTGTGAACATAGAATTAACTTGATTAATCTTGTTTTCAATAATTTTCGAATTATTAAATCCAAGTCCTTGTCTAACCGTATTAACAGTTTGCTTTCCTAATAGCATATTCAACGATTTTTCACTTTTTGAAAATTTATCTAAAATCGTAGACAATTGTTGGACTTTTGATTTGAGAGATTCATTTTCGTTTAACAACTGTGTGCTCTTTTTAATAGAATTCTCTCTCCTAGTATTTTCATTCTCCTTTAAAATCAGAATTTCATTTTCAAGCGATTTTATTTTAATTTCTGATTTTTTAATTTCCTCATCAAATGTTGGACACTTATCACACTTAGGGATCCTACTTTGATAGGTTTTAACTAATTGATCAAGTTGTTTATTACATTCTATCAAAGTATCTTTTTGAGATTCAAGTTTGGCGTATTTTTCCCTAAGTCGTTCAAAACAACCGTTTACTTCATGAAAATATATAAGCAACTCAGAATGGGTAAGTTTTGATACCTCACTTGGCTCGTCATCGTCACTGTCAGTTGTATCACCTCGAAGACACAATTCTGCCTTTTCGCTTTCACTGCCAGTGCTTTGATCATTCTCGTCTATTTCATCCCAAGTGGCTGCAAAACTTTTCTTTTTCTGTTTCTTTCCGTGGCTGGATTTAATTTATGGACAATCGGGCTTGATATGGCCGGGTTTGTTGCAATTATAACAAATAAACTTTTGTTCTTCTGAGTAGTCTAGTGCTTTGGCTATTCTGCTTTTTGCTTTTTGAATTCGAGCTGAATTTCCATGTTTTTGATTCCATTTTTTGAATTTCCTTATTAACAGCTCCAATTCTGCTGCTCCATCATCTTCATCGTTATCATCATCACTTTCGGTTGTTCCTTTGAGAGCTATTGATTTCTTTTGAGTGTCACCTCCTTCACGCTCTTCTTTGAATTTCATTTCAAGCTCATAAGTGGTGAGATTTCCGATGAGTTCCTCAACTTTAAGTTGTTTTAAATCTTTCGATTCTTGTATGGCAGTTACTTTTGCTTCAAAGCTTCGTGGAAGGACTCTGAGGATTTTCCGGACTATTTCTAATTCGGTGTATGTTTTTCCGAGAGCTTTTGATTTGTATACGATATTGGAGAGTCGTCCGTACATCTCTTTGACATTTTCTCCCTTCTCCATTTTGAAGTTCTCGTATTCGCTGCTTAGCATTGCAAGGCGAGATTCTTTGACTTGAGATGTTCCTTCGTGAGTCACTTCTAGTATGTGCCATATTTCCTGCGCAGTTAGACAATGTGAGACACGATTAAATTCAAATTGATCCAATGAACAGATAATAGAATTCATAGCTTTGGCATTAGTATTCTGTAATTTATTTTCTAGTTCTGTCCATTGTTCCTTTGGTTTCTCTATTTCCTGATTATCTACAGTTATAGTTGGTATACTATAACCTGTCTCAACAATATTCCAAGCGTCAATGGTTTTCAGAAAAATTTGCATTCTATTTTTCCAGTAAGCATATTCACCATTGAACATTGGTGGTCTAACTATGGATTGTCCTTCTGCAAAAGCATTATTAAAAGAAGCCATTTTAAAAAAAATTCAAATTTTTAAAACAAAAACCGATTTTTGAAACACGAATTTTTAAAACAAAAATTGATTTTTTGAAACACGAATTTTTAAACAAAAAATTGATTTTTGAAACACGAATTTTTAAATTAAAAATTGGTTTTTGTAAAATCAAAATTTTAAAACGAAAATGGCTTTTGAACCTGGCTCCGATACCACTTGTAGGATCGATTTCACCCTAGAGGGGGGGTGAATAGGGTGATAGTGTAAATTATAAAAATTAATCGCGGAAGCTTATAAATTAATTTCAATTCAGATCACAGAATAGCAGCACAGATATCGCATAATATAAATAACCGAATAAAACAGAACAACACAGAATTTACCCAGCTTCGGCAAAACCCTGCCTACGTGCTGCCCCCAAGGTTTCTACTAGAAATTAGATAGTCCCTCGCTTACACATGTAAACTTGCTATACACCGCTATTGACTAATCTAACTCTACGCTCAAAACCCTGCCACAACTCAACTACCGAGTTGCGAATTCTCAAGCTACACACCGCAGCTTGTACCCTAGTCACACGACTAGAAAATTAAACGGTTTAAAGAGGAAAATACAAATTAAAAACAAATTAAAAACAAATTAAAATAACATAGCCCTAATATAAACAAAACCCTTAATTCCTTTTATTATTATTTAGCCGGCCCTATTCTTCCTTTTATTTTAGCCCGGTCTTCTTTTGTGAAAAATAAATGGCGGCTTGTTCTTCAGATGAGATTAGGGCTTCGGCTCTTGTTTGTTCCTCTTCCTTCAATTAATTAGGGCTAGAATCGAAGATGCCGATATTATTTTAGTCGATCGATTTTGTGATTTTCGTCTTTGCCCTGTTGATCGTCTGCCTCCTTGTACCTTGCTTCGGCTACTTCGATTGATCGAGTTCGATTTCAATTTTGGTGAGTACTTTATTACTTTTTCTTTTTCTGGTTGATGCTTGAACTCGATGCACATAATTGCCGATGATGATGTTAATTTATATAGGGTTTGTAACCCTAGATTTGCGTCGTATATTTTAATTTGAATTTGTCTACTGATATTGCTTTGGCCATTCGATCTTACTTGAATGCTCGTGATTTCACTGACTTTGTCAATTTCGTATTTTTGGTAGCTTGATTCACACGGTATTGATTTGATTTCTTTATCACCACATTTCTGACTTTTTCAACATACTGACTTGGTTCAATTGTGACTTCGGCACTGGTTTTGTGTATGCAAATCCATGTCTTTGAATTTGTTACGTGGTCACCACGGTGTTGAATTCCATCTTGTACATCTCGAGTAGACTTCGGTTATGCTTTGTCCTGTATAAGTATTTCTGCATCTCATGTTGTAGTTATTGAAATCTGGAGTTGTTGCACTGGTGCATTTGATTTGAGTCAGATGTACTGGGTTTGGTTCAGGTTGTTCATGAGTCTTCATTTGGTATTGATCTTCATATATGTGCATATGTACAGTTGCTCGGTCCTTGATTGTTCACCTGTTGACTACTCTTCATTCACTGCCTGTAGTTGTTTCACTTGCATAGCTGAACTTCACTGTTGCACTTTTGTGCTTTATATTCCTGTAGTTTGCATTGTTGCTGTAGCTTTTTGAAGCTTGAGTTTCTGGTCATTGCACTTGTACATATTCACTATCACTTGCATATTTATCTTAGTACCATAACTTCTCTGTTCCACTCGAGTTTAGTTGTGCACTTGCATTTGTTGTTTGCTTCATGTTCCTTACTGCTTTGAACTTCTGGTTGGTTTGGCCTCGACTTCACTGTTATTTGATTGCCGAGTTGTTTGCATTCACTTCATCACTTCAGTCGTGTATTGCTTTCACCTCTGACCTGTTGTAGTTTGCATATCACCTTGTTGCAGTTAATGGTTACTTGAATTTTGACATTGGTCTGCTGTCATGGCTGATCTGTTGTTCAGTTTGCATTGGTGCATTCTTCATGTATCTGCTGACTTGTTGTAGTACACTGCATATTGCATTGCCTTGCTGAACTCGATCCAGTAGTTTGCTTCATTTTGCACACTGATCATCTGTATACATTTGTGGCATTTGGGTTTGTTGATATTGTGGTATACTTGAGTTTCAGTAGTTGTACTCTGGTTGGTCTTGACTTTTGCATATTTGTTACTGTCCCTGGTTTGCAGTAATCTGCTGGTTGCAATGCCTTGTTGTCGCAGTATTGCAGTTGGGTTGCTGTTATGTTCTGTTCATTCCTAGTTGCCTTGTTGCAGTTTGATTGTGATATCCATGTTGCAGTCCATTTTGATGTTGGTCTTCGTTGCATTCATATCATGTCGCCTTGTGTTGAATCCAGTTTCAAAAATAAGATTTGACCTTGTGCTTGTGTCGTGATTTTAAATATATTGCACGTGCGTTGAACCCGGCTTTGCATTTGGGTTTGACCTGTGCTCACCTGTCCCTGTAGCATTATCAAGTGTATATATCGGTGTGCACTGCCTTGTGGCATATACAGTAATATACTGTGTATGTCACAAGTTGTTCGTGTATGATGAATTCAGATTTAAATGATGACGAACAACCCAAATAACTGAGGCAAATATCATTTTTTAAAATTCACGTTTTATTTTATATCGCAAAAATATTTTATTTTCAATTTTACTGCGTTAGTTTATATTTTTGCAGATCGCTCAGATGCTGGATTCAAACTGGAATGAAGTTGAAGATAAATACGAGTGTGAGTGATATGTAGTGAGGTGAATTGTAAATGTGAAATGTGATGTAATTGTAATCAAAGTTGTATAGTTATAGTGAGAGCTTGAAATTGTACTATTCAAAGATGTAATAAATATTTGTTTGAATAAAATATTCGTTTGAATTCAAATTTCGTGTTATCTATTTTATTCTGCAAATATTTATTTAATCTGTGAAAAAAAATAAAATAGTATATTATCAAATACATTTAAACGAATGTATATATGTTTATTATCATCAAACAAAAATCATATAAGCGCATATTCAACAATCTCCCCCTTTTGATGATAACAAACATATATTTAAGATTTTGAATATATTAAAAGTATTTGATAATTTCAATTGCTCCCCCTATTTGAATGCTTCCTTTCTATATGATACTCCCCCTACATATATGACTCCCCCTACATATATGCATACAAATAAAATGTGTGAATGAGTCTATATGCAAATGGAAAATTATTTGACCTTTGCTTGATTTTATTTGACAAAATCTTAACTTTTCTCTCCCCCTTTTGTTATCAGCAAAAGAATAATAGTATTAGAGAAAATAGAGATAAAGTAATCGATATCAATCCAACATTAAAACTCAATTGAATATAAATATTAAATTTCAATAAAAAAATCAAACAAAAATCATAAATATTTTGTTAGGCGCATATTCCACTTTTAGAATGATGGAAGTGATGTCATCATATAAAACCATACAGTTGTGTCTATTTGTGGTATATTTATATCAGGAATTTGAATATCTACTAACCATGCATAACCGTTAGGACTTTTAAATGAGATTAGTAGTATTCCAATTTTATTTTATTTTTATTTTTAAAACAATGAATTCAAGTATCTTCTAACCACGCATAACCGTGAGGACTTTTAAATGGGATTAGAATCAACTTGTTTATTTTAAAAGAAAAAAATCAACTTTTGATATGCGTTCCATACATGCATAACCGTGAGGACTTTTAAATGAGCATGGAAGCACATAACAAATTCCAAGTAATTCACCCATGCATAACCGTGAGGACTTTTAAATGAGAGTGAGTACTTTGGTATTTATTTATTTATTTATTTTTGCTTTTTTTTAAAAAAAATGTGAAAATGAAAAACGAACGATTCCTGTTTAAAGTACCACATATCGACAAACTATATAGAGTTTTGATGAGTGATAGTTGTTAGAAATATGATAGATATAGAGATGGTCATGGAATTTTTACCAACAAAAAGTTTTATAACTCTTGTTTAAATTTCTAAAGAAATTTTCTAATTATACTTTCTCGAGTTATAATATATGATAAATATCAACACTCATCACTTTTTCTATTACTATTTTTCTTTTCGATAAACATTAGGGAGTCAGATTAGTCAATATAGTCATTTAAAATCAAATTCAAAAATAATTATGAAACCAATTTTTCAAAATGACTAATCTGAAAATATGGTCAAAAATGATTTTCTCCAGGGGGTTTTAAAAGAAAATTTTCTGCTATTTGAAATTATTTGAAATGAAAAATATGCAGATATTTTCTTTGAAAAACGATGCAGTTAATGAATGTGTCAAAAATTAATCATGTTCCACTAGTAATTTTTCTATCAACCATATTACCAGTGTAATCTGCATCTGAATTTAAATTTCACTCAAAATTCACTCGTTGAATGTCAAAGACCAGATTAAGAAATTTCTCATGATTATTATCAACAAATTTTAAATGAAATTCTCTTGGATTTGAAATGAAAACTGTGTCAACAATCAATCATATATTAAAGTGTCAATTTTAGAAGCCATCAAACGTTATTTTTATTTCAAAGCAATTTCTTAATAGTTTCAACAATTTCAAAAAAAAATTAACATCCTTTTCACAATTTTTAAAATAGAATTCAATAGGATTTTAAATCGAGGCCGTGTCAAAACATGAATATAGATTTAGCCAAAAATATTATAACAATAATATTATTATCCAATCAAAACACTATTTTTCTCTCAAACTTATATATCAAGTAATTCTAGAGAATTTTATAGTGTTTTTGGCATAAGAATATAAATGGCTAATCAATTTTGAATAAAGTCAGAATCAAAATCATCATTAAATCATCATCATATCATAATTGGCTTATTTTATTCAGAAAATGGTACAGATTATCACATTTAATATATCGTACAAATAAATATACTTTTACCTGTCTTTACCTTTACGATATTTCTCGTCGTTGTTCATTGTGATTCTGTCACCCTTATACTAGGCTAAGGAACTTAGCTTTGTCGCCCGTTGTGTTTCTGAAACAGCCAAAATCCAGAGAACACTATTGTTGTTCCTTAGCCTGCCACCACACCTACACGGAAAAGGATTTATGTGACCTATTTGTTTTTATAGGTCCATGGTTGTTAGTGGCAGAAAATTTTGAAAAATAATTTTGTGTAGACCCAAAACTATTTATAATTGTTCCCTTTGGCACCCAAATTTGTTTAACTTTGAGAGATTTTATATTTGAGCCTTTTGGAACCCAAATCGGTATAGTTTTCACATGTTTGGGTCTATACCAACAATTATTGTGATCGTGTCCAAATTTTCTACAAATTGTGAACATAGAATTAACTTGATTAATCTTGTTTTCAATAATTTTCGAATTATTAAATCCAAGTCCTTGTCTAACCGTATTAACAGTTTGCTTTCCTAATAGCATATTCAACGATTTTTCACTTTTTGAAAATTTATCTAAAATCGTAGACAATTGTTGGACTTTTGATTTGAGAGATTCATTTTCGTTTAACAACTGTGTGCTCTTTTTAATAGAATTCTCTCTCCTAGTATTTTCATTCTCCTTTAAAATCAGAATTTCATTTTCAAGCGATTTTATTTTAATTTCTGATTTTTTAATTTCCTCATCAAATGTTGGACACTTATCACACTTAGGGATCCTACTTTGATAGGTTTTAACTAATTGATCAAGTTGTTTATTACATTCTATCAAAGTATCTTTTTGAGATTCAAGTTTGGCGTATTTTTCCCTAAGTCGTTCAAAACAACCGTTTACTTCATGAAAATATATAAGCAACTCAGAATGGGTAAGTTTTGATACCTCACTTGGCTCGTCATCGTCACTGTCAGTTGTATCACCTCGAAGACACAATTCTGCCTTTTCGCTTTCACTGCCAGTGCTTTGATCATTCTCGTCTATTTCATCCCAAGTGGCTGCAAAACTTTTCTTTTTCTGTTTCTTTCCGTGGCTGGATTTAATTTATGGACAATCGGGCTTGATATGGCCGGGTTTGTTGCAATTATAACAAATAAACTTTTGTTCTTCTGAGTAGTCTAGTGCTTTGGCTATTCTGCTTTTTGCTTTTTGAATTCGAGCTGAATTTCCATGTTTTTGATTCCATTTTTTGAATTTCCTTATTAACAGCTCCAATTCTGCTGCTCCATCATCTTCATCGTTATCATCATCACTTTCGGTTGTTCCTTTGAGAGCTATTGATTTCTTTTGAGTGTCACCTCCTTCACGCTCTTCTTTGAATTTCATTTCAAGCTCATAAGTGGTGAGATTTCCGATGAGTTCCTCAACTTTAAGTTGTTTTAAATCTTTCGATTCTTGTATGGCAGTTACTTTTGCTTCAAAGCTTCGTGGAAGGACTCTGAGGATTTTCCGGACTATTTCTAATTCGGTGTATGTTTTTCCGAGAGCTTTTGATTTGTATACGATATTGGAGAGTCGTCCGTACATCTCTTTGACATTTTCTCCCTTCGCCATTTTGAAGTTCTCGTATTCGCTGCTTAGCATTGCAAGGCGAGATTCTTTGACTTGAGATGTTCCTTCGTGAGTCACTTCTAGTATGTGCCATATTTCCTGCGCAGTTAGACAATGTGAGACACGATTAAATTCAAATTGATCCAATGAACAGATAATAGAATTCATAGCTTTGGCATTAGTATTCTGTAATTTATTTTCTAGTTCTGTCCATTGTTCCTTTGGTTTCTCTATTTCCTGATTATCTACAGTTATAGTTGGTATACTATAACCTGTCTCAACAATATTCCAAGCGTCAATGGTTTTCAGAAAAATTTGCATTCTATTTTTCCAGTAAGCATATTCACCATTGAACATTGGTGGTCTAACTATGGATTGTCCTTCTGCAAAAGCATTATTAAAAGAAGCCATTTTAAAAAAAATTCAAATTTTTAAAACAAAAACCGATTTTTGAAACACGAATTTTTAAAACAAAAATTGATTTTTTGAAACACGAATTTTTAAACAAAAAATTGATTTTTGAAACACGAATTTTTAAATTAAAAATTGGTTTTTGTAAAATCAAAATTTTAAAACGAAAATGGCTTTTGAACCTGGCTCCGATACCACTTGTAGGATCGATTTCACCCTAGAGGGGGGGTGAATAGGGTGATAGTGTAAATTATAAAAATTAATCGCGGAAGCTTATAAATTAATTTCAATTCAGATCACAGAATAGCAGCACAGATATCGCATAATATAAATAACCGAATAAAACAGAACAACACAGAATTTACCCAGCTTCGGCAAAACCCTGCCTACGTGCTGCCCCCAAGGTTTCTACTAGAAATTAGATAGTCCCTCGCTTACACATGTAAACTTGCTATACACCGCTATTGACTAATCTAACTCTACGCTCAAAACCCTGCCACAACTCAACTACCGAGTTGCGAATTCTCAAGCTACACACCGCAGCTTGTACCCTAGTCACACGACTAGAAAATTAAACGGTTTAAAGAGGAAAATACAAATTAAAAACAAATTAAAAACAAATTAAAATAACATAGCCCTAATATAAACAAAACCCTTAATTCCTTTTATTATTATTTAGCCGGCCCTATTCTTCCTTTTATTTTAGCCCGGTCTTCTTTTGTGAAAAATAAATGGCGGCTTGTTCTTCAGATGAGATTAGGGCTTCGGCTCTTGTTTGTTCCTCTTCCTTCAATTAATTAGGGCTAGAATCGAAGATGCCGATATTATTTTAGTCGATCGATTTTGTGATTTTCGTCTTTGCCCTGTTGATCGTCTGCCTCCTTGTACCTTGCTTCGGCTACTTCGATTGATCGAGTTCGATTTCAATTTTGGTGAGTACTTTATTACTTTTTCTTTTTCTGGTTGATGCTTGAACTCGATGCACATAATTGCCGATGATGATGTTAATTTATATAGGGTTTGTAACCCTAGATTTGCGTCGTATATTTTAATTTGAATTTGTCTACTGATATTGCTTTGGCCATTCGATCTTACTTGAATGCTCGTGATTTCACTGACTTTGTCAATTTCGTATTTTTGGTAGCTTGATTCACACGGTATTGATTTGATTTCTTTATCACCACATTTCTGACTTTTTCAACATACTGACTTGGTTCAATTGTGACTTCGGCACTGGTTTTGTGTATGCAAATCCATGTCTTTGAATTTGTTACGTGGTCACCACGGTGTTGAATTCCATCTTGTACATCTCGAGTAGACTTCGGTTATGCTTTGTCCTGTATAAGTATTTCTGCATCTCATGTTGTAGTTATTGAAATCTGGAGTTGTTGCACTGGTGCATTTGATTTGAGTCAGATGTACTGGGTTTGGTTCAGGTTGTTCATGAGTCTTCATTTGGTATTGATCTTCATATATGTGCATATGTACAGTTGCTCGGTCCTTGATTGTTCACCTGTTGACTACTCTTCATTCACTGCCTGTAGTTGTTTCACTTGCATAGCTGAACTTCACTGTTGCACTTTTGTGCTTTATATTCCTGTAGTTTGCATTGTTGCTGTAGCTTTTTGAAGCTTGAGTTTCTGGTCATTGCACTTGTACATATTCACTATCACTTGCATATTTATCTTAGTACCATAACTTCTCTGTTCCACTCGAGTTTAGTTGTGCACTTGCATTTGTTGTTTGCTTCATGTTCCTTACTGCTTTGAACTTCTGGTTGGTTTGGCCTCGACTTCACTGTTATTTGATTGCCGAGTTGTTTGCATTCACTTCATCACTTCAGTCGTGTATTGCTTTCACCTCTGACCTGTTGTAGTTTGCATATCACCTTGTTGCAGTTAATGGTTACTTGAATTTTGACATTGGTCTGCTGTCATGGCTGATCTGTTGTTCAGTTTGCATTGGTGCATTCTTCATGTATCTGCTGACTTGTTGTAGTACACTGCATATTGCATTGCCTTGCTGAACTCGATCCAGTAGTTTGCTTCATTTTGCACACTGATCATCTGTATACATTTGTGGCATTTGGGTTTGTTGATATTGTGGTATACTTGAGTTTCAGTAGTTGTACTCTGGTTGGTCTTGACTTTTGCATATTTGTTACTGTCCCTGGTTTGCAGTAATCTGCTGGTTGCAATGCCTTGTTGTCGCAGTATTGCAGTTGGGTTGCTGTTATGTTCTGTTCATTCCTAGTTGCCTTGTTGCAGTTTGATTGTGATATCCATGTTGCAGTCCATTTTGATGTTGGTCTTCGTTGCATTCATATCATGTCGCCTTGTGTTGAATCCAGTTTCAAAAATAAGATTTGACCTTGTGCTTGTGTCGTGATTTTAAATATATTGCACGTGCGTTGAACCCGGCTTTGCATTTGGGTTTGACCTGTGCTCACCTGTCCCTGTAGCATTATCAAGTGTATATATCGGTGTGCACTGCCTTGTGGCATATACAGTAATATACTGTGTATGTCACAAGTTGTTCGTGTATGATGAATTCAGATTTAAATGATGACGAACAACCCAAATAACTGAGGCAAATATCATTTTTTAAAATTCACGTTTTATTTTATATCGCAAAAATATTTTATTTTCAATTTTACTGCGTTAGTTTATATTTTTGCAGATCGCTCAGATGCTGGATTCAAACTGGAATGAAGTTGAAGATAAATACGAGTGTGAGTGATATGTAGTGAGGTGAATTGTAAATGTGAAATGTGATGTAATTGTAATCAAAGTTGTATAGTTATAGTGAGAGCTTGAAATTGTACTATTCAAAGATGTAATAAATATTTGTTTGAATAAAATATTCGTTTGAATTCAAATTTCGTGTTATCTATTTTATTCTGCAAATATTTATTTAATCTGTGAAAAAAAATAAAATAGTATATTATCAAATACATTTAAACGAATGTATATATGTTTATTATCATCAAACAAAAATCATATAAGCGCATATTCAACAATCTCCCCCTTTTGATGATAACAAACATATATTTAAGATTTTGAATATATTAAAAGTATTTGATAATTTCAATTGCTCCCCCTATTTGAATGCTTCCTTTCTATATGATACTCCCCCTACATATATGACTCCCCCTACATATATGCATACAAATAAAATGTGTGAATGAGTCTATATGCAAATGGAAAATTATTTGACCTTTGCTTGATTTTATTTGACAAAATCTTAACTTTTCTCTCCCCCTTTTGTTATCAGCAAAAGAATAATAGTATTAGAGAAAATAGAGATAAAGTAATCGATATCAATCCAACATTAAAACTCAATTGAATATAAATATTAAATTTCAATAAAAAAATCAAACAAAAATCATAAATATTTTGTTAGGCGCATATTCCACTTTTAGAATGATGGAAGTGATGTCATCATATAAAACCATACAGTTGTGTCTATTTGTGGTATATTTATATCAGGAATTTGAATATCTACTAACCATGCATAACCGTTAGGACTTTTAAATGAGATTAGTAGTATTCCAATTTTATTTTATTTTTATTTTTAAAACAATGAATTCAAGTATCTTCTAACCACGCATAACCGTGAGGACTTTTAAATGGGATTAGAATCAACTTGTTTATTTTAAAAGAAAAAAAATCAACTTTTGATATGCGTTCCATACATGCATAACCGTGAGGACTTTTAAATGAGCATGGAAGCACATAACAAATTCCAAGTAATTCACCCATGCATAACCGTGAGGACTTTTAAATGAGAGTGAGTACTTTGGTATTTATTTATTTATTTATTTTTGCTTTTTTTTAAAAAAAATGTGAAAATGAAAAACGAACGATTCCTGTTTAAAGTACCACATATCGACAAACTATATAGAGTTTTGATGAGTGATAGTTGTTAGAAATATGATAGATATAGAGATGGTCATGGAATTTTTACCAACAAAAAGTTTTATAACTCTTGTTTAAATTTCTAAAGAAATTTTCTAATTATACTTTCTCGAGTTATAATATATGATAAATATCAACACTCATCACTTTTTCTATTACTATTTTTCTTTTCGATAAACATTAGGGAGTCAGATTAGTCAATATAGTCATTTAAAATCAAATTCAAAAATAATTATGAAACCAATTTTTCAAAATGACTAATCTGAAAATATGGTCAAAAATGATTTTCTCCAGGGGGTTTTAAAAGAAAATTTTCTGCTATTTGAAATTATTTGAAATGAAAAATATGCAGATATTTTCTTTGAAAAACGATGCAGTTAATGAATGTGTCAAAAATTAATCATGTTCCACTAGTAATTTTTCTATCAACCATATTACCAGTGTAATCTGCATCTGAATTTAAATTTCACTCAAAATTCACTCGTTGAATGTCAAAGACCAGATTAAGAAATTTCTCATGATTATTATCAACAAATTTTAAATGAAATTCTCTTGGATTTGAAATGAAAACTGTGTCAACAATCAATCATATATTAAAGTGTCAATTTTAGAAGCCATCAAACGTTATTTTTATTTCAAAGCAATTTCTTAATAGTTTCAACAATTTCAAAAAAAAATTAACATCCTTTTCACAATTTTTAAAATAGAATTCAATAGGATTTTAAATCGAGGCCGTGTCAAAACATGAATATAGATTTAGCCAAAAATATTATAACAATAATATTATTATCCAATCAAAACACTATTTTTCTCTCAAACTTATATATCAAGTAATTCTAGAGAATTTTATAGTGTTTTTGGCATAAGAATATAAATGGCTAATCAATTTTGAATAAAGTCAGAATCAAAATCATCATTAAATCATCATCATATCATAATTGGCTTATTTTATTCAGAAAATGGTACAGATTATCACATTTAATATATCGTACAAATAAATATACTTTTACCTGTCTTTACCTTTACGATATTTCTCGTCGTTGTTCATTGTGATTCTGTCACCCTTATACTAGGCTAAGGAACTTAGCTTTGTCGCCCGTTGTGTTTCTGAAACAGCCAAAATCCAGAGAACACTATTGTTGTTCCTTAGCCTGCCACCACACCTACACGGAAAAGGATTTATGTGACCTATTTGTTTTTATAGGTCCATGGTTGTTAGTGGCAGAAAATTTTGAAAAATAATTTTGTGTAGACCCAAAACTATTTATAATTGTTCCCTTTGGCACCCAAATTTGTTTAACTTTGAGAGATTTTATATTTGAGCCTTTTGGAACCCAAATCGGTATAGTTTTCACATGTTTGGGTCTATACCAACAATTATTGTGATCGTGTCCAAATTTTCTACAAATTGTGAACATAGAATTAACTTGATTAATCTTGTTTTCAATAATTTTCGAATTATTAAATCCAAGTCCTTGTCTAACCGTATTAACAGTTTGCTTTCCTAATAGCATATTCAACGATTTTTCACTTTTTGAAAATTTATCTAAAATCGTAGACAATTGTTGGACTTTTGATTTGA